>CM037876.1:203999199-205299199 GCA_021292165.1 Shinisaurus crocodilurus | reverse complement strand
GCATCTGGGTTAAAATAAAGGGGGCAAAGAATAAAGCGAACATGGCGGTTGGAGTCTACTACCGACCACCCAATCAAGGAGAAGACGAGGATGGAACTTTTGAAAAGCAAATTGCCAGTGTTTCAAGGAGGCACGATGTGGTAGTAATGGGAGACTTCAATTTCCCTGATATCTGTTGGGAGACTTATTCAGCCAAACATGGCCCCTCCAAGAAATTCCTGAGCTGTGCTGCTGATAACTTCCTCCTACAGAAAGTGGAGGAAGGAACTAGAGGATCGGCTATCCTTGACCTGATTCTAACCAACAGAGACGAGTTAGTGGATAAAGTGGCAGTTTCGGGAACTCTGGGGGAAAGTGACCATGTTATACTTGAGTTCTTGATTCTAACAGAAGCAAAAGCTGAGTGTAGCCAAACACGTACCCTGGATTTTAGGAAAGCCAATTTTAACAAACTCAGAACAATGATTAGTAAGATCCCATGGCAAGTGACTCTCACGAGAAAGGGAGCCCAGGAGGGGTGGGAGTTTTTAAAAAAGGAAATTTTAAAGGCACAATTGCAAACAATTCCCACAAGGAAAAAAGGCAGAGGGCAACAGAAAAAGCCAATGTGGCTTCACAATAAACTCAAAGATGACCTGAAAACAAAAAAGGACATGTATAGGAAGTGGAAGGAAGGACAGGCTACAGGGGAAGAGTACAGGCAGGTAGCACAGAACTGCAGGAATAGTGTCAGGAAGGCTAAAGCTGAGAATGAGCTAAGGTTAGCGAGGAATGCTAAAAGCAACAAAAAAGCTTTCTTCAGATACATGCACAGTAAAAGACAGAAGAAAGAACTGGTGGTTCAACTACGCAGTGAGGATGGCAAATTGATAACAGAAGACAAAGAAAAGGCAGAAGTGTTCAATTCCTACTTCGGCTCGGTCTTCTCCCAAAAGAGGGTCTATGACCCCCCTGGCAAACCTGAAGTGCAGACTGAAGGGGCAGAAATGCAGCTTGAGATTGATAGGCAAATGGTCAAGGAGCACCTGATTACTCTGAACGAGTTTAAATCTCCAGGGCCTGATGAGCTGCATCCTAGAGTAATAAAGGAACTGGCAGAAGAACTCTCGGAACCACTGTCTATTATCTTTGAGAAATCATGGAGGACAGGTGAAGTGCCAGACGACTGGAGGAGGGCAAATGTTGTTCCCATCTTCAAAAAGGGCAAGAAGGAGGAACCTGGGAACTATAGGCCAGTCAGTCTGACATCAATCCCCGGGAAGATTTTTGAGCAGATTATAAAGAAGTCAGTCTGCAAGCACCTTGAAAACAATGCAGTGATTACTAGAAGCCAGCATGGATTTGTCAAGAACAAATCCTGTCAGACTAATCTGATCTCATTTTTTGATTGGGTAACCTCCCTTGTGGACTGTGGGAATGCTGTGGACATTATATACCTGGACTTCAGCAAAGCTTTCGACAAAGTGCCTCATGATATCCTGATTAGTAAGCTAGCTAAGAGTGGGCTAGATGGAACAACTATCAGGTGGATCCACAATTGGCTAAAGAATCGGACTCAAAGAGTGCTTATCAATGGTTCCTTCTCAAACTGGGGAGAGGTAACGAGCGGGGTACCACAGGGCTCGGTCCTGGGCCCGGTGCTCTTCAACATTTTTATTAATGACTTGGATGAGGAGGTACAGGGAATGCTTATCAAATTTGCAGATGACACAAAGTTGGGTGGAACAGCTAATACTCTGGAAGACAGAAACAAAATTCAAAGTGACCTCGATAGGCTGGAGCGCTGGGCCGAAAACAACAGAATGAAATTTAACAGGGATAAATGCCAAGTGCTGCACCTAGGGAGAGGAAACCAAATGCAGAATTACAGAATGGGGGACACTTGGCTCAACAATACTACAAGTGAGAAGGATCTTGGAATTGTGGTAGATCACAAACTGAATATGAGCCAGCAATGCGACGTGGCTGCAAAGAAGGCAAATGCAATTTTGGGCTGTATTAATAGAAGTATAGCTTCCAAATCGCGGGAAGTGATAATTCCCCTTTACTCGGCACTGGTTAGGCCTCATCTTGAGTACTGCGTCCAGTTCTGGGCACCTCACTTTAAGAAGGACATAGACAAACTGGAGAGGGTTCAGAGGAGGGCAACAAGGATGATAAAAGGACTGGAAACAAGGCCCTATGAGGAGAGACTGAAAGAACTGGGCATGTTTAGCCTTCAGAAGAGGAGACTGAGGGGAGATATGATCGCACTCTTCCAGTATTTGAAGGGATGTCACACAGAGGAGGGCAAAGATCTCTTCTCGTTCATCCCAGTTTGCAGGACACGGAATAATGGGCTCAAGTTACAGGAACCTAGATTCCACCTAAACATCAGGAAAAATTTCCTGACTGTCAGAGCAATAAGACAATGGAATCAACTACCTAGGGAGGTGGTGGGCTCTCCCAGTCTGGAGGCATTCAAGGTGCGGCTGGACAGACATCTGTCAGAGATGCTTTGACCTGGATTCCTGCATTGAGCAGGGGGTTGGACTCGATGGCCTTGTAGGCCCCTTCCAACTCTACTTTTCTATGATTCTATGATTCTATGAACATCCCATATCCTGATCAACCAATCGGGCAATGGAAGGGCAATCCTCTTTTTCCAATATGACACAATAGAGATTTTAGCTGCAGTCAAGAATATGACAACCATCTCTACATCAGAGATTTCTACACACCGTTTTAGATAACTCAGAAGCACCCTTAACAAATCCATTCATATATTATAATCCGTTATAAATTCAATATGATGCAGAATCAAAATCCAGTATGTTTTATGGAGCCCAAGGATTTGTTTTCAGTAACAGACCTGAACAGAAGCCCCCCACAGAAAACCCACTCCTGGTTAGTACCCGGCCCCAATTTGGGGTAGGGGAGTCAGTTTGTTGTTGCTATTTTAAAACTATTAGGAGTCAGAAATCCTTGCTGATCTACTGCAAGTCATCTAGAGATCTAAAGGCAGCCACCGGCGGGATCACATCACGCCAGTGCTCAAGGAGCTACACTGGCTACCAGTTGCTTGCCGAGCTGAATTCAAGGTGTTGGCTTTGACCTTTAAAACCCTATACGGCTCCGGTCCAGTCTATCTCAAGGAGCGTCTCCAGCAACACCAAGTGGGCCGCTCAACAAGATCTGCCACAGACGGCCTTCTCCTTGTCCCTTCAGCCAGAGCAGCTAGACTGGTCGGGACGAGGAAGAGGGCCTTCTCTGTGGCAGCCCCCGTACTATGGAACTCTCTCCCAAGTGACCTCCGCCATGCCCCCTCTCTGCTGAGCTTCCGCCGCTCATTAAAAACTTGGTTATTCAGGCGGGAATATGGGGTGGGCTAAGATTTTAAAATTTTCTACTGTTTTAATGTATTTTAATGGAGAAAAATGTTTTAATGTATTTTGTTCCGTTTTATTTTCTGTACATCGCCCAGGGTGGCCGGTTGGCCAGCCAGATGGGCGATAGATAAATGCAAATAATAAATAAATAAATAAATACCAGTAGATCCCAATCTACCTTCTGCCCACCCCGGCTTACTCTGTCCTATCCATTTTTGCTGTGCACAGCAGTCCATAGGAAGCTAGGCTGCGAAGGGCAGAGATTTGTTTTATATTCAGTTTTATTATATAGCTTCCAGCATATAGACATTCATTGATGTAAATTCTATGGATCCCTTCAGGTATTATGCTATTTCTCCAATAAATGTGACCTGTTAGTCTAGTTTACACGCAGGTCAGACATTTTCCATTGATCCTCCTCACCTTCTCAATTTTCATTATAGTCATTGCCTAGAAAAGCCACACTCCTGTTCTTAGCCACCTTAGCTAAGTAATTCCTGCTTTAATCTTTTCTTATTAATATACTGATATATAGGGTGGGATTTTCAAAGCTGAAGGGGATTTGAATACTACTTTGAGCAGCAGCCTTAAGGCTTTGGTTTCTTGGCCATATAGGTCTGCTTTCTAGTTTAACTCCTGTTGTTCTGCATGTTGCTGTTCTTTCTGGCATGCACCTCAAAACTGAACCTGTGATTTTATTTCAGCTGTAATTACTGGCCTAGAAATCGTGTATCCCTGACATGTCATCCATATAAGATTAGACCCTCTCTCTACTGTAGTCCTCTATACCATATCTCATACTGTTCTGGTGGGTCCCCCAGCCATCAGGAATAGCTTTGGGGGGGCCACAGGTGGCTGCAGTAAGTGGAGAGGGATTAACAACAATCGGGTGTCCTGTCCTGCATAATGAGCAGAAGTGCTTTCTGCTAGTGCAAAGCCACCATTGAATACAATCTCCTATTCTCTCTAGATGCTGCTAAAAATGAACCTAATTTTTTACCTTGCATTTTATGTGCATCCATCTTTTAGTCGGAAAAAAAGCCCAATAATCTTGATCAATCTTGTAGGAGTAAGTCTTCTATGGGTGGAAATAAGTTATGCTTTTAACAGCTGCACAACAGAACTTCAACAGGAGAAGATTTTCTGGGCATGGAGATGTAATGATGAAAAGCTTTACCTGCTGAACTGCTGTATGTTACGCAGCTGTTAAAGGTACAGGAGCCCTAGAAGGAAAACAGAATGCCTGTACAAATTAGCGCTGTAACAGTATTAAATGAGTCTTGAGAATTGATTCAGTTTGACAATCCATACAGCTTAAGTAAGTGAGCCAGATCAGACACTTCAGGGATGTGTTATATTGTTCAAGAATTACTTTTGTGAAGATATGCAGTTCATGAACAAAAAAAGTTATGGGTTGGATCCAGATTTATGCTGGATCAACTGTGCTGACAGAAGTGGAGTTCCCCGCCCTCTCCTTCCCACAGCAGCTCCTCCAGCCCCCTGGAAATGCTACACAGAGACCTGGTTTGCACGATCAAAACCACCATGGCTTGTTGTGACCTGTGGTGCATGCTGGGCACAATTTGCGTAATCACTGCCTGGCTGTGGCTTATCGTTGTAGCCAGGTAAGGGGAAAGCGGTCCAGACAGTTAATGGTTGTGCCTAGCGGTGGATCCAAGCCGGGTCGGCGCCTCCGAGTCGATTTTCGGGGTTGGCGCCGACCTGACTATATTTTCTGAGCGGCGCAGTGCGCCGCTCGATCAGGCTTCCGAGACGGGACGGGACCCTGCGCAGGTGCAGAACGCGCCACGGGTCCAGCGTGCCTGCGCAGGGTTCCATCGCGTCATTTCCGGTCCCGGAAGTGACGTGATGGGACGGAACAGGCCACGCGGGTGGCTCGCTGCGGAGTGGGCAAGCCGCCCCAAAGAAAAGGTGAGGCCTCGCCGGGCGTGAGCGGGGCCAATTTTGGCCTCGTTCTGCCCCGGCGAGGCTCGATTATACAACCCTAGGCCTTGTGCCTTGTTCTGGCCCTCCTCACACCTGCAGGTTTGGTGGTTGCCCTGTCAGCCTGCCTTTGGGTCTCCGGATGCTGCTTTTAAATGCCAGATCGGTGCAGAATAAGACCTCCCTCATCCATGATCTAATAGTGGATGAGGCAGCTGATCTGGCATGTATAACCGAGACCTGGGTGGGCGAACAGGGAGGAGTTAGTCTCTCCCAGTTATGCCCACCAGGGTACTCAGTACAGCTTCAGGGTAGACCTGAGGGCCAGGGAGGGGGGGGGGTGCCGTGGTTTTAATAGGGATGTTAACATCCATGCTGAGGGCACCCTATCTGGGGCGGCTCAGGATTTCATGGACTCCATGACAACCATGGGGCTGTCCCAACATGTCATCAGCCCAACACATGTAGCAGGGCACACTTGAGATTTGGTTTTTTTCCATGGTCAATCTCTGGAATACAGAGATGACCCGGGCAGTTGACATGATCACCCCTGAGTGCCCTCTCTGTAGTAGGGCTCATACGGCTCCATGGTAAACCCCGGAGCTGGGAGTGATGAAACAAAACAGGAGATGGCTTGAGTGCAGATGGAGAAAAACTCCTAGTGGATGCTATTGAGCCCTGGTATGTGCCTATACCAGGTATATTTAGGGGCAGTGAGAGCGGCAAAGAAACAACATCTCACTGCCTCTATCCAATCTTCTCTTTGCCACTCAGCAGAGCTTTTTAGGGTTGTCCAGGGCCTGTTACATGCTGGCCCCAAGTGTACCTTAGACCCATCTGAGACCCGCTGCAAAATATTTGCTAGGCATTTCCAGGAAAAAATCTCTTGCATCTGCCAGGACTTAGACTCCATAGACTCCAATGTTATGGCAGTTGAATCAGAAGAGGTACCCAGAACACAGCCTGGTAAAAAAAAATTGGATGAGTTTCACTTGGTACAGCTCGAGGCTGTTGTCAAGGCGCTTGAACAGGTTTGTGCAACCACATCCATATTGGATTCTTGCCTTTCTTGGCTTATAAAATCCAGCAGGGAGGGAACAGCTGGCTGGCCCAGGGAGCTGATCAATGCCTGAAATAAGCGGTGGTAAGGCCACTCCTGAAGAAACCCTCTCTGGACCCGGAAGATCTTAACAACTTTAGCCAGTGGCGAATGTCCTTTCCTGGGCAAGGTCCTTGAGTGGGTGGTGACTAATGAGCTCCAGGCATTCTTGGATGAGACTGATTATCTGAATCCATTTCAGTTGAGGTTCAGGCCTGGCTTTGGCATGGAAACAGCCTTGGTCACCCTGTATGATAACCTATGTCGGGAGAGAGACAGGGGGAGTGTGACCCTGTTGATACTCCTAGATCTCTCGGCAGCTTTTGATACCATCGACCATGGTATCCTTCTGGGGAGGCTGTCTGAGCTGAGAGCGGGGGTGGGGGTACTGCACTGCAGTGGTTCAACTCCTACTTGGATGGCCAGCTCCAGAAGGTGGTGCTTGGGGAATATTACTCGGCCCCATGGACTCTCTAGCATGGAGTTCCCCAGGGGTTGGTTTTGTCCCCCATGCTATTTAAAATCTACATGAAACCACTGAGTTGGGTCACCTGGAGTTTTGGAGTCTGTTGCCATCAGTATACTGATGACACACAGCTCTACTTCTCCTTTTCATCTCCATCAGTTGAGGCTGTGGATGTGCTAAACCAGTGCCTGATTGCCACAATGGACTGGATGAGGGCTAACAAACTGAAGCTCAATCCAGACAAGACTGAGATGCTGCTAATGGGTGGTTCCTCTGACCAGCTGGAGGGTCCTTAACCTGTTCTGGATGGGGTTCCAATCCCATTGAAGGAACAGGTTCGTAGCTTGGGGGCCCTCTTTGAGCCATCTTTGTCGCTTGAGACTCAGGTGGGCTCAGTGGCTGTACTGGGAATTGCGGAAGATGATCAAGGAGTACAGGAGTGTTGTACAAAGTTCTGCCTCTATGCTCTGGGCTTGATTTAAAAAGCTAAAGTTTACTGTGCTGTGCTATCAGCAAATGGCCTTGGCTACTTGGCTGTTTGCCAGCCTGATGCAATCTTCAACAACTTACCGGCATGTGGCCTGGCTGCGGGCCAGAAGAATGACACTGCAAACAGCACAGGTGCTATCAATTAAACACAAGATCTGCAGCCCATGAAGCTTGGTGCTAGAATGGTATTTAAGACTAGCAAATGCAGACTGAAGTGTGGTGGTTGGTAGCAGTGGTTGGTTGGTTGTGTGTGTGTGTGTGTGTAGTGGTGGAGTGCTGAAGAATCGGAAGGAGCAAGGAGGAGCAGAGGAAGCTGTTCAGAGAGCCCTGCTGAAGCCCCAACGCTGAAAACTGATACCCAGGCGGAGAGCTGCTGAAACTAGCATTCGGGTGGGTTGGAAATAATACAGTGACTATGTAGCTAAGGGGTGGGATTTCCACCAGGGAACTTGGAGGAAGGCATAGCACTGTTGTATTTCATGCTCAGCTTTGCAATAAAGATGTTTGGCTTTAACTTCCTGGAGGAGTATTTATTATGGTCTGAAAATCCTTCAAAGAACCTTTGCCATGCCAATCCCTTTTGAAGAACCTGTGGCAAAACAATGGCATGGAGTGCCTTCTACCAGCTTCGTCTGGTGGCCCAACTACGTCCCTATCCGGACAGGGATAGCCTGGTTTCAGTAATCTATGCTCTAAATTAGATTACTGTAATGCACTCTATGTGGGGCCGCTCTTGAAGACTGCTCAGAAGCTACAGCTTGTGCAAAATGTGGCAGCCAGACTAATAACTGGGACCAGAAAGTCTGAGCATATAACACCAATTCTGGCCCACTTGCATTGGCTGCCTATAGTCTTCCAAGCCCGATTCAAGGTGCTGGTTTTAACCTATAAAGCCTTACATGGCTTGGGACCACAATACTTGATGGAGTGCCTCTCCCAACCGCAGTCTACCCGGACACTATGCTCAACATCCAAGGCCTTCCTCCGAGTGCCTCCTCTGAGGGAGGCTCAGAGGGCAGCAACAAGGAGGAGGGTCTTCTCAGTGGCGCCCCCCCCTGACTGTGGAATGATGTCCACACTGAGGCCCTCCTGGCACCAACTTTGTCTTCTTTTCGGCCCCAGCTTAAGACAGCCCTCTGCGCTGAGGCATTTAAGAATATCTAAGGTTATTTTTAATAGCGTGATGGGGCATGCATGCCAGGTGTTTGTACACATCTATTCTATTCTGGCTAAATTGTTTTAAAATCTTTTATACTGTTTTAATCTCTTTATTGTAGAATTATTTTATGCTGTTTCATTGTCTCTCAGCCTTGTGTTAGGTACTGTTGTAAACCCCCCAGAGAGCTTCAGCTATTGGGCAGTATAGAAATGGAATGAATGAATGAATGAATGAATAAATAAATAAATAAATAAATAAATAAATCTGAACCTGGGTGGCATGGCTTTTTGGAGAGTCAAACAACACTCAGGTAACTCATGGGCTGTTGTAGGGGTAGTAGGAGACCTTGCTGAATAGGGTGAGCTATGGGGCATATGGGGGAGGGGGATCCCCAAAACTCACGCAGAGGGACTTTCTGCAAGTGGAGACCTTCCTCTTGGGGAAGGCAGATCCTGGCTCTAACCCTTTATTTACAGAAAAAGTCGTACTATACACAGAGCTTGCTATTTATTTATTTATTTATTTAGCCCATTTCTTAGCCACCTGTGTAGAGCATAGTCTTCCCAAGGTGGCTTACAGAAGAAATACAATACAAAAAATATAAAATCATCTTTAAAATAATCAATTTTTAAATAAAACCAGTTCAAATAAAATACAATTTAAAAATACCTTTCAGTAGCAAAAACCCATTAAAACTTTAAATTACCATTAAAACTTTCAATTGAAAACTGGGGAGAACAGATGAGTTTTAAAAACCCACTGAAAAGCAGCCACAAATGGGGCCTGTCATATGTCTCTTGCGAAGGAATTCCATAGGGTAGGGGCCATCACTGAGAAGGTCCTATCTCTAGTTTCCACCAACCATATCGATCTTGGTGGCGGGCAGAACCTCTGAAGATGATCTTCAAACATGGGCAGGTTCATGGGGGGCGGCATAGGTGGTCCTTTACGTATTGCTCTGGTCACTCTGTGGAATCTGAACTGCCAATTTCCAGATCTATGCCTATTTGGAATTCTCAGTGAGAGTATCCTCACAGCCACCTTTGGCAACTCTGTTACAACCTATGTATGAGGCAAGTTGATACCGTTTTTTCCTTCTTTTTGACACTACTTTCTCATACACACAGAAGGCACAGGATTTTCCCAATTTCATAGAATCATAGAATCATAGAAAAGTAGAGTTGGAAGGGGCCTACCAGGCCATCAAGTCCAACCCCCTGCTCAGTGCAGGAATCCAGGTCAAAGCATCCCTGACAGATGATTGTCCAGTTGCACCTTGAATGCCTCCAGACTGGGAGAGCCCACCACCTCCATAGGTAGTTGATTCCATTGTCTTATTGCTCTAACAGTCAGGAAATTTTTCCTGATGTTTAGGTGGAATCTAGGTTCCTGTAACTTGAGCCCATTATTCCGTGTCCTGCAAACTGGGATGATTGAGAAGAGATCCTGGCCCTCCTCTGTGTGACATCCCTTCAAGTACTGGAAGTGTGCGATCATATCTCCCCTCAGTCTCCTCTTCTGAAGGCTAAACATGCCCAGTTCTTTCAGTCTCTCCTCATAGGGCCTTGTTTCCAGTCCCTTTATCATCCTTGTTGCCCTCCTCTGAACCCTCTCCAGTTTGTCTATGTCCTTCTTAAAGTGTGGTGCCCAGAACTGGACGCAGTACTCAAGATGAGGCCTAACCAGTGCCGAGTAAAGGGGAATTATCACTTCCCGCGATTTGGAAGCTATACTTCTATTAATGCAGCCCAAAATAGCATTTGCCTTCTTTGCAGCCACATCGCATTGCTGGCTCATATTCAGTTTGTGATCTACCACAATTCCAAGATCCTTCTCACTTGTAGTATTGTTGAGCCAAGTGTCCCCCATTCTGTAACTCTGCATTTGGTTTCCTCTCCCTAGGTGCAGCACTTGGCATTTATCCCTATTAAATTTCATTCTGTTGTTTTCGGCCCAGCGCTCCATCCTATCGAGGTCACTTTGAATTTTGTTTCTGTCTTCCAGAGTATTAGCTGTTCCACCCAACTTTGTGTCATCTGCAAATTTGATAATTTAAATCTCTTTTCTCGACTAGCTATCTAACTTGAGTGTCTAAGATTTCTTAGAATCATTAGGACCATTATTTACCTTGGCTGATGGGTGGAGGCGATCTGCCTGACCCATGAAACTCTCCATGTTGATAATCGGTGAGCAAAGTGCCTGCATCACTCCCCCTATTACTGTAAGCTGTGGGAAACAACATCAACAAGTTTAACATTCTGTGCCGTCATTTCTGTGCAATGAAATGCGCAATGGAATACATGATGTTTGTTTAGTTTAGTTGCAAAATCAACTCTCAGTTATGGGGAACGGCAAGGAAAAGCACAATTGCACTGAATCCTTAGCCCCTCCCCCCCTGGAAATTCTACTGAGCCCACCCCCTCTCAGTCACCTGAGATTTCATTAGGGTGACCAGGAGAGGACAGGTCTCTATTTGAAGGGCTGTCAGAGTGGTCATCCTTGTTGGCAAGTGTGCTAGAAGTATATTCTGAGCATGAGACAATGCCACTCCGGTTTGTACTATCTATTGTTCATATGCAACTCCCAGAGCTTTATGGTGGCCAGGTGGCATACTTTACAGAGGACAGTCCTCTATTTGAAGGTGCCCTCTATTTGAACAGCGGTCCAGTCCAAGACTGATTTAAAGATAAAGAACCATCAGAAGGGAGAGCCGAAGAGGCCTTGCAGCTGCTCGTCGACCGTTAGCACCGGGACAGCAGACTGAGCAGGCACACCGTCTTCCCCATTATGGTGGTGAGATGCATTGTATTTCTATTCAGATTATATTAATTATTTCTAACTTTGTATCTATACATATGAATCAGGAAATATGCAAATGTTATGCAAATCTGTGTCCTCTTTTTTGATGAAGCATTTCCTCTTTTTGGTAGATACGTAAGTGGCCGCTCTAGATTTCATCAGGCCCACATACTCTGACACTTATCTTCACAACCATAAGGGACAGAACCTTGCTCTAAAAGAAAAAGAAAAAAAGCTGAGATTCTCACAATGCCGGATTCTGCATCCAGTCCCAAATTCCACACTTGTGAAATGTGACTGCAAAATTTGTGGACTAATTCCAGATCTGCCCTGCTGTGGTTGTAGTTTTTACATTCCCCATTTCGTACATTTAAGTACTCCTTTATGTTGTGAGGGAACCACCCTTGGTCATTAGAATCATTTTGTCTTCTAGGCCTAAACCAGATTTAGGTTCCTATCTGAGGGAATTTTTACCTCAGTTTCTCACTGATTAGTTCTCACCCTGAGAAAAACATAGGCAGTAATTGTAGCAGCTAGAAAAGTGGAGCAGCCAGATTGTGAGGCTGTGTATTATCGTGTCAGCTGTGTATTATTATAGCTTATTATTAGCATTGAGGGGCTGCCTACATGGTGTTATAGGATCTTCGCCAAGCAGTTATTCAGCATGCAATACTTTGTGAGTGACACTTGGATTGCTCTCCTTTTCTCAGCTCCTCCCCAGGAACTTTGTTCATGATTTCCTACTGCAGCTGCTGCACTTTCCTTCACACAATATTGCATGAATGAAACGATGACCAAGTGCATTGTGCATAATGCATGCCAGCGCGAAGCAATACCAGCTTGGGCTCTGTTATGAGATATGAATCAGTTTCAGGGTGTGTTGGCTCCATCTCATTTCATGTTGCCTCATTTCAGTCCTTTTGCGTTCTTGGTTTTTTGTTGTTGTTTTTGGACCCCTTGGAATCATAGAATCATAGAAAAGTAGAGTTGGAAGGGGCCTACCAGGCCATCGAGTCCAACCCCCTGCTCAATGCAGGAATCCAGGTCAAAGCATCCCTGACAGATGGCTGTCCAGTCCAGCTGCACCTTGAATGCCTCCAGATTGGGAGAGCCCACCACCTCCCTAGGTAGTTGGTTGGTTCCATTGTCTTATTGCTCTGACAGTCAGGAAATTTTTCCTGATGTTTAGGTGGAATCTGGGTTCCTGTAACTTGAGCCCATTATTCCATGTCCTGCAAACTGGGATGATCGAGAAGAGATCCTAGCCCTCCTCTGTGTGACAAGTCAACCCTTTAAGTAAAGAAAGGAAGAAGTGCTATCATACAGTCATGCCTTGGATTGAGAGCATAATTCGTTCCAGAAACGTGCTTGTAATCCAAAACACTCTTATATCAAAACGAAATTCCCCAAAAAAAGTTTGTACAGAGATTTTTAATTTAAGCCGTATTACAGTACTTGTATTGCAAGACGTCGCTTGTATATCAAGTCAATTTTTAAAAAATAAATATTTAAAAATTTGCATGTCTTGCAAAACGCTCTCAAAGCAAGTTACTTGCAATCCAAGGTATTACTGTATCTCCCCTCAGTCTCCTCTTCTGAAGGCTAAACATGCCCAGTTCTTTCAGTTTCTCCTCATAGGGCCTTGTTTCCAGTCCCTTTATCATCCTTGTTGCCCTCCTCTGAACCCTCTCCAGTGTGTCTACGTCCTTCTGAAAGTGTGGTGCCCAGACACTAAACAAGTGTGGACTAGTTTAGTATTTTGCCAAATTTTAGTGAGGTTTGATTCTCACTGCAAAAGTTGCCTTTTCCTTGGAAGTAGAAAAGTTTGTCTCAATCCTCCAGTTGTTGTGCCTGTGGTGGTTGTTGTTGTTGTTGCTGTTGTCATCGTCGTCTTGGCACCTGTTCACAGTCATTCCCCGCCCCCTCCATTGCTGCTTCAGCTCCTGTGTGGGTGGAGGAGAGGAAGAGGGAACGCATTGTTCCCCCATGGCCACTGGGCTGGCACTCGATGCTTTGCCATGTGGCCCTTGCAGCTGTATTGACTGCCAGCACCACATGCTACCATCTCAGATCCTTGTCCTGCTCTTGTTCTAGTTATGTGTAGCTATGCAGAACTAATTGAGGCAGAATGTGGAAAAGAATGTGCGTTCAGATGCTCATCCAAATACACATCCCCATTGAAAGTAATGTATTGCAGATGGATGACATCCACATTTGGGTGCACATCCTGATGTGGATGTCATTTCTCTACTCGGCATGACTTTCGATGGGATGTGCCTTTGGAAGTGCATCTATTCTGAATGCATATTCCTATCCACATTCTTCTGCCATAACTAGTCAATCATCATGGGCCAGACTAGTCAATACTAGAAATATATGTGGTCACATTTCACAAGTGCCTTGTTCTTTTTAAAAAGAAAAAGCAGGCATGGGGACCCCTGAAGAGAATCAGGATCACAGAGTGCAGGAAGGCGAGTTAACCCTTCCTCCCCGTGCTACAATCCTGATGAAAATCACCTCCCCGAAGCTGTTATGTACTCCTGAGGGAAGCTGCCATTGGTTCTAATGGCAGCTTCCCTGCTGAAGCAAGTAGCAACCCTGAGGTAATTTTTATTGAGACCCTGGCAAGGGGAGTGCAGGCAAGTTAACACCCCCCTCCCTGCACGTTACAGTCCAAATCCTGATTGCGCCTCCCTGCACCTGCGCTTTGTTTTTTAAAACAAAAACAAAACAAAGCATGTAAAATACAATTGTGTGTTTCTCGAATCATCCAGTTTGGCGTTACATGTGACTGTACCAGGATGAGGGAGGAGCACTGGATAATTTGCCTCAGTAGGACGGCCGCATCACCTCTTCCCCCAGCACTGGCCTTCTTGTGAGTAGTTTCACTCACGGCCTTTCTCAAAGGAGTGTGAAAAATTGTTTTTACCAGGAGGGATGCATTGATGTTTTCAAAACACCCCTGCCACTTTGGCTCAGCGCGAATCATGCCAGAACAGAGGTCAGCTGTTCACACATGGCCCCAGATCCCTCAATATGTGGACTTAACCAGACCAAATTGTGGGTATATCGATCTACCCACCCCTGGTGTAGTGGGCAGATCACAGAGGAACTGGATTTCTAGCACATGATTCCAGTAATTCTGCAAATCATCATAAGCACCATATAATTCCTGTACCACAGAGCAATTTCAAGAATATTCACAGCACAGCCTTTAAATATTAAGCTATATATGGAGTACTAGACGAATAGGTTTTCCCATCTCCTTGCACATGCCTATCCAGAGGGCTCAATCAACCCCTTCACAACTGACATGCAAGGTGTCTCTCTTTCTGGTCAACCTGAAATGCCTGTGAACAAGCTTCCCGCACCCCTCCTTGCAGAGGTGTCCTGCTATGGCCTTGACCACTGATGCCCAAGAGGCTTTGGGAGAGTTTGCTTGAAACAAAAGGAAAATATTGCGAAAGGCAGTGGTGTCGAATAATGCTCCCATTTAGTAGGAATTTTTCTCCCCCCCCCTCCCCCTCCTGCATTCCCAGGCAGCACCTGCTGTGAGAGGCTGCTGGCCAGCTCTGCTGAGCCTCTGTGATAAAACAAACAAAAACAGCAGGCGAAAAATTCCTCTTTATAACGCCTGTTATCCTCAGGCTACCTTGTAGCACTCTCTCTGCTTTTCTCTCATCCCCCACCCCAATCTATTAACCTCCCCCACCCCACCCAAGGACGCACACATACAATCTTATTGACCTCCCCAATACGACGAGTGTCTGGTGTGTGAAGGCTTGTGCTAAAGTATGATGCAAAAAGAGCCCCTTGTTGCTTAAAGAACAAGACTGTGCCCCCCGCCCGCCCCCACAACACACGTTTTTATTAAGATCTCAAAGAATTTTGATTGAACTTTCAGCCAAAAGTCAGAATCGAAAAGCATTGGAATGAAAATAATTTAAGGAGGAAACGATGCAATGGCACTGTGTGTGTGTGTGTGCGTGTGTGTATAAAAGATACAGATACCTCTCTAAAGACCACCTTACATTTTATGTGGGAAATACATTTTCCACTCCGTCCTGTCTGTGCCTGTATACATGTGGTGGACAGACACGAGGGAGGTATGCCAAATTGTCACTCCTCTGCACGTATCCAGTTTATTCCTTGTGTGTTTGCAGACCTGTGTCTCCCCATCAGATATTGCAATCTTCATAAGGAGACATGTGATGAAGAAGCAGCAAGTTTATCCACCATGTACAGTTTGAATCAACCTATAGAGCAGGGATGCAGAACCACTTTCAGCCCAAGGGCCAAATTCCATTTCAGAGAAGCGCTTGGGGGCCGCATTGCAGGGCCAAGGGCAAAGGGGGAGGTGCCAAAATACCCACATGGTTTAGCTTAAAGCTCTTACTGCCAGTAACTTAAGCCTTAGGGGAGGCATGTCAATCTTTTGGATTGGGGGGAAAAGCTGCACAAAACCCAGGAAAGCACCAAATGATGAGTGGTTGGGGAGATGGGGATGGGAACAGGGTAAGGGGGCACGACCACCTCAGGAACCCCAAATAGCAGGATTGGGAGGGCTGAATTTGGCCCCCAGGCACCTGCCATGTATGGGGACTCGGACTCCAGGACTCGACTCGTGAGTCGGACTGAGTCCCCCCTCTGACTCGAGTCAGACTCGAGTCCCAATATTTTTAATGGGACTCGAGACTCGACTCGGGACTCGAGACCAAGGACTTGTGTTCCAAAATCGTGTTCCTCAAATGCAACAAGAATAGGTTTTAGGAAGTACAGCAAGTTTATTTTTTAAAATCATTTTCCTAAAATGCAACCTTTCAGACATTTTGGGTTTGGCCAGGGATGTTGAAGAGTCCTTGGTCTCGAGTCACGAGTCGAGTCACGAGTCTTTGGACCCGAGTCTCGAGTCCGAGTCCGAGTCCTTGGTCCAAAATGGTGACTCACGAGTCATGAGTCACAAGTCACTCCCAAAGCAGACTCCACGAGTCCCTATTAAAATCAATGGAGTTTTTTCCCAACAAAATAAGGCTACTTCAGATGTGTGGTTTAAATAAATTCTAGGCACAAGTGTGCCTTTTTATTTCAAAACTCTGCAACTGATTTTGGCAAGAACAGACCAGGCAGAAAAACCCAAAATAACCAGGCAGGCAGAGGAGGCAGGGAACCCCAAAGCAGGCAGGCAGAGGCAGTCAAACCCAAAATGTCTGAAAGGTTGCATTTTAGAAAAATGATTTTAAAAAATAAACTTGCTGTACTTCCTAAAACTTATCCATGTTGCATTTGAGGAACATGATTTTTTCTAAATGTTTGGCCCCCATTCTGGAACGGTGAGATCTCATCACAATTCCACCCTCACTGAACACCCGCTCCACTGGTGATGAACTTGCTGGAACCAAAAACACACTCAGAGCAGCCACACAGAGTAATCTCAGGTCCTTCTTCTGCCTCTCCCAAGTACGCAACACATCAATCAAAATAAATCTTGACACACTGTTGGGGCTGCACTCCTGGTAGCCGTCCATAGTGGCTGAGCAGCGGCACACCTCGCTTCCATGCGCTCTTCGCCGGCAATCACGCTCCTCTCCACTCCTTCTGGCACAGCCCAGGGATGTTGAAGAGTCCTTGGTCTCGAGTCCCGAGTCGAGTCTCGAGTCCCATTAAAAATATTGGGACTCGAGTCCGAGTCGAGTCAGAGGGGGGACTCAGCCCGACTCACAAGTCGAGTCCTCGAGTCCGAGTCCCCATCCCGGGTTTGGCTGCCTCTGCCTCCCTCTTTGGGGTTCCCTGCCTCCTCTGCCTGCCTGGTCTCTTCTTAACCAGTTCCACAGTTTGAATTGTCCAAGACAAAGGCCTCTGCCTGCCTGCTTTGGGGTTCCCTGCCTCCTCTGCCTGCCTGGTCTCTTCTTAACCAGTTCCACAGTTTGAATTGTCCAAGACAAAGGCCTCTGCCTGCCTGCTTTGGGGTTCCCTTCCTCCTCTGCCTGCCTGGTTATTTTGGGTTTGTCTGCCTAGTCTGTTCTTGCCAAAATCAGTGGCAGAGTTTTGAGATAAAAAGGCACACTTGTGCCTAGAATTTATTTAAGCCACACATCTGAAATAGCCTTATTTTGTTGGGAACCCCCCCCCCCCAATTGATTTTAATAGGGACTCGTGGAGTCAGCTTTGGGAGTGACTCGTGACTCGTCGTGACTCCATTTTGGACCAAGGACTCGGACTTGTGACTCGAAACCAAGGACTCTTCAACATCCCTGGCACCTGCTATAGTGGCAGGGTGGGGAATCAAGCCATTGTTCGTTGACTATGTAAAATAAGAGAGCAGGCAATGGCTCTTAGGATCCAGGCTAGAGCCGCAGTGTCAATGGAAACTTATAACTGGAGGGCTGATGCTGGTGCCAGGGCCCATCAGCAGACTGATCGCACTGACGTAGAAGCAACTGTCCCTTGCTGTGGCATCAATGCATTGCACAAGACAAGATAGTTATTCCAGTTGGCAGAGTATGGCCAGAAATGAGAAATGGCCTTGATGGCATCCTAGTGATCTTTCTCATGCACAGCGCCTAGAAAAAGCCAGCGCCACTTCCCATCTGCATCTAAGCTGCCGCTTGTAATACCAGTGCTACAGCACATCCATAGGGCTGTATTGGGATGTGTGATGTATGAATGTTTAAAACTGCATAATGTTCTTCTGCTAAGCTTTGCATCGCAAGAGACAGGTTTGCTGAAAAGGTACTGAAAGAATGAGAAGAGAGATTATAGCTTAATCATCAGCTGACACATAGTAGAAATTTGTAGGACTTATGTTGCCTGATGTTGTTACATCTTTTGTTTGTGTTTCGGAACGCTATAGATCGTGTAGTACAGGGATGGGTAATGTGAGGCCTTCCAGATGCTGCTGGACTGCAACTCCTATAATCCTTCACCATTGGCTATGCTGGCTAGGGCTGGTGGGAGTTGCAGTCCAACATCTGGGGGCCCACACCTTCCCCATCACTGTTGTAGTGTGAAGAGTTACTCTTCCTGTTTATCTAGCATTTGGACAACGTTGCATGCCTCCTTTTTACTGGCTAATTCCCCAGCAGTGCTCTACTCCTGGAAATGTTGATTATAGGTTGTTGATAAAATAATCAAAGAAGTGAGTGTTTCTTTAATCTCTGTGTCCACCAGAGATCCCAGGGGCAAAAATGTGTCTCACACATATGGAGCACAAGAACTGGGGATGTGCATGTGCAGTTGAAGGCCAAAGACCAGATAACCTGAGATGAGGAGGAAGCCTTGTAAGTTATACTTGTCTTCTAAAGAAAAAAACCCAATGGTTCCGAAGCTAGGATTCCATCCTGTACTTACTAGTACCAAATAAATTTCCTTGCATTATCAGAGTCTTTGTGCCATCAATGAACATATCAGTTGATAGAGGACCCATTTGCACACCCATCTGGCCTATTGTTGGCCAACTGAAAATCCTGCCCAGTATATAAATATTATCAATCAATAAGTATGGCAGTTTTGGAAGAGAATTATGAACAACAATTAATTTGTTGTTCATAATTAATTTGTGTTCATGCACCTGATTATGAACAAGAATTAACATTGTTGCTGGATCCAATAATATTTCAGTTGACCTATACCAAAGGCATACTGATTGATTATCACAAGTTGATTTCTTACATGACAACTGCTGCTAGAACATGCTATATTAACACTGAAGAATGTGGTCAGTCCCTTCTATTGAAGAATGGGAAAACAAATTACATGAATGTCATCTTGTCAAAACTGAGTGAAAGAAGGAACAGAACATAGTAATAACTGGAGTATTTACTGGCAAAACAAGGCACATATATCTATAAATATCTACACAAGTAGCTCATATATTTAATTAGTTGTAACAGCAACGTTTACTGATAGCTTACTGCTACAAACACTATTTTATATTTAATATATTTACATAAGGCATCATCCGTGTGTATGTGTGTGTACACACACACACGGGTCCCTGTGAATCTGTCCCGTCACCTCTTCATTCATTGAATCTTCATTCCTTGACTCTTTGGCTTCTTCATTCCCTGAGTCAAATTTCAGGCCTCTCAGGCATCTCTCCAGCTATTTTATTTGGCAGCCACTTGCAGGAAGTCACTGACTCCAGGACAAACCTTGTCATCTCCCGTCCTGGGATATTTGGTCATGAAGAGACTAACATACTCCATGGCTATCCAATTAAGCTCCCAACATGGCTGCTGCCAGAGATGGGGACTCGGACTCGAGGACTCGACTCGTGAGTTGGACTGAGTCCCCCCTCTGACTCGAGTCAGACTCGAGTCCCAATATTTTTAATGGGACTCGAGACTCGACTCGGGACTCGAGACCAAGGACTCCTCAACATCCCTGCTTGATGCCACCTGCAGGTGCTGTCTGGACATAGTTGCAGTAACAATACAAGTTTATTTCTTAAAATCATTTTCCTAATGCAACCTTTCAGACATTTTGGGTTTGGCTGCCTCTGCCTGCCTGTTTGGGGTTCCCAGCCTCCTCTGCCTGCCTGATCTCTTCTTAACCAGTTCCACAGTTTGAATTGTCCAAGACAAAGGCCTCTGCCTGCCTGCTTTGGGGTTCCCTGCCTCCTCTGCCTGTCTGGTTATTTTCATTCTGGGTTTGTCTGCCTGGTCTGTTCTTGTCAAAATCAGTGGCAGAGTTTTGAGATAAAAAGGCACACTTGTGCCTAGAATTTATTTAAGCCACACATCTGAAGTAGCCTTATTTTGTTGGGGGAAAACCCCATTGATTTTAATAGGGACTCATGGAGTCAGCTTTGGGAGTGACTCGGGACTCGTGAGTCACCATTTTGGACCAAGGACTCGGACTCGGACTCGAGACTCGGGTCCAAAGACTCGTGACTCGACTCGTGACTCGAGACCAAGGACTCTTCAACATCCCTGGCTGCTGCATTGTGACTTCATGAAACATCTGGGCGCAATAGTCATTTATCCACATGGAAAATACCTCTTTCTTAGTGCAATGCTGGAGCAACCAATTGGTGCCACTAGATGCAGTACCCCTTTGCCTGCACCAGACACACTGACCCGGTTCCCAAAATGTCCTGGGCCAGTCTTGAATCCTATACATGTCTACTCTGAAGCAAGTCCCATTGAGAGTTAAGCCCAATGGGGCTTACTCTCAAGTTAGTGGGTATAGGATTGCAGCCTTAATACCGTGCCCAACATTTTAATCTTGTTCTTCCTTGGTAAATGTTTTAAACAAGTTTTTAGTCAATCGTATTTTTGGATTTTGTTTTCTCGATTTTGATATTAAATTGTAACCCAGCCCAGGTTTCTGGGAGGGTATGGAACAAAGACTATAACGATGCTGCTAGCATACTGGGAAAAATCATACCTAAAACATCATCATCATCATCATCATCATCTTTTATTTGTATGCCGCTTTTCCACAAAAATTGTGCCCAAAGCAGCTCACACAACATAACAAATAAATATCAGTATAATTTACAAAACATCAAAGAACACTAAATATAATATTCAAAAAATAATTTACAAAATATCAGAACAGTAAATATAATTTACAAAACATGAAAGAACACTAAATATAATATTCAAAAAAATAATTTACAAAATATCAGAGAACAGTAAATATAATTTACAAAATATCAAAAAACACTAAAAATAATATTTAAAAAATACAATAGAAATAATTACAGATAACCATAAAGAATTCAATAATAATTATACTAAGGTTAAAAAAAAAAAAAAAGAGCAAAAGCAGTAGCAGTAGCAGCTTTTGTAGCTGGAGTCAGTCAGGCCCCACCCTCCCCGGCCAGGTGTAATGAGCCACATGGCACTGGTATATTCGTAGAATCAGGGTACAATCAAGTAAAAAAGAATTCTCAGCATGATAGACTAGTTTATGGTGCTTTGTTTGAGGACAACATGCATCATCGTTATCTATAATAATAAAAGAGGATGTATGTCTGTCCTTCTGTCCATTACCACTACAGCACCAAAACTGTAAACTGTAGACACCTGATCCTTGTCATACCTACTAGGGGTGTGTTCATCAGGGTTATTTTGTTTCTAAAGCTCATTCATTTATGTGCTTTATGGTTGAAGCCTGCATTAACTTCTTCAGCCACTAGGGCAGACTTACCTAAGCAGCGCATAGCTTGGCAGTGTGAAGCCGGAGGAGACTAGTAGGCCGAAGGTGCTGTTTCACTCGTGTCCTGCTTGTGGGATCCCGTGGGCAGCGGGTTGGCAACTGTGTGAACAGAATGCCGGACTAGATGGACCCTTGGTCTGCTCCAGCAGGGCTCTTCTTATGTTCTTATGAAGGACAGAGTTATATGCGTGCCCCATCCCCCCCCCCCGTTGTGGGGCAACCCCCCCCTCAGGGAAATGGAGTAGGGAGTCCCCCCTCTTAGGGGGCTATCAGGGCACCCATGGCAGGGGCCATGCCAAGGAGTACCCATGGCCATAGTGTCACTCAGATGGGGTGGACACATTTTGCTTGAAGGCTTTGCTGCACCACACTAAGGGCTATTTCAACCTGTGTGAAGCTGAGCACATTCACTAGTAAAAACATAAAACATAATTTATACGCATTCATGAGGGCAAACTGTATATTACAAGTAAATACATGTATTCAAAACCAGACAGTTTCCCACTGCAACTTTCCCTTGCAACTGGAGGAGGAGTTGCAGCGGGAAAGTGGCAGGTGGGGTAAAAGGGTAAGCACTTCCCTCTGCCCCCACATCTCAGCTCCAGAGTGCCTCTTTCCAAAGCTGCTTCGCCCTAACATAAGGTGCAGTCAGGATTTTGTGATACACTTGTGCATATAATATGCAGTCCCACCTCCGGAGCCCATTTTGTTTCAGTTTCTATCTTGAACCATTATTGATGTGATGATGGTGCCGGTGGTGATGGTGGTAGCAGCCATCTTGGCAACAGTTTTGGTAAAGGGTGGGATAAAAATGCTATAAGTGAATAATAAATATTGTGAGAGGCACTCTGTCAGGCATAGTGGTCCCAAGCCATACAAGGCTTTGTAGGTTAAAACCAGCACCTTGCGTTGGGTTTGGAAACGTATAGGCAGCCAGTGCAAGCGGGCCAGTATCAGCGTTGTGTGCTCAAAACTTCTGGCCCCATTAGCAATCTGGCCACCACATTTTGCACAAGCTGCAGCTTCAGAACTATCTTCAAAGGCAGCCCCACACAGAACACATTTCAGTAATCTAGCCTGCAGGTTACCAGAGCATAGGCTACTGAAGCCAGGTTACTCCTGTCCAGATAGCGGTGTCGTTGGACCACCAGCCAAAGCTGATAGAAGCTACTCTGTGCCACTGAGGTCACTTGAGCCTCAAGTGACAATGATGACTCCAAGAGATCCCCCAAGCTATGGACCTGCTCCTTTAGGAGTGCGTGCAACCCCATCCAGAACAAGCTGATTTCAATACTGCTGATTGATATATTTTTTTTAGGAAACCACATTATTTATTGTGAAGATTGCAATTAGTGTGCTATATGGACCTCTCACTAGAGTTACCTTCTCCCTCTCTATGCCAGCAGCAGCCACCGCTAGGCCCTCATGCCAGCCAGTTACATAGAGCCAAGCAAGCAGGAGGAGGCTGTGCAGGGCTTAATTCTCACAACACTACGCATACTTCAAAACTGCCCTGACACATCTGTAAGTTACCACCATTGTAGATAAGGCCTAACCACTTTTTCCTTTGCGACACAATATGTAGGGGAAGGTTGTGGTAGTATTATTTTGCTCATTAATGGTTACATTTACGCACAGACTGACCCTGGTTCCCTGTGCGTATGATCATCATTTGGGTGGTGATCCAAAAACAGCTTACCATTGCGTCGGTAAATTGGTGCCCTTCCCTAATGCCTATGGCTATCCTGGAATGTTTCTTACAACATGGATACCACAGGTAAACAAGCATTATCATGTGTTTTTGTTCTGTTTCCCCCCCCCCCCTTCCAAGTCAGACTGAGTGCATTCATTTTTTTCCCTCTCAGCTCTGTAATTTCAGCCGAGGGTTAGCACTTAAAAAGTCAGATTGGTGCAAACTCATATAATTACT
Organism: Shinisaurus crocodilurus; assembly: GCA_021292165.1. Classification (NCBI taxonomy): domain Eukaryota; kingdom Metazoa; phylum Chordata; class Lepidosauria; order Squamata; family Shinisauridae; genus Shinisaurus; species Shinisaurus crocodilurus. The sequence continues at coordinate 205,275,781 of CM037876.1, read as the reverse complement.
ATCCTTGTTGTGATGCATCGGTCTTATGTCAAGGAAAGGAACACCTTCAAAACTTATTATGAATGTCAGAGCTTAGGGTATACATTAGTTCACATGCTGGCTGTTTGGTACATACCTGTTTACCAGCTTGGGTATTTGCCATATCATCCCATAACTATTAACTGCCACTTTGTTCACAAAATATATATGGGTGGTGGTGGTGGTAGTGGTTTAAACAAGGCAAAGTGGTATAGGGTTGTTCTTTTAATCCAGGGGTTCTCAACTAGGGAGGGATTCCCCCCGGGGGGGGGCAATTTTAGGGTTTCAGGGGTGGGGGATTGGGACCACAGACTCAAACTGTTGGAATACTGATCTTTCTACAAATTACAATTCTACAGATTGTACATAATCTACAGGACACCACACCTTATTGTATGGCACAGATTAAGTCAGACAATCTTGGAAAGCAGGGAATGACATTCTGACATATGGTGAAGAGGGTGCATGAGGCAAAAAAGGTTGAGAACCACTGTTTTAATCACTTGGCAAGAAGAAGGTATTTAGAGGGAAATGTAGTTATTCCAATCTATATTAGTAATTGTAAGATCACCCTGTGCTGATTAAATAGATGAAGAGAATTGGTTAAAATGTAATTGTGAAAATGTTCACAGACTCATGCTTTAAAAAGTGTTTGTATAGAGAAATGTTCCATTTTAACACGAATTAGCCCCATCCTAACTGTATGAGTTATAACGGACTGGATCACAACTAGAGTTGCCAGCTCCTGAGCTGGTGACTGTGCCTGTTTCTTTAAAAATTCTGCAGCAGGGCTCACAAATCAGAATGGAGATTTGATGCTGCAGAAATACCCACTAAAAAGTTATTGGCCCGGATAACTTTTTCTGATGGACATGCATGTAATATGAACATCTTTGCAGTCAGTTCCTGTTTGATTAAAAATTAACTTTAAATATTAATAGTTGAGCATCAGAAGTAAATAGATTCTTCTCTCCACACATACCCCATACTATGCCCCTTCATCGTCACTCTCCTTTCCACCCAACACTGCTAGCTGCGCAGCAACCACACGGTTGCAGTGCTGAAGGGAAGGGTAGAGCCCATGAGTTGCATGCAGAAAGGCCCCAAGTCCAGTCTCTGGCATCTCCAGATTAGAGCTGGGAAAGACCCCTTTTGGAAACTCTAGGCAGCTGATGCCAGTCACTGCAGAGTGCTGGGCGGCTGCAGGCCAAGGCTTTCCTCTGTCGTGTGCCCAGCCACCAAGAAAAAGGAGGAGGAAAGAAAATAGCACTCCTGTCATTTCTGCCTGGTGTGTGTGTGTGTGTGTGTGTGTGTGTGTGGAGGCTAAAGAGAGCAGTGGGTGGGCTAGGAAAGGCACGGGTAAGCTGGCCAGGGGGGAGGAGGGGTCAGGAAAGCCAGCAGGAAGCCAGTGGAAGGGGGAGGGCGGGCAGCAGGAAGTCAGTGGGGGCCAAGTGAGCAAGCTGGAAGCCCTCTGGGGGCTTGGAGGAAGGTTGTATGTTTTTATGTCTGAATGGATGGAGGCTGCATGTGTGTCAGAAAGAGAGCAGGAGAGAGAAAGGGCTTAGGGGGGATTTTGGAGGGATCCTAAAAAAAACAGTGAGTGTGTTTTTTTCTGTGCTTGTTGCAATGAGGAGGAGAAGGGAGGGACACACATGTGCATATGCATGCATGATGGCGTGTGTGTGTATGGATGGGGGCTTGTGGTGTGTGTGTGTGTGTGTGTGTGTGAGTGAGCGAGCGAGCGAGCAAGAGAGCGTGAGCATGTTTATGTGTGGGTGAAGAACTGGATGTGTGTGTGTGTGTGTGTGTGTGTATGGGTGGTAATCCAGAGAGAGAGAGAGAGCTGGGGGAATGAGTTGGCTGACAGAGGTTGGGGGGGGGGGGAGAGAGAAAGAGTTTGGCTTTTGTGAAATTGGTTTTTGTTGGCGCTGAAAACTGCGGGTTCAAATGAGTTGTTTAGTGTGTTGGAGCTCAGGCCCCACCTCTTTTGGGCAAGTTACTTGTCCTTTTTTGACTAGCTGCACCTCCCATGGCAGCCATGTTGTGGTGGTGCCCAGGACAGTTTCTCAAACGGGCAAATGTGCTGCATGTACTCCATGGGCCCAAAAAAGAAGACAGAATTCTGTTTTGCAGTTGGCTGGCTGGTAAGAAAGACCCTTGGGGGGCACTAAGGGTGCATTGTTTGCTTTTGGTGGAACCAGTGCAGCTTTAAAGACACTAACGCTGCTTGTCTAGGTACTTGCAGGTACTTCCATCATGCTCAGCTTTCTGAATAAGCAATCACAAAACACCACAAGTCTCTCCTCACAAGGAATTCTTTTATTCCTTATCTTTTTCATTATACTACAGACACCCTGTGGTGGCTGTCCTTTTGCTCAGGAAATGGGGTGAATAAAACTCTTGATTTTATTTCTTTTTAAAGCGGATTTTGGATCCTTTGAAAATATGTCACGTGGGATCCATCACACCTGTGGTTGAATAGAGGGCTCTTGTCTTTTCAACCTCTATGTAGGAAGAAGGTGTTTCATGGAATGCATCTCCCATCTCATGTCTCCTCTTCCTTGCCAGGCAGTGAACTATGAGGCAGGCACTGTAGTCCGGAGGCAACACTTCTTAAGGAACATCTACCTACGGAACCTCCTGACAACATTGAGGACCATTGGTCTAAGCTGAAAACCTCCATTACTGCAGCTTGTGAACAAACTATTGGATATGAAACTAAGAAACATCAGGATTGGTTTGATGAAAATGACAATGAGATTAAATATATAATTGACCAAAAAAGGAAAGCCTTCCAAATATGGCAAAATGATATTAACTGCGCTGCCAAGAAAAAAACCTACGCTAGTGCAAAGGCTGAGGTCCAAAGAAGAACAAGAGAACTTAAGAACGCTTGGTGGAAAAAGAAAGCTGAAGAAATTCAACAACTTGCAGAATCTCATGATGCACGGGGCTTTTTTAAGGCCACAAGGGCCATTTATGGACCAAAAACCTATGGTACAAACCCTTTACAATCAAAAGATGGCACCAAACTCTTAAAAGACAAAGAGTCTATTGCACTGCGTTGGAAAGAGCATTATTATGACCTTTTAAATCGTAAATCTAAGGTGGATAATGAGATTTTCTCGCAAATCCCGCAAAAACAAATTAAAGAGGAACTTGCAATACTCCCCACTTTGGATGAAGTAAAAAAAGCCATTAATCAAATGAAGAACAACAAAGCTAGTGGACCAGATGGGATTCCTGCTGAAATCTTTAAAGAAGGGGGCCCCGAACTTGTACAACATCTTCATAAACTCATTGAAAAAATCTGGATAAGAGAAGAGATCCCAGAAGACTTCAGGGATGCCATAATTATCACCCTCTTTAAGAAGGGTGATAGAACAGACTGTGGAAACTATCGGGGCATTTCTCTCTTAGCAACCGCAGGTAAAATATTTGCTAGGATTCTCGCAAACCGTCTTCCATCTATTTCAGAAGAGATCCTCCCTGAAACTCAATATGGTTTCCGCCCCTCTAGAGGGACAGTAGACATGATTTTTACTGCACGCCAGCTCCAAGAAAAATGCCGGGAGCAAAATCAACCCCTTTATATGGCATTTATCGATCTGGCTAAGGCCTTTGATACTGTAGACCGTACAGCTCTCTGGACTATCCTTATGAAAATTGGATGCCCCAATAAATTTGTGAATATCTTGCGACTTCTCCATGACAACATGACGGCAACGGTTTTGGACAACAACGGCTCTCATGGTGCTCCATTTAAAGTGGGATCAGGTGTTAAACAGGGATGTGTTATTGCCCCAACATTATTTGCCATTTTCATCGCCATGGTTTTACATCTTGTCAAGGGGAAACTTCCCACCGGTGTGGGAATTATATATCGAACAGATGGAAAGCTTTTTAATCTCAGCAGGCTGAAAGCAAAAAGTAAGGTAATTACAACCTCCGTTGTGGAACTTCAGTATGCTGATGATAATGTGGTCTCCGCACATTCAGAGGATGATCTCCAAACTATCCTAAATGCTTTTGCAGAAGCATACGAAAAACTTGACATCAAAAAAACCAAAGTGCTTCATCAGCAAGTGCAAGCCAATCCTTTGGTGATGCCATCTATCCAGCTTGGCGGGACAATACTGGAAAATGTCGATCATTTTCTCTATCTTGGCAGCTATCTTTCTGTTACAGCTAACATCGACAGTGAAATCCAGCATCGTCTGAGCTCCGCAAGTGCCGCATTTTCTCGAATGAAACATAGAGTGTTCGAGGATCGGGATATTTGTAAGAAGACCAAAACACTGGTTTATGAAGCCATTGTATTACCAACTTTATTGTATGCCTGCGAAACATGGACTATCTATAAACGTCACTTCCACCTCCTTGAAAGGTTTCATCAACGTTGCCTCCGGAAAATCCTGCAAATTACTTGGGAAGATAGGCGAACAAATGTCAGTGTACTGGAAGAAGCAAAGACTACTAGCATTGAAAAAATGATCCTTCAACGCCAACTTCAGTGGACCGGTCATGTTGTTCGAATGCCTGACTGCCGTCTCCCAAAGCAGTTACTTTACTCCCAACTCAAGGATGGAAAGCGGAATATCGGTGGTCAATATAAGAGGTTTAAAGATGTTCATAAGGCAAATCTAAAAAAATGCAATATAAACATCGAAAACTGGGAAGCTCTGGCCCATGAACGATCTAAATGGAGGTTGGCCTTTCACAAAGGTTCCATGGACTTTGAAGAAGCCCGAGTGCAAGGTGAAAGGGAGAAACGTGCTAAGCGAAAAGCACGTCAAATGAATCCTTTACAGGACCATCTTCTATCTGGTAACCTGTGTCCTCACTGTGGGAAGCTGTGTGGATCTAGAATTGGCCTCCACAGTCACTTACGGACCCATCGCTAGAGTCTACACAATCTTCTTTAGAATTTCCTCCTTTTATCCCGGAAGACAATCTTACTCGGTCACGAGTGATCGCCTGATGATGATGGTAGTAGAGCACATGCTCTACATGCAGAAGGTCTTACGTTCAATCCTTGGTTTCTACAGTTTAAAAGATCTAGTAGCCGGTGATGAAAAAGACTCAGACCCTGGAGAGCTACTTCTAGCCAGAGTAAACAATACTGGTTTAGATGGACAAATAATCTGACCTGGTATAAATCAGCTTCCTTCCTAACCGGGAAGAGAATGAACGCTTACAGTACACAGACACGTCACTGCCGCCGCCACCGCCGCCACCACCACGAGTTCAAACTAAGCATTTCCAATGCTTTCTCCATTTTCATTTTTAATAAGATGATGTGGTCCTTAATGTCTGCACTGCAGTGAGCCCAGTGTACTGACAAAGCAATAGGCTGCCTCTTCCAGGTCACCCGGCAGCAGGCCGGATCTTTTTGAAAACGCCAAGAATCGCAGGGATTTATGTGAGGAATTCAGAGTCCGCGACGCAGGCATTTTTTTGCCCTTCAGACCCAGCCACTGTGCATCTGCAGTGGTCTCCAGTGACTGCCATAGAGAGGAGCAGCTGGTAGGCAGCCCCTGCAGCTTGGAAAACAACTTTTTAATATGCAGACATCGACCCGTATCCCATTTTATACAGTTGTCTCTCTGGCGTACAGAAAAAAATGTATCAGATGACAAAACAGAGGGCCATGAATGCCTCTGATCTGAATGCAAAAGTGGAACATCCTTTCAGTTAACGCAGCACCTGAGCATGCTCTGAATTCCTTCCTGCGTCCTTCAATATCGCCCAAGCATTTTTCCCCATCTTCTGAACGTATTTAAAATTCTGTCAATGGGTGGCTCAAGCACCTGTTGTCTGGCAGAAGCCTTATGTAAGCCTTTGTTATGCTCAGGAATGATCCCGTTGATGTTTGTCACGGTGGCGCATGTTTCTCCTGACACAAAAGGAGGATAAAAAGCCAGGGGAGGAAGGAACACCAAAAATGTTTATTCTTAAAAATCTGACTTTTCCCTTCTATTATTAGTATTCGTATTACTATTATTGCTAGAAGGGATACATTTACTTTCCCTCCCAAGGAAATCACCAGTCAAATGGAGAAAAAGAAATATATATCTCATCTAGCAGTAAAATGTCCTTGAGGAAGAGCTCATGTGCTTGAAACATGTACATGTTGAATTATTAAGAATTTTACAAATCACATCCTTTGTGCCCCTGGATTTATTTATTTATTTATTTATTTTTAATCTTGAGTGTGTGCATAATATGCTGCTGCTGTGGCAAGCTTCTGTCCTTTTATTTATGTATTTATTTGATTTAAAGATTTTTAACCCACCTTTCAGGGTGCAACGCCCTCACAAGAGTCAGCTGTGGTGCCAGTAACTCAATGCCAGTCATTCTCAGCACCTACAACGATCTCACAGCAGACTTCTTAAAAATGGCACTGTGAACTCAACTGTAGAATTCACGGTGTATCTCGAAATGTCGGCACAAATCCACCCCCCCCCCCACAGCACATGCTCTGCCTCTGTTAAACAAGTCCAACTTGAGCCCCTTGAAATGGTGGGTTGAAAACTGGATATCTATTGGAGAGAATGCAATGCATTGTGCAAATGAAATGTGAAGTATAAATCACACACAATAGCAGTGCGTGAACGCCTTTGGCTCTGCCATTTCTGTAAATATGTGGCAGTCATGATGCTATCCCCCAACCCACCCACCCCAATACTTCAATGAGGAGTCTGCCCATTGAAAAGAGAATGACTCCGCAACACTGAGTGTCCAGGGGGAAATTGGCAAGATTTCAGATTTGTTACAATTAGTGGAGAACCCAGGTCCATTAGTGAAGTGCTCAATTTCCCTCTGAAAGGCTGAGAAGGATGTAGCAATATTAATAACAGGGAGCACTGTATCATCTGCAAATTGTGCCAGTTCCTGATGCATACCTTTAATGGCTACCTCCAGTAAATTCTGAATGGTTCCTCCGTTCAATGGCTAAGAGTCCAATAAACAGAGCTAAAAGCAGCAGGGATAAGAGGCCCGGTGGTGGTGGTGGTGGGGCTTTGCAATCAGAAATTTCAGGAGAGGCCATTCATTTAAATTTTGGCCCATACTCAATTTAGGAATGTCAAATTTGGCCCTATATCCTTCTTTATGAAATACCCATTCTAAGGAAACATCTTAAAAGCATTTAACATCTAGAGGAAGTTGAGAAATAATCTACTGGAAAATATTTAGATTGTCAACGATTTGTCTTCCTGCTGAGATAAACCTGTCTGGTCTGGATGAAGGTAAGGCTTAATCCAGCCCTTAGGTGCATGAGCTGGGAAGTGCAAGTTCATACTGTGCTAGCCCCATGCTGGTCACAGCCCACAGGGGAAGGAGGTATCCCATAGCAAGGGGGTCTCTGGCTTTTCCCATTTGAAACTACCAAGGCTACTCCTATACCTACTTACTTGGTAGTAGCAGCTCCATTCAGCACCTTGAATAGTTATATATGAATAGTGAGGAGAGAGAAAGAAGGAGTTGGCATAGCCATATGTCTTCCATCTTAGTTCGCAGTGTAGAGCTTGCAGGGATGGGGACTCGGACTCGAGGACTCGACTCGTGAGTTGGACTGAGTCCCCCCTCTGACTCGACTCGGACTCGAGTCCCAATATTTTTAATGGGACTCAAGACTCGACTCGGGACTCGAGACCAAGGACTCGTCAACATCCCTGGGCTGTTGACGAGTCTTCTGGCTATGCCAGAAGGAGCACGATCACCGGTAAAGAGCGCATGGAAGTGAGGCGCGCCGCTGCTCTGCCACTATGGACAGCTACCAGGAGCGCAGCCCCAACGATGTGTTGAGATTTATTTTGATTGATGTGTTGTTGTGGGGGGTTTGGGTTAGGGTCAGACATTTTGGGTTTGGCTGCCTCTGCCTGCCTGTTTGGGGTTCCCAGCCTCCTCTGCCTGCCTGGTCTCTTCTTGACCTGTTCAACAGTTGAATTGTCCAAGACAAAGGCCTCTGCCTGCCTGCTTTGGGGTTCCCTGCCTCCTCTGCCTGCCTGGTTATTTTGGGTTTGTCTGCCTGGTCTGTTCTTGCCAAAATCAGTGGCAGAGTTTTGAAATAAAAAGGCACACTTGTGCCTAGAATTTATTTAAGCCACACATCTGAAGTAGCCTTATTTTGTTGGGGGGAAACCCCATTGATTTTAATAGGGACTCGTGGAGTCAGTTTTGGCAGTGACTCAGGACTCGTGACTCGTGAGTCACCATTTTGGACCAAGGACTCGGACTCGGACTCGAGACTCGGGTCCAAAGACTCGTGACTTGAGACCAAGGACTCTTCAACATCCCTGAGAGCTTGTCTTTGGAATGACCATCTGACATAAATAAAAAGCAGGGATATGGAAAGAAATCCCAAACAGTGATCAGTTAGTTAAGCTAGGGTGAGCTTAGTCAGCCAATCATGTGAACTTCCTAAGTAGAGATTTTATTTGTACTTTGGTGCCCATGTTCATGATTGCACATAGCATTTTAAGTTGTGGTCTTCTCCCCACCTGCAAGCATCAAATGTAGCTGCCGCATTCTGAGAATTTTGAGTGCTTACGGTCTCTTAGTCCTTAAACTAATTTGCTTTTGCAAGGATCAGTAAAACTAATGGAGTTTGAACTGGTGAAACCTTTGATTATTAGAACAGAACTCAAAGTTGCAGTAGCTCAGTGTCCCTGAAATTTGTGGTTCTCAATGAGCAAATCCTGTCCCTTCACTGAATTAGTGACCTTGGCGGAATCCAAAACTCCCATCAGCCTGCAAAAGTCTCTGTCCATTTTATCCTACTAGTACACCAACCAACCCATCCATCCATCCCTTACTTGTTTTGCAGCCAATTGTTTTATAAAGATTGCCAAGAATCCTTGTCTGGTCTTCACACTGTCCTTTGAAAGAGTCTTACCCATCCAGATGTTCAAGAGGGGGAGGAAAATATTGGTGCTTTCCAAGACACCCCTAACAACACTTTGCTCTCTTCATCAGATGCTTCCCACTCCTCTCACTCCACAGCTGAGTAGCTGTGAAGAGAAAGCCAAGATAGAAAGGTTGGGTAGATAAGGAGTTAAATGCAGCTAGAGGAAAGGGGGAAACAAGTAAATGTGCATGGGGCGTGCTGGAGATAACAGTGAGATCTGTATCACCATCTTTTCTATGGTGTATTTAGCATGCTTTTAAAATATATGCAACTTTAATGCCTCCTTGCAAGAGGGAGCAGTCCTGGGCCACCTGAAAGAGGCGGCGGTGAGAACACTCCTGAAGAAATCCTCCCTAGACCTGGAAAATCTTAATTTTAGGCCGGTGGCAAATGTTCCTTTCCTGGGCAAGGTCCTTGAGCGAGTGGTGGCCAACCAGCTCCAGATGCTCTTGGATGAGACCAGTTATTATCTGGGTCCATTTCAGTCGGGGTTCAGGCCAGGTTTTGGCATGGAAACAGCCTTGGTTGCCCTGTATAATGACCTATGTTGGAGAAGGACGAGGGAGTGTGACCCCGCTGATTCTCCTTGATCTCTTGGTGACTTTCAATACCATCAACCATGGTATCCTTCTGGAACAATTGTCTGAGTTGGAAGGGGGAGGTACTGCATTGCAGTGGTTTCACTCCTACTTGGAGGGTCGGCTCCAGAAAGTGGTGATTGGAGAATATTACTCAGCCCCATGGATTCTCCAGTATGGGGTTCTGCAGGGGTTGGTTTTGTCCACCATGCTATTCAACATCTATATGAAATGGTTGAGTGCGGTCATCTGGAGTTTTGGAGTGTGTTGTCTTCAGTATGCTGATGACACACAGCTCTATTTCTTCTTTTCATCTTTGTCAGGTGAGGCTGTAGATATGCTAGATCAGTGCCTGCCTGTGACAATGGAGTTGATGAGGGCTAATAAACTGAAACTCAGTCCAGATAAGACCAAGAATCTGTTAGTGGATGGTGGTTCTGACCAGATGCTGGGTCCTCAACCTGTTCTGGATGGGGCTGCATTCCCCCTGAAGGACCAGGATCGTAGCTTGGGGCTTCTCCTGGAGCCGTCCTTGTCACTTGAGGCTCAGGTGGCCTCAGTGGTATGGAGTGCCTTCTACCAACTTTGGTTGGTGGCCCAGCTACGCCCCTATCTGGACCGGTATAACCTGGCTTCAGTAGTCTATGTTTTGGTAACCTCCAAGTTAGAGTACTGCAATGTGCTCTACATGGGGCTGCCTTTGAAGACTGTTCAGAAGCTGCAGCTCGTGCAAAATGCAGCAGCCAGATTGATAAACAGGGACAAGAAGGTACGAATATATAACACCAATTCTAGCCTGCTTGCACTGGCTGCCTGTATGTTCCCGAGCCCATTTCAAGGTTCTGGTTTTAATTTATAAAGCTTTATACAGCTCGGGGCTGTAATACCTGATGGGGCACTGATCCTGGCATGAACCTACCATACACTACATTCATCATCTAAGGCCCTCTTCTAGGTGCCTCCTCCAAGGGAGGATTGAAAGGCAGCAACAAGAAAGAGGGTCTTCTTGGTGTTGGCCCCCCAATCCTGGTACAATCTCCCTAATGAGGCCTGCCTAGTGCCAATATTGTTATCTTTTTGGCATCAGGTTAAGACCTACCTCTTCTCTCAGGCATTTGGCAGCATATGATGAGATTTTAATCAGGTCCTGGATTTTTCTTATTGTTGATTATTTAAAATGGTTTAGATATATGTGTGTCTGTTTAGATGTAAATGGTTTTTTATACTATGTATAATGTATTTTTTAATGGTTTTTAATATTTGCAAACTGCGCAGAGAGCTTCAGCTATTGGGTGGTAGAAAATTGTAATGAATGAATGAATGGCTGATATGAAATGTAGATGAAGATAGTAAAACCCATAGGGTCCCACCCACTCCTTGGTCTCATTGTAAGAGGTGTAGGCCTAGAGGTAAGGAAAGAGGTACAAACTCAAAATTTAAATAAACAGGTGGACAACAGGGTAGTCATAAAGGAGAAATGACTGGTGCTGAGCTGAAACAGAGTATGTGTTTCACAAACATTTTTGTCCTTGCAAAATGCACCTTCCCCTTTTGGGTTATTTTTTCACCCCTTTGCAAAAGTGAATGAAACTAATTGGAAGAGGGTGGACGACAAGGAGAAGAGGGAACTCTTCCCTCATCCTGATCCAGTTGCACTTAGTGTACTAACTGGGGCAGAATATGGATGAGGAAGTACATTCAGGTACTAGGTCCAACAGGCACAGAACTCTCTATGACATTTAAAGTCTGGAGATAACATATTCAGAAATTTCAGAGGGTCTTCCTTCATACTCTGTTTTTAGTGCAATATTTGTACAGTTGTCATCCATTTGTTGACTGCATTGGTTGACTCTACATTTCTTACAGAGTTGCTGGCCTGTTGGTCCCAGACAACAGAAAATACAGACTAGGAAGTAAACTCTCTTCTTGGGCCAATTCATGAACTGAACAAACACAGCAGCATATTAGAATCATATACAGCCAATGGCCATTGCCAGACGTTGCTTAGTAGAAAGATAAAGTAGGACAGCCTTCCCCACCCTGGTACCCTCCAGATGTTTTGGATCACAACGCCCAGCATTCCTGATCATTGGCCATGCTGGCTGGGGCTGATGGGAGTTGAAAGCCAAAACATCTGGAGAGCACCAGATAGGGACAGATAAATCTTGTCAGTTCCAAATTCTCCTGCATTCAATTTTTTTAGAACTCAATTTCTTTCTCTTCCCAATATTTGGGAATTTGGGAAAATTCTTCTCAAAGCTTAACTGAAATAAAATTCTCACTTTATCTGCACCAGCCAAATTGAATAGGTAAAACTATTCCCAGCATGGAGAGGGCCATGTTGTATCTGCCTGCCATGTAGCTGTTAGAGATGAGGAGCCTGTCAGAAAAAAGAGGTGGGAACCCCAACTCAGCACTAACATGGTTGAATACACAGGGTTTCAAACCCAGGCTTTTTAGAGCTATGCACTCCGCCCTTGTTATGTCAGATAATCTGGGAATTAGATTCCCTTACTGTGGAGAAAGCCTGACACGAGTACACACACACACACACACACACACCGTCTCCGCCCAAGGGAAGGGGGCGAGAAAGGGGGGGTGGAACCACAGGAAAGGCAGCCAGACAGACCGTCATCCCCAACAATGGAGAGACTCGGTGGAATTCCACAAAACCCAAGGAAGGACCATCAAGAACCATCAAACTATCAGGGCAGTCTCAAAGAGCTGCAAAGTACCCAGTACGTCACCTTCTTCCCGGGCAGGAATAAGCCCACCTGATACGAAGGGGCAGGCATAAGCCCCCACCTGACCTGGAGGGTGGGGAGAGCGGGAACTCAGAGGTAGAAAACCCCTCTCCCTTCCGGTAACAGGTTGTTGGGAACCCAGGGTGCTTCGGAACTAGGATCAGCCTCCACGCGGCAGCTGGAGTAAGCTATTCCCATCCCTGGATCGGCCGACCCGGAGCCAGGCTGACATTGACTAGCGTAGAGTTTTTGGTCTGAGGTAATTGACTAATCCCAATGCGCTAGCCTGGGAGCCTGTTCATTGAGAAACGCAGAGGTCAACTGAGGTTGTGTTGACGTTGTAGTATTCTTGGAAAGCTGTTAGTTCCGCTCCGTAACTTGTATAAACAAATAAAAGCCTTATTTGGTCATTTAAAGGGCTCTGGTTTCCTCTTGTGTGCGCGAGCCTCTCAGGCGGGTTCCTGAACTCGGACGGACTGTAACTCAGTGCCAGTTAACCCGTTAAGCGCCGAACTCATGCAAAGGATCCAGTTAGTGATCCTTCACACTTACAAAAGAGAGGCTAACCCCACCCTATAGCAAAAGATCTGGGATCTAAAGACACGCGTAGTTGGGTGAAGTGCACGCTTCGCCCATTAACACTAAACATAGACTTCACATACTAACACTAAACTGAGGCACAACATATAAACACTTAAATGAGACCCAACACGTTTAGAAGGGAAAAGAGCTGTTTATTCAAGGAGAAATATAGAGAAAATATAGAGAAGGTACAGTAGTTCCTGATCTGATGTTTTACACAATAATTCAAGCAGCAAAATATACCTACTGCATCTCCAAACATGCTCTATAATTCTGATATAAAAGATCCCAGTGCCCTGGCAGCCTATGGACAGCAAGAAGTGGGGGAAAGCCCCCCCCCCCCATGCTGGCAAGGCAGGAAAAGAATCCATAGCTACCTGTCCTGTTGTTGGTCCCGCGTTGAAGTGGTCCTCCTGTGTGGCAGAGGGGAGCAAGAGGTGCATGCGTTCCTGTTTGTTGACTCCTATTTTCTAAACTTGAGTTCTTATACCTTTTCTCTGAACTCCTTGTTACATGAGAAGGGCAAGGGCAATCTTTGGTTCCCTGATGTTTGTAATCACTGTTAACCACTCTGACCTTTTGCGTGCCTATGTGGAAGGTAGCTTGTCCTTTATTTATTATTTATTATTTATTCATTTCATCTTTATACCGCCCAATAGCCGAAGCTCTCTGGGCGGTTTACAACAATTAACAAGACAGTACCTGCCCGCAGGCTTACAATCTAAAAAGACACGACACACGACACACAAGGAAAAAGGAGTGGGGAGGGGAAATATGCAACGATGACGCGACGGGACCCTGCGCAGGCACAGAACGCGCCACAGGGGTTCAGCGTGCCTGCGCAGGGTTCCGTCACATCATTTCCGGTCCCGGAAGTGACGGGACGGAACGGGCCGCGCGGGTGGCTCGCCGCGGAGAGGGTGAGCTGCCCCGAAGAACAAGGTAAGGCCTCGCCGGGCGTGAGCGGGGCCAATTTCGGCCTCGTTTTGCCCGGCAAGGCTCGATTACACAAGCCTACCGAACTCGGTCTGGCTCGTGCCCGCGCGAGGTTCGTGCGGGCCTACGGGCCTACGGGCCTACCTTTTCCTGCGGTGGCTCGCCTCTCCGCGGCAAGCTGCCCGCGCCGGTCCCGTCGCGTCATGTCCAGCCCCGGAAGTGACGCGACGGGACCCTGCGCAGGTGCACTGGACCCCCGCGCACCGTATTGCGCCTGCGCAGGGTCCCCGTCGCGCCACTTCTGGGGCCAGATGTGACACGACGGGACCAGCGCCGGCGGCTCGAGCGGTGTGGAGAACTGCTCCGTGCCGCTCAGAAGATCGAGGCAGGAGGGCTGCCCCCGCGGAGAGGAGAGCCACGGAGAGCCACGACCCCCCCCAGGTTCTTGTATCACCCCTAGTTATTAAGGATCTATTTTTAAATATATGATGCTGTGGGTACAAAGGTGTGTGTGTAGATTTAAAAGTAAAGCAGGTTAATAACGCCAAGCTGACACGTAGGATTTGGGTAGCAAACAAAATAAAAATAAGTTTATTTTAATTATCAAAATCTTAGTTCCAGAAAATAAACCTCCCTACACCAAACACTTTGTAACTAACCCAACTCCCAACTCTCCTCACACTCCAAACACTCTCCCATAACACACTAAGTCCACTCTGACTCACACTCAACAACCCCAACCACCTAAACTAAACTCTGACATCACTCAAACACTCCTTATATACTCTTCCCCCACCCTTTCCAATACATCACAAACCACACCCACTCCATTCAACATTCTAGACACACTAAACATACTAATGCAGACATACACCAGGGAACTGAATTGTGTGAAGCTATGGCTCTTGATGGGTGTCATAGGGGGAAGCCTTTGTAGTTACCCCCACACCTGATTAGTTCAAGATTCTGATGGAGTCCTGTCCGGGATTGGGGCCATCCTTTTTCCAGGACTGTCTCAGTTTCTTTTTAGGAATTGCTCTCTTCTTATCCCTTCAGGCCATGCGTGTTAATCTGATCATTGCAAGACTTCATCCGCTGCCCATTCATTCATGCCTTCCAGCTTTCAATCACTCTCCATTCCAACCTTCATTTGCATCCTCTGCACCAGTCCAGTCAGAGGCTGCTCATTTCTCGTGAACCCAAGCTTACCCAAGCTCTTATTGGGGCCTGCTGTGGTCTTCCTTGTGAGCTATAGTCACAACCAGATTATTATGCCCATATCTCCTCTTAACACCCTGGGCCTGGATGGATGAATCTGTCTGTTTCGGTTTCCCCCACATCTGATTTAAACAACAACAACAACAACAACAACAACACACAACCCTGAAGTTCTTTCCATCCTGAGTATAAAGAAATTTGCGAATTTTGGTAAATTCTTATTTTAAAAAATGAACTGAAACCAAATTCTCACCCATCTAGCACCAGGTTGGGGAAGGCTGAGGTAAAATTACAGGCAGCTGTCATGCCACCCTTTCTGGCACAGTTGACATATTGTATTGTCCTTCTACAGCTCACCAGTGCATATTTACTTGGAAATACATCCTGGTGAATTCAATAGGACTTACTCCAAAATATGGATGCAACTCTAATGGGAATACAATAGATACAGCGTGCAACAGGATGAGCTTTTCTCACTTGCCTTAACCAAGACATAGAATCAGAATTATAGAGCTGGAAGGGCCCTTGTAGGCTATCTAATTCAACTGGCTGCTCAGTGCAGGAGATTGAGAACTACAGCATCCCCACCAGATGACTGTCCAGCCTTTGCTTGAAGAGCCCCAGTTGATGGAGATAACTGAACTGTCAGTTAAGGCTAGCTTTTGCACAATCACAGGGTTATCCTATAGCAGGGGTGTTGATCCTTTTTCAGCCCAAGTGTTGAATTCAATTTCAGAGAAGCTCTTAAAGGATGCATTCCAGTGGCAGGCAGAACCAAAGGCAAAGGGGGTGTGGACTAAAATACCAAAAAACACCAGCATATTTTAGCTTAAAGCTCTTACTGCACCCTAGGACAGGAATGTCAATCTTTTAGAATGGGGGGGCAAATGAACAAAAGCCAGGAAACCACCAAACGATTGGTGGTTGTGTGAAAGGGATGGGAGAAGGGGAAGAGGGACAAGGGAACCCCGGAGGGCCAGATTTGGTCCACAGTCTTGAGGTTCAATACGCCTGGTCCTGCAGGATGGAGAGTGGGTAAGGATTGGAGATGTAAGTAGAACAACTTAGTTTTAAGCTGGCTGAGAATCTGGCCCGGCATATTTACCAAAACACAAAATAAAAGAAGAGCCCTTTTGGATCAGACATAGGACCAATCTACTCCAGCATCATGTTTCCAACCGTGGCTGGCCAGATACTCCCAGGATACTCACAAGCAAGGCATGAAGGCAATAACTTCCACTGGTTCTTTGGGTCTCCCAACATCTGATATTCAGAGGCACAGTGGATCTGAACCTTGATGTTCCACTTAGTTATCATGGCTATGGCTGTTGATAGACCTAGGGTGCTGCCGCCAGATGAGGCTCTTACTGTGCAATCAGCCTGTCTCATTCATAGAATGTACAGGAGGTCCAGATGTTGTTGTCTTCCATTTGTAGCCTTCCCATGTTTTCCTACTCCTTCTTCTGTCTTTTTTCTTTCCAGGAAGAAATCTGTTAAGGAGAGAAAGACGGAAAAGTTGCACAATGCCTTTTCAGTGTTAGTGCTAGAGGTCTTCCATCTGGAAGGACCCCTAGCCTCCAGGAATTGGTGTAAGCTCCTCTTAAAGCCACCTAAGCTAGTGGCCACGCTCTGAACTTTCTCAAAATGTCTTATTTGGCCTGGAAATTAGAGTTAAGCAGAGTCAGAATTCTGGTTTAGAGCAGAGTCCAAAATACTGGAAGCCAGCATTCCTTGAAGCATTTCAGTACTTTTGATGTCAGATCCCAAAAAGAGCAGTGGAATGTGAAAAGTTGCTTTATTTCGGGGTGGGGAATTGACTGTACCTTGTTCACTGGAAGGAAGGCTCATGTTCAAGCTTTTTTTGATCTGGAACTTAACTTGGACTGAACAAGTTTACAGTGCCCTAGTTCATCTATAACATAATCTGCATGCATGCCACAATGTATCATGTTTTAGGCTTCACTTAGCACATAAGTGTAACAGGAAAATCAATGCCAAGGGCACAATCCTATGTATGTTTTGACAGAAAAGAGTCCTACCACTCCCAGCATGCTGGCTGGGGAATACTGGGAGTTGTAGGACTTTTTTCTGTCTAAACTTGCATAGGATTGCACCCTGAGTCTCAATCCTCTACACATCTACCTGAGAGTAAGTATCTGAACTCAGTGGGCCTTACTTCTGTGTAGACATGCATAGGAGTGCATTGCACATTTAACAAAATCTGTCTCAGGTTCAACTATGGAGTAAAGCTGAAGTAACAGAAAATTGAGGCAAAAAAGTCTACATTTATTTATTTACTTACTTAAAATATGTATTGGCTGCCTTTCAGGGCAGGAGCCCTTCCAAGGTGGTGTACTACCATGAAACTTACATAATTAAAACTGATA
The DNA here is from genome assembly GCA_021292165.1 of Shinisaurus crocodilurus. Lineage (NCBI taxonomy): Eukaryota > Metazoa > Chordata > Lepidosauria > Squamata > Shinisauridae > Shinisaurus > Shinisaurus crocodilurus. The sequence continues at coordinate 205,258,407 of CM037876.1, read as the reverse complement.
TGGTAATAAAATCAATAAAAACAGCACAACAATAAAATTCACATAATAAAAACCGATATAATAATAAAAATAGTAAAAACAGGGACTGCAGCAAACATCCTAAAACAACAACAACACCAGCATAAAAACAACACCTACCACATACAGCTGCAGGTACAACCCAGTCCAATAAAAACATAATCAGGAAGGCCAGAGTAAAATAGTAGGTTTTCAGGGCCTTCTGAGAAACCCACAATGAAGGGGCCTGGTGGACCTCTGGTAGCAACATATTCTGGAGGTGCAGGGGCCTTACAGAAAAGGCCGTCCCTTGTGTAGTGCCCCCCCTAACTGCCCCCACAGGTGGGAAAATGAGGAGGGCCTCTCTCGCTGATCTTAAAGTGTGGGCAGGATGATATGGGTGAAGGTGGTCCTTCAAGTAATTTGGTCCCAAACCATTTAAGGCTTTAAAGGTCAAAACCAGCACTTGAAATTGGGCTCAGAAACCCAGTGCAGCTGGGGCAGCATAGGCGTTAAATGATCGAATGTCCTCACCCCACCAACACTTGGGCTGACGCATTCTGTACCAGCTGAAGTTTCTGGACTGTCCTTAAAGGCAGGCCCACGTACAGTGCATTATAGTAGTCCATCCTGGACGTCACTGGATAACTGAGGCAAGGTTCATCCTCTCCAGATAGGGCTGCAGTTGGTGTACGTGCCTAAGCTGGTAAAACGCACTCCTGGACACTGCAGCCACCTGGGCTTTCCCTGTTAGTACAGAGTCCAGGAGGACTCCCAGACTATGTATTTGGGTCTTTTAGGGGAAGTGCAACTTCATCTAAGACCAGTTGTAAACCTCCATCAAGAGTAGTTGGTTTCCCAGCCCACAGTATTTCCATCTTGTTTGGATTAAGTTTCAGCTTGTTTACCCTCATCCACCCCAAAACAGCCTCCAGACACCAGTTCAGGAGTTTAACAGCCTCTCTGGGATGTGTAGCTGGAGATTCTATAGAATGTAGAAGTGCTGGCTTGGCAGCTGTATATGTGAAAAGAACCTAGGTTTCCTAGTTGATCACATGCTGAGCATGAGCCAGCAATACGATGCAGCTGCTAAAAAGCTTTATGCAATTGTAGTCTTCAGTAAAATAAGCATGGTGTATTTCTACATGAGGCATTTATTGTACACTCGTCAGACAATGTTGTGGCCCTCCAGTTTTGCTTCTGTGTCTAAAGTGCACTTTCAGCTAGTTTTTTTTAGAGCAGGGAAATGTATTTTATTATAAAAGTGAAAGAAATTGCTTTTTCCACTCCTGTATTTGCACTATTCCGCTACACCACAGTGCCACCTAGAGGTTATATAGTGCAAAATCAAGAAAGGAAACACTCTTTGTGTAGTGCTCGGATCTCAATTCTGTGAGGAGACTGAAAATAGATACAGTGGATTAACAGCCTTGTGTAGAAAAGCTCTAAATCACAAGAAGTAATGATTCCACTCTATTTTATGTTGGTCAGGCTGCATCTGGATTTCAGTGTACAGTTCAGAGTGCCACATTTTAAAGAGGACATTGATAAACTGGTGTGTATCCAGAGGATGGCAACCAAGACAATGACAGTTCTGGAAACCAAATCCTATAAGAGGCGGTTGAAAGAGCTCTTGGCTCTTACAGAAATCAATGGGGAGATTCCAAAGGATTTGAATGGACCAGGATTGTTTCCAGACCAAAAGTATTTAACAAAGGCAAGTACATCTGTAAGGTATCTAGAGCTGCTGCAGGAGAGAGCTGATGGCATGGCTGTTTTCTGCTTTTTAAACTGATGGTTAGTTTGCTTGTTAGTTTCCACAAGGTGACATCACCACTTCCTCATCTAATGCATATTCACCATAAGAGGTAATTTTAGAGCTGGTACTCATGTGGTTGCATTGCTCCCTTCCACACCCACAAGATAATATCAGCAGGCTCGGCTGCCCATTTTGAATCCCCAAATGATTCTGGTGCCTCAAAGGACTAAGATTCATCTATCACAGGCGCAATTGGATGGATGCACCCCACAGACTAATCTATGGGGACTTGGTGACTGGTGGCTGACTTGATCGAGTGCAAATTGTCACATTAAAAAAAAGTGAAGGGGGGGGAGAAGTCTACTTGTACAGTATTGCATCATGCACGGTCATGTTAACCATGCTAATCAGAAGAGCTCATGCCATGACGTCTGAAGATTAATTCAGTCACTGCCATGATGTGGCATGATGGTCCACACCCAGAAAGCATTAGGTTCCTCACAGTGTGCATTACAAATCTGGGCAGTTGTTAAAACCTGATCCTGTCACAGTGTGCAGAGGAAGATGTATCTCAAGATGGAGTTGCATGTTCATGGATCATGCTAAGCACTGTGCCCCCCCCCCCCGTGCACGCAAGAGTGATCTAAACTCTTCCCCATGTGAAGGTTGGCCTGGTTACATAATTACCACTTGTGTTCTTAGGATTTCCACAAGGTTTCCACAAGGTTTATCATAGGATCATAGAGTTGGAAGGGGCCTCCAAGGCCATCAAGTTCAACCCCCTGCTCAGTGCAGGAAACTAGAGGAGGGTCTCCCATCCAAGTAATAACCAGGCCTGACCCTGCTTAGCTTTCCACACTCAGACAAGCTGAGCCAGCATGAGCCACAGGCCTGTATGGTTTGTCAGTTAGTTAAGTTTTGTGTTTCTGGTCTTTGGACAAGAAAAGTGCCTTTTTTAAAATTTTATTTTTCCTAGAGCTGGGCTGAAGGAAAGGATCCTTGGCTGAAGGGCTTAAAGCTCCACAAGCAGCTGGACATACCAGGGTATGTCAGGAGATTCATGTCAGTAGTTCTTTTTGTGGGGGAACTCTTGTAAAGAAGGGGTCCAGCAATAGAAAAAGTCACCCTCCCTTCCCAGTTCCATAACAAGGCCCAATTTTGCCTTCCATAACAAGGCAAAAAATATATATGCAGAGATGGCTTGGCTCGCCATAAACTGGTAAGCATTGTAGAGGGATGTGGAGGACTTTCTGCGCATATTAATGCTGCCCCATGCCTTAATAATCTGGGTCAGGATGTATGTTTGTACTGCAGAGGTCTAAAGTCCACTTGCTTTTCTTCTTCTTCTTTTATAATAAGAACCTTTGTAAGATTCTTTTTTCCTTTCGAACTGATGCTTGTGCCATATTGGGAAAGTGACAAGGGATAGAAATATTTTTGCTGATTCTTTGACTTAAACATGTGAAGCCACCGAACACTTGTCGGGCACAGCTATGCAAGTTGCAACTGGTCAGCCCTGCCTTCTCAGCAAAGTCAAGTGGACATTTCTGAAGAATTTCTGTGAAATTTCTGAGAAATGACTGTGCACTGTCCATATCAGCTCCTCTGGCATATCTTGAGAGACATGCAGGTGCTTAGATTATAGATGCAAACACATTTTCACTGAAGTCAGCATTCCCAAGCGAATGGAGTTCTGTCTGTGGAGGGGAGAAGCTTCTTGCTCTTCAGTTTTCCCTAGCAAAAATAATAATAAAAAAAATATTACTATGGGCTAATCTCTTTTCTCAGAACTTTGTTTATGGAGGATGATTGCAAAGCAGGAAAAATGGGGATAGTTATATGAACACTGATGGGGGAAAAACCCACCTCACTACCTTGACTCATCTAAAAACTTGAAATGAGCCCAAACTAAATTGCTCAAGAGGCCCTATCGGTCTTTACAGCCTCAAAAGGTTAATAGAAGTTTGGAAGTGTTCTGATAAACATCTGAAGTACCTTCATGCTTGGAAAGAATGAAGTCTGTTTTTCGGATACCTGGTCAAATTTGGCAGTAAAAACAGTTAGAAAAACCTTCCTTCAGCCTATAAACACAGAGTAGTGTACAGTGTACAGATATCATCAAGAAAAATAAATATGGGAACGTGAAGGAGACCTGTTTTAAGGGTTTTTTGTTTTGTTTTTTAAACTTTTGTCATCAGTTTTATAGGAGACTGAAAGGTCTATCAAAGGCACAGCAAAAAGACATTTTACATTGACTGATGTGTTACCAAGAGAAATTATTGTTTGTTTATTTAATTATTTACGTACCCAAGTTCTCCGTGTGGTTTACAGTAAAAAAATTGAAACCATAAAAATGATAAGACACAATCATAAAATCTAAAACAGCACAAACCCATAGTAAAAGCAGCGAGTGCAAATAACATTAGTGGACAATCATGAAAGAAAAGAAAAATCTTTACCTGGTGCCAAAAAGACCAGAACATAAATGCCAGGCAAGCCTCTCCGGGGAGGGCATTACACAACTGGGTTGCCGCCACTGAAAAGGCCTTCTCTCATCTCAAGTGGCCACCCAGTGCTCTTCATTTGGCAGAGGCATCTGGAGAAGGTCCTCAGAAGATTACTGTATCTGTCACATGAAGACCCAGTGGCATTTGCACAAAGATTTAGGCCTGGGCAACGTAGGCCTTCATTTTTGCGAAGGCTCATTTCGCACAGCAATGCCACCATTACTGATGCTGCACATTCTTTAAAAAGAGGGTCACAGCAAAGCTTTTGGTTTATAAAGAATAACCAACAACAATTCAACCTCAAACATGGCATTTTACAGAGGGGGCCGGACAATGTCCTCTTCCATTTGTAACCCTACCACCACCACCCATATTTTCCCCACTGCTCTTCTTTCTATCCGTTAATAAGGAGGAAAAGACAGAATAGGTGCACAATGCTTTTGATTGGTATTGCTGGGAAATGCTCTGTGACTACTGGCTACATCCCAATTAACAACCTGATTATCCACTGGAAACCAAGCACCTGCAAGCCCTGGGTACTGATGAACAATCTGTCTGTCCCTCATTAACCAGGCATCTGCCCTCCCATAATGTTAGCTGTTTTGAGAATGGGATGAAGAGTGTATTGTGCTGAAACAGTCACCACTGTTGCTTCGCTCTCTTCTGCCTGCAAAACAAGCAGCCCAAAACATTTTCAGTTGTCTCCCCAACCCCACCCCAACTGTGTCCCAGGCCCAGCCACAGGTAAAGAGCACAGCAATCCTATGTTGTGGGAGAGGGAGAACCCAAAGCAGAAGAGCCAGCTTTTCCTATGCCCTGCTGCCAGGCTCACACTGGCATGGAAGAAGTCGAGTGGGGCATCTTTTTCTTTTTTGTTTCCTATTTCAATAACTTAGAAGAAAACCAGTTCCCCTCCCATTTATTCCAACAGGAGGGGAATTAATTATGCCAGGGCTGGTGTAGTTTTTCCCATGTTCTGGGGGCACGTCAGGCAAAAGGAGGGCTTTGGATCCCACGAAACCACAGCCTCTCCCATCAAGTTCCCAGAACACCTCTTTTTTGCCCTCTCTGCCATCGGTGCTCCAACATTGAAGGAGCACTGGCTACGGACCTTTCCACAGCCTCACAGAGCAGGCTTATGAGGTCGGATCTCCCTCTCCCAGAGTGGACTTCTCTTTCTGCCCTTGATGGAGAGGGTGACCTGCAAAATCCAATGGCACAGCCTCCCAGGCAGTGGTGTAGCAGTACATTTTGAAGTATAGGCGCTCATCTTGACAGTCCCCATAGCCGTGCCTCCTAGGAGAGTCCAGAATTGCAGGCAGCTGTGTCGATCCATATCAACAAACCAGTTCTATCAGTTTTTGTCTCTACCAGGAGCAGGTCTTTTCTAAAGCTATTGGGTCTGAATTGCCCATTCAAGACCAGGCCACCCCAAAACACTTTGCATTACAGCTTCACATTTGGCTTTCCTCCAGATATGAGCTATCTTTGTTCTGGCTAGTACTGTGTGTATATGTGGTCTTTTTTGTTTGTTGTGTCTTGTTTTGCTCATTTTTATTCTTTTGTAAATGTCTTCAGGATTTGTTTCAAATGAGAAGCAGTATATAAATATTGTTAATAAATAACAAACAAACAGGGATAGATCATAGCCATATATTGTTGCTGAGAAAAGTGTGGTGTAGTGGTGAGAGTGTTGGACTGGGACTCAGGAGATACAGGTTCTAGTCCCCACTCAGCCATGAAACTCACTGGGTGACTTTGGGCCAGTCACTGACTCTCAGCCTAACCTACCTCCCAGGGTTGTTGTGAGGATAAAATGGAGAGGAGGAGGAGGATTATGTAAGCTGCCTTGGGTTCCTTGCAGGAAAAAAGGCGGGGTATAAATATAATAAATAAATAAATAAAATAAATATTTAAAAGGCGATTGGACAAATTCATGGAGGAGAAGGCTTTCAATGGCTACTAGGTCTGATTGGCTATATGTTACCTCCAGTATCAGAGCCTGTATGCCCATGTACACCGGTTGCTGGGGAACATGGGCAGAAGGGTGCTGTTGCACTCATGTCCTGCTTGTGGGTTTCCCATGGGCAGCTGGTTGGCCTCTGTGTGAACAGAATGCTGGACTAGCTGGACCCTTGGTTTGATCCAGCTGGGCTCTTCTTATGTTCTTATGATTAGCTGTGGTGATGATAGAACTTCACTGTGATTGAACTTCTTTCCCAAGATGAGATTGGCCAGTGGGGTTCTGTAGGCAGTTCAGAGTTAAAGTGGGCAAGCCATTAGAACAGCTGGAAGCTGGGGCTGGAGGGGAAAAGCTTGGTTTGATTATTGGCTTGGCTTTCTGAGAATGATAAAAGCTGTTACCGTTATTTAAAAGGAAAATCCAGTGTGGCTTGGATCAAGTCAGTTCCCACAGCTCTCACAGCAGCAACAAAGTTATCTTAGTATAGTTGAGGATACAAGATAACAAAAGAAAATTCCTCAAGTGGTGGCAGCAGGCTGGTAATACTTACTGACAATAGACCTCTACCCACCACAGGGTGAGGCATCGTTGTTCCTTTTCACTCCCTTCCTCTTTGTCTTCTCCTCAGTCTCTGGGTTGTATCCAATGTTAGTCTAACCTAAGTCCATTCATTTCAATAGGCCTACTCTAAGAAGGACTAACACTGGATGCAGCCCTCTCTGCTCTCTCTCCAATTCTCCTTGGAAAACTCTTTCATCCCTCTCTAGCTTTTCAGAACTTGAACCATCAGTCCCCCCTATGACATCTACTAAGGGCCAAAAAGGGCTGTGTTCCAGGTATCCCATATGGCAGAGGTGGGCAATGTGTGGCCCTCCAGATGTTTTGGTCTACAAGTCCCATCAGCCCTAGCCTGTAGCCAATTGTGAGGGATGATGGGAGTTGTAGGCCAAAACATCTGGTGGGCCACAAGTTGCCTCACCCATGCCAAAGGGGGCACATACTGCACAGTGGGATTACATCTGTATAGGTGGCATCTCCTGCCCTTATCCCTGGGCAAGGACACCCTTCCCCCTAGTGTCAAAGGCTTGGTCTAACGATAAACAGCAGAACAGGGGTGGGAAGAAGGTAGATCTCCAGAGGTTTTGGACTTCAACTCCTAGAAGCCCCTGCCAACATGGCCAATGGTCAGGAATGCTGGGAGTTGAAGTCAAACACATCTGGAGATCTACTTTCTGCCCACCCCTGCAGTAGAACAAGGAGGTAGAGTCCTGTGGTGATACAATGGACTGAACCACTTCAGACTGTTACCACACATAAAAATCTCCCTACAAGCCCAAAGCTAGCACACTAGGGAGAAAGATTCTAACCCACCCTGTACCTGCTGTAATAGTTTTCTATTTGCATGGGAAAGCATTAAAGATGATATCCCTCAGTGTTCCTCCCATTCTCCGTGGTGGGGTTGGAACTTACACCTCCTGTTTCTCACCCCTGTACCCTATGCAGGGATCTGATAAAGAACATATCAGTGTGGCTGTGACTTTCCTTCTTGCCTGTCCTAGTTCAGGCACCTAATTCCCCAATAAATAGTTGATTAACACCTGTGGGTTGTAAAACATTTTACTTATACAGATGAGCAATGAAATCCAGTGAAAGGCATGGAGAAGTCTAGGCCAAGGGTGGAGAAGCAAATGCCCCTCCTTTAGAATATCAATTGTTGGCAGGTATGAAAGTGAAAAGGTTTCAATGTATAGATACATTTTGAAAATTGCAGATATAGTATGCAGGATTAAACTGTCTTCCTAAAATTGTCTGTTGCTAGCTCCTACTTTCCCTACTCTAACTCCTATCAAAATCATGAACCCACAACATATTTGTTGTACCAGATGGTCACCAAAACAAAGGGTACCTTTCTGTCTGGTTTGCCAGGGAATAAGGCTCAGAGTTGTCCTTGGAGAGGATAATGTTGATATAGTTGATTACGAGTGGGTGGGAAATTAGTTTTTCCAATTAACTTGACCCTGACAATTTTCTGTGGAATATTCAAAAGATCTTACATTGCTGGCTTTAAAATTTAGGCTTTGTACTTTTTAATTTTATTATTATTATTATTATTATTATTATTATTATTATTATTATTATTATTATTATTATTTGCATCTTGTCCAGAGGTCAAAGCCTGCTGCTAAAACTAGACAGAAAGAGGTTTCAAGGGATGCTAAATATTTAGGAGGAGGTCTGGCCCAGTTTAGGATTGCCAGGTTGCAACCCAGAGAATATTCATATACCTTCATCCCCCTTCCCCAGGCAGCAGGAGACAAGGCAGTAAAGCTTCTCCTGCCATTGTCCACCTCCTTCCACACCTGCTGTGGGGGCACCCCTGGAGCCTTGTGTACCACAGCAAGCAGGGGAGGTGGGACACAATGAGACGGGAGAAGGAATAGGTGTCAGAAGCTCCGTTGCCTTGTCTCCCCCTGCACTGTGAGTTTTAGAGGCATGTGAATGTTCTCTGAGTTCTACATTTGCTGGATCAGAGGGAGATATGAGATATTGAGACCCTCTCTGTCACTTCGGCTAGGACCAAGTGTCATTTGGCTCCTACACTATCAGAACTGTCTCCATCCTCAGCCATTCCACCTGTCTGCAGGATTCTCTTCCCGTCCCAGAATGACGATTTCCCACAGTGACTGTCCTACCTGGTCATTATGTAACCACTATGTAATTACTAAAATTTGGTACCTAAGTGTGCTTATTTTCCTCTGCCCTCCCTATCCCTTTTTCCTTTTGTATCATGTCTATTACTTTACAACGGGCCCATCTATTATCCTTTGTACAGTGCTTAGAACTATTTTAAGTGCATAATAAACAATCACAACTACAATAATAACATAATCATACCCAATTCCCCCCCACCACCACCCGCCTGCCCCAGCCATGTCCATCTGGAAGCCAGCTAAACAAAACCTGTTTCAATATCTGAAAGAGTTTTCACTCCTAAGAGTCGTATCTTCCATATTTGGGATTTTCTCAACCTCAATCATGTTATATAACATTGTATCCAATATAATCAGATCTTCACAGAGCTGGAAGAGCTGGGCTCTTTCTGTCATTCAAGCTCCCAGTCCTTGCCTTCTATCCATCTCCCCCATTTTCATTTCTGTTTTCCCCTCAAACTTGGAGGCAATCATAGTCTCTTGGACTTTGTATTTCTCTGTGTGTTTTGGGCTCACAGAGTTGTTTTGTCATTGTGGTTTAAAATTAGAAAGAGGATGACAAAAAATAGATTTCAAATACAGATTAGCCAGAAGGAAAACAGTGCTGCTACCCTCAGAGATTTTTGTGGTGTGCGGCCCTCTGCTGGGAAGCATCATTGGGCTCTCTTGGGCCCAGTTCACACAAGCAGAAAACAGGAAAAACTGAAGCAAATTGAGGCTGTGACTTGAAAGTTTCAGAAAATATACATCTGAGGCTTAAATTACCTTTGCTTTGAACTTCTCTTGTGTCCTTTATTTTAAGGTCTAATCCCTGTTCATGTGGAATGGAACTTTTACCACATCTCCAGGAGAGGCTTTTGCAACATGAATGAACATTCTGGCCAAGGTTCGCTTTACATTTGCATTGCAAATCCAAACAAACCTCCCTTAAGCCTTACGTACAAACGTGTCCTAGACAACTTTTTCTATGGTAAGTGTGTTTTTGCAAGTGCTATAGATCAATACCCCAAATGCATTCTTTGTTTATCCCTTCTTTCTCTTTTTCATGGTATCCATTCAATCTTCCTTGTTTTTGAAACAAGCTTAATGTCTATTGAATGCGTGTTTTGTGCTGACCATTTTCTTCATCTTTCTAAAACAAAATCTCATTGAAATTCATTTGGATCATGTTACATGCGGAACCTTTAAAAAAAACAAAAAAAACACATCCCAATATACGTAGTATACTGCCCATCTAATCTGAATTTTGAAGAAGGGGTATAATTAGCTGTCTGAAGGCTAATTCTGCTCCCTCATGGCTTCATCCCATGATGCAGAAACCAACTGGGCAGGTGGGGGGGGGGCAGAGGAACTGGATCATGTGGGAAGAACCACGTCCACAACAGTTGCAGAGACTAGGTCAGGGGAGGGCCTCCGTTTCTGCATTCCTACATGAGTGGAACAATATGAGAGGGAGAAACCGAGCAGCAACCGCAGCACTCCTGTAACATAAGAAGAGGCTCTGATTGATATACTGTTAAGTTAACCAAACCTGCTTGAGGCATCATGTCTTCAAGAAGATTATGTTTACTTGCTCATCAAGCAGGACTAAGAAAACAATTAACTCAGGCATAACGCAAATGGTGGAACTCAGTAGTTAGTTAAGTAAGAAGACTTGGGAAATACAGTCTGCCCCTCCCCAAACCTGATTCTTTAACCCACCATGGGATATTACTCAGCCTCAAGAATGTGCCAGTTTGGACATTTCTAGCTCTGTGAAGAGAAGACAGAGCATGACATCCTGGCTGTGGGCTCCCAAGCTCCACTGGCTGTACACAAGCTCCCCAAGCCATGCTTTTTTGAGCTGGGAGGAGCCAACCACAGGTAGCTCAGTCTGATACCTCAGTAGCCTCAGTGAGTACCTGTGGGAGGAGAGTGGCAGAAGGAATCACACTTGCGGTTGAAGGTGGCCCAGGGAAAAGTGCTGCCTTGGCTGCTGAACGACTCCGGCATTTAACCACAGAGGAGTCATAGCTAAAAGGTCCTTTCATGTTTACAAACCTCATGTGAATCTCAGCCAAGGTTTAACCACTAGGAAATCACAGGAAGAGCAGGATAAAAAGAAAAAGAAGTGGTCCTGCCAGGGAGTAAATGAGATGTTTCCTGTCGTTAGCCCCATCTCGTACATTAACAACGGAAGCCAATCTTCTCAACATTGGTGGAGTTGCAACAACTGTGCATAATCTCTCCTGAACAAAGGCTTCCTCAAGTGTAGGTCTCCCACTTCTACTCAAATGAAAAGCATCATTCTCTCTCAAGTGGTGGAGGGTGTATGCCTGTGTGGGAAGATTATTATTATTTTCAACTACAGCAGTCTTGCTTTGGTGTCACTACATGATGGTGGTCCAGAGACTTGTCAACCGCCAAGCCATGCCAAGCATCCTAGTTTGATGTGCTGATGTGACCAGTGTGTGTATTAGCATAGAAGTACTTTTGACAAGTTCTGTTCTCAGGACCTCGTGTTAATGATAATAAAAGCCTAGCACAGGGGTGGGGAATCCTTTTCTACCCAAGGGCCAAATTAGCTTTGGTGGGCAGAGCTAAATGCAAAGTGGGTGGGGCCAAAATTAGATGCTTACCAATTTTAAGTAGATTGTGATATGTGCAGAATGTGGCCTCCACGTCCTCTATCCTCCTGTTCTGCATCTCTGCTCAGAAGTAAGTCCACTCAGAAAAGCCCACTCCCTGCACCAAAGGAGTCACCCACCATTCAAGCTATGCATGTCTACATCCTAAAATAAAAGTCTCAAATTTGCCACTCAGAAAACCACAGCACAGTCCTAGGCATGCCTATGCAAATGTAACTCTCATTGCCACTAAGAAAGCCAAAGCAAAAATAAAAGTTAACACCCACAGAGAGAGGGAGGGAGGGAGAGAGAGAAGTAACCCGTTATTCAGCTTATGTGCCAATTTATTTATTTATTTATTTATTATATTTATCAATCGCCCATCTGGCCGGTCACCCGGCCACCCTGGGCGATGTACAATTAAAATACAATAAAACACAACAAAACATAATAATTAAAACAATATAAAAAATTCTCATTAAAAACCTAACCCACCCCATATTCCCGCCTGAACAGCCATGTTTTTAATGCACGGCGGAAGCTCATCACGGAGGGGGCATGGCGAAGGTCACTAGGGAGGGAGTTCCATAATGTGGGGGCCGCCACAGAGAAGGCCCTCTTCCTAGTCCCCACCAGCCTGGCTGCTCTGGCTGATGGGATAAGGAGAAGGCCGTCCGTGGCAGACCTTGTTGAGCGGCCTACTTGATGTTGCTGGAGGCGCTCCTTGAGATACTCAATGGAACTCAATTCTCTATATCAGTAAGAAAGTAGCTCCTGCTCCCCGCTCCTTTAATAATTCTGTGATTGAATCATTGAACATTTACCAAAGTTTAATCGTGACTGAGTGGAAGTACCAGGTCAGCAGATTTTAGATGTGACTGAGTGGGACTCTATGAAGCTGCATCGGAGCTCCAGAGATTAACAAAAAGCTCAGAAGCAGCTCTGGAAAAAGAAGGCAACAGAAACCTCCAGAGAACACCAAAGTGCTCCAGAAGGTCACAGCGCTTCCAGGAAGGTTACCCACGGTCAGAAGAAGCCAGAATTTGTCGGAGAAAACTCAGATTGCATTCTAACAACCAGTTTCAAAGTACAAAAAGAAAGATCAAAGTCTGGACAAAAGGCAAGTGGGTATGGCAACAGAAAGGAGATGTACCTGGATCAGGGACCTTCATGGGCTGGATTAGAGAGCCTAAATCCCAACTGAAATGTGCCCAGATAATCAGTATCACCCAGAAGTTCCTGACATTGACTGGCAACCACCCACTCAATCACTTTGCCCCAAAATGGAAGATTGGCAAATAGTATGAAATTATTAATAATTATTAATTATTATTATCCAGATCCTCTGGATCTAACTCCAGCTTCTTCAAGAGAGGCCAACCCACTATCCCTTTTAAAGAGATTGGTAGTCGGCCATCCCTCAAGAAGCCATTGATCACTTTCTAGATCCAAGTCCTCAGGCCAGATCCACTGGCTGTAATCAGCAAGGATGGGCAGGGATCAAGAGCACAGGTGGTCAGATGGACAGAACCAAGCATTCTGTCCATGCCATCAGACCTCAGCAATTGAAACTCATCCCATAGAACTGGACGAGATGGTGCACTGAACACCTCCACAATCTGGTTTGCATCACCTTTGGAGCTGAAGTTGTGACAGATTTGAGCAACTTAATCCCCAAAATGCACCTCCAACAACTCACAACAAGCAAGCAAGGGTTCAGTTAGATTTTTCTTCTGATCAGCTGTAGAAGGTCATGAACCACCCTAAAAAAAACTCTGCAGGGCCAGACTGTGAGGAAGTAGTGATGGTCAAAATGGGGTCTTCTTTGCCCCCATCACTGCCACTGAGTAGGCTCAATAATGAGCTCTAACCTGTGTTTGGGCAGATTTGGCATGTGTCTTCCTCCATCAGTGTTCAAGCTGTCTTCCCCTTCACTTCATAGCCCTCAGTCAGCTCTATATTCCATGGTGTGGAATGGGCTCACGGTAGCCCCTCAGAAAGAGATATGTGTCGACTGACCCTGACAAGGAATAAACAAATATATATATAAATAACTAACAGTGAAAAAACATGTTGTGATAATCACCATGAGATATGGTACGTAGTAGTAACAACTAATAATGAAGACACCAGAATGCTGCAAGCATGTGCCAAAATATATAATATAAACAAACACAGCCAATCACAGGGATGTTGAAGAGTCCTTGGGCTCGAGTCACGAGTCGAGTCACGAGTCTTTGGACTCGAGTCTCGAGTCCGAGTCCTTGGTCCAAAATGGTGACTCACGAGTCACAAGTCACGAGTCACTCCCAAAACTGACTCCACGAGTCCCTATTAAAATCAATGGGGTTTCCCCCCAACAAAATAAGGCTGCTTCAGATGTGTGGCTTAAATAAATTCTAGGCACAAGTGTGCCTTTTTATTTCAAAACTCTGCAACTGATTTTGGCAAGAACAGACCAGGCAGACAAACCCAAAATAACCAGGCAGGCAGAGGAGGCAGGGAACCCCAAAGCAGGCAGGCAGAGGCCTTTGTCTTGGACAATTCAAACTGTGGAACTGGTTAAGAAGAGACCAGGCAGGCAGAGGAGGCTGGGAACCCCAAACAGGCAGGCAGAGGCAGCCAAAACCAAAATGTCTGACCCTAACCCCCCACAACAACACATCAATCAAAATAAATCTCAACATCATTGGGGCTGTGCTCCTGATAGCTGTCCATAGTGGCCGAGCAGCGGCACGCCTCGCTTCCATGCGCTCTTCACCGGTGATCGCGCTCCTCTCCACTCCTTCTGGCACAGCCCAGGGATGTTGAAGAGTCCTTGGCCTCGAGTCCCGAGTCGAGTCTCGAGTCCCATTAAAAATATTGGGACTCGAGTCCGAGTCGAGTCAGAGGGGGGACTCAGTCCGACTCACGAGTCGAGTCCTCGAGTCCGAGTCCCCATCCCTGGCCAATCAACAATTGATGAAAAATATAACACAACAAGTAGGCAGGTCAGTGCTGGGCCAAAGGGACCAAGCGGAATGTATTATAAATAAATAAGACTCTCCCCCCCCCCCTTTTGCTGCAACAGGCTAACAAGGCTGCCGCCCTTCTGGAAATGAGCCACTTTGTCCAGTTTGTACCCAGAGGGGTTAAACGGTGCAGGGGGTGGGGTGGGGGAGAGCAGGGTCTTTGGATCCATTTTCAATGTTCTGCTACGGCTGGTATCGGGTAGTTGAATCCATGTTAGAAATAGGAAACCAAAGAGGGACAGAGGTTTATGTTTTGTTTTGTAGGTGAATTCATCTGGAATTATGCAGAAGTGTGGTTCTGTATAGGTGGCCGTGCGAGATCCCGTACATGTTTACCAGGCAGTAAGCCCCATGGAGTTCAATGGGCTTACTTCCAGGCAGTCATGCATAGACCTCCCCTTGCAGAGTCCGTGGGCACTGCGGTGTCCTCTCTCTCTTCCACACGAGCCTGGGGACGGCAGTTGCAGACACGCAGGGCTGCCTTGCCTTCTCTCGCAAAGAAGAGATGCCCCAGCTGAGGCCGGCCCACCGCACGTGCTGCTGCTTCCGCCTCCCGGGCAGATCCGCTGGACCGCTTCCCCGTTCAGGAACGCGCGCCGCACGCACACCCCAGGACCGCGGCAGAGGCCCGCACGCCACAACGCAGGGGCACGGCAGCGCGTCATTTCCGACACGGGCATGCTTTGTGTGCTTGTATATCTGAGGCGGGGGGGGGCGGGGGCCTATGAAATGGGTGGAGGGAAAGGCACTCTGCATATGCTCAGAGGGGCCACCCCTTGTCGCGCAGCTGCTCCGCCCTTCCCGCTGCACAAACGCGAGTTTCCAACATAGGTCGGGCCACCTTGACGCTTTGGGCACGGGGTGGGGGCTACTCCCTGGACCCACCACCACCGCCGCACCTCGGGCTGCGAGGCGCGCGGCTCTCCCGGCCCCGCTCTTGACGGATCCTGGGAGAGCCCTTCACACACACCGGGGGCTGGCAGGGCGGCGGACCGGCAGGCGCGGCGCTCACCGCGGAACTGCTCCAGCGGGATGGAGCTCACGGCGTCCGGCGCCTCGTGGCAACCTCTGCTCGCCTCCGGCAACGCCCCGCAGGTGAGCGAGGTGACGTCCTCATTTCCCCGGCGCCACGCGTCCCTATATTGTGGGCCTATTTTGTGGTAGGGGCCTGGAGCTGCAGCTCCAATAGCCCCTATCTTAATCCGGCCCTGGAGGTAGGTTAGGCTGAGAGTCAGTGACTGGCCCAAAAAGTCACCCAGTGAGTTTCATGGCAGAGCGGGGACTAGAACCTGGATCTCCCGAGTCCCAGTCCCACCACACACACACACACACACACGGCTGGCTTCCTTTTCTTCCATGGAAGGAAAAATATGACACTTGTATCTTTTCCTTTGCTGGTAGAAGAGCAGCTCGACTTAAAGGGGGGGAAAAACAGCTGGAGGGGAAAGGGTTAAGCCACCCCCATCAATCTTTTGTTCCCACTCACTTAAGTCCCAGGCTGATTTTTATTATTATTTGCTTGTTGTTGTAGGAATTGTTTACTTTAACTTCCCTGAAAGTGATTGCTGGTAGGGCGGGGTATACTTTTAAAAAATAAATAAATAATTGAACAGACAAAAGGAAAACATCAGGGAAAAGATACACACCAGAGTATGTGTTGCATCTACGTATGTTTTTAAGGGAATGGCTGGTGCCCAGTGCAAACATTGAAATAGTTTTCAGTGTTACAGGAGAAATTTCGGGCATATCTCAGTTCAATTAAAAGATGCCCCATCCTGCTTAGGGCAACAAAGTACCTTTGAGAGCTAGCTGACCCTGATTAAACTCCTCTGAGCCTACAGCAGTTAAGAAGTTTGGCACAACACAGCTGAAGAAGAAACAGCTGCATGATATTTTATTTTCCCCTGAGTTTCCCTTTAAAGAACTTCCATGACAAATCTCCAAAGTGCTTCTCAAATGCCAATGAGTTGAAGAAATGGTTTGGGTTTGCATTAAGAAAGCTGATGAGAAGAAATCTCTCAGAAAAAAAAAACAACTTGCATATATGCACACAGGAAGGGTGCATGAATGTGCCTCTGGAGCGTGGCCCTGGAGCTCAACTTGTGAGCAAGAGGTACAGAGTTTGCCCCTTTTAATTTTTCTCTTCTAGGCTTCAAAGACTTCCAGTGAGTGTGATGATTTTAAACCTACTAAATTGCCACACTAATTAAATTTTGTAGTGCTGATGAAGCTTGCAGATAACAGGGTTGCAATAAGAATATTTGCATTTCTCCTAATACTTTTTTTTTTTTTACTACAAGTCAGGCACCCTTAACTTGAAATCCTTTCTCCATTCCTAATTAATAATGAGAAGGTTTTTTGTTTTGTTTTTTTCTGGTGAATCTCATGCTGACTTCAGTCATTTATTTTGGAAATGCTGTAAGATAAAGGGACACTGGAAGATGCGAGTGCTGTACTTCGATTAGATTACAAACACGGGTGGCCCGATGCAAAAGAGGACGGGGCTCCTGCACCTTTAACAGCTATGTAGAAGGGGATGTCTCAGCAGATGTGGCTTGCATGATGGTTAAAGGTGTGGGAGGACTGCCCCTTTTTTGCATCTGGCCACTCTGTTACAAACTATGAAATAGCAATGCACACAATAACATTAGCTCTTTGTTAAACTATCACAGTTATGTAGTTGCTACAATAGATTTTGAATTAATGATCAATTTATTAACACCAGCTAAAATGGCAATAGTTTGTTATTGGAAGAAGCCTTTTCTGCCTCTATTTCTGAATCCCCCCCCCCCCGAATTTGGAATATACCAGTCATGACAATTATATATCACAAGCAAGTTTGAGAGGGATGTACAGTGTAGCACAAATTTATCCAGAAATGGACATTGTTTGCAATATATATATTATAAGGAATATAATAATGGTGTTGGACTTTAGCTACTTTTCTCATAGATTTGATCATTTATGGATAATTAGATTCAATAATTTTTGATAATACTTCTTATTGCCAAACACAATTTCCTACTCTGACAGACACGAGAACAGGCATTTGAAATTACCTATAGCTTGATGGACATTTTAAGGGCTTGCATCCAACCATTTGGAATTGTAACTTGTGGAGAGAAAGCCGGACCAGACACACCCACCCACACCGCCACCTGCATGACCTCTGCCTAGGGCAGAGATAGTTCAGTTCCGAGCAGTCATTTGCATCAGCCTACATTTGCATTCACCTCAATGGGACACATCTGCATACACCCTAGTGGTCCCCCCCCGGCAGTCTCAAAGAGCTGCAAAACACCCTCAAGCACCCGAGGGGTGCCAGGATCCCCCCCCCAGCAGTCTCAAAGAGCTGCTAAGTACTGTCAAGCACCGTCAAGCACCGAGGGGCACCAGGATCCTGGCAGGAAAAGCCGGTTCCGCCTGTCAGCAGGAAGGGAGGGGGAGCGAAGAGAGGGGGGTAAAAGAGGGGCACTGAACCCCGGTAGGTTGTTGGAAGCAAGGTGCAGGACTGCATGGAACTGGTCCATGACTCTGTTCAGGACGCAGAAATTCCACCCCAAGCAGGGCACTGTGAACCAGCCCATTGTGTGTTCATCAATCCCTACTCATGGTTGTTTACGGGTTCTTTAAACAATATCGTAACCCTCCAGTTTTGCTTCTGTTTTCAAAGAGCACGGTTGGCGAGGGTTTTTTTTAGAGCAGGGAAAATGCCGTATTTTTGTGAAAGTGAGAGAAAACACTTTTTTCCACTTGTGTATTGAGCTATTTCTCTATACCACAGTGCCACCTAGAGGTTAAATAGCAGGAAAGGAAATGCTCTTTGTGTAGCGCTCAGATCTCAATTCTGTGATGAAACTGAAAGTAGATACAGAGGATTAATAGCCTTGTGTAGAAAAGCTCTCATGCTCTGGTAAACTCCCATTTAGACTACTGCATTGTGTTATGCATGGAGTTGCCTTTTAAAACAGTTCAGACATTCAGACATTGCAGTTGGTCTAGAATAGGCCTACAAGGTTATTAACTGGGACTGGGTGTTTTGGCCAAATTTCACCTATGCTTTGTCTTCTGCACTGGCTCCCACTTCATTTCTGGACCCAATTTAAATGCTGGGTTTTACTTTTAAAGCTCTCAATAGCTTGGGACCAGGTTATCTGAAAGACATGTACCTACCTGAACCTTAAGATCTTCTGCTCCTAGTGCCCCTGCCAAATGAAGAGAAGCAGGTAACCACTAAGGAGAGAACCTTTTTAGTAGTGGCACCCCAATTATGAAACAGTCTTCCTGAAGAGGTTCACCAGGCACCATCTTCATGGGCTTTTCAGTGCCAGGCCTTTTAAATCAATTATGGCGTAGTCTGGACCTCGTCATTTAAAATCCTTGCTTTACAGTATTTTTCCATGTATAAGACTATACTTTTTCCTAAAATTGTTAGACTAAAAATTGAGGGACGTCTTATACATGGAAGTAAGCAGAGGAGAGAACCGCGTGGTTGCGAAACTGCCCAGTGGGGGGCGTCTTATACATGGGGGCGTCTTATACACAGAAAAATATGGTAATTGTGTTTTAGTTTAAACTGTTGTTGCTTTCTATTGTATTTTAATGTTGTGTTTGTTTTGTGAACTGTCCAGAGAACTAGTCTTATAGGGTGACTATATAAATATAGCAAATAATAAACAAAGTTAACTATTATTCACCAGCTACACTGGTGGTTTGAACTGTCATACACCGTCTACACCCACAAGATATAATTTGTCAAGTAACTTGTTCAACGTAACTGTTTGTATTTAAAGCATTTTAGTTCTGTTTGTTCTTCTTTGTGGTCTCTGTGCATCACACATATGGGCTCTGTGCCTACAGGCCTGTGGCTTACGCTGGCTCAGCTTGTCTGAGTGTGGAAAGCTAAGCAGGGTCAGGCCTGGTTATTACTTGGATGGGAGACCCCTCCTCTAGTTTCCTGCATTGAGCAGGGGGTTGGACTTGATGACCTTGTAGGTCCCTTCCAACTCTATGATCTATGAAATCTATGAATGCAGCTTCATTCGGGAACCTTCTATAGCTGAGGAATTTTCAGCGGGAAAATTCCCCCACTGTCCCAGTCCATATGTCTCTAGCATGTTCCTGCCTTTTCCCTCAGTTCTCTTTCGATTGTCATTGAGGCAGCCTCTTAGGGAACTTTCCCCAAAGTTCCTTTTCCATTAGGATGTAAGAACTTGCTGAGGAGCAAAAATCCTTGTGATTTTTCTTTATCTTTCTATCTTCTCATTTTCTTCTTCTTTTTTGTTTGTATTTTATTTTGCCTGCTTTTGTTTATGACTTCTGAGATCACCTGAGGGTGTATGGCCCTTAGGGCCCCGTTTAGAAACTGTGCCCATTGTGGCAGCAAACTTCCCCCCACAGATGGACACGGTCTATGCCTTTTGTGCCTAGGAGAGGGCCACAAAGTTGAAGCATGCTCTCACTGCCAGGAGTTTATGAAGCAAGCAAGGCATAATCATTCCAACAGACTTCAAGCTGTTCTGTGGCAACAGGCCCTAGAAGTAGTAGAGCCCACCATGTCCAAGATGTCAAAGGGTTCCCTCCTTCGGGCATCAAAGACCCTTTCTCACTTGTTGCAGCCTTTGATGGGTTGCAGCCTTCCCTTGTACGGAAGGGCTACAGGATTGAGTTTGTTGACCTTCTTCCCATTGGTTCCATTCAAGTTTATTTATTTATTATTATATTTATACCCCTTTTTTCCTGCAAGGAACCCAAGGCGGCTTACATATTCCTCCTCCTCTCCATTTTATCCTCACAACAACCCTGTGAGGTAGGTTAGTAAGTTATGCCTCCTTTGGCAGTGCTACTAGTCAAAGTCACGTTTCTCTTCATGACACAAGTCCCACAGTACCACACAATAACACATGTCCCACAGCACCGACTTCCAAATGGCTTTTATTCCTGCTAGTTTATGGTGCCAAAGAAGGATGGGGGTCTTCGACCGATCCTGGGTCTCAGGGATGTCAGTTCCTATATCACCCCCAAGCGCTTCCACATGGTCACTTTGGCATCGATCCTTCTGTTACTCCAAAGGGGGGATTGATTCACATTTGTGAATTTGAAGGACACATATTTCCATATTTCTATATCAATGAGGGTGACCAACATTTCCTTCAGTTCATCATCAGAACTGAAGCCTACCAGTTCCGGGTGCTGCCCTTCAGTCTTGCCACGGCACCAAGGGTCTTCACCAAGTGTGTGGCTGTGATCATGGTTTGTCTATGCATTCAGGGGGTGTTGGTGTATCCTAACATTGATGACTGGCTCTTGGTAACATCTTTGAGGGAGGGGTAATTTATGTGAGCAGTTTCTTTGACATGTCACCTTCTGCAGGACCTCGATCTCTACTTGAATGTAGAGAAATCCCACTTAACCCTGACACAGTGCATCCCCTAAGATCTGGGGGAGATGTTCTTCTTCATGTCCCATCTATGCGGGAGACATAGTTGATCTAGACAAGAGAAAGAGCCTTCTCTGTGGCTGTGTCCTTGCCCCATGAGGGTCATTTGGCCCCCTCTTTTTCTACTTTCTGTTGATTCATGAAAACCTTCCTGTTCCAGCAAGCTTTTGTTTTGCCAAGCAGATGATGTCTGATGTAGTGAACTCTGTGTCCGGTTTTTATCTGCTGAGCTTGTCTTCATTTTTATATATAAATTATTGTTGTTTTATTATATGATTGAGATATTTTAACTGTTGTAAGTCACTCTGAGCAATGTGTTCTCACTGGGGAAAGGCAGGATAAAAATCTTTTAATGAAATACATCAATAAATTTGCTGGTATGTCTCAAGAACCACCAAGTGCCTTCTACAGATGACTCATTTTCACCCTTGTTTTCACCATTTACTGGTAAATGTCCATTTTCCTGTACCAAATTGGGAACCACATAGTTGCCAGGGACAATGTTAGAGCATGAAGGGCAACATGGGGTGTTTCCTGTGCAACACTGTTTTGATAGTGCAGTATCCTGTGCTTCTTGAAGATATAAATGGCTCACACACACACACACCCAAATCAGAGATGGATGAGTAGAGAAAAGAATAAGAAAGAAAGGAAACAATGGACGTACTAATAAGGGAAGAGATTACTAGAGACCAAGAAGAAGGTATGGACTTTCCCCTTTGATGTCATCACATGGACAGTGAAATCACAGCTTAGATCTCAATTTGTTGACATAAGTCAGGTGCTTGCATGCAAGGCTGGAAACCATGTACATGTTTTGTTCACAGCAATTTCTGTGCAAGCGATGCAACTTCATGGCCAGGCAAGTGAATGTACAACATCCTCATTTCCCTTATCTGCTATGTAACCATCCTGGCCCGAAGACATTATGTACTGTCTATCCCTGCTCTGATAAAAATAAACCATATGAAATACACATATATACACACACACTATCCCAGGCCAAAAATTCGTTCAGCAGAACACACTGTGACTAGATAAGAAGGGGCAACCTGGCACGTAGTTACGTTTTCAGTATTCTGATGTCAATAGGAGTGTCTGTAGGAGAGAGTAATGAAGTGGAGAGGAGAACCAAAACATTAGTAGGCAAGGACAGAGGTAACAGTAGAGGAAAGATTTTTTGGAGAGGAAAATAATAAGAGAAGCGTGGTGACCTAAAATATATTAAAACGTAAGCTTTGATTGGTTTAATTGGTAGATTGATCAACAAAACCTTTAGTTGATTAATTGGTCAGGACCAAATTAATCAATGGGGCAATTTTAAGTGGTGGGGTGAGTTACCAGCACACATTTTAAGGTACTGAATCTAATTTCATTGGGTTGATCCAGACTAAGTTAACAGGACTGAAGGTCCTGTTGAAATAAACACAAAATGTCAGTCATGACTTAGGTCCCATGATTTCAATGTGAACTATATGCAACTAACTTAGGGTCACAGCAGACTTTCTGTAAGTACATACCATCCAGCTACTGTACATATCCGATTTGACTTTGGTTCATATTTGCAGACACGGGGTGGGGGTGACGTGATCCTTTTCAGAAATGCTGGGTGTGGCTAGTATGCAGAGAAATCAATTCCTGTTGGTACAATAGGAATTTCTTTTCTCTGCATTCTAGTCATGCATGGGGTGTTTGTGTGTGGGGAGTGCAATTTAGACTGTAATTGCACAGGGTGGCACTGGGGGCTACAGAGAGAGGGGGAATTGGCGAAAATTGCCTCCCTCCCTCCACTTTCCACCAGCATGAGCATTGTGAGTGGAACTCCGCTCAGGGATGCTCCTGCTGGCAGATTAAAACTCTGGATCCAACCCATTGGTTGCTGCTGCTGCTACTTATGTACTACAAAATGAGCTAAAGAGCCATGATTTGTTTTCTGGGCTGGCCTCAGCACTGACACATATTTTATAAATCTGGAAAAGGTGGCTGGTGACATCTAACCGACAATTTAATAGGAAACAAAATTCTCCTTTCAGGGGGTTTAGCTGTGCACCAGCCAACTGGTCTACAGATTTGACTAAGTGAACCAGTGCAGATGCCAGACTTTTATGCAACTGACAACAACTCCTTTATCTTTGCACATGCTAAATGGCAACAGATTTCCCTCAAGAATGAACCTTTGCTTGCAGGTAGGAAATGCTTTGAAGACCCTACATACTATGGACGGAAGGGAAATCAAAGCAACCTTTATCTGTGGACCAATCTAGATGATATGTTAAAGGCATGTATGCATCCAACATGTCTGATTTTTGATATTTAAATAGCAGCCCTGGTGGATCAGGATTGAAAATGATTCACGTGGGGATGGGCGGTGGTACTCTTTCCTCCTGTGCCATAGTCCCTAAGAAAATCTCTCCTCCCTCCCCAAAGTTTCCAATGGAAAGTTCCCTCCTGCAGCTAAGAACTTTGCTACATGAGGCTGTTAATTGTTGTATCTGCTTCCTGTTTTGTTGCAGAATTGAGATCCAAGCTCTACACAAACAGCTTTTCCACTACATAACCTCTAGGTGACGCTGCGCTATAGCGGAATATCACAATTACACAAGTAGGAAAATAACTTTTCTTTTGCTTTCAGAAATAATATTTCATTTTTTCCGCTCAAAGAAAGTAAACAAAAAACCGGGGAAAGTGCTCTTAAAAAACAGAAGCAAAACTGGAGGATTACAATGTCACCTAAAGAACCCATAAGCAACTGTAAGGAATCACGAGCGCACAATAAATGCCTTGTGTAGAAAAGCCCTTAGAGAGTGGTACAGGGGGAATGGATTAGCCCTGCTCCCATATAGCACAGCTAATAGAAGGAGGATCACGGTAATTACTACTGTATCCACAAAAGTGCCAACGCCGCCGTGATTAAACTTACTTTTATATATTTATTAATTAAACCTTTTACAAAAAAAATTATATTAATTTTTTAGAAATTTTTAAACACACTAACATTTCAAGTATAAAACCATAATGATTTAACATTCAAATTTGAGGACTTAACAATGACAATGCTGGAATTTCAAATAACATAATTGTAAGTATAAATCCATAGTAATTTCATACAAGTTTGAGGACTTAACAATAATGCAATTACAAGTAACACAATATATGTATATTCTCATTTGTGATTTAGCATACCAAGTCCTAACTTTGTTATATATTTTTAACAGAGTTAGTAGAAGCCTTCCCCTTGTTTTTTCTTTTTCTTTTTGAAGTGGCTTAGGCCTTCCTCTGTTTATTCTTTTGAGGAGGCCACCACCTGAGAATTCCTTCATTTTTTCTTTTGGTTTTTCTTCCCAGGTGGCTTGAGCCTTTTTCTATTTATCCCTTGGAGAGGCTTCCAATGTGCCGATTACTCCACATCCGACAAGAAATCGGTTTGCCCCTCTTGTTTCGTTCATTATCTTTATCAAGGAATTCTTAGGAATATATCAGTGTTGTTTCTACACCAAAACACAAAAATATTTCTACAATGTTACAAACCCTTTTCAAAACAAACATCATGCAATCAACCCTCAAGGTCCCACTTGTTTTACTTACATTCTTACACTTGTACCTTACTGTATCTGTATCATGCTTTTTCTCTCAGTGAGTCCTCTAGTGGCCATACTTTTAATACATGTATTTATACTCTATATACAGCTGAAAACAGCTGTTAACCATTTCATCACTATTCATTAGAGTAAGATATCCAGCAGAATCTATTACCACACCCTTAGGGCTCTCTCAATGTTCCAATTAATACTATAAGGGTTACTCTGCAAGTCCACCCATTCTTTGCTTGGTGAAGACTTCATGGATGTGCCCTTCTTCTAATACTCTCTCTGATGACCTAGTCATCTCCCCTTATAGTAGCTAGCAACCCATTTTAATTCTTCATCTTCCTATGGCCTGGGTGGTTCATTGTCTTATAATCTTATTATTTCTATACATAATGATGTAAGTAACCCCATTTTTTCATCTATACACAATAAGCTGTGGTAAATCCTATCCTCATTATTATTTACATACAATTCTTGAAGTCTTAGAGGAATGTCTGCTGTTATCTTATCCTTTTGTTCATCACTGAAAGCACAATGTCCTGCAATTGTTATACATGGCTCCAATCTCTGAACAGCTAATAGAAGGAGAATCACGGTAATTACTACTGTATCCACAAAAGTGCCAACGCCGCCGTGATTAAACTTACTTTTATATATTTATAATTAAACCTTTTACAAAAAATCTCCAAGGGATAAATAGAAAAAGGCTCAAGCCACCTGGGAAGAAAAACCAAAAGAAAAAATGAAGGAATTCTCAGGTGGTGGCCTCCTCAAAAGAATAAACAGAGGAAGGCCTAAGCCACTTCAAAAAGAAAAAGAAAAAACAAGGGGAAGGCTTCTACTAACTCTGTTAAAAATATATAACAAAGTTAGGACTTGGTATGCTAAATCACAAATGAGAATATACATATATTGTGTTACTTGTAATTGCATTACTGTTAAGTCCTCAAACTTGTATGAAATTACTATGGATTTATACTTACAATTATGTTATTTGAAATTCCAGCATTGTCATTGTTAAGTCCTCAAATTTGAATGTTAAATCATTATGGTTTTATACTCAAAATGTTAGTATGTTTAAAAATTTCTAAAAAATTAATATAAAATTTTTTTGTAAAAGGTTTAATTATAAATATATAAAAGTAAGTTTAATCACAGCGGTGTTGGCACTTTTGTGGATACCCATATAGCACAGTGCAGGTGCTGAACTGGCCCAGCACGATTGCTTGAATCACAAAAATCAGACACATTGAATAGATACATCCATTTAACGCATTGGCAAGCTTGGCCCTTAGCACCACCACAAACTTGGAAGTTTTTTTAAAAACCTGGAGTGTAATATTGATAACTGCTTGGTGCAGAATGTACGGACATTGTAAAATCCATTCTGTCTACCTTTCATGGATTATCTGGTGCCTTTCATTCCATTGTCTGCTTCGTTGATGGAATCAGATTTTGAGCAAATGCATTCATAGGCATTCACACAAATTCACGCTCCCGGAAATGTGCAAATCCACCCCCAAATATGCAAATCCCCCCAACATGTGTATTTTCATGCCTTCGCTTATGGGGGAAATGTACAGTTTTGGTCGGTGTTTTTTTAAAAAAAAATTCGACCACTAAATTTACATAATATTACATAAAGTAAAAAAAAAATGGTCTGCAAGTCCATGGAACCACGGTGTGACTCAGGCAAAGCCGGTCAGCTGCAGAATCTGCGGGATGGATCCTTAGACATTCAAACTCACTTGGGGGTCCATTGCAGATTTCTCTGACAGTCCCGGTGCAGATGCTTTGACTGCTCTATGGCTGGATCCCTTTGGCTTGCCAATTCCTGTCACAAAAAGAGTCCTTGTGTGTTTAATAGAGAACTATTCAGCATGTGCACTGCAACGACACAGTCCTTTCACTCTAGGCCCAGTCGCATAAACCCTTCTCAGGCTAAGCACAAACACCTAAAAACCTGAGGGGAGGGTCGAATGAAACACTTCCCTTACATATGAGGGGAAAGAACAATAAAGTTTATCAAGGTTCTATTTTAAATATATTCTACTGTGGGTATAAAGGTGTGTGTATGTAGGTTCAACAGTAATGTAGGTTAATAACGCCAAGCTGACACGTAGGATTTGGGTAGCAACAGGGCCGGTGCTACCATTAGGCCAACTAGCCGGTTGCCTAGGGTGCCGGGCTAAAGGGGGCGCCAGAAACGCCTTGGGGAAAAAATACAACGCTAAAATGGCTAAAATGCATATTTTACCAAGTTTGTTTTACCAATCATGTCCTGTGGCGGGGAAGGGGAGGCGAAAGAAGCACGCCCCTCCCTCTCTCTCCTCCACCTCAGGGCTCGGTCTCCAAGCCTCGCCACCGTTACAGCCTCGCCACCGGCCGCCGTTACCAGGAGCAGCAGCTGCTGCTGCTGGAGGAGGCCAATGATGGGAGGCTGGTGGGCGGTGGGAAGGATGCACCTGCAAACACCTCCTTCGCCTTCCCAGGTCGGCGGCGGGAAGGATGCACCTGCAAACACCTGCTTCACCTTCCCTCCCTCCGGCGCACGCCTCAGGTTCCTCAGCTCAACGTCCCCTGAAAGCAGTTATTTCCAGCAACCAGGGAGGGAGGGAAAGGTATTTTAAGCTAGCTGGGGCTCCAATGTTTTAATTATTTACCATGCTGTTTCTGTGTTTTGGTTTTAAATGCTTTTAGGATGCAATCCTACCTACGTGTGTTTGGAGGGGGGGGGGAAGTCCTACAATTCCCAGCATTCCCCAGCCAGCCATGCGCAATCCTACGCATGTTGAGGCAGAAAAAAGCCCCGCAATTCCCAGCATTCCAACAGCCAGCCATGCTAGCTGGTGAATGCTGGGAGTTGCGGGGCTTTTTTCTGCCTCAACGTGTTTAGGATTGTGCCCTGAGCTGTTGATGTTTGCTTTACTGTACTTTGAATATTGTTGTCTGCCTTGAGCACTAGGCTGGTAAAGGGAGAGTCAGGATGATATACATTAATCTGATAAAGAAATATTGCAACAAAGTGATAGAGAGAGGAGGGGAAGCAGAAATTTGAACCAGATGATCCATGGGCTCTCTCTTTGCTATGTTTCTACTACATGCATTCCCGCAACCCAGAAGGTGTATGAGTCAAACCGGTGTTGCTTCACCTCCACCCTGCGAGGTAGGACAGGCTGCAAGACGCCCTTTTGTCTCTATTCCTCACAGGTAGCGCCACCACACCTCTCTCACATCCTTTTTTCATATCCCTTGTGCTGCCCGCAGGAGGAGACAGGCTTTTACATATATATATATATATATATATGGAGTAGGAGTAGGCCCTTGGGAGTTCCTGGCATAGCTGGGCTGATGTTGCCTCTTTGCTTTCCGCGTGAACACAAAGGAAAAGTCTCAAAGTCCACAAAGTTTTTCTTTGGGGCTCGGCAGTTCCCAGGGAGGGAAATTTATTTCATAATGGGCATAGGGCTGGAGGGAGGGAGGGCTCAAGTGGGAAGGGGGAGCACTAAATATCTGATCTTGCCTAGGGCACCAAACTGCCTTGCACCGGCCCACAAAATAAAAATAAGTTTATTTTAATTCCCTAAATCTTAGTTCCAGGAAAAAAACTTCAAACCTGCCTACACCAACCACCAACAGACACGACAAGACTAAAACAAGAATAAGGATACCAACCTCTGACATCATGCAATCACCCCTTAAATACTCCTCCCCCACCCTTTCTAAGACATCACTAACCACACCCACTCTTTCAACATTCTATGCTCACCAAACATACTAACGCCGACATACACCAGGGAACTGAATTGTGAGGTTATGCCACATGCACCTTTGCTTCTTACACTGCCGCAGCAGCCACCAAAATTCTCCCTGTCCTACGGTCAACTGACCATCCCACAAGGTGAGGTGCTAAGAAAACGACGGGCTCCCCTGTTTTGGACAGCTGGATATCTCTGACTAAGCCAACTTTTGCCTTATAGTGATAGGACACCTTTTGCATTAGTGTTTCTTGATATCATCAGTTTCCTGTAGGCTATTTTACAAGGCACGTTACTGGTATGTTTGATCGTATGTAGACAACTTTGGAGGTCCTTCATTGCTACAATTCCACAAAGTACTGAATGCCTCTGAAAAACTGGGCCTGTGCACTTTATTCACGGTCACGTAACTAGCTTTGGTAGAACCAGGATGTAAACTCAGCCTTTTCCAACCCAGGTTTTAATCAAATCCATTCTAACCTATTTCAGAGAGGTATTTATATACCATTTTTGTCTGAATTGTTCAGATAGCAACCCTTCACTAGGGATGAATGAGAAATTTGTGGGGTTCTCATTTTAATGTGAATTTACTGAATTTGCACTTCCCAAAACTGCACATGAACCAGAATGCAGTTATACAGTGATAGGACACTTCTCAGAATTTTGCAATGCATAAATTTAATTTAAAAGAATATGTTTAATAGGGGAAAGTCCACACAAAATCCATACATATTAGGGGAAAGTGAGCACAAAAATGCTTTACAGTAGAGAAAATCAATTAGAAAAAATGCATACCGTATATTTGGGGAAGTGTGTACAAAATGTGTACATTATGAGGAATGTGCACAAAAATATGTACAAATTTTTGAGTGGACATTTAAGGAAAGCATTGCAAACTGATGTAGAATTGGGATGGAACAAACGTAACAGTAGAAAAATGAGACACTTGAGTGGAATCAAACTTGGCAGTTTTGCCCATCTCTACCCTTCACACAGTTACATGTGAGGAAATCCCATTCAGTGAGGCGTATCCCTGCATAACTGTAATTGCAGCCTACTCTACCATACACAAAATATCCTCAAATGAAAATACTGTGGTGGAAAAAGAGGAAGAAATATTGCAGAATAATGTGCCACGGTGTCTTCAGATATCAAATTCCACTCCTCTTTGAATACTCTGCATGAAGCATTGGGAAAGGCCATGGGCTGGCTGGAGGCAATTATTAACAAAGCTTTATTGCAAACACTGGTCTTCAGACCACACTGAGGCAGGCACTGTCGTGTACTTCCCATGGGAACCCGCTGTGCTTCTTAACACGATGCAGGAGCCAATTCAAAGCGACAGTGACCATAATGAGTACGCTCATGAAAACACATCTAAAGACAGCTGGTACATATTCCTTTGGGCCAGTCAGGAGTAAAACAGAATTCTCAAAATGGCCCTTCCATCCAGTCGCCTTAAAAATGAAAACTCTGTGACCTTAACTGACTCGGTAATCATCATCATCATCATCAGGCGATCACTCGTGACCGAGTAAGATTGTCTTCCGGGATAAAAGGAGGAAATTCTAAAGAAGATTGTGTAGACTCTAGCGATGGGTCCGTAAGTGACTGTGGAGGCCAATTCTAGATCCACACAGCTTCCCACAGTGAGGACACAGGTTACCAGATAGAAGATGGTCCTGTAAAGGATTCATTTGACGTGCTTTTCGCATAGCACGTTTCTCCCTTTCACCTTGCACTCGGGCTTCTTCAAAGTCCATGGAACCTTTGTGAAAGGCCAACCTCCATTTAGATCGTTCATGGGCCAGAGCTTCCCAGTTTTCGATGTTTATATTGCATTTTTTTAGATTAGCCTTATGAACATCTTTAAACCTCTTATATTGACCACCGATATTCCGCTTTCCATCCTTGAGTTGGGAGTAAAGTAACTGCTTTGGGAGACGGCAGTCAGGCATTCGAACAACATGACCGGTCCACTGAAGTTGGCGTTGAAGGATCATTTTTTCAATGCTAGTAGTCTTTGCTTCTTCCAGTACACTGACATTTGTTCGCCTATCTTCCCAAGTAATTCGCAGGATTTTCCGGAGGCAACATTGATGAAACCTTTCAAGGAGGTGGAAGTGACGTTTATAGATAGTCCATGTTTCGCAGGCATACAATAAAGTTGGTAATACAATGGCTTCATAAACCAGTGTTTTGGTCTTCTTACAAATATCCCGATCCTCGAACACTCTATGTTTCATTCGAGAAAAAGCGGCACTTGCGGAGCTCAGACGATGCTGGATTTCACTGTCGATGTTAGCTGTAACAGAAAGATAGCTGCCAAGATAGAGAAAATGATCGACATTTTCCAGTATTGTCCCGCCAAGCTGGATAGATGGCATCACCAAAGGGTTAGCTTGCACTTGCTGATGAAGCACTTTGGTTTTTTTGATGTTAAGTGAGAGACCAAGTTTTTCGTATGCTTCTGCAAAAGCATTTAGGATAGTTTGGAGATCATCCTCTGAATGTGCTTGTTGCAACCACAGCTAGCATCCAGTCCACCTTCCCAGTCCATATATGCCTCACTAGTTTGCCAACATGGTCTCTCTGACTTTAGAGCTGCAATCCTTAGCCCTAAAGAGTACGTCTGGTTGAACTCAGTGGGATTTACTTCATGATCAACATGCTTAGGATTGCACAGTAAGTCTTTTCAGGTTTCTTACCTGATATATATTTTCCAGTGGTGAGTGTGCTGAAGCCATTAAAAGACAATTTTTAGACCTAACATGCTTATCTTTGGATCAAGATTCATATTTCCCCCAATTTTTCTCCCCTCACAAGGGGAACAAAAAATGCTTTTCTGTTTGAAGCAAAAGCAGTGCTTTCAGGAGGCTCAAAATAATCCACCAATCTCCTTCCAATATGGCCAAAATTATTAACCCTTTTTTGCTCTCATTTCCTGCCATTATTCCACTGATTAGCTGACGCATCAACACCATTTTTGCCCTTTTGTAAGCACTCCTGTCCTGTCTTTTTTATGGAGACATCCTTCTGCCAGTCAGGAATCACATAGTAAACATGATGACATCATGCTGCTATTTAGCCAATCAGATTTAGCTGCATGGTGATGTAACTAAGGGGAAACAAAACCAATTTAGAGTGAGTGAAATGATTCCTGGACTAATCTCATGGGCAATCCTAGCCAATTAGAATTATGATGACAAAAAAAGTCTATTGAGGGCAATGTTTCCTGGCAAGCCAATATATTTGTCACTTTTGTAGCAATCCCCCCCCAAAATTACAAAGACTTTTGACGCTTGTAAAACTGTTCACATAAATCCCCTTACCCTTTGGGTCAGCTCTAATCTTCCCTGTTATTGTGACTAGTTTTTGCCTGTTGATCTCTTGTTCTCCTGTGTGTCTTAATTGTTGTTGATTGCCTACCATCATGAACCTTTCTACATGAGGCATTTGTTGTGTGCTCGTGATTCCTCACTCATGGTAGTTTGTGGGTGCTGTACATGACATTGTCATCCTCCAAGGCCTCTCCCGTTCTTTGTAACCATTTCTGTGGCTTTTTTTTTTTTAAATCGAGGAAAGTGTGGTATTAGTGAATGGCAGGATATAACCCTCATGTATTTGCACAGTTCCACCATACCATAGTGCCACCTAGTGGTTGTGTAATGGAACATATAGAAAGGCAGAGAACAAAAAACCCCTGGGGGAAAAAGGGGGAAAGGAGCCGATCTTAATCACACCAAGAATCCAAAAACATAAGCCTCAGTAAAATAGTCAGTTAAAAGGCTCATGTAGAAAAGCCTCATGAATGACACTGGCAAAAAAAAAAAAAAAAGAAGATCTGGTTTCAGGAGGCATGCAGACTGGCAGAATACAGAGGTCCAGGAAAGTGAGGCTAAAATTGGCTAGGAAATAAATAAATGCCTTACTCCAGTATGCCAGTCATCTTCATCTGACATTCATTAAAGCTTTGTTACTCTAATCAAGACAGGAATATTTGTCTTCCCCAATTCTCAAAACTATCCAGGAGAAAACCTAGTCTTGTTTTGTTTTTTACCCTGAGATCCCAATTCGCATGACCAAATCAGCATGCTGTACATCTGAGTAGAGTGGATCTTTGCAGCCTAGCATGTGCTGAATCAGGTTGCTTCACTGCATGCCCTTGCAGTGAGGTGGCAGTAGTGAGAAAAGTGAGAATGGTACCTGAGAGAAACATACATACTGGAGAACATTCATAAATCTGCCACAGTTGTGCACACTGACTTAACAGAATGCTTGAGCATGAAACGACAACATTCGACAGATTTGTTGGGAAGTTTGGGTCACTTCCCAGGCTCCAGCTGTATTACCCGGGGACAGCAGAGCACTTCTGCAAAACAGCTGGTAAGCAGCGGTACTCTGGGATGGGCTGCATTGGTTCCAGGACATCTGCTGGGAAGTGGGAAAGGCAACTATGTGGGTAAACCTGTATAAAGGGAAACAAATCCCCGGGGAAGTGTTGAGATCACTCCCTGCTCAAGAAGTCTCATCTCTTGAAGATTATACCAAAGCTTATATCCAAATTGGTATCTGATTGTCATCAGGAAGAGAGCCAGGATGAGAAGGACTCCGTGTTGCAACTGCCCATCACACAGTCTTAGGAAGCTCTGTTGGATTAATTGACAATAGGCAGATAGGCAGAGCTATTTTGAAGAAGGGCGGCTGAGCTATATCTTACAGCCACATGGCATGGAGAGGTTTACCATGCATCAAGGGGCAAATGTGTGGTAAAATTATTATCTGGTTCCACCAGAAGTCAAACTAGAAGACCTGGGAAGGGGACATCAGCACTGGATATAAGAAATGGCTTGCCACTAGTGCAGCCTTCCCCAACCTCTATCATCATGGCAGTAACTGCAAGGTTAGAAATACAGTATAAATTGTAAGCAATCCAAACACTTGTACCAAGTAGTCTGTGCATTTTGAAGTCTTTCTTGCCAAAACACAGGTTATATTATGCTAATACTTATTTATATGCTGTTTTCTTTGTCCAAAGGCCCTCAAAAAACCAGAAAAGTAAAAAATACAAATAAAAACAATGTGATAACATGACAAAACAAGCAAATCGTGGGCCTTGAACTGGCTTTTCTTTCCTACCATCCCAGAACAGATGGCAAAAGTTACCCACCAGACAACCAGTTCACAAAGCATACAGATTGCCTGACAAGCTTTCGAGCTTTTCACATGAGACAAATTCCGTTGAAAAACATGGGTACATTGAAGCCCGGGTCCAAGTCCACAATGTAGTCTTTATCCCACCAATCCTGTTGTGCCAGAGTTGCTGTTGGACTGCCTGTTCCATCTCTAGGCAGCCTCCAAAAGAAGAGCACACCAGGAAAGGCAATTCTCAGAACTGGATTAAGGCAATATTTGCTTGGAATACTCTAAAACATTTATTTCCAGTTATTCCAGAAGCTCACTAAGCATATCCCTCAGAAAGAACATGTCCAAAATTTATCTGATCATCTCTCGCTCCACCCTCCTCATGCAGCTCATGCAACCGGACCCTGGCTAATGAGTATAAGGCAATGCAATAGTGAAGAAACCAGTTCACTTCTCAGCCTAAAGCAGTGTTCTCCAACCTTGGGTCCCCAGATGTTTTTGGCCTACAACTCCCAGCATGCCCCAGCTAGCATAGCTGGCTGGGGCATGCTGGGAGTTGTAGGCCAAAAACATCTGGGGACCCAAGGTTGGAGAACACTGGCCTAAAGAATCGAAATCAACCACCTTTCTAAGAATCAAATGCACACACATCAATCCGACGTGGCAACAATGACCCTAGATTTCTTACGTATGCTCCTATAAACAGTGTGAGCCTCCTCTGGTAAAGATGGTTATGTCAGGTGATCAGAAGCCTCTAGGCATCAGACAAAATGGATCCTTTGAAAAGAAGGAATTTGGGACAAAGATTAATAATTTGGTAGGGCAAATAGATGATCACTGTAGATGCTAAACACAGTGGTGATATCTAAATATTTAAGAACATAAGAAGAGCCATGCTGGATCAGAACAAGGGTCCATCTAGTCCAGCATTCTGTTCACACAGTGGCCAGTGAGCTGCCTGTGGGAAACCCACCCTCCAGCCATGACCTGTGCAGGGCAGTTTGGTGCCCTAGGTAAAGTTATATTTAGCGCCCCCCCTCTCGTGCCGGAGGGGGGGCTCTGGAGCAAAGCAGCCGGGAAATGCCTGCTTGCCCAGCGCCCCCCCCCCCGCCCGCCCACCGGCCGCCTCTGGCCGCCGCTTTCCCCGCTGACAAGCCAGCCTCGCCCACCGCGCAGCATCTTTGGACCGGTCGCCACCGCCACGCGCGCTCCTGACCCGGCCTAGCTACGGGCGCCGAGGAAAGCCGAGCGTGACCCCGAGCCTGCCCGGCGCCCGCAATCCCCCCCCACTGACCTGGTGGTGCCTTTGTCGGCGAGGCGGCCAGGCAGGGCAGGAGCGCACCCAGGAACGGTGCAGGGCTGTTTGGCGCCCTAGGCCAAATTATATTTAGCGCCCCCCCCTCTCGTAAGTGACTGTGGGGGGGCCTCCGGAGCAAAGCAGCCCTGCTCTGCAACCCCCCCCGCGCCGCCGCCACCACCACCACCACCACCACCACCTACCTTCCCCCCACCCCCGCTGCTGGCTGCTGGCTGCTGCTGCTGCTGCCACCGCCTCCTCCTCCTCCGACGCGACGGGACCCCCGCACTTTTTTTTTTTTGCCGGGGAAACCAGGGCAACAGGGCTGTTTAAGCCCTGTCGCCCTGGTTCTTCCCGCCAAAACAACGCCGGCGGGGCTCCGGAAACGACGGGAAGGTAGGTAGGTGGCGGGCGGGCGCGTGGGCGCGCGCGCGGGGGAGGGAGGCGCGGCGGCGGCAGTGGCCGGCAGGCGGGCGGGGAGGCGCGGCGGAGGCGGCAGGTGGGGCAGGAGCGTGCCGGAGGCGAGGAAGGGGCGCAGAAACGCTGCGCCCTCTTCCGCCACGCGCCCTAGGCAGCCACCTGGGTCTGCCTAGCGGTAGCACTGGCCCTGAGCACACCAGTGGCGAGGAAGAGTCGGCCGGAAGGAGTGCAGCGTTTCTGCGCCCTCTTCAGCCACGCGCCCTAGACAGCTGCCTAGTTTGCCTAGCGGTAGTGCCGGCCCTGCCTCCAGCTCATGTTCGCCAGCAACCGGTGTACAGAGGCATACTGCCGCTGATATTAGAGGCAGCATATAGCCACCAGGACTAGTTGCCATTGATAGCCTTATCTTGTATAAGGCTTATCCCCCATGAATGTCCATAATCCACTTTTAAAGCGGGTGGTGGTTCATCACTACAGCTTATCCAAACTTTAGTTGGAGATGTGATTAGTTTAGTTTGAATAAGCATGATCAGAAAAACACAAGATGACAGCTTGTGTGGGTATGTGTGAGTTCAATGGAGAATGTACATAAATATTTACGTGAAGGTACAGCAAGTAAGTGAGCAGCATTAACTAGGAATTTTGTGTGCAGTCCAGTTGGTATGCATTGCTTGCAAGTGATGCTGAAGAACACAAATTCATCTGAGGTTTGGTACATTTCCCAGTTAAGGAGATTATGTGTATTACGTATTTACCAGGCAACATATGGGGACAGGGGCAGGAATCTACCCTGTGAATTTATGCACCTTCTCTGACATTGCTTGGGACTACCCATGAATCAGCCCCATTGAGTTATTCAAGACTAACAGTCCCATTGCTTTCAATAGGACTAAGACACGACTAACTTTAGCTGGGTTGCAGCCAATATGCATATTTCTCATGCCTTTGTGTGAATGTGCACACTTGCCTGTATTGCCTGTGTTGATGTACATTCTCTATCCAGTTCTCATTAACCTCAACATACACACACACGCACAATGCACAGTGTAAAGCCTATCGGGGGGGGGAAATCAACAGATGAGACAACAACTGTATAAAGAGGATTTCATCTTCAAAGGCACTTCCAGACTGAGGGTTCCTGTCACTCACAGTCAAAAGGGACTGTGCAGCCCTTTCATCTTTTCTTCCTTAATGGGTTTTTTTTTTTCCTGGTTAAAAAAGAGAGACAGACAGACAGACAGACAGAAACAGTGGGAAAGCATGGGAGGGTTATGAGAGGAAGATTATTATGTCTGGATCCCCCCTAAAACTTAGTGAATGAGGCAGGGTGATGACCTGATAAAAGCCTAATCTGGAAGCACCCTCAATACTTCTTACCTTTATGGGAATATTCCAGATTACTGGATTTAAATAATTCAATCTAAATAGCAGACTTTACTACAAAATTAAGGAGTTTGTTATCAGGATGCTTAAACATGCAGGTCAGATCAAGATTGGCCAGCTCCCAAACAAAGCTCACGATTTTATTAGTACTGTTTGCTTTGATTCATTACCATCTGACCTTGTTTATTTGCAAACTTCCATTTCCATTCAATTATGGTGGCTCTCCCTATTAGAGAAAGAAAGTGGAGCAGTAGGATATCTCCTGTCTTAGCTGCAGGGCTTTCACATTTAAGCCCAATAAACTCACAAGACAAAGCTTAATCAGAAAACCCCAAACACTGCTGTAACATTTTGTACCACATAGGCAAAAATGCACAATTAAGAATTCATTTACTTTTTCCTTGTCCTGCGTAATGAAAACCATCCCAGATAAGACACAACCACTTGGGGTGTTGCTAAATGAGGCTTTTATCGCACTATTGCCCTACCTCATTCATGGAACCCTCCCATGTTTTCCCACCACTTCTTCCATCTTTTCTCTTACTGTAGAAAATCCATTAAGAAAGAAAAGACAGAATAGCTGCACAATGCCTTCTCTTTGGTAGCACTAGGAGCCCTCCATCTGATTCCCTCTACAAAGCTTCAGCCAACTCTTAAACCTATGTAAAATGTTAAAGTATTTGCAGCACAATCCTATCATGGCTACTCAGAAGTAAGTCCCATTGGATTCATTCATTCCATTTCTATACCATCCAGCAGCCAAAGCTCTCTGGTCAGTTTACAAAGATTAAAACCTTAAAAATACAATACAAAAACACATACACACACACACATATATATACACATACAATTTTAACAATCAACAATAAGAAATCCCAGGAGCCCTTAAAAATCCCATTATATGCTGTCAAATGCCTGGGAGTAGGTCTTAACCTGGCACTGAAAAGTTGACTATGTTGGTGCCAGGCAGACCTCACTGGGAAGAGCATTCCATAATCAGGCTGCCACCAGGAGAAGGCCTTTCCCTTGTTGCCATCCTCCGAACCTCCGTTGGAGGAGGCACTTGGAGAAGGGTTAAATTGGGGCTTACTCCCAGGGGAAAGTGTATTGGATTGCAGACTTTCATAAACATTTAGTAAATTAACTTTTTTCATAATGAAGTTTCCTGAGTGAGGCCACATCCTAATTAGGGTGAACTTTCCCAGTCACACTTAGAAAACGGGTCAGGAACCCAAACTATTCCTCTCCTCCTCTTCCTCCCATACTAGCTAAGAAATGCTGGGAGTTGTAGGGCTTTTTTTTCTGTCTAAATATGCCTAGGATTGTGCCCTACACACATCTGACTGAAAACTGTTAACTTTCACAGAGTCATACCAAAGCCTGATGTCACAGTTATACACCTTGATGTGAAAGAGCATTGAGAAGCAGTCTACATAAAACTCCAAGGGCATAATCTTACACATGTTTAGATAGAAAAAAGGTCTACAATTCTGGGAGTTATAGGCCTTTTTTCTGTCTAAACATGCATAGAATTGTGCCTTAAGACACTTCTGCCTTTTGCTCCCTTTTGCATCAAGAAAAAAGAGATAAGAAGGGATATGGAATTACAGCTCCTAAAATGACAGAAATACAACCAGCCAGTTTCGTGATTCGATGCCAAACATGTGCAGTTGATACTTACGCCATTTTTCATTTACTCTTAAAAGCAGAAGCAAAGTAGACAAAAATGATGCTTTTTTGGGAGTGTGTCAATGTGATCACGTTCAAGTGTTAATTTGTTGATGATAATAGAAGTTTTAAGACTACTGGCCTCATTATTAATAAGTCCTTCAAAAATGTTCCTAAGGGATCTGGAATTATCAGCACCCAGCTAAGCAGCGCAGGACCATTTCTCATCTCCAATCTCACATTTGTAGGGAGGTGAGTGTGGAATGGGACTGAGATATTCCAGAGCCTTAAAACAGATTTCTTCTGAAGAATTGCTAAGGAGCTCTCTGTTTTGCATAGTGTCTTCACCTCTTGCTAAGGCCAGAAACTAAAGGGCCATGCTTGGAGGCCCATGCTTACAATGGGACTTTTCTGGCACCCCTCCCTCAGGCTGCTTCTGGTGGTCAGATGAAGGGCTGCAAAGGGGGAAAAGGGAAAGCAGCTGGGAGGGCGGGTAAGGGTTGCAGAGGAAAAGCAGTGTTGTGGGGAAGGGTTAAGTATCCTTTCCCCTGTTCTTCATGTTAGAGGCAAACATAGGGAGGGGCTGTGGTTCAGTGGAAGAGCACCTGCTTGGCATGCAGAAGGTCCCAGGTTCGATTCCTGGCATCTCCAGGTAGAGCTGGAAAAACTCCTGCCTGAAACCCTTTAGAGCCGCTGCCAGTCAGTGTCGACAGCACCGGGCTAGATGGACCAATGGTCTGACTCAGTATAAGGCAGCTTCCTGTGTTCCTGTCGGGAATCGTGTGCTGCCAAGTGAAGTCTGGTTCCACACTCAGAGGTGTCAGGTACATTAGCAAGTCATTTGGTATGTGGGGGGTGGAGTTGTATGTCTGATTTTATGTTGGGATGCTGATGACGCTTGCAAATGATGTGCTTATAATGCAAGTTTTGCTTGCTCACGATACTTGGCTTTTTCATGGGGGAAGCACTCCCCACCCCCAAATGTTAACCCACTTGCAATTTGTTATGAGGCATTTCAAACTGATGTCCCATTTTTGCTGAGTAGTTGGCATACATCAGATAAAGCCAGCTGCTGCTGTTGGGGCATGCTCAACATTT
Organism: Shinisaurus crocodilurus; assembly: GCA_021292165.1. NCBI lineage: Eukaryota > Metazoa > Chordata > Lepidosauria > Squamata > Shinisauridae > Shinisaurus > Shinisaurus crocodilurus. The sequence goes on along the minus strand of CM037876.1, from coordinate 205,219,058 downwards.
GATTACTAACCCCTTAACTCAGTCTCAGAAACCGACATTCCTTCCTGATGTTTTTATGGCCCAGCTGGTTTGCTCTATAATCTACAAAAGACTAGCCCCACATTCCCCTGATCATGGAAGCACAGGAAAGTTGTATATGCTCCAAGAGCAAGGCAAGCCTCTGTCTCATGTAAATGGGGTGACCTTTACAAAGGCAAATGCAGACAGTTGGGAAATGCATGAGGGGGGACATGTATGAGACCATTTGGAAACAAAGACAAAATTAACCCCTAAGCAACAAGTCAACAATTTAAAATTTGGCCAAACTTAACCATTTAAAAATGGGGTGGTTTTTTGTTTTTGTTTTTTGCATCAATGGGCATCCACAGGAAGCGTCCTCAGGAAGGGGCGAGGAAGGCAGTTGATCCCCCCCACTTGGATAAGCCATAATTTACACTCCCAGTTTTCATTTAAAAAACAAACAAAAGCAAGCCTCTAGCTCTTATAGAATCCGAGATATGGGGGGAAATGTGCAGCAAGTATTATGTCCATTCGTTTTGTGAGAAACTAGCCTCTTCCCACTTTTTAGTGTTTTAGCCAATGAATGAAGTCATAGTAATGGTTCACTGAATGAAGTCATAGGGCCTGTTCGCACATCATGACAAGCCACTATGGCTTAATTAACGCTTGGGGAGCAGCAGTGTGTGCTGGCCACCATTTTGAATATGCTTGCCCCGTCCAGCAATTGCTATAGCTTGCAGTGATGTACACACCTAGGGGGTGGGAGTTGTGCAAGAGTTAAACAACCGTTGCATAACATTAGAGCAGACCATGGGTTATGCAAAGGTCATTTAACCCTTTGCACTACCCCTGCTACCCAGGTCTACATGACATGACAAGCCGCAGCAACCACTGGTTGGGGCTTGCATATTCAAAATGGTAGCCAGCATGTGCCATGGCAGTCCTGAGGGTTAATTAACCCACGACTTGTCGTGACATGCAAACCAGGTCATAATAATGGTGAACACACCTATTATCTAGATGTGTTAACCCTTATGGGGGTTAAGCCTTTTGGGGGTCTTCCCTGTTAGGAAGTAATTGCAGCCTCATAAAAAACAATTTAGAAATCCAGGAGTTTAGTTCAGCTGAATTTGAGTGGTAGTGTATCTACCAAAACACAAAAAGTAGCAGCAAAGACAGGAGTTCATCATCTTTCTAACTCAAGTCTTGTTAATCATTTCCCCCCGAGTTTATAAACATGAAAAAAAAATGTGTGCAGATAAAGTTAATCATTATTATACCCATATTGCAGGAGGCAGGGCTGTGGCTGAGAAAGTGTGGAATTACACGAGTCCTGACAATTAGCCCAGTGTTGTTATTCCCATTTTGTGGACTGGGCAGGCGAGTTAAAGTAGCATACGACAACTCTGCAGTGTAGTCCAGTGTTGTTATCCGACGCGCTGGGGGGGGGGGGACTGTGTGGCTGGCCTCTTGCAAATGGAAGCCGAGGCACTATGCAGAGGCCAGTTCAGTGAGGCTGTGCCTGGTGCCTGGAGGGCTTGTTCCCACAACAGGGCCCAGAAGCATACTGTTCTGTTTCTCCTGGCCTGCTTCGTAAAGACCTGGCAGTGGGCAGAAGAGTCCACCCTGTGTGCTTCTCCAAGGTGTTGGTGTTTCCATTGGTCAACGGTATCTTCACACCACAGCAAGTGCGATTTTTGAAGAAGGCCTTGGAGGCCATGTGCCCCGAAGGGGTCAATGAAATAAAGAGGAAGAAAACTCAGAGAAAATAGGAAAGGAAAGAGAACTGAAAGAAAGAGAGAGAGAGAAAGGAGGATTCTGTTCAGCATCCCAGGATTGGACAGTAGAAGTTTTGAGAATTTTGCCATGAGGTGCGATAATGTTCCAAATGCTGCTAGTCGCTGTGGCAGATGCAAAGGAAATGAGAGGCAAGCAGGAGGCATGCCCAGAGTGCATGCAGAGAAGGTGGGCAGGACTCTCACCTAAAACTCTGTTTAGCTCTAGAATATTATGAATGACTGTTCTGTGCAGGTGCAATAACCCATATACAGTATATGTGAGTCAAAGACCACAAAAAAGAAACACATTTTGGTGTTACCAGTGTGGCGTAGTGGTGAGAGTGTTGGACTGGGACTTGGGAAATCCAGGTTCTAGTCCCCGTTTGGCCATGAAACTCACTGGGTGACTTTGGGCCAGTCACTGACTCTCAGCGTAACCTACCTCACAGGGTTGTTGTGAGGATAATGTGGAGAGGAGGAGGAGGATTATGTAAGCTGCCTTGGGTTCCTTGCAGGAAAAAAGGCAGGGTATAAATATAATAAATAAAGAAATAATAAATTTCTCAGAGGCCAGGTCTACCTGTCTTGATAAACCTGCTGTCTAGGCCTTATCGCTGCTCAGTCACCAGATCTACCAGAAATGGAAGACCTCTGATTCTATCAGCATTTTAAAAAATGTGCACCCATACACAAAATGTGCAGTTACAGGAAAAATATGCCATTCCAAAAGAACATTGCTGCAGTTAAGAAATTTATGCCATGTGTATATTGTTAGCTGATGAAACAAGTGGCTGATAACCATGTGAAAGTAAAGGGAGTAGTCAATAGCTAGAGTATAATAATCTAATGTGGACTGAGTGGGGAGGGATTGGGGTGGGTTTATGTATTAATATTGTTAAGCTTTATTTGTTGTTGCTGTTGTATGTATGTATGTATGTATTCTGTTTTTGTTTTGTTTTGGAAATGTAATAAAAATTGATTTTTTTAAAAAAAAGCTAGAGTATGACACTGCCGAGGGGGAGATATTGAGCCCCCTTTTCACCTCTGTGTTACTGCTCCACTTGAAATTTGCACAGTTTCCACCCCCTCCCCTGTTACTGGTTTGCCATGACATTTGTGTATGTTTAGCAATCCCACTCACTGAGAAGGTGCATTGGGAGTGGATATGCCTGTAACATGAAGCAGCCTTCCTTTAAACAAAAAGGTGTTCACTAGCAAGGCAAGCCCCAAAGTTGGGAATGAAATTGACACAAACTCTTTGACAAGTACAGAATATGAGAGCCAGTGTGGCGTAGTGGTGAGAGTGTTGGACTCAGACTCAGGAGATCCGGGTTCTAGTCCCCGCTCGGCCATGAAACTCACTGGGTGACTTTGGGCCAGTCACTGACTCTCAGCCTAACCTACCTCACAGGGTTGTTGTGAGGATAAAATGGAGAGGAGGAGGAGAAGGACTATGTTAGCCACCATGGGCTCCTTGCAAGAAAAAAGGCGGGGTATAAATAAAATTAATAAAATAAATAAATATGGCACTGCAGGGCTAAACAAAGTAGTGTGTGAAGAATGAAACTGACAAGAATTTTTACCATGGGAATACATAGCAGATAGGCAGACTTGAAAAAAACCACCAATAAAAAAAGTATTTTAAAAAAATTATGACCCGGTTTACACAGATTTAAAGACCCAGGGGGGGGGGATGTGTAAAAAAACTATGGACATTTCTAGAATTAGAAAAAAGAAGAAAAGAATCCTCTACAGTCCATTGCCATTTATTGAAATGGAAACACTGCGAAATCCCGTTGGGCGTAAATGGAATGGAATTCCCAGTGTCACACATTCCTAGTTGTAGTACCATGCACTAAGTGTGCAAATTACAACCACAAACTGCTTTGCAGCTTTGCACCCCCCTTGGAAAAAATCCTGCAGATGCCCATGATTGCATCTCAGCCTTCCTCAACCTGAAGCCCTCCAGAGGCATGATGCTACAACAACTCCCATCATCCCAGCCAGCATGGTCAATGGTCATGCTGGCTAGTAATTATGGGGTTGTAGTCCAACACACCTGGAAGGCACCAGGTTGGGGAAGGTGGTTGTATACTTACCAAGACATCTTTGTGAGTATTCTTTCCCCCCATGGGTCTTGAATCTTGTGTGATTTCAGTCAGACTCATGTTATGTATGGCTTTATTTGGTGGGTGGATTCTTTATTGTGCGCGTAATTTAAACTTTTGGGATTCTCTTGTCTTTGCTGATTAATTCTCTAAGCCAAGCCTTGGCTGGTACACAAGTAAAGCCATGGGGAAATTGCAAGTGGTGGGTATGGGCGTTTCCTTTCTGCTAATCTGATCCTCCTGGTATTACATACTGAGACTGAAACCCACCCTCCCACTACTATTCCCAAAGAGCAGTATGAAAATGTGCATGTCCCCATCCCCCAAATGGAGCAAAATTAGAACTTAAAAACAAAATAGAGAACCTTTTAGGGTGTTTGCAGAGGTTGCTCCTAATTGTGGATCCAATTATGATATGAATGACAATAGGATCAGCCATATTTGTTTGTTTAGATTATTTGTATATTTCCCTATCCGAAAGACTCAGGGTAGAAAACAATATATCAAAATCATACAACCCAGTACAGTTATTACAATAATTCTTTTCCTAGGCTACTGTTTCCAATAATAAACCTTTCTATTGTTTAGGACTACCTGTTGGTTGGATTATTCTAAAAGCTCTTGCCAGTGCTGCTTAGCACCTCATTCTATGCTACTTGGATGTATTTTTGATAATCATAAAAATCATGTCAGAAATACCTCTTTAAGGAAGGAATTACTGTACACGACTATTCTTTTCAAGTTTGTGTTAACCTGGTATCTGTCTTTCTGTCTGATTGTCTCTCTCGCTCTCTCTGTCTGTCATAGAGTGTAGGCAGCATACCCATGGCTAAGCATCAGTATGAACCCCAGTCAGTGTGCTTACAGTCTAAGACTATGCATATGCATTTCTTTAGGAACTAAGCCTCACTTTTTAGTTCCTAAAGAAATGCATAGTCTTAGATAAAAGCCTCACTTTTTCCAATGGGACTTACGGTACATCTAGTAGGTGTGCATAGTTTTTCAGCCATATCACCCAGTTCTTTCCATGTTTACACAGACTGACTCCAATGGAACCTACTGAGTTCAGTGGAGCCTACTCCCAAATAAGTGTGCATAGGATTGCAACCTTACAGCCCAGCGCTATGGTCCTGCTACAAACCATTATGCCACAGTTATGTCCAAAGAATAAAGTCATGATCTTATGTACTGTAAGAAAGCAAAGTGATACACCATTGTGGCTGTGGGAGGGAGGCTCTCTGTTGACTTAATGCAGTTGTGTAGAACCTCTTTCAACCCAAGGACGAAATTCACTTTTGGGAAAAACTCTTTGGGGCTGCATTCTGGGGGTGGGTTGAGCTGAAGGCAAAAGGGGTGGGGCAATAGGCAAAAGGGACAGAGGCAAAAATGCCAATAATACCAGCATATTTTAGCTTGAAGCTCTTACTGCCAATAATTAAGCCTTAGGAGAGGCATTTCAACCTTTTAGAATGGGGGGGGGGGGTTTCCGCACAAAAGCTGGGAAACCACCGACCAATCAGCAGTTAGGGGGAAGGAGCAGAGGGAGCCCCAGAGCAGGGCCGGTGGCAGATCCCGGTGAGCCCTCGGCATAGTGCTGCTGAGGCGCCCTCTAGCCGCAGGCCTGTCAGAACAAAGAGATGGCATCCATAATTAAGCACCTCAAATATGGTTGAATAACAAAGCTAGCAAGAGCTAAGTACTCAAGGCCTTCTGCCTGGATGCACGAATCCGTCAGTTTCGTTTTCTCCCACATTCGTGGCTTTGTTTGTTTTTTCATCTCAAGTGCTTTCCATCCCATTCATGAAAAAATCTGCGAATTTTGGCAAATTCTTATCAAAAAAATGAACTGAGCAAAATTTGCACCCATCCTTAAGCATCATGGGATTCCCCCCCTTAAGTAACTGCAGTGCAGGGGGAGCATTTTTTGTTGGGATCATGTCTGGGGAGGGAAGGGTTAAAATACTCCTCTCATGCACTATGAATCCCTGCCCCCCCACACACCCCCACACACAGAGGACTAGGATGATTTAAAAAAAATAATAATCCATGGATATGACTGCTAGTCATGCAGTTAATATAAGGTGTAATTTGACCCTTAGTAGTAATTCTGTTCTCATCCAACAGGAATAAGTCAAAGATAGGATTTTCCTGTAAATCTCTCAAGTGCTTAGAAGTCCAGCTAGGCGATAGGGGTCTGACCAGCTCCTAGTTTCTTCTTTTGCATGCCCCTTCCTAAATTGTTGGTCAAGTGACAGTGGTCAACAATATTTTACATGGACGTGTTCCACTGTTACTTCTCAAAGAGTTCATAGTGCCTGTAGCAAAATTTGGCTGGGCCTTGCAAAGAAAAGAGCTTGAGAGAGAAAATGTAAGGACCCACTCCTATGGGAAATTTGGAGCATCTTCCTGCAATTTGGAGCATCTTGTCTTCTTATTAATCTTTGTAAGCCACAATGGGAGCCTTTTTTTTTTTTTAATGCTGTCAATAGATAAATAAATAAAGTTCAGCCCTATGTCTTTTAGAGCTTTTTAATGGACCAATGAAACCATGATTTTTGGGATCAAGGCTTTTATTCTAGCCTTGATCCAAACTGGTCAATGTGTCCTGACTTAGATAATGAATGATAGTTTACTTTACAAGTGCTAACATGGTTAAACCAAACAGCAAAAAGGGCCACCCACTTCTACACTTAAATTGTCCTTTGGTAGTCCTCAGGGGGCAGCCAAATCAAAGCAGTTCTAGGAAATTAATAAAACAACAAAAACCCTATTTTCACAAGAATCTGTCCTTGATTAAAACTGAAAACATGGCAGGCAGGAAGGGAACCGATTGTTCAGTGTGGAGTGCATAAAGATAAATAAATAAAAAGTTATATTTGTCCAGGCCACGATGGAGAAATTTATGAAGTTCAAGAAGACAATGGTAAAAATCTATCACTGTCCACATGGTGGGTTCTTTAAAGTACTCCTTAGAGTGCCACTAAGGATAACAAATGAAATCGTAGGAGATGGAATAAATGGAACCATGCACACAGTAGACAGCTGACCTGCTGTTCTTACAGATCTGTGTGTAGAACACAAGCAGATCTGCACATACACAGAACTACCTCTGTTGCAGTAATTTACAAATTGTGATTCATCGGGGGGGGGGGGTATGGATTGCTCCCACCCCTATTTTGTGGGTTATTCTGATTCATATAAATTTATAGCCCATTCCCAAGGCCAGAAGTGGCCTTCAACAATCAGTTGAAAAGGAACATAAGAGATCAAACTGAAATCCTAATGAACTAAAACATAAGAAATAGTAAAATCTCAATCTTCTATAGCCTTAATCTCATATGCTGAAAGTCAGATTAGGGGCTGGTTCATGCCATTCCTTTTTCTTATGTGCAAGCAACTCAGAGCTGTACGTGGGCACAGATTTAGGTGGGGAAAAGTTGGTTTGAAGCAAGAGGAAGACCTGCAGTCCAATCCCTGTGATTGCAGTAGTACTACCGTGCACGCTCCTGGAAATTGCTGCCAGTTGCCTTTGCGGTACATCTACTGCCTGACTCACCCTGACTTTCTTTCAAGTGATTGTAAGAATGTGCATTGCCAAACAAGGCTCCAGACTGATTCGCCTGTAGAGAAAAGTAATTGTGTCTTGCAACAGGATATTTCCGAATCACTGCAATGTGACAGCACATATTTGGAATATTTATCCTCAATAGCAGATATGTAATTGTTCAAAGGACAATTTTCCAAACAGCTGGTCTGCATGTTAGCTTGCACCCGCATTGAAGTATATGTCTTTCTCCTTTCCAAGTGTTCATTGGCTTGCTGCCAATGGAAGGGGGTTATGGATTGATCTCTCCCCCCCCCCGACTTGCAATTTATTAGTGTCAGCTCAGGATTACCATTGCTCCACACTACGCCAGTGTAGCGTATTGGTGAGAGTGTTGGACTGGGACTCGGGAGATCCAGGTTCTAGTCCCCACTCAGCCATGAAACTCACTGGGTGACTTTGGGCCAGTCACTGACTCTCAGCCTAACCTACCTCACAGGGTTGTTGTGAGGATAAAATGGAGACAAGGAAGATTATGTAAGCCGCCTTGGGTTCCTTGCAGGAAAAAAGGCGGGGTATAAATATAAATATAATAAATAAATAAATAAATAAAATACCTTTCCTTCTTTCTTTTTTTGTGATAACTGTCTGAAACCTGTTGTTTTATTTGAGACACTTATGCATAGCCATGAATGTATGATTTTCACTTTGGAAATCAAAAATAGTATTTACTTGTTGCATCCCTATTTCTGGGGCGCTATATTGGGAGGGGACAGGCAGCCACCAACTATGCCTCTCTAAATGCCCCAACTACCTTGACTTGGTGAACAGATGGCATTGCCTATAGGGTGCTCTCAATCAATTTTAGAGAGAATGATGGGTCATAGAGGGAGAGGGTGTCTCTCATGTGTACTGGACTCAACAGATCTTCTACAACCCTGTGAAAAGGAGATGTGGTAGCAACATCAACGCATTCCCCCATCATTCTAATTTCACTGGCAGCTCCAATAAAAATGCTAATAATAAATAAAGTGAATAAAGTGAATAACAACAACAACAACAACAACAACAATAACAACAACAATACAGTTAAGCCATGATTAAAAAGAGATATCAATAGATCTAGCCTACTTTGGGATAAGAGGCCTTCAGAAAGTAAAGGATCCACCTGTGAACTCTATTTGGAATCCAATTAGTTGGTGAAGAACAATATTCTTATGTGCCCACTGATTCTGCACAGATCAGGAAGCTGGAAAGAGAGATGGAGAGCAGGAAACCCTGCATTACAGTCCTATGCTCAGAAGGTAACTTGATGGTTGCAGAACTTGATTATCAATGGAAGAATGAGGATGCAATGAATTCATGCTTATTTAGTTCAAAGTGTGATGATACATACTCTCAAGGATAAACAGGTGATACAACTGGGGAAGTGCAAGTGGGCTCCATTTTGGGATTCCAGCTGTGCCCTCTTTCTGATCATGTGTTAGGCATGCCTGTCTCCCTCGGAAAGATACCTGAGATTCCTAAGTTTGGGGATGGTCAGGAGACCTGGCATGTTGACAGATGGGAGTGGGGAAGAGTAACTGATTGGTCTGAGGATGGTCCTAACCTGAGTCTAGGGGCAGGAAAGTGAAGAGATGTCCGCACAGAAATCACTGGGAAAGCTCCTAGCTAGAGCAGAGCAACAGAGAAAGGGTTTCCTTTCTCCACTCTGTGACAACTCCCCCAGAGCAGTCAAACCTGCAGAAGTCTTGGATACTGAAGCATGATCTGGCAAGCTTCAGTGGCCCATCTTCTAACTATGCCCACATTCACTCCTTCCCTTGAAGGGAGTCCCTTTCATCCCCCACCCCTCCATCTTTGAGCCCCTTCTCCAGTTTGTGGCAGAATTTTCTGGATCTAGTCAACATTTGTTTATTATTATTTGCAATTCTTTTTTTTAAAAAAAAATTAGTTTGTGTCTAATTGCATCAATATGATCTTTGCTGTTGTGTCCAAGTCTGTGGTATCATGCAGAGAGTGATCAAGTGGGGAGGAAGGGGAAATCAAATTACTCTGTTGGTACATGTTAAATATTCAGTGGCTCAATTTGCTAGTGGTAGCTTTAAGGAAGTTTCAGAACCAATTGATGGGCAATGATTTTGGAGAACTTGTTTTGGAGCCATTGAAAAAAAAGTGTTTTATTTGTTTGATTATCGATTCACACAAAACCACATGCAGAATTCTATAGTATATTACTGGTTTGTGGCTTGCATTGTTGAAGGAAGTGGAATGTGGTGAATGGTGATATATGAATTGTTTCTACCACTTAGGGAGAAGTGATAGAAAGGAGAATGAATATAGGATCAAATGTCTCCATGTATTTATTTTTCAGCCCAAACAGAGCCCCAAAAGAAAAAGAACATTAAAACAAATCCAAAACAACAGGACAGATTGGCAGCAGAGCTATCATCAAAACCTCAGAAAGTGGAATCAACCCCACATTAAAAGCAGAATAGAACAAAAACGCCTTCACTGACCATCTAAAACTGAGCAAGGATGGGGCCAGTCTGACCTCCCTTGGGAAGGAATGCCACAATTGGGGTGCTGTCACAGAGAAGGCCATGACCCACATTCCAACAATTTTTTTGCAACTGTTGACATATAAGAGCCAAAAGAAAGACATACAAAACATAGGGAGAAATAATGTTGTTACGTTCATTTTAAATGTGATTTGTCAAGCTTTTCCCAAATTGTATTTATTTATTAGAATAATTTTAATGCTGCTCCTGAGCCAAAAAGGCTCCTAGAGCAGCTTGCATATAATCAGTTAAACAAGATAGTCCCTGCCACAGGCTCTCAATCTAAAAAGCCATGTCACACAAAGAAAAAGGAATGGGGAGGGAAGAGGGAAAAATTCATTCTTTTAGCAGGGCTGGTGGAATGGCCTGGTTTCCCCCTCTCATCTCCCTCCCTGCATAGTCTGTCTCCAATTGCCCTGAAAATGCTGAGACTGTCATGAAAACCCTTAAGCCATCATGGCTTCTCACTTTGTCATGCAGAGTCCCGAATTCCCCTGCCTCCTGCAACTGCAAGCTACTTAAAGGGGCCATGGGCAAAATTGCAGCTAAGCTTGCAGTTTTAGCTTAGCTGCTATTTTGCCCATGGCCCATTTAAGATAGCTCTGCTTAGGCTCGAACAGCGGCAGTAAGCAGGGAGGGAACAGACGCTGCTAAGCTGGGAGGGCCAGGCAAGTGTGTGTGTGTGTGTGTGTGTGTATATACCTAATTCATGGCCGATTTCAGCCATCGAAGTCTTTCCACCCTGCTTGTGAGGAGGGGAGCCTTACTCCTCCCCTCGCCACCTCCTGGAACGCCTGCAGAATGCCATCTCGATATTCCAACCTCGGAGCTGCAGCCAGCGCAGTTCTTTCCACGCCAGCTGAGAGGGTGGAGGGAAGGTGCTTTGAAGCCTCTGAGGCCCAGCTCCGACCTCAGAGTGCATTTCCAAGGTCGGAGCTGGGACTCCGACTTCTCCTATGGCCATCTAGACTCTGTCTAGTGGCCATAGGATTGCACCCTAAATTGCCTTCCAAATTCAGCATTCTTGAAAATGGATTGAAATGGGCATTCTCTAAGGTTTTTTTGTTTTTTTTTGCAGAATCTAGACCTGATCAAATGGTTTGGACTGACCATTTGTGTACCCTCCCTCCCCTTTGTCATCTTTCCATGGAGCCAGGATGATCTGGGCCACGCAAGGCACAGCCATTTGAGAAGCTAAAAGGTGATGATGTTGTCCCTTCAACCTTGATTCACCATCTGACCTGTGAGTGCCTATAAAGGCCATCACTGATAATAGAAACTCATACAGTATCTGCTTTGAACTAAATGACTACTATAGCTGCTTATTGATTTCCTTTCATAGAGGAGGAGAGAGAGTGGTGAATGTTTGAAAATGGGAGAAAGATTATGAGAACGGTTGAGATAAACATTCTCTTTGTTCCCATGCTTGATAAAGAATGAGACTGACATATTTCAGGTCTCTCCTCCCCCCTCTCCCCCTAATCTTTCCCAGATTTTTTGTGTTTTTTTAAAGCCTGGTCTGGAGGGATGGACTTCCTTTTCTGGGTGCAGCCAGAAGGAACAGACAGATGCCAAATGGCTGGAAAAGCTATCTTTTTGTAAGCTCTGGCAATGGCATCATGGTTAGAACTTGAAGCAGGAAAGGTGGGATCGAATATGGGCAGGCATGATCAATAATATCATCATATAGCCTCCTCTTTTGATGAAATGCCCAATGTACTCCATGTAAGCGGAAAGGCATTAATATTCCAATTTCTAACCCACCAAACACTTGACTGACAATTCATGTATCTGAACTTAACATATGGTATACCTACCCATGTGCATGCCCATATGTTTTCATTCCCATGGGGTAAATGGTTAATCAGTTCTGTGTGTGGCACCTGTAAAACTAAACACATACTCAAGCCAGGTAAAGCAATCCAACTAAAACCCAGTAAGGACCCTTATCCTCTGAGGATGATGGGTCAGCCTCAAGGCACCTATGTCCAGCTGTAAGAAGTCTCATTCTTTGCAGCTGCACTCAAAGGCAAAGAAGCTCCTGAGTCTATATTTTTATACAAATCCTGAACTCCAGTGTGGAGTTGAAGTTGTAACGAATAATGTAATATATAACAAAAGTAAAGCTCAAAGACACTGAAGTCGAGAAAAAACACATTAGAAAGCAAAGTGTGTGTGTATGTTGTTGTTGTTGTTGTGGTGGTGGGCTGGAATAGCGAACCGAACTAATATTCACATAGGGGGAAAAGTCCTTTCCATCTTTGAACCATGCAGCAGCCAGCAGTAGACATATTCTTTTTAAAATGAGATGGTGAGATCATGGGTCCTCTGACAGGACAATACAAGTGGCAAGATTGTGGGCTTTTCTACATGAGGCTTTTAACCCGCAACTTTACAGAAGCTTCTGCTTCTGGATTCTTTGTGGGATTAAGATTGGCTCCTTTACACAAAATCTTTGCACGGAGGGACATTAGATTCCACCCTAATACTAGAGGACTTAAAACACTTGAGAATCTGACATCTTCCCACCTTTCCCTACTAGTATTAGAAAACTCAAAAGAGGCATTGCTCTGTGCGACTGTGAGAATGAACTTTCCAAAGAGTTAACACCGTCCTTTTGTTAGGCAGCAAAGCAAAAGATCTAACACAGGCTGGGATCAAATGCCAGGCCAGGTACCAGCTAATCAATAATGCTCAAAGGTGAAGGCCAGAGAGAGGAGCCAGAGAGAGTTGCACAAGTTAAGCAAAGTTTAGTGAACGGTAAACCTGATAAAGCAATGATTTAATTCTCTTTTCTATGAAAAAAGGTTCTTTCTTTAACCTGGCACTGGAACTGAGCCACATGCCTAAATAAATGAAAGAGAGAGACAGAAAAATCAAATTTCCCTGGTCACTCTGAGACCTTCCTATCCTTCCGTGTTCTGCCTTTTTAGCTCAGACATGTGGTGCACATGCATTTCTCGTGACTGGTCCTTATGAGTCTGTGCTCCTGTAAATCTGCATCCAAAGTGTTCTGGTAAAAGGGGAGTTGTAAGCAGCTTGTTTTCTGTGCAATGACTTCATCTCCAAAGATTTTTTCCCTTTCTGCAGTGAGCTTGCCATGTGCAACCCTTCCCTCCTCTCATTCACTAAAGTTCTCTCCCTCTACTTTCTGGAAATGATTTGTGGTTTGGAAGTGCCTTCATCAGTTTCAAAAGAACTTCAGATTTTTCATAAGAGACCAGACCACTGGTCCATCTTGTCTGGTGTCTTGTCTCCAGCCCGTGGCCCACAGCTAATGTGTCAGAGGAAGACAAAGTGCCCAAATGACAACCATTCTCACACCAGCCTTTACTGAGCAGTTGGGAAGTGATCTCAACTTGGATGATGATGATGATGATGATGATGATGATGATGATGATGATGATGATGATGATGATTTTACTATTCTAACTTCCCGGCACTAGATTCTCCTGAACCTTTGTGGAAACATCCCAAAGAAAGCCACTGAAGGGCAACTGGGCAGCCCCACACAGACTTCAGAAAGGCACATCCTCTCTGAATGTCAGTGAGAAAGACTTGCATTACTCAACACAGCTTAGCCACTTTCAGTATTGGTTTGGCTCCCTTCTTTTCTCCCAGACCAAAAAATCTGGCAATGAAAACTTTCCTGTAATAGAACAGAAGCAGTAGAAGAGGTACTGAAATCTGTACCTACTTCATGGTATGAGGAAGGGCTATAGCTCTGGGTTAGAGTACAGGCTTTCCATGCAGAAGGTCCCAGGCTCAGTATCTTTTGAGCAATGTATGAACAGAATGGTGGACTAGATAGGTCTTTGGTCTGACTCAGAATGGTGCTTCTTATGTTCCAGCATCTCCACATAGGGCTTGGAAAGAGCCTGTCTGGAACCAGGAGAGCTGCTGCCAGTCAGCGTAGACGGACCAACTGTCTGAGTCAATGGAAGGCAGCTTCCTATGTTCCAGGATATGCCATCATGCCCCGTAGCATGAGACTGAAGCTGTGCAGTTTCATGTCTATCTGTGTAGTTCGTTCTCCATCCATTTTAACAACAATGTGCATGGTGCTATATCAGCAACCTATTTAGATCCTCATGCTGTAAAACATTGTTCTTCAACTGGTGTGTTTGCAGAGGGAGAGCTGTCGAATAGTATGTTCCATTGTCAGCTCTGCTGTTGTGGTTGGAATCGAACAGTCTGGAGCAGGGGTGGTTTGAGTATTTATATGTTTGTTTGTTTGTTTATATAGCACTTAACAAAAGAATTTACCAAAGCCGGTGTAAAGAACAAAGGACATAATCACAAATGCCATAAAATACAATATAAACGCAGTAAATTATCCATTTCAACACATACCTATCTAAAAGAGCAACCACCAGAAGCATATTCGATCAACAAATGCAGGGAAAGTTGACAGCTGGGAAAAAAGTGGGAGACTGGAGCAGTTATAATTATGTTGTGTTATATTGTGTGATAGTTATGTTGAGTTCCAGAAAAGTGATCAAGTGTGCTACACATTATGATCTCAGATGGGTCACACTAGTGGTACCATCACTATTTTCCTTTTATTTAATTTTTAAGTGAAATATTAAGATGGAGTATTTGTGTAAGAGAAGAAAAGGATAGAGAAAGAGAAAAAGAAAGAAAACAACAACCAAGGGACAGGAAGAGAGAGAGAGAGAAATAACATATTTGATTTTTTAAAAACCCATTAAGATAGGTCCCATATTGAAGGCTGAGTTGAAGATGGGTCTGGAAATGTTGAGGGAGGGAGAAAGCTGGCAGTTAAGCATGAAAATTGCCCCCTAGCTAACAAGAAAATATGAGAGAAGACCCAGTTGGAAGGAAACCCCCAAAAGGAACTGTCACCGGAGGAAACTTTCTACACAACACATTTTCTCACTCCTGCAACACCGACATTTGGAAATAGCAAGAAATGGAGACATGGGCTGCACACAAGCCAAACTAGTCACCATATACCAGGAATGGCAACAGCCAGGGGCAACCTGGCCTGAAGTGATAAGCTGAAATGCCTAAAGCGGAGAGGCTCCAGCCTCCAGCATCCTACAAAGGGGGGTGATGCTTCAATTTAACTTTGGGCATCATCAGCCCCTTTAACCTACCTCAAACGTGCCTAGTCAAGTCACTTCTAGACTTTAGAGAAGCACAGAGGGGAGCCCTGTGGTTTCCTGGGCACCTTTAGGGAATCCCTGTTGACCTTCCCCCCCCCACACACACACACATGATGGGAATGAACTCTCTCCCACTTTGGAACTTACTAGGTTTGCTTAAGTTGGGCATGCTCAGAAATCACAGATGTTCATTTCAATAAACTGAATACAGAACTGTGACAGTTACTGATTTGCCCTTAAGGGGCAACAACATTGGGCTTTTGTTGACCAGGGGAGCAAGTTTTAACCCTTATTTTTACACACAGTATGCCAGCTTTCCCCAATCACCTGCCTAGGGCTGATGGGAGTTGCACTCCAACACATCTGGAGGGCACCAAATTGGGGAAGGCTGCATGCGACAGTTTCATTTAAGCTCTGAATCCAATTCCTATAAGTATTTTAATACTGCATCCACACTCACTCTGACAAGTGCAGAAAGAGAGTAGATTCCACTAAGTATGCCAGCTATTGGCCGGCATGACCTGTTGATCAGAAAGAAAGAAAAAGAGCTTGGTTGCTGGAAATGTAGCAAAATACTTATAGCAACTGATCCAATCCCAAATAAAATGGCCACTGAGCACAGCAAAAGGAGTTGCCATTGCTCATTAAACATGGCCCACAGCATAGGTGGGTTCTGCTGCATATATTAGTGAAGTGCAACAAAGAGTGGGCTTTGGTTTGATCTTTTAGGATGACAGAAGAACTTCTCTCCAGTCACCAATGTTGGTATTGCCCCCAGGAATGGTTGTTTGTGCCCATTTGAACCTGGCTCAGTCAGGTGTACCCACCTACCGTGAAACTGAAGTGTCATTATTGGGAACAGATGAACTCGAATCTGACATCTCTGCTGGCAGCTTGGGAATAGGTAACCTGTATAGGGATATATTGCCATCTAGTGATAATAGTGAGTTGGAGGCAGTGAAGGAAATGATGTCTGATTAGCAGGGAATCCCTGTAGCCCCAGGGGTGGGACAATGTGTGGCTCTCCAGATGTTTTGGCTATGCTGCTTAGGGCTGATGGGAGTTGTAGAACAAAACATCTGGAGGGCCACACATTACCCACCCCTGCTGTAGCCCTTGAGCACTTTCTACAAATAATATGTTTGTTAGGGAAGACCTTGCTGATAACTACATCCCCCTTAATTTTAAACAAAAGGGCCCTTGATGCAAAACGCAGTTTGGAGTTATGTGAATGACCCCTTTAGGAGCTTGTGTGCTCCTTCCTCCCCGTCCTTCCTCCACCACTCATGGGTGATGATTCCCTCCCCCCATCTCAGGTGTGAGGCAAACCACAGTTTGCCATTTTGTCTGAACTGGCAAACTATGGTTTGTGCTTGCCTTGCAAAACAGGACTGGAAAAACCATGATTTGATCCTGGTTCCCATCCTTGTTTACAGGGCAAGCTCAAAGCATAGTTTACCAGTTCAGTCAAAGGAGCAAACAAAGCTATGGCTTGGCATGATGTTTAAGCCAGCTGAATATAAAGTGATTGGATTATTTAAAAACCAGGAAGTGTCAACTTCCATATTTTCCTAACTGATATATGAACCTAGGCTGAATGGCTCATCTTCCATTGGGTTTCAGCAACCTGGTCATTTGATTATGGATTTAATTTCCATTCATTGGAATACTTATCCAGAAGACTGGCATTCAGTTTTTTGCTTCCTGGGTGACTCCCCCCCCCCCCGCGGCCTTTTTAAAAAAATGCCTTGTAGTGATTCACAATAAAAGATATGGCATTGATGAGAGCTTACCTGGCTTCCCGCCCACGCCAAAATGCCATTTTATGGTATGGCTTTTAAACAGGCAGTATCCATTGGCGAACAGTATGTGGGCGGCTCCACATACACTTTTCTGGTGCTTGTCTGTGCTGTCTTCTGCAAGCACAGTAAAAGCTCTTGCCTAGAGACAGAACAAAATGCTGTGCACAACACAAGGTTGCTGCCCAAACTGGCAGCCCCGTGTTGAATTCTCACAACTCTCCACCATAACATTTAGGCACACACCTTTGTCACATTGTCATTCTATTCTGCATTTGCCTGTTGCTGCAAGCAGCAGCCAATGCTGTGGAATCTTTATACACAACACATTACAAAGCTACAAACCTTGGTTTGCCAACAAGTATACATACAAAAGGGAGCCACAGCCAACCCTGACTCTCTGAGTTTACCTATATGATAAACAAGTAGATAAGCATTTGTCACATTCATATTTCTCATTTTTTAGGTATAATTAGACACACACAAAAAAATCTTAGCCATACACCAAAGCCTTAAGTCTCAAACGCTACATCACATATTTGCCCCTACAAAGCACAAGAAAATAAAATACCCTTTTCGCAGAAGGCAAACTGGTGCTGCTTAAGGAAACACACACACACACAGGCAAAACACCCACTGACACCACACACCTACCGCAGACAAAGCACACCACACCCACACAAAACACACCAAAACATACAAAACAGTTCTCTCTCTCTCTCTCTCTCTCTCTCTCTCTCTCTCTCACACACACACACACACACACACACACATATACAGAGGTAATACATGCACATGCACACATGCGCGCACATGCACGCGCGCACACACACACACACAGAACAGACAACCCCCCTACCCCCCTCTAGTTCCCCCAGGAAACTCGCTACCACTCCCAGTGTACCTTTCTCCTTTTTTCTGGGGCCCACATGGGCTCTGCTGGCTCCAGGATTTGAGGGCTTTGGGACAAGACACCTTCAATGGCTGCCAGTGGAGGCTAGTGGCTCCACTGTCAGCAGGGCTGTTTATCCACTCCGGATTTCACTCTGAACTTTTAAGGAGCTATCCATGGTGCTGAAGCCTATCCCCAAGATAGGTTTGGCACCCAGGATAGCACCTTAAAAGTTCAGAGTAAAATCCGGAGCGGATGCACAGCCCCGCTGACATTGGAGCCATCAGCCTCCACTGAGGGGTGCCCTCCCTCAGGGAGTCTACCTTCTCACCGCCATTGTCACCAGCTCCTGATCCTGTCTCTCATCATTGCTCCTGCTTGCTTACTTGACAGGCAGAGAGCCAATGAGCAGGTAGGCAGTGGCATCTCCTGCTCCTCCTTCTCACCACCACCGTTGTCTGGGTCAGAGCAAGAGGCAGGCGAACAAGCAGATTGCAATGGTGAGGAAGAGGAGCAACTCCAGGGTGGGCTTTTGTCAGGGGTGTGGGCCCTTGTTGGCAGGTGCCCGACCATGCCTACACTTGACACTGGCCTGGCACACTGGGCCCACAGGCATGTGGGGGGGGAAAGATGGCACTGCAGGCTTTGCAGTGTGCCAACTTCACAGTTTAAAAATCTGTTCAATTTTTCAAAAAAAAATATTTAAAAATCAGGAAGGGCAGGGAGCCTGGCAAGCACCAAGAGAGTTGTCTGAGGGCACATTGGGTGCCTATGGAGAGCGCATTGGAGATCCCAGTTCTAAGAGGTCCCAGGACATAGCTGGCAAGGCAAAGATGGACTATGGCAGGTTTGCATAACCTGTGACATCCCCCCCCCAAAAAAAAACACAGCCCACCAAGAAGCTTCATAGACATCCTGTATTTGACTGCCTACAATTTCAAACAATTGGGCGGAGGGACAAATAGCTGTCAGGCTACAATGCATGGTTGGCGGACTGCATCCAGCTTCATGGGTTTCAAGATGGTGACAGGGACAGGAAAGGTTGTGCAGTCTTTATTTTCTAAATGAGGGCTGGGCAGGAGGTAGATTGCACTCCACTGGTGGACCACTGGCCAATTTCTGGTGAGCTACCACTAATGCCAGGCTGCTGGGACTCTTACTGAGAATTTTTAAACAAGACTTCGTACAGATGAGTGATGCCTTCGCTGTAACTCATGCTTTCTAAATTTGCACCATGGAGGTAGTAGTAAACGAGAAAATAAACCATACAAGCATTAGGTCCACACATACTGTAACGCAGGAGTGTTGAATCTCTTGCAGCCCAAGGGCAGAATTCCATTCCCGAGAAGCTCTTGGGAGCTGCACACCGGTGGTGGGTGGGGCTGAAGGCAAAAGGGGCAGGTCCA
Source organism: Shinisaurus crocodilurus (assembly GCA_021292165.1). Taxonomy (NCBI): domain Eukaryota; kingdom Metazoa; phylum Chordata; class Lepidosauria; order Squamata; family Shinisauridae; genus Shinisaurus; species Shinisaurus crocodilurus. The sequence continues at coordinate 205,199,841 of CM037876.1, read as the reverse complement.
AAGGCATAGGGGCGGGGCCCAAAATTTGAGCATAAAGCTCTTACTGCCAGTAACTATACCTTAGGGAAAGCATTTCAACCATTTAGAGGGGTGGGTGGGACGACTGTACAAAAGCCAGAAAACCACCAAATGATCTATGATTGGGGGAAAGGGGTGGGGTCAGGGTAAGGGGGCATGGCCATCTGGGGAAAACCAGAGGGCTGGTCAGATTTGATCCCCAGGCCTGACTGCTCTAACCATGAAAGCCAGTTTAGAGCTTGCAAGATGGAGAAGAGACATGAGCTGACTGGCTACTTATAGGAACAGCTAACATAATCATAGTGCCTGTCTGTCTTTCTTTCCATTTTCGACTCCTTCAACTACTCTCAAACAGACAAACCTTGATTCCTCTGATCCTCTAATGAAGATGTCCCCTCCACGTCTCCCAGGTCTGCTGTGAATCCATCCTCCCCCACCCTCTGGAATGATCTGCAGCTTTGCACCCCCACCCTGAAGAGGCAGCTGGATGACTTCATGTGCTGACTGGAAGCAGGGCAAGAAGGTCATCGCCCGTCATGAGCACGGTGCAGTTGCTAATGCCTTCTGTAGTTGCCGCACTGGAATTTTCCTCCCCATGTCCATAAATGAAATAATAACACGATCCCATGGTGGCAATTAGTCCACAGCCACACATGTAATAAAAAGGGGGGGGGGAGTAAAGAAACACAATATGTGCTCTTAGCTAGATGAAAGACAACCCCAGTGGGGGCGGGTTCTGCGTTGTCTTGCATGCGTAAGAAACCTTCTTCTGTTGTCAGCTAGTTGGCAGATGGACTTAATAAAAATGAAACACTATTAGCTGGTTTCAGTGGTTCTAATCTGTCCTCGTTGAAGCCGGTAGCAGAATTCTATTAGGAACTTAGGAGGCTTCCTTACGCTGAGCTGGAGCAGTGGTCCATGTACTGTCTGATTGATAGCAGTTTTCAGGGTTTCAGACAGAGGACTTTTCCAGCCCTCCCTGGAGCTGCCAGAGATTGAAACTGCACGCAGAACACATGCGCTAGCTCTGAGCTATTACCCTTCCCAATTCTGTTCTATACAAGGGGCACGCAGAACATGTTGCAAAGTATGCCCACCGATACCCTTGGTGCCTGACCAGGTATAATGTGAGAGAAAGTGAAAAGTGAGCAGGAGGAAGAAATAAACCCTGGGCAGGATCCAATATGGCCACTGCACTCCCGCTTGTACCGTTCTGCCAGCGGGACCCACCGTTTGCGCAACGGGGGAGATAGCACTTCCTAAAGTAAACCTGGAAATGAGCAAAAACACTCATTTCCGGATCGGGACAGGTCAGCGAAGCTCCCTTCTGCGAGCTCCTCTGACCTGCCCCATTCTAGAACTGAGTGTCTCGACTCATTTCTGGTTGCTTTAGAACCGCTAGCACCCCATTGCACTAGCAGTGGGTCCCGCTGGTGCGTGGGCAGCATTGGATATTGCTCATTGTTTCCAAGAGGAATATCCAGTCTAGAGATGCCACCACCAATTTCTTTCTAAAAATAACTGACAGGAGAAGTGGAGGCATTTTTGATGTGCCCTACCTGGCAGGGCACAGGAGAGATGAAGGGCTCTGATCTTGGAGCCCTCCATCTCTAAAGCATCAATCTTTTAGAATTGTACTCGGGCAGCCCCATCCTATGTGGGTGCCCGTAACCCTCCAAATCCGGAGGATTAAGGGCATCTTATTGAGGATGGGAGGAGCGGCCACAATTTGCGCAAATTACACGAATTGCAGCCACTTTAGGCATATCTTAAGGCTTTTTCTATGTAAACAACAGCCCACCAGGAACCTAGAAGTCGCTTCTCCGGCTCAACTCGGGAGAACATGAGTTGAGCTGGGGAAGAGGTAAGCAGGACAGAGTTTGGGGGGGTCGAGCCTGGCTAGTCTGCCGGATTTCCACCCTTGAACTAGATCCTCACGCATCCCTAGGTGAAGCACATGTGGGCAAAAAACCAGCTAATAGAGGGGGATCAGATGCAACAGAGATCATCAGGGCCCCTGTACCTGTATTTCAGCAAGTGCCCATGGACAGCAGGCCTCCCCAGAGGCGTAGCGTGGGGGGTGCAGGGGGGGGGCCGGCCGCACCGGGCGCAACATCTGGGGGGGCGCACTCGCAGCTCTCTGCCCCAGCTCTTCCTCCTCCTGCTCCCCCCCCCAGAGGCGGCTGCCCTTGGAGAAAGGGGCGGATCAGCCGCCGCCGCCCCCTCGCTGCCACCGCCGCCGCGCCTGCCGGGTCGTGCGCCTCGGAGAGCGCGCGGGCGGGGCGGGAGGCGAGGAAGGAGGCGCCGGCCGGTGCGTCGCGGGGCGGGCAGGCGGAGGGCAGCCGCGCGCGGCACGTGGGCCATGGAGCGCTGGAAGGGGCGCGTGGCGCTGGTGACCGGCGCCTCGGTGGGCATCGGGGCGGCCGTGGCCCGCGCCCTGGTGCAGCGCGGCATGAAGGTGGTGGGCTGCGCCCGGAGCGTGGACAAGATCGAGGTATGGAGGGAGAGAGAGGAAGGAAGGAAGAAAGAAAGGGAGGAGAAGAGAGAGAGAGAGAGAGAGAAAAGGGGAGGGAGGGAGGAAAAGAGAGGAGAGAGAGAAAGAAGGGAAGGAAGGAAGGAGAAGGGGGAGGGAGGAAGAGAGAAAGAAAGAAAGAGGAAGGGAGGAAAAGAGAGAGAGAGAGAATGAAGGGAAAGAGGAAAGATGGGGAATGAGAAAGGGGTAAAGAAAGTTGGGGAGACGAGAAAAGGAAGGATGGAAGGCAGATAGAAAGAAAGAGAAAGGGAGGGAGGCAGGAAAGGAAGATGAGGAAGGAGAGGAAAAAAGAGTGACGGGGAAAGGAGAGAAAGAAGAAGAAGGAAGAAGGAAGAAGAAAGAGAAAGAGAGAGAGAAAAGGAAGGACAAAGGAGAACAGCAAAGGAGAGAGAAAGGAAAATGGGGGAAAGGAGAAAAGAGAAAGGGAAAAGGAAAAAGGATGGCGAGAGAAAAGGAGGAGAGAGAGAAATGGGAGAGGGTGGGAGGGTGAAGGGAGGAGGGGAGAAAAGGGGGGGAGAAAGGAAAGAGGAGGGCAAAGAAAGAAGAGGTACATTTTAAAAAGCCAGGAAAGGAGGAGGGAGAAAGGAAATGGGCTAGAAAAAGAAGGAAAAGGGGCATGTGGGGAAATGGGATCGGGGGACGGATGAATGAAGAAATGGAGGAGGCAGGAAGTTGAGTTGAACTTGTTGAAGGGACAGGTGGAAAGCGGGAGGAGGCCCGAGCAGAGCAGCGCGGGGTGTGTTCTCCTCCTCCTCCTCCTCCTCCTCCTCCTCCTCCTCCTCCTCCTCCTCCTCTTGGGGAGTCTCCCTTATTGCTTCTCCCTCTTTCTAGACCTCTGTGTGACCTCCCCGAATTTAAATTAATCTGTATATTATATACAGATTGATATCTTGCACTTCTATTAAAGAATTACAATTAGAGGTACAGGATTGAGGAAGTTGGCTCCATCTAGCCCAGTCTTGGATCATCTCCAGGGTATGGTTCCATTTTGATGTTTAGTTTTTGTTCTTGATATTTTTTGTCATTTACGATGGTTGTGAGACGACATATAATAGCATGGCCCATGCTAGGTTACTACATTTGTAGATTTGTATTCATAGACCTGCTGAAAATGTGGAGAATGTGTAATGCATGTTCGGCACTCAATAAAGTGTTTGAAAATAAACTTGTATTTAGATGCATTTTACTTTAATTACATCAGTATTTTCATAACAAACAATACATGTGCTTAGGGGGTAAGGGTTTCTTTAACTAATCTAGTGGAAGAGCCTCGAGTGCTAAAATCCACGGGTTAGGGGGCGCAAATTACTTGCCTTGCCCCGGGTGCTGACAACCCACGCTACGCCACTGGGCCTCCCAGAGATTCAGGGCTCCAAATGAAAGATGTGGGGCTCCAGCCCTAGTGGGCTGCCCTATAACACCACATCTGTCTGGCAGTATTCTAAATGTAGGTGAGTGTCTTAGCTTTCTATAAAAAGATTTTAAGACCTTTTCTTTATTTTCAGGCCTTTTGCTGGATGACTTGTTTGCATTTCTGTTTTCACTGCTGCAGCATGGAACGTTAATATTTTCAAAGAGCTTTCTACAATGGCTGCAAGATCTGTTTCTTGAGAATTGCAAAGACAAAGAGTACTTTGGCTTAAGGCCACATTTGTGGCTTTGTTTATTTAATATATTTATGCCCCGCCTTTTTTTCCTTCAAGGAACCCAAGGCTGCTTACATGATCCTCCTCCTCCACTCCACTCCTAAAGTGGCTGCAATTCGTGTAATTTGCGCAAATTGTGGCCGCTCCTCCCATCCTCAATAAGATGCCCTTAATCCTCCGGATTTGGAGGGTTACGGGCACCCACATAGGATGGGGCTGCCCGAGTACAATTCTAAAAGATCGATGCTTTAGAGATGGAGGGCTCCGAGATCAGAGCCCTTCATCTCTCCTGTGCCCTGCCAGGTAGGGCACATCAAAAATGCCTCCACTTCTCCTGTCAGTTATTTTTAGAAAGAAATTGGTGGTGGCATCTCTAGACTGGATATTCCTCTTGGAAACAATGAGCAATATCCAATGCTGCCCACGCACCAGCGGGACCCACTGCTAGTGCAATGGGGTGCTAGCGGTTCTAAAGCAACCAGAAATGAGTCGAGACACTCAGTTCTAGAATGGGGCAGGTCAGAGGAGCTCGCAGAAGGGAGCTTCGCTGACCTGTCCAGATCCGGAAATGAGTGTTTTTGCTCATTTCCAGGTTTACTTTAGGAAGCGCTATCTCCCCCGTTGCACAAACAGTGGGTCCCGCTGGCACAACGGTACGAGCGGGAGTGCAGTGGCCATATTGGATCCTGCCCAGGGTTTATTTCTTCCTCGCAACAGTCCTGTGAGGTAGGTCAGGCTGAGAGTCAGTGACTGGCCCAAAGTCACCCAGTGCGTTTCATGGCTGAGCGGGGACTAGAACCCGGATCTCCTGAGTCCCAGTCCAACGCTCTCAGCACTATGCCACACTGGCTCTCGTTTGCTTGCAAATCAATTCTAAGAGAACTGGAAATTCAGGCTGCACCTTTGAACCCAATGGGACTTACTTCAGAGTTCACATTATAGCATTCCTTTACATTGATATGGGGCTATGTGAGAGATGCAGTGAATCTGGGTACATGTGAGATTCGGAGAACCGAGGTTTGGATGGGGGAGGGGAGCCTACTCAACAACTGCTCCTTTTTATCCTCTATATTGAGACACACACACACACCCCAAGTAAAACCAAATACTGGATATCTGGGCATGGTTCCTAATCTAGAGCATGCCCTCTGTGAACTGTAGGAGCTAATCAATTGTTGGATAAATAGTGCTTGTTCTTAGTACCCCACCAGTTTTGAACTAGTGGTTTTTACAGATTGTCCCAGTGCTTTTCTTATCTAGAAAACTTTGATGGGCATTTGATTGGGTTCCTTAGCAGCTGAAGGCTCTATATTGTATTACTAGCCCTGTGAACTGTTCCATCCCAGTGGATTACTCCTTCCTCTTTTCCAGGGCTCAATTGGAAATTAAATCCAATGCCTACATCTCTATTTTAATTCCACTCCCTCCCCTTCCAGTAAAGAATGTTTGTGAAGGCAAGTGATCCCCTGAACTCTGACTTCCCCCCCTGAGAAGCACTCGTACACTCTCGCTCTCGCGCTCTCATTCAAAGAAGTTCCAAAAGCATATAGGAAAGGAATTTCATAAACTGTCAATTGCAAAACATTCCATACATTCTCTCTCGTGGAGAAACATCCATGTGTGGTCTCCGAAGAGGTCATATATGGGGGCTGTGCAATGGGGCGGGGGGTGCAGGCAAGGTTTTTAGCACTCGGAGAACAATTCACATATGTCAGGCAATGAGGTAAGAGTAGGGAAAGTCGTTATGGCTTCCCATTGCTCCAGCTAGTGTTACAATGAAGATATATAATATCAGCAAAGATAGCAGGCCTCCATCATACAAGGTTTATTAACAATCTGATCCTCAAATGCCAGGCAGTAATCCCTTCTCCTCTCCTTCCCCGTTCATCTAATCCCCTGAAGCCCCGCTGTGACATTACAAACCTTCCCGAGAAACTGACATAAAGAATATCTTCTTCACTTTTCTGTCATCCTCCCTTCATCAAGCCTCTATCATAAGGCGATTTCTGGAGATCAAGCCACCAAATTATATTACACACACACACACACACACACACACACCATAGACAACTGGAAAAGAACTGGTTAAAGGATGTGCAAAACTGCCCTGTGAAAAACTTTTCAAAACTCTTTTCTCCTTGAAAATTCCTCAGAGGTTTTCTTGAGGAGGAGGAGGAGGAGGAGGAGGAGGAGGAGGAGGAGGAGGAGGAGGAGGAGGAGGAGGAGGAGGAGGAGGAACAACCACCAAATCCACTTTCAATTTCATTGATTGTAGCTGAAATCCAGTGCTGCCAGCCTAAAGGTGTGCAAAACAACAACAACCTTGAAGAAATGTTACTATTTTTATTTTTGCAACTCCTTTGGGCCTCTCTTGAAATGCCTCAAATATTTCACCCAAGGAAGAACCCCAGCTACTAAAATTAACAATTAGGGCAAAGCATGGATCACAGTAAGCCCTGCATGCATCTCCCTTTTGATGGGTGAAATTTTCCAACCAACCATTCAAGCCCAGGAGGTATCTATGCAGGTAGGCTGATTAGCTATTTAATGAGCATCGTCCCTGCGCAATCCATGCAAAAAAGAAGAAACGTCTAGCAGCCATTTCTCCCAATAGAAAGATATAGGTGGGTGGTTTTTGTTTTTTTCCCCCATATTTATTTGGTGTATGCCCAGGGGTTATCTACTAAGCATTTCCAACTAAGAGCCCTGTTGAGCTTTGTGGATGAACGGAGATATGAATCTGGGTTTCCTCAGTCCTAGTCCTATACTCTAACCACTATATCACACTGCTGCACTCACTGTTAGGGCAGTAGTGAATCAATCAGAAATGTTGGCCTGAACATTTAATTTTAGGCAGAAAAATTGGTGGTGGCACCTCTAGACTGGATATTGCACTTGGAAACATAGTATCCAATGCTGTCCATGCACCAGCAGGACCCACTGCTAGTGCAATGGAGAGCTAACCGTGCTTAAACCAACCAAAAATGAGTGGACCTACTAGTTTTCGGAATGGGGCAGATCAGCGTAGCTTGTAGAAGGGAGCTCTGTTGACCTGTCCTGAACCCAAAATGATGCTTCCAAGTTCCACCTTTTTCCAGGATTACCCGAGGAAGTGCTAACTCCCTGTTGTGCTAGCGGTGGACCACTGGCGCAACGGCATGAGCAGGAGTGCAGTGGCAGTACTGGATCCGGACCACCAAGATGATCATCATATTTATCAATGATATTTCCAATAAATGATTCAGCCAAGTCTGGAGCTTATACACCAGTTAATGATTTGATGTTTTGCTATTATGTAACATAACATTCATTTTTCAAGGGGAAGGTTATCTCTTGCCCTTCTGTCTCTCTTCTCCTAACTCTTTATAAATTTGAGCCAACAGTTAGCACTATCCATTAACTTCCCCCATAAGATTATCTCAGCTTTGGTGACTGGAATGTAGGGATTTGGGGGGGGGGGGCACACCAAATGTTTTCAGTTTAGCTTTAATAGGAATAACTTTCATTTTCAACTGCTGGCTTTTAACTGTTATTTTGTAAGCCTTTGGGATAATAGGTTTCAGTACTGGCAAGTTGAAAGAAAGAAAGAGAAAGAAAGAAAGAAGAGAGAGAGAGAGAGAGAGAACGAACAAACGAAAGAAAGAAAGAAAGATTAAAAAGCTGGATGGTTAATCATTCCATCCTCGTTTTAGGTTGCAAACCTGTGGTCCCTGGGAGGGTATTTCTGCAGCTATAAGATAGGTCAAATCTCCCACTCTGAGGATGGAGAGAGAGGAGCACCCTCAGAGGGGGAGATTCAACCTGCAGAAACATCTGAGGCTCTTGCTTGGGTGGCTATGTGTCCTCTTTTACAGAGGACAGTCCTCTGTTTTGCCAGAAGACTATCCTCTATTTTGGAGCTGTCTTCAATTTGAAGGGCTATCCAGTCCAAATGTGGTTTAAAGATAAAGAACCATCATAAGGAAGAGCTGGGCCTTGAAGTTGCCCATCCACAGCACCTGGACAGCAGACTGAGCAAGGCACACAAGTAACCTGGTCACAGTCTCCCACACTATGGTGAGATGTGCTGTATTTCTATTTAATTTATAATATTTTATTCTATATTTGCATCTGTACATATAAATTAGCATAGGCAAATTTTATGCAAACGTGTGCCCCCTTTGTTGGTGATGCATGTCCTCTTTATGGCAATTCACACATGAGGCCGCCATGTGCCTCTCTGATGTCAGAGAGCTCTGATGTTAGCAGAGGGGGAAAGGGTCAGATTCGGGGGGCGGGCGGGTTTGCGGGCAGATGACATGCCCCAAATATGGGAGGGAAATGTACACCAGCCCTGGAGCTGATGTACATAATTTCTCTCCTACTGCTTCCAATGAGAGGGCAGTCATCAAAGAAAAAAGGGGGAGAAAAGAGAAGGGATGCTGCTGCTCCCTCCCTCCTGCCCTGCCGGCATGAGCTCAGAGTCAGCAGGGCCTTGGATAAGGCAGTTCCTCTGCCTCTGGATCTTCTTGCCCTCACCGGAGGATCGCTCTGCTGATTTGCCTTTTCAATGCAGTTGCCAACAAATTTGACTACAGCAAAGGACTGGTCCTGTCCAGTCAAACATGTGTAGGAAGGGAAGTTAAAAGAATTTCAGTAAGATCTGCAAAATTTCCTAGAAGGGTTTTGAGCATCTCTCATTCACCTAATGAGAAATGCAAGTTCAACTTGTAGGGTCCTACTCAGGCGAAATATGTGCAGGAATTTAGAAGGAAGTTAAAAGCCTGTCAATTAGCAAGGTTTCCGGGGGGGGGGATTTTTTTTTAAATAAAAAAGAGGGGTGCATGCTATTGATATGGATGTTGCTTTGCAAAATGAGATATGCAGTATTAATATAATGGTAGTAATAAGCTCATATGATTTCCAAATTCTCCCTCTCCAATCCCCCTCTGTGAATTTTGAAAGAGAATACTTTTAAAAAGGGGTTTATTATATTTATATCCTGCCCTTACTCCAAAGAGTTCAAGGTGGCATACATAGTTATCCCCCTTTTATACTCATAAGAACAACGTTGTGAAGTAGGTTAGGTGGTAAGATCTTGACTGGCCCAATAGTTATTGGGCGAGTCAATTAGCTTTATGGCTGAATTGGGATTTGAACTTCCGTATCCCCTGTCCTACTCTGACTGTGTGACCACTAAACCACATTGACATCCAAAGCCATCCATTTTGGCAATAGCAGTTAATGACATGTAACAGTTACCATTCGACAATATTGGAGAGCTGATATGCAGCAGAGGTCAATATGTGATGGTATCAAACATCCAACAATCAACAATTGGCTGCATTGAGGCAGGGGAGGCAACACATATTAGCTTCATCCATCAGCCAAGGAACCAAGGACCACTGGGAGGTTGCCCTGTCACAGTATGAATATCACAGCAAGGGGGAGACCAACCTATCCCCATATATCAACCCAAGAAGGAACAACTGCAGTGGGCTTGCGTTGCCAGAAAGAACACCTATAAGAACTTTGTTAATAAAAACCAGCACCTGAGCTTGCTTCTTTCTGCCTCCATCCCAATCCCTTCTCCTTTTGTGCCATGCCTTTTAGATTGTAAGCCTGAGGGCTGGGACTTGTTTTATTACCAATCTCGGTAAGTCGCTCTGGGAGCCTTTTTCAGCTGAAGAGCATGGTAAAGATGCTTTAAATAAATAAGTACATCTTGATGATGTCATGGGTGCCCAAAGCACCCATCTTCAGAAGAATCTGCATGCTATATCTTCTGAATGCTACCTTCACCCTTACCTAGCCATATCTGTGGATCAGGCAGAAAGATTATTTCGGAAATATGAGTGATACAATCGTAGAGTTGGGTGGAGGCCTTGTAGCCCATCCAGTCCAACCCCCCCGTTCGATGCAGGAGACCCAGAGCTTGACCACCCCGACAGATGGCTGTCCAGCCTCTGCTTGAAGATCTCCAGGGCAGGAGGTCATCTTCAGTATAAGCAGCAAAGCATTTGAAGGGAGCAAATCTTGGGAGGAAAAAGTTAGTCATGTTGTATTTCATGAAATAAGTATGATGAGGCACCTTCTGCTTTTCACGGCTATCTTGTCTCAGGTATTTTTGTGTTTTCCCTTGTTTAGAACCGACACAACCATTTTTTAAAACCAGTATTCACATGATGCCAATCCCCACTACCCCATGCATTCCTGCAAGAACAAGAGGTCAGGAGAGAATGTGGGTTCAGAGCATGTTTCAATTTCGATACATGGATTTTATCATAATTCCTCGCAAGGTCCCACAGGATTCCTACCAGAGTAAACCCCCGCTCCTTATCTCCCTCGTACTTCAACTGTGCCTGGATTCTCTGTATCAAAGCTCCCCACCACCACCTGCTGCTGCCACAACAACAAGCAACCCAATGGTCAATATTTCTATCATGTCTGTGCTATGTCTCTGTTTTCTCCATCGCCTGCTGCACTTGTTTGTAGGCATGGCATTTCTTTGAGCCAACGCCTCTTGTTTCCCCGCTGCCCAATTCTACCAAATTTGATTTTTAAACCAAATACTACTATACCTCAGTCTTTTCCCAAATTAGGAATTCCTATCCTATATATAAGACTACATGTTTAAATAATAATAATAATTATTATTATTATTATTATTATTATTATTATTATTATTATTATTTTTAAAAAAACTATTAGGGCACAATCCTATGCATGTTTAGACAGAAAAAAGTCCTACAACTCCCAGCATTCCCCAGCCAGCATGGCTGGCTGGGGAATGCTGGGAATAGTAGGGCTTTTTTTCTGTCTAAACTTGCATAGGATTACACCCTTAGTCCTCTCCCTTCCGCTTCACAGTAAATTATGATGGGCGACTGTCACAATCTGGCTCTATTGGCATCTAGCAAATCTATCCGAGAAATACTAGCCTATCCCATGCACACATGCCATTTCCAGTGCCTGCCAAAGCAATTACATGCCTTAAGGAGCCATGCCACAAAAAAGCAAAGTAGTCCTAGTAAATAAGCCATGAAGAAAGACATATAGTTTCCCTTCTGCTTTTATCTCTTAACAGTCTAATTGGAGGGTAATGAGTTTGGGGCTGGCACTCATCGCCAGATTTCACCTTCTTTGATGTGGCTTTTCCCTCGGAGCTATAAAAATACAGAGGGAACCCAAACCGAGATATTACACCTCCACAAGTGTCTCTGGGCTTACTATAAGATTCCACTGTTTTCTCCAAATGACCAAAGCCACTAATAGGCCCCAGCTAACCAAGATGCTTGGGCAATGAATAAGAGGCAGAGAGGTGCCGCTGTGATTCAGACTCCAAGATGTGTAGCGGTGGTGACGGAGGCAAACCTCAAACAAACTGAGATGTGGAAAGAGAGGGCAGGGAGGCGGGGGTGTGGAAACATTGCCTGCTAGAGAATGTGTACTGCAAAAGCGAGCATTCGTTGACAGTGATCTTCCAGAAATGTATGAAACAGCGCCTCAGCATAGCTGTGCTGCATAAATCAAGCCTATGTATTTATTTGTTTGTTACATTTCTATCCCACCTTTCCTCCAAGAAGCCCAAGGCAGCATACATGATCCTCATCCTCCTCTCCATTTTTATCCTCACAATAACCCTGTGAATACAGTACATTAGGCTGAGAGCCAGTAACTGGCCCAAAATAAAATAAATGAATGAATGAATGAATGAAGTCACCCAGTGAGCTTCATGGCTGAGTGGGGCCTTGAGTCAGGATCTCCCCAGTTCCAGTCCAACACTCTCACCACTACGCCACACTGGCTCTCAAAGAGTACACAGTTTATGACCCGCCACCATGCCAAATGCAGCCCACCAGCAAATATAGCGGCTCTTCGGGGAGGGGGGCTCCATACTCCTGTTTTTGCTGCCACTCGTAGAGATGGAGGAGAAATTCATTCCGTTTGCATTACCGAATTTTGAACTTTCGAACCAATACGCAGCCTAAAACTTGGTTATCCTTAGAAATCCACACTTCTCCAAATTCTGCAATGGAGTTCTCCAATAAAAAAAATAGTGTACCAAAAATGTGCATATTATGGAAAAGTGTGCACAAAAATGTGTGTTTGAGTGATAAAAACATTCAAAAAATGCATTATATTAGGAAAATTGCTGGGGGGGAGATGTATGTTAGGCAAAACCACTTACAAAAATGCATGTGTTAGGAAAAGTGCATGCAGAAATGTGTACAAAATTTCATGCAAACTTAAAAAAAAAAAATCTCAAAGTTTGGGACAAACCAAATTTAAGACTGGAAAAATGAGAAATGGAGAGAATCCAAAATTGACAAATTTGTCCATCTTTAACTGGGACTGGGAAAACAAGGGGGTTGTCAAGCACCTGTCAGGCCACAATACATGGGCTGATTTGCAGGATTCACCTTGGTGGGCCACATGTTCTGCAGGACCATCTATAAATAACCAATGTGAATTTGCTGTCTGCTATGGATGCATATGACGGCCGTATGATTGCACACTGCAGTCCTTCTGCTTGACGGTTTTCGTGGCAGCATCAGAAACATTGATGGGGGCAGGAAGGCAAAGAGGATTCTGAAGGGAGAAGCTCTATTTCACATACCGTACTACATCTTCTGAAACAGGAACATCTCCATCTATAACATCAATACTCTGGTAGAAAGCATATTGACTCAGAGGTATGTAACAATAATTTCAATAAGATTTACATCCAATAAAGTATATTTAGAATTGCAACTTTAGTTGTTGTTGTATTTTTTATAACTAATTTAAGATTCTATTTAAAAATAGCTGTAGTCTCTAAGGCAGAGGGCAGAAGGTAGAGCTCCAAATATTTAGGACTTCAACTCCCAGAAACCCCTGCCAGCATGGTCAATGGTCAGGAATGCTGGGAGTTGTCCAAAACATCTGGAGATCTACTTTCTGCCCAGCCCTGGTGTAGAGAATGCATGATACACGTTGGGGAAGGCTGTATGAGGATAAGGCTCCCAATCAGCCTCAGCCAGCATGGCCAATGGTCAAGAACGCTGAGAGCTGAAGTCCAAAATATCTGGAGGTCTACTTTCTGCCCAGTTCCTGCTCTAGGGCACTGCAAATAATAATAATAATAATAATAATAATAATAATAATAATAATAATAATGCCCTTTTAAAAAAATAGGAAGGCTTCTTGATCTGCCTTATAAAAGTACATTTCCTGTGCAGGTTGAAGAGTTTGACTTTAACAGCCATATGAGAGAAATTTAACAGGAGAAGCTTTTCCCAGCATGGAAATGCAGTGGTGGAAAGATTCAGGTGCTGAATATCTGCCTGCCATGCAGCTGTTAAAAGTCCAGGAGAAAAGTGTCAACCACAGATACCAAGTTGTATAAGAGGTGTCTTGATAAATGGTTTTGTAAAACAATCCAGATGGTTCATGTAAGAGAGCCAATCGATGTACCTCAGAGCAGTGGGACAAGTGTGGATGTAAAGGAACGCTGGAACAGGATATCCAGTTCAGAAAAGGAAAGGAGGCTGTGCTGAGGTGAAAAGGAAAACAGAATAGAATGTGGGCTACATTCGATAATCCTGTGGGAGCAATTCCACCTTCACAGAAGCTCACATCCTTCATAGATCATAAAGTTGGAAGGAGCCTACAAGGCTATCGAGTCCAACCCCCTGCTCAATGCAGGAAACTGGAGGAGGGGTCTCCCATCCAAGCAGGCATGTAAATCGAGCCTCGCCGGGGCAGAACGAGGCCGAGCATGGCCCCGCTCACGCCCCGGCGAGGCCTTACCTCCTCTTCGGGGCGGCTCGCGCGCTCCGCAGAGAAGCTGCCCCAGCTGCCCGATCTGGCGGAGAACCGCCCGCTCTGTTCGATCGGTCCCGTCGCGTCACTTCCGGGACAGGAAATGACGCGATGGGACCTCTGAACACGGTAAGGGGTCGTTTGAGCGGCGCTGTGTGCCGCTCGAAAAAACAGGGCGGCCAGGGGCGGGCCCCAGAAAAACGGGGTGGGCGGCGCGCCCAGCCTTAACTGGATGTCTACACCCAAGTACTAACCAGGCTTGACCCTGCTTAGCTTTCCACGCTCAGACAAGCTGAGCCAGCGTAAGCCTTTTATTCAGCTTGGAATAATTAACTCTTGTATTGATGAGGCAAATTTATCTCTCATTTCTTCTGTATTCAAATCTATGGAAACCCTGAATTCATACCCTCCAACATTTCACAGATGAAAATAGGGACAAACATGTGAATTTGTAAGAGGTATGGTTAAGCAACATGAAGGTGTGATCAAGAGGGTGTGCCCAGGCAACATGAGGGTGTGCCCAAGGGTATGGCCATTGGCCAGGCAACCAAATGGCATGGCCAAGTACAAAAGTTATTAGAGGAAACACACAAAATCTTATGTATTATAATTATTACATTATTATATTATGTATTATTTTATATATTTTATAAATGACTTTTGTAAAAAAAATTACCTTACTTAAACCCTCGCCTGGCCCTCCCAGCTTAGCAGTGTCTGTTCCCTCCCTGTTTACTGGGGCTGTTCGAGCCTAAGCAGAGCTATCTTAAAGGGGCCATGGGCAAAATTGCAGCTAAGCTAAAACTGCAAGCTTAGCTGCAATTTTGCCCATGAGCCCTTTAATTAGCTTGCAGTTGTGGAAGGCAGGGGAATTCGGGACACTGCATGACAAAGTGAGAAGCCGTGATGGCTTAAGGGTTTTCGTGAGGGGGGCATTTGGAGACTATGTGAATTGTCCTGGACAGTTAGGGACTCCAGAACATTCCAGCCTGGGAGGTAAGCAGTACTAAAGCAGTAAGCTGAACTGAGAGTTGGGAATTTTGAATGTCAATGCAGTAGGGGAGATAGTTACTTGAATCTCAGCTTGGTATATTATTATCACGACAGCACCTGAGGCTTTTCTCTTCACCTCTTTTCTCTGTTGCCTTAAACTCACCCATGTTTCCATCTCATTCTCTCCCTCTTTCTTCAAACAGAGCATACCAAGAGGTTTCTGAGAACATGAATTGGCCCCTTTTGTTGATAGTATGCTTAGTAACTTCTGCCAGAACGTTAGATTTTTTTAAATTATTTTTTTACATGAGTACCTGAGCCTGGGTCCATCCAGCTCAAAGATAAAATGTCCCTTTCCCAAGAACACTGAAAGATACATGTGCAAGAATTCATATACATAGAGGACTGGAACAGCTTGTCTCTTTACCAACCCTCTAGACATATAAAACACTCTGCACTCTAATCCAGAATTATAGTCTCTTTTCCTATCTTATCTTTCAGAATCCCACTTATCAGACCGTCTCTCTCTCAGACTTTAATCTACCTCTGGTCAAAGTGGAACAGATGTGCAAAACCCTCCAAAAAACCCCCAAAGCTTAATGGGTTCATCTCCTTCTTTGCTTCCCTTAGCCATGTGGCAGAGCCTTGTGGGTTCATTTCATTTGAGCTTGAACTCTTGAATACCTGAAAGGGAAGTTGAAATGACTCACTAACCCATCACAAGCATTTTAACTAGAACGTGGTGAAGCTGACCAGGTTAGGTCTGCTGGACTTCATCCAACATGTGGCTTAAAATCTGAAGCCCTATAAGTTGGTTTGTTGGCAGGGGTAAATTTTAAACATGAAAATCACAATCTTTATTAGCAGGGGTGACCACAATCAAATTACAAACTTTAAAGAGATTCTTTTACTTTGTATCTTTAAAGATCATATTTTGAGTGCAATAAAGTCTTCAGCTAGAATATCCACTTGGGCAGCTTTTTAGAAATGGAAATTAAACACAAAAAAAGACAAACAAAGAAAAATAAACATCAGGTATGTTATACAAAAGCTAAGGGTCTCTTTCTTTCCATCTTTGTCGACTGAATGTTGTCATGCCAAAGGTCTGGAATGTAAGAAGAATATATATCATTTGTTCCCCCCCCCCCCGTCCCAAATGAAATGTGAGAAGAGAAATGATAGAATTGCCAATGGAAAAGGGGAAGCAGAGCAGGTAGAAAATGCTTTGCTTTCATGCCTCCCCCTTTTCTTCCCCACACCCCCTGCTTCTCCCCACACACCTCAGCCCCCATGCAAATCAGCCAGCTTCCCTCTGGCAAAAATGCTCTTTCTGATGCCGCTGCCAGACCTCAGAAATGTATATTGCTGTTCTGGCTACATTCGGGAAACGGAGAGCGCAGTGTTCAACAGCTTCTCCTCATAGAGGGCCCCCTCATTTCCCACTTTCATCTGAAAGGGGCCATGGAGGAGGGGGAGAAAGAGACAATTCCACTTTAGGCCCAAATCCAATGACTATTGAAGTAAAAAAGAAAAGACTCCCATCAATTTCAATGGGCCCTGGGTCAGGGCCTTTAATCTTTATTCCAGGATTAACCATATATGAGGAAGGTCAGCTGCAAAGGAGGGGGGGGGGGAAACAACACCCAACTATTCAGGCTTTCAGCACAGATCATTTCATAGCCTACAGAGAGCCCATCAAAATCTCCTTGTCTATGTTGCTTTTGAGTTTGCCTCTTAGTATGCATGGAGGCAGATGGGAAAGGGGCAGGAAGGAGGGTGTGCATCTTCTGCTGAAGGCACAGAAACCTTCACGCTACTATTTGCCACGACACAAGGAGGGGAGAAGTTGCAACTCTCTCTCTCTCTCTCTCTCTCTCTCTCTCTCTCCTTCCCCCTCGCTTCTTAAGCCAGTATTGTGAGGCAGCAAATCCATGCCAGCCCAGCTTTCAGCCTATGATCTCCTCCAGCTCACATTAGGGCTGTGAGTATTTGCACGGCTGGCTCCGAAGCAGGTGGGGGGGGGGGATGGGGACGAGGGGAAAACATGTTTACGGCCTCCTTGCATGGCAAATGGCATTGTGGAAAGGGCCTGCGTGTCTGAAGCTGCTGCTTGAAAGGGAAGGGGAACACACAAATACCTGCAAGCGGGGGAAAGGGCAAAGAACTTAGTTGATCAAACGATGGGTTGATGAGGAAAGAATAAAACCAGAGCGCTGAATGGCAACCTATGTAGTGAGCCCTCTCTAGTCATTGAGCTACACACACACACACACACACACACACACACCACACACCACACAATATGCACCTACTTGTTTTGGTCAGAACTGACCAGCTGAGATGGGATGAGCATTTTCAATTTTTACTTCAAGATAGATAGATAGATTGATAGATAGAGCGGTGCAGTACTCAAAACACACCCACACCAAAGCAGTTTCATTATGCCATTTTTGTCAATGTCTTTTTGTTGCTATCCTTAAATAACATCACACACGGGCCATCTCACCTAATCAGAATCACCGGCATCCAAGATGGCGGCACCTACAGTGTGTGTTTGTGTGCCCCCTAGACAGCAATTTGAAAACTCCGGTGAGTTTTCTAAGCCGTGGGCAACACCACTGCTGCCACTGATGTGCACAGATTTTTAAATACTGAAAAGGTGTTCTTTTTGGATCAGCAACTGTATGTCAGCAGCAACAGTGTCCATATAATAAGGATGCGCAGCAGGGAAACAGTCAAGTCCAGTTGTCTAGAGCACTTACAGTAAAGGTGCTGCCATCATAAACTTATACAGTTGGAGGAACCCTGTTGGCTGTCTAGTCCAACCCCCTGCTCAATGCAGGAAACCCAGAGTGAGAGCATCCCCAGCACATACTGTCTAGCCACTGCTTGAAGATCTCCAGCAAGAGAGCATCTGCCCCCGCCGCCGCTACCACCACTCCAGGTAGGTAATTAGTTCCATTGTTGAACTACTCTTACCATTGAAAAAAGATTATCCTAATGTTCAACTAAAATCTACCTTCCTGTAACTTAAGCCTTCTTGGGGAAGCAGAGAACAAGTCTTCACCCCTTTCTGTGTGACAGGCAGCCCTTCGGATATTTGAAGACTGCCACCATGTTCCCCCTCAGCCTTCTCGTTTCTAGGCTAAACATACCCAGTTCCTTCAACCTGGTTTTCCAGGACCATCTTTGTTGCCCTCCTCTGAGCCCATTCCAATTTGTATACACGAACCCTCCACATGTTGAAAGAATGCATGAGGGGGGCCACACAGACTAGCCCTGCCCGCCCCACTGTGCAGCACAGATGCATTCCTGCTGCTGTTGCCCACAGCAGAAATGCTTCCCCGCCATATGCACATTTAGACAGCATGGGAAAGGGCCTTCCACACATACTGAGGTATGCACATAGAGCTCCTCCATGTGAGGAGGGACTCTGGCCTAATCAGGGTACCTCATCACATGGAGGAGCTTTATGCACATACATTAGTACATGTGAAGAGCCCTTTCCTATGCTGTCCAAATGTGTAGATGGCAGGGAAGCATTTCTGCCATGGGTGACCATGACAGGTGGGGGAGCTGCCACAGCACATAACAGCACATAACCATGTGGCCCCATATCCCCCCTCACATGTTCTTTTGATGTGTGTGTGTGTGTGTGTGTGTGTGTGATGTGAACCTCTCTAGTATCCTTCATAAAGTATGGTGCTCTGAATTGGACACAGTACTCCAGAAGAGGTGTGACTGGTGTGGAATAAAGTGGAACTATTACTTCTTGTGACTAGAAAACTATGGTCCTATTAATGCAGCCTAAAACTGCAGTAGCTTTTTTCTGTAGCCACTGCACACGGCTGATTCATGTTCAGCTTGTAATCTTGGATGACTATATCCAATTGGTTATGTAGAAACATGTGATTCAAGGTGTTGGTGCCCATAGTGTGGTGGAATCTCTAGAGAGCAACTGAATCATCTTTAGTGCCATTCAAAATATGGTTGACATTTTTGCGAGGGGTGCCAAAACCTGCCACATAAGGGAGAGACTTTTTAGCTAAGACAAAAAGGAAATGGAAAGTAAATGTGAATTGTTTTGGTTCACCACTAGAAAGCACTGAAATTAACTTTTTCCTCTTCCTGAATGACTTTTGCTCAACCAAATTAAGTGTGTCATAAATTGAAATCTAAGTATCCACATGCTTCAAGTGGGCAAAATCATGCTGTTGATTAATTACATATTTCAGTGGAACTCTGCAAGTAGGCAGACCTTATGAGTAGTCTTTGATATGTGTCTACAAATGCCTTTTTCCAAGAATGTTGGTGTGGAAAACTAATCCTGCTCATGATGATGGGTCCATATGATCAGCTTGCCACATGCTGGAAACCAATATGCCCATGATTTGTCAATAGCCTTCTCATGAGAACACTTAACTGGAGTGTTTTAGAAATAATATATCTAGCACAAGGGCAGATATAGCTGGATGGACGGACAGATATACCTGAACACAGCATATTTCCACCATGGGAATACAAAGTGGGAGAAGGAAGGTTCATTAGTTCAAAAGCCATCTAATCCAGGTTACCAAGGTACTTTTTGATCCATGCACAAGTCATGATCCACCCAAGGTGAAGCACATGCTTTTAACTCTCCCACTGAAACCAAGAAGTTGAAAAAGAGTTTAACTTTGGCTGAATGATCTCCCGCCATCCCAAAAGGTATAACTTGGAAATTCAAGCATGCATGGACAATTTTAGCAGCAGGCTGGATCACAGTTCCAGGACACATAATGAATAGCCCTCATTTCATAGTACTGCCTCTGCTGACCACCATCAAAGAAATACCTTTGGCTCAAATGCCCCTTTTTCTTGAAAGTTTCACCTACTAACATACACATGAACACCACTGATGTAGCCAGTTGCTTAAATACTGGAAATATCAGGATTTCCCCCTCCAGAACAGCTCATATATTTTGCTGCAGTTACATCCTATAGCAGTGATGGCAAACCTTTTTGAGCCCGAGTGCCCAAACTGCAACACAAAACCAGCTTATTTATTTCAAAGTGCCAACACTGCAATTAAACCTGAATACCGAGGTTTTAGTTTTAGAAAAACAACTCATACAGTTGTCCGAACTAATTAACATCTTTTGTCTTAAAAGAAAAACACAATAACAGAGCTTTCAATGATACAAACAGTTTTTTGTTGAAAAAAAATCAACTCAAAAAATTATTATAGTACTACATTGTACACATAGCCTGAAGGGAATTTATACAAACTTTTAAAATTATTAGGCACATGTATTTTTGGATAAGGGATTCTCAACTTGTAATATGATTACCGGTATATGCCAGACTGAAATTGGGTCATTCCATGTAAAATCAACCAAAAAATTTTGAAAAATTTGAGTATATGTACCGATTTCCAGAACGGGGTTCCGAACAGTTCAGAAGATGTGAATGTTCTTATACATGTACAGTACCTCCCTACAATAACTTCACCCCCTTATACACACTTAAAACAGATTTTTTTGGAGGGAAATTAAACTTAAGCCCGCCCTCTCCCTTCCGGAGCTTCCAGGGTCTTCAGGCTGAAACCAAATCAGGCATGGGTAGGCCTCAAACCTTCACAGAGATATATCTCTTTGGATGTCTACATTAACTCAAGCTTTATTCACAGATTCTGATAAGAAAGAAAAAGGCAGGCCTGAAGCCATGACAAGTGCCGACCCCACTTCTGCTGCAATGTGTTCATGACTTTTCAAATTGTTGAAAACCATTTCAACAGGTAGCACACCATTTCTACAGGTAGCATAACTAAGATCTATTATTTCCCTGATGGTGCAGCAGCACAGTATAAAAACGGTAAAAACTTCAACAACTCAAGTAAGCATAAGTCAGATTTCGGTATCGATGCAGAATGGCACTTCTTTGCCACATCGCATGGAAAAGGGCCTTGTGATGGTTTGGGTGGCACTGTGAAAAGGTTAGCTGCTCGAGCAAGTCTGCAGCATCCGTATGAAAAACAAATCATGACCCCTCATCAACTCTTTGATTGGGCAAAGGAGAACATCACACAGGTTGCATTTCAATACACCACAAGTAAAGATTATGAACGGGAAGAAAAGCTTCTGAAATCTCGCTTTGAGAATTCAAGATGATTCCAGGGACACAGAAAATGTGTAATTCCATCAACAAAACACACTGTTGCTACTAAAAGATATTAATTTCAATGCGAATCCAGAAAAGAGACAGTAGTGACTATTAAAGAAGGAGAACTGGAATTGCAAGAAATACGAGGATTTGTTGGTGGTTAGGCTGTGTTTTACAAACAGATGATCAGAGAGCAGAAGTGTTAGTGAGCTTTCTTCATCCAGCTGGACCAGCAAAATCATTTATGTATCCAGATAAACAAGATGTCCTATGGATACCATCTTCAGATGTTTTGACAAAAGCTGATCCTTGTTGCCCAACAGGGCACTTCTATACACTAACAGACAAAGAGTGTCAAGCAGCAACTTCAAGACTAGAAACTACTGTTATGAAAAGCTCCTTAATTTAGGACTTGTTAACAAAATGTTAGCAAGTAATATTTGAACTGCATAAAAACTGATCAGCATATATAAAAGTAAAATGGAAAATCTCATCTATGCACAATAATGGTTTTTCAAGCCCACATCTAAGTACCGTAAATCAAAATAACTATGTTAGTAAGAGTCCCATTTTGAAATCAAGTACATGTTTCCAGGGATGTTAAACGTTATTTAAAACAAAAGGAGTTTTTTTGTCATTATTCAAGGTCAAACTTCTGTATATTTATTTGAAAAAAATAAAATGAACATGTTTCCCCCAAGCATACTGGTGAGTACCTTTTTTAAAATACATATTTTAAACCTCATTCTTCTGAAAACAATAGGCCCTGCAACTTATTTTTTAATAAGCAGGACAAGTTCACCAAATCTTAAGCAATTTGCTTTCAGTTGGAAATATTCTTTGATTGATTTCATACCAGAATGACCACCCAGAGGAAGTATCATTATTCTACACAAAATGTCAGAAGTAAGCTATTGTGAAGAATACCTAATTTAGAACTGCACAATTATGACAGGGTAGCTTGTACTTGAGCACAATGTTTTATTCAAAACCTAAGTGATAATGCATATTTTCTTAAGATACGTACAGTGAGATAGCAATGCATATGAACTATGACGCATACACACAGAGCGCCCCAAAAGATGTAACTCGTTTTCTCTTAAGAACCCCATTTTGAAAATTGGTACATGTATTAAGCACTGTCAGATGAAATATTAAAACAAAAATCATGGAGAAAAAAAATTAGTTTTTGCAGAATTCAAGGTCACATTTTACTATTTGACCTTGAATATATATTTATTCCAAACCACTTATGTTACATATCAAATGAAAGAGCATTTCAAAGGCTTTCCATCAACACCATGACTAACCTTCTAGGTTCTGTAGAACTGGAATTACTGTAATTTTAATGATGCCCGACACACACAAAATAACATTTTTCTTCCTATTTTTGATTGCCATATCTCCAAAAGTTTTTGTCCCAGAAGTCTAATTTTTAGAGCAGCTTATTTTCTCAGCAGACCCAACAAGTTCACCAAGCTTTTTCAAAATAGGTGACGGTCAGGTAAATTCATTGGTTGATTTTACATGGAATGACCCAATTGTATGGGGCAAGCTTTACCCCGGGACCTTTCCCTGCTTCTACAGGTGTCAGATTAGTAAAAGTAAAAGTCAACCTGTACTAGGATGAGCAAGATAAACAAGAAAACTAAACGTGCTTAACACATTTTAAACACTTTATGTCTTGGACTGCAAACACTGCATTAGGTAAAAGTTTGCATTGGGCATGCTTTTGCACAATTAATGTGATTTTTGCTATTGCATGCATGCTGATAATTTGTCAAACCTTGCCTCATACTCCGTTAGTTTGAGAGCAACACATGCAGCACTCAGGTCAACTGTTAGGGCTTTACATCCAAGCCATGCTCTGTGCATCATTCTTCAAAATCTTTTAAATGTGATAACAATGTAGAAAAGAAATTTGTAACAGCAATTCTAGAATAAAATCATTCTGTTCCACACTGTGAGAAAGAACAAAATCATTAGTGTTTTGCAGAAGGGGACAGTCTTTTCGCGATCTGGTGACCAATGGCTCGAGTGCCCACAGAGAGGTCCCTGCGTGCCAGCTTCTGCGTACCAGAAGGTTAATCATGGTGTTGATGGAAAGCCTTTGAAATGCTCTTTCATTTGATATGTAACATAAGTGGTTTGGAATAAATATATATTCAAGGTCAAATAGTAAAATGTGACCTTGAATTCTGCAAAAACTAATTTTTTTTCTCCATGATTTTTGTTTTAATATTTCATCTGACAGTGCTTAATACATGTACCAATTTTCAAAATGGGGTTCTTAAGAGAAAACGAGTTACATCTTTTGGGGCGCTCTGTGTGTATGCGTCATAGTTCATGTGCATTGCTATCTCACTGTACGTATCTTAAGAAAATATGCATTATCACTTAGGTTTTGAATAAAACATTGTGCTCAAGTACAAGCTACCCTGTCATAATTGTGCAGTTCTAAATTAGGTATTCTTCACAATAGCTTACTTCTGACATTTTGTGTAGAATAATGATACTTCCTCTGGGTGGTCATTCTGGTATGAAATCAATCAAAGAATATTTCCAACTGAAAGCAAATTGCTTAAGATTTGGTGAACTTGTCCTGCTTATTAAAAAATAAGTTGCAGGGCCTATTGTTTTCAGAAGAATGAGGTTTAAAATATGTATTTTAAAAAAGGTACTCACCAGTATGCTTGGGGAAAACATGTTCATTTTATTTTTTTCAAATAAATATACAGAAGTTTGACCTTGAATAATGACAAAAAAACTCCTTTTGTTTTAAATAACGTTTAACATCCCTGGAAACATGTACTTGATTTCAAAATGGGACTCTTACTAACATAGTTATTTTGATTTACGGTACTTAGATGTGGGCTTGAAAAACCATTATTGTGCATAGATGAGATTTTCCATTTTACTTTTATATATGCTGATCAGTTTTTATGCAGTTCAAATATTACTTGCTAACATTTTGTTAACAAGTCCTAAATTAAGGAGCTTTTCATAACAGTAGTTTCTAGTCTTGAAGTTGCTGCTTGACACTCTTTGTCTGTTAGTGTATAGAAGTGCCCTGTTGGGCAACAAGGATCAGCTTTTGTCAAAACATCTGAAGATGGTATCCATAGGACATCTTGTTTATCTGGATACATAAATGATTTTGCTGGTCCAGCTGGATGAAGAAAGCTCACTAACACTTCTGCTCTCTGATCATCTGTTTGTAAAACACAGCCTAACCACCAACAAATCCTCGTATTTCTTGCAATTCCAGTTCTCCTTCTTTAATAGTCACTACTGTCTCTTTTCTGGATTCGCATTGAAATTAATATCTTTTAGTAGCAACAGTGTGTTTTGTTGATGGAATTACACATTTTCTGTGTCCCAGGAATCATCTTGAATTCTCAAAGCGAGATTTCAGAAGCTTTTCTTCCCGTTCATAATCTTTACTTGTGGTGTATTGAAATGCAACCTGTGTGATGTTCTCCTTTGCCCAATCAAAGAGTTGATGAGGGGTCATGATTTGTTTTTCATACGGATGCTGCAGACTTGCTCGAGCAGCTAACCTTTTCACAGTGCCACCCAAACCATCACAAGGCCCTTTTCCATGCGATGTGGCAAAGAAGTGCCATTCTGCATCAGTACCGAAATCTGACTTATGCTTACTTAAGTTGTTGAAGTTTTTACCGTTTTTATACTGTGCTGCTGCACCATCAGGGAAATAATAGATCTTAGTTATGCTACCTGTAGAAATGGTGTGCTAACTGTTGAAATGGTTTTCAACAATTTGAAAAGTCATGAACACATTGCAGCAGAAGTGGGGTCGGCACTTGTCGTGGCTTCAGGCCTGCCTTTTTCTTTCTTATCAGAATCTGTGAATAAAGCTTGAGTTAATGTAGACATCCAAAGAGATATATCTCTGTGAAGGTTTGAGGCCTACCCATGCCTGATTTGGTTTCAGCCTGAAGACCCTGGAAGCTCCGGAAGGGAGAGGGCGGGCTTAAGTTTAATTTCCCTCCAAAAAAATCTGTTTTAAGTGTGTATAAGGGGGTGAAGTTATTGTAGGGAGGTACTGTACATGTATAAGAACATTCACATCTTCTGAACTGTTCGGAACCCCGTTCTGGAAATCGGTACATATACTCAAATTTTTCAAAATTTTTTGGTTGATTTTACATGGAATGACCCAATTTCAGTCTGGCATATACCGGTAATCATATTACAAGTTGAGAATCCCTTATCCAAAAATACATGTGCCTAATAATTTTAAAAGTTTGTATAAATTCCCTTCAGGCTATGTGTACAATGTAGTACTATAATAATTTTTTGAGTTGATTTTTTTTCAACAAAAAACTGTTTGTATCATTGAAAGCTCTGTTATTGTGTTTTTCTTTTAAGACAAAAGATGTTAATTAGTTCGGACAACTGTATTAGTTGTTTTTCTAAAACTAAAACCTTGGTATTCAGGTTTAATTGCAGTGTTGGCACTTTGAAATAAATAAGTTGGTTTTGTGTTGCAGTTTGGGCACTCGGGCTCAAAAAGGTTCGCCATCACTGCTATAGGACAGTGATGGCGAACCTATGGCACGGGTGCCACAGCTGGCACGCAGGGACCTCTCTGTGGGCACTCGAGCCATTGGTCACCAGATCGCGAAAAGACTGTCCCCTTCTGCAAAACACTAATGATTTTGTTCTTTCTCACAGTGTGGAACAGAATGATTTTATTCTAGAATTCCTGTTACAAATTTCTTTTCTACATTGTTATCACATTTAAAAGATTTTGAAGAATGATGCACAGAGCATGGCTTGGATGTAAAGCCCTAACAGTTGACCTGAGTGCTGCATGTGTTGCTCTCAAACTAACGGAGTATGAGGCAAGGTTTGACAAATTATCAGCATGCATGCAATAGCAAAAATCACATTAATTGTGCAAAAGCATGCCCAATGCAAACTTTTACCTAATGCAGTGTTTGCAGTCCAAGACATAAAGTGTTTAAAATGTGTTAAGCACGTTTAGTTTTCTTGTTTATCTTGCTCATCCGAGTACAGGTTGACTTTTACTTTTACTAATCTGACACCTGTAGAAGCAGGGAAAGGTCCCGGGGTAAAGCTTGCCCCATACAATTGGGTCATTCCATGTAAAATCAACCAATGAATTTACCTGACCGTCACCTATTTTGAAAAAGCTTGGTGAACTTGTTGGGTCTGCTGAGAAAATAAGCTGCTCCAAAAATTAGACTTCTGGGACAAAAACTTTTGGAGATATGGCAATCAAAAATAGGAAGAAAAATTTTATTTTTTGTGTGTCGGACATCATTAAAATTACAGTAATTCCAGTTCTACAGAACCTAGAAGGTTAGTCATGGTGTTGATGGAAAGCCTTTGAAATGCTCTTTCATTTGATATGTAACATAAGTGGTTTGGAATAAATATATATTCAAGGTCAAATAGTAAAATGTGACCTTGAATTCTGCAAAAACTACTTTTTTTTCTCCATGATTTTTGTTTTAATATTTCATCTGACAGTGCTTAATACATGTACCAATTTTCAAAATGGGGTTCTTAAGAGAAAACGAGTTACATCTTTTGGGGCGCTCTGTGTGTATGCGTCATAGTTCATATGCATTGCTATCTCACTGTACGTATCTTAAGAAAATATGCATTATCACTTAGGTTTTGAATAAAACATTGTGCTCAAGTACAAGCTACCCTGTCATAATTGTGCAGTTCTAAATTAGGTATTCTTCACAATAGCTTACTTCTGACATTTTGTGTAGAATAATGATACTTCCTCTGGGTGGTCATTCTGGTATGAAATCAATCAAAGAATATTTCCAACTGAAAGCAAATTGCTTAAGATTTGGTGAACTTGTCCTGCTTATTAAAAAATAAGTTGCAGGGCCTATTGTTTTCAGAAGAATGAGGTTTAAAATATGTATTTTAAAAAAGGTACTCACCAGTATGCTTGGGGGAAACATGTTCATTTTATTTTTTTCAAATAAATATACAGAAGTTTGACCTTGAATAATGACAAAAAACTCCTTTTGTTTTAAATAACGTTTAACATCCCTGGAAACATGTACTTGATTTCAAAATGGGACTCTTACTAACATAGTTATTTTGATTTACGGTACTTAGATGTGGGCTTGAAAAACCATTATTGTGCATAGATGAGATTTTCCATTTTACTTTTATATATGCTGATCAGTTTTTATGCAGTTCCAATATTACTTGCTAACATTTTGTTAACAAGTCCTAAATTAAGGAGCTTTTCATAACAGTAGTTTCTAGTCTTGAAGTTGCTGCTTGACACTCTTTGTCTGTTAGTGTATAGAAGTGCCCTGTTGGGCAACAAGGATCAGCTTTTGTCAAAACATCTGAAGATGGTATCCATAGGACATCTTGTTTATCTGGATACATAAATGATTTTGCTGGTCCAGCTGGATGAAGAAAGCTCACTAACACTTCTGCTCTCTGATCATCTGTTTGTAAAACACAGCCTAACCACCAACAAATCCTCGTATTTCTTGCAATTCCAGTTCTCCTTCTTTAATAGTCACTACTGTCTCTTTTCTGGATTCGCATTGAAATTAATATCTTTTAGTAGCAACAGTGTGTTTTGTTGATGGAATTACACATTTTCTGTGTCCCTGGAATCATCTTGAATTCTCAAAGCGAGATTTCAGAAGCTTTTCTTCCCGTTCATAATCTTTACTTGTGGTGTATTGAAATGCAACCTGTGTGATGTTCTCCTTTGCCCAATCAAAGAGTTGATGAGGGGTCATGATTTGTTTTTCATACGGATGCTGCAGACTTGCTCGAGCAGCTAACCTTTTCACAGTGCCACCCAAACCATCACAAGGCCCTTTTCCATGCGATGTGGCAAAGAAGTGCCATTCTGCATCGATACCGAAATCTGACTTATGCTTACTTGAGTTGTTGAAGTTTTTACCGTTTTTATACTGTGCTGCTGCACCATCAGGGAAATAATAGATCTTAGTTATGCTACCTGTAGAAATGGTGTGCTACCTGTTGAAATGGTTTTCAACAATTTGAAAAGTCATGAACACATTGCAGCAGAAGTGGGGTCGGCACTTGTCATGGCTTCAGGCCTGCCTTTTCTTTCTTATCAGAATCTGTGAATAAAGCTTGAGTTAATGTAGACATCCAAAGAGATATATCTCTGTGAAGGTTTGAGGCCTACCCATGCCTGATTTGGTTTCAGCCTGAAGACCCTGGAAGCTCCGGAAGGGAGAGGGCGGGCTTAAGTTTAATTTCCCTCCAAAAAAATCTGTTTTAAGTGTGTATAAGGGGGTGAAGTTATTGTAGGGAGGTACTGTACATGTATAAGAACATTCACATCTTCTGAACTGTTCGGAACCCCGTTCTGGAAATCGGTACATATACTCAAATTTTTCAAAATTTTTTGGTTGATTTTACATGGAATGACCCAATTTCAGTCTGGCATATACCGGTAATCATATTACAAGTTGAGAATCCCTTATCCAAAAATACATGTGCCTAATAATTTTAAAAGTTTGTATAAATTCCCTTCAGGCTATGTGTACAATGTAGTACTATAATAATTTTTTGAGTTGATTTTTTTTCAACAAAAAACTGTTTGTATCATTGAAAGCTCTGTTATTGTGTTTTTCTTTTAAGACAAAAGATGTTAATTAGTTCGGACAACTGTATGAGTTGTTTTTCTAAAACTAAAACCTCGGTATTCAGGTTTAATTGCAGTGTTGGCACTTTGAAATAAATAAGTTGGTTTTGTGTTGCAGTTTGGGCACTCGGGCTCAAAAAGGTTCGCCATCACTGTTCTAGGTTCTGTAGAACTGGAATTACTGTAATTTTAATGATGTCCGACACACAAAAAATAACATTTTTCTTCCTATTTTTGATTGCCATATCTCCAAAAGTTTTTGTCCCAGAAGTCTAATTTTTGGAGCAGCTTATTTTCTCAGCAGACCCAACAAGTTCACCAAGCATTTTCAAAATAGGTGACGGTCAGGTAAATTCATTGGTTGATTTTACATGGAATGACCCAATTGTATGGGGCAAGCTTTACCCCGGGACCTTTCCCTGCTTCTACAGGTGTCAGATTAGTAAAAGTAAAAGTCAACCTGTACTCGGATGAGCAAGATAAACAAGAAAACTACACGTGCTTAACACATTTTAAACACTTTATGTCTTGGACTGCAAACACTGCATTAGGTAAAAGTTTGCATTGGGCATGCTTTTGCACAATTAATGTGATTTTTGCTATTGCATGCATGCTGATAATTTGTCAAACCTTGCCTCATACTCCGTTAGTTTGAGAGCAACACATGCAGCACTCAGGTCAACTGTTAGGGCTTTACATCCAAGCCATGCTCTGTGCATCATTCTTCAAAATCTTTTAAATGTGATAACAATGTAGAAAAGAAATTTGTAACAGGAATTCTAGAATAAAATCATTCTGTTCCACACTGTGAGAAAGAACAAAATCATTAGTGCTTTGCAGAAGGGGACAGTCTTTTCGCGATCTGGTGACCAATGGCTCGAGTGCCCACAGAGAGGTCCCTGCGTGCCAGCTGTGGCACCCGTGCCATAGGTTCGCCATCACTGTTCTAGGTTCTGTAGAACTGGAATTACTGTAATTTTAATGATGTCCGACACACAAAAAATAACATTTTTCTTCCTATTTTTGATTGCCATATCTCCAAAAGTTTTTGTCCCAGAAGTCTAATTTTTGGAGCAGCTTATTTTCTCAGCAGACCCAACAAGTTCACCAAGCTTTTTCAAAATAGGTGACGGTCAGGTAAATTCATTGGTTGATTTTACATGGAATGACCCAATTGTATGGGGCAAGCTTTACCCCGGGACCTTTCCCTGCTTCTACAGGTGTCAGATTAGTAAAAGTAAAAGTCAACCTGTACTCGGATGAGCAAGATAAACAAGAAAACTACACGTGCTTAACACATTTTAAACACTTTATGTCTTGGACTGCAAACACTGCATTAGGTAAAAGTTTGCATTGGGCATGCTTTTGCACAATTAATGTGATTTTTGCTATTGCATGCATGCTGATAATTTGTCAAACCTTGCCTCATACTCCGTTAGTTTGAAAGCAACACATGCAGCACTCAGGTCAACTGTTAGGGCTTTACATCCAAGCCATGCTCTGTGCATCATTCTTCAAAATCTTTTAAATGTGATAACAATGTAGAAAAGAAATTTGTAACAGGAATTCTAGAATAAAATCATTCTGTTCCACACTGTGAGAAAGAACAACATCATTAGTGTTTTGCAGAAGGGGACAGTCTTTTCGCGATCTGGTGACCAATGGCTCGAGTGCCCACAGAGAGGTCCCTGCGTGCCAGCTGTGGCACCCGTGCCATAGGTTCGCCATCACTGTCCTATAGAAAGAAATTTGAGGAGAGTCATCTTGGGTGGGGTTGATGTTTGACGCCACCTACTGGAGCTTTACGATGAATCCTTCTTTTGGTATTTGAAAAAGATTTCAGTTTCTAGTCTTGGTATTGACAGATGAGAACAATTTAAAACACCGTAAAGTTTTGGTGGTTCTGTAAACTCTCTCTGAAGTTAGTGCTGGGTTTGGCAAACATCTGTTAGCACAGCATTTACTTCCTGCTTGCAAGTTTTCCTTCACCCTTCTGCTCCAAATCAGAGTGGTACAATTTGGAGAGAAAGAATGATTTCTTATATCATTTTGGCATTTCCCCTTTATACAAAATTAGAGAAACTTTTGAAAAAACAAAAAAACAAAATCAGTTTTGTTCTTCAATATGAAATTTGGTGGACTGGAGCTGAAGTGCTAGAGAAAGTTAACAGACAAGTCACCTTGCTTACATCTTTTGGATCTAACAGAGAACTATATTCAAAGGGAGATAACCATTTTCCCCTAATACAGATTGGCTGACGTCTTGTCTCTGGAGGTTTTCATCTTTTTCTGTAGCACAAGGCATAACTCACTTGTCCCAGATCTTGAACTCTCCTGCCTCTGATACTACTAACTTATCCAGGATAAACTTTTCTAAAATTACACCACAGGTGTTAATTGGCTTACCTAGGCCAGATCCACACCTAAGGTTTATTGCAGTATTGTATTGCTGCTGTGACTTGCAAGGTGCCCAACACTCAGTTTTCAGTGCTGGTTGCGCTAGTCCTGCATACTTTTTTGTTTCTTCTGGAATTTCCCGGACTCGGTTTATCACGGTTTATTCAGTTATTGCAATTTACCGTCTAGTGCTAAGATCTTTGTGTTATCAGCCATGACTGTTTTGTGAATGGGCCACTGTTAATAATGTGATTATCACTGTTAGTACTTTGTGAATTTAATTTCCCACTGACCTCATTGTTTACAATCCACATACCCACCCACCCACCATGTGTACTGTGTGTGTGTGTGTATCAGAAACTCTCTGTAACACTTCATGCATCTGACGAAGTAGACTATAATCCATGGAAGCTTAACCCATAATAAATGTGTTACGGTAAGTCTTTAAGGTGCCACAAGACTCTTGGTTGTTTTAACTGACCCCAGTTCTTGTCAATGCTGTGCTGTAGGCAATTGAGTATGTGGCGAGATGAAATGGGAGTCTCTCAGTAGAACTGAGAGCAGAGGCTGCCCAAATCATTTTGACACCTGTAAAATTGTCCAAGGACAGAAGGAAAGTGGTGGCGGATGGAGGAGAAGACAAGGAGTCCTGTGTGTAAAGGCGTACAACAGACAGGCAGGTTTTGTTTTGAAAGCATGTCAGAGATGTCGAGGTGATTGGAATTAGAGATGGACTCATTGACCCTGGGACTATATATGAGAAAAGTGTCATTCTCTATGATGAACCAGCTATCTCTTATTTAAGGCCAAGCTGGAAAATATTTAGCTTTCTCAAAGACTTCAGAGAGACTAAACTAACTCTGAGAGGCATTATTTTTAATATCTTATCACAGTTAATAGTTCGAGCAACAGATTAAAGATTAAATGCTACCTGGAAGAGGAAGGTCTTAACCTGGCTTTGAAACATATACAATGAAGATGCCAGGTGGATCTCCCTGGGAAGGACATTTTAATGGTACCCTAATTTAAGGTGGCTACTTAGGCATCACCCCAAAAGAAGAAATCCATCACCAAAACAAGAGGACAAAAGGAGACATAGACTTGCATAAAAAAATTGCACATGCTAATCTGAATGGATAGATGCTAATTTAGGGAGGTGGGGGGATATCATAATTTAAACAGAAATACAATAGACATGTGTTCCTGCTCAGTCTGCTGTCCAAATGCTAACTGTTGATGGGCAACTTTAAGGACTCAGCTGCTCTCCTATCTAGGGTTCTTTATCTTGAAATAGGACTTGGAAGAGACAACCCTTCAAATACAAGACACCTTCAAATAGGTGTCTGCAAAGGAGGACACGTGACCACCCTAATGTAAACCCCGCCACCTGAGAGCAATGATGTCGCAGTAAATGTTGAAGCGCAGGTGCTCATCATGACAGTCTCCATAGCCACGCCCCCAACCATATCAACAAAGCAGTTCTAGCAGTTTTACCTCTACCAGGAGCAGGTATTTTGTAATGCTAATGGATCTTAATTGCCCATTCAAGACCAAACCACCCCCAAAGGCTTTGCATCACAGGGAACAATAGATTGTTGCTGGGAAAATTCATTTCCCCCAGCAACTGTGAGGACTGGAGCTATGGTCAGTGGGAACAGGGAATACTGAGGGTGGGGAGGGCGTGGCTGATGACATCAGCATCCCTGCTAATAGACTACTGCCAGCACTGTGTCCGAGTGAACCCTGGCTCCACCACACCACTGCCTGAAACTGGCTGCCTGTCTCTGCCTAGTGCGTGTGCTCTAATTGGGACTGGAGATGGACGGAGCGCTGTGGCAGATCCACAGGAAGGTGAATCCAAAGCCAGTCAATTCCGGGCTAAAGAGTGAGCCAAGAAGTCTGTGCAAAGTAGAGGGCAGGACTGGAATGAGGATGTGGGCAGACAAAAAGCATAAGGACAAGCAAGCAGACGGGAAAGTTGGCCAATTGGAAGGGGAGCAGACAGGCAGGAAACAAACAGAACAGGAAGGGCGACAGGCAGCAAACCTTAGGCAAGACTAGGATGCTACTGCAGTCAGGGGAGAGCTGAATCTGACCTGACCTGACCTGACCTGGAAAAATTTATCATCAGGCCAGGTCAAGAGGAACCAATGAGCTGCTGCGGAGAACTGCACCACTCCTTCCTGCACTCTGCAGCTTTGAATGCACCAGTTCACAGAAGGGGCACCTGGTCCACAGACCAGGAGATGGTTGTGGCCAACTCTATCTCCTTACTAGTAAACGGCCACTGGGTTATTTTCCTCATGGTAATTTGCTTCCCGATTGCTTAGATTGCTTAGTTCCAGCTCACTTTTTTTGTTTGTTGAATGAATCTTCACTGGAAAAATAAAGCAACAGGCTATTAATACTAATTAGCATGTATATAGCACTTCAGAGTATACAAAGTGTGTCACGTACATTATTCCAGAATATTTTACCACAGACACATATGACTGTGGTAAAAAAAAAGTTGTTTTTAAGCTGGCTGGGGCATGTGATTTATTTAGTTATTATTACATTTATATCCCACCATTTTTTCCTCTTCCAAGGAACCCAAGGCAGCTCCATTTTATCCTCATAACAACCCTGTGAAGTACGTTAGGCTAAGAGTCAGGGACTGGTGCAAAGTCACCCATGGCCAAGCGAGGACTAGAACCCGAATCTCCCGAGTCCCAGTCCAACACTCTAACCAATACGCCACACTGGCTCCAATACAATGACCGTATTGTAGGTGGGAGACTGGGACTGCAAGATGATGGCTTGCCTAAGGCTGCCTAAGAATATGTTAATGGCTGAGACAAAATCAGAAGCGGTGACTTCCAAGTTCACAAAGAGCATTCTTAGCCACTACACTGCAACCTGCTCTCTAAAGTAGAATCATAGAATCGTAGAGTTGGAAGGGGCCTATAAGGCCATTGAGTCCAACCCCCTGCTCAGTGCAGCAGAACGGATGTGGGCAGCCCAGGCAGTCACCCATCCAAGCACTGACCCAGCTCATACCTGCTTAGCATGTGGTCTGCATTATGTGCTCTTGACACCACCTGAACAAAATAATTTGTGCAATAGGTGAACTGCTGCCATGAAGCAGAGCTCAGCTCCCCTGCATATTAATTTAGGCCACAATCCTATGCATGTTTAGCCAGGAAAAAGGCCTACAACTCCCAGCATGCCCCAGCCAGCTATGCTGGTTGGGGCATGCTGGGATTTGTAGGCCTTTTTTCTGGCTAAACATGCATAGGATTGCACTTTTACTATAGTAGGAGTGGGAAACATTTTTCCCATTGGGGGCAACATTCCCTCAGAGGTAATCTCTTGGGGGCTACATGCCAGCAGTAGGCAGGGCCAGAGCCACCTCACAGACACTTTCTCTCAAGAAGCTCAAGATAAAAGAATGACAGAAACAGTGTGGGGCACTGATGACCTCAAGAAGAGAGAGAAAGAGAAAGTAACTTTGAGGCTTGGGAGATGAGATGGGAAGCAGGGCCTTTGCAGCAGACCTACTGAAAGATCTCCCCACGATGAAGGCTCCTCCTCCCTCAGCTGCCATCACCAGCAGCCGTTCCAGCAGGTGATGAGGAGAAGCGGGGCCATTCCATCAGCCTTGCCAAGAGACTTCATTTTTCCTCTTCCCTTCCCATCCCTTTTTTCTTGTGTGATGTGACTTATTAGATTGTAAGCTTGTGGGCAAGGACTGTCATGTTTTATTAATCGCATGTAAGCTGCTCCAAGAGCTGTTTTGGCTGAAGAGCGGGATAAAAATGCTTCACTCCCATGTCTTTTGGTCAACTATCCTGGGAATTCTGTTGTTTCTGAAAAGTTGTTTTTAAGCCATCCTGTCCCCCGCACACCCGTTACACTTGGCCTTCCTATTTCCTGCCCACCTGCATACACATCATCACAGTGATATTATTCATCTGTCAGCCATACATACAGAGACCCTGGCTCTCCACTTCACCCATTTGCAGTTTGTTAATTTGATAATTTTCAGTAATCCCATTTTTGGGAAGCCTTATTCCCTCCAGCCCACACACATGGACTGATCACCCACAGTGTCCATTGTATACTGCACATGCCGAGAGCTTCCATGACAGACTCTCAGCGAGGTCAAATCTTACGTTACTTATATGAGAATGCCAATTTAGGTGACCAGGATGACTGTACCAGCATCAAGGTGCGGCTTCTACTTGGATGGCCACAACCGAAGGCAGAGTGAAATGCATTTTCATTTGGCTTAAGCACACTTCTCTCAGCTCTATATTGTAGCCAATGGGTGAATATTTACCTGGTTTGGTAATAAGTCTAAGAGACCTCCTGTGGAACCTTGTGGAGCAAATGACAGTGAGGGAGTGTATGGATAATTCCCTCATTTCAGTGATGGGTGTGGGCAAGGTGAAAGCAGCAGGGCAAAGGCAGAAGGGAGAGGGCCAAACATACCAGCATGTTGTAATTTAAAGCTCTTACTGCCAGTAATGAATCCTCAGGAGAGGCATTTCAACCTTTTTAGAATGGGTGTGTACAAAAGCCAGGAAACC
Organism: Shinisaurus crocodilurus; assembly: GCA_021292165.1. NCBI lineage: Eukaryota > Metazoa > Chordata > Lepidosauria > Squamata > Shinisauridae > Shinisaurus > Shinisaurus crocodilurus. The sequence goes on along the minus strand of CM037876.1, from coordinate 205,164,099 downwards.
ACGAAACCATCAGCGGTTGGGGGAAAGGGGGGGCAGAAGCAGGGGTATGGTCCTCTGGGGTACAGATTGGGACCCCAGGCAGGCTAGATTTGATGTAGGGCAACCTTCCAGATGTGGCTCCACAGAAAATGCGTTCTTCTCTGGGAAACACACACATTTGCTACTTATCTCACGTACATTTTCATGTGTCATCAGACACCCATTCTTCCTAAAAAGGAAACCAAGGAGCAGTTCACAGTTGACATGTTGCACCTTCTTCCGAATTAATAATTTGAACTGGTTTGCCGAAGGAAGGGCTGATAAAACCAGAGACACAAGTCAGTTGAAGAGAATTCTCAGGGTCTTATGGCTGATAATCAAAATGTGGAAATCCTGACAAAATTGATAAGAAAAAGAGTGAGAGAGAGAGACTGAGAGAAAGGGAGAGATAGGAGAAAGGAATGCAGAAGTCTGGGAAACTAAAAGCAGATAAGGGCTTCTTCCACACTAATCATTTTCTTCAGAACGGACACCATTTGCTCACTCAGTTATTTGTGAGAATATGGACAATGACACTCAAACCATTATGTTCCCATCATCTTTGCCTGTTGTTCCCTGTTTTTGCTTTTAAGTGCTCATTTGTAGGGTCAGGTTGTCAGGGGATTTTGTTTTAAATGGGATTGCAGTACAGTCCTTGCATGCATAAACTGCAACACTTTTGTTGTGTTTCCTCTGGAAAGTGGATTGTGATGTGGCTGGTGATGGTGTCATCTTCTACATTTTTGTTTCTGTGAGTGCTTCTGGATGGGCAGCTCCTAGTATTGCCAATCAAAAGGCATTGTGAATGTGAACCTATTCCCTCCTTAACAGATTTTCTGTGGTAAGAAAGGGAAAAAAAGAGGAAGTGTTGTGTAAATACGTGAGAATTACAAATGGAATACCACGTTATCTGGAGCCCCTGTAAATTTTCATGAGTGAGCCAGGACGACTGCACAATAAAAGCCACACCAGGAAGCACCCAATGTTGCATTACAGTTTGAACCTCTGCTATTACCTTTTCTTCAACACAGCTCCACCTCACCTGTCATTACTTCATCATTGACTTGTGCTTGCCAACTTGTGTGTGTGTGTGTGTACAGAAACACAACAGCATGACAAAATATTTTTATTAATGTTTCTTAGTATGCAATCCTATGCAAGTTTAGACAGAGAAAAGACCTACAACTCCCAGCATGCCCCAGCCAGCATAGCTCACTAATTAGTATAATAGGGTGTAGTATATGTTTGAATCAAGTTCTAAGAAAAGAAAGGTGGGTGGGGTTATTGCCCACATGTAATGCTCCAGATATGCCCACGTATCTATGTTATTGGTATGCTATTATACCAACTTATGCATTTGTAGTATGGGGGTTGGGAGGATAGCTTGATGTGTGGAAACAAAGTTGTAAGCCTGCTTCCAACTGGTTGCAGAAGAGCACTGACTGCATAGCACATAAGGGCCTTAGGCTGCAGTCCTATGCACACTTACCTGGAAGGAAGCCCCACTGAACACAATGGGACTTACTTATGAGTAAAGTTGCATAGGGTTGCATTGTTAGTGTGCAATGAACACCCAAAGAAAGATGGGCAACGGTAAAATAGGGAATGAGCCTTATTTCACATGAAGGAAGAAGTCACAGTGCGGTAGGACTTCATAGCCCATTTGGAAATTCCATGTTTAATTTAGTTGTACCCAAAGAAGCAATTTTGTAATTTACACTCAATTCTGAACATTTTTTCCAAATGACACAAACTTTCCTTGCTATGTTGACTTTGTTCTTGTTTTGTTCCTCAGAACCAGCATTCCAACTCTTGGGCCCAGTACTGCAAACTAAAAACTCTGCTAGTTTTAGTGAAAACATGGGAGGTTAAACATGAGTAGTCAAGAATGCAATGTTCTGTGGCCCATATTAGACGAACCATCCCTAAAAACTGTCTCCAAGTTTTTGCAGACTTCCCCGAGGCCATGTTTTTATGGCAGCTGCCATGTTTTCCCCCTAAAAATGTCCAGGAACAACGCAGGATACAGGTAATTGTGGAGTGGGGCTCTTCCGTTGCCATCACCGCTGCCTCCAGGGGCAGCAAAATAAAATTAAGAAAAGAACAAGAAGCCATCCCTGCCACTGCTCAAGTTAAGCGCTGCCCCTTGGCAGCAAAATTTGGGGTGCACCCCCTAACCCCCCCCAATGAATTTACCTTTCCCTCACCCCCATTAAGGAGCCTCAATTCGCTTTCCCCCTTCCTCTGCCACAGGGATCACTTAAATGGTAAGTTTAGGTGATCCTCATCCCAGGACTAGTAATTATATTCACATGCTAAAGAGTGACAAAGCTGCAGTGATAGCCTCCTCATCTTTTTTAAAATTAATTTTTCATTATAACATTTCAACAAAACAAAACCATAAAGAGGTAAAGAAAAAAACCCTGTAACTACATAGATTTGAATATATCAATGTCAATACATGTATATGAAAATACAGTTTTCTAAGAATTATACATAAACTTCAACAAAGGCAGACCAAATATCCATACATGGTGCATATATTTGCAAGTGGCGTCTATACACCACCCATTCAAATGTTGAAAGCATCATTAGGTCCTCAATCCATTGCATTATAGGGGGTGAGAGTTTATCCTTCCAATGTTGTAATATCAGTATTTTAGCTTTCAAAAGGGCATAGAGAATCCATGCACTGACTGTGCATTAACTTCCAGGTAGCAGGTAGATAATTTAAGAGGACATGTACATCAGAAAATATTAGAGAGTATTCCAATACAGACCTTCCCCTGGAATACGTGCAGCTGTGGGTGGGGAGGAATTTTGCAGACGTGGGGGAAGAGAGTCGAGGCTTACCTGTTGACGCAGGTAGGTAGACAGCAAAGGGGTGGGGCTACAGGGGCCAATATTAGGCCCGGCAGCCCCAACCCACACCCTCTTTGTTTCTTGCAGCTCCCTCCCTCCCGCCCTGTATACAGTATGGGCTCCTCTGGTCGCTGTTAAGGGGCCGAGTAGGAATTTTGGTTCATCTCTATATAGGGGGATGAGCGCGTTTCGCCTACTCCATACTGCTGCAGGGTTGGAGGTGTTTGCAATCAGTGCATAGCAAGTCAAATTTGGTCACATTTGGATAGTAGGCAGGTAAGTGCGGGTTAGGGTATTGATAGGGTGAGGTGAGCATCCCTGGCACCATTCAGGTGACAGGCGGTTTCAGGAGGCCTCAGATTGACGGCTCAGTAGGCTCAGTCAGCTGAGGATCAGGAACGCCTGTGATGCCTTTGTTCTCGCCAAGCTTGTTGTTGTGGGACTCCGAGAGGGGGCGACGCAACAAAGGCTCCCAACACTGTAAAGTGGAAAATGGGGCAGCGGCGGATCCAACGCCACCTCCCTGATTTGGATGCTCCGCCCAATTGCACAATTGAGCGGCCTAGGAGGCCGGACTAGAATAACCCGCACTCCATCCCTTTGCAGCTCATTGTATGTAAATAAACGTGGCCCAGTTAAACACCAAATAAGTGTCTCGGCTCTTCATTTCCCTCCTACGTTCGCAAAAAGTTTATCCATATAATAAGCTCCTTATAATAATAAGACAAACTCTTATTAAAGAGACGTTTTGGCGTCTAATAGACACAGAACAAGAGTTTTAGCAGAATAAGGCGTAATCAGAAATCCATAGACACTTCAGATACAGATGATAAAGCGGCGATCTGTTGATTAGGCAAAATGGGACAGTCCAGTTCCCTCTTATATTCCTGCTTAAGACCCTGTGTATCATATTTATTCACTGATAATAAGTATTCATAAACATGGATTGTGGGTCAATATAACTGATTAGCCTCAATAAGTGCTTCCAATAGAGAAGGAAACTCTGAAACTGTAAAAGCACAGGGCCAAACCTAGAATCTAACAAATGTTGCAATTGCAAATATTGCCATTCAGTCGTAGCAGGCAAATCGTATTTGGCATGCAAATCCGAGGATGACAAAAAAATCATAAACAGCACCCACTAATTGATCCAAGGTGAAAGTCAACTTATCCGTCTAAGTCCACCACAAAACCCTTTTCTTACCCATTTTTAAATCTGGATGTTCCCATAGAGTCAATATAGCATGAGAAAGTTGACGTGACATTATATGCCACCCGTCTCTAACAGCCATCACTTTGGGAGGAACCCTATATCTTTTAATGTGCCAAGAACCTAATGTCATCCATTTGGAAAGAAGATTCAGACAGGAAGAGAAAAGACCAACATTTAGTACAGGTCAGTAAATAGCCCAATGATATAAAGCAAGCTCCGCGCAGCTGTTTTAAGGTGGTTTTCTATTGGTATTTACGTGAGAAAAGTAGCCCCGGGGTCCCATCGCATCAGTTCCTGGCACAGCACCGGGACCCGTCACGTCACTTCCAGGTCCCCGGAAAGTCGGAAGGATGCCTCGCTCTCACTGTCACCGCGTGAGGAATCGAGTGGCAGGGGTACTCGCCGAGCACAAGGCGAGCACCCCAACAGGTACGTGTACATCACTCCCTCAGTAAACCTGGAAGCAGTTCATAACGTGCTAGTGCTAGGTACAGACCTCGATATGGCAGAATTCTTGTTAGATTATGAGGAGGTACTTCAACTTGACAGCATCAGTCATGTTCACAAGATGACATTGTCCCATTTGGTCCTATTTTCTTACATTATCCAAAGAATACAGAAATGTGACAAGACCAATGGTGCATCTTCTAGAAGCAGCTAACCCTCATGGTGCTGATGCTGAATGTCTCATCAGCACGAGTGTCACTGTCATATTGAAGTCCATAACCAGAAACAGACTCTAAGTTTAGTCAGAAAATAAGTACCTCTACATTAGAATCATCTATCACAATATGCCACCTCTCACTGAATGGGATCCTGGGGCATCAATTCTCCTATGGATGACAGAACCAAAGACACCACTAAAGCAAGAGAGCAGATGTGGTTTAAAGGAATTTCTCAGCAGTCCCCAAGCAACAGTGCTCATCCCACCCAGTCCCAGATGGTGATGATCTGACCATTTTTTTTAAAAAAGGGAATTTTGATGTGATAGGTATAGTGTGTGAGAGAGAGGCGGTATGGCACATGGCACAATTATGTAGTCTTCTTCTTTGCGTTTGTACTGCTATGTGCCACCGTTGTATGCCCACATATACCGTTGATATATACACAGGAGTTAATAAATGCTTTTGACTAGTCAAGCAGTAGGTCCCAATAATATATGATTAGTATAAGGTTATGAAGGTTGAAAGGAAACAGTAATAATCTTAATGTTCTATTTCTTTATCTTATTTTCTTATCTATTTCTTTTAGGAAACAACCTTACTTTTTATTAAAGTCCATATTCCCAACGGTACAAAAACCTAGTTTCCAATGCACCTTTCCCCCCCCAACAGCACAAAATGTGTCCAGCTGCATATTAGAATAAACCCTGGCTCAAGGGTAAGGTCAAGAATGTGACAGCTTATCATCAATGATAGGACCACAATGTGGAGGCGTTGAGCAGTTTCTTCCCCACACCAAAGCAACCCACTAGGCTGCTTGGCATGACATACCTTCTTAGAATATCTGTGAAAGCTAAAAGGCCAAAAGACACATCCGGAGACATTCATCTGGCTGTAGGGAAGTTCAAAGAAGGGCACAGATATCTGTGCAAAGTTTTTCCTTTCTTCTGGTCCTGCCTAAATTCCACTCCCACTCAAAGCATCTCCAGAAGTCCACGTTTTTGTAGTGCTAAACCAAGGAAGAAGACTGTCCGCTATTCAGATGGCAGGAAATTCGACACTTTACTTCTCATCTACAGTTTAAATATTGAGAAATACAGACAAGTGCGTAACTATCAACATTTATTTTGCTGGGGGGGGGGGGCAGAAGGGGAAGCTTGATGCTGGCTGGGAATGATGGGAGTTGAAGTCCAAGACATCTGGAGGGCACTAGATTGAGGTTGGCTGTGATATATATTCAGGCTTTTTCTAGTTAATTCTCTCCTGCCTTAACACCACTCATAAGTGGCCCCAAAAGTGTGAGAGAGGCCCAAATGTACTTCTTAGAGCACATCTACACTACAGACTTAAAGTGGTTTAATAGTCCTTCCCGGTTCCTAGCAAACCTCATGGACTACTAGGGGTCTCTAACAGTGAATGTTCAGTACCATCATCAAACTACCGGTACAATTCTCAGGCTTCTTGGGGGAAAGTTGTGATAATTAAACTGGTGTAAAACCTATAAAGGTTTGTAGTATAGACATACCCTTGGTGGTGTTATCTATGAAAACACCCTTAGCTTTGTAGACTACTGGGAGACAAAGTGACCAATTTCTGCTCATAGTATTTCCTGCTTCCTTCTCTAGAATAACAGAACCACAGCCCAGAAACAACAGCAGATATGTCCATGATTCTACATTATGTTGTACTGATAGTGACATTGTTATCTGTATTTCCCTAGGCTGGATAGACTCAAAAATGGTTTCATAAGCATGCAGGTTCAGGCTCACAGGGAGAGTCGTCCAGATACGTAGAGGTGGGATCTGATCTCAAAAGTGGCACAGATATCTTGCTTGTGATTTTGCATTCTATCAGCGGCATTTAGTGTCCGCTTAGGAGTGTGAGGGCCAAACTGCATGTGATGCTAAACACGTCTCCTGGAGTTGCATGCTTGGTTTTTGAACTGAGGATAGAAGCCACCAGTGGGCGGGGGGGGGGGGGCGGTGGCTCGGATTGGGACTGTGGTGTGTGTGGAGGGATGGGGGACTAGCCTTTTCCTTCCATGCTGTGATCCTGATGAAAATCCTCCGGCACCAAACCTATTTGTCAACAATGGAACTTTCCCTCCAATGCCAAACAGCAGCCTCAGGAGGGGCAATTTTCATTGGGACTACAGCGTGGGAGGAAAGGGTTAAACCGCCCTCCCCTAACACCACACTCCCAATCCTGAATGCCATCCCATCATAGCTGCCATTTTTAGTGTGTGTGTGTGTGTGTCTGTGTGAGTCTGTGTGTGTGTGTGTGTGTGTGTGTGTGTCTGTGTGTGTGTGTTGGTGGTGGTGGGGAGAGTCATGGCATACTTAGGGTCGTATGTATTTTGGCCCAAAGTCAAGAGTCTGCTGTTGCAAAGAGAGAGAAGTTCAATTTTAGAAAAACATTACATCCCCACAAATGCATAAAAAGGCAAATGGTCAGAGGAGAGTTTGAAGAACCAACTACATATTTTATTTATTATATTTATACCCCGCCTTTTTTCCTGCAAGGAACCCAAGGCAGCTTACATAATCCTCCTCCTCTCCATTTTATCCTCACAACAACCCTGTGAGGTAGGTTAGGCTGAGAGTCATTGACTGGCCCAAATTCACCCAGTGAGTTTCATGGCTGAGTGGGGACTTGAACCTGGATCTCCCGAGTGCCAGCCCAACACTCTCACCACTACGCCACACTGGCTCTCAATTACCTGACCGTTCATTATGCCTCCGTTTAGTTTGAGGGAAAATACACAAGGAAGATGAATTTTCCAGAATAGAAAAGAGAGGAAGAAGGTTGAGGGTAGCAAGACACCGCCCCCCCCCCCAAGGTCCCCTTGCAGCTGGTCACAACAGTGAAAATGTTGAAATATGAGATAATATCTATCTAATCTAAGGGAATGACAAGTGGTGCATATTGTAGAACCCCCAGCACCATCAGTGGGGCAGCCAGGGCTGGACCTTGGGGCCAAAGTCCAGGGCTTTTCAACCCAAGGCACACCCCCAATGATCACCCAGAGAGCAGCACGTGATGGGGGCCGTGGTGAACTGGCCCCGTGTCAGCACCTGGGCTGGTATGAGCATGCTGGGCCTGACACTGCTCACCACTGACAGCATCCTTTCTTATTATTATTTTTTTAAAAAGTTTTACAGTCAGGGGTGCAGCTGGCCAAGCATATATGTGGTTACATATGTTCATTGTAGTATTTTTACTTTAAATATATATTATCCTTTTCTACAATGCAGTAGTGATTATTCCCAAGTAAACGTATTTAACATCACAGTAGACATAAGGGTGCTGTGATTTAAAAGAATTTAAAATGTGAATGCACTGCACATGCTCAGAAAACTTTTTTTTAAAAAAAATCAGGGTTGGCAAACAGGTGGTTGCACCCAGAGCGCCTAATTGGGTAGCTATTCTGGGAAAGTCAACCATAAATCACACCACACAGTGTTGGGTTTAAACATAGGCCTGTGGCTTACGCTGGCTCAGCTTGTCTGAGCGTGGAAAGCTAAGCAGGGTCAAGCCTGGTTATTACTTGGATGGGAGACCCCTCCTCTAGTTTCCTGCATTGAGCAGGGGGTTGGACTCGATAGCCTGTAGGCTCCTTCCACCTCTATGATCTATGAAATCTAACATGGCCTGATGGCCACAACTTTATTGGTTACAGCTAGAGTTTGACATGGCATATGGGAGGATCCGTTAATCAGCCTGCCTGCCTGCTGACCGATTCTCACCCCAGCCCATGTGCTGGGTGGCCCCCTTTTTGGGGAGGGGAGGTTTACTGGAGCCTGGGTTGATCCTGCCACAGTGTGTGCCGTTTGAATGTTTCCCTGCTCCCCCAGGGGTGGTGCTGGCACACAGCCCCCGAGCTGGGCTGTAGCCCTGTGGCCCCACCCCTGGGAACCCCCCCATCCTGCTTAGGGAGGGGACATGTACCCCCTGCCCCATTTTACTTGGATCCAGTCCAATGCCATCCACCTAGAAAAGTTGTGACAATTTGCCTGGCAATTCCACCTGACCAACTTGCATTGCTGTGAGAAAGGCGAAAACCCTGTGAGGCCAGGCCAATCAGCCTCGTCAGGTAAAATTCTTTCCCAGCCCCGTCAACTGGCAGCTGACTGATGTCCACAGCAATGTGACCTTGCTCCCAAGGAGGGTGGGTTGGGGCAAAACAAAGGCGGTGGCAAAGGTGGGGGGAAGAGGCTGAGTCCGGACCGTGGCCCCTTTTTGTAGCATACCCTCCAACATTTCACAGATGAAAATAGGGACACACATGTGAATTTGTAAGAGGTATGGTTAAGCAACATGAAGCTGTGATCAAGAGGGTGTGGCCAGGCAACATGAGGGCGTGGCCAAGGGTATGGCCAGACAACCAAAGGGCATGGTCAAGTACAAAAGTTATTAGAGGAAACACACAAAATCTTATATATTATAATTATTACATTATTATATTATATATTATTTTATAATATTTTAGAAGTGGCTTTTCTAATATTTTTTAACCTTACTTAAACCCTTAATTGTTGATATCTGGTGTTTTTCATGGGGGGGGGGGTCAGTGCTTGCAGGGCAATCTCTTTCTTTTTGTTTTAAAATGGTCAGGATTGACACAAATTCAACAGGTGAAACTCACCCACCCACCCCACACCCCCAAACATGGATCTTCAGTTCAGAGAGAAGAGGAAGTTTCTTGCATTTCCCTCTGACACTGTAATCTTACCTGTTAGAGGCACAGAGTCAGCTCTGTTAGGAAATAAAATCTTTGGCAATATAAAGATAGGGATCATGTGATAAATTCCCTCATTCACCTCTCCCTCCCTCTGTCCAGGCCACTGGGTGCAGCCTCCTTTTCAGCAGGTAGAGCATGTGTGCGCGTGCACACACATCCTCCCAGCATCTGTCTCTCTGTGGAGCTGTTCGAGCCTAAAAAGAGCTACACTTAAAGGGGCCATGCCATGGGCAAAATTGCAACTAAGCTTGTAGTTTTAGCTTAGCTGTAATTTTGCCCATGGCATGGCCCCTTTAAGGAAAGTTTTAAAAGTTTAAATTCAGGACTCTGCATGACAAAGTGAGAAGGCAGGACAGCTTAAGGGTTTTCGGGACAGTCCTGGCATTTTCAGGGCAGTTGGAGACTATGTTGTAGCTGTGATGCAGACTGGAGGGAAAACTCCCTCCAAGCCCACTCCCAGGGAGCCCTCCTCCCACCATCATCAGGCGATCACTCGTGACTGAGTAAGATTGTCTTCCGGGATAAAAGGAGGAAATTCTAAAGAAGATTGTGTAGACTCTAGCGATGGGTCCGTAAGTGACTGTGGAGGCCAATTCTAGATCCACACAGCTTCCCACAGTGAGGACACAGGTTACCAGATAGAAGATGGTCCTGTAAAGGATTCATTTGACGTGCTTTTCGCTTAGCACGTTTCTCCCTTTCACCTTGCACTCGGGCTTCTTCAAAGTCCATGGAACCTTTGTGAAAGGCCAACCTCCATTTAGATTGTTCATGGGCCAGAGCTTCCCAGTTTTCGATGTTTATATTGCATTTTTTTAGATTAGCCTTATGAACATCTTTAAACCTCTTATATTGACCACCGATATTCCGCTTTCCATCCTTGAGTTGGGAGTAAAGTAACTGCTTTGGGAGACGGCAGTCAGACATTCGAACAACATGACCGGTCCACTGAAGTTGGCGTTGAAGGATCATTTTTTCAATGCTAGTAGTCTTTGCTTCTTCCAGTACACTGACATTTGTTCGCCTATCTTCCCAAGTAATTTGCAGGATTTTCCGGAGGCAACGTTGATGAAACCTTTCAAGGAGGTGGAAGTGACGTTTATAGATAGTCCATGTTTCGCAGGCATACAATAAAGTTGGTAATACAATGGCTTCATAAACCAGTGTTTTGGTCTTCTTACAAATATCCCGATCCTTGAACACTCTATGTTTCATTCGAGAAAATGCGGCACTTGCGGAGCTCAGACGATGCTGGATTTCACTGTCAATGTTAGCTGTAACAGAAAGATAGCTGCCAAGATAGAGAAAATGATCGACATTCTCCAGTATTGTCCCGCCAAGCTGGATAGATGGCATCACCAAAGGATTGGCTTGCACTTGCTGATGAAGCACTTTGGTTTTTTTGATGTTAAGTGAGAGACCAAGTTTTTCGTATGCTTCTGCAAAAGCATTTAGGATAGTTTGGAGATCATCCTCTGAATGTGTGGAGACCACATTATCATCAGCATACTGAAGTTCCACAACGGAGGTTGTAATTACCTTACTTTTTGCTTTCAGCCTGCTGAGATTAAAAAGCTTTCCATCTGTTCGATATATAATTCCCACACCGGTGGGAAGTTTCCCCTTGACAAGATGTAAAACCATGGCGATGAAAATGGCAAATAATGTTGGGGCAATAACACATCCCTGTTTAACACCTGATCCCACTTTAAATGGAGCACCATGAGAGCCGTTGTTGTCCAAAACCGTTGCCGTCATGTTGTCATGGAGAAGTCGCAAGATATTCACAAATTTATTGGGGCATCCAATTTTCATAAGGATAGTCCAGAGAGCTGTACGGTCTACAGTATCAAAGGCCTTAGCCAAATCGATAAATGCCATATAAAGGGGTTGATTTTGCTCCCACCAGCCCACCGCACAGCTGATCAGGAGGGAGTGCTGGTGGGAAACTGCCAAATCGGCCTCCGCCTGGCTCACCGCCATGCCAGGACCACCTCCCATTTCCCTCCACAGCCTCCCAAGCCACAGCGCAAATCGGAGCCCCCAGGTAAGCTAGGAATTTGAGCTTGGGGGGGTTGGTTGGTGAGGGGGTTCTCTATCATATTAGGAATGCAGAAGCAGTTGTATAGAATGGAATGGTGGTGTAGCAGGGAGAAGAGAAATGTTAGTTGTGTGCATCACAACTGAAGTAATACACATGGCCATCTAAAATGTCCCCCTGTAAGACTAAACAGTCTAGAGCAGGGCTCTCCAAACATGGGTCCCCAGATGTTGCCGGACTACAGCTCCCAGAATCCCTTGCTATTAGCCATGCTGGCTGGGTATGCTGGGAGCTGTAGGCCAGCAACATCTGGGGACCCAAGGTTGGAGAGCCCTGGTCTAGAATCTAAAATTACCTGTCTGCACCATTTTATTTTTTTTATTTTATTTTTTATTTATACAGAAATTCATTGTATTTCAATACAATGAGTCCCAAGGAAGGGAGCATCAATTAAAACCACAAGCTACAATCCAAGAGCATCAATAAAACCAGCAGAGGAAAGGATAGAGGCAAAACTATACAGCAGCCAATCAAACTCCATAAAATCCAAAAGCACTTTAACTACAGAAGTCCAGTCTAAAAAGACCAGCCCATTTGAAAGGGCCAAACTTCTGAATCTGGCACACCTTGGCAGGCAGGCAGTGGATTCTCTAGTTTGCAGCCATTACAGAGAATGCCTGTTCCATAGTAGTAGCTACCAATCTGATGGATGATGGAACCATCAGAAGATGTTCTATTCTAGCTCTCAAAGAGCAAGGAGGAACATAAACTCTTTCAGCTTATGGAAAAAATATGAAATGATCCAGCTAATAAGGCTGCAGTTACTATTAATGGCTTTCTGACTGTATTCAGAGAGGCATCCTGTACTTCTCTGTATGCTTATGCCAATAATTCAGGCATGATGAGGGTGGGTGGGGAGCTCCAGTCCTCTCCCTGATTGCTGCTGTTTGCTGAGGAAGCCACTTGCCAGAAGAGACCAGTCCAAATCCAATGTGTCACCATGCAGGCTGCTCTATTAATAACATCACATTTTCCTCATTGCAAAGTTAATCACTTGTCGGTGTCTCTAAAAATCCATAAATAGGGATAAAGAACGACCTAGCCAGAACCATAATGGCAAAGGGGAGAACTCAACCACAAAAGTATAGAGTGCAGCAGCACCAGTATCAACACAAGCACTAGGGGAATCCCTCTTCATTCGTACATCCACACTTATTATTGTTATGGTAACAGGGGCAACAAAGATCCCATATCAAAGGCACTGTGTTGAAGAGGGAAAATGTTTTGCTATGTATACAGTTTTGTCCTGGCGTCACAAAACCAATTGACATAAACCTCCTTTAAATGTGCCCTATTTAGGCATCTAAATAGTTTCAGCAGTGCAAGGATCACAACAACATTTCTTAGAAAGAGTAATTGAAGGGAATACTGTGTTTGAAAGTATCAGATCCTATGCCTTCCTTCCTCGATCTCAGCAAAATAAAGCAACATAAACAAAGGGCACATCCTTGAGATTTTCCTTTATCAACTGGGAAGCTTCCACTGACTACAATGGGAAACTATGTGAGTAAAAATTAATTCAACTTGTGCCACGTTATCTTCTAAGTCAGTTTACACTTTAGATGATGCTCTGGTCCTGAGTGAACGATTTAAGGCCACTTCATGTTTCATCTACATAAAGCACTTGCAGATTCTAAATTAGAGGTAAGGTCATTATTCAGTTCTAGGTGTGCTCACAAGTCTGCTTTTGGCAAACTGCAGGAAAGGAGAGCCCTTCCCCCAGACTTCCTGTGCCAGCACTTCCTGGAATCCTGTTTCCTTTCTAGATCCTGAGTCTCCCCACTTAGTTCCATTACTCATGATGCATCATTCCTTTTTTCTTTTCTCTTTTACAATGAACCCCTAGAAACAATAGCGAATACATATTTACAATATACAGTATTAGTGCTTTACTGAAAATTTATCCCACATTTTTTTTGGACCATTCTCATTCAATTTGATAGAAAATAAACTGCTTTCATAAAGAAATTCAAAGGAGAAGAAAATTTAGGAGAAATTCTCACTGGTTAGGTTCAGGTTTCTTGTGCGTATGTTACTTAGGAGGTGGCCGAGGAGTGTGCATAAGTGCCCTGTCTTTCATTGTACAATCATCTCTCTGGCAGCCTGTAGCCTCCTCGGCTTTCCACGTTTCAATTAAAGGCCAGGGAAAGACATCATAAGGTAATTCCTCGATAGGGCTTTTTCAGCTCAGGAACTGCAGGCAGCCTGGGAGGCTGTAGAGCAGGGCTCTCCAACCTTGGGTCCCCCAGGTGTTGCTGGCCTACAACTCCCAGCATACCCAGCCAGCATGGCTAATGGCAAGGGATTCTGGGAGCTGTAGTCCAGCAACATCTGGGGACCCAAGGTTGGAGATCCCTGCTGTAGACCAACGGAGAAACGTGTAATAAACCACACACAGCATCCTCGGCTGCCTCACAGTGATTACGTAAGCTCAAAAACACCACAAAAATACATTATAAATGTGGCAGAACAATGGAAGCCTCATTCATGGAGAAGAAAACTTTCAGGAAATTGGAGGACAGATTTTGGCACAGCACTAGCTCCACCTCTTCCCTGAGCTAGACACAACACTGTCCCACTCACACCTGCATTGAGCTGGATGCAAAACGGGGGTCAGCCTGCCAACACAGTTGATGCTGTTGCCACTTGCAGTGGCAACACACACCCCAACCCATTAGGAAAAAAGAAAGAAGCTGTGCTATGAGCCCTGCTAATGGCGAGCCCTACCTGTGAGAAACCGTTGAGAATTTCTTCTCCCCCTGGAGAAATTCAATGACATTGTCCCCACAATTTCTCTGTCCAGTGTCCACAAATAGGGTGGAGAATTTCAAGAGGCCATCTGCGCACTGCTCTACGATAAATATTTACAACCATTAATACTTTACAACCCTCTCCCACTCAAGGCCAGAGGTTGCAAGCACATAACCTTGATAGAGTCCCATCTTTGCCATGAACTCACTTCATAATACACTGGATTCTGTAAAAGATGGTCTGATCTGAATATCTTTAGTTCTAGGTGTGCTCACACAAGCTGCAGTTAGGGAGAGCCCCTCCCCTCCCCTCCCCCAGACTTCCTGTCCCAGCACTTCCTGTTTCCTTTCTAGATCCTAAGTCTCTGCGCTTAGTTCCGCTACTCCTGATACACTTCAAAACAAAAGTCCTTTGTGAAAGTCACCTTCTGTTTAAGAATTATCATAAAGAAGCTTACTTGTAGCTTGCCTGCCACATCTGTCAATCATAACCATTGGTTTTTCCCTGTGAATATGCAGGGAAGCCAAAAGCAACTTTGATTCAGTTCTGTCCTTACTGCTCCGTTTTATTTTATTTTTTCCTATTGAACTTCGGTTAATGCTTCAAGTTGGTGTCACACCCACACTGAATTCTCTGCCAATATGCAGGTGCAACAATCTGCCGCTCTCGGGGGGGGGGGGGGGGAATACTGCCTGCAGCGATTGCCTTTATTTCAGAGCTTCCTGCTATCACATTCGGCTCTTGAGGCTTTCATTTTGTGAAACCCTTTTATTGACAGATTAAAGAGCTGTGGAGATGAAAATAGTTATCTGTGTCCCCGAAGAGTGAGACTTGAACCCTATATATCACTGCTTTCTGAAACTTTCTTGGCCTAGGAGATATTTGAGAACTAGCCTAGTGTCTCCTGGGAAGGATCTTAAATTGGGGTGTATATTTAGAGCAGGGACAGCCAATTCTTGTATCCTCTCTACTCTCCAGTGGTCCTGGTCCAGGGGTTGGAAGTATATTTTGCCACACAAACAGCCCCCATTGAGGAAATTATACCAGAAAACTATAGCCTCTCCCTTATTTATTTATTTTTTAACTATCTTTCCCAAGTGAGACTGTGGGCAAGTTTATTACTACATGTTGGTTAAAATTTGGAAGGCCCACTGGGGGGTCAGAGAAAATTTCTTCAGGGGCCCAAGCTGGCTCTTAGGCCATCTGTCGGCCAGCACTGAACTAAAGATGCACACAAATTAGTTTTCTCCAGAGGACCAATAAGGGAAGAACAGCAATGGGTGTGAATTCTATCTGAGTAAACAACAACTGATAGACAGCCCTTCTATTTTTATGGTGATGATCAAAGTTGTGAAGAAAAATAATAATGTTGGTTTAAAGCAGGGGTGGGGAACCTCTTTCAGCCTGAGGGCCAAATTCAATTTCAGAGAAGTTCTTGGGGGCCGCATTCCAGTGGTGGGTGAGACCAAAGACAAAGGGGGTGGGGCCAAAAATACCAGCATATTTTAGCTTACTGCTCTTACTGCCAGTAACTAAGCCTTAAGTTAGGAGGAGAGGCATTTCAACCTTTTCAAATGGGGGGAAAACTGCACAGAAGCCGGGAAACCACCAAACAATTGGTGGTCAGAGGAAAGGGGGCGTGGCCACCTGGAGAACCCCCAGGGGCTAAATTAGGACCCCAAGAGGGCCAGATTCAGCCCCCAGGCCTGATGTTCAACACCTCTGCTTTAAATGATACAGATATATGTATAGATATATGTATAGATATGGAGATCGAAAGGAAGCATGAAGACTGAGGAACCACACACTAGTTATGTGTGAATTCACACTATGGGAAGAATTGGTTACAGATTATAGAAATCATTTGGGGGAAAGCTCAAGATGTGTGTTTTCTGCAAAGTGGGTTGATCTGAGGTAACAGAAACCTTTAGGATAGGAAGATTTTTTAAAAGAGTGCTCTCTCTCCTCTCTTTTTACTGTGATATAAACCATTTTATGGTATTTCCAGCAAAAAAATGTTTCTGAATACATGCACACATGTTCTCCATTAATTAGGAAGAAACCACTGCTAACAACACACTGCACCAGAGTTGCCAAGAACTGTCAGATGAAGGACAAGGAAGACCACTGAGGAGAGCTTGCTGCCTCCCTGGAGAAAGGAAGTCAGCCAGCAGGCAACTCTTGACTGTTGGACCAAGCCAGACTCATGTTTAAGGCTGCCACCTTTTGAAAAATATAACTAAATCTCTGTGACTGGAACCAGGGGCTTACAGAAAGAAAAGAGCGGGTGGGGGGGTTGGAGGGGGGAAGCATCTGAGAACAGCAGTTCTGCTTTGGAACTATTTTTGGAATTTTAAAAACACTCTGAGAGGGGAGGTGTGCCTCCCACTTGTTGAAATTCATGAAGAAAAATCTTTATTTTGTTGTATTAAAGAAATTAAGAAACAACTGGAAGGAAAGGAGGAGAACCTCGCTCCCTGCTTCGATTTGATTGGATTTGCTTGAAAAGTCAAACAAAAACAAATCTACACCAAAGCTGTTTTGCTCCTTAGCAAACTCCCAGCATGCACTTCAGCTTTGGATAGTTAGGGCCATACCAAGGGATTTTGACTCCCTGTATGGATACACTGTACGATCTGGGAAGTTTGCCCTGGGATTCCTTGCAATGTTGCAGAGGTTGGTTGTGTTCCATTCCTGGGCTGTGTGTGCTTGGTTATGCACCCCCGCATCCTCTGTGACATTGCAAAGGATCTTGGGATTCTTCTTTCAGATCACATGCTGCTTTGCTATGTCCCTAAAAATATTACCATATCAAAGCCACCATTTGCTTTGCTTGTGCCATCAAGTCAGTTCTGCTCATAATGTTAAAAGGACACCATTATGGTTACTATCTTAAAATGTTGCATCTCAAACTCACATGCTTCACATGCCACAGCCTTTACAGCTTTATTGTAGAGCATAGAACATTGCAGAACTGGAAGGGGGAGCGAGTGGGGGGGCAGCTGGTGGGGGAGCTTCTGACAGCTGAGGAAAAGTGTCGCTTGGGCACTTTTCCCCACTCATCTCCCCTCAGTGCTGCTTCTGTGCCCCCTGGGATACCGACGGGAGGACTGAGGGAGGAAGAGGGGAGAGGCAGCGCCTCTGGACCTCCACTCTGCCTGACCGTTAGCCAGGCACAGCCGGGGCCTGGGGCTAACTGTAAACCCACAGAGGTTTCAGGACCTCTGTGGGTTTAAGTGACATGCAAACCTGGCCATTGTGTGCTGCTTCAATTGCATTGAATGTACTGAACAATAGCTGGCAAGTTAAAATCATGTAGGCTGGCTCTACATACCTTTAGAAATCACCTCAGGTACAAGGAACATTTATTCTCTAATACAACTCCCTACGAATCCATCTACTTTTATATTTGAAGGGTCAAGAACAAACACGTTCTCATTTTTTAAAATTTTTCAGTTGTTCTATTGATAGTTCTTCAGAAAAGTAATATTTTAATAGCAACTTCAGGTGTGTCTAGATGCATATCGCTTGAATGGTGAGAGCACTATGGAACTGCACTCAACCCTTTTTGGCCAGACATCCAACCTTTCTCACTAAACTGAACTCAGAAGCAACCAGTGTGAGAGCCAGTGTGGCGTAGCGGTTAGTCTTGGCCTGGGACTTGGGAGATCCCCTTCTAGTCTCCACTCAGCCATGAAGCTCACTGGGTGACTTTGAGCCAGTCACTGACGCTCAACCTGACCTGCCTCACAGGGTTGTTGTGAGGATAAAATGGAGAGGAGGCTTATGTAAGCCGCCTTGGGTTCCTTACAGGAAAAAAGGTGGGATATAAATATAATTAATAAAATAAATAAAACTAGTGTTTCCTTCTCCCAGCAGAATCTGGACTGTGCAGAATGCTGGTTGGATGGCCACTGTAACAATCATTCAGTTCAACATGGTGCCTTTTAAAAAGAAACCATGTTTATCTGGATGATTTATTTATTTATTACATTTCTATACCACTTCTATATTCTATGTCAACTGTAACTGTCACAGAGAAAAGATCGTAGACAGTTACCTAAACGTACTCACTAAGCATGCCAGTAGTCCCATAATAACAGAATAATGCCGTTTCAAATGTATTTCAGCAGATATCATGACAATAACGTGAAGAAATTGTCTAAAAGTCACTTCTTTCCCATTAGGCTCACCAAAGTGGATGAAGTAGCATTGTTGATGTCAAAACACAAAGAAAGTGCAGTACTATCTGCGATGAACACTTGTTTCCATGCTCAGTGGCTCTTTTTGTTAATTACGCTTGCAGTTAAAACTTAAAAGTGAGATAGAACATTACTTACCAATACCACTCCATCTTATAGCAGGCACACTGAGCCAATCAAATTTGTCCTTCATAAGCAGTGGTTGGAATCAGCCGTAATTTTAGTACTTACTATCCTGTAGCAATGAATTGTCATCTGATAAAATAATGCATACTGTATGTCAGTAGTATTATGTATGATAAATGGGGTATGTGTGTATGTGTGTGGAGATAGATAGATAGATAGATAGACAGAGAGACAAACAGACTGATATAAAATTAACCCATATTCTATGGCCAATTCCAACATTACATTACGTGCATGATTATTTCCTGAGATCATTTGCAAGTTTGAAGGCGCATCCGTATCATGCGAGTGTAGGATGTGCATTCAACCGAGCAGTTCACAAACCAAGTTTTTGAGCAGGACTTTAGAATGTGTCCAAATATATGCTTATATGTGAAAAATGGTAACACCTCTTTGTCTACTGGGCAGGGGCAGGGGGAGAGGAGAGAGAAGGAGGACGAGAGCCCAGAGGAGCCCAGCCAAAGGGGAATGTTCTGGCAGCCTGAGCTGGAGGTCAAAGTGAAGTTATTTATCATCACTGTGCATATTCCTTCTCATCTGTGCACAACCAGCTCCAATGGCTCAGCTTGCATTTTGGCTCCCAGCGCAAAGCCAGTCCCTTGGCTACGCTCTGCCTTGGCTTTCCATTCACACTTTCTGTCTCATCCAGTTGAGATGAGAGGAGAGCGATGGATGCAATAACTTCATTGGGAGAACCAGTTCCAGAAGTAGGGAGGGGGGGATGTATCTATTAGCCAAACTAGAGAGAAATAAGATATCAACAACATGTATATCTGACATACAATATGTGTGTGTGTGTGTGTGTGTGTTTGTATTCACTCAGCTAGGCAAGTCTGTGTGTGCCACTGTTTATTTTGCTTGTGTTTATTTTAGCACAAAGGAGCTTGTCCACAAACTTCTATGAATTGTTTTCATGCTCCCAGCCAGCATGTCTTGAGGAACTAGTGCACTGCCTGATTAGTGCTACAGAAATGGTTTTTTTTTTTAAATGGATGTGTGTGTTTTTTAAAACTGGCAAATACAGTAACATTTCATTTACAGGAATCCTTACCAATCATAAATGTATTTTCCAGAAAAGCCTGAAGCAAAGTTTAAAGTAGTAGAGAACAATATTTACAGGGGGAGGGGGAATACACTGGATATATTAAAAACGTGGATTTTAGACATCTCACAATGTACCACACACACTATGGTTGCAGTCCTTTGCTGAGCGCAATGCATGCCAGTCCCATTCTGATGAATAGGACGGAAAAGTAAATAACTGAGGACAACACTGCTGTCTAGAGTTATGCCATATATTGAAACTGACCCTTCCTAGATATAGGAGACAGAGGGGGGAACCTCTCCAACATGAAGGGAAAGCTAATACTTATGTACACCATCATGAGTGCCTTTGGTTGAAATTGCAATTGGCAAGTGGAGAGAGAGAGAGAGAGAGAGAGAGAGAGCCAATCCACTAGGGATTGGGGGTTATATGGAATCTCACACAGACTAACAGACAGCTAGATCATGAAGCAGGCTGAAGGCCTCACCACAGCCTATAAATCTGGACTGCAACTGAGAGGCAGTCCTAATGTAATCAAATGTTAGGACAGCAGCACGTAGTCATTCCTGGAACTGGGGCTTGTTGCCAAGCAAGGGGTTTCACCTGGGCACCACCACTGAGCATTGGCCTAAGGAGGGGACTACCCAATGATCAGCCAAACTTGGCAGAAGCCTCTTGCATAGAAATTAGTGGAGCTCTGCGAAATACTGGAGAGATGGGGTCTGACTGGGGTGGAAGTGTGTGTCTATTACAAACCACAAAGACCAGATAGGACAGCCTTAGTACAGACTGGGATGTTGCTCAGCCACACTGGGCCCACCTTGTATGTCTGGACTCTGGAGGCTTCTGGCCTGGCGAGGGAGCAGTAAGAACAATGCTATCTCACCCCATCATATGCCCTTTTGGGGCATGCTCAGAATAGATTGTGGAATCAATTTTAGATTCCACAAGCCACTCCAGAATTTGGGAGGAGAAGAATGAATCCATTATTTGCGCCATCAAATGGTTGGGCATGGAAAAAAAAGCAGGCCACACCAGGTCACGTGGCAAGAGCAACCCATCCCACTCTAAAAGTGTGCTCTTTGCATTGAGCAACAAGTGCCTCGTGCTATTCCCTGGCTCAGGTAAACCTTGCCTCTGCCCCTATCTCACCTCACCTTGTCTCTCATGTCTACTCGCATAGTCATGCTCAACTTCACCTTGACTTGCACCACACACCTTTTTCCCACTGACTTACACAAGAGCTAGATCTGACCCCAGCTCCAGTCTGTGAGGACAGGAACATGGAGGGGATGCTGCCAAGACTGTACCAGGCATGTGTATGACATGTGGGTTTCTTGGCATGGTTGTGCTAGAAGAACCCCATCTTGTTCAAGATGGTCGCCCTCCAGCGACCTTCCTGTCCCCTAGGAAACCTAAGTGCAGTAGGTATGCCCAGTGCCATCTTGGAAGTGTTTCCAACCAGTACTACTGAAAGAGGCGGCCAACCAGGTCCAACCAGGTTTACGATTTTGGTATTAACCTATAAGGCCCTAAACAACTTGGGATCAGCATACTGTACCTACAGTGCCTTCTCCCTTATAGATCTGCCTGGCTGTTGCAATCATCATCAGAAGTCTTCCTGGTTCTGCCACATCCCATAGATGTGCATCCGGTGACAACCAGGGAAAGGGCCTTTTCTGTGGTGGCATCCACTCTCTGGAATACCCCCCCTCCGCAGAACTAAAACATTTATTTCTGTTTAGGTACACATTGAAAACCCGGCATTTATTTGACTCGGCATTTATTGATTTATGATGCACGTCGTGTTGTTATAATTTTTAGTTTATGGCCAACTGATTTGTTATATAGTTATCCTTTGCTTTAGCTATAATGTATATATTGTAGTTTTATTGTTGTGTGCCTCCTGGATATGTTGTATATGATAGGCAGTATAGAAATATTTGATGATGGTGATGGCTGGAGCTAGTCCTGCAAAGATGAATGGAGCTCCTGAAGCCCTTGGAATTGAAGATTGAACCCAGTGACTATTACCCAGCAAGTGCAGCAACTACACATATGTGTAGGGTTTCAGCTGCTGCTATGGAAAGAAAAAAAAGAGCTGTGCCTGTTATAGCTGACAAAGGAAGTCCCTTCAACACATGGGATTCTGCATTACAGATATTATACTGTAGTGTGGCATAGTGGTTAGAGTGTTGGACTGGGACTCAGGAGATCCAGGTTCTAGTCCCCGCTCGGCCATGAAACTCACTGGGTGACTTTGGGCCAGTCACTGACTCTCAGCCTAACCTACCTCACAGGGTTGTTGTGAAGATAAAATGGAGAGGAGGGGAGGATTATGTAAGCCGCCTTGGGTTCCTTGCAAGAAAAAAGATGGGGTATAAATAGAATAAATTCCTCTAGACACCCTACTGTTCTGTTTCCATTCATTACAGTGGGGTGGAATCCACTCTAGTACATAAGTGGAATCCACTCTAGGGCTTTCAAGTTGGCATGTTATGTCTTATATCTGCTCTAATGCTGACGTGGAACTTTTGGCTCCATGGTTAAAGCTCCATGTTTTTGTGATACAAAGTTAAGATTCAACGACCTTTGCAATCACAGGCAACCGATTCTAGGACTTTCCTTAACGTGAGAAATGCCATTTGTTTCACACAATAAATATGCAGTTCTTGATATTTTGGTGCAGGAGATCTAGAAGTTTGTGCTTCTGCAGTGGAGAGAGATCCTCTTTTCCTAGCATGTAAATTGCAAAATTTTGGAGCTGAGAAATGTGATTTCCGCCTACCAACCCCCAGCCCCTCCAGCACAACTAGCTAATGATTTCATTACAGTTGCACATTGCACAGTTGTGGAATGTGGTTGCTTGTATGTCCTGAGCACCTATTCCTCTTTGTGTCTGTCAAGCCAACTTTTGCAATCTCGGGGGAGGGTAAAATGCAAAGGCAACCACAGCAGGGAGGGCAGCAAGCCAGTTCCAGCCACCCCCAAGTGCCGCTTTGGCACTTGTGGGGTGGCTGAAACTGGTGAGTGCCCGGGCAAGCTTGGCAAGAGCAGCAAGGGGTTTTTGCTGCTCTTGCCAAGCAAGTCGCTAGCTGATCCCCAGTATCCACGATGGGGTCGAGCACCCGAGTTCAGACAACACAACAACCCATCATAGGTACAACAACCCTAGAACAAGCTGTGAGTTGTCAGGGTGGCTTGTTGCCCTCAAACAACCCATGATGGGTTGCCATTTTGAGTGAACCCAGTCATAGTCTGCAGCCAAACTAGAAAATAACAACCTCTGGGTTGACCTTTTAAGTCAATTCTTCCTTCTGGCGAGAAAATGTTTTCAGAGGAATTGTTCAAAGTCTCTCTGAAACAGCCACTGGGGGTAAATTTCATAGGCTATAATCTGGAGAATGTAAAACATGTTTGATGGAGCATTTTATGCTGCTTTAAGTTTGGAATTCTTTGGAGAGCATCCGAGGAGTTTCAGAAGCACACACACACACACACACCTCATTGATTGCATAAAATCTTTGCACTGTAAGACTTTGATCTCAAATAACTTTTTTAACTTCACCTATCAAGGTGGAGTTGATAAAGAAGCCCTGGTATCTTATAAGTCTAGAGACTGCTGTTTTCCACATAGGTTATTCAAGGATACATTTTGAAACTGGGATGTGGGTTGGGAAAGAGATGAGAATGTTCTTAAGAGTTTAATATGAGGTTCATATTGTAATGCTATTTTACGGAATACAATAAAAATGAAATGTAATTGTAAGTTCCATTCACTAAGGGGGGGTTTACAACCATATTTTTGAGGTGTTGCTTTGGAAAATGATGTATTTTTGTATGTGGTTATCTAGTTTGACTAACTCTCCAAAGGTGTCCGTTTTTCCAAAGGCATAGAACTTTCTCTCTCGCCCAGCAAATTGCTGACTATTTTGGGTACTTCCAGACAGATGGCTCCTGGCACTACCACTCAAGAGACACTGTGCAGCTAGCAGGGTTTTTTGTGGGAAGAAAAAAGGCACACGCAGCGGTAGGAAAACACAGGAGGGTTACAAGTGGAACAGGATGTCATCAGAAGAACCCCCCATAAAATTCCATGAATGTGGAAGGGTGATTGCACAATAAAACTCTCATCTGGGAGCATCCTTTAGAAATAGCAAATGCAGTGACTCTTAGCACCTTCTTCAACTGGTATCTCATTAGGGATGCTGGAGAAATCCGCAATGGATTCAAATTAGTTTGGATCTCTATGAATCCAGCTTCTGAATTCCACAGTGGACTGGGTTTTTCCAAGTCACGTGGATTCCACAGAATTTTTTGGGGGGGATTTACACATTAGCACAAACGCACATTTGCAAACTGGAATGAAATTCTGTCAATGAGCAGCCGACAGAACTAAAGATGCCTGACAATCCATGAAACGCAGACACGACAGAACAGATTTAACAAAATCCGTACATCCCTAGCAGTTTCACCAGACAAGCTGTTTGAGAAATCCCACCTGCCCTTTTGCAACCTCTTTGTTTCGCTGCACAAATAGTAGTCGTTTTTCTGCCAAATTTGCGGGGATGTTGAACATTTCGAAGAAATTTCTCAGGCTTCAGGGTTTCAGTGCTTTCCTTACTGTAAGGAGATGGCGGGGGTGGTGGTGGTGGTGGTGAACTCTTTATTTTACCATTTTCACCCCATTCTGTCCTTGCAGCCTCTCCAGCTGCTTAAGCTTTCTGAAATGCCCCAGAGGACTTAACCAGGACTTCCTCCTTTGGGTCTTCTCACTGCTGCTGGCTGCTGAGTGCCTGAAAGCTGAGCAAGCAATTTTTTGTTTGGTTGTTGTTAAAAGTCCTTCTAACAACAGCAGCAGCGGCGGCGGCGGCAGCAACAACAACCAACCAACTCCTCACTCAGCTTTCAGGCACTCAGCAGCACTGGAAACCCCCAAGGGAGGAAGTCTGGTTAAGTCCTCTAGGGGGCTTTTCAGAAAGCTCCAGCCGGCAGCAGCCGAAGAGGATGCAAGGACAGAATGGAATGAACATGGTAAAATAAAGAGCGCACACACCGCCAGCACCACCGTCAGCCACCTCCTTACAGTAAGGTAAGCAGTGAAGCCCTGCACCCTGAGAAATTCCTCTGAAATTCTCACCCCTTCCCACAATTTTTAGGTGCAATTTCTTTTCATACACACACACACCCAACGAATGGTGGAAAACAAACAGATTTTTAAAATTGGCAGACTGAAAGTTTTAGCCATAAGGACATTCTGATGGCACCATGAATGTGAGACTATGGATAAAGGAACCTCTTTGTTCAGGGCCGGTGCTACCATTAGGCCAACTAGGCAGCCGCCTAGGGCGCAGGGCTAAAAGGGGCACCAGAAACGCCTTGAAAAAAAATACAGCACTCTCAAGTGGGGGGGGGGGCGCTAAATATCTGATCTTGCCTAGGGCACCAAACTGCCTTGCACCGGTCCTGTCTTTGTTATGATGTACCTCTTAGATGTAGACCTGGATCAATATTATCCTTCTATATCATAATTTGCTACTAAAATGTGTCCTCTTTATCTCGACATGGTTACACAGCCAGAAATGGCAAACCCTTAACAGTAGAAATGATTCCTATCCTCACACATCATTGACAGTTTTGAACCAAGTTTCTTTACAAAATGCAGTTGTATGAACATGACATTTGAGATGAAGAAGAGAAGAAAAGTAGAAGAGGGATGCGGACAGAAATTTCAATGCTTTGTGTCATTCATACAAAACAATAAGTGAAAAAACAAATACATGTATACTACTTGGTTCACCATTTAATTCAGCAATATTATTTAGGAATGAAACCTTCCCTATGATTTCCATGAATAATACTATTGCCTCTCCAGAAAATACCATCACATGTTCAGGACACTCATCTGCAAATGCACATATGCAATTTTCATGAGAGTAGGATTTTCCTACTGTTAGTTCACAGGTTAGTTTGGATCCTTGCATTACTGCATATTGTTCCTCATTTAACGGAAGCTGATGTGCATAGATCAGGTCTAACTAGTATGGGTAATGTTCTCCATTCAAAGTAAAGTCTACCTATCTGTTGTGCATCTATCTGCTCTAACTTGTGCATTTTCCTCATTCTGTGCAATTGACTTAATCGTACGATGCCTTGTGCAACAATTTGCAGCTCATTTTCTTTTTTCCCTTTCCTTTTCCTTTCTTTTTGTGTGTGGATCTGAGATATCGATTCAGAAATCCATTGCTTTATTTGGGACACTTATCCACAGCTGCAAATATGTCATTTTTGCTTTAAGAAAGAAAATTCACAGATCCCTAATATTACTGGGGTGGAAACTGCCAGGAAACGAGCACCCAACATTTTACATAGTGACCATGTTCGCACAATCACAGCATGGTTAACAACCCATGGTGGCTTGTTAACCTCAGTGCACATGCTGGTCAGAGATTTCCCTAATTACCCTCGCTGCTGTGGCCTGCCATGTGGTCCAAACCTGGACAGCATGCCTTGTTTGAGAGGGCAGCAATCCTGAAATAATCCATGGGCTGTTGCTGGGTTATTTGAGGGTTACTGCCCCCCCCCAAACAAGCCATGCTGCCCAGGTTTGGATGATACAGCAAGTTGCACAAGCAAGGGTAAATATGGAAATGCAGCTGGTAGACACAGCAGAGGAAATAAGCCACCATGGCTCATTTCCCTTGCTGTGATTGTGCGAACTGGACCATTGTGACTCCCAGTAAGTTACTTTGCTGATAGGTTTATAGAAAGGAATGATCCTTGACTTCAGTTATAAATGCTAAAATTAGAAATACAGTCGTGCCTTGGATTGAGAGCATAATTCGTTCTGGAAACGTGCTTGTAATCCAAAGCACTCTTATATCAAAACGAAATCCCGCAAAAAAAAAATTGTACAGAGATTTTTAATTTAAGCCGTACTACAGTACTTGTATTGCAAGACATCGCTTGTATATCAAGTAAAAAAAATAATAATAAATATTTAAAAATTTGCTTGTCTTGCAAAACGCTCTCAAACCAAGTTACTTGCAATCCAAGGTATTACTGTAGAAACACAAAGAAAACTAGCACATTGGGGGAGTAAGCCAGGTTTTTTACTGGGACGGAGAGTATTCCATCACTCATTATCAACTTCTAACCCACGTGGAGAACCTATGTTTTAGAAAAAGGCAGAGAAGAAATGTTAGTGGTAAGAAGGATCGGGATGGTGATGATGACAATGATGACAACAGCAGTGGTGGCAATCCCCTATTTGTCTTGTGAAGTATTGTTGTTCTAGAACATCCATGCCATTTACTTTTTTTCTGAAGGTATAGTGCAGCTCACAAAAGTTTAGCTGTGCCTAGCGCAACTTTTTCTGCATTGTACTCAGTTCCTTCTCATTTTTAACACTTTTCTTTGTAACAATGACACCTAGCAACTGGACACATATTTCATTGAGCAAAGCAAGGGAGGAGAGATAAGACACTGGCTAGCACGATAATCATTGCTACGATTGAATCTCCAGAAGAGTCAAGGCAGCAACCTATTGTTAAAATTACACTTCTCTCGATATTCCAGTTGTAGTAAGGATACAGCCACCTTGCTGAAGTTAAGCAGGGCTGGGTCTGGTCAGTGCCTGGATGGGAGACTGAGTGGGAAACCCATATATGCTGTCTTGAGTGCCATTATGGAAGAAAAATTAATCCAAGGACAGAACCTCACCCATAATGTCCAATGCCACTTTGCTTCCCCAAACACCTGTTGCTTTTATGAGTGCTTCTGACAAAGCAAGTGATCAAAGCACAATGCAAGATGGCTGCAGCACTTAGACAGAAATACCTCCTAGAGAGCCAGACAGACCATAAATATTACCAGATCTTGAAAATGCACTGAGGGACGATTTGACTAGAGCAAGGTGACAAGAGTAAAGTTTACTAAGGAGGAGGTCATGCCACTAAGCCTGGCAAGACTAATGTGTGTCAGGACTGAAAGGAAAGACTGCATTATCCTACTGATAAGGCAAGATCCATCCTACCATTCCTAGCTATTAGAGGGCAGGAAAACACACACACACCAAATATACCTTTCAGTTCTGTAAAATCTCCAGGTTACTGTGGCTTTAGTTTTACAACTTTCAAGGCTCCAACCAAGAACTCATCATAAACAGCTGCTTTGGGTTTTATTCAGGGGGAGTTCTTTTTATTGCTGTTGTGGCTACTGAACTTAATGAGAAGCCAACAATGGAAAGCCAGTGGTGCAGATTACCCTGTTGTTTGAGATATTTTATTATCATTGCAGCCTGAAATTGTTGGCTCCTATTCGCAGACCCATGGTGTGGCTGGCTACAGGAAATATTTGCAAGGCATTTCTTTTCTGAGAGGTCTGTGGTATAACAATCTTTCCATGGGAATTTAGTATCGGTGAGAAGGACAGGCATGCTTTTTTCCTTCCACCACCACCCCTCCGCCCCAGGCCCTTGAGTTCTCTTGGATGGACATTGGAGAATATTAGCCCCACAAGCACTTGGTGACTGGAAACTATACCTCCTTTCCAAAAGGTGGCGCTCATGAACAAGTATGTGATGCCAAAGAGAGTCTCGAACCTTTCAGAACTTTTAGACCCAAATAAAAGTGTTGAGGTTGACCTTTGAAGCCCTTAATGGCTTGGGACCAGGCTACCTGAAGGATTGTCTCCTCTTACACATACCTAACCACCATTCTTGGAGTAAAGTGCAGTGGGTGGCTTCTGGGTGGCCTCTTTAGTGTTGGCACCCTGGCTGAGGAATGCCCTCTGCTGAGAGGCACACCTGGCACCTGCTTTTGGGGCTTTTCTGGTGCCAGGTGAAGATCTTATTTATTTCCCCAGGCATTTAAAATGTTTAACTCCTCAAAGGTTTCAATTTAAAATCAGTTTAAAATAATTTTTGTTGTTGCGCAAGAGTTTTGTTATTGACTGATTTTATTCTTTGCTGCTGGAGTTTTTACTTAGCATTATATAATTTTGTTTTTATGATTTATAATTGTACTTTAATGATTTTATTAAAAACATTTGTTAAAAACTCTGTTATTGGGTGGCATATAAAAGAAAGAAATAAAAAGAAAGAACTTTTTTTTTACTGCCTTTACCCATTTCCAATAGTATTCTTTCTCAAATTAAATGACAATGCTTCCTAAACCTGCACTAGCTGCAGCAGTGCCGGCTCCAGGTTTTTTGGAGGGCCCTTGGGCAAGACACCCTCAATGGGCCCCCTCCCTCAGTGAGTCTAGCTTCTCACCACTATTGTTCCTCATCCTCTTTCTCATCATTGCTACCACTTGCTTGCTGCTTGACAGGCAGAGAGCCGGGGGCATCTACTGCTCCTCATTCTCACCACCATCACCGTGGTCTGGGCCAGAGCTAGAGGCAGGTGGGCAAGCAGGTTACAATGGGGAAAAGGAGGAGCAACTTCAGGAGGCTCTTGTTGTCAGCGGACCCCTGTTGGGGGTGGGTGGGCCCTCAGCAGGTGCCCAACCATGCCTACCCTTGACACCAGCCCTGACTAGCTGATCACACTTTGGGGGGGGGTGAATTAAACAGAAGACACACTTACATATACCCCCCCAAAAAAATCTACATTTAGACTGTGTACTTTGTAAGAGAAAGAATAGCTCACATTCCGTGATACCCACCCCTGTGTTTTCTGTGGGATTCACTATCCTAGGTGTGCTCTTGACTAGAAGGAGACAGCCCTAGAGCAGTGACCCAACCAGACGCAATGAGCCTCTTTGAACTTTGCCTGGATTTGTGGGATGGCCATTTTGTGGGGTGGAGAGCCAAACTCATAGGGTTGGATCCAGACTCATCATGCTTAGAGAAATCCTATTGAAATCAATGCGACTTAAGTTAGACTAACTTAACCCCCATTCATTTCAGCAGGGGAGGCTGGTGACTCATGTGCCAGTGGGGCTCCTTATCCATTGCATCTTTTTGTTAGAGCTTTATAGGAGCTATCCATGGTGCTCCATGGTGGTGAACCTATTTTGGGGGTGGAGTTCAGCACCATGGACAGCTCCTATAAAGCTTTAAGGAAAAGATGCAATGGATAAGGAGCCCCACTGACACAGGAGTTACCAGCCTCCCCTGGATTTCAGTGGGTCTACTCTAAGCATGAATGGATCTGGATCCAATCCATAGAAGTGAATTACCCTTCTTTATTTCTCTCAGCACACTATTTATCGTACGGCACACATAGTTCCAGAGTTACTGAAGTATGAAGAGGCGTACTAGCTATGCTTAATCTAGCTATGTAAAGAAGTTGTGAACTTGACAAGGAAATGATAAAAGAAGATGGAAGACAGATAAAAGAAGGCAATGGGAGCCAAGACACAATGTTGTACAACACCTAGCACATAGTAGGCACTTTATAAATACAAAATGATTATGATGGTGATTATATTTAAGCCTGCGCCAGCCCTTCAGATGAGCATTTCTGTTACATCGGGGCTGGGCAACTTGTGGTGCTCCAGAAGTTTTGGCCTAGAGCTCCCATAATCCATCACCATTGGATATGTTGGCTAGGGATGATGGGAGTTGTTGGCCAAAACGTCTGGAGGGCCACAAGTTGCTCAACATCGGTTTACATAATAGTTCCACAGCCTTACATTGTAGTAACACATACTTCGAAGCCACCGTCTTCTTTTGAGTTTACAACAAGTTCCATCAGAGCCACTGATGGTTTTTATAATCACCTCAGCCTAATGTGAGGTTTTACAAGAAAACATCAAGATTACAAACTAAAATCATAAGATGTCAGGAAGTGAATGAGATATGGTTCTCATAACAGCACTGATTCCCCTTATGATATGCATTTCCATTCTTTTTTAAGGTCATTATCTAACTTCCCATTGAAGACAATTTGAATATTTCTGTTGACTTTTAACAAGAATTAGATCAGGCCTTAAATGTCAACATTAATCAATTACTATTTATTTTTTTGGATGTATGTCATGAAATAGGCAGGATGTGTAGTCTGGCTAACTGCAAACATGACTATGACAATAATAAATCTCTCAGACTTAGTCATTTCTTGACAAAAAAAAGAAAACCCTAACATTACTAGTAACTTGGGTTATAATAAAATCATTGTAAATGGTTTCAGTCTGCTGGAAAGCCGACATATCATGTGGTTCAGCTTCTTGTACATAAATTCTCTATCTGGTCATACATATATAAATAAAACCCTATCATTTCCATGCTCAAAATTAAAAGGCTCCTGGATCACAGGAGATATATTATGAATTGTAATACAAAAACAAACTAGTAAAAAACTAGTTTGGCTGCCACAACCTACTTCAAAAGAGTTCTGCAGGATTAAGCTGTTATTGTAATACATGACAAGTGCTAGACATTATAAGATGGGTCAGGGCTTTACTGTGTGGATGAAAAGAGAGAGTGTGGATATGACAAAAGAGCTTGGTTCGAAGATGGATGATGTCTTTCTTGGATTTCCATAAAAAGGCCCATTAGTCCAGCGCACTGATGTGAAGGCCCGGGGGGGGGGGGGACACCAAGTAAAAAATGGGGAGGAACAGGATTTTTAAACAACTGTTTTTCCCAGGGATTTTTGGAAAATTGGGGGGGGGAGTTTTTTCATTTTTTTCCTGGGGTTTCCCCTATTTTTTCCAGGGGGGGCTTCATATCTCTAGTCCAGGGTATGGTTGTCAAGGTGTGAAGAAGGCCTCATGAACGATATAGGCATCTACTAGGAAAGGCTGGCCTGCATTGTGGAATCAATCTCCCTCCCTCCCTCTTTCTTTCTTTCTTTCTTTCTAAATGGGGTCTATAAGCCAGTGCAAGTCACAAGATGGCGGCACATACATGCAGCACATTATTAAGGAATGACATATTTACCGTAACAGACATTCTGGAAAACATTTGCTCATTTTACAGGCCAGAAACACTTAGGTAGTGGCAAGTCCCAGGGGCAATCAATGAATTCCTGGCAGAGAACTCAAACCCATACAGAGCAACAACAACAAAAAAAATGAGCCAAGACACAGACTAGAGCTCAGATGACACATATGCTGCACTATTGGTCCCTTTTTTCAGCTGGGGAAGACTGAGGCTAAAGGATAAGGATGAATGCCAGTGAACCATTTCACTCTCTTTTTCCAGGGTTAGCTCAGTAATAAAGAAACCTCAGTGGCAACATGGAAGAAACGAAGGCTGCAATCCTATAATTGCTCTCTCTTCTGCCACTGCAAGTGCCCTGCCAGCTGCTGCTGCTGACCAATCACAGGTGGGCTGTTGCGCAAGATTTCTGGCAAGCCAGCTCTTCTGCTGTTGATGCCACCCTCCCAAAATTCCCTTGGCTGTGCCGCGCGGGCCACAATGTTGCCCGCTCTCCTCCTCCTTCCTGCCACTGCCACCCTTTCAAATATTGCCGGTGCAGGGCAGCGCTTCATGTGTACACACATTTTTGCCGGGAGGGCAGAGGAAGGTGTCTATGCTGCCAACAAGGAGGAAAAGCCTGCCTGGTTGCCCCATCCATGGGGGAATGAACCATTGTAAGGACAAGAAGTCCTGCAAGACTGGGGTTAGAGAAGAGACCAGGTGCAGTCTGAGCAGCATTTCAGGCGGGAAATATCAGCCAATGAGAACTCCCCATGGCTCCTGAGCCAGAAATCATTGGTGATTTAAACCCAGTTTGTGTGTGTTCAGTTAGCCCGGGGAAGGCAGCCTCTGGCCCATGGAGCCTTCCTGGATTCCTCCAGGAGGTGGAGGCTTGGCCTCCAAGCCCCACCCCATGGAGAAATCCCCACTGTTATCTCCACTCTGTGATCAGAAATAACAGCAGGGGAAGTGGGCTGGCTGAGGACTTGCCTGCATGGAACCCCTCCCACCACCACCACTGGGGAAGCTACTGTACAGGGAAAGCGTCTGGAACTGAACTGGTAGCTGGTGTGGCGTCTTCCCCAAGGCATTGGCTAAATTTTAGCCAATAGGCAGCATGCCAGCCTATTATAACTCCTTTGTGTGCACCTTCTCATCTAATGTGACTAAAACCCAATGGAGTAATTTCCTCAGCTCATGATTTTAAAGTATAGCCTTGGTTTGTGTGGCTTAGCTTTCCCTTTTACATTGGTCTGCCTGCCTCCAAGTCAGAAACAAGAGTGTGTTCTGCTAAGCTTTTCATTCATCATGATACTTAACACACTGTTAAGTGTTCAAGCTGCTTTACATACATCAGCAATCAGTAAACACATGAGGAGTCCAAAATCTTCATTTCTTGATTTGACAAAGACTGAGGACTTATGGTCCAAGGTGAGATCCTTCTCAATAATCCCTTCTAGCAGTTCCCAAATTGTGGAGACTTCCTGAGCTTTGATGTTGAGAGTTTTGGTGGAATAAGGAACAAGAAAACTAGGGTATTACCTGAAGATAATTGGAAGGCCTCTGAGTTTGCATAAACATGTTCATCGATGGTATGAATTATGGAACAGGCAGCCACTACAGATCAAACACATTAGATAGTGCTGTCATATCACCTGACCTATCTCCTCAGACACAATGTTGTTCAATGGAGTCAGTTCACACATTACGCTGAGGATCATAGAGTAAAAATGCTTACAGTGATAACATATTAAGTGACGTACACCGATGTGTGAATACATCTTTGTATAAGCTTCTAGGAGAGTGGGACATTTCTGGGCTATAGATTGTTTCTTCGGACCATTTTATACCATTTTCTTGAACTCTCCAGAAAGAACGAAAGGTAAAACCTGCACAAAGAAGTATGGGCTTGGCTATAGCTCTTTCTACACTCCAAACAGTATATCATGTTACCATTCCCTAGCCTGCCACATTTATTTATTTATCATACTTTTAACATGCTCTTCCTCTGAGGAGTTCAAAACCATATGTCTCGTTTCCAGGCAGTATCCCATCCAGGAAGCTTACAGGGCCAAATCTGTGTAGGTTCACTAGTGTGCCTTCAGACCATACTCTGTGCTAAGGAACATCTCTCCCTA
Source organism: Shinisaurus crocodilurus (assembly GCA_021292165.1). NCBI lineage: Eukaryota > Metazoa > Chordata > Lepidosauria > Squamata > Shinisauridae > Shinisaurus > Shinisaurus crocodilurus. The sequence goes on along the minus strand of CM037876.1, from coordinate 205,130,309 downwards.
GATGGGATATCTCCTTCCAACTCTTGCTCATCACCTTTCCTTCAGTGGCTATTAACTTTCTAAATCTCAACCAGATGGGAAGTTGCTCCCATTGCTCTACCAAAATCATCTACATACAGGCTAGTTACTTATGCATTTGCCCTTGTGGCTATGATAATCTACACTGAATAGATGGAAAGAGTCAGGTTCAGATTTCCCAGGGTGAATAAGAACATAGTAATTACCTGACATTCACAAATTAAAAAGCCACAGTTGTTTGTCTCATACTGTTTTACAACTGATTTCCTTCAATGTGACTCTGAGCCAGCCCAAAGCTCCTCCTCAATCAGCAGAGGTGCAGTTAGGTAATGTTAGACTCTGAACATAATGGTCTAATGGGGTCCCCTCTTTAGGGCACAATCCTATGCATGTTTAGATAGAAAAAAATTCTACAGGTTCCAGAATTCCCCAGCCAGCCATGCTAGCTGGGGAATGCTGGGAGTTATAAGACATTTTTCTGTCTAAACATGCAAAAGATTGTGCCCTTAGATGCTTATTTGTATTACTCACTTCAAAATGTGTGGGCCCTGGACTTTTGACCCAAAGTCCTGCCTTGATGGCACCACTGGCAGTCAGCTTCTCAACAGGGCGAAGCAACCACACGACTGGATGTGAACAAAATTTGTCCTTGCCTCATTTCAGGTCACCTTCCTTCTTGCGGTTTGAATTGGATGAATGACCTGTGTTATGCAGTTTTTTGAGAACCAAGTTGTGACAGTACAAAAGGGGCTAAAACTAGTTCCATTCACTTTTTTTAAAAAAGCCAATTTGCCTTGCCATTTCGATGCATATTAGAGCCAAACTAGACATAGTTTGGCTCTAATATGCCAAACTATAGTTTCAAACTATATAGTTTGAAACTATACACTATACAGTATATACTATACAGGCTAGTTTCAAACAGGTTTGAAACTTTCCTGTTTCAAACCCCCCATTCAGCTGTGAAGCTCACTGGGTGACCTTGGGCCAGTCACTATCTCTCAGCCCAACCTATCTTATGGGGTTGTTGTGAGAACAACATGGGAGGAAGAACCATGTATGCTGCTTTGAGTATCTTGCAGGCGTGGCAGAATATGAATGCAATTAATAATGTAATAAATGAAATACAAATAAAGTGGGAAGGTGGGGAATCTTACTTTAAGAGTAAAAGGACACCTTTACAAAGAGTAAAACACACCTTGCCTCCCCCTCAGCCCATTGCTCCATCCACTTTTCTCCATTTGATTGATTGCTTGATTATACCCCACCTTTCCATAAAAATAAATGGTGCTCACAGTAATGAAACCAAGATTAAAACAAGCTTACTTAAAACCATTAAAACAAATAGATCAAAAACACAATTTTAAACAACACAACGATAAAAGAAATAAAAACAGCACTGAAACCCAGTGGTGCTCAAGGCACTGTAGAACGTGCTTCAGCCACAGACCAGTTTACATGCCAAAGGCCTGTTCCCAACACTCATCCTGGAGATGAGCCAGAAACAGAGAAAAGTAGGTGGGACAATGAAGTGAGAGGAGAAAAGAGGTAAGAGACAAGGAATAGTTCAGAGCTCTGCTCCCATGAGCTCCATTTACTGTTAAAACAGGGGCAGGTAACCTGGTGCCCTCAAGATATTTTGGACCATAATTCCCATAAGACCAGACCATTGGTCATGCCGGCTGGGACTTATGGGAGTTGTAGTCCAAAACATCTGGAGGACACCAGGTTGCCTACCCCTTTGTTAAAGTAACATGCACACCTGTATGCACAATACGTGAAGAGGGCAGATGATTGAGTGATGATCCCGTCACATCAGTTTTGGCCCTTGTTGATCTGTTGGGAATGTAATGCATGTCTTATTTGCAACATGTACAGGTGCCACAACATCAGTTTGATAGTACCTTCACATTTTCAAACTCTGCTTCAATTGACTGTACAACGAACACATTGCAAGCCGACAGAAGTCTCACAATAGCCCCTTGACCTCTTCTGTGGTGTGAAGGAGGAGCGGTGATGAAGTCTATGTGCTCTCTCTTTCCCACTGCTTGTACAAGTAAGTGTAGATATAGAAAGAGAAAGACAAAACTGTGCCTGAGATATGGAAGAATGGAGAGAAGGATTCAGGGCAAGCTGAAGAAGACCATGCAAAATCCCAGCTGGAATATCTTGCAGTGCAGCAGACACCAGCAAAGATGCTCTACTGATTTTCTTTAGTTATGGGTAGAAAACCTGTGGTACAGGCGACATAAGTGGCACAGGAGTTTCCTGGGCAGGAAAAGAAGGGCACATTGGCAAGACTGTGGCAGAGATCCAGGCCTACACTCCTTCCTTGGGAGACTACAAGCAAACAAGGCAGCCACTTATTATGCATCTCCAAAAAAAGAGGACAAAAGACAACAAAATTTGCATATGCTGATTTATAGGTATAGATGCACATTTAGAAATAATTACCATAACTTAAATAGAAATACAGTCCATTTCACCATAGTGGGGAAGACTGTGGCCAGGTGACCTTTGTGTCTGCTCAGCCTGCTGTCCAGGTGCCAGGGATGGGGACTCGGACTCGAGGACTCGACTCATGAGTCGGACTGAGTCCCCCCTCTGACTCGACTCGGACTCGAGTCCCAATATTTTTAATGGGACTCGAGACTCGACTCGGGACTCGAGACCAAGGACTCGTCAACATCCCTGGGCTGTTGACGAGTCTTCTGGCTGTGCCAGAAGGAGCGCGATCACCGGTGAAGAGTGCATGGAAGCGAGGCGTGCCGCTGCTCGGCCACTATGGACAGCTACCAGGAGTGCAGCCCCAACGATGTGTTGAGATTTATTTTGATGTGTTGTTGTGGGGGGTTTGGGTTAGGGTCAGACATTTTGGGTTTGGCTGCCTCTGCCTGCCTGTTTGGGGTTCCCAGCCTCCTCTGCCTGCCTGGTCTCTTCTTGACCTGTTCAACAGTTGAATTGTCCAAGACAAAGGCCTCTGCCTGCCTGCTTTGGGGTTCCCTGCCTCCTCTGCCTGCCTGGTTATTTTGGGTTTGTCTGCCTGGTCTGTTCTTGCCAAAATCAGTTGCAGAGTTTTGAAATAAAAAGGCACACTTGTGCCTAGAATTTATTTAAGCCACACATCTGAAGTAGCCTTATTTTGTTGGGGGGAAACCCCATTGATTTTAATAGGGACTCGTGGAGTCGGTTTTGGGAGTGACTCAGGACTCGTGACTCGTGAGTCACCATTTTGGACCAAGGACTCGGACTCAGACTCGAGACTCGGGTCCAAAGACTCGTGACTCGACTCGTGACTCGACTCGTGACTCAAGACCAAGGACTCTTCAACATCCCTGCCAGGTGCAAACCTTTGATGGGCAACTTCAAGGCCTCTTCAGCTCTCCCTTCTGATGGCTCTTTATCTTCAAATGAGACTTGGACTGGAGAGCCCTTCAAATAGAGGACACCTTCAAATAGAGGACTGTCCTCTGACAGCTCTTCAAATAGAGAAAAAGTAGGACACCTGGCCATCCTACAACTCTGGGGGTTGCATATGAACAATAGTGCAGACTAGAGCGGCACCATCTCATGCTCAGAATATGACTTCACACACTTGTCAAAAAGCTTGAGCACTCCTGCTTTTATTATTCCCCTCCTCCAAATAATTTTCTGTCGCACATAGCTCCTCCAGCAGAAGTTAAACGGAAATCTGTCAGAGCTACTGCTATCTCTTCCAAATTGCCAGTAACTACGGAGTCCTGATTTTGTATAAAAATCGTATTACAGCCCCTTTCAGCTCTTTAAAGGATCTTGTTTTTCAGATGTGCCCTCCCTCCCTTCCCGTTCTGGAAATTCAGAAGGGCTTCTTGACCTGAACTTTATGAAGCTGGGGCTATCTTTCCTTTACAATGACAGACCACAAAAGTCTGGCGTATTGACAGAAGACAGCAAGTTCAAAAACAAACCAACAACATCTAGAACAATATTTTTTATTTTGATAGGGAGCCTTAGGGTTGGTGTTATTTTATCATTCTGATTGCGGGTGAAAGGGCAGGAAGCAGAGAGACAGGATGGAATTCGGAGCCTAACCAAGTCCTGTTGGGACATGGGGGAGGCATGCATGGTTTGTGGAAGGGAATCTGTGGAATGGGGAAGTGGGCAGGTTTGAGTCTGCATCCTGTGGATCGCCACTTTCCCCTGAGCGTGACGCCTCTGACACACATACTCATGATTGCAGGCTTCTCCGACTATTTCCCAGCCAGAAAGTTAAAACCATGAGCCAGCCTATGTCAAAGGACATAGAAGAGAAATGGTTTTGCCTGTACCTGTGTAATCCCTGAAAAAAATCAGTGTAAAATTAAAATAAAATTTAATCTGCCTCAAAGAACAGAGGATCAAGGTTCTTCTACATCCATATAAGAAAAAGGCAAAAAATATCAGTGTACAGACCAGTGGCCAAATGCATATTCTTTGTGCCAAGGTGGAATGGATCCTTGGTCTTCGGATCTCATGGGCATACATTTTTTAATTAGCAACACTGATGCCTCCATTCAGTTACAAAAAAACAAACACACACCAGTCTGAAACACATAAGAGAGATCTGGTTCTCTCAAATATTGGGAAAGGTTCCCTCTTAAAATGGGAATAGATTTCCCCAGTTGAGCCTTCATGCAGTTGTGAACGTCTTAGCATAATATGATACCGAGTCAAAGAAACACTGGAAGCTGTGCTACCCATAATGGCACAAAATCCCAAATCTTCCAGCATCTGACAAACAAGGACCAGCACACGTGCTCTACTGAGGGTGCTGAGAGCCCACACCAGCTCTCCCTCTTGAAATGGTTTCTAAGACAAGGAGGGACATGGATTCTGATGTGGCTCTTTATGGTCTATAGTATACATACAAGAGGAAAGCTGCAGCTGCACACGGATTGCTTTCTAGAGAATCCTAGTCTTCTGTGCCATTCCTCGGTCTTCTTTGCAAGGATGATGGTAATGACCATGATGATGATGAGTTACATTTCTATCCCACCCTTCCTCCAAGGCAACAAACAAGGTTCTGTCCAACCACACTGGTTCTGTAGCTCCACTAGCATGGAGGACTTCAGCTTGCTACTTGAAATGGCAGGTTAGCTACAAGCCTTCCTGCCAAGAAAAGCAAAAGGTTGTTGGTTTAGTCCATTGCATTCCCTGCAGACCAGATGATTTATACTCGCTTCAGTTTCTAAAAAGGGGGAAAGGAGGGAGCACTTAAAGCTGTGGCTCATTCCTGATCCTCCAAACTATGGTTTAGAGGACCATCTGAATGCAACCAGAGAGTGGTAGAGCACATGCTTTGCCATTTTCAATGCAGAAGGAGGTCCTAAGTTCAAGCATCAGCAACTCCAGCTAAATGAGTTATCAAGTAGCAGGGGAGGGAAGGAACCTGGAGAACCACTGCTTGTTGAAAACTAGTAGACAGAGTACTGACTTAGCATAAGGCAGCTTCATGTGATCACTGTGTGTCAGGCAACCCATCAATGTTCATGTTTCTGTGTGCAACCATGAGGACTAGGAACATAATTTCATTTAGGTTAAAGTTTAGACTCAGAGCCAGATTGTGCCCCACTGGGCACCAGATGATAAGTCTGGAATCCAGATAAGATGTAGATTATTTTTTTCAGGCAATATGGTAACTCTTATTGATTGGCCACATTCAAGTTCTCTCATGAACTCAGTGAAGAGCTATGCAAGCATGCTACACCCAAGACCCATATTTTCCTACCAATAAAAGTCTAGAGGGGTTGCCCGGGCAGATTTAGAATTGTCTGGCCAGTGACAGTGGCTCCTATATTTACATCATTGTGGTCATTAATTTGAGAGAAACTTTCTATTCTCCCCTTTCCCCATTGCGGGGGAGGGGGGATGTGACCTTTCAGATTGTTTATACCAATCAACAAAACAAAAAAAAAGCCTCACATTGCTGGATTCCAAGAAACACGAGACCATCCTGACTGGGAAAAAGGAGTGGGGCTATGCTGGAAAAAAAGAAATAGAAGGCGACCAAGGTCAAAGGTTCACAGACAGGATGAGCCATAAGGTGGAAAGAACAGATATGATGGGAAGGCCTATTCTTTCCATTTAGCGCACAGCAATTTAAGAGAGCGAAGTGTCAGGGCCAGGCCAGTGCAAGACATTGTGCCAGCTGAGGCGGACCCTCCCGCCGCCTCCACCCCACTGCTACACCCCGCACTGACCTGCCTTGGCCTGCTGGTGGCTCCCCACCATGATGCCTTTTAAATAGTTCTTGTTGCTGTGGCAGCACAAGCACTCCTAGGATCTCTGGCAGCCAACTTGCCTTTCAATGCCTCACTCTGAGCAAAGAATTGTGGGTGAGGTGGCCCCAGCGAGCGCCTGCACTACCACTGGTTTGCAGTGGCAAATACTGTTTATTTGCTGCCATTGCGACAAAGAGGCAGTGGTGAAGGCACTCTTTGGGGCCACCTTACCCATAATGCTTCACTTTGAGAAAGGACCCCTTCCTCAGTATGAGGCACTGGCACTGCTGTAGGGGTTCTGCGAGCTGCTTTGCTACAGTGGCAAATGCTATTGAAGTTAAACAGTATTTGGCCTCAGCAGCAAAAGGGCAGTGGCACCCCACAGCAGGTGGATGGGCAAGCAGCAGCAGCTAAATGGGTTGACTTTGTGACAGTGATTGCAGGATCAAAAAGCTTCCCTGTAGGCCACAATCCGCCACCCTTCCCAGCAGGCCCGGTGCAAGGCAATTTGGTGCCCTAGGCAAGATCAGATATTTAGCGCCCCCCCCTTCCCATTTGAGCCCTCCCTCCCTCCAGCCCTATGCCCATTATGAAATAAATTTCCTTCCCTGGGAACTGCCGAGCCCCATAGAAAAACTTTGTGGACTTTGAGACTTTTCCTTTGTGTTCACGAGGAAAGCAAAGAGGCAACATCAGCCCAGCTATGCCAGGAACTCCCAAGGGCCTTCTACTCCATATATATGTAAAAGCCTGTCTCCTCCTGCAGGCAGCACAAGGGATATGAAAAAAGGATGTGAGAGGTGTGGTGGCACTACCTGTGAGGAATAGAGACAAAAGGGCGTCTTGCAGCCTGTCCTACCTCGCAGGGTGGAGGTGCAGAGACACCGGTTTGACTCGTACACCTTCTGGGTTGCAGGGGGGGGTGCATGTAGTAGAAACATAGCAAAGAGAGAGCCCGTGGATCATCTGGTTCAAATTTAGGAGGGGATTTATGAAACTTGCTGCTTCCCCTCCTCTCTCTATCACTTTGTTGCAATATTTCTTTATCAGAATAATGTATATTATCCTGTCTTTCCCTTTACCAGCCTAGTGCTCAAGGCAGACAACAATATTCAAAGTACAGTAAAGAAAACATCAACAGCTCAGGGCACAATCCTAAACACGTTGAGGCAGAAAAAAGCCCCGCAACTCCCAGCATTCACCAGCCAGCATGGCTGGCTGTTGGAACGCTGGGAGTTGTGGGGCTTTTTTCTACCTCAACGTGCATAGGATTGCGCATGGCTGGCTGGGGAATGCTGGGAGTTGTAGGATCCCCCCCCCTCCAAACACGCATAGGATTGCATCCTAAAACCATTTAAAACCAAAACACAAACAGCATGGTAAATAATTAAAACATTGGAGCCCCAGCTAGCTTAAAATACCTTTCCCTCCCTCCCTGGTTGCTGGAAATAACTGCTTTCAGGGGACCTTGAGCTGAGGAACCTGAGGCTCGAGCGAGGGAGGGAAGGCGAAGGAGGTGTTTGCAGGTGCATCCTTGAGAGGGAAGGCGAAGGAGGTGTTTGCAGGTGCATCCTTCAGAGGGAAGGCGAAGGAGGTGTTTGCAGGTGCATCCTTCCAGCCGCCCACCAGCCTCCCATCATTGGCCCCTGCCCGCCTCCCCTCCTCCAGTCTGTAGCCTTCTCTGCCTCTTTTGATGCTGGTTGTGAGGAGGAGCCTGCCTGCTGCTGTTCCTGGTAACGAGCTGGAGGAGAGAGAGGGAGGGGTGCGCTTCTTTCGCCTTCCCTTCCCCGACACAGGACATGATTGGTAAAACAAACTTGGTAAAATACGTGATGTATTTTTTTTTCCCCCAAGGCATTTCTGGCGCCTCCTTTAGCCCGGCGCCCTAGGCAGCCGCCTAGTTGGCCTAATGGTAGCACTGGCCCTGCTTCCCAGTCCACTGTTTGAGCCATGTGGCTCATATTAGGGTCAACCCTGTTTCAGGGGCATGATCCATGCACTGATTTTTCAGAGTTCTTAGATCAAGAGAGCAAGGTCATCAGCACAGAATAACAGGAATAAATATATTAATTTATCTTTAAAAGCTAGGAATTCTATTTCTTTTTCTTTTCCATCGAAAGTACTGCAGCTCACAGACTAGCAGTGTCTGCTCTTACCATTAGACATGGTGAGGTGGCCTGCTTCTAAGCAGATTTTATCAAAAAGGTATTTAATTTATATATATCTACACTGGAGGGCATCATTTGGATTTTTCCTTCCCTGGCAGGCACCAAAATGTCTTTGGCCATCTCTGCTTCCTGGCATTTATGTTGAAGAAGTTATGCCCCCGTCTTCATCCTGTCTAAAAAGCATATACAGTAATACCTTGGATTGCAAGTAACTTGGTCTGAGAGCGTTTTGCAAGACAAGCAAATTTTTTTTATAAATTTTGACTTGATAAACAAGCGACGTCTTGCAATACGTAGGGATGTAACCGCTCGCCTCAAGCGGGCATAGCGGGCCGAAATCGGCCCCGCTCATGCCCGCCAGAGACTTGCTTTGATATAAGGGTGTTTTGGATTACAAGCACGGTTCCGGAATGAATTATGCTCTCAATCCAAGGTATTGCTGATTTCTCCCATTCATTCTCTTCTATTCAATCTTTCATTTGGACCCCTTGAATTAGCCCTACAAGATCTACCTGTCAGATTTACATCTTATCTTTCAGATTTTATAGATACTCCATGGACAGAAGAAGGTTTTGTTTTGTTTTTCCTTCTTCCCTATTTGTGTGATATGGGGAAAGTAAGGACTCTGAAGCCGTCCTTGGTCTGCCTTCAGTTCTACTACTTGGTCAGTTTTTATAACACTGTGGTTCACAGTGATCACAAAGGTGGCTGAAGAATGAAAAGGAAAAAAATCCTGCTGCTAAATGCAAGAAAAAAATATCAGAATTTGTGAAGCTCATAGGGACTTTTATTCAATAACCTTCAGGAATCCTTTTGCATTGCCAGATTTAGCCACAAAGGGAGGCCCTCTGCTGTTTGGCTACCCCACATGCTTAGCTTGGTTAGATGAGGCTGAAAGAGGGGGAAGAAATGATATCCTAGGCACTAAGAGGGGATACATGCTAGAAAAATACAAACTGAATTTATGCCTTAATACGGTTGTAGTGACAGATCACAGGATGTGGTGTGGACTGCTGCACCTTCTCACACAATGATCAATAGAAGGATATGCAAAAACAAACAAACAAAGAAACAGCTGGTGGAATCTATCCTCAGTCACTCATATCCATTCCCAGTACTACTCTACCCTGGCCCATGAAATGTACACAGATCTTACACATGTCGAACTTAGTGCTGACCAGAAAGGGGAGTGATGTTCATAAACATTTTCATCAGTTCCAAAAAGCCACCCTCCCCTTTTGGTGGCATTTTGGGGAGGAGATGAAAGTGTGCACCTACTCACAAAGCATTGCTCTGAGTAGAATTAATTTGTGTGTCTCCCCCCCCCCCCCGTGCTACCGTCACATTCTTTATGGGATCCCTGGTTGGCAAGGATCACCCATGCAATTAGTCCAAGGAGCATTGCCTTCACTCTAAATTGGCTTTATTTGCCTTCAATGATATCAGCACATAACCAAATCTAATTTGTAGCATCATTTTGAGATCGGTGCTGGCCCAAAACATTTTGTTGCCCATATAGTGCTTCCCTGCTCACTAGGGAGGAGAACAACATATAAGGTTTTGCTGCTCCATTCAGACACTAGTTATTTCCTTCATCTATTCTGCCCTCCCCTTTCATGGTTTGCACTTGCCTGAAGCCCTAACCAGCACACACACAAAAAAGAAAAGGGGGGGGGGAAGAACCAAGTAACGCAGAGGGGAAACAAACGGCAGCAAACAAGATTGAACACTGAGGAGCATTTTAGGTGATTTTTCACTCTCCCTGAAAGAACTACTTTCAGCCTGAAAATCAAAAAGAGCAAAATCAAAAAGAGCACAGCTCTAATCTAACCACTCAGAAATGATTGTGACAACATGTATCTTACAATTCATGTCCATGTTGATAAGATGTCATGTCTGAATAAGCTGGATATCTAATGTAAGGCAACAACCGTGGGATGTGTGATCACTGAGAAATTTAAATGAAGGATAAGAACTTTCTACATGAGTGTAGTCAAGGAGTGCAAATCTTGATCATTTTATTTTGCACTCAGCACTTTGTAATGATCATAAGCTGTGATCCCAACTCAGAGCTTTGTTCCATTGAAATAAGTGGGCTTTATATCTACAGATAGTTTATTTTTTTATTCTAAAAATTTCTACCCTGCTTCTTGGCCCATAAATGGACTGCCATAGCAGCTTACAAATCGCAAAATTAAATATGTAATAAAATCAATAGCAAGAAGACAAGCATGTGTAGGACTGGGCATTAAGAGTGCAGTCCATCTTCCACTAAAGTCAATGGCAAAACAAATGATTAACAATCATGGTTGGGCTGCTTCCAGACAAGGCATCTTGTGGAATTGTCATGGCTCATTCACTCACATTGTAGAGGTGGTCTACATAACATTGTCATCCATTTGTAATTCTCCCACATTTTTCTGAACACATAAAGTCCAACTTTATTGAGAAGGATGGAACAGTAATGTAATCTCCACAGGTGTAGATGCCCTTAACACTACAACACCTTTGTAAAAGGAGTGGATTTGATGAGGGGGGGCAGTGCCTATTAGGGCAGGTGATTTGCCACAGTTCAGCATGCATTCAGCATAATGTTTCTGGTGGATGCCATTTTATCCCTCTTTTTTAATTGATCTTTTAAGTAGCACTAACACATTTTCCACCTTAAATTTAGCTTTAAAATATTTAAATAGCAAAACACCACTTAAATGAAAAAGTGTTGTAGAGATAGATGATAGCTAGATATTGATGAGGAACCCTTTCCATTCACTGCCATTTTACCAAGGCAGTTAATTGCAGTGACTGGAAAAGTGGGCAGGTTAATAATTTTTTACAGTTAGCATTATCGTGTTACAGTGTTATAGCACTATAGCCCTATAACGATACTTGAAACAAATAGTATTATAGCATTATGGGATATAGTGCTATGTCCCTATAATGCTACTTTAAAAAAAACAACAATTAAAATCTAGTCAGTGCAATTAACCACTTTGCTAAAATGGTGGTGACTGAAAAGGCTATACTGCCCACTGCAAAGAGTATAGTGAATGTGTGCTGATAGATTCAGCTGCCCAAGTCTCTATCCATGTCAAAACCATGCCCCTTTAAAACGATGAAAGTGTAGCACTAAGGACACTGGTATAGAGAGAACATAGTGGGATGTGCTCACAGAAAAAGCACAATCACCCCTGATAATGTGGAAAATCGATTGCAATTGTGCTTGTAGTTTGTAGCAGAAGAGCAATGATTTATTAGCACTAGGAGCCATCTGTGTGGAAGCACCCATCGGTTTTTGCTTTTCAAGTTTCAAATCCTCCCTTTGTTTACATTATGTGCAGGCTGTAAGAGCCCCAAGTCATACTATACCTAACCTTTGGAACATTTCCCCCTCACATAGTTAGACTACGCATTTTTATTTAATCTTCAGTTGTTCCTTTAATAGTTTTTTTTTTTAATCCTACTACAAGGCCATTGTCTTTTAAGGTGTTCTGAATTAAATTATTATTGCATGTTGAGTAACAATTGGTTATTAAAAGCATGCCTTGCTGAGGTTTGCCTCTCCGTTACAAGGGGGGGGGGCATGTGAGCATAATACCACTACTTGGAAATATCCCTCAGTGCAGACCAAGGAAACTTAATTTAAAGGGCCACATAATCTTGGAGCAATCGTTTGAACAGCTGACATATTTACTGAGCTCACAAAGCTACAGGCGGGACAGTTGTTTGAGTCAAAAAAAGCCCAGGAAGGCTAATGGAATCCTTACGTGGCCTTCATAGATGTATGCTGTTGCTAATTGCCAGGGGTGCCTAAGTAGCTACCGTAGTTATTATAAAATCCGAGCAGCAACTGCTGTTCACTGCATTCAGCCTCAAACCCCCTGTAGTTATTACTAGCGCATTCTCCCACCCTATCACTGATGTAAGTCAATGTAATGTCACACAGATGCTATGGCTTGGCCCGGACTCAAACCCATTTTTCACAACCTCACAGGCTATCACACTAACCCCATGAATTTGTTATCTTTCAAGCCCTCCCCTTTACATCCCAGTCAGACTTCTTGTGCACACTGGGGCAATGCTGTTGCAGACTGCTTGCAATCCCCTGAGATCTCCTGCTTTTCCTGGCTTACCTAACTTTCCATTCCCCACCCTCACCCACACCCAAGAAAGAAAGAGGTGCCTAGAGTTCCATTTACGACAGCAATAGAGCAATGTGATCTTATGTGTCCAGCATGGCAAACACATGGTTTCTCTGCATACCAAAGTAGAGCTCTTATTTACCGAGCCTTCTATTGTGAGACAATCTGAGTTATTTTGGGTATCCTGAACCCTTCCTAAATATGGAACTTGTGTTTCAGATAACATATTACTAGAGAATTCATAGCCAATGATTGATACTCCTTACAAAGAGAGGCCTGAGATATCAGATCTTCTCCTGAGTAAGCACCAGATACTGGGGATAATAGCAGCAGCAGAGCAGTAGTAATAGTAGCAGCAGGCAGGGGAGGCTGGTGACGCCTGTGCCAGTGGGGCTCCTTATCCATTGCATCTTTTTGTTAGAGCTTTATAGGAGCTGTCCATGGTGCTCCATGGTGGTAAACCTATTTTGGGGATGGAGTACCATTGCCCCTCCTCTTTCTCTGTTGCTTCCATCCATCCCCTCATTCTGTTCCGCTCCCTCTGGAGCGCTTTCTCCCTTTCCCAGAAAGCAGGCATACACCTCATGGGCCTCTTCCTCTTATCATTTCCCCCAACTCTGTGCTCACCTTGAACCGATTTCTAAGAAGCCCCAGGGCCACTTCATCATGCATGCTGTGCCCTTCTGCCTTTCTCCTCCTTACTTTCCACCCAGGACCTCACCTCACCTCCTTCTTCAATTATAAAATTACAGTTATTCACCAGGATCTGGCTCAGCTTGTCTGAGTGTGGAAAGCTCAGCAGGGTCAGGCCTGGTTATTACTTGGATGGGAGACCCCTCCTCTATTGAGCAGGGGGTTGGACTCCATGGCCTTGTAGGCCCCTTCCAACTCTATTGATCTCTTTATTTCCGTCTTTATTTCCACCCTATCCTTCCCTTCTGTACACACCCGTTCCAGCTCTTGCAATCCTCTCCTAGTTATGTAATCACCCAATCCCTCCTCACACCCAATTCCTGGTTACCATCTCCCCAACTAGACTCATGATGCTGTAATATTTAATTAACTGCTGCTGCTGTTGATCATCATCATCATCATCTGTTCCTGCATGGCATTTCTGCTTCAGAAGACCAGATCCACCTGGCAAACTGTAGCAATGCTATCACTGTCCTTATGCCACTAATTCCTGCCAAAAAATGTGTGAGGCCTTATGAGGGAGACAACCACGGCGATATAGTATTGGTCTTTAGGGCCAGCAGTGATTCCTTCGCACAGAAGGAGAATCTTTTGCAGAAGAGACATTTCTTTCATCTGCAGTGGATAACTCATGGCAGAAAAATCTGCTCCCAGGTCCCCTTCCAATACTTCTCCATTACAAATGTAAAACCCCAAACAATAAACAAAGCACAAAGAGGTCCACCCTGACTGTATGTATTCCTGCTGCAGTGTCTGTGGCTAACTTCAGAAAAGGACTCGCAGCAGGAGTCCCTGTGCTGACTCACTCCCAGTGAACAAAAGAGATTCCTGACCATTGTTATTTCAATTATTTTCATTAATTCATTCATCACTTTAATTTTATTCTTCTCTTCCTGACAGTGTGGTTCACATCTGGAAATGGGTTTCTCTCAGCACTGGAACAAAGAACACCCTCCAAAAATAACAGGTCTGAAAGATGCCCATTATTCTTTTGGGGCAGAGTCCCCTTTGACATATCTCAGGTCATTTTAAAGAGCAGCAAAGTCGTATAGAAACTCTCCAACTGTAATAATTTTGTTTTAGCTACCTGAGTTATGGATTTCTACAACACAGAAATCTTTACTGGTAGGATGATCTGGGAAGAAGTTCACTTCAAAAAGCTAGCTAATCCGTCTCCCTATTTTCAATGTGGCTCCTAACCTTCCCCCACCCCACCAGCCATGGATACGCTAAGCAGGAAAACAGGAAAGGGCAGGCTAGCAGGGGCACATACTGGAGGGGGAGATACGCAGGAGGAAAATCTATCCACACCCTGGGACCTTGGGACAGAGCTGTTTCCCCTATATATTTGCTTAGCTTCAGCCAACTCAATTCCCCCCCCCCCCATTCCAAATCCTTTACGCTTTCATCAGGCATCAGGCAGTCCCTCTCTCAGTTGAAACCATCTGATGGCTAGTGCTGAGAGGATGCACACACCTTAAAACCACTGCCCCCTCTAGACCCAACAACAGCAACAACAACAACAACAAAGCCCTCCGGGACCAAGGGCTGCGCATGCATGCTGCCTTAGCAGTGCCAGGAAATGTTGGCAACAGAGAGCAGAATGCAGGCGCAGGGCTGTAGCCAGCAGGAGCTGTCATTTATTAGGCTGAAGAGGAAGAAACCAGCCTGTGTTGTTTGCTTCCCTTCAGCCTGGGGGCCCAAAGAGGGAGAGGGAATTGGTCTCTCAGACAATATGTGTCCAGAGCCGCCCTGCCATGCAGCCGAGAGTAAAACGACCTACTTCATGAGAGCAGTTGGGTGGATGAAAGCAGGAGCTGGTGTCTGAATGGCGCAGCGAGGGTTTTTCGAGAGTTGGCCATACATGGAAGTGGGCACCATTCCGGACCCCCTTTGGAAAACAAAACGTCTTGGGGTGGCACTCTATACGCCTTGAGGAGTATGCCCTCCAATTCCTTCCCTCATCCCCACTGGACTGCCTCCTCAGTGCGTGAAGGACTTGTGGAAGGATCCTGTTGCAGGAAACTGAGAAGTAAAAAAAACAAAAACAAAAAAACTGCTCTTCTTACCCTGCTCCTCTCCTCCTCCTGCCTATGAAAACTTTTTGTAGGTCTATATACTTGTTTTTTATAGTTCTATAATCACTGTTGTGTGCTGTCTCCTTAAGCAGCAAGCCAGAAAGCACAGCGTGAGCAGGCCATGTGAGTGAACTAGAAGAAACATCTTCATTTTTGCAACAGAATCCTGGCCCAGAATTACAGAATAACAGAATTTCCACCAGGGGCAGAACAATTCTGGGCCTAGATAAACCAATAACTGGAGGGGGACAATGATCACTTAAGCTGCATTTGTCTTTTTCTCCTTCAATCTATTTTTTTCCCCTCCTGTCCTGAGTTTTCCCAGTGGGTTGGAATAATAAATACCTGTGGGTTTTTTGCAAGAAGATCCATGCATGCTGCTGCTGCTGTTTTCATGTGCACAGTAATAATCATACTGAGAACTGGTTCACATTGATTGTGGCCTTCAGACAGAGTTGCTGCTGCTGCTCACACACCCATGTGGAGGCCCCATTTTCATGTGAACCAGTGCCTCTGTGTGGGCACTATGGATGTGACCACTGTGATTTGTGGACGTGCAGCAGCATTTGGGGGGAGCTGCTACGATTGTGCATACTGCAGTGACTGCATATAAAGTTCTCATGCAGAAACACTGATACATACAATGGCCCTCTTCGTGAGCATAATAGCCCAGTCATGATCCTGTAGTAGCTCTGCACACACAAGTCAACAGCAGTAGCTCACCAAATGTGATGTAGCCCTCAGTAGGGGCCAGCCACAGTTAGTGAAACGTTGGCACTTTGTGTGTGTTACTCTGCCTTTCTATCAGTGCGCCAACAAAAGCATGTCCAGATGTCGTTTGGCAGGTCTCAGATGGAAGTTGTACAGATTCCCATTCACTCTGCTGATCCCCAATAATCCGCAAGGCAAACTGGGGAATTCATGCAGTCAGTGCAAATGGCACAATCATGAAACTCACTGGGTGACTTTGGGCCAGTCACTGACTCTCAGCCTAACCTACCTCACAGGGTTGTTATGAGGATAAAATGGAGAGGAGGATTATGTAAGTCGCCTTGGATTCCTTGCAGAAAAAAAGGTGGGGTATAAATATAATAAATAAATAAAAATGTGGTGTAACACCTTCTGCAGTCTGGTCTTCCATTTTTTCTGGAATGTTTTGGGGTTACATTCATATTCCTCCTTTAATATCCTCCATATTTTAGCCTCATAACAGCCCTGAGAGGTAATTTATTTAGAGTAAGAGATAGTGACTTGCCCAAAGCTACCCAGTAAGCTTGATAGTAAGTGGGGAATTGCTCTTGGATTTCTCACCCCTAAGCAAAAAAACTTTGATTGCTGCCTCACAATTGGCTTCAGACAGCATGATAACCCACATGCAAGGGTTGAGTATGGGGTGAGTGTGGGTTGTCATTGAACCATGGGTTGTTGTTGAAATGTGGGTTATCGTGTTATCTGAACCCAGCTGCGCTAACAAGCCATGGCTTGTTAACTACAAACAACCCATGAAAATAACCCATGGTTTGTTGTTGGGTTGGAAGTTTACATTGTTCACCGTGTTTTGTTATCTCAGCTAGGATCAGACAACATGATAACCCACATTTCAACAACAACCCATGGTTCAATGACAACCGAAACTCAACCCATACTCCCTTGAGTGTGGGTTATCATGTTGCCTGAAACCATGGCCTCCTACACTGCCAATTTAGCATATGGAGTATATTTCCATGTGGAAATGTCCCAAAACATGGTGCAGGATCATTGATTAAATAAATGTGCTCTATAGCTGCTTTCAGATCTGATTCAGTGAGTATCTATTGAGTTCTGTGCACTCTAGTTGTGAACTCAGACTCACATAAAGTGTTGCATATGGGACTGAGTTCATTGTGAATCATTGAAATGAATTCATTTTGAAAGTGGTTTCTCTAACACACACGCATCTCCTCTATCTCTCATCTCAATCCAAATATCAAACATCAGAAAGGGTTCTCTCTTAGAAAGTTCTTAGGGCAATTAACTGAACTATGGATTACATATGACATCCTGGCAATTTAAGCAATTCCCATAAATGTGACATTGGCAAACCAAACATGAAATTGATGGGGAAATGCAAGAAAGTCTTCAGCTAAAATACCTGCTCACTTATGCACATATTTATTTCTTTGCAGGCTTTAAAAGCATGATACCACCACACTGCACTCCCCATCAAAAGCCCTTTTCACATGGTCATTTATGAGATGAATGAGTCCCCATGGGGTGGCTTTTCCTCTCCATGATCTTGAAGTCAAAAGGTCTTGTGAAAATGTACTCTCTCTTTTTGATAAGAAAACAAATCACCATATGGGGCTCATTCAAAAGACTTACTGAAGTTGACCCTATTAGGACATTTTAGGAACATATAGAAGCTGGATTATATATAATATCCCTGATGAAGAGGGGCAGTTTGGCATGTATTGGGGTTCATCCTAGCGCTGGATTATATATGCATAGTTTTGCAACTGTGACTTTCTTCCTTATTATACTTTGCATGCTGCTACAGTGAACCGTCCTGGTTTTCCCCACATGAAACTTAAATAAAAAGCTATCTCCTCTACCTAATACAAATTGGCTCCCAATGGAGGGAGCATGTGGTCCAAATGTAAACTCAGGGTGCGCTCCAGTTCTTCTTTGCTTGTGATTATTTGTTTATTTACTATATTTCTATACCACCAAAGCTCTCTGGGCAATTCACAAAAGTTAAAACCCCAAAATACAATATGATAACACACAAAATCCATAGGATGCAATCCTATGGGGCTGCCCATAACCCTCCAGACTCAGAGGATTATGGGCATCCTATGGCGGATGGAAGGAGCGTGGAGGCAAAGGTTGCCTCGGCACTCCTCAGTCCTCTCACTCTGCAAAGCACTTTGACAGCCAGTTCTGGCTGTCTAAGTACAGTAATACCTTGGATTGCAAGTAACTCGGTTTGAGAGCGTTTTGCAAGACAAGCAAATTTTTAAATATTTATTTTATTTTATTTTACTTGATATACAAGCGATGTCTTGCAATACAAGTACTGTAGTACGGCTTAAATTAAAAATCTCTGTACAAATTTTTTTGGGGGGGAATTTTGTTTTGATATAAGAGTGTTTTGGATTACAAGCATGTTTCCGGAACGAACTATGCTCTCAATCCAAGGCATGACTGTACAGTGCTTTGGAATGGGAGGGAGGCTTGTATCTTGGCGGCACCGGTCTCCTCCCCTCCCCATTCCCCTCCCTGCCCCCCCCCCAAGCCCTTCGCCAAGGTTGCTCTGATAACCTCAAAGAAGCAGCTGGTACAGTTGTTTCTATGCCAGTGTGAGCGGGCAGGGGGATCCAAGCACGAGGTCCAAGTGATTTTCACACCTCGTAGCTGGGAATCTGAAAAATCCTATGGCTGCTCGACAGCGTCGGATTGCGCTGCCCAAAGTTTAAAATAGAATAAAACCAAAGTAAAAACCAGAGTAAAAGAAACCACAAAGAGCAGTGATGGCACTCAGGAGATCTTGATATCTAGTAGTTTCCTGATGATAAGGAAAACCATTTACTTCTTTGGTCTTACTCAATCCCTTTTGAATCTAGCAAATCACTGGCGTTCATGTGTTATGAGGAGGATGAGTCCAAAACGTCTAAGGACTTCCCTGGAAACCCAGGTTGAATTTCTCACAAAATACTCTTCTTTCATAAGTATGGCAAACTTCATATTGCAAAATTGTGCAGCATAAATTGCTCCCATAAGAGCTTTTTCTCTGGAATTGTCATCCTTTGTTCATTCACTTTCTATGTGCATCCAGTTGCCAAAATTGTGAAATAGTCACAGTTCAGTGTTTTCTCTGCTGTCCTCCTGTGTTTTGTCAGACCTGATCTGTGACCCTTTTTTGATAATAAAATGCAATTGTAGTACCAAGCTTTTAGATTTTTATGACTTCTATGCCTTTACATTTTAAGGATTTGCTGTTTGCATGGTCTGAGGGGGCCATAGGATTTTTCAGATTCCCAGATCTGAGGAATCTGATTTTTCAGATTCCCAGATGGGAGGCTGCACTCTGACCTCTGACCTGAAGATCAGAGCTCCAACCCCCCAACCCCCACAGCTGGTGCAGAAAGAACCACCATTGCTGCTCTCCGAGGTTGGGAAAGCAACTTCGGAGAGGGGTAGAAGGGGGTGGGGTGGGGAGGAGACTGGAGCAGCCACCATTACATGGCATCCTGAAGCTGCTCCAGCCTCCTTCCCTCCCCCTCCAAGATGCTCCAGCTAGATGGCCGAAAAAAACCATCTAGTGAAAATGCAGAGCGGGAAGAGTGGGGAGGTAAAGATCGCCTCTGCCGCTCCTCCCACTCTGCATCGGATGAGCGTGAGACTCCGAGTTCAGCGATGTATTCTCATCTCCATAGGGTTGCGTCCCTAAATGTGCTTCACAACAACCAAAGCATCTTCCTATCCTAGATGAGTGGCACAAACTTTGCACTGTGCTGCTTGTTACATACTAATGTATATGATTTTGAAATACACAAGTTCTTTCTGCACCATTTATAATAGAGTTATTGCAGGGTCTCATGCAAACTGTCAGAGTGCAAACACTGGGAACATTTAAAGCTTCCAAGAAAGAAAGAAAGAAAGAAAGAAACCCACCCACCCACCCAAACACTGAAAGTGTATAGATGAGTCATTGAGAAAATTCTAAGAAAGTCACGTTACATACATTAACATATCTTGATATAATATCTAATCATTTGCAGGAAATAAGCAAAGAGATTGACTGGCAAAAGAAAAACAGTCAGAATCCCTTCATTCATTAATTGTTTGTGGGTGACAGAGGATGAGTGAGTGTAGGAGGAAGAGAAGAAGAAGGGTCTGGAGAAAGAAACTAGGAAAATTAAACAGATAAATAGAAAAATGGGGGAAGGGGCTAGAGAGAGTGTCTCATGCTGGCTCAGCTTTCCTGAGTGTGGAAAGCTAAGCAGGGTCAAGCCTGGTTATTACTTGGATGGGAGACCCCTCTTCTAGTTTCCTGCATTGAGCAGGGGGTTGGACTTGATGGCCTTGTAGGCCCCTTCCAACTCTATTAAATCTATGACTCTATTAGAGAAGAGAAACATCCTTCCCATTTCAAAAGAAAATAAATATGGGCAGTTTCATTAATATATCCTTGTGACAATAAGCATCAATCACCTTCTTTCATAGACAAAGCTAAAATGGTACTGAGAGTAAATATGACTGAAGAAGTGAGCAGTGACCAATGAGAAGATGTTGCCAATAACATGAGCAAAGTGATGCGTGTTGGGTTGACCAGGTAAAGAAAGTAGAATGCTTGAGTCAGTTCTCCTTATTAACAGAGGCTATTAATATATTTCAACATTACAGTAATACCTTGGATTACGAGCATAATCCGTTCCGGAGCCATGCTCGTAATCCAAAGTACTCGTACATCAAAGCAAGTTTCCCCATTAGAAATAATGGGAACTCAGATGATTCGTTCCACAACCATTTAATCACTGCTTTGCCGGCTCCCTGGCAGGGAGCCCCATGGAGGGAGCCGGCAAAGCAGTGATTAAATGGTTGTGGGGCTAATGGGGAAACTTACTTTGATGTGCTGGCTCCCGGCCTCGCCTCCACTCGCTCTGCTAGCACCTTGCACCTTTGCAAGGCAGGGAGACGCGTGGAGACGAGCTGCGGCCTCCGCTTGCAAAGGGCGACGCGGCCGCTGCTTGCAAATGCTCGCTCTGCGCTTGGCCTCCAGGGAAGCTCAGCCGGCCGGTGTAGCAGCACGAGGCGGCGACCGCGCCCGGCCGCACCGCACCTCACCTCACCTCCAGGGAAGCCCTGTGGAGGTGAGTCACGGCGCAGCTGCTCGCTCAGCCGGCGCCTCGCGTTTCTAGCATAGATTTACATTTGAAAGACATCTCGCAACAGGAGCCACATGCGGCGGCAGCGGCTCGTGTTGCGAGACTTGCTCGTCTTTCAAATGTAAATTTATGCCAAATTTTTCCTCGTCTTACGAGAAACTCGTAAACCGGGTTACTCGTAATCCGAGGTATTACTGTAGTTAGTTTTCTATACGGGACAATTAACTCACTGACAGTCTAAGATTATATAACCACTGGAGTATTCTTTGGAGTCGGTTGGCTAGTTGACTAACAAGTTGTGACACACATTATTAATGCTGTTAGAGATCGTTATATATATGAATGTGTTGACTAATAGGTGCTGCCCTTCACTTGCACTCTTGCCAGCCAGTGCACATCTGATGAAGCAGTTGTTGTCTCTTAGTCATTGCTTCATACATAGTAATTGGCTTTCTGCACTGAAGTTACTACCTCTACCACCATTAATTAATTACTACCAGGTACCAACCCATCTTGAGAACTCTTTCTAATGGTTTCTTAATAGGGGAAACATGAATGACTGACAACATGAGTTTACCCTTTCTGTAATCACACTGTAGTTCTATTGATAACATATCCTAGAAGTGATATAATCAGTAGAGGTACCCTTCAGAAATTCTACAAAGAAAGAAATTGCGTCCATCACTGATTCAATTCAGAGGCATAGGGCTTCTCTACATGAGGAATTTAGTGTGTGCTCATGATCCCTCACTTACGGAAGTTTGCGGTGCCTTTTCACAATGCTGACATCCGTCAGAGCCTCTCCCATGTTTTCCAGCCATTTTCGGGGGGGGGGGGGTCGAGTGAGGAAAGTGCAGTATTAAATTTCAAACCAGAACAAAAGCCTTGTGTAAAGTCGCAATTCCGCTATACTGCAGCTATACCACAGAGCCACTTTGTGGTTGGTAATTAGAATATATAGAAAGGCAGAGAAATACAAACCCCAGAGAAAAACCCTGTGTAAAGGACACACTTTTTCTCCCGCAATGAAAACGGAAGAAGCCTCAGTAAAGCAGCAGGTTAAATCCCTCATGTAGAGAAGCCCTAAGCATACTCACTTAGACATGATTCTCACTGAACTCAGTGGGACTTACTTATGAGTAAACATGGATAGAATTGGACTGCAGCCTTTAAAACTGGCATTTACATTTATTTGGAGGTTTGATCAAAAGCAGTGCAATTTATTTCCAACTGAGATTCCAGTCCTATGCACACTTACCTGGTAAATCCAGTTGAACTTAATAGGGTTTACTTCTGAGTAGACATGAATATGAATGTGCTGTAAATTGTTGAGCTAAAATGCTGCTCACATCACATTTCCCCAGCCAGAATCCTTTATAATAAGAATTCAAATGCCATGCACTCTCATATGAAAAATATGACCAGCTCTAAGGGAATAGCATTTGTTATTTTCTTCATGTGTCACTTACACACACTTTCAGAAGAGTAAATGATTAGAGTTATAACTCCACCTGATATTCAGGAGTAAGATTACTCTCAGGGGCGTGCCATCAATGAGGTAATGGCCACGGGCACCCTCTTTTATCAGGAGTTAATATTATAGTTGTTATAAAACCAGTGGTCTGTTAGAGATCGTTATATACCGTATATGGTCTATGGTCTGTGGTCTGTGGATGTATGCATTGTGCTTTTCCTATACTATTGTCCAGTTACACTACTTAATAACTTTTGCCACCTTGGATAGTTCAGAAAGGCAACATATATAAGTCTTTAAGCAAATAAATAAATAAAATAATTATTGTCATGTTTGGTCATGTATACATACTCTTCCTTTGGCACTTGTGCTCTTACCTGCCAGTACCCGTCCCTTTTCGGCTACATAAGGACCAGCACACAGAGAACTGAGTGTGCTATTAGCAGATATAATGATGAAAATGATGAAGATGATGATGATGATGATGATGATGATGATGATGATGATGATGATGATACTGCCCCTCTGCTTGGAGGTTCTATGGGCAGAATCCAACCATTTTCGCTGTGCTGACAGAAGGCTTCCATCAGCTGAACAGAGAAGTTGATTTTCAGCTAGCTCCCCTCTCCCTGCAGCCCTGCCCCCCCAAATTTGCTCCAGAGGTTCCCCCAACCCTCCAGAACAGATTTTGGGGGGCATAGGGGATGCAGGGAGGAGAGGGAATCATGGGAAATTGTGCCCCTTCCCATTCCATTGACGGAAAACCTTCCAGCAGCAGAGTTGAATTCCACCCTATGTAGCTATGCTGGCTAAGAGCCACTGAGAGACCTGTCCCCCACAAATGTGTCTAATAATCCCCTTTTAAAGCTATCTAAATCAGAGAGACACCCACAGTTCAGCTTCCTGTCGTTTACTATGCCGCAAGAATAACATATTAATTGGACCTTGGACGCACAGTAAGGGACTAAACATGAACCAGTGGCCTGACAATAAGGATGGGATTGCTAGTTCCTGTGATAACATATATTTCGATATCAGAGTTTTATTTTAATTAAGGCAATTTTTTACTTTCAGTCATGCCTATCCTATCAATCTAGCTGAACTAATACCCACTTTTTAATCAGGGGGACGATGATGCTTTACTTCCAATTGTCATTGTTATCATTCAAATTATGATGCTGCCGGTCACAATGACTGTGAGTTCCTAGACAGCAGGTTCTCATGCAGTAAACAAAAACATTAGACAACAGCAACCATTCTGTGCTTCCAAAAATAGCAACTTCTTCAAACCAAAGACTTGTCAAGTGGCTACAACAGATGCAGAGGAAGAGCATACACACTAAGCATGGATCAAACTGAGACAGCCGCTGTATGAAGGCATGTTTAAAAGACCAGTCTGTATAAAAACCTCCACTGACAACAACGGGGTGAATTCTAGCTCTTCCTTCACTGATGCTTAAAAATCTCCACTTGACACGTGTGCAGCTCGCTGCGTTAATTGCTGTGTTAGTGCCCAGTAGTATGACATTGTTGCCCTTGCTGGGCATTCCTTGCCCACATCCTGTTATAGCATATTGGCAAGAGCAGACAGTAAGTGCCCTGTTTTCATGCCCCCCCCCCCCGCCCTGCCCTCCTCCTCTGCCACCTGATCCTTTCTGCTAGTCCTCAGAAGCTTTAAATAGTCAGCATTATTTTCAAGGCGAGTTTGAACTTGTCCTTAAACACTCCAAGAATAAACCTGGAGAGCTGGCTCAAGCGTGTGTACCCCTGTAACAACATACCCAAGCCCTGGCCCTGACTGAGGCCACTCCTCAAAAAGAACTGAAATGCTGTTCCCATCAGAAGGGAGTATGGCATACAGCAGAGGCCCCAACATCCTGGCACTGGTGCCATTGTTTTTTGTCTTCCAGTACTATCTATGTCCATGGTGAAGCTCCTTCCAGCTACGTCTAGAATGAAAGCCTGCCTTCAGAAAAGAACACCGAGATCCACTATGATTTGGATGCGAACGAACCGGTTCCTTTCCACTGAATGATATCATCTATCTAATGGCAGGTGTACAGCTTCAGAAATGCCAAAGTCCTATTCTCGGAGGTGTGGAGTGCCTTCCTGGAACACCCTAAGCAGTTATCCATTCTGAAGGCTTAGTTGGGTACCAGTGTATTTTGTTGTCATTTTCGAAAACTATATATGAAAACTAAATCCCACAAAAATATTAAACTCTACAGCCATGTCCAGCTCTACAACTTGTTACCACTGATGTCACAGGCACTGCCCAAAAGATGTCTGCAACAGCCATCATAACAGCACTTCTTGTGCTGCTGTGAACCAGTTTCAACTTTTTTCAGGAGAATGCAATATCGAAATGTAATTAAGGGTGGCCAAAAAAGGCAATTGGCTTACATGATGCTTAAATCAAGAAAGATAACCAAGCACAGAGTTTGGGGCGCTTCTGCAAGATGCACGACATCCAACTGAATATAGAGTACTATCAGAATATAGTCCTCAAATCCTATTCCATCTGTGCTAGAAGAAGAAAAATGCCAATATGAAATGTGCCCCAAATTCAATAAATAGATTTAGAGGCAATATATAGACCTCCACTGCAGATTATAATGAGCCAAAATTACCATTCAGCAATAAAGTTAGTTATTCCAAGTTATTCTATGTTAGGGTATTTCCCCCTAATGTTTAACCTAAATCTGCTTTCCTGTACTTTAAACCCTTTCCTATCCTCAGTGGACAGACTGAACAATTAAATATTATTTATTAATAATAATAAATATTTCAAGACTGACAATATATTCCCTCTGTAGTCTCCTTTTCCTTGGCCAGGGGAGGGGGACCCGCTGGCCTAATCTGGCCCATGGATGTTCCCCATCCAGCCCTCTGAGACTTTGGCTCCCTCCTTGGGCCATGCCGAGATTCTGCCGGGGGCTTGGGAAGGGGGTGAGAATCCCCCTGTTATCTCCGATCAATGATCAGAGATAAGAGGGGGATTCCCTTTCGTGTACTGTTCACCCTCCCAATTGGGAGGGAGATAATTGATTGCAGATAACAGGGGAATTCCCTGCCCTGCCCCAACCCCAAGCACCCAGGAATCTACTGGAGGTTTGGGGAGAGGAGAGGAATCCCTCCATTATCTCCAATCGGTGGTAAGAGTGGGATTCCCCCAATTGGGAGGCAGATTGGCGCATTAAGTGCTGCACCTGCACCACATCTTCCCCCATCAGGGAGGATGTGGCATGGACAAAATGGCACCAGCTGAGGCCATAGGTGGAGCACTCTAGCCGCAGCTTTGGATGGGGCTGCTTCACCCTTGCTGTGCCTTCCCCCATCAGGGAGGACACGGTGCAGGCAAAGCACCCCCAGTACGATGGGGGAAGGCACGGTGAGGGCAAAGCAGCCCCAGCACAAAGCGCCAGCTTAGCTCCATGCCCTGTCACTTCATTCAGCCCACCCAACTCAGTTCTCCTCCCCTGCTATAGGCGAACAATACCAAGTTTCCTCAGCCCTTGTCCCTATGAGAGGTGAGGCCCTGTGGTGTTCAGATGTTGTTGGACTATATAACTCCCGTAATCCCTGATCATTGGCCATGCTGGCTAGGGCTGATGGGAGTTGGAGTCCAACAAATGTAGAGTGGCACAGGCTCCCCACCCCTGTCATAAGACAAGCCTCGTATGCCTTCCATCCATTGTCTTTGTCTCCTCACTTCTGAATAATCTTCAGGAAGTCTTTTTACCACTCCAAACTGTAAACAGTACCTCAGTGTCGGAATACTGGTCTTAACAATAGCATCAGATCATCACTATGACTTCTCAAAACTTGGCTATGAAGCTTCTATTGATGCAACATAAAGTACCATTGACCTTTTGAGCCACAGAATCACAATGCTCACTCATGTTCATTTTGCATCCACCACAAACCCTAAATGCCTTCTTGGCAAGGCTGCTGTCTAGCCAGCCATTCACCACTTTAATGCTTCTGCCTTTGATTCTTTTTTTTCTTTCCCATGTATAACACTCCATATTTGTCCTTCTGGAATTTCATTCTATTGGGATCAGCCTAGCTGCCCTGTTTACTGAAATCATTTCTTAAATGTTTAGCCCATCCCTCAAAGTACTTTCAGTCCCTCCTAGCTTTATAACATCAATTATTTTGATAATGAGTATATTGTCCACACTTTCATCCAAGTCATTAATAAAGATCTACAATACCCCAGACCTAGGATCGTCCCCTAAAAAAGAACTTACTTGATGCAGAGCTATGCACAAATGGTCTCTGAAAATTCTCCACCTTATTTTCAGTTTCTCAGAGGTATGGCTCACTATCACAAGTAGCACAATTTCTTTTTTTGAGCTTTTCTACATGATGCTGTTAATTGGCTGTTAATCCATTGTATCCACTGTTGCTTTCGTCGCAGAACTGAGATCCGAGCACTACACAAGACGCGTTTCTTTTTCTGCTTTGCCATTACATAATCTCTAGGTGGCACTGTGGTATAGTGGAACAGCACAAATACACAAGGGGAAATTGCACGTTCTTTTGTGTTCACAATTAAATGCCACACTTTCCCGTCCCTAAAAAAATCACCGAAAGTGCTAGTTAGACACAGAGACGAAACCGGAGGGTCACAACTTTGTCAAAAGAACCTGTAAACAACTGTGATAAATGCCTCATATAGAAAAGCCCTTTTCCCCTAAGGGCACAATCCTATCTATTGTGCCCTTGATGCTTGTAAGCCTCTGAACTCAGAGGCTTACGACGAGCATCCAGTGCAGAGCAGGAGGAGCGGCAGAGGTGATCTTTGTCTCCCCACACCTCCCGCTCTGCAATTCAGCTAGACAGCCTAATTCGGCTGTCTAGCTGAGGCACTTTGGAGGCTGGAGCACCACCAGGATACCATGTATCCTGGTGGCCCCAGTCTCCTCCACTCCCTGCCCCCTTTACCCCCCTCTCTGAGGTCAAGTTTCCAACCTCAGAGAAGCAGCCAGTGAAGAGCTTTCCATGCCAGCTACAAGGGGGGAAGGGGGATCGGAGCACAAATCCCCAGCACTGCGGCCAACCTCAGATCTGGGAATCTGAAGTATCCTATGGCCCCCTAGATGCTGCCTAGGATCGCTCTCGAAGGAATTTTGTTTTTCATTTGGTGCCACTGCAAGTGGCAAGAGCAACAACTGTGTTGGCAGCCTGGCCACCATTTGGGGAACATTTGGTAAAGGGGGTCTTCTTTTTTTCTAGGGGGGTGCGGAGGGGGGGGTTGCAGGTGAGAAAAAGAACAATCTCAGAAATTTCCCCAGAAAATGTTTTCTGAGAAATTTCATTTCCATTCTACTTGATGCCATTCCATGAAATAACACCCTGAAATAGAAGTCTGTTGTGTTTTTAAAGGCATGCCTGCCATAGTAGTTCCAGACAGTTAGAGTTGCCAGTGGTAACCTGGACACATGCCCCTTTTACCTTTAAATCCGCTGCTGAGCCAGGTAATGAGTTAGCTGTGGCGGCTTCTCCAGCCTCCCGTCCCCACAACACCCGGGTCGTGTAATCTGTTCCTCTCTCTTGTGCAGTGTGGCAGCCTAGAGTCCAGCTCATTACCATGTAACAACAACAACAACAACAACAACAACTGGGAGAAGCCACAGTAAAGGGGAAAACCTTTAGTTTTCAGTTTTTCACCAATCACAGGTATCCAGTCCAGTCCAGTAATACAGGATCCAGCAGAGGCCTCCATAAACAGAAAAGGGAGGAAAGCAATTTCCACAAATGTCCCTCCCTACTCCAGCCCACCCCCACCCCACCCCACCCCACCCATACCCCATCTCCCATGCTGTTCCTGAGGGTCCCCCAACCCTCTGGAGTAGATTGGAAGTAAAGAAAGAAGTCGGTTACATTATGTTCATGCATATCCCCTATCAAAGAAAGAAACAGATAATTCCTATACATCCATATGGACAACTCATTTTCTTCTATGTTCCTCAAGCTGCACACATTTTAGTATTTATTCTAGTCTCTTCCCATGAATTGATGCCCATGCATAATTTCCAGAGCCTTCTTTTAAGACTTGAGGGAGTCACAAAAAACATTTAGGATATATTGTCAGGAGAATTACTAGTAAGCAAAATGAAGGGGGAAAGGATGGAGGATAGCTCAGGGTAGTAAAAAGTAAGCATGCCTTCCAACATCTTCACATATCTAAAGTCCTTTCTCCTCTCCCACGTGCCAAACCAGACTTTTCAAGCAATAGATATGACAGGGTAGGTAGGTATATTGACGTTTATGGCACAGAAATTTTCAGGGAGGAGGTTGGGTTCGGGCCTGTAGCTAGGGGTGGGTTGGGGGGCTGGCTCCACCTAAATTTTCTCTGCCTTCCCCCTACATTTTTATTTACAAACACATAATTAAAAAAACAGCTTACAATTTTGTCTTTAAAAGGCCTGCAAACCAGATGAACTGCCCACCCCCTACTTTTTTGGCACACCCCCACCCCTCAGAACTTTTAGGCTGGCTACGGGCCTGGTTGGTTGCCTTAGTTTAGATGGGGAGGCCAAGGTTTTTCTTTCTTTTCTTTTTTTCTACACTTAACAAAAAATCCTATCCACTGCTGATAGCAGCATCAAGGGTCTCTGTAGCCACCAAGCTGTGTTTCATCAGCCAAAATGCCTATGAATGTGAATGCTATGTGATGTCATAGCATCGTCCCCAGAGACGTGCTTGGGTAGAAAAGATGACTGCCCCTGGGAAACTGCCCATGCCATCTAAACTAAGGTAAGGCAACCCTACCCCCTAAAGTATTGGAAGACGTCTTCCTGACCTTAGGGGAAGAAGCAGGGTACAGCAACTGAGTACAGCAGGACATTTCTGCCACACTTGCCATGTAAGGACTCTCACTTTACTTACTGCCATAGACATAACTGTTTGCCTCTCAGCAGCTTTGGCCAATCCACAGGTTACTCTTCTGTTTTCTGTCAACATTTAAGAGGACATTTAGTGCTGATAGTGCAACTCCAGTTTGCCATAGCTTTCGGCCCCTTCGGTTAATTTGCATCTCCCACACACAATGTGTTACCAATGCGCGTGCATACATTGGTAAAACAGTGCAACACCACCATGTGATAGTATGTGTTATTGCATGATGAGGATTATTTTTGTGTGGTGCTTTACTGATGGACATATGTGCATCAGTGAAACAAAACACAAAAGAATCTTTATACAATCATATATACCAGGGGTACAAAACTTCATGGCCATGGGCCAAATCCAGCCCTGCTAGGATCCCAATCCAGTGCTCTGGGGTTCCCCAGAAGGCCACACACCTTTCCCCCCCTAACCATTTGGGCAGTTTCCCCCCATTCTAATAGGTTGAAATGCCTCTCCTTAGGCTTAGTTACTGGCAAGAAGAACCGTAAACTAAAATACGCTGGTATTTTTGCCCCTGCCCCTTTGGCCTATGGCTTTGCCTCTTTTTGCCTTTAGCCCCGCCCAGCAGTGGAATGTGGCCCTCCAGAGCTTCTCTGAAATGGAATTTGGCCCTCAGGTTCAAAGAGTCACATCAACGTGCAGTGTTTTTGTGCAGTGTTTTAATAGATATTGCATAGATCATAGAGTTCAACACCCCTGATATATACAGTCACATCAATGTTGTTTTTGTGCAGTGTTTTCATAGATATTTCATAGATCATAGAGTTGGAAGGGGCCTACAAGGCCATCGAGTCCAACCCCCTGCTCAAGGCAGGAAACTAGGGGAGGGGTCTCCCATCCAAGTAATAACCAGGCCTGACCCTGCTTAGCTTTCCACACTCAGACAAGCTGAGCCAGTGTATTATCAGTGCACACATGCACATCAGTAATGTGGAGGGGAGAGAAATGAATAAATTGAAAGAATGGGAAACTGTGCATGCCCCATGCTCTGTGCAATATTTGGAAAATAAATAAATAAATAATAATAATACCTCACAGGGTTGTTGTGAGGATAAAATGGAGAGAAGGAGGATTATGCAAGCCGCCTTGGGTTCCTTGAAGGAAAAAAGGTGGGGTATAAATTTAATAATAATAATATAATAATAATAATAATAATAATAATAATAATAATAATGGATTTCAAATGTATTGTTCTGCTTTGGGAAATTCCCAAATCCAGAGAGGATTTTGGAATCATTCCTAATCATAAGAGGAGCCCCACAAAACAAAGAGCAGTCGCTCCTATCCACTTCTCTAAAATGTATATTGGTGCCTGCTACTCTTTGCTTCAATGGGAAAGGGATTATATCACCCCTTTCAACAGCAATGGAATTGAGAAAGGAGAATCCTCTCCTGTCTAAAATTTCCTCCAGGCCACTGAAGATGCAGGTGTTAGCAGCAGGCTTTTGCAAAGATAACATGAAACATGATGCAGCCAAATAAATGATTACATGAGGCATTGTGATAAAAACATCCCTTATTATCTGCGGGAGACTGTGTGTGTATACAGGCTTATCCATCTAGCTATGTGCGGAATGCTGATGCTGAATGCAACCCTAAAGCTAAGCACCCTTCCTTTTCCAGTTTCTTCAGAGAGCACTGTTGGCTGTCAATGGCTCGCCCCATAGTGGTTAGCTGATCCCACGATTGCTGATAATTTAGTTCCTGTTTACCTATAGGGATTCCCACAAAGCCAACTCCATACATATTCAGCTGTCATGATATCCTACAGACTGGTTAATGGAACCTGTTTTTCATCATTCTTATCCCATTTACCCTCCCCTATATAAATTTAGATCTATTTTCTACACAGTGTGATATTCCAGGAAGAATGGCCTTTCACAAAGGTTCTATGGACTTTGAAGAAGCCCGAGTGCAAGGTGAAAGGGAGAAACGTGCTAAGCGAAAAGCACGTCAAATGAATCCTTTACAGGACCATCTTCTATCTGGTAACCTGTGTCCTCACTGTGGGAAGCTGTGTGGATCTAGAATTGGCCTCCACAGTCACTTACGGACCCATCGCTAGAGTCTACACAGAGCGCGTGCGGCGCCATGGTTCACTCCGTCGCTGCGTGCTCTGAAACAAGAGGTGAGAAGGCTAGAGCGCCGATGGCGAAATTCCCGCTCCGAAGACAATCGAACACTGGTTAGAGCTGCATCTTCAGCCTACCGGGTGGCGGTGAAGGCAGCAAAAAAGAATTTCTATGCTGCCTCCATTGCGTCTGCGGAGTGCTGCCCCAGGAGGCTGTTCCAAGTGGTCCGGAGTCTGGTCGGTCCAGTCGCTCCGGACCCATTGGAACAGTCTAGAGCCTCCTGTGAGGCTTTAGCGAAGCACTTCGCAGATAAAATCAATCGGATTAGGAGTGGGATATTGTGCGTCGTGGATACAGGGAGTGAGCTGGAGGAGGCCAATGGCAGACCGGTTTTGTGGGATCGGTTTCGGCTTCTTCCTTCTGATGAAGTGGACAAGGTGCTTTCATCTGTGAGGCCGACCACCTGCTTGCTTGATCCTTGCCCGTCCTGGCTCATAATGAGCTGCAGGGAGAGACTGGGTGAGGGGATCAAGGCGGTGGTGAATGCCTCCCTCGAGGAGGCAGTGATGCCATCAGCCCTCAAGGAGGCAGTAATAAGACCGCTTCTAAAGAAGCCCTCCTTGGATCCCCAGGATTTAAACAACTTTCGCCCAGTCTCCAATTTACCATTTCTGGGCAAGGTGATCGAGCGGGTGGTGGGTGCTCAGTTGAAGGCACACTTGGATGAAGCCGATTATTTAGATCCGTGCCAGTCGGGCTTCAGGTCTGGACATGGGACGGAGACGGCCTTGGTCGCCTTGGTGGATGATATGAGGAGGGCTTTGGATAGGGGCGAATGCTCCTTTCTAGTCCTCCTCGATCTCTTGGCGGCTTTTGATACCGTTGACCACAGTATCCTCCTGGACCGCCTGGAGGGGTTGGGCTTGGGAGGCACTGTATTGCAGTGGTTCCGGTCCTTCCTCTCTGGAAGGTACCAGAGGGTAGTTCTCGGGGAGGAGGCTTCGGACCCTCGGCTGCTCACTTGTGGGGTGCCGCAGGGTTCCATCCTCTCCCCGATGTTATTCAACATCTACCTCAAGCCGCTGGGAGCTATCATCAGGAGGTTTGGGGTGCGGTGTCATCAGTATGCGGATGACACGCAGCTCTACCTCTGTTTCAAGTCCTCACCGAGGTTGGCCGTTGAGACCCTGTCCAAGTGCCTGGAGGCAGTGGCTGGCTGGATGGGAAGGAACATGCTGAAGCTGAACCCCGACAAGACCGAGGTACTGCTGGTGGGGGACAAGGGGAGGTTAGGGGATGTTGACCTGGTGCTGAATGGGGTACATCTACCCCTGAAGGACCAGGTCCGCAGCTTGGGGGTCATTCTAGACTCCCAGCTGTCCATGGAGGCTCAGGTGTCAGCTGTGAGCCGGGCAGCGCTGTATCAACTCCATCTGATACGGCAGCTGCGCCCCTACCTTCCTAATCACCTGCTCCCATCAGTGGTTCATGCCTTGGTCTCCTCTCGCCCCGACTACTGCAATGCGCTCTACGTGGGGTTACCCTTGAAGACGGTTCGGAAGCTGCAGCTGGTACAGAACGCGGCGGCTCGCCTGGTTAAAGGCAGCCGCCGGCGGGATCACATCACGCCAGTGATGAAGGATTTGCACTGGCTACCAGTTGCTTGCCGAGCCGAATTCAAGGTGTTGGTTTTGACCTTTAAAACCCTATACGGCTCTGGTCCAGTTTATCTCAAGGAGCGTCTCCAGCAACACCAAGTGGGCCGCTCA
Source organism: Shinisaurus crocodilurus (assembly GCA_021292165.1). Taxonomy (NCBI): domain Eukaryota; kingdom Metazoa; phylum Chordata; class Lepidosauria; order Squamata; family Shinisauridae; genus Shinisaurus; species Shinisaurus crocodilurus. The sequence continues at coordinate 205,096,874 of CM037876.1, read as the reverse complement.
ACAAGATCTGCCACGGATGGCCTTCTCCTTGTCCCTTCAGCCAGAGCAGCTAGACTGGTGGGGACGAGGAAGAGGGCCTTTTCTGTGGCGGCCCCCGTACTGTGGAACTCTCTCCCGAGTGACCTCCGCCATGCCCCCTCTCTGATGAGCTTCCGTCGCTCATTAAAAACCTGGTTGTTCAGGCGGGAATATGGGGTGGGTTAAGATTTTAAAAATTTTATATTGTTTTAATGTATTTTATTGTATTTATGTATTTTATTGTGTGTACATCGCCCAGGGTGGCCGGTTGCCAGCCAGATGGGCGATAAATAAATATTAATAATAAATAATAATAAATAAATACACACAATCTTCTTTAGAATTTCCTCCTTTTATCCCGGACGACAATCTTACTCGGTCACGAGTGATCGCCTGATGATAATTAGGATGCTCCGGCATGCTGAAATTAAGCCATTCTAATTACAGCTACCGCATCCTAAAGCTGGCAAAGAATTCACCCTGGGTTTAGTTTCAGGGAAGGGACAAAATCTGATGTATTTTGCCTACAAATTCCCTTTTCTGTAGCTCTGGTAAACAAAATATGGAGTTGATTTTATTTAAGGGCCAAATGAAGAGCAGGTGGGAGAAAGCCAAGAAGAATCTAAAATATACAAAGATACCTTTCCCATATTACCAGCAGGGGTCATGCATGTGACAGCATCAATTCAGGTAATAATAACTGACAAGTCCTATCCTACAACAGGAATATTTGGTGGTCTGACTGATCTTTTTTCATACCTAGCTTTTCTAGTCTCTCTGCTGCTCACCCTCCAAAATACTGTTATGTCTCCAGTTCCATGGGATTCTCCTTTTGTGCCAGTTTTAGCAAAACACAGAGTTCAAAGAACCACCCTTCTCAGTGGCACTCTAGATGGCGAGGGGTGGGGAAGAAGAAAAGGGAAATAGAAGATTTGTCATCCCCTTTTCCTCATCCTCTCTCCAAGTGTGTGGGCGTTTTACGGTGCCAATTAACTACAAGCTGGGGTGGGTGGGAGGTCAATGCGAGAAATCTCTCTTTTGCCCACCACGACACTGTGTCATCTTCTTTCAAGCATCTGCCAACTCAGTTTGGTCAGTGGAAGGGAAAAGCCAGCAGCTTGTTTGGTTTTCTTTTCTTCGTGGGCACTTTACTACTTCAAAGGCTTGCCTTTAGTTCACAGAGGTCACAGGGCAAAGGTCAATGGGCACAGCTTGACCTCTCTTTCACCCACCAAAGAGGAAAAGGAGGGGAGAAACACTTTTAAACTTTAATCTTTCTTCTCCCCCTCATTGTTTCTAAAAGTTTTGTGGAAGGCGACAATGAGCTGCTTATAAACTCACACACTTCCACATGGAGCTCCCCTACACTGAAGAAGTAAATAGAACACACACACACACACACCTCCCCTTGAAGGAGAAATTAGATGATGAAGATGATGATTTTAAAAATCACATTGGAATGCAATAAATGTGATGATGTCTTTTAAAGAAACAGTTGCTTCATTTCATATTTCAAACACACACACACACACACACACATATAAAAACACTCACTAGCTCGAGGGTATTGAGGAATAAGTTAACATTTCACAAAGCTCTCCACAGCTGGTGATTATATCCCTTGCAATGTGTACAAAGACATTCAGAAAAGGAGCAGAGAAAGTAAACAGTATCACTTCTGGGGAAGATTTGAGGGTGGGGGGGAAGGAGGAGGAGGAGAAGCAGATGAAATTTAATCTGGCATGCAGCCCAGCCACCAACTTAAAACAATACAGAGAAGGGAAGCCAAAGAGGAAAGAAAAACAGAGGGGAAAGTGTGGAGAGACCAGCGAGCACAAAAAGGTGGGGGGGGAGAGAAAGAACCCTCCACAAAGGTTTCAAGAACCTTTAGGGGCCACTAAATAGCGGATTAGATTGCGGGACTAGGCTTCAGGGGGCTACATTCCTGCCTCATTATATAATGTGTGTAGGAGCATCCTTAATTGAATTGGCAGAACACCCAGCTGTTTACCTCTGCTTTGGAAAAAATGAGGGGAAGGCACCGGGGCCTTGAAAATGGCAGCAGACACAAAAAGTCGTGGCTTTGGCATCCAGGAAAACAAAGTTGAAAAACAGCTTATGGTTGGTTTCTAGCTTTACAATTCATTTTCAAACCAGTTTGCACTTACCTAACCCATGTGAATGTAATCTCCATCTTAAAACATTTTCATGCAAATCTCAGCTACAGGGTCTCCACAAGGCATAACTGGGAATAAGCATTCTTTCTGGCCACTGGCTGAAAGCTTATGCAGACTGAAAAGAGATTCACAGGGTGATCATGATGTGGTCCAGCTAAGACAGTTGCTGCTATGCCTTTTCTTCCCTAATGGATTTTCTGGAGTAAGAAAAAAGACAGAAGCGGTGAGATAACAGGAGAGGGTTACAAGTGGAAGACAATGACATCTGAACTCCTCCCCGCCCTCCCCGCATAACATTCCATAAATGGGGCAGGGCGATTACATGTTAAAAGTCTTGTCTTGAAGCACCCATAGTTAGGAGCCCAACAATAGCTACTGAAACAAGTTCCAACACAGCAACACTGACAGATATATCTGGAGGCAGCCCTCATAACCTCACTACCACCCATCAGTCTTGAGGTCATTCACGAATGATTGATATCCCCTCATTATCCATTCCGGCAAGACACCAGCTGATACACAACTCTGACCCCAAACTCCATAACTTCACCCAATCCTGAATGTATATGCTGATGTCCATATACAACACACAACCAGGCAGGCAGAAAGAGGCCAGATACCTAGCCTCAGTGCAGACCACCTTGGTATGGTGTGCAACAGCTGACACCTTTAACTACAAATGCCATGGCTCCAGTATACAGGGGTTTGAGTCCCACATCAGCAAAAACATAGACACCAGGCAAGCATCCATCATTTTTTCAAATAGACAGGGCTAGACAGGGAAGAAAGGATTCTGGTCAAAACATCCATAAGAACATAAGAAGAGCCATGCTGGATCAGACCAAGAATCCATCTAGTACAGCATTCTTTTCACACAGTGGTCAACCAGATGCCCATGGGAAACCCACAAGCAGGACATAGTGCAACAGCACCCTCCCACCCATGTTGCCCAGCAATGGGTGTACATTGACATACTGTCTCCAATGCTGGAGGCAGCATATAGCCATCAGGACTAGTAGCCATTCATAGCCTTCTCCTCCATGAATTTGTCCAATTCCCCTTTAAAGCCATCCAGATTGGTGGTTATCACTACTGTATATCTCGTGGAAGTGAATTCCATAGTTTAACTATGCGCTGTGTGAAGAAGTACTTCCTTTTATCTGTCCTGAATCTCCCACCAGTCAGCTTCATGGGATGACCCTGGTGTGAAGGACTGCTGCCAGTCCTTTACTGCAACAACGGGAGCGCAGCAGCTATTTTGACAGCTCAAGTCTCCTGCTTCCGATCCCGGTTCAGTTCAGGTCACGAATACTGGATTGTAGCACACTGGGTCAAAGTTTAACTACGCATCAGCCTAAAGCAAAAGCAACTTTATTGAAGGGTAAACAAGACAAATTGGAAAGGGGAGATAAGGGAATTGAATTTGACAAGAGGAAGTAGCTTGTTACACACAGTCAGAACTACAAAACAACGAAGAGTCTATGCTAGTCTAGTTAACAGTGAGGAACCTAACCTAGTCTAAAAACTAGCAGTTTGAACGAACTTACAGAACTGTACTCAGGCGCTCCGCTTGGGGGTTGAACGTCCGGGCTGGCCTGAGCTGGTGACCCGCTCCATGCTTCTTGGCACCTTGCTTCCAACAACCCCCAGAAGCCCGGGCTGCTTCTTTTACCCCCTCTCTCGCCCCCCTCAATCCCCCGGCCCCTCCCTCTGCTGACAGGACAAACCAGTCTGGCCAGGCAGGAGGGGGTGCGGTGCTTTCGGCGCTGCCTTGCCCATGGCCCATCACTGGTGCTCAGAAGGGCAACTGAGGGTGCTTGGCAAACCATTGAGGGTGCTTGGGGGAAAACCATTGGTATGCAGATGTGTCACAGACTGAGCTCTCCTGCCCCAGGCAGAGATTATGTAGGTAGAATGTGGGGCAAAGTGTGTGCTCTGCTAGGCTTTCTCTCCACACCTCGGTTCTAGTATTATGAGAGAGGGAGAAAAATATCTCCCTATCCACTTTCTCCACACCATGCATAATTTTGTACTCTTCTATCATGTCTCCCCTTACTTTAGAGTCATCTCTGTAGCTTAGTGGGTAGGAGGCATGCATGGAGTACCCAAGAGCTCCCCAGAAGAATTCATCCCACTCTGACTTCATCCCATAATGAAGAGGGAGGGCCACACGTGAACAAGAAAGAGGAGAAAACACAATAGGAAGCTCACAAGAACCAGCACCAGAAACTGTCTAGTAGCTCAGTAGGAAAGAGTGCTCCAGTAGAAAACAAGTCATGTCGTTTGGGCCTGGTCTATTACATTTCATCTATTTCTTTCAGTGATGTAGTGGAATTAGGGCTCACAGGGACACAGTGAAGACATGATTTTACTAGCAGTAATGCTGGCATCATCTGCCAACCCACTCAGGATTCCTTGGGCAGTATCCAATGGTGACTGCCCATGAACAGCCAGCCCCATACATTCTGATGCGCACGCAGTACCCACCGCATGGACAACAGAGATTTAGCGTTTCTGGGGGCAAGCCCCAAAATGAGCAGAAACATTCATTTCTGGAATGGGGTGGGTTGTCAGAGCTCGTGTAAGGAAGCTCTGCCAACCTGCTCTGTTCCAGAAATGAGTGCTTCCGCTCATTTCAGGGCTTCCCCCCGGAAGAGCTAAATCTCCTATGTGCAAGTGGTGGGCACCACTTGCGCAATTGAATCAGCGGGGCTGGCTGCGCACTGAACAAAAGCGGTGGTGGGCCCCACTCATGGACTGGCACTGTTGGATACTGCCCCCTGTTCCCTCTGACTTTAGCTGGAATTCTCACAGTACCTGGGGGGCAATTAATTTTCCGATCATCAATATGTTGTTCCCTGTTGTGATGCAAAGTATTTGGGGGTGGCTTGGTCTCGAATGGGAAGTTAAGACCCATTATCTATACAGAAGACCTGCTGCTGGTGGAAATAAGGCCACTAGAACTGGTTTGTTGATATGGATCAACACCGCTGCCTGAATGCTTGGCCTCTGCTTAGAGCAGTGTTGGGGCATGCTGGGAGTTGTAGGCCAAAAACATCTGGGGACCCAAGGTTGAAGAACACTGGCTTAGAGGCATGGCTGTAGGGACTGTCATGATGAGTGCCTGAATTTCAACATTTCCCACTACACCACTGATTTCTATTATTTGTTCTGAAGCCATTCCTACCTTGTATTCATGCCTCCATTGGGGTGACGCCGCTAATGATTTTGATCCTGGATTTTGGGACTTTTGTATTTTACATATCTGTACTCAGTAGTGACACAACATTTCTACGTAATAGTTCTATTGATTTTCTTGGAAGTTTTGTAGTAGACTAATTACAGTTATATACACAAGAATATGAAAAGTGTCTTTTTTGTGATCACTATAATTACAGCCTGATTCTATGCTAGCTTACTTGGAAGTAAGCCCCACTCGGTTAAACTGGGCTTACTCCAAGTAAGAAGGATTGCAGCCTCAGCCAGTCAAGTGCTCCCTCTTTTGGAGTGTTTGGTGAGACTATATGTTAGAATGGTGTACACTGAAGGTGCATAGTGAAGGAAGTGGAATTGCGCCCGCTGGCTCCACCCACTCATTACGCATGTTCAGCAGAAAGAGCTCTTAAAGAGCCTAAACACATATGTTTCATACATGCATAGGCTCTTCTTTCAGAACTTATGCTGAATTCACATATGGAGAGGGTGTGTGGCCAACAGGCACAATCTCATTATGGGCAGCCAGCGTACAAAGGTATAATGTAATGTATGCACTGCCTAAAGTGTCATTTCCCACTCTTCTTTTATATCCTCAGAACCACCCTTCTAACATGGTTCTCCCACAGAAACATAACAGTCCCCAAATGGTTTTGGGGCTGGTTGCATTGGATCTTGGGATACCTGTGCTCACTCTCCTGCTGTGGGTGCTCTTTTGTGAATCTGAATGAGTCACTTAAGCCCAGATTTCCAACTCATCAGGGAACTGGATGGCCTGGTGTTGTCATGCATGATTGCATTTTCAAAAGAGAACTTGAGTAATTCATAATGGGTTCTTTTGAAACCCTGTCCCACTATTGTAACTTAAGTCTCTCAACGTGGAATGAAGATTATAGCATTTCCTTATCTCACAGAGGTTCTCAGTATATGAAATGTAGGAGACTGTGACATATTGGATTACTGACCTGAAAAACACAATACAGTGACCTAAAAATCAACAAATATTCTCAGTAGGGTGGTGTTTTATAGGCTATATTTGTAGATACAAACTAAATATTTATCCTCTTCCCTACTACCCAGTTTAAATGGTCCTTGAACAAATCTTAACCCTACCCCCTTTCCCAGCAGCCTCTGGCTGGCTGGAACTCTGCTCACCTTCAAAAATGGGCCTTGTTCATCAGGATCCTTCCAGGTCAGGGTGACCATGATCTCAGTAATGTAGGCTGAGTCATCATAGCAATGGGAAAGGGAGGAGGGAGAGGTGCCATTTTTTAGATTATCCATCCTTACCAGGAAAAAAGACAAAATACTTAAAACAAACAAACAAACAAAAAAAACCCATGCAAGCTTCACAGAATAACAGTAATAGATCTGTGATGGCTTAAAATTACTTCACCCCCACCCTCTTCAAGTATTCTTTTAAGCTTTACATAGGAAAAATGGAGACCAAGGTTTGCTTTAAATTGCCCCTGACCAAAATCCTCCATGAACTACCGTATGCAGACCACTCCTGAAGAAAGCCTCCTTCAACCCAGAGGATTATAATAATTAATGGCTGGTCGCATATGTCCCTTTCTTGGGCAAGGTGTTGAAGCGAGTGCTACCAGTCCAACTCCAAGCATTATCAGATGAAACAGATCTTTTCCCATTTGGATTCCAGCCTGGATCTGGAACTAAAACTGTCTTGGTTGTCCTGTATCAGGAGAAAGATGGTGATTCTACTGGATCTCTTAGTTGCATTCAGTACCATTAACCATGGTATCCTTCTATACAGGCTCTCTGGGTTGGGGATTGGGGGCAGTATTTTTGGTGGTTCCACTCCTACCAGGAGGGCTGATTCCAGGTGTTTTGGGGAGACATTACATACATCAAACATGCAGCATTTACATTGTAACAGGGAGGGGGAATGTGTGGAGCTCCAGATATTGGTGGACTGCAACTCCCATCAGCCCTAGCCAGCTCTAGTCAATGGTGAGGGATGATGAGTTGCAGTGTACCAACATCTAGAGAGCCATGTTCCCCACCCCTGCATTATGAGGGATCCATTTAGTCTCCCATGTTGTTCAACATTTACATGAAGCCACTGAATTAGGGTCATCAGAGGATATGGAGTCGGGTGTCATGAATATGCTGCAGACACCCACTCTGTCTTTTCCAGCTGAGTCAGGTAAGTCACAGAAAGTGCTGATTCGGTGTTTGGGAGCAGTAATGGACTGGATGAGGATCAATAAATTGAAACTCAGTCCTGACAAGGATTGCTGTTTGTGGGTGGTTTTCCTGCCTTGGAAGATTATGTTTAAGCAGCTCTGGAGGTGATCACACTCTCCCTAAAAGATCAACTGCTGGGTCTGGGAGTGCTGTTAGACCTTTCTTTATCATGTGAAGTTCAAATAGCCTCAGTGGCACAAAGGACCTTCCATCAGTTGAGGCTCAAACGCCAACTGCAACCCCTCCTGGACAGATATCATCTCGTCACAGTTACCCACGCCCTTGTAACTTCTAGACTGGATTACTGCTGCAATGCACTTTATGTTGAAAGTGTAGGATATAAAGCATGTAAATAAATTAATAAATCAACCAATAAATTAACTGTGCCCACTGAAGAACTAATGAGAACTTTGCAGATTTGTAGGCTAATTAGCTTGTTCTAGACAGTATATGTACAGACCTATAGATCAGGCCATCAGTACAGAACATTCTTCACCATCAAATACTCCCTGGATAGGGTTTAATATTTGAACCCTTTACATCTCCCATCAGAAGCAAGAATGCTACCCATAGCTTGTCCAATAGCATGTGGCTATTTAAAGATAGCTAAGGGTAATGAGAACAGGCACAAATTCTCCCTCAGGAAAGCGAGCTCTATTTTTAAAAGGTTAATGAGAAATAGAAGAAACTTGGGTTAGCCAAAAGAATGAAAATAAATGGGTCCTCTTCTCCCCACAGTCCCCAGCTGTTTAGCTAAAAAATGCATGGTTTTGGTTTGCCTGCAGGTGATTGCTTCGTATCAACTCAGACATTTTGTTGTTATAATCCTAGCCAAAGGGGAGACATGGATTTTTTTAGACAGATATCTCCCCAGTTTCCCCTCTACAGTTTCCCTAAGCAAAGAGGAATCCAATCAGTGGTTACATTATGGTGCTCACCATTTTTTCTGGCATGCATTCTGCAGTTTATCATAAGATACCAATTCCACATAACATCTCCAAGAGCAAAGCAGCTGATAGGAATGTGAACCAAGAAATTGCTCCAAACCCGGGAATTATTATGACTGTAGCTAGTTCTGGGCTTGATTGAGCTTAGAATTCTAGAGAGTGGGTTCCTGTTAAATTGGGGAGCCTACTGTAGTACAACTAGCTACAGACATCTGTTACTAGTAGCAGCCTGGGAGAAGATGCAGAAGGGCACCATTGTTTGCAAGGGTTCTTTTGAGGAGCTCCACCTAAGTCATCCTTCCAACTAGCCCCTCTGACTGGCTATAAAGTATAAGCTACCTAACTACAGGTGGAAGTCAACCAATGAGTAGCCTGCAAGAAGAGCTTGAAGGATGTAATCTACTAAGTGATTCCATCTCCCAATCCAACACCCTTATCTACTACATCACACTGGTTCTGAACAGTCTACAAAGAGATTTGCTTCTATCTACATACGATTATTGGCCAAATGGCAAGAAAAGGTGTCTTCAACTTTTCTTTTCCCTTTTACCTACAATATAGTGTGTGGTGATCAGGTGCTTGGTTTGAATTATGTTGATACTAGCTGTTGCCCGCGACTGCGCTCACGTGGATTTTAGGATTTGGTATAATGGTTTTTAAAAGAAACATGTATGGAAAAGATGCAGTGTCTCTGATTGAAAGTGTAATGTTTAGGCTGGGTGCTGGCAGCAGAATTCTTTTGTGACAGAAATATCTGTTCTTAAAGAAAAATCAGGTTAATCCTGAGAGTCTACAGGTGATGAAGAGTGAGCATGCCAAGTTTGGGGTAGATCCGTCTAAACGTGATGGAGCCTATGTGACGATGCCACACACACAATAGTCAGTCAGTCATTTAAAAAGTTTCCCTCCCTTTTCACCTCGTCATGTAAAAAGTTTCCCTCCCTTTTCACTCCCTCAGAGAACATTCTAAATGGCATAGGGGAGATTTGCATACCCAGCCCTATGGCCCTTGCAGGAATTCATACGAACATTCTAAGTGTCGTATGGGCTATTTGCATAACTGCTGCTATTGGCTCCTGCAGCAAGTTGGCTCCTGCAGCAATTATGAGGTGAGGTCTATTTGCAGAACTGCAGATATGAGAGTGGGGCGATTTTGCCCCCTTTTTTCACCCCCTTAGGGACGGAATTTCCCAAAATCCTTCCTTAGTGGGGGTCTACATCATAAAAGCAATGTCCCTTCAAAATTTCACGTTCCTAGATTAAACGGTTTGAGCTGAGCGTTGATGAGTCAGTCAATCAGTCAGTCAGTCAGGACACCTTCATATATATATATATATATATATATATATATATATTTAATACATTTTTATACCGCCCAATAGCTGAAGCTCTCTGGGCAGTTTCCAACAGTTAAAATCATAAAATACAATATAAAATATAAAATTTAAAACCACAGATTAAAAACAAACAGCAGAGCTAGCAGCAGCAGTTACAATAATGGAATTAAAAACAACTACAAGATTAAAATGATTAAGATGATTAAAATGATTTAAATGCCTATATAGAAGATTGCTACAGAGGGCAGCAAGGTAGCCCTCTCAGTTTTATGAGTGAAGGCTTAGAATAAATAATTTCCCAGAGTTGGATGCATGTATGAGTGTGAGTGTGTGTGTGTGTGTGTGTGTGTGTGTGTGTAAGAGAGAGGGATCCTATTAGCGCTGTTGTTTTGTTTATCCTACGTGGCCACACAGGAGAGGCACATGGGACACTTCAGCCTAGATATTGCTCATTAGTTTTGCCTGTGGGTTTCTGCTAGTATTATTCAAATGTGGTCCTATAAGGAGGCAAGATATCTGGACTGTGCAAGGGAGTTAAATCAGCAAGTTTTACAATAGCCATGAGAGGCAGCACAGCCAATAGGAGAGAGAGATGCCCCTTAGACACTCTGGAAGATGTTTCTGCTCAATGCCTCTGGCACCAGTGGAAATTAGCAGTGTCAAGTCCCTCTATTTGAGGGTCTATATAGTAATACTGATAACTCTAGAGCAGGGCTCTCCAACCTTGGGTCCCCAGATGTTGCTGGCCTACAATTCCCAGAATCCCTTGCCATTAGCCATGCTGGCTGGGTATGCAGGGAGCTGTAGGTCAGCAACATCTGGGGACCCAAGGTTGGAGAGCCCTGCTCTAGAGTGATCTGATACTTTTAAAGTCCACTATGGGTTGCTACCTGGACCTCACATGCATCACTAAAACTTCTTTGGATTGTGCCATCAGCCTTGTATAAATGAAGAGGTGTGCAGATGGCTTTCCATTGTGCTTGCAATGCACAAAGTGGCCTACCTGGGAGGATGAATTGTTTCAAGGACTTGGTTATATGCTGTGCCATTGACTCAAGACCAGAATCTGTGGTCTTGTTATTATATAGATTTCTAGTAGCTTTGAAGAAATTGCGGGATATGTTCTTGGAGTTGGTAATAGTGTCACTGTTGGAATGCCCTAGAACTTGTCTGGAGGATTTCAGCATGCATTGTTTGCTTATGTTTCATGAACAATCCTTCCTCTTCAGCAGTTAGAATATTAATAAGCATTCCACAATATCAAAGCAGCTCTTTTAATGGCTTGGGGTCTGGCTTACAGGCTGCAGCCAGCAGGTGACAGTCTATTTTCAAGATATTATATACATAGTGCTATTAAATATCCAAAACATCACTAACTTTAGAAATCTAAAATCTTATGTTCAACATCTAACCCTTGCCTTATTTTGTTTTTGAAGAGAGTTGGGGAGATGAAGAGGTATTACCTCATTTGTTTGTTTGTTTGTTTGTTTATTGCACCAGCCTTCCCCAACCTGGTGCCCTCCAGATGTTTCAGACTACCACTCCCAACATTCCTGACCATTGGCAATGCTGGCTGGGCCTGATGGGACTTGGTCCAAAACATCTGGAGGGCACCGGGGGAGGGGAGAGACTGTATTGCACTTATACCCTACTCTTCCTTGGGCAGTGCAATCCTATGAGGCTGCCCGTAACCCTCCAAACCTAAAGGATTACGGGCATCCTATTGAGCATGGGAAGAACGTGGCAGATAGGATGTCCACCGTGCTCCCCTCACCCTCAAAAACATCTAGACAACAGATTTCTGCTGTCTAGATGTTTTTCCTCTCCTCAAGAGGAGAGGCCAAGGCTCTGCCTGGATTCGTCATAAGATGGCAGCACCTCGATTCTTCCCTCCCTGCCCCCAGGAATGCCCCCCAACGGGGGAACTGAACACTATCTTCCGTGTTTGGTTCCCTGCCAGCGCAGAAAGGACCACGCCGGCTACAAGGTGTGGGGGCAGGCGCTCCATGGTGCTGCAACCTCGGAAGGGATTTCCAAGGTTGCAGCAGCAACTTTGGCCAATCCTATGTCCCCCCCAGACAAGGTCAGAGGGTCGTAGGATTGCGCCCTAAGAAGCTCAGAGTAGCATTAAGTCAATACATTTGATGCTTGTTTAGAGCAGACTGAATTCTTGCAGGATTATTCTTATGTGAAAATTTGCAGGTTTTGGATCACCCCCTTTTCTCATCCTGAGTTCCCACTGAAGTCCAGCTTGGCCTGCACCTTTTCTGTGTGCTTCTCCCTAAGAGAAGCAGCTAGACTGAGCTGAGACATATAAGGTAAGAATGCCACTTCCACAGCTGTGACTGGCAGCAGCCATGTCTTGTTGAGCACTGCCATCTTGGATGGCAATCCATATTCATGGCATGCTCCCCATGCACGTGCTGCCATACTATTGTAAGATGGCAGCATCTACATTGTCCCCTTGTGATTGGGCTCAAAAGGACCACAATGGCAGGTCTCACAAACAAGATGCGATTGAATTAAGATAGGCAGGAATTCAGGATGGACAATTTGCACAGATCTATTTTCATTATTGGGCAGCTGCCATGTGCCCAGTAACAAAGAGACATCTGGATAAAAGGTTACTGTTTCTAGATTCTTTCTAAGAACATGGCGTCTTGTCTTTCTGCTCAAATTAAAACTTCTCAGATAATAACTTGCTGTATACTGTCAAACTGAAGGAAACCAGCTCCTGAGGCAAGAACAAAAAAGAAAAGAGGCCGCACACCTTCTAAGATTACTACAACTATTTATTTACTAAAATAAATAGTACTGCTGTGCCTGCTGTGACTGGACCGCAAACCTTTTCTGAAAGATTGTGAGAAAGGTGTGAGTCCATTTTTGGGACAAGTCAACCTTTTGATTGTAACCACCAGACAGGGCAAAGATCTTTAAATGACATATATTCAGAAAACCAATGGTTAATCCCTCCAAGAATAACAAAAAACAGAGATTGAACTTCAAGAAAGAAAAGTTTACTTCTGGAAAGCAGTGCTAGCATTATATGTGCTGTGAAGATGTTTACCGCACGCTCTGATCACATCGCTGATCGATCTGTTGTAGCACGTACCATATGCTGGAGAGATACAGCAGATGCACAATCGCCCTGATATCATGTCGTAAAAATGTGTAAATGCAAACAGATGTTTGCAAAACAAATTAGCCAAAATGAAGTTTCATTCATATCATTTGAAATGCATAATTCAGTTACAGTAGGAACTGGCGCAGGCTTGTCTTGCTTCATTCTGAACTCTCTATAACTCCCTGGGTCTGCTCCATAGCCCACAGAAATCAATAACAAGAATCACATTTGCTTCATGGGGCCCTTGAGCAGATCTGAGGAGATCAAAATTCCATTTTGAAGGATGTTAGTGCTTCAGTGTGGCTGGCTTAACATTCCATTTGGAACTCACTGCATAGGTCTGTTATCACTGCTTTTGTAGATGAGCTGAGCTGTAGGTTTGACTTCAGAATAAATTTAGCAATTTGGGTAAAATGGGTAAGCATTTGTTAAATGAAATGAAATGTTTCAGCTTATTCACCTGTGCCCTTTTATCTATAAATCAATTGGCAATGACCAAGCTACTATGATCCCTGCTTCCTTCCTACATGAAAGGGATTTGCACATACAAGGATTAAGTTGGGTTGTAATAGGTGTATAAATCCTCCATTGGTTACAGTGTACATTCAGTCTCTGTTTCATGGTCCATCACATATATCAGAGACAACCCAAGAGTCTTTGGTGCCAGAGGCAGATACCTCATGGTGGTAAAAATGTAATCATAAAAATAATGGACAATTTGCTGCCCTCTAATCGTATCTGAAAATCTGCAGCCTGAAGTGGGCTTAATGGTAGGGCTGGACCTGTCCTGTATGAATAACACCCACATGTGGCAAAAAAAAAAGCATAACAAAAGCTCAAAAGTACCTTTTAGTGTTTCAAGGAGAAATTGTCTAAACTTTATGCTTTCTCAATGAAAAGTGGAGAGATGTCCAGTAACTGAAATGAACTATAGAGATGTTTCCAACTATTTCAAGTGTTACATCTTTGCAAACTAGTCTGTCTTTGATAGGGCAACAAACAGGGTTGCCCTATGTCATTCCCCAGTGTTGTTTACTTTTAGTCTGAACTAGTGAAGTCACCGAAGTTCATAATTATCTGTTTCAGAAAGTGAATTTGTCCAGCCTGAAACACTTGACTGCATTATCAATCAAGCACAATGCCCACACAAACATGCATATGCATGTTATTTGCTGAATGTAAAATGTCAGATGGAAAATGAGATTTTTCAAGATTCTGCATATAATCAGTCAGCTTTCAACTGACCAAGTGCTCAAAGCTTACTGTTTCATTGGCACATGGGCAGAAGTTCTTTAATGTCAAATCCCTTACTCTGACTACTCCCATAAAATGACCTGAAGTACAATCAACTTGGGTTGATTGCTGTAAACTATGTGACCTGATCACCCACTCAATTAAATGTATGCATGTGAGTATCTTCTCTCTTTGGGACAATTATCTCTATAGTTTATTGCAAATATTTTATGTGGCTACTGTGCCACATCAGTATCTAAAAACCCTCTCTTGTTCCTGGGGATGTTTGCTCTGGTAGTTGGGGGTTGAATTTCCAAATGACTCTCACCATGGCTTATACCAGCAATGACAATTCCCAGGGAGCAATACAATAAGCCTTAAGGCACATACGCGTGGTACCATCAACATGGGTGCCGGTGCACAAACTTTTCAAGCTGGGAGAGAACTCTTGGGAACAGGCACATTTTCATCTCTAATTATACCCACCAAGGAAGGTCATAACTGCTGAGCCAATTCCTAATTGAACTAAGGAGGGTTTACCCATAACTAATCTGAGCTGAATAAAGAATTTGCTATAGATTTTTTCCTTAATCTGGACCTAGAGAAAGTGATTTTCTTCACTCTGCCAGAGTGTTAATGTCACCTAGTAGGTAATTCATGACTCCTTCCATAAAAGGATTATCAGACCTATCGGTAGATATTACCTAGTCCATGTGTTCCATGGTTTCTCTTTTATCCCTAACTGTATGGACTCTTTTCCTCTAACTCCTAACTCCTGAAATTTGTACCGTTTTCAGTGTGCACACTGACTGGGTTTGCAGGGCCTGTCATCCGTACCTGAAGCATTTTCCATGGGGTGGTTTACTTTTCAGGAACAAGCCATGCAGAGACCCCAGCCCATGGCTTGTTGTAGGGTTGTTCTTGCCCATGATGGGTTGCCGTGTCATCCGAACCTGGGAGACTGATTTTATCATGGGTTGCTGTGATTGGCAAAAAAGCCCATGCCGCTTGCTTTTCCAGTGAATGCCCTTCTGCAGTCACTGGAAATGGCACTTTGGAAGGACTGTCACTTTCCCCTCAGTTCGTTTCTTTTTAAAAATTTAGGTGCCTCAAAAATGTGCAATTGGGGGCTTTTTTTGTTTGTTTTTTAAATTGTATTTGTCGGTCTTTCGAAAGTGTGCACTTACAGCTATCTAATATGGGTACTGACAAGCCAAAGTTGCCTACTAGCTAATTTGTACATAGTTGCGAAGGAAAGGGGAAGAAATAACTGTAAGAGAAAGCAGGGACTTGGCAGTGCAAGCCAGAATCACCAAAATGGGAGCGGGGAAGCCAAAGGAGTAAGTGCACCAAAAGTGTGGGGACAATATCTCCCCCTTGGCGATGTGATCCTCTCAGATTTAAGTGTTGAACTGACATTTCTCAGTGTCCTCCACCTTTTAAACAGTTTGCCAACTCTACAGCTACTGCAGAAAGGGGAGATATTAACTCCCCACCACCACCACTTTTCGCAGCTCCTTTTCAGAGCAGTTACTGCTGCGGTTACTGTGGGTCCCTGACAAGTTTTGTTTTGTTTTTAACAAAAAACAATGCAGAAATGTATGCAAATTTAATAGCTGGGAAGTAAATGGAGGTGAAATGTACACAAATTTAATGGAAGTAAATGGAGGGGAATTTTGCACACCTGCATTAACTGCTCCATCACTGCAGGTGCACAAATTTCCCCTCCATTTACTTCCCAGCCCTTAAATTGGTGCAAAATAATTTCCCCTCCATTTACTTCCCAGCCATTAAATTTGCATATATTTCTGCATTATTTTTAGAACTGTCAGGGAACCGTAGTAACTGCTCTGAAAAGGAGCCACAAAATGGGGGGAGTTAATATCTTCCCTTTCTGGAGTAGCTGGAGACTCGGGGAAATGTTGAAAAGGTGGGTGGTCCTGCAAACTGTCAGTTCAACACTCTAAAACAACAGGATTACACTGCTAAGGGGGAAGATATTGTCCTCCTCCCTTTTGATGCATCTACTTTTGCTTCTCCCCCCCCCCCCCCGCTTTACCAGTGCTTTTCCATTGACAACTTAGCCATTGGTCCCTGGCAACTGTATGCAAATTAGCCTGTATGCAGTCTCACCTTGTCAATCTGTTACCCACTCCAATTTGCCTCTCCCTTCGACAGCTGAAACAGATAAGGAAATTGACCAGGCAAGACTATACATATCAGACAGCCATGAGAGCGCACTTGCACACTTGCAAAACACAAACAAACTTTTTCTGTGGCTGAAAAAGTAAAATAAAATAAATGACCCAAATTGTCCATTTTTGAGGCTCCGATTTTATTTTATTTTTAAAAAAAACAGCAGCAACAACGTGACAAATGAAAAGGAGTAGTGATTTCAACAGGGAGGGGGGAGACAAGACGGGTTCAGCTGCAAAGGACACTGGGATACTGGCTGGAGGACTGAGGGGGACGGAGGGGGAGAACAAGCCACAGAAAGCCCAGTTGTCTGTCAGGACTCAGGAGTACCATGGGTTGTTCAGCAAACAAACAACCCAGGGTGGCTTATTTGCAGAGTAGCTTAGCTAGCATGACATGCAAAGGCATCCACTGTCTTTCTCTTCTGATCTTTAAGCAAAACATGTGTGGTGGTGTTAGAGTCACTCCCCTGTCACCACATTGGTGACGTCGGGCACACATGGATCCCATCTCGGGCCAGCCATGGCTTCACTCCATGAACTCCACAAGCTTATCGCATTCACTGTGTCCTAAATGTTCCCACAAATGCCAAAAATAGTAAAGGGTAATCGAAGGACAGTAGGAAAGAAAGACGGTTGCAGCTGTTCAGTGCTCTTTTGGAAATAGGTATTTTTAAATGGTTATTTTAATTATATAATGCCCTGCTCTTCTGCCCTGAAAGGCTGTAATATGCATATATGGGCATTCTGCAAAACTATAGACAAGGGCTAAGTCAAAATTGCTAGTTCTGTGGGATGTCAGATGTGTTAATATACACACACACAACATATACATATGTATGTACTATGTATATTTCTCTCTTCCTTATCCTCATTTTCTGTTATGATGTATAAGTCCTTCCTCTTTGTGATATGTATACACTTGTTTATAATTTGTATACATGACAAGGTCTGTTGTGCTTGCTTTTAACTTGGAATTTGAACACTGTGAGTGCCTTGCCTGCTCCTTTAGCACATGCCGTATCTCTTTTGCCTAAGTCATCAGCAAAAATCTTGGCGTAATGCGCCTCCATCTCTGTGGCTAGAATTCTGCCATTAAATCTGTGGTGGTGCACTAGGAAAGGAGAGGGAAAGAGAGGAGAGGAGGGTTGATGATTGTGGTGCTGGTTAATACTGGGAAATGCTTCTCTTTTTCTGCACTTGTTCACACACACACTCCATCCATTTTGACACCCATATTTTGAATTGGGCACTGCACTTATTAAGTGGCATCATCAAATCTAGTCTCAGTAGTAGATAATAGCATAGCAGGCTGATTGAGCCATATGCCATTAGTTACCGAACTTTGATGATGATGTCATCACATCATACTTCACAGCATAGTGTCATCTTGTTTGCTGTGTGGTATCTGAATAGTTGTGCAGACTCCTGTGATCTTACTTATGGGTAGTGATTGCTGCAGATGAAGATTCAAATAGAAGGAAATGAAATCACATGAAAACAATGCCAAAAAAATGATTCTCCATGTAGTCTAACTACTAATCCAACAAAACGTTCTACTTCATTGAAAACGCAAATTTAGCTTTGGATATGGAAGACCATGAAAAGTCAGCACCATCCCACCAGCACAGCACCTGGCCAGAAAATAATTTGTCTCATGCAGTCCAGAGTGCATTGCTTCAGATTAGATCTTCCTATCCTCACTCAAAAACTGAAAGTTGTTTTCTTCCATTGGGTGATCATCATGCTCTGTTAAGATTTCTAAAACTGAGAATGTTACATCGATATTTCCTTTCCCAAATTGATATAACATGCATATGTGGGGGGGGGGGGGTACTTTTCATTGGTGCTTGCTATTCGCACACATTTATATTTCATTGTAAATACAGTGAGAGTAAAAACAGTTGGATAGAGCCTATATTTTGCTGGAGTCATATCTTTTGCACCTCTGTGAGAGCACATAACACAAACAAATGTCAGCTTACTGCAGTCAAATGCAGAATAGTGTCTCCTAGCTCAGTCAGGAAGACAGGACCACAGCCTGAAATTTCACCTTGTTCACAGGATACACTTTATGGTTCTCTCTGGTTATACAAAGCACTTAACAGGTGGACCTTGTTTCAGTGCTTATGCTTACTTCGGCCTTGAGTAAATTATAAGGGCTCATAACATGGGTAGCTATATATCACACTCAAATGGGGGGCAAGGGATTGGAGGTGGTGCAACGACACAGTCGCTTCACACTAGGACCAGACGCATAAACCCTCCTCAGGCTAAGCACCAACACTTAAAAACCTGAGGGGAGGGTCAAATGAAACCTTTCCCCTACCAATGAGGGGAAAGATTAATACAGGTTATTAAGGATCTATTTTAAATTTATGATACTGTGGGTACAAAGGTAGGGATGTAGCCAAGTATCCCGGCAGACACGAGTGAGGCCCGAACTGGACCTGCTCGTGTCCATGCGGGCTCTCTGCCACCCCCGCGGGCTTACCTGCAGGCTCTCCAGCTCTACGGAGAGCCTGCCTCCCCGCCCACTGGTCCCGTCGCGTCACTTCCGGCGCAGAGGAAGTGACGTGACGGGACCATGCTCCATCGCGCTGGACCCCCGCGCTCTGTTTTTGGCGGGGAAAGCCCTGTTGCCCTGGTTCCCCCCACCAAAACAGAGCGCGGGCGGGGGTCCAGCACGCCGGAGCAGTCGCTCCAGCGGCAGTGGAGGCGGCGCGCAAGACAAGGTAGGCTGCGGGGGGGTGGCGGGGGGTCCTGCGGCGGCGCAGCGGCAGCGGGGGCGGGGGGTCCGGCGGCGGCTCGAGCGGCGCGGACAACGCTCCGCGCCGCTCTGAAGAGCGAGATCGGGCGCCACGGAGGGCCGAGCCACGAGCCCGGAGCGAGCCACGAGCCTGCTGAAGGCTCGGTCCCACCACTATGGTATGTGTGTGTGTGTGTGTGTGTGTGTGTGTGTAGATTTAACAGTAATGCAGGTTAATAACGCCAAGTTGACACGTAGGATTTGGGTAGCAAACAAAATAAAAATAAGTTTATTTTAATTCTCAAAATCTTAGTTTCAGAAAATAACTTTAAACCTGCCTACACCAAACACTTTGTAATTAACCTAAGTCCCTATAACTCTAAATACTTTCACTCTTCAGACAAGCACTGATTTCTCTCAAAACTCCTGACAGACAAGACACGAATAACTGTAAGAAGGAAAAGACAACGACCCAACTAAACCAACTAACCTAACTCCCCAACTCCCTAACACACTAACCCAACTAACCTAACTCCCAACACTCCCAACACACACTAACTCTGACACCACTCAAACACTCCTTATATACTCCTCCCCCCACCCTTTCCAAGACATCACAAACCACACCCACTCAGTTCAACATTCTATACTCACTAAACATACTAATGCAGACATACAGCAGGGAACTGAATTGTGGGATTATGTCACAGGTGGGAGTGGTAGAACAGAGGCTTACTCAAAGGAAGTTGACAGTTTTGAACATTTTAGATCTGCAAAATACTCAGTGAAAACCACTTCCTTTCCATGGGTTGCATCAGGGATGTATTTTGCTTATTGGATCTAACTTCCAATCTACTTCCTTGGTTCACAACGCTTTGCCAAATGAGAGCCCCCAGCCTCTTATACAGTCTGCAAACTTCAGATCTGAATCCAGGTTTTTCTGAATGTTGAGACTGGTTTGAGGTCTGTTGTTCTGGTTTGAATCCCTTTTTATACAAAAGGAACAAAGTCATACAATTGGATTCAGATCTGAACATCTATTAAAATGCTGGAGGAACACTAGATTCTGACCTACCTCTTACACCAGTCAATAAGCCCACAACCACCAAACCCTTTGAACTTTTTCACTGGACTGAATTCCTCACATTACATGAGGTGTTGCAAAATTATTTGCAGTGGGAGATAAGCAGCCACATGAATAAATAACACTCCCATAAACAGGTAGTACTGAAGTGGCTCAGTATTTAGACATCCAGCCAAAATAGTCATTGAAACAACTCTTGAGCACTAAATACCAGGAAATTAGTATATAAGGTATTTTATGTCAATTTTTAAAGAACAGCATACTGTTGGGGACTATGGCTTTGATTGTAGGCTTTTGTCCAATATTATGCCTCCTCTAAAGATGCTAAATATGGAGTTAAACAGGCAAACATACTAGACAAAAAGCAGCAAGGAAAATCCAACCTCTTCATAGTCTTCAATACTAAAAGCCAGGAGCCTCTTCACACATAACATTTTCCCTACATGGAGATACTCAGACAAATGCCATTTGTAAAGTGGTCCTTATATTCTCCCTTAAACAGAGAATAGAATGCTTGCTAGCACCTAGTATGCTGTCTTTGTGCAAAGAGAGATTTTATACAAATGCTCATTAGATAAACCTCATTTATCTCAAGCTCCTAATTATCTAGATTCATTATATGTCTAAATTAAATTAAAAAAAATTAGAGTGGCTATCTAGATGTGTTGGATGGTCCTTCAGACCACTCCACTAGAAAGGGTTAGCGTTAACTTTAAAATCAGTTGTTCTGAGAACGTAGGTCCAGATCTCAGATGGACCACAACAGATGCTCAGTGATGAACTGAATATTAAGAAGAGTTGGCACTATTTTGCTTCTTCAAAGTGCCAGAGTTGACTACAACCAAACATGCGGACCTTCTCGGTACATTAATCAAAGGTCTGCAAGGTGCCACCACTGTCAGAGCTACTCTCCTGACTAGCTGGAGCATCCCACCATGACATTACTACTACAGCCCACCTGAAACCCCCAATCTACTCACCTGTGTTGGCATGGGCAGATGTAGCCAGCCTACCAGCATTGTTACACATGCTGAGCATGTCTGGAGGCAGAAACCAGGCAGCACGAAAGGAGCAGGACATGGTGTCAAGGAGGGAGAGGCATGGAGGATTTAAACCCCGTTCTCTTTTCCTGAAAGAGAGGAAGATATGTGAGCCACTGCAGTGGAGGTAGCCTCTAAAGTTGGAGGCGACGTGAGCAAATCTGAGAAAGATTCCTGGACATTGGCTGCGGATAAATGGCTATTTAGAACCCTTTCCAGATCCCAGGCGGGTCTCAGAGTGGTGGAACTGCTGACCCCATCTGCAGCCACTGAGACTTCATCTTCTGTTTTGGGATGGCCGGGCAATGAACCCCCTTTTTCTCTTTTGTGAGTTCAGGGTAGCCCCACTTGGTATTTAAGTACCAGGCCTCACCACCAAGCAAGGTTAGGTATGTGGGAGCACAGTACAGGGCCTTTTTTTTTTATGGCAGCTCCCTCATTGTGGAACTCCCTTCCTAAGGAAGGTAGATTGGATCTTTCCTTGTTTAGTTTTAAGTGGGCCATTCAAATTTTTTTAATTCTGCCTGGCATTTGAGTGATTCTAAATATATATTTTCTCTATTTTTAAAAATCCCCCTGCCCCTCATTTTAATTTGTTTAGTATGTTATTTTTTTATGGAATTGTTTTATATGTTTTGAATTTGTATGTCCCACAGGGGGCCCTTTTGAGGCTGAAGGGCAACTAATACATACTTTTATAAATAAATAAATATTATTTGAAAGAGATTCTTAGACCCCAGAAGTAAAGAAGAATACTTGTACTATAAGTTAACCATGCTGGTATCCTATAGGCATGCCAGCATTATTGTATGGTATTTTACACTTCAGCCTACAGCCTTGCTTTATGTTCAACACACTAGGATGTATCATATCCTACAATGAAATGGCCTAATAAGACCAGTGGCTGGGATAAGAATGGGAAAAGGTTGAATCTGGCATGGGATATAGTAGCCTTCTCCAACCTGGTGTGACCCAGATATTTTGAATTACAACACCCATCAGCCTCAACCAGCATGGACAATCATCAGGGAAGATGGGAAGTTGTCCAGAACATCTGGAGGTCCCCAAGTTGGGGAAAGCTGGGACATATGGATATGAAATCACTGAATCACTCACCACAAATATGTTTCTCCCAAATCATGTCTCACATGATCTAAGATAACAAAAACTAAACAATTCGCTCCATAGGACCATAGTCTCAATTACAGAGCAATTTCTTAGCCACAGCCAGAGCTGGTAATGTAGAACAGTTAAAGAATAACCATTGGAGCAAGTTTTGGAGCTCATCGAGGCTTTTAACATCTCTCCAGCATTAAATTCAGCTGAAAAAGATGAAGGAAACAGGACTAAAATGTGTTAGGATTACAAATACACAACTGCATGCTTGGCCCCTTCCTTAATGACTATCATCTGGGTGCAAGGATTGTAAGATGAGAAACAAATTCTTAATGTGCACTGAGCAAAGGAAAGCCCTAAAGCAAGCATACCAGCAGAACAATTAGATGGTTAATCATAATTCTGTCTAGGGGATTCTTTCTCCATTTCCCCCCCACTTCAAAGAGACAATGATTTATAAACAATGTTGTCTCCCCTCAAGAAATGACTCACTCTTCGGCCCACACTGGGGTTACCCGTACACCGCTTCACATTTCAGGGTTGCAGTGTTGAATGTCAGGATATACAATGACACATTGCTCAGATTCCTTCTTGAGAGCGTCTCATTAGTGCTTCTGGGTTGTGGGCAGTTTCCATAACTCCAATGGAGATTTGCCATAGAAGAGTGTTTGCCTAAGGTCAGTGGGGAAAGAAACTTTGGTCATCAACCAACTGTTGTTCACTGTGCTGAGTCACTGTCCTTCACAGGTAACTGGTGTGGACTGGGCTCTACATAGCTTGTTTCTGCTTTGCAACAACCACCCTTGCTGTTTTTTTACATGATCTTGGGGGAAAAGAGTAATGAGTGAAGAAGAGTGCCTGATTTTAGTAGGGCTTCTTTTTCACTCTTCAAACTCCTTCAGCATTTCATTCAGACCATCAATGGCCCAGCTTGCATGTAATGACAACTCGTGTGGGTTGCTTAAACCATGGGTTGTCAGGGCCAAGTGGCAGCGAGCAAGTGTGCTGCCTCCCATGAGCTCATTGCTTCAGCTTTCAATTAACAACCAAGGAACACCCTGCTCCTAGGTTGTTATTGTGCAGTCCAAACCCAGAAAGTCTGGGTTGTTTAGGGGTTAAACAACCCAGAGTTAACCCAACAACAAACCATGGGTTAACTCTGGATTGTCTAACCCCCGAACAACCCAGACTGTCCCAGTTTAGACATCACAAAAACGACCCAGGAATGAGGCATTCCTTGGTTCTTAATTGAATGTGGAAGCAACACATGTGCAGGAGGCAGCACACTTGCTCACTCCCGCTAGACCAGTGATGGTGAACCTTTTTGAGCCCGAGTGCCCAAACTGCAACACAAAACCAACTTATTTATTTCAAAGTGCCAACACTGCAATTAAACCTGAATACTGAGGTTTTAGTTTTAGAAAAACAACTCATACAGTTGTCCGAACTAATTAATATCTTTTGTCTTAAAAGAAAAACACAATAACAGAGCTTTCAATGATACAAACAGTTTTTTGTGGGGGGGAAAATCAACTCAAAAAATTATTATAGTACTACATTGTACACATAGCCTGAAGGGAATTTATACAAACTTTTTAAATAATTAGGCACATGTATTTTTGGATAAGGGATTCTCAATTTGTAATATGATTATATGCCAGACTGAAATTGTATGGGGCAAGCTTTACCCCGGGTCTTTTCCCTGCTTCTACAGGTGTCGGATTAGTAAAAGTAAAAGTTAACCTGTACTCGGATGAGCAAGATAAACAAGAAAACTAAACATGCTTAACACATTTTAAGCACTTTATGTCTTGGACTGCAAACACTGCATTAGGTACAAGTTTGCATTGGGCATGCTTTTGCACAATTAATGTGATTTTTGCTATTGCATGCATGCTGATAATTTGTCAAACCTTGGCTCATACTCCGTTAGTTTGAGAGCAACACATGCAGCACTCAGGTCAACTGCTAGGGCTTTACATCCAAGCCATGCTCTGTGCATCATTCTTCAAAATCTTTTAAATGTGATAACAATGTAGAAAAGAATTCTGTAACAGGAATTCTAGAATAAAATCATTCTGTTCCACACTGTGAGAAAGAACAAGATCATTAGTGTTTTGCAGAGGGGGACGGTCTTTTCGCGATCTGGTGACCAATGGCTCGAGTGCCCACAGAGAGGTCCCTGCATGCCAGCTGCGGCACCCGTGCCATAGGTTCGCCATCACTGCGCTAGACATTGGCAATTCCTGGGTTGTTTGACCCAGGAATTGCCATTATAAACAAACCAGGTCAATGTGTGAGTTAATCAGAGGTTGGCCTCAATTAAAGGGGGATGGTATTAATATATCAGATACAAATAAAAAACCCAAATACAAACAGTGTTGTAAGTATCCACTCTGGGTCCCATTCATCTCAGTGGAATGTAAAGATTTGTTTATTCAGCAATTTAACCAAGTATAAAAGCCCATTAGGACACTTCAATCTCTGATTAGTTTACACACTGATGTATGTGTACTGCATCAGTTATGAAGTGCCATTCATATATCATTGTGACTTCTACCCTTTAAAATGTTTGCAAGTGATGACTGGAAAGGATTGGACTTCTTTCTGTGAGTAATCATGCCCTTTAATGCTGAATTCAGCTGGCCTCATGCTGATCTGTTTGGAGTCAAATGAGGCCACACACAAAGGGAAAATCTAGCAAACCTGGGGGATCCCCAAGGCGTGTGCAAGTATACAGTAAAAAATACCACCCAAAAGGGGCAAAAATTAGAACGGCCTGCATAGCCTTGCACACCAGGCTCAGAAGGGTTTTAGTAGTTTCTTTTTTTTTTGCTCTAAAATGGAGCTATCAATGGCTCCACCTTGGCTCACTTACCTGCCAACAGTTTCTCTTCAAGGAAACAATGACTGGGTTCACACAACACACTAAACCTCAGTAGGCTAAGAGGCAGAGTGGCTTAGCATATTGTCTGAATGCTGCATGGTGGTGTGGCTTATAAACCACCCTGCTAAGCCATGGTTTGCAATGGAGTTAAGAAAACCCTAGTAGGCTTAACGTGTTGTCTGAACCCAGACAACAGGCTAACCCACTGAGAAGCCAAAAAGGCACAGAGTTCCTTGGCAAGAGTGGCAAAGAAGGGCTTCCGCTCTTCCCAAGGGGCTAGCAAAGGGTGCTTTCCACTCCCCCCAGCTTCTTCTTCTTTTAATGTAAAAGAAATAGTTAGCAATGGGCTACTAGGTTCCAATTCGGCACGGACACTTGTCTAAATGGACACAATGTCCATGCCAAATTGAGACTTTGTAGCCCACTGTTACCTATTTTACATGTTGGTTTGTTTTTTTTTAAAAGGTTGGGGGGGAGTGGAAAGCACCCTTTGCAGCAGAATCTTGGGGGGGGGGCTCATGTTCCCCTTGGCTGCCCTCCCTTTCCCAAGTGCAGATAACCCAGAGGCACAAGAGCCTCCCCTAAAAAAAAAAACCCAAGATCATGCAAAAAAAGGTGTTTTGGGGGGAAACCCCTCAATTCCCCCTTCCATGCAGGATCCCTAGGGTTTTGGGGGAGGGCTAGGAAGCCCCAACTGTCCCCTCAGTTTTGCCAGTTCCCCCAGGTCGATAGCACCTCAGAAAGTGGCAAAACCAGAGGGAATCCCCAGTGGCAGGGGGGCTGGGATTAGTGAAAATGAAAGTTTTGGGGGGAGAAAAAAGCTTGGTGCTCCTGCGGTGTACCCTAAGATACCTGCAGGAGGACTGATGAGGGAAGAGGACGGGGCAGATGGCCAGGGAACCCTGCTGTGCCCGATCATTACTCGGGGGCCCAGGCAACTTTAAACTCACAGAGGTTTCAGAACCTCTGTGGATTTAAAGTGCTGTGTGAACCCAGCCATTATATGCCACTGTCAAACCCAGTGTTGTCTCAATTTCCAAGCAAAAAAAGGCAGTAGTACATGATTTACAATTAAATCCTATGCATGTCTACGAAAGTAAGTCTCACTGAGTTCAATAGGGATTACTCCCAAGTAAGCGTGGATAAAATTTCAGCCTTTGAATAAGAGTACTGTAGACTTAAGGTGTCTTCTCTGTAATATTTGCTTTATTTAAAAATACACAACAGAAACAAAATTCTAAGTGATCTCGATAGGTTAGAGCACTGGGATGAAAACAACAGAATGAAATTTAATAGGGATAAATGCCAAGTGCTGCACCTAGGAAAAAGAAACCAAACGCATAGTTACAGGATGGGGGATACTTGGCTCAACAATACTACAAGTGAGAAGGATCTTGGAGCTGTTGTAGATCAGAAGCTGAATACGAGCCAGTAATGATGCGGCTGCAAAAAAGGCAAATGCTATTTTGGGCTGCATTAATAGAAGTATAGCTTCCAAATCGCGGGAAGTACTCTTTTCCCTCTACTCAGCACTGGTTAGGCCTCATCTTGAGTACTGCGTCCAGTTCTGGGCACCACACTTTAAGAAGGATGTAGACAAACTGGAAAGGGTTCAGAGGAGGGAAACAAAGATGATCAGGGGACTGGAAACAAAGCCCTGTGAGGAGAGACTGAAAGTACTGGACTGAAAGTACTTCAGAATAGTGGTGAATCACATACCTTGGGGGGGGGCGTCTCACCTCGCCTCTCCGCGCTGCCCCCCCACCGCTCGATTCTCAGCGGCGCGGAGCAATTCTCCACGCCACTTGAGCCACCCGCGCCCGCCGCAACAGTCCCATTGCGTCACTTCCGGTTGGCCGGAAGTGACGCGACGGGACCCTGCGACGGCACAACAGGACCCCGCGTTGCGTCTTTTCCGTAGAAACCAGGGCAACAGGGCTTAAAACGGCTGTTTTAAGCCCTGTTGGCCTGGTTTCTACGGAAAAGACACAGCGCGGGGTCCTGTTGCGCCGGCACAGGGTCCCGTCGTGGCCGGGAGTGACACGATGGGATCATCGCAGCGGGCGTGGGTGGCTCGTTGCAGAGAGGCGAGCAGGGCTGGGACCCGGTAAGGCCCACGAGTCTCGGGGGCGGCGTGAGCGGGGCTGATTTCGGCCCACTACACACCCCCGGAGCTGAGCGGTTACATCCCTACTTCAGAAGAGAAGATTGAGATGAGGGGAGATATGATAACACTCTTCAAGTACTTGAAAGGTTGTCACACAGAGGAGGGCCAGGATCTCTTCTCGATCATCCCAGATTGCAGGACACAGAATAATAGGCTCCAGTTACAGGAAGCCAGATTCCGCCTGGACATCAGGAAAAAAATCCTGACTGTTAGAGCAATATGACAATGGAACCAATTACCTAGGGAGGTGATGGGCTCTCCAACATTGGAGGCATTCAAGGTGCAGCTGGACAGCTATCTGTCAGGGATGGTTTGACTTGGGTTCCTGCATTGAACAGGGGGTTGGACTCGATGGCCTTATAGGCCCCTTCCAACTCTACTATTCTTTGATTCTATGTATACAGCAGAAGTGGAGACAAACAACTACTCATACAACTGCCAGAGAGCAGCTTGTGATATGGCTGCAACTCCAGTTCCAGCTCACTCGTATCTCTCTGGAGCCATTCAAGCACATCTGCATATTGATTGATTGATTGATTGATTGATTAAGGTGGGGTACAAATGAAAATGAACATTTTAAAAAACCCAAAACAACATACCAAATTAACAGCAGAGCCATTAAAATCTGAGAAAGCAGAATGAAAGACATTAAAAGCTGAAGGGAACAAAAATGTCTTCACCACCTGCCTAAAAACTATGCAAAGATGGGGCCAATCTCACCTCCCTAGGAAGGCAATTCCACAATCAGGGTGCTGCCACAGAGAAGTCCCTGTCATGCATTAGCATGAGCCTCGCTTCTTTTAGGACCTCCAAAGAAGATTGTAAACTATGGACAGGTTCATTAGTTACCAGTCTCAGACCATCCCCAAACCTGCACCTTGCAGGTAGATTGCCCATTCAGGAAACAACCACAGTCATTAAAAGACATTAACTTTCTTTTGTCAAATTCCTGACTTTTATCAGGTGACACTTTAGGGTGACACCAATATGACAGGTAATCCAACAGCCAAACTCCTAACACCAGCATTACACCACCCTTGCCAACTGATATCCTGCTGTTTTGTTCAGGCCTTGTCCAGAGGACAGCAGACTGCTACACCCCATTTATTTCCCTGGCTATTCTGTTGTCATCTTCTCGGCAGTGTTTGCCTCCACTTTGGACAGTGCTCAGGGCTAGAGGAAGAGGGCCTGTTCGCTTTGATTTCACTCTGCTGCACCTCCCTTCATTTCCCGGACACTTTTGAGGCATTCCCTTCATGGCTAAATCTGGGCTGGGTTCCCAACTTAAATTTTAACTTCTGCTTCAATATATTTCAAACATCAGCTGCTGTAAATTATTCTCTGACAAGGCTGCCCTCTTGCATTCTGGCACATTTGTTCATAGACTGTAACATATCCTTTCCCCCATCCACTCCTTCCGTTATACAGCTGTCAAGTAGATGATTAAAATTCTGGAGTGCTGAAGCCAAAGGATTAACTGGCTAGTTCAAATCAATAGATGAAATTAACCCGCCCCAACACAAACTACTCTTTGATATTGTTGCTCCCTTCAGGTTAAGTGATTGTCAAACACACAACTGGCAGAGTTCTCTTGTTAGGGTTCAGATCCTAGGCCTGGCATCCCTGTGCTTTATAGCCCCTTGGCCCACAGCCTCCCACAGTCCTTGCCTGCCTTCTCCCTTCCCGGTAACAGTGAGCAGTGCTCCTGTCCTATTTTCCAGTTCCCTGGACAACCAAATGTTTTAATCATCCTCAACATCCCAGATGGGTTTTTTGAATGTCAAAAAAACTCAAGAGATACATCAGTGAATGTGGACCCAATAGTGATGGTCATCATTCACTGGCATACCTCATTAGAAACAAGGCCAGCCCAAAGCATTTTGCTCCCTGAGGTGAAGAACAAGATGGCACCTCCCCCATTCCATATACAAAACTGGCAGCTGAACCTTACTTCAACACTGCTGGCGACTGTACACTGCCCTCCACTGCACCTGAGGGCTACTGCTGGGGATACAGGATAGGCCACGTGGCATGCACAGTGCTGTCTAATCCTCCTTCCCCATCTGCTGCCTGAGGCAGCTGTCTCACTCTGCCTAAAGGTAGGGCGGGCCATAATGGGAAAATATGGGGAAATTTATATCTATTTTTGGGTATTCACAATATTCCTGTCGGATTACTAGCATTCACATACCAGCATTCATATTTCCAGCACTTTCATTTTAAAGTTTTGCCCATCCCCCATTCACGCTTTCTTGATTTACGTATGGCATCTTTTAAAACTGTTTGTATATGTATTTCAATACAATTTCCCCCTACAAAATCCTAAAGCAGGGAACAATACAAACAATCAAATCAACACTACACAGATCAGTGACCCTTTAAAAAAAAAACTTCTCTGAAGATTTTAATTTATTTATTTTATTTATTTTATTTTTTACTGAACTCTATTCTGGTAATAAATTGTACATTGAAAAGCATTCCCGGATTCCTGGTCTTCTTTGGAAAATCTAAATGGGTAAGCATTTGCGGATGCCGCTGCAGAGAGAACTCCATAAAATGCCTGGTGAATAAGGATGGAACTACATGTTACACCGATGCATGTAACAAAAGCACAACAGATGCTTCTGTTATGGAAAACAACGTGTAATTTGGACGGAGAAGCATCAGGGCTATGGGGCGCATAACCCTTCCTCTCCCGCTGCTTTTCTGCCACAATTCCACACACTCACGCTGTTTTTCCCCCATGGGGTGCCAGACATCTGGTTGCCCCTTCTGAAGCTGCTTTCTCCTAAAGCATTAGCTGTAGTGGTTGCAACTTACAATCTTAAACACTCTCACTCTGGAGTGTCCAGGGCTGGCTCTACCATTAGGTAGAATATGCTGGCTCAGCTTGTCTGAGTGTGGAAAGCTAAGCAGGATCAAGCCTGGTTATTACTTGGATGGGAGACCCCTCCTCTAGTTTCCTGCATTGAGCAGGGGGTTGGACTCGATAGCCTTGTAGGCTCCTTCCAACTCTATGATCTATGAAATCTATGAATAACGCCGTTGCCTCAGGCGGCAGATACTGAGTGGCAGCGGCCGGCAAAGTGTTGGAGGAGAGAGCTGCGTGCCATGTGGCTTTCTCTGCACACCCTAAGCTAAGCCTGCTGCTTTCAGGTATGTTGTAGGACACTGTCCCATTGTCAGTGTTGAGAAAGATTCAACTGCCTGTCCAGTTAGCTTTTGTCTGCGGAATTGGAGGGGCACCGTTTTGTTCTTCACTTCAGGCAGCAAAATGTCTTGGGCCATTCCTGAGTGCTATTGAACTGCATGATCAATCTTCCAGGTTTGTTTGTTCCTTTTTTGCATTGTTGTTGTTGTTGTTGTTGTTGTTGAAATGCAGCCATGGACAGCTGCAAATCTGATTGGAGCAGCAGGGGGAAGAGGTGCTTAATCTTTTCCTCTCTAGCCATGATCACCTCCACCCACCCAACTACTTTGCCATTGGGTGAGGGGAAGGAGATCCAGGGTCCATATCTTTCCACTGTGGGTGGGAAAGCAGCTGCAGGGGAAAGACTTCAACCGGGAAAAGATAGCCCATGAGGAAAGGGTTACTCACACTTCTCACTGCCACTGCTCCAGTCAGAATAAAAGGCATCTTGTGATTTTTCTAAACTTGGACCTAGCTGTTCTGATTTTCTCCCTACTTGAGATGTTTCAGTGCTCACTCAAGTAGACAATTTGCATGAACAGTTATTCACAGTGCAGTAATGTCTGAAGACTGGTTCTTAAGGAAGCCCAGGGGAATTAGGTTTGCATAAGCCAAATGTGATTATTCCTCAGGAGCACCTCTGTTTGTTATGAAGTATTGTTATTTTTAAAAAAAAAAAAAAACACCACAAAAATGCTGTTAAAATACCCTGGTTTTTGCAGTTTGTTGTGGAATAGGCCTTTGAACCTCACTGTGAATCTCACCACCCCTTATTGAATAGTGATGTTGACAGATCCTTCTAGGCCCAGTCCATTATTTGTATTCATGCACTCCTTGGGCGGGGGGCAGCAGTGTAGGCATCAAGGGTAGGCGTGGTTGGGCACCTGCCAAGGGTCCACGCCCCAGTAGGGGCCCTCTGACAAGAGCCTCATGGACTTGCTCCTCCTCTTCACCATTGCAAATGGCTTGCTCGCCTGCCTATTGCTCTGGCCCAGACAACGGTGGTGGTGAGAAGGAGGAGCAGGAGATGCCACTGCCTACCTGCTCACTGGCTCTCTGCCTGTCAAGTAAGCAAGCAGTAGCAATGATGAGAGAGAAGATAAGGAGCAATAGCAGCTGGTGACAATGGTGATGAGAAGGTAGACTCACTGAGGAAGGGGCCTATTGAAAATATCCTGCCCATGGGCCCTCAAAAACTAGAGCCGGCACTGCAGGGAGGCAGGGGGACGGGATGCAATCCCTGGCCGCATGACAGCCTCTCTGTCTTCTGTGCCCTCCCTCACAACTCTGGACTTCACACAATAAAATTTGTTTCCCATTTATTTTCTAGTTCAATTCTGGCAGTAACTAGTTGAGCTAATTACTGCCAGAACTAGCAGTAGCAAGTTGGGCTACAAATGAAAGGGGGAGGAGGAGGAGGAGGAGTCTATTTGAAGAACTGTGTGAAGGTTATCTACTACCACACCTTTTCTACAAGGCTCTTTTCAGTTTTAAGATGTCACAGTGGGGGAATTGGCTTCAGAGGTGTCCTATAAAGCCAATTCCTCCCTGCCCTGCAGTCCTTTAAAAAGTGAAGGGGCAGTCCCACTCTCAGCTTAACAGATTCTTTGGGGGTTCAAATTGGGCTCAGAGCATGCACACCTAATTCCATCTTCTGTTTTAGGCCCTAGTCGGACCACTTGCTGCTCGTCTGAGGACTTGCACCTGTGCACTGCTCTCCCCTGCCCATGTTCCCTGGCAGCATGAAAATACTTGATCTCACCTGGTTTGGGGAATGAGGTATGGGTCATTTTGTCCTTCTTTTTGTCCCATACTTTTCCTACAAGTTCTCCACCTTTGGACGCCATTGACTGGGTTTGCACAACACACTAAGCCATGGGGGCTTCGAAGCCATGGTGGTTTAGCGTGTCATCTGAACCTGGCCTGTGAAGTGCATGGTGGCTTTGGGATGGCTACGAAGCCACCCCAAGAAGCCATGGCTTGTTGTAGGGTTTCCTTAACCCTCCATGGCTTGCTGTGCTGTCTGAACCCAGATGACACAACCCATGGGGGACAAGCCCCACAACAAGCGACCCGTTTGGCTAGAGTGGACCAATCCCCGTGCCACGCTTGTCAAGTGGCTCCCCTTTGTGTGTGTCAATGAGAGCAAAGCGATCACGCTGGTGGGCGGGGAGAAGAGGAGACACTTTCTCCTCGGGCTCCCTGGGAGGAGGCAGAGGAGAAAGCGACTTCTCCGCCTGCCAGCACAAGGGCTTATCCCCCTCCCCCTGATCAGTGCTGCCACCACCACTCAGCTGAGAGGAAGCAGAGTGCAATACAGCTCATCCCCTGCCCTTGCACAGAGCCTCTGACAGCTGCAGAAATGTGCCCAAGCAGCTGTTGTCCCCGCTCCGTTCTCCTCAGAGCTTCCGCAGTGTCCTCCCTGGGATACTAGTGGGAGGGAAGAGGGGGGAGAAGGTGCCCCAGGACCCCCGCTGTGCCTGATCATTTGTTGGGTACATTGCAGGCCGTGAGGCAAACAAGCCACACTACGTAGGTTTCTAGGCAGTGTGGCTTGTTGTGTCGTGTGAGCCCGCCCACTGTCTCCTACTGTGCCCTCTCCTACCATTTTGGCTGCCATTGTGTCTGCACGCTTTCTGCCCACTTTGCTGATATAGGGAGTGATACTGGAAAGACCAGTCTCTTTGTGGGCTCTCTTGGCTTGGAATGCATGCCTTAAAGGCAGAGAAAGGGAAATCAGGAGGGGAAAATCACACAGTAAACAAAACAACTCAAGTACTCCAAAATGTAACAAAGACTTTGTTTGGAAATTCTTCTATCCTTATTCGTTACTCTTTGGGATTTTTCTTCTTCAGCAAGAATCAAAACAAGAAGAGACCAATTCATTAAAAAAAAAAAAAATGTTTCCTGTTCTGTTGTCCCACTCATTTGTTCAGCTCCATACCAAATCAATTTATGCCAGGAAAGAGCCTGGCCCTCTGTTTTTTGTTAATGATAGCTATTTAATCCCAATACCAACAGCTAATTCACTAGAAAGACAGTACAGTGCAACCTCATTCATGTGATGGTCCAGGAGGGAATACCAAAAATATTTAGATAAGCAACCATTAGATAAACAAAAGCTCTTTTAACACAGAGTTATAATGACAAAGAGCTATATGGTGGACACAGGGGCAGTTTGGATAACTTGGAATTTTGGATATCCAAGGCTCATATAATGGGGATGTCAGGATCCACCAGGGCTAGAAATGAGATCTTTCGTGATTGTGTTTTGCTGCTTCTTGTGATGAGACATGTGGGTGGACAGTTCTCCATTTGAAGGCATCCTCTGATTAAAGGGCTGTCTAGTCCAAGACCAGTTTAAAGATAAAGAACTCTAAGAATGGAGTGCAGCAGGGCCTTGAAGTTGCCCATCAACACTTTAGCACCTGGACAGCAGACAAAGCGGGCACACAGGGGGGCACCTGGTCACAGTCTATGGTGAGATGTATTGTATTTCTGTTTAAATGATAGTAATTATTTCTAAATTTGAATATATATATATATATATATATATATATATAAGCACATGCAAATTTTATTCAAATCTGTGACTTATTTTGTCCTCATTTTTGGTGATACATCATGCATTTCCTCTTTTTGGGCAATGTGTAAGTGGCCACCCTGAGAACTGCAGATCAAGAGTTACTATTTTTATTTTTAATATTTATATCCCGCCTTTTTTCCTGCAAGGAACCCAAGGCGGCTTACATAATAATAATTGTGAAGGATCAGCACCCGGATCCTTTGCGTGAGTTCGGCGCTTAACGGGTTAACCGGCACTGAGTTACAGCCCGTGCAAGCAAGTGAAACCGCCTAGGAGGTTCGCGTACACAAAAGGAAACTAGAGCCCTTTAAATGACCAAATAAGGCTTTATTTATTTACACAAGATACGGAGCGGAACTAACAGCTTTCTAGGAATACTATAATGTCAACACAACCTGAGGTGACCTCTACGTTTATCAATGAAACAGACTCCCAGGCTAGCGCATTGGGATTAGTCAGTTACCTTAGACTAAAGACTTTACGCTAGTCAATTTCAGCCTGGCTCCGGGTCGGCCGATCCGGGGATGAGAACAGCTTACTCCCGCCGCCGCTTGGGGGATGAATCTTGTTCCAAAGCACCCTGTGTTCCCAACAACCCTTACCGGAAGGGAGAGGGGTTTTCTACCTCTGAGTTCCCGCTCTCCCCACCCTTCAGGTCAGGTGGGGGCTTATGCCTGCCCCTTCGTATCAGGTGGGCTTATTCCTGCCCGGGAAGAAGGTGACGTACTGGGTACTTTACAGCTCTTTGAGACTGCCCTGATAGTTTGATGGTTCTTGATGGTCCTTCCTTGGGTTTTGTGGAATTCCACCGAGACTCTCCATTGTTGGGGATGCCGGTCTGTCTGGCTGCTTCCCCTGTAACTCAATCCCCCCTCCTCGCCCCCCTCCCTTGGACGGAGACTCTGTGTGTGTGTGTGTGTGTGTGTGTGTGTGTGTGCATGCAGACTCGTGTCAGTCTTTCTCCACACCCTCCCCTTTGGAGAAAGATGGCATTGGGGTCCACCACCCCAATCCCTATCTAACTGTCTCCTACTGAGAAAGCCCGGGACAACCCATCTGCCACGATGTTGTCCTTACCCTTGATGTGTTCTACTGAAAAATCAAAATCCTGCAGGGCTATGCTCCACCGCAACAACTTCTGGTTGGATCCCTTCACCCTATCCAGCCAACACAAGGGGGAATGGTCGGTCTGCAACAAGAACCGGCGTCCCCAAAGATAGGGGCGAAGCTTGGTCACTGCCCATACTATCGCCAAGCATTCCTTCTCGACAGTGGCCAAGTTCCGCTCCCGGGGTAACAGTTTTTTACTCAAGTAGGCGACAGGGCATAGCCCTTGCCCTGGCCGTTCCTGCAGCAAGACGGCTCCCATTCCTGCTTCCGAGGCATCCGTCTGCAGGACAAAGGGAGCTTCAAAGTCAGGTGCTTGCAGCACAGGGGCTGCCATCAAGCAGGCTTTCAATCCTTCGAACGCTGCCTGGCAAGCGGCTGACCACTGGACCTTAACGGGTTGCTGCTTCTTACACAAATCTGTCAGGGGGGCGGCTAGCTGGCTAAAATGGGGCACAAATTTACGATAATAGCCAGCCAGCCCTAAAAAAAGCCTGAACCTGTTTCTTCGTCTGGGGTTGGGGCCAGGTGCGGACCGACTCTATCTTTGCTTCTAGGGGCTTGACACTACCTCCCCCCACCTTATGTCCTAGATACTCTACCTCCCCCCGCCCAACCTGACACTTCTTAGCCTTCACAGTCAGCCCGGTGTCCTGAATTCTCTGAAATACCTGGCGGACATGTTGCAAATGCTGTTCCCAGGTGGAACTGAAAATGGCTATATCATCCAGATATGCACAGGCGAACTCCCCCAACCCATTTAGCATCCCATTCACCAGCCTTTGGAAGGTAGCCGGACCGTTCCGGACTCCGAATGGCAGGGTGGTGAATTGGAACAAACCCAGATGGGTCACAAATGCGGATTTCAATGCAGCATCCGGATCAAGCGGGACTTGCCAATAACCCTTTGTCAGGTCCAGAGTAGTGATGTACTTGGCTCCCCCTAGCCGTTCCAACAGCACATCCATGTTTGGGATGGGGTATGGGTCAGGGACAGTCACTTTGTTAATTTTCCGGTAATCCACACAGAACCGAACCCCTCCATCCTTCTTGGCTACCAACACTATAGGGGAGTACCAGGGGCTAGAGCTGGGTACAATTACTCCAAGATCTAACATGGCTTGGACTTCATCTGCAATGACCTGGGCATGGGGCCCTACTGCCCGGTAGGGTAGGGACTGTATAGGGGGGCTATTCCCCGTTTCAATGGTATGTTGCATGAGGGTGGTGCATCCCGGACGGTCGGAGAACATAGGCTGGAAGTCCTCTAAGACCTGGGTAATCTGTCTCCGCTGCTGTTCCGACAGGGAGGGAGACAATTGGATCTCATCCATCCCTCCCCCTCCCCCCCACTCGGCCAACAAGTCCCCGTCAGAGGTTCCTTGATCCACACATTCCTGCACTCCCCCCACCTTTGTCCCCCTTTCCACATACAACTTTAACATGTTCACATGAAATACCCTTTGCCTCCCCGGCTGCCCCGGAAAAGCCACTTGATAGTTCACCTCCCCCGACCTTCCAATCACGGTCCCCGGACCCTCCCATTTCAAACACAATTTGTCTGTTTTTGGGGGGCGCAGTACCAGCACCTGGTCCCCCACTTCAAAAGTCCGTGGCACAGCCGTCCGGTTGTACCATACGCTCTGCCGCTGTTGTGCTGCTCCGAGATGCTGTTGTGCTGTCTCCCGCACCTCCCGAAGGACAGTTTGGAGGTGTTGCATGAAGGTATGAACTGGCATGGAAGGTTCTGCTGCAACCCCCTCCCATTCTGCCCGCAAAAGAGCCAAAGGTCCCCTTAGCTCCCTCCCAAACATCAATTCGTTGGGGGAGAATCCCAGGCTCTCCTGGGGGGAGTCCCGGTACGCGAACAACAGGTAGGGGAGAGCTTGATCCCAAGTCCCGGGATGCTTAGCCGCATAGGCTCGGATCATTTTCTCCAGAGTCTGATTGAACCGCTCCACCAGCCCATTTGTCTCGTGATGATATGGCACCGAAGTCAGATGCTCCACACACCCCAATTCCCACATTTTTAAAAACAATTTGGACACGAATCCCGTGCCACAGTCCGAAACCACAGTGTGAGGCATTCCTAGGCGGGCAAAAAGAGAGAGGAGAGTCTTAGCCAGGCTGGTAGCGGAGATGGAGGCTAGGGCAAAAGCCTCGGCATAACGAGTGGCAAAGTCAACAACAGTCAGTATAAACTTCTTCCCCGTCTTGGTAGGGGGATTCAAGGGTCCCACAATGTCCAACCCTATCCTTTCAAAAGGGGTGCCCACAATGGGTAGGGGTTGAAGGGGGGCTTTCGGGTGGTCCCGGTTATGCCCCACCCGCTAGCAGACATCGCAGGACCGGCAATATTCTTGGACTTCATTTGCCACCATGGGCCAGTAAAACCCTTCTGTCACCCTGGCTAATGTCCATTTCTGTCCTAAGTGGCCCCCCCAGGCTACGTCGTGGGCCAACTGCAGTACAGCCTGGCAGTACCTTGCAGGCACAACTAATTGTCTTTTCTTTGGCTGGAGACCCAGTTCGGTTTTTGGACTGAACTCCCTGTAAAGGGCTCCTGCTTCCCACAAAAACCGTTCTGACTGGTCCACTGCCCCCAGCGCTTGACCGGCCCGCTCCCGGCATTCTCGGAGGGATGGGTCGTGCCGCTGCTCTCCTTGGAAAGCCTTTTGAGTCCCAAAATCTCGGGCCATTGGGGCGAACCCCCCTTGGCCATCCTCCCTCACCGAAGCTGAGGGGGCGGCGAACAGTCGGTTGCCGGGGTCACTTTACCGCGACCGGGATTGGGAGTCGGAGGGCTGGGAGGCTGTGGGGCAGGGTCTTGTTTGGCTTGACGACGTGTCACCACCCCCACCTTGACCTGGGCAGCCCAGAACGCGATGTCATTCCCAGTGATGATCCCCCACTCTCGCTGTCCATGCACTATAACATCCACCTTCCCTTCCCATCCCCTATACTTGACCCAGACCCGGGCAAGGGGAACAGCTATGTTGGGGGAGTTATAGGGTTTTATGGCACAGGTACGCCCTTTTAACAGCTGGCTCTTCTTTACCTTACTTCGAGGTAAAGCAGTTATGTCCGCCCCGGTGTCCCTATACCCCACATGGGAAACATTGTTCACAGAGATGGACTCACAGAATTTGCTCTGGCTCCAACGCAGTTGCTCCGGAGATGCAATGCGCATCAGGGATGCTTGCGAGATGGCCCCAAGGGAATGCTGTCCTCCGCTCAACAGGGGCTGCGCCGCATCCCCTGCTTCTTCCTCCAGGGACGAGACCGACTGCTGATCCTCCTCATGTTCCTCTGGTTCGCGGGACTCAGGAGCGAGCATCCTTCCCACCTTGCCCGGGGCTTTTTTGGGGTTGCGGTTCTTTGCAAGGAGCTTGGGGCAACTCCTCTTGAGGTGACCCGGTTCTTTACAGTAGAAACAGCCACTGGCGCTGGGGCTTGCTTGGGGCTCCCTCCCGAGGTTTGGGGTTGCCCTTCTCCGCGCTCCCT
The DNA here is from genome assembly GCA_021292165.1 of Shinisaurus crocodilurus. Taxonomy (NCBI): domain Eukaryota; kingdom Metazoa; phylum Chordata; class Lepidosauria; order Squamata; family Shinisauridae; genus Shinisaurus; species Shinisaurus crocodilurus. The sequence continues at coordinate 205,057,992 of CM037876.1, read as the reverse complement.
CTGGCCCCGCCACAACTGAGGTTGCCCCCTTTTACTCCCTTGGGCTGCCGATACAGCCCCATTTGGTCCGCCAGCTTACCCATCTCCCGACAGTTTGGGGGGTCCCGGTCTCTCACAGCAGTAGCCAAATCCTCTGGGATAGTGGCACAAAATTGTTCCTGGATCAGGAGCTCTCGCACCTCCACCAAGGTAGTCCTCCCGGTGGCCCCGATCCACGCATCCCAAACTTGCCCCAGATGTGCCATCCAGGAGGCATACGTGTCCCCTGGGGAAGGCTGCCCGTAACGAAATTTATGGCGACAGTGTTCGGCTGTGAGGGCAAAACGCTCCCTCACAGCTTCTTTAAATGCAACATAGTCCAAAGGGGCAGTTCGGGTATGAATGCCCAAGAGATCGGCCAGCTCCCCGCTGACCTGTGTCCTCAAGGCGGACATTCGCAAATTGTCCGGCACCTTCTGCTCCTGGCAGGCAGCTTCGAACAGGGTGAAGAAGATCAACACGTCCTGCCCAGGTTTGTAGGTGGGAAATTGTTTCCGGTCCCATTTAGGGGTCAGAGTGCTCCCACTCTGGGGTGCAGTGGGTCCCCCTCCTCCGGCGCCCGCGGTCAGCCTTGCTAACTCTAGCTGCATCTGCAGCGCCGCTTGCTGATGCTGGATCATCTCCTGCTGATGTTGCATCACCTCCCTGGTCTGTTGCCAATTCAGTTGGGGGAAGAGGGCGTCCAAACCTCCCCCTCCTATGGCTCCGCCAGCAACCCCTCCGTTGAGGTCTTCCTCTAACCCAGGATCCCTCCTGTCGCCTCTCCTGAGGCTACTCGTAAAGCTGGGGCTACCCCACTGTTTGGGTTCCTGCCCCGCCAGCAAGGATGAGGGGGCTCCCTCCCCCTCTTGGTGTGTAGTCTTCAGCTGCACAGTCCACTCCATTGTGGAGACCTGGCTCCCCTCTCTTCTTGGGGTCTCTGGACTGCTCCCTAGCTCTAGTTGTTCCTAGCTCAGGCTATTCATTTTACTTTTGCCTGACTACTTTCCAGCAATCCGCTAGCTTGCCCTAGACCCTATTAGTTCCGTCTGTTAACTATAGTTTCCAATTATCCCACCACTACCACCATGTGAAGGATCAGCACCCGGATCCTTTGCGTGAGTTCGGCGCTTAACGGGTTAACCGGCACTGAGTTACAGCCCGTGCAAGCAAGTGAAACCGCCTAGGAGGTTCGCGTACACAAGAGGAAACTAGAGCCCTTTAAATGACCAAATAAGACTTTATTTATTTACACAAGATACGGAGCGGAACTAACAGTTTTCTAGGAATACTATAATGTCAACACAACCTGAGGTGACCTCTACGTTTATCAATGAAACAGGCTCCCAGGCTAGCGCATTGGGATTAGTCAGTTACCTTAGACTAAAGACTTTACGCTAGTCAATTTCAGCCTGGCTCCGGGTCGGCCGATCCGGGGATGAGAACAGCTTACTCCCGCCGCCGCTTGGGGGATGAATCTTGTTCCAAAGCACCCTGTGTTCCCAACAACCCTTACCGGAAGGGAGAGGGGTTTTCTACCCCTGAGTTCCCGCTCTCCCCACCCTCCAGGTCAGGTGGGGGCTTATGCCTGCCCCTTCGTATCAGGTGGGCTTATTCCTGCCCGGGAAGAAGGTGATGTACTGGGTACTTTACAGCTCTTTGAGACTGCCCTGATAGTTTGATGGTTCTTGATGGTCCTTCCTTGGGTTTTGTGGAATTCCACCGAGACTCTCCATTGTTGGGGATGCCGGTCTGTCTGGCTGCTTCCCCTGTAACTCAATCCCCCCTCCTCGCCCCCCTCCCTTGGACGGAGACTGTGTGTGTGTGTGTGTGTGTGTGTGTGCATGCAGACTCGTGTCAGTCTTTCTCCACAATAATAATAATCCTCCTCCTCCTCCTCCTCCTCCTCCTCCTCTCTGTTTCATCCTCACAACAACTCTGTGAGGTAAGTTAGGCTGAGAGTCAGTGACTGGCCAAAGTCACCCAGTGAGCTTTGTGGCTGAGTGGGGACTAGAACCTGGATCTCCCCAAGTCCAAGTCCAACACTCTAACCACTACGCCACACTGGCTCCCAGGTCGTCCCAATCTTCACAGACTCCGCACACATTCCAAGTAGCCCATTCGTTTGAGAATTTCCCTGAACTGTAGGGTTATTCAAGCTTCCAAGTAAGGCTTGGGCTTTTCTTAAGGCAACAGTCAGCATTCATCTTTCTTGCCTACCTGTCCTCACTCCACTACCTTCTCCCTTGCTTGCTAAATTATCCTCACAAACAAGCACAGGTGGTGGTGGGAGAGCTTCAGGAGACAAAGACTGGTACCAGAAGGGTTAAGCACATCTTTCTCTTCCATCACTTCTTTGATGTAAATCACCCCCTCCTGAGTCCTGAGGGCATCTGGCATAGGAGGAAGGACTCTCAGGACTTCCTTACTTGATGGCACAGTTTCAGAAGATGTCGGTCCCACCTGAAAGAACAAGCTCAGCTCCCTGTTTACCTGGGAGCAAAGCTGTGTGGAGGAGTGGTGGTCCCGGGCAGGGAGGTGCAGCTGTACTTCCAGTTGGAGCAGGGAGGCCCAGGAGCCAATCAGGGCTCTCATTGGCTTGGGGGGGGGGTTTAGGGCAGAGCAGGGGAAGAACTATCTCCCTTTGGTCCGCCCATGGCCTATGCATTTAGGTCACTGCTGCAGCCAGGGAAGGCTGGTGATGCCTGTGTCAGTGGGGCTCCTTATCCATTGCATCTTTTATTTAGAGCTCCATGGTGGCAAACCTATTTTGGGGGTGGGGTTGAGCACCACGTATAGCTCCTATAAAGCTCAAACAAAAAGCTGCAATGGATCAGGAGCCCCACTGACATAGGAGTCAGCACCAACCTACCCTGGCTGCAGCTTTAGCAATGCCGCACCAACTTCCCCACCCCCTCAACGGTAATCTGTTTCTTACTGTGGACTGAAGTTAGTCACTGGTTAACAGGGCTGGGAAGAAATTTAACCTGTGTGCAAATTGGCACGGTGGGCAGGGTTTTCACCTTCCCCACTGCAAGATCATCATTTCTGTTGGGTGTAGTTGAGTATCACTGACAGATCAGCTGTTAATGTATTTATGACACAACTGTGTAGACATGGAAGGCATTGGGCTGGATCCACTTGTAAGGGGGGCAGGATTGGGCTTCCCTCTCCCGCATGGTGGGGATCCACTTATGGCAGGGGTGGGCAACGTGAGCCCCCCACCACCACCACCCTGCAGTCCCCGCTGCCACTGTGCCACCAAACTTTGTAGAGAAGGCAAAAAAAAAACTTGATTTGCTGCTGAAAATCAGTAGCAAACCACTATGGAATGCTACAACTGCTAAATTTAGCTTGTTTTCAAGCTAAATTTGGCCATTGTAGCATTCCATAGCGTTTTACCACCAAAAATCAGCAGCAAATGCACACCTTTTTTGCCACTGCCATGACTAAATTTTGCAGGGCGGCAACAGCAGGAGTGTGGCCTGCATGAGGGCTCCAGGGGTGTGGAAACGGCCTCCGGCCCTCCCGAAGCTGCCCATCCCTGCCTTAAGGGATCTTGGGGGGTCATGCATCAAGGCCCAACCCAGCATGAGGCTGGTAGCCTACGACACAGAGGAGGGCAAGGATCTCTTCTCGATCATCCCAGTTTGCAGGACACGGAATAATGGGCTCAAGTTACAGGAACCTAGATTCCACCTAAACATCAGGAAAAATGTCCTGACTGTCAGAGCAATAAGACAATGGAACCAACTACCTAGGGAGGTGGTGGGCTCTCCCACTCTGGAGGCATTCAAGGTGCGGCTGGACAGTCATCTGTCGGGGATGCTTTGACCTGGATTCCTGCATTGAGCAGGGGGTTGGACTCGATGGCCTTGTAGGCCCCTTCCAACTCTAGTTTTCTATGATTCTATGATTCTACGACACCTAGAGCAGCAGAAAGGGCTCACATAAGCAGTCCGCACTGTGGTATGAGCCCATGAGTCCTGCCTCCCCACTAATACTCCTGGCATGTGGGCCAAGATGGTAGGATTAGCCAGCAGGTGGACTGCCCTATGCCCATGCCAAATTCTATTTCAAGCTGAAACCAATAAAGTTGTGGCCAATTTTGTTACGCTATCCATGCCTATGTTTCCATTTGTTCTCCTCCCCTTCATTCTCCAGTGGGACCCAGACACCATCCTGCCAGTGATATCAGTAGGCAAGAGATAATAAGCAGGTGCTTAATCCTTCCATTGAACTCAATGAGACTTTGGTTGAATCATTCCCTAAACAGGTGACAGAATCCAGATTCCAGAATGGCACCTCAGCATCCTAATCAACTTACTTGACTTACGTACCTTTTGCTGCTTCCTAAGGAAGGAACAAGTTTGAAAAGCACAAGTGTTTGTGTGTGTGTGTGTGTGTGTGTATGTGTGTGTGTTCCTTACGTGTCTTATTACCAGTGCAGGAAATCTGTTGTTAAAAGACAACACAACTCGGGGAGGACTGTTGCACAAGTATGTTGAACAAATGGTGCTGCCTTTGGGAAACTTTTGTTTTACTCAGCTACATTTATGCAATATATTGTAGAGAAGCCCAAAATGTAACTAATATGCAGTATGCAAGCACAAATAGAACCTTAACGAATAATACATAACATGTTCCATATGTGTGGCTCTTCTAACAGCCACTAATCACCACACTCTCCCTGCTTTACACACACACACACACACACACACACACACACACACTTCCTGACTCTTAAGGTAAGGAATGTACAAAGTTTGAGATTTGCCAGCAAAATGGGGGGTGGGGAGCCAACACAGCTTTTCAGAAGAATGAGGCCAGAAGGGATATGTCGATTATCCGGCCCGGCCCTACTCAGACAGGCCCACACCACACTTCAGCTTCTCCTATAATTTAACCCCTGCCATTATAATGGTGCACTACACCAAAGATATCTATAGGCAAGTAATAGGCAAGTAATAAAAACAAATCCGTATGGATCTGACCATGGGCATTTTGCTCACAAATACATAGTAAAGAACAGCCATCCTCCACAAAACTTATGCTTGGCTAGGGATGATAGGAATTGTAGTCCAACACATCTGGTGGTCACTAGGTTGGGGAAAGTTGGGATAGGCTGTTCTAGGTGTCATTAATAGCAAGCCACTAATGACGACTAAGGATTGTATCCAGACTTAGCCATACTTAGAGCAGACCCACTGAAATCATGAGACATAAGCTAGTCATAATGACTATCTTGTCTTATTAATTTCACTAGGTCTACTCTGCCTCTCTCATAATACTAGAACCAGGGGTCATCCCATGAAGCTGATTGGTGGGAGATTCAGGACAGATAAAAGGAAGTACTTCTTCACACAGTGCATAATTAAACTATGGAATTCACTTCCACAAGATGTAGTGATGGCCACCAATCTGGATGGCTTTAAAGGGGGATTGGACAAATTCATGGAGGAGAAGGCTATCAATAGCTACTAGTCTCGATGGTTATCACCTACCTCCAGTATCAGAGGCTGTATGCCCATGTACACCAGTTGCTGGGGAACTTGGGAGGGGGGGTGCTGTTGCACTCATGTCCTGCTTGTGGGTTTCCCATGGGCAGCTGGTTGGCCACTGTGAGAACAGAATGCTGGACTAGATGGACCCTTGGTCTGCTCCAGCAGGGCTCTTCTGATGTTCTTATAAGTATGACTATGTCTGGATCCAACCCTAAGTGCTTAATATGCAATACTATGAGGACCCTATACAGTGGACACATTCCATGGAAAAATGCACCTACATACTGTACATGGAGTACAAGAGAAAAATATCAATAAATGCATTTGTGATTAAAGATGTTTCACAACGACAAGCCAATGGAATTCACAAATAGTGCTATAGAGACTTATCTCTAATGGACACTTTGCAGATTCAAGTAAGGGGGGGGGACTGTTTGGTGGCTCTCTGGGTCAATGTCCAGGGTTGGTACCTGCTGCACCTTGACAGCAGGTAACCACCACCCCCGACATTGCCCAGGCAAGGCTCACCTATTTCAGACCTGCAGAAGTGCGCACCTCAACACTTGCACAAGTCTGAATAGAATTATTTTTTTTTAATGAAAAAAATTGCACACATTTGGAGCACAAAAACATTTTTTTTAAAGGGGGTGACCAACCAGTGACAGCCCCTCCAATGTGCTGCTTGAGCACTTCAGAAGGGCTGTCACTGGCTGTCAAAAAAACGCAGGGAAAGGGGGGGAAAGCTGTGACAAGCCAAAAAACGGTTCACAATAGTGGCGGGGAGGGGGAGACAAGGCAATTTCAGATGCCAAGTCCCCTGGGATACCAGCTGGAGGACCAAAGGGGAAGGAGGGGGCAAAGAACCCATGGGCCATGGTGAGCCCAATTGTCTGTTGGGCACAGTGGGTTGTTCACCATAGATTATTGCCAGGGTGGGTTAGCCTAACGTGTGAACCCACCCTGTTCGTTACTCCAACAAAGATCAGATGGAGACTGAGCCTTAAGTAGGGGTTTGGCTTCCTTTAGGCTTGTTGGCCCCACCTCCACACTAACTGTGGTCTTTTCTCTTAAAGGGACCTGGGGTATTTTAGCAGCCTCATACTGTGATGATGCAGGGGGTAGCTGTGGTATATCAGACTTCATAGCTGGAGTCCTCAGAGTCCAACGATGGCAATGTGACCTCATATGGATGCAGTGGGTCTTCCTGGGGAACTTGGCCTCAGGAAGGTGGAAGCCTTGCGATGCCTTTCTGTAGTCTAATCCTCCCCCTGAACTGTTAAATCAGGGGCCTCTTCTTCTGAGGATGGGGGTGGGGTAGGATTTCCTAGAGGATGAGGGTTCAAGATCCTGGTCCATGACACCAGTGCTACTTTGACACTGTAACTACTGTAGATGAGGGGGTGGGGTTGGAAGCTGATATTATGATTCACAGCAAAGGCCTACTCAGAGATACATTCAAAATTAGGGCTGAAATCCTATACCCACTTACCTGGGATAAGCCCCACTGAACTCAATGGGTCTTACATCTGACTAGACATGTATAGGATTGCACTATAACAATATTTGTTGTGCTTACTTTTTATACCTTGTTACAACCAAAGATATTGGTGCTTCTGAGAAATAACCGCGTGGTCTGAAATATCAGGAGAGGGGCAACACTCCAGTCACTATCCTTAAATAGCACCCCTGTTAGCGATTAATTCATAGCAAGGACAAGATTTGCAGCAGAGTATTCAGTCTCCTAGCCACTATGCCACAATAGAATTGGATTCAGACTATTAATACTGATGATAGATACATGTTACTAGCCAACTTCTCTTCAACCTCTCTCTTCTGTCACTCTCTGCTCTAAAGAGCCAGGCAGAAAACAAATGTTTCTTTCGCCACTGGGTTCAGACAACACGATAACCCACAAGCAAGGGATGAGTATGGGGTGAGTGTGGGTTGTCATTGACCCATGGGTTGTTGTTGAAACGTGGGTTATTGTGTTGTCTGAAGACTCTGAACCCAGCTGCACTAAGAAGCCATGGCTTATTTGCCACTGACAACCCATGAAAAGAACCCATGGTTTGTTGTTGGGTTGTGAACTGTGGGTTGCTCACCATGGTTTCTTATCTCGGCTGGGTTCAGGCAACATGATAACCCACAGTTCAACAACAGTCCACGGTCCAATGACAGCCCGCATTCAACCCATACTCAACCCTTGTTGAGTATCGTGTTGTCTGAATCCAGTCACTGTGACTCACAGCTAAATTCATAGGAGCTATTGGTCAGGATAGAGGCTTCTCTGGTGACACTGCTCTTAAAGGTACCCCTAGAACTGTAAAGGTGCTTCCATGTTGTCATTTTTTTCCACGTTGCTCTGGTCACGCTGTTCTTAAGGACACCTCTAGAACTTTGTTAGTGATAGATGTGCAGTAACTGCCACAGGGGAATTTGTACCACATTTCAGTTCTGAGGTGGAACCATGGTGGTGGGATCCAGGTGGCAGGAGGACACAGTGGCCAGTACCACTGCTCTGATATCTTTTGCACAAAATGACAAGGATCCTTCTGAGCCTTAGTGTCCTTGAATTCTTGAATGGTAAAGTTCAACCTGCCTCACAATCCTGTTTCCTTAGGTCATGCCAAGACAGCAGCAACTGAAACTGCAGATACAGGCGAAGATTGCAGATCAAAAGAATAAATACTTGGACTGATGGGTGACAATGGATGGGAGGAAGTGGCATGTATGGAACAGTACAACCACAGAGATCCAAACTCCACTGGTAGAACTGGCCCATCACCAGTTGAATACCTTGGCTCAGTGTGCTGGCAAATATCAGCAGTCAGACTCTGCAAAAGTGAAGGTTTGGGTCAGGAGTGGAGGAGGCATTCTTCATGTTGGCCAACTGACAAAGGTGTATGCAACTGGTGATGGCATTAAAGAGTGAAGTACAAACCTGTGTGTGTGTGTGTGTGTGTGTGTGTGTGTGTGTAATACCATGGAGCATGACAGATCTAGCAGACTGAGAGAAAAATAGAATTTTATAAGCTGCAAACATTTGGGGATATGAACAAACACCACTCGTAACGGGCTTGACTCCTTGAGGGTTGACATTCAGTTTATGCCTATTATTCAAAGAAAAATCTTCCCATGAAATCTCTCTCCCTTCCTTTCTGCAGCCCCCTACTTATTTTACCCAGTTCTTTCTTTTCCTCTTTCCATTGTGACATTCTTCTTTATTATCATTTATTATTATAGTCATGCCTAGAGGCCCTGGTGGAGATTAGGTCACCATAATATGAGAAGCTATGCAAACACATAGTAACACGTTTGTCGTGCCCACAGGGAGCTCACAGTTTAAAATGGAAAAGGGCAGGAGGTAAAAAAAAAAAGAAGAAGAAAAGACTGCAAAGACTCAACCAGGTCACCACAAAATATCCCAAGTTTCAATTCAGAGCTCCCTAGCCAAGCAGACCACACTGCTCCACTTCAGTCTGGCATCTCTGCTCTCCACCATCCATCCTGCATCAGGCCATGGTATCTACCTGAACTGCCCACCACAGCAGCAGCACTGAGGGCTGCCTCCCCTGAGATGCCTCTGAGCCAGTTGTCAGGTTTGGATAACCATCTCTAGATTTCCTCATGGAACGTGCTGTTCCTCTTTGTACTGTTCCTGTTTGTACCGTTAACCCTGATTTTCCACTGCAGTAAACAATAAAAAGGCAAGATAGATAGCCCTTCAGTCCATTCCAGCTGGGCAGACACACACGACCCATTATCCATCTTTCCTCCCCCCCCCCATTCACAGCCTCGTTTTCAAGTTCTTTTCTCTCCTTAACTTCATTGTCTCTCCCCCTCTCCCCAGTTCACGTTCTGCCTCATGAGTTGATTTTCTTCTTTGCTCTTTCACACAACAACTTTCTCAGCAGGAGAGAGCATCCCATCCGGCCACCCAATCTGAACCAAAAGTCCCCTGTGTAGGCTCATTCCAGCCTCCCAAGGAGACCTGAAGTACTTCAGATCATGGCACCAATACTAGAAGACGGGTGGGTGAAAGGGAAACACCTCCATTCCCTTCCCATTCATCTCTCCATGAATTATGTCCTATTCTGCCAGCTCTGCGAGGCTTAAGGAATTAAAGAGGCAGGATTACTTCACTTCCCTGAAAAACATGCCATTATTTAATGCCTCCAGGACTAAAGGGATGGAAAAAGGGCCTCCATGAGGAACTCATTCATCTTTAAATCCAGGGGTTTGTACTGGATACTTGTAATATGCTTCACAGTTGGGCATTTTGTCTTTCAGGCATTTATATACCACTCAGGAAGCTTGAGGATTTCGTTTGATCCGCATTTCGAAGCGAACCAACCTAATCCACATTTCCCAGACTAATGTGCAGATCAGAATGCAATTACCTTTTGGATTTTGCACTTCTTTGAATGAATTATGCAATGCAGTTCTCAGCTCAAAATATGCACATTTACATATTTTATGTACAAAATATGTACATAAAATACATTTAGAAGTGTGTCCTTTGAGAGAAAATATGTTTAGAGTTACGTATTTTGTGATAAAATAAATACATTCAAAAATATGTATTTAAATATATATTTAAATTATGTTTTTGGTGCTTTTTAAAATCGCTGATTAATTAAGAAACAGGACAGAATGGGCTTATGAATAAACACATGCGAAACTGTCATAGACTGGAAATGGACTGACTTGTCCATTCCCATATACCACCCTTCATAAACATTTACCCCCGGGCGGTTTACAATGCAAACTTAAATTGCTATTGCAATTGCTAACATTTGGGGATGGAGTGGGGGGGGATGAATTTTATACAGGCCTGTGGCTCACAGAAAGCTAAGCAGGGTCAGGCCTGGTTGTTACTTGGATGGGAGACCCCTCCTCTAGTTTCCTGCATTGAGCAGGGGGTTGGACTCGATGGCCTTGTAGGCCCCTTCCAACTCTATGATCCTATGGTATCCTATGGCCTTAATGTCATTTCCACTGACAGTTTATAGCAAGCAGGCAGCTGCCACTAAAAACAGATGTCCTGTGTAATATCTGGTAGAATGTATTGGGGATTTCTACTCTTTTTGTACTGTAGTTAACCTCATCCCTTTTATTTGTGAGGGAGTAAAGCACTCAGTCCAAACCTATATACCACCATTTAAGTTACTGGCAAAAGGTAATATTTCATTACTAGCACTGACCACTTTGTTAGGGCTAACTTGGACACCTGAAAATAAATGTAAGCTGAGGGGGAAGACCTGTTTGGAGACCTGAGATCCACCTGTCTGCCCAAACCAAGTACACATTGCTAGTCTGGGCATGAAGCCCTTTTCATGAAAGCACATAACCAAACAATCTAGGCAACATTTTTCATAAAATATGGGTGAAAACAGATATCCTTTTTTAAACAAAATTCTTATTCAAATAAAGGTATCTTGTTATGGAAAAGAAGCAGAAAAAATAGCGGAAATGCAGCCTTCCTGTGTTAGCTGCCTAAGATGGGAAAATCAAGTAGAGCCCGACTTACATACATGTTGTGAGAAGTCTTGTTTCAGTCCATTTCAAAATGGCATCAGGCACATTACATGTCCCCTGGGCTCTGGAGCAGCTCTAGCCCACATGCCCTATACAGGCATCAGGAAGCCAAAAGAGAGAGGGAGGTTCCCTATCCTGCCTCTTTTAAAACCTCAGACATCCCTTGTGACGTGGACCAATCAGTATTTCAGAGGTAGGGCTTGTGAAAAGCCAACCAGCAAGACTATACTAATATGGTTTCCCATTTCCCATGCTAATGAAGATAGCAGGAAGAAGACAAAATGATCATGTCTGGGTCAGCCTGGCCAGGAGTTACTCATACCCCAGGGCTGATAACTTCTGCCTAGTAACACATTGATTAACATTTCAAATAGGGACTTCCAAGAAGCTAGCATATCCATCTGGCCAGAAACTCACAAATTTGCTCCCTGGGAGTCACCGGCACTCACTGTATGTAGCAAACAGGGAAAATACACAACAGAACCAATTACTTACTTTACTGGCTCTAATATGGAATGGAGGGGGAGGGGACTTTAAGGATGGAAGCCAGAATGCCATGCAGGCCAATGTAAGTCAAGATCATCACAGAGCTTACCTGATGACCTGATGTCCTGACATTCCATGTCTCCCTGCACCCACTTCACATCACAGGCCATCAATAGCGTGAGGCGGGGGTGGGAATACACAGATTTCTGAATCTGAACTAAATTCTACTAGAAATGATGGCAAGGAATGGGGGGGAACTAGGCATGTGTCTGTTTTCTGTGGCAGATGCGCATTTGCCGTATTTTCCCCTGAATACGTGTTCACGGTACTAACAATATTAACATCTCACTACAGACTGCATGCACAGAGGCTACTGAGTACGCTTGAACAAAGGAGTGTCATAGCCTAGCGTAACCTGACCTGGCTTGCAACTCTCAGCCTAGTATATTACTGTGTGTCAGCCCATGGCTTTTAATAGCCACAGCCAAGCTGAATCCATTCCGGATCAGCCAGAGGCAACACTGGAAATTACAGGCATTGGAGGCAAGAAGGTATCACACTATAGTGGGCCCAATGTGCACGTCCTCATACACATGGGAAAATGCCATTTTATAGCATCAGTAGATTCCCCCCCCCTCACCGCCGCCACTACCAATGCTTGTCTAAATAAATTCAGAGTAGTGAGGTTCCACTTAAGAATATAAGAACATAAGAAAAGCCATGCTGGCTTAGACCAAAGGTCTATCTAGTCCAACATTCTAATATGTAGCCATCATGACCAGTAGCTATTGATTGCCTTATCCTCCATGAATTATCCATAATTATGCTCCATCATTGTGCTGGAATTTCCTACATTTATCACAACTAGTAAAAGACCATTGAGAAGTATGCAATAATATGAGCCATGGCTATGGCTCTTGTCCTTGAAATGCCCTCTCATGCATCAGAGGTCATTATACCACTGCTCATAACTTCTGTAGTGTTTGGTTATGAAGAAGAAGAGGGAGGAGGAGGAGGAGGAGGAGGAGGAGGAGGAGGAGGAGGAGGAGGAGGAGGAGGAGGAGGAGGAAGCTATACCATCCAAACAGCCTCCAGATATATGTGTGGTCCATACTGGATCAACCAGTGAAGAGCAATCCTCCTGTTTCCCCTAAAGTTGTTCTCAGTGGTGGAGAATGAAATTAATTACCTGAGGTGGAAAGTCTTAAAACAAGATCCCAGCCAAAACTTGTGGTTTGATCCGAGAGGAAGGGTGAATAAGCCCCCTAGCAGGAAGCCAGAAGGTTTATCAAGGTCTTTTCTGTTTCTAGAAAAAGCTGGTTTTCATTACAAAAAAGAAGACGAAGAAGAAAGAACTAGCACCAGCTTTCCCCTCCCTCACCCCAGTAACAAACAACACACCATCCTCATCGCCTTCATTGCCAGTTTGCTCTAATAAAAAGCAGAATCACGCCTAGGAGGGAAAAAAAGCCCCATATTGTACAAAGATGGCCCCTTTGCGCAGTCAAGCATCACAGGCACATTAGCCAGAACTTACACACAAACATGCATCCAGATTTCTGTTGCTTGCCTGTAAACAAGTCGGATCTTGTGATCGCTTTCATGCTCTTACTGAAACCTGCTCTCCCCATGCCTTTGGGAGGAATCGGAGGGTTGCCATCCGTGAGATGGCCACTTAAAAAAAACACCACATGGTGGCTCTGATTGTTTAGAGAGGCCATCAGCTGTAATTTCTGGCCATGATGGGGGGAAGCAAGTGTGGGGTGCGAATGTTTGATTTAATAAGAGGCTATAGATGACCTCCACTCCATGCAATTAAAGTTATGTTTATAAAAGTCCAGTGACTCTCCGTAAAGTGTGTAAGACATGTGTCAAGGCAGGGGCAGGAAAGGACAGTGAATCATCTCAACAATGTCCCCAGAGTCTTACAGTAGTATAGCTTGGCAGGTCTAATTATTATTATTAGTAGTAGTAGTAGTCAGTGCTTTTTTTCTGGAGAAAAGGGTACCGGAACTCTTGGATTACATTTCCTCGGGAGTAGATGGCGATTAAACTGTAATGCAATTAATAGAAGAAAAGGTGCTGGAACTCAGTCCCGGTGAGTTCCACCAGAAAAAAAGCCCTGGTAGTAGTAGTAGTAGTAGTAGTAGTAGTAGTACATCTGAACAGACCACTTGCTACTGAAATGCACAGAAGATGGGAAGCAAAGCTGTGAGGCAGGGCAGAAGAATGAGTGAGTTCACACATGCATATTCATCCCTCGCTGATTGAATACGAAGTGATGCCCTGCTTTTGCAACGCAGCCAGCACAAATAAAAACCTCCAATAGGATTGTCCTTATCTCCAGCACAAAACGTTTCACTGGCAACAAGTCACTGAGCGATGATGAGAGATATTCAACGATGTACATGCATGTGCAAATCAACCCCAAAACAATGGAAATGAAGAGGCCGGCTAGAAAACTATCTTTCCATGAGGCTCTCTGCCTCTTGCCGATTGGTAGTAGTGTTGTTTCTACACAGCTTGGGCTGCAGAATGTGCTCATTCTGAAGAAGTAAAATCCAAATTCTACTTCTCTCCCTCACATGAGCAAAGGCAAATGGCATGAGGCACTGTGCTTCTATAGGGGCCATTCAGGAGGATCTGCCTACCTTCTGTGCTCTGCACATATGATGCACACAGTAATACATCCTGCTTCTCTCTCCCCCGCCATGAATTCAATGAAGTATGCTCAGGGAATTTCTGTGGAGAGATGCCAGAAGAATTCTCTTCTGCTCTATGGTGCTTGCCTCTCTATGGTGGAAAGAGGGCAAAGGCTGTGGGAGCTGGGGTGGAATGGTAACATTCAAATAAACAGTTGTACATGCTCCATTTAAAAAGAGGACTCCGTAAATCAATTCCCTCCTCACTTTAATGGTTCTCTCAGAACGAGACAACCATTTACCATGTAGCGGAGTTACTACACTGCATATACAACCATATAAGGCTTCTGCCTTCCTTAGCATTTGCCTATATTATCATGAGGAGAATGCCATGTCACATAAGCCGTGACCTGTGGCCCAGGTGGGCATGCTGCTGGCATGCTAATGCTTACAGGCAAATGGGCTGCTGCACATGGTAAAAGCATTTAAATGTGTCAGGGCATGTGTGGAATGTTTACATGGGTAAGGAGGACTTTGGCCACGGTCTGCATCATGTATAAATCGGGGCTTGAGGTGCTGCTGCAACTATAATGTCACAAGACATCATGCAATATTCCATCTTTTCCTCCTCATTGGGTATTTGGTGGAAAGAAAAAGGATGGAAGAAAAGGCGAGGAGACCTGGGAATGTCACAAGTGGTTCTGGAGTCCCTGGTAACATTCTGCGAATGAGGCAGGTTGAGTGCATGATAAAAGCCTTGTCTGGAAGCACTTTTAGTAAGAACAGAACAAGATGTCCGTTGAGCTGAAGTAACTGTTCATTTAAACATGGCCTCTCTGTCTCTATAGTGTCCTTTCTCCCCTTTTCACAACTTACAGACCTCTGGGTACATTAAGTTATTCGTCCAATGTTGTTATTTCTACTGCTACAGTTATTTAATTGTTTCCCATTGTGTGCAGAATGAGAGCATCAGGCCTCAAAATGGCTGGCTGGCACTGCTGTACAGAATGTGATGGCCAGCTCAGGGTTCTTTGTTTTACCTATTTGGATACAGCATGTTATCTAATACATGAGATGAAAAGTCAGAATCCCACATCCCCTGAACTTGGAGCTCAAACAATCTCAAAGCTGTGTCAGAGAAGCAAGATGGGTGTGTGCGTGTGTGTGTGTGTGTGTGCGTGTGTGTGCGTGTGTGTCACTTCAGGGTCAAGACCTTGCTTTTAGTTTCCTGTTCTGAAAATAAGATCCTCTGTGATTTTGAGTGAGTCATACAATTCTTCCAAGTTGTCAATAACAAAACAAAACAAAAAAGGTGATAGTTTTCCCTCCCTTGCAGGGTGATTTGGGGTAAACACATCAAGGATTGTGAAACACTCACACACTACAGTACTTAAACCAACAGAGTGAGAAGCTCCCAAAGTAACAAACATGGATCAGCTTTAATAGGTTGCACCTGGAACATCTTTCAACCTAGAGTAGTCGCTTCATACAAGAAGAGGCACTGAGACTTTTGCACAGTGTTCGGAAGCCAACTGTGAATTATTGCCAATTGGGTTGTCATTCCTCCTTCCTTGGCAGGGCAATCCATTGATAGGCTACCCTCTATTTGTGAAGGGCTCACTTTGCCGTCTTGCAATTCGTTGCTTGTGAGTCGGCATCAACATGGAGTAACGTTAGCTTTGCTTTTTGCCTGGGTGACTAAATGCTTTAAAATGGGAGAGTAAGCAGAGACAAATAGCCAGGAGAAGTCACTTGCAGTTCACTGTTTCAGGATAAAGTAATCATTTGTTCTAACATTTGTGAGCCATTCTAGATTCATAAACATTTTCTCCTGCTACCAAAAGGTTATCCAAGTGCAAGCAGCCCCAGTTATATGACTCCACAGAGACCACCAGCAGGGCCTAGTCAGATGGCCTGTTTGCTAATATATTTACGATTCTGTTTTTCATTAGCCCAAAAATGTATTTGATGCTGTCTCCTTTTTAGAAGAAATTATAGTACAAAGTGCAAAACGTGTTTTAAAGTGTCATTATCCATCAGAGTGACCTCCAAAAACAGTACATGACGACTTTCTCTTTGCAACTTATTTTGCAGTTCAGTATTGTCGTCATCCCTATCTGAGATGTCAAATGACGAGGTCTATAAACCAGCTTTATTATAAACACCAGCATCCTGGCTGAGTCGATGGGAAGGTTTGTATGGGGCAGGGACGGGGTGGGTGGGTCTAGTGAGGTTTAAATTCAAGTCTAGGCCCATCTAACCCACTAATGTTACAGTGTTCCTGAGCTGACTGGGCCTGATTCTAAGCATGCCAGAGGGGAATGAGGGTTACAAAAAAAATATATGACTAAAACCTTTTGCTGTCTCTTTTCAGCACCATTGCAAAATCCTGCTTGAAAGCCAAGCCTGAAAGTTCAATTTCCCATGTTTTAAACAAAACACAATGTTTTATTGTACTGTGCTTCTGAAATGGGAGCTGAACTCAGGAATTTTTAGACCTCTGGAGGTTTAAGGTATACAAATGCTGGCTCCTCTACTGGCCTAAACGTTTCTGAACTTCCCCTGCCTCCTTTATGACAGCAAAAGCAGAGGGCAACACTAGAATTTCAATTAAAATGGTCTGCTGTGTTTTGCACTCAAGTCGAACAAGAAAATGTATAAGTGGAATTCCTCTATATATTCATGTATGAGTACACGTATGTGAACAGATTCTCTTTTTTCCTTTTGAGTTTAAAAAGGAAATTAGAAACCCTTGCTTCCCAAAAGTTGCCTCAGTTACTTTACAGAATGTGTCAACATGAGTAATGATAGTGAAAGATCTGCCAGAAGGACCATAGGAAAGAGAAAAAGCGCACAAAACTGCAGCAGTCCAACAGCTATCCATAAGGTACGCCATAGCTTGAAATGTTCTACAGCAGGGGTGGGCTGCATATGTATATAGGAAAATGGCCTGATACAGAAGTTAATAGATAAAAGCTATCCTTGACTGACAGAAGATAGATACAGTGCTTTTTGTACTAGAGACCTGACCCTCTCCATAGGGAATCCTGAAGACTGTAATTTGGGGAGGGGAGGGGAAGGGGTTCGAGAATTTACAGCAATTCTTAGCACCAGTGCTGGCTCCAGGTTTTTGAGAGCAAGACACCCTCAATGGGCTCCCTCCCTCGGCGAGTCTACCTTCTCACCACCATTGTCACCAGCTCCTATTGCTCCTCATCTTCTTTCTCCTCATTTCTCCTTTTCAGAAGAATTTCTTGTCAAGTTTTCTAATGCCTGCAAGGAATAGTAAATTTAGGAAGCAGGCCTAATAAATACATTCAACTGCAGAATTATCCACATGATGTTAATCTTTATGTCAAAACTTGATTATTACACACTCCAGTGTCTTCTCAGTCGAAAATCAGGTGAACAAACTGCTGACCAGGATGTGGTCAGAACCAGAAGAAATTTTCTAGGAAGTGCAAAGTAGATGGGCTGGGCCTTCACAGAGCAGGACTTGGGTGCTGAATAGTTATGGTCCTGCCATCAGTGCCCAAATGTTCTAGGATGAGGTTTGTGAATTCTGGAAGCTAAATGAGGAGCGTGAGATTCAGTAACAACATTCACTGCCATGTCCAACAATCAATAAATTTATCGGTAGGCTTCTAGTTTTCTACACTCATGGGACACAAGGAAGCTGCCTTATACTGAGTCAGAACATTGGTCCAGCCAGCTCAGTATTATCTACACCAGGGGTAGACCACTAGCAGCAGTATCTAAGTCGATACTATCACTAACGTAAATCATGTTGCACCAGTGTAAGTGACCTCTACCACAATGCCAATAGCATTAACTGGCACAATGAGTGTCCCTGGAAAACTCATCATGCCAAATAATGTTATTGCGCTAGAGGTTGCTTTCGCTAGTGCAACGTAATTTATATTAGCACTAGTGTTGACTTGGATACTGCCCCTGGTGCCTTCCAGATCTTTGGACTACAGCTCCTATAATCCTTGACCATTGGCCTCCCTGTCTGGGAGTTGTAGTATAAAACATCTGGAGGGCAGCAGTTTGCCTACCCCTGATCTACAGTGACTGGCAGTGGCACTCCAGGGTTTCAGACAGTGGTCTTCCGCAGCCCTATTTGGAAGCGCCAGGGATTAAACCTAGGACCATCCACAGCCCTTTCCCTTGTGCATAATACTCAGGCATAGTTCGTACATTCATGTCTATTTCTTCACATTCAGTGACTAGCAGCTGAATGTGTGAATGGATTCCAGTGACAATCATTGTGTCTGAGGTGAGATGAACGTTTCTGTATTCATTCAACGTGGTATGTTTACACCGCCTTTCAATCCAAAAGAATTTTCAAGACAACTTTCTATAACAAGCTTTAAAGCAACAAATTAAATAAAAAAATAAACACATCAATAAAAACAGTGAGGAAAGCAGCAAATAAACTCTCAGATAAAAATAATGTTATTGCAGCAACAGTAAAACCAGTTATTGTTCATTAAAAGCCCAGGCCAATAAAACCATTTTAGCCAGGCATCCAAAACCCAATAGAGTAGGTATAAGCAGAGTATCCCTGGAACTGGTATTTCACAACTGGGGCACCACCACTGAAAAGGCACCATTGCTGGTCTCCATCTACCTAACCTCTGGTGGTTGTGGTGTCACCCAAAGAAGGGCCTCTGAAGACCTCAGCTGATGGGCACGTTCATATGGGAGCAGGAGATCTTTTATATGCCCTGTTCCTAAACTATTTAGGGCTTTTGAGGTTAAAACAAGTGCCTTGAATTGTGCTAAAAAATGCACAGGAAGACAATGAATGTTTGTTAAAAAAAACTAATACAACCAGCCGATCCCAGTACATAGTTCTGTCTATGGTGTTATATTTGTGTTGACTCATTCACGCATGCACATCATCATGTAATGAACCAGTCGACAGAATAAACTAAAGTAGTATTGCCTTAGAACAGTGGTAGAAAACTTGTGGCCCTCTCAGTGTTTTGCTCTACAATTCCCATCATCCCTAGCCAGTATAGCCAATGGTGAGGGATGATGGGAACTGTAGGCCAAAGCATCTGGAGGTCCAAAAGTTGCCCCCTCCCGCCTTAGAATAAATTAAACTAGTATTCCCTTAAAATAAACAAATAATTCAAGCATATGGCTTATGTTTGGGCACCAATTCACATGACCACTGTTGTGTGTCATAATGTGGATTATTGAGCCTACTTTCAGTAAATACAAATCATCATTCACCAAGCAATAACTTGCCACAGGGTACAGGTAACCACTAGATGAGCAAATTGTCTGCAACATCTGCCAAGCAGTGAAGAGAATTTTGCAACTCCTCTGCTTCTCAGGATTTCTGATTGGGTGTGGAAAGGTGATGTAAATTCAACATAAATTATTACAGATGATTATCTTATCAAACGGTAACATTAGAGAAGAAACAAAATTTCACCAAATGTACAAATTTGGTATAATTTCCATGATTGAAATTTGATAAAGAAATTCACGCATTGAATATTTTGATTGATTACACCATTGATGACATTTCTGCTCATTTCCGATTGCTTTAAGAGCTGCAGCTCTCCATTGCACTAGCAGTGGGTCCTGCTCACCCGGGGGCAGCACAGGATACTGCCCATATTTTGTGATTATTTAGCCTGGTCCATAGATGGGGAAGGAGGTATACAAGTGAACTACATCTAAGGGACCAATGAGAACACCAAACCAAGTCTGAATGGTAATGGGAATAGATACGAGTCACAGTAGAAACAAACACGGTAAATGGCTGTCATTATCTACTTGGTGAAATATATTCATCAGCTGAAACGGGAATACATCAAGCTCAAAATCTGGCCATTATCACTATGCCTCTTCCTCCACATTTGGAGCTTTCCCTCCTCTTTCTATTTAAAATAATGTAGAATAGAATGCCCATTTTTCTACCAGTTCCAACTTTTCCATCCAGTCCCACCAATAGAACCCTCATGATAGGGGGCTCTGATGTCAACAACTGAAATTTGCAGAGATGGGAAAAAAAAAAACCCATGTGGATTTTTTTTGCAAAGTTATTGTAGTATGTTGCCCATCCCTGATATAAAGGGGCATGATCCAAGAGATGGGACTGACAATGGTATTAGGGGCCTCGACTTATATTAGGGTCCACTTATACTTGAGTATATACGGTAATTGGATGTTCAAACAAACTTAAATGAAAGTAAAATATATCCTTTGCATTAAAGGTGACTGAAAATCTCTGTTTGATTATACAGTATCTAGACATTATGAAGATGTGAGGCTACTGACAAAAGCAGCAGCCATTTCTTCCTCATCCCTTCTTCGAAATGGCTACTGCTACGAAGAATACAATGTGCCATCATTTTACTGTAATATTCTGCCCCTGTGTTTCATTGGGTTTCACTTGCAACTTGCACTGTGGTTATGTCACATTTTGCAGTTCTAGAGAGGTTACTGGGAGAGAGAGAAGGAGACGCACATGCAGTTCCCATAATAACATCTCATTCTGGCCTAAGTGAAGCTATGCAGCAGTGGGCATGTGTTTGAGTTGTCAGTTCCCATCTCTTATATTCATAGTATATTGCTGAAGATCTACTGTGTTGTGATCAAATCATTTTGTTGTGTTTAGATACTTTCAGAACCGATCTCTTTCCAAAGCCAGCTACTTCACATTGCCCAAAATATATTTTAAGAAGGAAATTCTCTTGTTCCTAAAGTTAACATTCTGCTACCACTTGTTTGGCCCACAAGCCACATAGCATCGTGCCACTGACCATCAGATCAATAACAACATATTTCCAAAATATTATAGAGAGAACACAGTGACGCCTTCAGATGTAATCTGCAGAGATCCAGAAGGCCCATGTGTCTGCAGGCAAAGAAAGAAAAAAGATCAACATTTTACTGCTGCATAAAAGTATAATGGCAATAACACTGAGGAAATTAAATTTCATCAAACTGCGTTACAGCGACGTTATGAGCCTGTCTTGAAACCACAGCAAGCACAGCAGGGCTGGTGCAAGGCAGTTTGGTGCCCTAGGCAAGATCAGATATTTAGCGCCCCCCTCTTCCCACTTGAGCCCTCCCTCCCTCCAGCCCTATGCTCCTGGTGCCCCCTTTAGCCCGGCGCCCTAGGCGGCCGCCTAGTTGGCCTAATGGTAGCACCGGCCCTGAAGCACAGGAAGGCAGTCATTGCTGCTGCATTTCTGTCCTTAACTTGCCCTGTGTAGTTTGAGGCAAGGTAAGGACAGTATTACATTAACTTATGGCTTAAAATAATTTCTTGAGTCTTTCATACTCTTGGCTTCACTTAACTATCATATTTTTAACACCTCTCAGGCTGAAGAATCAGACGTGCTTCTTTCTGGACTAATTTCATAGAACATCCCTTAAGAAAAATATTGATAACTGAGTTAAGAAAGTCTTAGCATGTTGAGCAGCAGGGCCAGCCCAAAACATTTGGCTGCCTGAGGCAAATTCTATGTATAGAAGCTGATGGGACTGGCAGCTGAACCTTATTTCAACACTGCTGATGGAACAGCAGGGTCGACCCAAGGCATTTTGCTGCCTGAAGGGAAGGCAAGATGGTGACCCCCTCCCCATTCCATGTACAGAAGCCCACTGGACTGGCAGTTGAATCTTATTTCAGCACTGGCTGTTTTTAAGATGTTAAGGTTGTTCTTAACATTTTACTTTGTCTTTATCTGTTTATGATTTTTGTTTTCTAAACTTTGGTTGGTTCCAGTAAGGCAGTATAGAAATGCAATAAAATAATAATAATAATAATAATAATAATAATAATAACAACAACAACAACAACAACAACAACAACAACAATAGGCCTACACTACCCACACCTGAGGCAGCAGGTTAGTTTAGGGGACTCAGAACATGCTGAGTTACTTACTCAGCTCTGTCCTCTAACAGAGGGGAACAGCCAGGGGACTCAGGAAGAGCAAGGGGGTTGCCATTGCCACACTCTAGCATTTTCTACCTGAGGCAGTTGTCTCACTCTGCCTAATAGTAGGGCCAGACCTGCAAAGCAGTCAGCTTCATGGCCAAGTGGGGATTTGAACCCAGTCAAAGTCCAACACTCTTTACCATTTTACCATTTTGAATTTCCAGTTGATCCTTCTTCAACCTCATTCCTAAACTTCATCTGGTGTTTTTTTTGTTTTTGTTTTTACCAAAACATGCCAAATCCTTTGAGAACTTGGACTACTGGAAACATAATTATGCAAAGCATGCATTCAAATACTCTTAGTTTGTTAGTCAATTCACAAATTAGAGTTACCTTGGAATAGGTGAGAAAAAGGCAAATCACTGAATCATTAGGCAAGGGACTGAAAATAAAACCACCAGTATTGTAATCCTGTGTACAAATCAATGATGCGACCACACTTGGAATGCTGTGTAGAGTTCTGGTCACTACATTTCAAAAAGGATACTGTAAATCCAGGATGCTTCCAGACAGAGGGGTCCTAGCACTAACAGTTGGAAGGCATTGTGCAGCTATCTCATCTTTTCTTACTTAACAAATTTTCCACAGTAAGAAAAAAAGTGGACGCAGTGGTGGGAAAACACGGGAGGACTATGAGTGGAAGAAGATGTCATCTGGACTCCTGCCCCATAAAATCCTGTAAATGAGGCAGGGTGATGGTGTGATGAAAGCCTCATCTGGAAGCACCCCACAAGAAGGTGCAGAATAGGTCAACCTAGGGAGGTGGTGGGCTCTCCCACTCTGGAGGCATTCAAGGTGCAGCTGGACAGACATCTGTCAGAGATGCTTTGACCTAGATTCCTGCATTGAGCAGGGGGTTGGACTCGATGGCCTTGTGGGCCCCTTCCAACTCTACTTTTCTATGATTCTATGAACCAAAATGATTAGAGGGCTAGAGCTACTCCTCTGCAAGAAAAGTTTACAATGGGGGGGGGTTAGTTTAGAAAAAGGGCTAGTAAAGGGGGGGACATGATCAGGATTTATAAAATTTATGGTGCGTGTGAAGCAAGTGGATAGAGTGAAGTTTCTCTCATACCACTACAACTTGGGGTCACCCAATAAAGCTGATTAGGGAGCTATTCAGGACAGACAAAAGGAAGTCCTTAGAATCATAGAAAAGTAGAGTTGGAAGGGGCCTACAAGGCCATCGAGTCCAACCCCCTGCTCAATGCAGGAATCCAGGTCAAAGCATCCCTGACAGATGTCTGTCCAGCTGCAACTTGAATGCCTCCAGGGTGGGAGAGCCCACCACCTCCCTAGGTAGTTGGTTCCATTGTTTTATTGCTCTGACAGTCAGGACATTTTTCCTGATGTTTAGGTGGAATCTAGGTTCCTGTAACTTGAGCCCATTATTCCGTGTCCTGCAAACTGGGATGATCGAGAAGAGATCCTTGCCCTCCTCTGTGTGACATCCCTTCAAATACTGGAAGAGTGCGATCATATCTCCCCTCAGTCTCCTCTTCTGAAGGCTAAACATGCCCAGTTCTTTCAGTCTCTCCTCATAGGGCCTTGTTTCCAGTCCCTTTATCATCCTTGTTGCCCTCCTCTTTACCCTCTCCAGTTTGTCTATGTCCTTCTTAAAGTGAGGTGCCCAGAACTGGATGCAGTACTCAAGATGAGGCCTAATCAGTGCCGAGTAAAGGGGAATTATCACTTCCCGCGATTTGGAAGCTATACTTCTATTAATACAGCCCAAAATTGCATTTGCCTTCTTTGCAGCCACATCGCATTGCTGGCTCATATTCAGTTTGTGATCTACCACAATTCCAAGATCCTTCTCACTCGTAGTATTGTTGAGCCAAGTGTCCCCCATTCTGTAACTCTGCATTTGGTTTCCTCTCCCTAGGTGCAGCACTTGGCATTTATCCCTATTAAATTTCATTCTGTTGTTTTCGGCCCAGCGCTCCAGCCTATCGAGGTCACTTTGAATTTTGTTTCTGTCTTCCAGAGTATTAGCTGTTCCACCCAACTTTGTGTCATCTGCAAATTTGATAAGCATTCCCTGTACCTCCTGATCCAAGTCATTAATAAAAATGTTGAAGAGCACCGGGCTCAGGACCAAGCCCTGTGGTACCCCGCTTGTTACCTCTCCCCAGTTTGAGAAGGAACCATTGATAAGCACTCTTTGAGTCCGATTCTGTAGCCAAGGATCCACCTGATAGTTGTTCCATCTAGCCCACTCTTAGCTAGCTTACTAATCAGGATATCATGAGGCACTTTGTCGAAAGCTTTGCTGAAGTCCAGATATATAATGTCCACAGCATTCCCACAGTCCACAAGGGAGGTTACCCGATCAAAAAATGAAGTCAGATTAGTCTGGCAGGATTTGTTCTTGACAAATCCATGCTGGCTTCTAGTAATCACTGCATTGTTTTCAAGGTGCTTGCAGACTGACTTCTTTATAATCTGCTCCAAAATCTTCCCGGGGATTGATGTCAGACTGACTGGCCTATAGTTCCCAGGTTCCTCCTTCTTGCCCTTTTTGAAGATGGGAACAACATTTGCCCTCCTCCAGTCGTCTGGCACTTCACCTGTCCTCCATGATTTCTCAAAGATAGTAGACAGTGGTTCTGAGAGTTCTTCTGCCAGTTCCTTTATTACTCTAGGATGCAGCTCATCAGGCCCTGGAGATTTAAACTCGTTCAGAGCAATCAGGTGCTCCTTGACCATTTGCCTATCAATCTCAAGCTGCAATCCTGCCCCTTCAGTCTGCACTTCAGGTTTGCCAGGGGGGGTCATAGACCCTCTTTTGGGAGAAGACCGAGCCGAAGTAGGAATTGAACACTTCTGCCTTTTCTTTGTCTTCTGTTATCAATTTGCCATCCTCATTGCGTAGTTGAACCACCAGTTCTTTCTTCTCTCTTTTACTGTGCATGTATCTGAAGAAAGCTTTTTTTGTTGCTTTTAGCATTCCTCGCTAACCTTAGCTCATTCTCAGCTTTAGCCTTCCTGACACTATTCCTGCAGTTCTGTGCTACCTGCCTGTACTCTTCCATTGTAGCCTGTCCTTCCTTCCACTTCCTATACGTGTCCTTTTTTGTTTTCAGGTCATCTTTGAGTTTATTGTGAAGCCACATTGGCTTCTTCTGTTGCCCTCAGCCTTTTTTCCTTGTGGGAATTGTTTGCAATTGTGCCTTTAAAATTTCCTTTTTTAAAAACTCCCACCCCTCCTGGGCTCCCTTTCTCGTGAGAGTTGCTTGCCATGGGATCTTACTAATCATTGTTCTGAGTTTGTTAAAATTGGCTTTCCTAAAATCCAGGGTACGTGTTTGGCTACACTCAGCTTTTGCTCCCCTTAGAATCAAGAACTCAAGTATAACATGGTCACTTTCCCCCAGAGTTCCCAAAACTGCCACTTTATCCACTAACTCGTCTCTGTTGGTTAGAATCAGGTCAAGGATAGCCGATCCTCTAGTTCCTTCCTCCACTTTCTGTAGGAGGAAATTATCAGCAGCACAGCTCAGGAATTTCTTGGAGGGGCCATGTTTGGCTGAATAAGTCTCCCAACAGATATCAGGGAAATTGAAGTCACCCATTACTACCACATCGTGCCTCCTTGAAACAATGGCAATTTGCTTTTCAAAAGTTCCATCCTCGTCTTCTCCTTGATTGGGTGGTCGGTAGTAGACTCCAACCGCCATGTTCATTTTATTCTTTGCCCCCTTTATTTTAACCCAGATGCTCTCAATGGGGCTGCCAAGCTCCTCTTCCTGTATCTCTGTGCAGAGATACGTATTTTTAACATACAGTGCAACTCCACCTCCCTGTCTGTTGCTTCTGTTTCTTTTGAACAAGTTATACCCTTCAATTGCTGTATTCCAGTCATGGGAGTCATCCCACCAGGTTTCAGTTATCCCTATCAAGTCGTACTTGCCCTCATGTATCAAGAGTTCAAGTTCGTCTTGTTTGTTGCCCATACTCTGGGCATTAGTATAGAGACATCGAAGACTATGTGCTTTATAGTCCGACTTTTCCCCTACATTTTGTGGTAGACTATCAATGGGCACCGCTGGAGCTGTTCTCTCCATTGTGGCATAGAGGCCTTCTTCCATTGGTACCCCCGAGTTTATGTCTCCCTCCCCTGTTGGATTCAGTTTAAAGCCCTCCTGATTAAGTTCCTCATGCTGTGTCCAAACACATTCTTCCCAGTCCTTGTGAGGTGCAACCCATCCTTTGCCAGCAGTCCATCTTCCAGGAAGTGTAGCCCGTGGTCCCAGAATCCAAATCCCTCACGTCGGCTCCACCTTCGAAGCCAGTCATCCACTCGGAGTATTTTTCTTTCCCTTTCTATGCCTCTTCCAAGTACTGGAAGGATGGATGAGAAAACTATCTGGGCCCCGAAGTTCTTGAGTTCCCTTCCCAGCTCTTCAAAGTCTGCCGTGATTTCTTTGTAACTCCGCTTGGCAGTATCATTTGTACCCACGTGGAAGAGAAGAAAGGGGTATGTGTCGGTGGGCTGTATGAGCCTCGGCAGCTGCTCTGTCACATCCTTAATCCGTGCCCCTGGGAGACAGCACACCTGGCGAGTCCATGGGTCTTCGCGACATACTTTGGCTTCGATCCCCCGCAGGAGGGAGTCTCCCACTACGAGTACTCTTCTCTTCCTCTTGCTGTAGGCCTTGGTTTGATTGCCTCCACTTGACTGACCCTCAGCCTCTTGCTCGCTGTCACGTTGGGTGCCCGGTAATCCGTCCTCTGCAGGCTGTCCTCTGCTCTCGTCCTCAAGTACATGGAAGCGGTTCCATAGCTCCACTGCTTCCACAGGCGCAGAATGTCTTGTAGTTCTTCTGCTCCTAACAGTCACCCTTTTCCAGGGAGTTCCCCCTACGTTATTTTCCCTTGCCTCTGCAGTCTCCGACTCCGCCTCATCCTGCCGTTGCCCTTCTGGCTCCTGTTCTACGCTTTGGTGCTGTAGATCCACCATTCTGTCTAAGAACTCCTCACTTTCTCTTATGCTCCTGAGGGTTGACACTTGCTGCTCCAGTCCTCTTCCAACATCATGTGCAGTTAACTGATAGGATTTGCTATCACAAGATATGGTGATGGCCACCAGCTTAGATGGCTTTAAAAGGGAGATAGACAAGTCTATCAATGGAAGATAGGACTATCAATGGCTACTAGTCATGAAGGCTATATGCTACCTCCAGTATAAGAGGCAGCAAGCATGCCTCTGAATACCAGCTGCTGGAGAACAATAGTGGAAGAGGGCTATTGCCCTCTTGGCCTGCTTGTGGGCTTCCCACGGGCATCTGGTTGGCCACTATGGGAAACAGGATGCTGGACTAGATAGGCCTTTGATCTGATCCAGCAGGGCTCCTTTTATGTTCTTAGGCATCTTGTTTCACTGCCCTAGCAATTTAGTCATATTTCCTAATTTTCAAGCATCCGAATTCTTTAAATAGTTGTGGCAACAACAGTGCACACATGCCAGTATAACTTCTACAGTGTCTTGTTCCAGGCTGTATTTGCTTATGCCCCCTGTTTAACATCACATTAGCCATTCCTCACAGAGAGAAGCCATGCCACTGAAATTCTGAACAATAACATAATATAGCAGACAAACTCTGCGTGCTTAATGAAGTAGCAGTAGAGTCCCTTTATTCAGCACATGCTCATGAAACACACACACACACCCCAAGCACTGCACATGTTCCTCTCTTGATGCACACAGTTAAATCATATCAGGTCAGCCTTAAGGCAGGAGCTGTCACATGCACAGGCAAAATCTCATGCTTAACACAAGCCTGCAAATCACATGTGGAGCTAACACTTTATTCACAGAACTTTCCAGCCAACCCATATGTTTTAGATGTGAATGAAATGTCAAAGTGATCT
Organism: Shinisaurus crocodilurus; assembly: GCA_021292165.1. Lineage (NCBI taxonomy): Eukaryota > Metazoa > Chordata > Lepidosauria > Squamata > Shinisauridae > Shinisaurus > Shinisaurus crocodilurus. Next base: position 205,029,958 of record CM037876.1, on the reverse strand, counting down.
TGCCAAGTCTGGGATCTGCCATGTCTGGGAATCGTTTCAAATGATGCATTATAGGAGTGTCAAAGTCTCTTCTGCAGGACAATGTGGCAGGGCAGTGGGCCCCAGACACAGTTGGTGTGAGCAGGATTTATGATTCAGGGTCCAGCTTCTTTCTTTCTCTCTCTTCTGCACCTTTCCCTACCAACCAAAGAAGCAAAGATCCCCAGAATGAACCCTTGAACCTAGTAATTTATTTCCTGCTTCAGTTTATCAACCCCAATTTCAGAATATATGAGCATTATAGAACATAGAAGTATAGGCAACATAGCTTTATAGAGCATCGTTGAATGTGACAGCTTTACTAGACATCCCATGGTCAGTATATTTGCTTGAATCTGATCCAGCCATGATCCAAACCTAGCACCACTCAGTGTCTGCAAGGAGCCAAGTGCTCCTTCGGTGGAGCTGTAGCTATTATGCTGACTACTTTGAAGACACTGCCCAGCTGCTTTCCAATGAACTCAACATGATGTCTTGCTTCCATGATTATTCTGAGTATGTTAAATTATTCATATTGAACGCTACTTACTTATGGAATTCAGATCTAAGAGATCTAGACCCAAAGTCCCTTGTTTTTGTAAAGCCACAACTAAACAAAGGCCATGGTGTCCTTTGTGAAACAATGTTCTGGTACAACTAAAGCTGCAAGAATGCTTCTTCGTGGCTGATGTGTCAGAGGTCCTATTGGTTGATGGCATCAGATTAGGCCCAGATGTGGTAGACTGTGGACACTGGGAGCAGCCTTTTAACAACAACAACAAAAAGTACAGGTCTTCCTTCCCACATGCCTCAGCACAGTTTTTATTAATGAAATAGAGATTATTATGGGAGGAATTAACCATGTGTGTCTGGAAAACTCTTATAACTCTTATGACCCTGCTGAACATTTTGCTGGCACTGTGAGCCTTGGCAGTACTGCTCAGGGCCGGTGCTACCATTAGGCCAACTAGGCAGCTGCCTAGGGCGCAGGGCTAAAGGGGGCGCCAGAAACGCCTTGAAAAAACAACAACAGCACTCTCAAGTGGGAAGGGGGGGGCGCTAAATATCTGATCTTGCCTAGGGCACCAAACTGCCTTGCACCGGTCCTGGTACTGCTGATCACCTTTTGGAGGGAGGGAAGTAGGGGAAGCCAGGAGTCAGTCCCTCAAACAAGAGATCAGCACTGTTGATGCTAATAGCACCAACCATCTGTTTGGTGATACCACGATGGATGCAGGAACCCCACACCCCATGTGTACTCACAAAAGCATTTCACCTCCTTCATGCAGTATATTTGGTACAAGGATGAGCAGAAAGTGGATTGTGTTCCTCCAGTGAACCACTGTCCAATTCTCAGCAGGCCACCTAATGCCTGCTGGTTGCTGGAATTTTTGCAAATAAAACTAGATAAGATAGACCTTGGTCTGAGTTATACCTTAATTGCTAAGAGAGTCTGAATATGTATTCTTGCTTTACACCTAGCTGGACAAAGTAGATTCTCTTTATTAATAATTTATTACAATTTTAAACCTCTCAATAACAGAAGTTATCTAGGTCTTTTTAAAGAAGTAGACTAAGCAAGGCTGATGTCATACTAGTCCATCCCTGGTTTGGCAGATAGGGAAACTTAATCTAGAAGATCTGAACACAGAAGATAGTTTCTATGCAATCCTTTTCCTTACTGAATTGAGGCAGTAGAATTGTAAATATCCTAGTACCATAGGGCCAAACCTGAGATGACACATTCATACAAGCAACCATTTTTAAAAATAAAATAGCAGGCTGGGGGACATGCCAGATCAGGTCCTGTGGAGGGGGTAGGAGGGCTTTAACCCTTTGCCCCCCCTGCAGTCCTGATCCAGATAGGGGTGCCCACATCTGCTATTTATAGGGGGGAAGCTCCCAGCTTTTCTTCCAGTGCAAATAGCAGGCGCAGAAGCCTCAATCTGGATTAGGACCACACTGAGGGGCAAGGGTTAAAGCCCCCCCTACCTCCACAGGTCCCAGCCTAGACTGAGAGGGAGCATGCCTGCTGTTTACTTTGTAAAAGCCATTCACACAATTGCTAATTGTCCTCTAGTTTGGCCCTTAGATTGTAAAGCTTTCTTATGAAGGGGGAAAACATCTTATCACGTGTGTGTGTGTGTGTGTGTGTGTGTGTGTGTGTGTAAATCTTCTTAATGCATTCTACTTGAATGCAGCCATGTTTATTTATTTATTTATTTATTATATTTATTAATCGCCCATCTGGCCGGTCACCCGGCCACCCTGGGCGATGTACAATTAAAATACAGTAAAACAACACAATAAAATATAATAATTAAAACAATATAAAAAATTCTTATTAAAAACCTAACCCACCCCATATTCCCGCCTGAACAGCCATGTTTTTAATGCACGGCGGAAGCTCATCACGGAGGGGGCATGGCGAAGGTCACTAGGGAGGGAGTTCCATAATGTGGGGGCCGCCACAGAGAAGGCCCTCTTCCTAGTCCCCACCAGCCTGGCTGCTCTGGCTGATGGGATAAGGAGAAGGCCGTCCGTGGCAGACCTTGTTGAGCGGCCTACTTGATGTTGCTGGAGGCGCTCCTTGAGATAAGCTGGGCCGGAGCCGTGTAGGGTTTTAAAGGTCAAAACCAACACCTTGAATTCGGCTCGGCAAGCAACTGGTAGCCAGTGCAACTCATTAAGCACTGGCGTGATGTGATCACGCCGGTGGCTGCCCTTAATCAGGCGAGCCGCCGCGTTCTGTACCAGCTGAAGCTTCAGTCCAGACCGTCTTCAAGGGTAACCCCACGTAGAGCACAGTAACCCCATGTTATTGCTCTTCCTCTGTTCGAAAATGGATTTTAGCTCCAGCAGTTATCACATTTTTTCCTCTATTGCTCCCATATTAGAGGATATCTCCATAGATACCTGGATAGTAAGATTCATTCTGCAACTGCAACCTCTGCTATGGTTGGTCTTGTGGGAAAAGATCAACAAAAATATTTATTTATTTATTACATTTGTTAATCGCCCATCTGGCCAGTCACCCGGCCACCCTATTATATTTAGGCATTTAGTTACATGCCCAAATATAATAATAGGCATGTAACTAAAACAAATATTGCATGACAAATATATTGTGCAATGTGCTTTACAGTCCTTATTTAGTGTTTTATACTCCTCATTATGTTTATCCTCTGAATAATTCACTATATCTATCTATCCATCATCTAAAACCAGCTCCCAGCATTCCAACACACTCTAGTGAGAAACAAACATAGGATGGGGCCTAGGCAGTTGAAGCAGGCAGAGCTGTTCAGATAGTGCAGGCTTGATCGTCAAGGACTGGGGGCTACACTGTCAGGGACAGATATGCTGTAGGCTGGATTAATACAACATGATAACCCATGCTGAGGGTTGGATATGGTTTGAGTTTGGGTTGTTGTTGAACCATGGGTTGTTGTGTTGTGTGAATCTAGCCATGTTAACAAACAATGACTTGTTAACCACAAACAACCCACAAAGAGAACCCATGGTTGTTGGGTTGTGAACTGTGGATTGTTCATGGTTGACAAACCATGGTTTGTTAGTGCGGCTGGTTCATATAACACAACAACCCAGGGATCAGTGACAACCCACAGTTTGTTAACAAGCCAGGCTCAACCCATACTCAACCCATGAGTGTGGGTTGTCATGTTGTGTGAACCCAGCTCGTCTCTATTCCAATGATGTCCCGAGTGTACCTTTCTACTTTTTCCTTTGTACATAAATGGTTGCCATTCACTTTTATGGACAAAACCAAAGCACTGCATGAAGGCTGTTGTATGCTGCTGCTGCTGCTGCTGCTGGTGGTGGTGGTGGTGGTGATGATGATGATGATGATGATGATGATTATATTCCATTTCTATACCGCCTAATAGCCGAAGCTCTCTGTACAAGTACATAGGCATGTAAGAGGAGCCCAGATGGATCAGACCAAAGGTCTATCTAGTCCAGTATCCTGTTTCCATAGTGGTCAACCAGAAGCTTCTGGGAAGGCCACAACCAGGGCATGAAGCCAATAGCCTTCTTGCACTGGCGTTCCGCAGAAAATGATATTCAGAGCTGTACTGCCTCTGAATCCAGAGGTCCCATATCTTCAAATATATCCAATACTGTCAAATATTTCCAGGTAGTCTACAGTGACAATGATCATATGATGTGTCAGCCTTTCCTTTGTATGTTGCAAGCAAGCCTTCTGTCCTGGAAAGCTCTCGTGAACATTCCACCGAACTGTTAGGCTTTTTCCTTCCAAAGACTCATGCCTGTGGCTTAGTGGTACATAGAACTGTCTATTGTGTGCATAGCCCTCTTCTCCCCCTCCTCTCAAATCCCACAGCTCCTGAAGGGCTGAACTGAGTCATGGATGATTTTACCTACTGGAAAACAAACCAGGCACATCCCAAGAGAGCCATGCTGAAAGCACACGGACAGCATGCCATTTGTATGATGTTCGCAAATGGTTTGGGTGGGTGTGAAAGGACTCAAAGACTCCTGGATTCAACAGTGTCATTTTTAGACACAAGAGTGGTGTTTCCCGAACACTGCATTGCAACATCCTGGCATTGACTTGGCATACATCCACATCACACTAGAGTGTCACAGCAAACAATGTTCTTTCCCTTCTGGCTGGGCTCACCTCATGAGTCAAGGTTGCATTTTTGGAACTCACCCTCCCGCAGGAGGGAGTTCATGAGAGGGGATTCATGAGGTCACACATATTTCAGGACCAACACTGACCTTTTTGGTGTGGTGACTGGTCTTGTCATTGTTCCAACACATCTCCAATGTGGACCAAGATGATTCGCATTACTATTTTGACAAGTTAAAGCAACATTAGCCCTGTGCACATATATTATAATTGTGTACAGTGAACACACATATAGTGGAGGAGTGGGACTGTGCCTGTTGCCCATGCCTCCTCCCTTAGTAAATTCAGTATTACTTGTCAGTAGCATTACTCACAAGCATAGGAAACTAGGAAGTTGCCTTATACTGAATCAAACCATTGGACCATCTAGCCCAGTGTTGTTGACACTGACTGGCAGCGGCTCCCCAGGGTTTCCGGCAGGATTATTTCCTAGCCGTACTTGGAGATACCAGGTATTGAACCAGAGACCTTCTGCATCTCAAGCATGTGCTCTACCACTGAGCTATGGCCCTCTCCCCAAGCATACAAAATCAGTGTGTGTAGGCTCTCCACAACAGGGCACTCTGCAAAAACAGGGCTCCCACACCCACATTCACAGCCCATATGTATACAGCTTGCATGTGTATATAGATGCTTTCACAAATTACGATGAATATGCAATGCCACTCCCCTTTTCACATTTGTTCACTGTACACAGGGTTAATGTTTAGGCCCTTAGCTACTGGAAGAGTAGTAGGGGACAGGATAGACTCCAAAAGGTTAAGCAGCATGGATAACCACCTAAGATTTGGGACTGCTCTATTACACAATGTGGATCCTGGAATATGTTGTTCACTCCATAATTGAATATATAGCCACTGCACCTTCCTCCATTTCTCCAACAGTTCCTGAACTCACTCTCCATCTGCTGTAGCAAGCACTACTGTAGAAGGTGTTTTTTTTTAACCATCCTCATTCAGTTTGATGGAAAAGAAATTGCTTTTGAAATAAATTCAAAGGAGAAGAAAAATGCACATACATTCCCATGGGTTGGGCTCAGGCTCAGGAGTCTTGTGCTTAGGTGGCTGAGGAGTGTGTGAGAGTGTCTTGTCTTTCACTGTATACTCATCTCTCTGGTAGCCTGTAGTCTCCTTGGCTTCCCACACTTCAATTAAATTTCAGGGGAAGACAAAAAGCCCTCACGTATGGCTCTTTCGGTTCAGGAAGTGTAGGCAGCCTGGAAGGCTGCAAAGCAATGGTGAGATGTATAAGCAAAAGAAAACACACACACACACACAGCACGCTTGGCCACCTCACAACGATTTGGTATGCTCAAAAACACCACCAAAAAAAATGATAAAGCACGCTGAGAGAAGGGCAGAAAAATGGAAGTCTCATTCACGGGGAAAGAAACCTTTATGGAAATTGGGCGACTGATTTTGGCAGAATATTAGCTCCCCACCTCTTCAACAGAGCTGGACACACCAGTGGCCCCCTGCCATACCCACTACAGCACTTTCAGAGAAAGAGCAGTGTCTTCATTAGAGATAAGATGTATCCACAATCAACCATGAGAAATGTGACATTTGGAAGAGCCTGGGGAAGATGCTGGACACAACACTGCCCCCTGTCACACCTGCCACAGGGCTTTCAACTCAAGCAGTGCTGGCTCCAGGTTTTGGAGGGCCCTTGGGCAAGGTACTCTCAAGGGCACTTCCTCAGTGCGTCCACCTGCTCGCCACCATTGTCACCAGCTGTTTTTGCTCCTCATCCTCTTTCTCATCATCGCTGCCACTTGCTTACTTGAGAGGCAGAGAGCCAGTGCGTAAGTAGGAAGTGGCATCTACTTCTCCTTCTCGTCATCACCACCATTGTTTGGGCCAGAGCGAGAAGTAGGTGAACAAGCACGATGCAATGGTGAAGAGGAGGAACAACTCCAGGGGACTCTTGACCGTGGGCCCCTGTTGTGGCATGAGCCCCCAGCAAGTGCCCAGCCATGCTTACCTTTGACACCAGCCGTTTTCAAGGAAGGAATAGTATTATAAGCATCTGCATTAGAGACTAAGACTGGGCTCACACAACATGCTAAACCTCAGTAGGTTAAGAGGCAGAGTGGCTTAGCATCTTGTCCGAACGCTCCCTGGTGGTTTATAAGCCAACCTGGTGTGGCTTATAAACCACCTTGCTAAGCCATGGCTTGCAGTAGGGCAGTGATGGCGAACCTTTTTGAGCCCGAGTGCCCAAACTGCAACACAAAACCAACTTATTTATTTCAAAGTGCCAACACTGCAATGAAACCTGAATACCGAGGTTTTAGTTTTAGAAGAACAACTCATACAGTTGTCCGAACTAATAAATATCTTTTGTCTTTAAAGAAAAACACAATAACAGAGCTTTCAATGATACAAACAGTTTTTTGTTGAAAAAAAATCAACTCAAAAAATTATTATAGTCAGTCAGGCGATCACTCGTGACCGAGTAAGATTGTCTTCCAGGATAAAAAAAAAAAGAAAATTTACAAAAAGGAGATTTTAAAAGGAGGAAAATTCTAAAGAAAATTGTGTAGACTCTAGCGATGGGTCCGTAAGTGACTGTGGAGACCAATTCTAGATCCACACAGCTTCCCACAGTGAGGACACAGGTTACCAGATGGAAGATGGTCTTGTAAAGGATTCAATTGACGTGCTTTTCGCTTAGCATGTTTCTCCCTTTCACCTTGCACTCGAGCTTCTTCAAAGTCCATAGAACCTTTGTGAAAGGCCAACCTCCAGTTAGATCGTTCATGGGCCAGAGCTTCCCAGTTTTTGATGTTTATATTGCATTTTTTTAGATTAGCCTTAAGAACATCTTTAAACCTCTTATATTGACCACCGATATTCCGCTTTCCATCCTTGAGTTGGGAATAAAGTAACTGCTTTGGGAGACGGCTGTCAGGCATTCGAACAACATGACCAGTCCACTGAAGTTGGCGTTAAAGGATCATTTTTTCAATGCTAGTAGTCTTTGCTTCTTCCAGTACACTGACATTTGTTCGCCTATCTTCCCAAATAATTCGCAGGATTTTCCGGAGGCAACGTTGATGAAATCTTTCAAGGAGTTGGAGGTGACGTTTATAGATAGTCCATGTTTCGCAGCAGGCATACAATAAAGTTGGTAATACAATGGCTTCATAAACCAGTGTTTTGGTCTTCTTACAAATATCCCGATCCTCGAACACTCTATGTTTCATTTGAGAAAACGTGGCACTTGCGGAGCTCAGACGATGCTGGATTTCACTGTCGATGTTAGCTGTAACAGAAAGATAGCTGCCAAGATAGAGAAAATGATCGACATTTTCCAGTATTGTCCCGCCAAGCTGGATAGATGGCATCACCAAAGGGTTAGCTTGCACTTGCTGATGAAGCACTTTGGTTTTTTTGATGTTAAGTGAGAGACCAAGTTTTCCGTATGCTTCTGCAAAAGCATTTAGGATAGTTTGGAGATCATCCTCTGAATGTGCGGAGACCACATTATCATCAGCATACTGAAGTTCCACAACGGAGGTTGTAATTACCTTACTTTTTGCTTTCAGCCTGCTGAGATTAAAAAGCTTTCCATCTGTTCGATATATAATTCCCACACCAGTGGGAAGTTTCCCCTCGACAAGATGTAAAATCATGGTGATGAAAATAGCAAATAATGTTGGGGCAATAACACATCCCTGTTTAACACCTGATCCCACTTTAAATGGAGCACCATGAGATCCGTTGTTGTCCAAGACCGTAGCCGTCATGTTGTCATGGAGAAGTCGCAAGATATTCACAAATTTATTGGGGCATCCAATTTTCATAAGGATAGTCCAGAGAGCTGTTCGGTCTACAGTATCAAAGGCCTTAGCAAGATCAATAAATGCCATATAAAGGGGTTGATTTTGCTCCCGGCATTTTTCTTGGAGCTGACGTGCAGTAAAAATCATGTCTACTGTCCCTCTAGAGGGGCGGAAACCATATTGAGTTTCAGGAAGGATCTCTTCTGAAATAGATAGAAGACGGTTTGCGAGAATCCTAGCAAATATTTTACCTGCGGTAGCTAAGAGAAAAATGCCCCGATAGTTTCCACAGTCTGTTCTATCACCTTTCTTAAAGAGGGTGATAATTATGGCATCCCTGAAGTCTTCTGGGATCTCTTCTCTTATCCAGATTTTTTCGATGAGTTTATGAAGATGTTGTACAAGTTCGGGGGGCCCTTCTTTAAAGATTTCAGCAGGAATCCCATCTAGTCCACTAGCTTTGTTATTCTTCATTTGATTAATGGCTTTTTTTACTTCATCCAAAGGGTAGAAAAACAACTCATACAGTTGTCCGAACTAATTAATATCTTTTGTCTTAAAAGAAAAACACAATAACAGAGCTTTCAATGATACAAACAGTTTTTTGTTGGGAAAAAAAATCAACTCAAAAAATTATTATAGTACTACATTGTACACATAGCCTGAAGGGAATTTATACAAACTTTTAAAATAATTAGGCACATGTATTTTTGGATAAGGGATTCTCAACTTGTAATATGATTACTATATGCCAGACTGAAATTGTATGGGGCAAGCTTTACTCCGGGTCCTTTCCCTGCTTCTACAGGTGTCGGATTAGTAAAAGTCAACCTGTACTAGGATGAGCAAGATAAACAAGAAAACTAAACGTGCTTAACACATTTTAAACACTTTATGTCTTGGACTGCGAACACTGCATTAGGTAAAAGTTTGCATTGGGCATGCTTTTGCACAATTAATGTGATTTTTGCTATTGCTTGCATGCTGATAATTTGTCAAACCTTGGCTCATACTCCGTTAGTTTGAGAGCAACACATGCAGCACTCAGATCAACTGTTAGGGCTTTACATCCAAGCCATGCTCTGTGCATCATTCTTCAAAATCTTTTAAATGTGATAACAATGTAGAAAAGAATTCTGTAACAGGAATTCTAGAATAAAATCATTCTGTTCCACACTGTGAGAAAGAACAAGATCATTAGTGTTTTGCAGAAGGGGACGGTCTTTTCGTGATCTGGTGACCAATGACTTGAGTGCCCACAGAGAGGTCCCTGCATGCCAGCTGTGGCACCCGTGCCATTGGTTCGCCATCACTGCAGTAGGGTTAAGAAATCCCTAGTAGGTTTAACGTGTTGTCTGAACCAAGATGACAGGCTAACCCACTGAAAAGCCAAAAAGGCACAGAGCCCCTTGGCAAGAGTGCTGAAAAAAAGGGCTTCCGCTCTTCCCAAGGGGCTAGCAAAGGGTGCTTTCTACTCCCCCCAGCTACTTTTTTTTAAAATGTAAAAGAAATAGACTTAGGAATGGGCTACAAAGTTCGAATTTGGCATGGGCACCTGTCTGAATGGACACAGTGTCCATGAGAAATTGGAACTTTGTAGCCCACTGCTACCTATTTCTTTTACATTTTTTAAGAAAAAGGTTGGGGGGAGTGGAAAGCACCCTTTGCCGCAGAATCTTTGGGGGGGGGGGCTCATGTCCTCCTGGGCTGCCCTCCCTTTCCCAAGTGTGGATACCCAAAGGATCAATGTTCCCCCCCTAAAAAAAACACCTAAGATCCTGCAAAAAAAGGGTGCCAACACATTTGCGGCTGTTGCTACTTGCAGTAGTAGCAGAAGGACAAACAAACAAAAACCCTTAGGAAAAATGAAAGACTCTGCACTATAACCACTGCTAATAGTGAGCCCCACTTCTGAGAACACTTTGGAGAATTTGTGTCCCCCCCACAAACCCGGAGAAATACAATGAAATGGTTCCCCCAATTTCTCTGGCCACAAATATGGTGGAGAATTTCAAGAGACCATCAGCGCACACAGCTCAGATAGTTTTTCCCCACAGCAGGCAAGACAAAATGTCAGATCAAGCTGCCTGGCCTGGTTCACATGTAAAAGAAGCTACTGTGAGTGATTTTTTTTTTTTGCGGGGCTTCTTGTTGTGGTGGCCACCACCATTTTGAATATTTCGGTGCAGCAGGGGTGCACCATAGCATCTTATTACATGCAAACCCAGCAAAGGTGTGTTGTTGGGATGGCTGAGAAGCCACCCGCAACCCTAAAACAGCCCATGGGTTCTGGGTGGCTTGTCAACCACCCCAACAGCGTACCCTTGTTGGGTCCAAATGTAATGAGATGCTATGCTGTGTCCCTGCCACACCCCAAAAATTCAAAATGGCACCTGCCATCACAACGAGAAGCCCCACAGGGAAATTCAACTATGGTTGCTTCTCGTTTCACGTGAACCAGGTCAGTGGGAGATGCAGTGGCTGTATCTTCACTCATTGCTTCTAAGCATTTAAATGGACTGGAGGGATCTCTGGTTTGATACCCAGCAACCTCAGCAGCAAGGAACCCAGGCTTGAAATTCCTGGGAAAGTCAGCACAGCAGAGGGGCTGCACTTGCTTTCGGGAATTGCTTTTGGGTGGATGGGAATGGGGGTACTGATCCTGCTGGCTTCACTCCATGGAAGGTAGGAGGACAGCAGCAGCACCACAGCTTCCCCCTCATCTCTTCCCATCCCCTCCTCCTCCATTTGCACATAGATGGAAAAAAACCCAACATTTTTTAAAGGGCCATTTCCCCTGCACACATCACCTTTTGAACCTTTTACTTCTCCCGCAATTGCATTTGTGTGTGACACAAGATCACGTTTTCAACACAGTGGAAACTGTGCTGTATTTATTAGCATGTGTCCCAACAGCGGTAAATGCATTTTGCATAAATACTGGGACAGAGCTCCCTGATCAATGGAAAGGGCTCTAGTGTAGATCCGCCCCAGGAGTCAGAGAAACCAGCCTTATTCCCCATTCTCTTACATCTCTGTAATATCTAGCATGTGAGCTTTAGCCTGGTGAAAGTATTCCCAATGGAGCCATTGGCAAGTACTTAATTGTTGGAGAACTTCCTGTGCCTCTGTGATATACAACTTAACTGCTGTTAACAGATTATAAAGGAGCTCCTTATGCATGTAAGCAGGGTTACTTGGAGCAAAACAGCTGAAAAGACTGGATGTGGGATCCTGCTTCACTTTGCAACTGAGTTTATCTTAACGTTTTCCCAGAATGGCAGGCTGGAGGAGCAGTTCCACCATATGTGTATGTTCCTATTTGCTCACATATTTTTCAACCAATGGAGCCTAACCTGAATAGATTATATGGAGCCTAACTTGAATGAAATACAGTACCATAATGTTTTTATCATGCAATTCCTTTACATTTCAACAGAATGAGAACTATAAGTTCATTTTCCATATGTTCCCTCCCTCCCATCTGATCTTTTCATTTAAGTCAATGTGGATCCCACAATTCTTTCATCAAACTGGGCTCTATTTTTGCTTTCAGGGAAAAACGTTTGGTAGGTCCTGGACAATGCACATCTTAGGGCCAACTCAGAGAAATCTATCAAAGTTTCAAATCATGGCAAGTGATGTATATTTTGCTATAATATGTATCCTTGGAGATAAGAAATGAAGCAGCTGGAGGTACTAGTAAAATGGCAGCACATGGGGTTGATTTTCTTCCAAATCTTCGCATATGAAGAAAGAAAATATGGCTCCCTTCCAGGAAATCAATCATTTTATCAATTTCAACTGTTTAATCTCTAAAGTCCATATGATTGGGGAACAAAGGTTGAAAATCGAATTATGTCAGTGGTGACATTCCAAGACTGACCCTCTTTTTCTAGTCATCTTAAGTTTTATGTATAGCATTTAAATACTGCCTATGGAAGGTCATTTGATAATACCAGAGAAAATCATTTTTCTTTATTCCTTCCTTTGCTTCCTCCATATCCTATTCACAGAGCTCCTAGGGAGTAAGGAAAACAGCATAAACTGGATGTGTCAAGCAGTGCTGTCTATATTAAGGTTTCTCTGTTTAGAAAACAAAAGCTGCATACTGGGGGCCTTGTTTTGGATTGCTCTATGACTTGAGCTAGCCTGTCTAGGGGGAAGCTTTCTTTTCTTTCAGACTTTTTCTGATGCATGTTTGTGTTTGTAAGTTTAAAAGTCCCCAGGATTTGTAGTCTTTGAAGCATAATCAAGCTGCCAGATGGAATCAGTCAGTACCTTCCTCTCAGAAATCCTGGAAAGATGAAGCAGGATGAATGATGGCATAAGGGCTTTGGATATGTATGTTTGTGCTGGGGAGGTTACCAAGAAAACCTTCTCCTGGCCCCTCTATTTCCTTTATTTCCTAAATTGAAGGGGGAAAGGCTGCGTAGTATGGGGAATGGAAAATGGTACAGACCCATATACTAACTTAATAACAGGAAGATCTGATTCAAAGATGTTGCTATAGCTAGAATTTCTTTTCCACCTGACTCAAGAGGGAACTGACCAAGGCAATTGGTTTGTGTAGTGAATACATTTAGAGCTTTTCTACACAAGGCTATTAACAGCTGTTAATCCACTGAATCTACTTTCGGTTTCATTGAAGAATTGAGATCCGAGCACCATACCCTCCAATTGCTCCGAATTTGCCGGGACAGTCCCACAAACACTTAAGCCATCATGGCTTGTTACTTTGTTACAAGGAGCCCCGAATTCCCCGGCCTCCTCCCACAAGCTATTTAGCTTAGCTGCGATTTTGCCCATGGACCCTTTAAGCAGGAAGGGAACAGACCGAGGGTGTGTGTGTGTGTGTGTGTGTGTGTGTGTGTGTGTGTGTGCGCGCTCTACCTGCTGCCTCTGACTAGCCCCCCTGGTAAGTAAGAAAGACCCACTGAAGACATTTGAACTTAATCCAGAGTAACTGTGTGTAGGATTGCACTGTTTGTTTTAACTTAATTCAAGTTAGTTAAATTCTGTAAGATTATTCCAGTTTAAGTGTTTCTTTAAATCTAAATTGTGTGAACAGAACACAAAAAGTGCTTTAAACTGGGGCCTTTCCACAATAACAAACAACAAGCTGTTCAGCCCCTCAAAGTTACTCCTTGTGCTTAAAAACCAGAGCTGTAGAGGTGTTGGAGCAAAACGCTGAAGGGGCTCAAAACCCCAATGTGTCTTTTTGTATTTTCCCCCACCCAAAAGCTCCCCCTCCTCCACATCACCTTCTTTTCTTCTCCTCCTCCAACTGCCCTGAAAATGCGGGGCCAATCCTGACAATTTTAAAACAAAAAGAAAGAGATTGCCCTGCAAGCACTGACCCATCCCCCCCATGAAAAACACCAGATATCAATAATTAAGGGTTTAAGTAAGGTAAAAAAATATTACAAAAGCCACTAATAAAATTTTATAAAATAATATATAATATAATAATGTAACAATTATAATATATAGTTTTTGTGTGTTTTCTCTAATAACTGTTGTACTTGACCATGCCTTTTGGTTGCCTGGCCATACCCTTGGCCACGCCTTCATGTTGCCTGGCCATGCCCTCTTGATCACACCTTCATGTTGCTTAACCATACCTCTTACAAATTCACATGTGTGTCCCTATTTTCATCTGTGAAATGTTGGAGGGTATGGAGCACTACACGAGGAGTGTTTCCTTTCCTGCTTTTCCACTACATAACCTCTAGGTGGCATAGCAGAATAGTGCAAATACACAATAATAGTGCAAATACACAATACTAGTGCAAATACACAATAGTGCAAAAGCACAAATTGTGCTTTCTTTTGTTTCACAAATAAATGCCACATTTTCCCTGCTCTAAAAAAACTCGCAGAAAGTACTGTTAGACACAGAAATGAAACTGGAGGGTCACAATGTCACCTAAACAACCTGTAAACAACCGTAAATAGGGAATGATGAGTGCAAAATAAATGCCTCATGTAGAAAAGCCCTTAAGCACATAGAAACCCAGCCACATGGCAACCCAAATTCAAATACTAGGGTGATGGTGACAGCAAAGAAATTCGCAACTGCAGTGATCACGGGGGAGCATGATGATGCCCCTCTCTCGCGCCCTGCTGGACTATAGCAAGCCTGTTGCATTGCAGAAACATATAGGAAACATCTTGTAAACTCTTTTAAACCTGTGTATACCTACAGAGCAGCAAAATAGTAGATTTTTCAGTGCATGCTTAGGAGTGGAAGTTGTGATTTTAATTTGCATTAGAATTAGTAATATGGAAAAAAAATAGGTCATTGTTGAACAAATCATCTTGAATAAAGAGTATCTTTGCTGCATGCATGGCAGCTTTAATAAGGTATACATTATAATTTAATGAATACACCTAGACATCTTGATGTTTCATGCTTTGAACCTGATGTACTCTCTTGCTGCGTGCATTCACACACAACTTGATAAAATACATAGGCATAAAAAATACATAGGCACCAAGGCTGGTGGTCTTGGAGAATTTTAATATTCACACCGAAGCCACCTTTTCAGGAGCAGCTTGGATTTCATGGCTGCCATGTCAACCATGGGCCTGTCTTGGTTAATATCTGGCCCAACACATGTGGCAAGATATACTTAGGATCTGGTTTTCTGTACAACATTAGAAGATAATAATCTCTGGGTGGGAGAACCAGGAAAGACTCTGTTGGCATAGACAGATCAGTTTTGACGTTCAGGATACCTGTAACCTCTGCAAGGGTTGTGGACCAAATTTTATGCTCCACCCCAGGAGGCTGATGGATCTGGAGGGTTTTCTGAGGTATGTAGAGGATTTTCCTTCAGGTTTAGCCAGCGGCCTTGCTCAGGCCCTGGTCTCTGCTTGGAATGAGGGGCTGGCCTGGGCTATCATTACAATAAATGTCCTTGACCCAGTTGTACAGCCATGTCAGCTTCCTGGTATTCTGAAGAGCTAAGGGTGATGAAATGAAAGGTTTGATGATTAGAGTGTGAATGGTGGAAGACTTGTAGCAAATACAACCGAACAGTTAAGAATTTATCTTTGTTCTTATTCTATGGCAGTGAAGCGATCTTATTTTTTCCATTACTGTTGCATCTGCTAAATGTCATCCAGCAGAGGTGTTTTGGGTGGTGAAGGGCCTCCTTAGTACAGGCTCTGGGATGCAACAGCTTGAACCCTGAAAAGCCCACTGTGACCAGTTTGATGGAAATTTTGCAGATCAAGTCATTTGTATCCACGCCAGCTTGGATGCCATTGTTTTGACAGAGTCAGAGGTTGACAAGACTAGGGTGCCATCTATGCACGTTATTATGGATATCTTTCAGCTTGTGCAATCTGAGATATGGACAAACTGCTTAGAGGACTGAGATCCACCCCCTTATTCTCTGGACCCATGCCCATCCTGGCTTCTGAAATCAACCAGGGCTTGACTGGATATCTGGACCTTGGAGGTGGTTAATGCACCTTTGAGGAATAGTGTGGTCCCCACTAGCTTGAAGGAAGCACTGATGAGGCCACTGTTGAAGAAACCTAGTTTAGACAAAGTGGTTTCTGATCATTATAATCCAGGGTCAAATTTGCCATTCTTGGGGAAGCTGTTGAAGCATGTGGTGGCCTCTCAACTCCAGGTAGTGTTGAGTGATGGTGATTAATTTGATTCACTCCAGTCTGGTGTTAGGATGGTAACAGCCTTGGTCATCTTGGTGGATCACTTATGCTGAACAATGGATGGGGGCAGTGTGACCCTGTTGGTTCTCCTGAACCTCTTAGTGGCTTTTGATTCCATCAACCATGGTATCCTTCTGTATCACTTATCTGGGTAGGGCTTGGGAGCCATGATGTTATAGTTGCTCTGATCCTTTCTGGTAGAGCAGACTCAGCGCTGGAGGACTTCTGTTCCACCCCATGGCCATTGGCCTACAGCAGCTTTCCCCAACCTGGTACCATCCAGATGTTTGGGACTATAATTCCCATAATTCCTTACCATTGTCCATGTTGGCTGGGACTGATGGGAGTTGGTCCAAAACGCCTGGGGGGCACCAGGTTGTGGAAGACTGGCCTATGAGATGCCAAAGAGCTCCATCTTGTCCCCCATGCTTTTTAACAGCTACATGAAACCCCTAGGGTAACTTGGGAAATTATCCAGAAGTTTGGACTGAAGTGTCGTCACTATGCAGATGATACTCATCTCTACTTCTTGTTTCCAGTGACTAATCCCAAGAAGGCTGTAGAACTCTTGAACCAGTGTCTGGAGGTAGTTTGAGGTGGATGAGGGTGAACAAGTTGAGACTTAATCCAGACACGTTTGAGGCTCTGGGGGTAGAGAAATTGATTTGTCTGGATGGAGGTTCACAACTGGTCTTAGATTGGGTTGCAGTTGCACTCCCCCTGAGGGATCAAGTGGGCAGTTCAGTGCTAACTGGGGAACCTCAGGTGGTGGCAGTGGCCAGGAGTGCCTTCTACCAGCTTAGACTGGTGCATCAACTGTGGCCCTATCTGGAGAGGTCTGACCTCTCAGTTATCCATGCACTAGTGATGTTCAAGCTACTGTAATGCACTTTACTATAGGGCTGCCTTTAAAGACAGTTTGGAAACTTCAGCTAGTGCAGAATGTGGATATCCAAGTAGTTTTAGGGTCTAGACAGTCTGTTCATGTAATACATATAGTGTGCCAGTTGCACACTGGTTTGGGGTGTCTCCCAAATGCAACTTCTAAGAGTCGTATGGCATGGTGGCTCTATTAAGTGCCATGCTTACTAACGGAGAAATTCAAATTGGGACACAATCCTATGCATGTTTCGACAGAAAAAAGTCCTACAAACTCCCAGCATGCCCCACCCAGCCATGCTGGCAGGGGCATGCTGGGAGCTGTAGGACTTTTTTCCTGTCTAAACATGCATACCATTGTGCGCTAATATGGCTTAAGGTCTGTTGTAGCTATCTGAAAGGAAGGCACAATACTGAGCAAAGTTTTTCCTTTGCATAGCATAGGATTGCACCCTTAGTAGAATGTTGATCTCCTTGATAAAATAGCATATATATATATATATATATATATATATATATATATATATTCAGATCATTGTGATCATGAATTGTATTCATCCTTGCTTGAAATCAAAAGCAGCTTCAGAGAACCCAAAGACTATCTCTCTCTTAGAAGCCAGATACATTAAGATTCAGGATGCCTTCTTATCTGACCTTACTAGGAACTAGATGTGCCTCAATGCTATAAGCTGAACTGGGGACAAATGAAATGCTAAGAAAACAGCCAGCTAGACCACCTACCTTTCAAACCCCTCAATGCCATTTACTAGAGCTATACAAGCAAGTGGACATCCGACCCCTGCCCCCTCTCCACCACCCATGACATCCCCATGTAGAGCACTACTGCCCTCCTATGGTCAAACTGAGCTGATGCCTGCTGAGGATCCCAACAGATGCCGCGGTTCCTGCATAGTCAGAGCCGGTTTATTTATTTTCCAGACATACAGAGTGCTCAGAGTGGCTCAGAGAAAATAAAGTGACAATTTAAATATTAGAACCGCACAACACCCATAATAAAAGTTATAATACACTACAATGTAAAATTTACAGTTCAGCAGAGAGCCATTCATTTAAAGCATATCAAACCTTTAAATAAGCATTATTTATTTAATCAGTTTTATGTATTTAATCCAGCATAAAAACATACCAATAGGTCAATTGACAGCATCTCTAACACCAATAACATCAACATTAAGTAATTCACATTAAGAGGCCTGACAATATATTAGCTAGCCTAGGACAAATCAAATGAACAGCAAAAAAGAAAAAAGATACAACTATCTAGTAGGCGATCACTCGTGACCGAGTAAGATTGTCTTCCAGGATAAAATTACAAAAGAAAATTATAAAAAGAGGAAATTCTAAAAAAAATTGTGTAGACTCTAGCAATGGGTCCGTAAGTGACTGTGGAGGCCAATTCTAGATCCACACAGCTTCCCACAGTGAGGACACAGGTTACCAGATGGAAGATGGTCCTGTGAAGGATTCGTTTGATGTGCTTTTCGCTTAGCACGTTTCTCCCTTTCACCTTGCACTCGGGCTTCTTCAAAGTCCATAGAACCTTTGTGAAAGGCCAACCTCCAGTTAGATCGTTCATGGGCCAGAGCTTCCCAGTTCTCGATGTTTATGTTGCATTTTTTTAGATTAGACTTAAGAACATCTTTAAACCTCTTATACTGGCCACCGATATTCCGCTTTTCATCCTTGAGTTGGGAATAAAGTAACTGCTTTGGGAGACGGCAGTCAGACATTCGAACAAAATGACCGGTCCATTGAAGTTGGCGTTGAAGGATCATTTTTTCAACGCTAGTAGTCTTTGCTTCTTCCAGTACACTGACATTTGTTCGCTTATCTTCCCAAGTAATTCGCAGGATTTTCCAGAGACAACGTTGATGAAATCTTTCAAGGAGATGGAAATGACGTTTATAGATGGTCCATGTTTCGCAGGCATACAATAAAGTTGGTAATACAATGGCTTTATAAACCAGCATTTTGGTCTCCCTACAGATATCCCGATCCTCGAACACAGTATCCTAATACCATAGTGAGATCTGGGCAGCACAAGGAGACTGGCTCCTTATCTGTCATCCAGATTACCACTCTGTGTGTGGAGTGTTGGGATATGCAACGAGAAGATGTCAACTCTGCAGGCAGGGTTTTTAAGTTGACTGCCCAGTAAAGGGTTACGATAGACTATTATAGTCTAGTTAAAGGCAGAAACCAAGCTTCTCTGAGAAGTAAGGGAGCAGGGTTCAGTGGAGCAAACCACTTGACTGAAGCAGGGGAGGGAATGCTGGACATTGCCTAGCAACAAGTTAGAAATTCTGTTCTCTCTCACTCCCTAACAGACTGGTTGTACAGTTCATACAGCTTGGCGGGACAATACTGGAAAATGTCGATCATTTTCTCTATCTTGGCAGCTATCTTTCTGTTACAGCTAACATCGACAGTGAAATCCAGCATCGTCTGAGCTCCGCAAGTGCCGCATTTTCTCGAATGAAACATAGAGTGTTCGAGGATCGGGATATTTGTAAGAAGACCAAAACACTGGTTTATGAAGCCATTGTATTACCAACTTTATTGTATGCCTGCGAAACATGGACTATCTATAAACGTCACTTCCACCTCCTTGAAAGGTTTCATCAACGTTGCCTCCGGAAAATCCTGCAAATTACTTGGGAAGATAGGCGAACAAATGTCAGTGTACTGGAAGAAGCAAAGACTACTAGCATTGAAAAAATGATCCTTCAATGCCAACTTCAGTGGACCGGTCATGTTGTTCGAATGCCTGACTGCCGTCTCCCAAAGCAGTTACTTTACTCCCAACTCAAGGATGGAAAGCGGAATATCGGTGGTCAATATAAGAGGTTTAAAGATGTTCATAAGGCTAATCTAAAAAAATGCAATATAAACATCGAAAACTGGGAAGCTCTGGCCCATGAACGATCTAAATGGAGGTTGGCCTTTCACAAAGGTTCCATGGACTTTGAAGAAGCCCGAGTGCAAGGTGAAAGGGAGAAACGTGCTAGGCGAAAAGCACGTCAAATGAATCCTTTACAGGACCATCTTCTATCTGGTAACCTGTGTCCTCACTGTGGGAAGCTGTGTGGATCTAAAATTGGCCTCCACAGTCACTTACGGACCCATCGCTAGAGTCTACACAATCTTCTTTAGAATTTCCTCCTTTTATCCCGGAAGACAATCTTACTCGGTCACGAGTGATCGCCTGATGATGATGACAGTTCATAGGGACATAAGAACATAAGAAGAGCCATGCTGGATCAGACCAAGCGTTCATTTAGTCCAGCATTCTGTTCACAACCAGCTGCCCAAAGGATCCCACAAGCAGGACATGAGTGCAACAGCACTTTCCGCCCATGTTCCCCAGCAACTGGAGTACATAGGCATACTGCCTCTGATACTGGAGGAAGCATATAGTCAATCAGGACACGTAGCCATTGATAGCCTTCTCCTCCATTAATTTGTCCAATCCCCTTTTAAAGCTGTTCAAAGGTGGCCATCACTACATCTTGTGAAAGTGAATTCCATAGTTTAACTATGTGCTGTGAGAGAATTACTTCCTTTTAAATGACTTAACTGACGCTTGCTTGGTTTTAAGCAAAGGAGACGTGTTCTGTGTTTTTCTTTACTCACAGTATAAGTAACATTTAAGAAACTGGACTTACAAAGTCTGTAACCATCACGCTTACAGTACCTGAGAAATCATATGATACTGTTGTTTATTTTAAAAAGCATCTACTTAGAAACAAGTCCTGTGTGTGTGTGTGTGTGTGTATTTGTTGAGTGAACTCTGTTGCTGCTATTGTGCTCTGCCATCATGAAGAAGAGGGGCTTCCCCTTTCTTCCTCCACAGAGAAGGGGAACATGATCTGGGCAGCGGAGGAAGAGACCATCTCTCTTCCTCCATCCCCCAGATCACCTGTCCCAGAGATCCTGATACTGATCTCTCTTTCCTCACTGCCAGTGCCATCAGGAAAAGAGTGACCTGTATGATTGGGGAAAATGAGTTGGGGAGACAGGGGGCCACAATTATGACCTTGGGAGGTTGCCTGTGGCCCATGGCCCATGGGTTGTGCACCCCTGATGCTAAGGCTGCAATCCTATACATGTTTGCCTTGGAATAAATCCCATTGATCTCAGTGGGACTTACTTTTGAATAAACATGCATAGGATTGCACAGTGAAAGCAGAACACTGGGGCGTTGTATGACATTTAGGCATATGTATTTACAGAATCCTAGAGCTGGAAAGTATACATCCTTTCTCCTAACTAATTCATATCCTGTTTTGAGGCATGCAGGTTAAGGAGTGCACCTTAGGTAGAACTACAAGTAAAAAGAAGGATGGCCCAGTTTTAAAACATGACAAGCCACCACAGTGGTCTTTATTGCCTTAATAATTCCCTTGCTGTAGTGAAGCATGTGATGAATGGACTTCAAAGAGGGTAGACAGAAACTGGACTAATCCATCTCAAACAGGGAAAATGGAAGTCTCGCAGAAAAACACTCAGAAAAGAAAAAGTTAAGTACATCAATCACTAACCCTGCTCAGCAACTGGTTTTACAGGAGAGCCATTTCAAAGAGGGGAGGGGAGAAAAAGTGGTGGGCCAAATTCCCCCACTTCTCCAAGTGACAGCAACTTACATTGCCAGAAACACAATCTCATCCACAGACCTCTCTTACTTCTGGATTGCCAGATGAAAGGCCAGCTGGTGTATCTTAGGGGAGCATATTTGATATCTAGTTGCTAATCCCTAATGTACGTAGTCCTGGAGCCCAGTTCATGTAGACAACATGGGGTCAGTACTTCCTTGAAGTTGCTGTCCAATTCACATGTCAGTTAGTTGGGGGCAAACACTACTGGTGAACACATAAGGGCTCTAGAAAACAGAAAAAAGCACTCGTGAAATGGATGAAAATAGAGGCAACAACAACTAGCGTAGAACTTGTAGGAAGGAGGGCCATGAAGTGAGGAAAACACAAGGTTTGTTTACAAGGCCAGAAGAAATGGAGAGTAGCAAATACCAAAGGCCAGTGTTTTTTTTCTTTCTTCCCTCAAAAGTCACTAGGACTTGGATACTTGACTGCGCTAAACGTAAACAAATGAGGAAGGACACAAAGAAGCAGGGCAACTCCAGGGGTTATAAAAATATCATTTTGTATAATTAGATTGAATCAAAACACATGACTCTCCATTTGGAAGCAACACTTGTTTTTCTCTCATTTTTTAGACTTTTTTCATTTACAAAAAAAACCCCCAGATAAACAAAAGCCCTAGGATATTGGATGGCTGTTGCCACATTGTTCCAAAAGTAACCAAACAGACAAAATACACAGCTTTGGGGTTTGCACTGACTGCTTTGCATGGTCTTGTTTTCGTCATCCCTTTCTGCTGCACGCAGTAGTGTTTCATCAGTTCTTGTCCTACTCCTAACATGTGACACACACTGGCTGGGTGCATTTCAGCATCACCTCAGGTCACCAACTGTGAGCGTATTTTGGTAATGAGTGAAGGGCCTTGACTATTTAGCTCTTACTGCCCAGCTGTAGGCATGCCTACTCAAAAGCAACCCCCACTTTTCCCAAATATGCCTGCATGGGCTTGCAGCCTTATTTCCTTTAGCATTAAATTACCTTTGAGCTTAGGCTGGTTCAGGTCCATTTAAATACATGTCCAAGACAGTGCCAGAATGAGAGGAGGTAAACAACCTACCTGGACCCCTAGCTCTCCAGCACTGGACACACTGACCACAATGTAGAGATGCTTTCATGCAGTAGTTTGGCTGCTTGGGCTGCCAACTGGCAAGCAGCAGCAGCCTGGCCTGTTCTTGTGCCTGTAACACAGCCTTCCCTAACCTGGTGCCCTCCAGATGTTTTAGACTACAACTCCCAGCATTTCTGACCATTGGCCATGCTGGCTGGGGCTGGTGGGTGTTGAAACCCAAAGCATCTGGAGGGCACCTTGGGAAGGCTGCAGAATGCAGAAATCCAGAGGTGACGTTTTTCATGACATGGAGCTAAACATTATTTCTGCTAATTGCTGCTGATCAAACTGCACTTCAAGGAACAGCCACAGATAGGGATGTTACTTTTGGCTCACGTGGGCCGAGTGGGACTGAACCCGGCCCGCGCGAGGCTTGCACTGGTCCCGTCGCGTCACTTCCGGCACGGCGGAAGTGACGCGACGGGACCCTGCTCCGGCGCGCTGGACCCCGCGCTATGTTTTTGGCGGGGGAAACCAGGGCAACAGGGCTGTTTAAGCCCTGTTGCCCTGGTTTCCCCTGCCAAAAACATAGTGCGGGGGTCCAGCGCGCCAGCCGCACTGGAAGTGATGCGACGGGGGACCGACCGGCTCGGCCGACGGCCGGCAGCTCGAGCGGCGTGAAGAACGCTCCACGCCACTCAGAAGATCGAGCATGGGGGGCCGCCACCACGGACAGCCGAGCCGGTGGAGAACCGAGCCCCCCAAAAGATTTGTGATACATCCCTAGCAGGCCACCTCCAAAGTTGCCTACTGCTATGCAAGAGAGTCTTCCCACCAACCTTCTGATTGACAAGCTGTTTGGCATTTGGCACTATTAGTTCTGAAAGCTCTGATCACCACAATGGAGAAGGGATGCCCAGATCTCTCTCTCTCTCTCCCTCTCTCGCACGCACCATAGTCAAGATTGACAGCATCAATCTTTTCCTTTCTTTTTTTCAGTATTGTACACACAATGCAAAAGGACCCTCTTTGCCTTCCTGGCTACTGGATGCAGCCCATTCCTCCCCATTGCTACTGTATCATGAGAGAGACTAAAGCAGGGGTGGAGGAGGGATGGCCCTCCAGATGTTGTTGGACTACAACTTCCATCAGCCCTACCCAGTACAGTCAATGGTGAGGGATGATGGGAGTTGCAGTCCAACAACATCTGGAGGGCCACTCCTCTCCTACCCCTGCTTTAGTCTTCTTTTGTAGTGCAATAGCAGTGGGGAGGAAGGCTACATCCAGCAGGGCAAGGATGGTCCTCCTGCCACACATTCCCCAAACCTGGACTAAAGTCTTCATCTGCAAACAGAAGTGGGAGCAGGAGAGGTGTGGAGTCCTATGGTGTGTGTGTGGGGGGGGGGGCGAGGATATACAGCAAAGGCCTTTTATGAAAAGCAAGGCAGGTTAGGGGAGGGTTCTTGGCTTTCAGAAGCCAGGACAAAGCTGGAACCTAGCTGTGTGGGATCAGGGGTTTTTTAATTCTGTGAATCAGGGCAGTGAGTATTTTATGCCTATACATAGAGATAAGCGACTTCCCAACTATTTGTGACACACAAAAGGATGGCCAAGAAACAGAATGTTGAGAATTGGTCGGTTGGGGAGGCTCTTCCTCACTCCATTGTACTTTTTAATTGATTGTTGTAAACCACCCAGAGAGCTTCGGCTATTGGGCGGTATACAGAAATAAAATAAATAAAACCAAACTGGGTTAGGA
This sequence comes from Shinisaurus crocodilurus, assembly GCA_021292165.1. NCBI lineage: Eukaryota > Metazoa > Chordata > Lepidosauria > Squamata > Shinisauridae > Shinisaurus > Shinisaurus crocodilurus. The sequence goes on along the minus strand of CM037876.1, from coordinate 205,005,427 downwards.
GATGAGAGAAGCACGGCATTTCTCACACTCCTGGTGGGAGTGTACACAACCCTAACCCCACCCATCCGCCACACTCCCTCAATGAACATCTATTTGACATTCATCAAAAAGAGTTCACCGCACGTGTCTCTGTACATCAGGGTCCGTCCTCTTGTGTAGGATCTCTCCATGCAGAGAACTCCTTCCAAGAAACATTGAGCGGTGATGATAGCGCACACCAATGGCAGTGGGCAGGGCTAGTCTGTGCAGCCCCACGGCCCCCTCCATGCAATCATTCAATGCTTGGAAAGGGTCATGTGTAACCCCTGCCCCCCCCACTGCAGCCTGACAATGCAGGAATTTGCTTAGGGAGGTGGTGGAGAAGGAGACACTTTGGAGGGTGGGGTTAGGGAGCTGGGATACTGTAGTGAGGAGAAATGGTGTGGAAGACTGCATCAGTCTCTTCAGAATTCACCATCAACCGATGTCTAAACATTTATGGATTGTGAGTGTGTGTGTGTGTGTGTGTGTGTGTGTGTGCAGCCTGTTCCCCAGCATGCTATCCCACTGTAAGAAAAAGAATCCAGTATTAGGCTGTGCAGAGTTGCAGACTAAAGAGCAGAGCTATGAAAAGAAGGCCTGAATTATTTTACAAAGAATTCGTTCTTCCCCATTTACTTGTATAGTACAAAGTTAAAGGGCTACGATTTGGGACATACAAGAAAGGGAAAAACTCAGAATGCCCCTCAGAGACTGGGTTGGGTGAGTCACCGTGGACAGGTTTAGCGTGAGATACTCACTTTCTCCCATCGATGACCTACTGCTACTCAATCCTAAACAGAGACGTTAAAAAAACATGCCCTTTGGGTCACCTCCTCTGGGGAGAGACCGCAGGACCTGTCCATTGCAGAGATCCTTTAGGTGTGTGCACAGACATATTGTTTATTGTATCCCACATGCAATATATGGGCTCCATATTCCATGTGTGGATGTGGAGATGGTGATGAATTGCAGGGAGTGCACTGCTTGGCTGGTGAAGGTCTCTACCCAAGGTAGGGACCCCAGATGCACACTTGCTGAAAAACTGAGTGTGTGCAGAGAGGGAAAGGGGATTGGAATAATCCTCTGTAGCCTCCTGAAAACCCGCAGGACCCTCCCACAAACTACCAAGGTCTGAGGCAAGCTTCCCTAACCTGTTGCCCTCCAGATTGGCTGGAGGTGTAGAATTCTGGGAGTTGTAGAGGCTTTGGACCCTCGGCCGCTCACTTGTGGAGTGCCGCAGGGTTCCATCCCCTCCCCGATGTTATTCAACATCTACCTAAAGCTGCTGGGAGCTATCATCAGGAGGTTTGGGGTGCAGTGTCATCAGTATGCAGATGACACACAGCTCTACCTCTCTTTCAAGTCCTCACCGAGGTTGGCTGTTGAGACCCTGTCCAAGTGCCTGGAGTCAGTGGGTGGCTGGATGGGAAGGAACATGCTGAAGCTGAACCCCGACAAGACCGAGGTACTTCTGGTGGGGTACAAGGGAAGGTTAGGGGATGTTGACCTGGTGCTGAATGGGGTACATCTACCCCTGAAGGACCAGGTCCACAGCTTGGGGGTCATTCTAGACTCCCAGCTGTCCATGGAGGCTCAGGTGTCAGCTGTGAGCCGGGCGGCGCTGTATCAACTCCATCTGATAGGGCAGCTGCGCCCCTACCTTCTTAATCACCTGCTCCCATCAGTGGTTCATGCCTTGGTCTCCTCTCGCCTAGACTACTGTAATGCACTCTACGTGGGGTTACCCTGGAAGACGGTTCGGAAGCTGCAGCTGATGCAGAACGCGGTGGCTCGCCTGGTTAAAGGCAGCCGCCGGCGGGATCACATTACTCCAGTGTTAATGGAGCTACACTGGCTACCAGTTGCTTGCTGAGCCGAATTCAAGGTGTTGGTTTTGAGTCTAGGCATGTAAATTGAGCCTCGCCGGGGCAGAACGAGGCCGAGCATGGCCCCAGCTCACGCCCCGGCGAGGCCTTACCTTCTCTTCTGGGCGGCTCACGCGCTCCGCGGAGAGCTGCCCCAGCCGCCCGATCCGGCGGAGAACCGCCCGCTCTGTTCGATCGGTCCCGTCGCGTCACTTCCGGGACCGGAAATGATGCGACGGGACCTCCTGAACGCGGTAAGGGGTAGTTTGAGCAGCGCTGTGCACCGCTCGAAAAAACAGGGCGGGCAGGGGGCAGGGGCCGGAAAAACAGGGCGGGCGGCGCGCCCAGCCTTAACTGGATGTCTAGTTTTGACCTTTAAAACCCTATACAGCTCCGGTCCAGTCTATCTCAAGGAGCGTCTCCAGCAGCACCAAGTAGGCCGCTCAACAAGATCTGCCACAGACGGCCTTCTCCTTGTCCCTTCAGCCTGAGCAGCTAGACCGGTCAGGACTAGGAAGAGGGCCTTTTCTGTGGCGGCCCCCGTACTGTGGAACTCTCTCCCGAGTGACCTCCGCCATGCCCCCTCTCTGCTGAGCTTCCGCCGCTCACTAAAAACTTGGCTGTTCAGGCGGGAGTATGGGGTGGGCTAAGATTTTAAAATTTTATACTGTTTTAAATGTATTTTATCCTGTTTTTATCTTGTGTACATCGCCCAGGGTGGCCGGTTTGCCGGCCAGATGGGCGATAAATAAATGTTAATAATAATAATAATAATAATAATAATAATAATAATAATAATAATAGGCCAACACATCTGGAGGGCACCAGGCTGGAGAAGGCTGGGCTGAAGGTTGCATGTTACCCTGTAAACATCCCTGGCAGCAGTGGCGTAGTGGTAAGTTTTGATGTGCAGGCACTCAGCATGACAGTCCCTATAACCACGCCCCCAAGGAAACCTGTTGCCCTGGTTTCCCCCGCCAAAAACATAGCGCGGGGTCCAGCGTGCCAGAGCAGGGTCCTGTCGCGTCACTTCTGCCGCGCCGGAAGTGACGCGACGGGACTAGTGCGAGCCTTGCGCGGGCCGGGTTCAGTCCCACTCGGCCCACGTGAGCCAAAAGTAACATCCCTATTGTGGCTGTTCCTTGAAATGCAGCCCCCAAGGAGCGTCAAAAAATGCAGGCAGCTGCGTTGGCCCATATCAACAAAGCAGTTCTAGCTGTTTTCATCTCTATCAGGAGCAGGTCTTTTCTAAAGCTAACGGGTCTTAATTGCCCTTTCAAGACCAAGCCACCCCAAAATACTTTGCAATACAACAGGCATAGCTCACAACAATTTCAAAATCCATTTTCCCCACCTCCACCCCAACTACTGTGAGGATTACAGCTAAGGGGATGGCCATATATCTTATTTTACAGAGGACAGTCCTCTGTTTGAAGGGCTGCCAAAGGACCATCCTCTATTTGAAGGGCTCTCCTGTCCAATTCCAGTTTAAAGATAAAGAACCATAAGAACTGTTGCCCATCAACAGAGGGCAGCAGGCTGAACAGGCAGGCTAGTGTTGTAACATCGAGCCTCGCCCGGGCAAAACGGGCCCGAAATCGGCCCCGCTCACGCCCGGCGAGGCTTACCTTTGTCTTCGGGGTGGCTCGCCTCTCCGCAGCAAGCCGTCCGCGTGACCCACTCCGGTCCAGAAATGACGCGACAGGACCGGAGAAGGTGGATCGAGCGGCGTGGAGAACTTCTCCGCGCCACTCAGAAGATCGAGTCGGGGGGGCGCCCCCACGGAGAATCGAGTCAGGGGCGCGGAGAGCCCCCATCAAGGTTTGGATGCATCGCTAAGGCAGGCACACAGGTAACCTGGTCGCAGTCTTTCACACTATGGTGAGATGTGTTGTGTTTCTATTTAAATTATTATTTCTAAATTTGAATCTATACCTATAAATTAGCATATGCAAATTGTGTAGGCAATCACTCGTGACCGAGTAAGATTGTCTTCCAGGGTAAAATTACAAAAAGAAAATTATAAAGGAGGAAATTCTAAAAAATTGTGTAGACTCTAGCCATGGGTCCGTAAGTGACTGTGGAGGCCAATTATAGATCTACACAGCTTCCCACAGTGAGGACACAGGTTACCAGATGGAAGATGGTCCTGTAAAGGATTCGTTTGATGTGCTTTTCGCTTAGCACGTTTCTCCCTTTCACCTTGCACTCGGGCTTCTTCAAAGTCCATGGAACCTTTGTGAAAAGCCAACCTCCATTTAGATCGTTCATAGGCCAGAGCTTCCCAGTTTTCGATGTTTATATTGCATTTTTTTAAGATTAGCCTTAAGAACATCTTTAAACCTCTTATACTGGCCACCGATATTCCGCTTTTCATCCTTGAGTTGGGAATAAAGTAACTGCTTTGGGAGACGGCAGTCAGACATTCGAACAACATGACCGGTCCATTGAAGTTGGCGTTGAGGGATCATTTTTTCAACGCTAGTAGTCTTTGCTTCTTCCAGTACACTGACATTTGTTCACCTATCTTCCCAAGTAATTCGCAGGATTTTCCAGAGGCAACGTTGATGAAATCTTTCAAGGAGGTGGAAATGACGTTTATAAATAGTCCATGTTTCGCAGGCATGCAATAAAGTTGGCAATACAATGGCTTCATAAACCAGTGTTCTGGTCTTCTTACAAATACCCCGATCCTCTATGTTTCATTCGAGAAAACGCGGCACTTGCGGAGCTCAAACGATGCTGGATTTCACTGTCAATGTTAGCTGTAACAGAAAGATAGCTGCCAAGATAGAGAAAATGATCGACATTTTTATGACGATTGGTATCCCCTTATGTCCTCTCTTCTGGTGATGCATTTCCTCTTTTTTTGGTGAGCCATAAGCAGCCACCCTAACAAGGAAGCCAGAGGAGGGTCGCCATTATTGTGCCTATGTACCATGCCATATGTAAGTATAGGCAGAAGAAGTTCCTACTGTCACTGCAGCATATTTAGTAGCAGCGCTGCTATTCTGGGAATTCCTGCAGGGATAGCATAGTACAGTTCCATAGTACAGCAGCATTCCAAAGAAAATTCAGGAGCTTTGCTTGCCTATAAAGAAAAAATAATAATGACTGTGTGAATCAGCTCTTAGTGAATGTGTTCTTGATGAAAAGTCAAGCCTCCCTGCCATAGAAGAAGTACAGTGTTCACATTGGACACATGAGTAATAGATGCATTGTATTTCGGCTGCCCTCTACAGACAAAATCAGGGAAGGCCAATTGTTGGAGATACATATTGGCTGAAAATATTCTTCAGCCATTACATGAATGCCAGTCCAAGGAAAACATGAAATAAAAAGTCAGGGATCTGAGTGGAAAATGTTACAGTAGTCAAAGTGGTTGTTCCAATAATGCTCTTTCTACCCACAGGTATTTCTAATGAGGGTGAACGAAAGAAAGTGAGAGTGTGTAAAAAAAAAGAGCGTGCTCAGTGTTTAAGCATCTACTCCCCGCTCCCCATACCTACAGACAAACACAGGCATACATGTCCCTCATACAGGGAGTGTCTGAGGCTCAAGAAAGACGTAGATGAAGGAGTTGGGTAAAATGGCTCATTAAATATTCCTAGTGAGTTTCCAAGGAAAGCGAAGAGTTTGGACAGAATTTGTAAGCAGCAAAGAAACAGTGATGTCTATGTGTTGTGAGGTCATTTGCCCAGCTACTATCACATGCTTATGGGATAACTTTCAATCAAAGACACAGGGTGGATTCAAACATTACCGTAGCAGTGTGGTTGACATTAGAAGCCAGTTCCGCATGGTCAACGCTCCTTACAGCTGTGGTGACACCTGGATCAGTTTCTGCTATGGGCCAGATAGATCACACACCAATGCTGAAACTCCATAGAGGGCAGAGGTACTTACTGTGTGAACCACTGACCCACAAGGGAAACTGATTCAGATGTTTGTTTCTGATGTTTCTATTCCACCTTCCAGTTGCAAAAACCTTCACGACAGCTACCACAACCACTTGGAGTCTAGAGATGCTTGAGGAATTTGATCTCTGTGAATTCCTATGCAAAATCAGGGATGGGGGAAGAAATTTGCATCTTAATGCAAACTTACCTAATTTTGCACTTTCAAACCAAGACATAAACTGAAAGTCAGTTCTCTTTCGAAATTCACACTTCTCTGAATTTTGCAGTGGAGTTCTCAAGGGGAGGGGGAACGTGTACAAAAATGTATATTTGGGGGGGAAGCGCACACAAAAATACGTACATTAATGAAAATGACATTAAAATGCATTATATTAGGAAAATTGTTTGCAAAAATGTGTATATTAGGAGACACTGTGTACAAGAATGCATGTATTCAGAGAAATACATTCAAAAATGTATATGAATTTTCAAGTGAATTTTTTAAAAATCTCAATGTGCAGAAAAACATGTGAAAGTGGCATGGACAGAAAGAGACAGTTTAATCCATCCCGAACGTAGCCTCAATCCTACAGAAAGTAATCTGAGCAGCCAATAGGGTAATAGTTTGATTGGCCTATGTTTCCCTATATGTGATACTGGTCCTGAGAAGGGGTGGGGGGAGACCCAAACAAACGATAGTACACCAGAGCTAACACCAAAAAGACCGTTCACCATCCAAAATAGCATTGCTGGACAACACAATGGTGCCGGAGCAGACACAATGGCGGTGGAAAAGTTAAAAAAAAATAATCACTGCTATCACCAGGACAGAGTTTCTCACCTGTATTTGGTTGTATTCATTATGATGTGTCCTACTTTACAGAAGGCAGGCTAGAGGAGGGCTATCCATCCCCATTCTGGTTTAAAGATAAAGAATCCTCAGGAGGGAGGGGCCTTGCCTATCAATGGTTAGCAGTTGGACAGCAGACTGAGCAGGCACACAGGTTGCCTGGTAGGAGCCATCTGCACTATGGTGAAATGTACTGTATTTCTCTTTATAGTAATTGTGAAGGATCAGCAACCGGATCCTTTGCGTGAGTTCGGCAACTCTAGAGTTAACCGGCAAAGCAATACGGCTCGTATCGGCTTTCTAGTACGAGAGGAAAGACCACGCTCCTTTGTATGCCCAAATAAGGCAGTTTTATTTGTTTACACAATAATCAGATCGGAACTAGCACCCTTCTAAGAACACGTTTACAGTCAACACAACCTTAGCTGACCCGCGTCTTACCCAATGAGCGGGCTCCGTGGCTAGCAGATGGAATCTGGTCAATATCCTCACATCAAAGACAGTACCCTAGTCAATGTCAGCCCAGCTCCCGATCGGCGCTTCGTAGCAGAGAACGGTGTACCCGGACGGCTTTTGCTTAAGGAGGATCTGGCCCCGTGGGAAGGGAGAGGGGTTTTCTACCCCGGATTTCCCGCTCTCCCCGCCCTCTGGGTCAGGTGGGGCTTATGCCTGCCCCTCGGTTTCAGGTGGGCTTATCCCTGCCCAGGCAAGAAGGTGACGTAGGGGTACTTTGCAGCTCTTTGAGACTGCCCTGTTCGTTGATGGTCCTTGATGATCCTTCTTGGGCTTTTGTGGATCTCCGCCGAGGTCCTCCTTTGTTGGGGCTGATGACTTGTCTGGCTACCTCCCCGGTGATCTCATCCCTCCTCCCTCGCCCCCTCCCCGGGGGAACTGTGTGTGTGTGTGTGTGTGTGCAACTGGCATTTGGGCTTTCTCCACATCCTCCCATTTGGGGAAAGATGGCATTGGGGTCCACCACCCCAATCCCTATCTAACTGTTTTCTACTGAGAAAGCCCGGGACAACCCGTCTGCCACGATGTTGTCCTTACCCTTGATGTGCTCTACGGAAAAATCGAAATCCTGGAGGGCCAGACTCCACCGCAACAACTTCTGGTTGGACCCCTTCACCCTATCTAGCCAGCACAGGGGGGAGTGATCAGTCTGCAGCCGGAACCGGCGGCCCCACAGGTAGGGGCGAAGCTTGGTCACTGCCCACACGATCGCTAGGCACTCTTTCTCGACAGTGGCCAAGTTCCGCTCCCGAGGCAAAAGTTTCTTACTCAAAAAGGCGACCGGACACAGCCCCTGTTCCGGCCGCTCCTGCAGCAGGACGGCTCCCATCCCCGCTTCCGAGGCATCCGTCTGCAGAACAAAAGGGGCTTCAAAGTCTGGGGCTTGCAGCACAGGGGCTGCCATCAGGCAGGCTTTCAGTCCCTCAAACGCTGTCTGGCAAGCGGCTGACCATTGGACCTTAACAGGTTGCCGCTTTTTGCACAAGTCAGTCAGGGGGGCGGCTAGCTGGCTAAAATGGGGCACGAACTTACGGTAGTAGCCAGCCAGCCCTAAAAAAGCTTGGACCTGCTTTTTCGTCTGGGGTTGGGGCCAGGTGCGCACCGACTCTATCTTGGCTTCTAGGGGCTTGACACTGCCTCCCCCTACCTTGTGTCCCAGATACTCCACCTGCCCCCTCCCCACCTGGCATTTCTTCGCCTTCACCGTCAGCCCTGCATCCTGAATCCTCTGAAACACCTGGCGGACATGTTGCAGATGCTGCTCCCAGGTGGAACTGAAAATGGCGATGTCATCTAAATACGCGCAGGCGAACTCCCCCAGCCCATTTAACATACCGTTTACCAACCTCTGGAAGGTAGCCGGACCATTGCGGACCCCAAAAGGGAGGGTGGTGAATTGGAACAACCCCAGGTGGGTCACAAAAGCAGACTTCAGGGCAGCGTCCGAATCGAGCGGGACCTGCCAATAACCCTTTGTCAGATCCAGGGTAGTGATGTACTTGGCCCTCCCAAGCCTCTCCAACAACACATCCATGTTGGGAATGGGGTAGGGGTCAGGGACGGTCACCTTGTTTATTTTCCGGTAGTCTACGCAGAACCGGACACCCCCATCCTTCTTGGCTACCAACACAATCGGGGAGGACCAGGGGCTTGAGCTGGGGACAATGACCCCCAAGTCCAGCATGGCTTGGACTTCATCGGCGACGACTTGAGCATGGGGCCCTACCGCTCGGTAGGGTAGGGACTGTATGGGGGGACTACTCCCTGTGTCGATGGTGTGCTGTATGAGTGGGGTGCATCCCGGGCGGTCCGAGAACATGGGCTGGAAATCCTCTAAGACCTGAGCGATCTGTTGCCTCTGCTGTTCGGACAGGGAGGGGGACAGTTTGATCTCCTCCATTCCTCCCCCTTCACCCCACTCGGCCAACAACCCTCCATCCGGGTCTCCCTGCTCCACACATTCCTGCACTCCCCGCACCTTCGTTCCCCGTTCTACATACAATTTTAGCATATTTACATGGAATACCTTTTGCCTCCCCGGCTGTCCCGGGAAAGCCACTTGATAATTCACCTCCCCCGACCTTCCAATCACGGTCCCTGGGCCCTCCCACTTCAAGCACAATTTGTCCATCTTTTGGGGGCGCAGTACCAACACCTGGTCCCCCACTTCAAAAGTCCGTGGCACAGCCGTCCTGTTGTACCACGCGCTCTGCCGCTGCTGTGCTACTTCAAGATGCTGCTGCGCCGTCGCCCTCACCTCCCGAAGGACAGTCTGGAGGTGCTGCATGAAAGTATGCACAGGCATGGAGGCTTCTGCGGCAACCCCCTCCCATTCCGCCCGTAACAGAGCCAAAGGTCCCCTGAGCTCCCTCCCAAACATCAGTTCGTTGGGGGAGAATCCCAGGCTTTCTTGGGGGGAGTCCCGATAGGCAAACAACAAGTAGGGGAGGGCTTGGTCCCAAGTCCCAGGGTGCTTAGCCGCATATGCCCTGATCTTTTTTTCAAGAGTCTGATTGAAGCGCTCCACCAACCCATTGGTCTCGTGATGCTCCGAAGTCAGGTGCTCCACACCCCCCAGTTCCCACATCTTTTTAAACAGTTTGGACACGAATCCCGTGCCGCAGTCCGAAACCACCGTGTGGGGCATTCCTAGGCGGGCGAAAAGAGAGAGGAGAGTCTTAGCCAGGCTGGTGGCGGAGATGGAGGCTAAAGCAAAAGCCTCTGCATAACGGGTGGCAAAGTCCACAACAGTCAATATAAACTTCTTCCCCGTCTTGGTGGGGGGATTCAAGGGTCCCACGATATCCATCCCTATTCTTTCAAAGGGGATGCCCACAATGGGTAGGGGTTGCAGGGGGGCTTTCGGATGGTCCCGGTTATGTCCCACCCGCTGGCAGACATCACAGGACCGGCAATATTCCCGCACCTCATTTGCCACCATGGGCCAGTAAAACCCCTCTGTCACCCTGACCAAGGTCCGTTTCTGTCCCAAGTGACCTCCCCACGCCACATCGTGGGCCAGCTGGAGCACAGCCTGGCGGTACCTTGCAGGCACAACTAATTGTCTTTTTCTTGGTTGGGGACCCGGTTCAGTCCTTGGGCAGAATTCTCGGTAGAGGGCTCCTGCCTCCCACAAAAACTGTTCTGACTGGTCCCCTACCCCGGGCCCTTGACTGGCCCGATCCCGACATCCCTGGAGGGATGGGTCGCTTTGCTGCTCCTCTTGAAACGCCTTCTGAGTCCCAAAATCCCGGGCCATTGGCGCGAACCCCCCGGGGTCTTCCTCTCTTCCCACAACCGCGGGGATCGGCGGGGGACGGATGGTTGCCTCTGCCGGGGCCAATTTACCGTGACCGGGAGAGGGGGCCAGGGACCTGGGAGGCTGCGGGGCAGGGGCTTGCTTGGCCCGACGCCGGGTCACCACCCCCACCTTGACCTGGGCAGCCCGGAACGCAACGTCGTTCCCAATGATGATTCCCCATTCTCGTTGTCCATGCACTATAACATCCATCTCCCTTTCCCACCCCTTGTACTTGACCCAGACCCAGGCGAGGGGAACGGCTATGTTGGGAGAGTTATAGGGCTTTATGGCACAGGTGCGTCCCTTTAGCAACTGTCTCTTCTTTACCTTACTCCGAGGTAAAGCAGTTATGTCCGCCCCAGTGTCCCTATACCCCACATGGGAAACATTGTTCACAGAGATGGACTCACAGAATTTGTCCTGGCTCCACCGCAGCTGCTCCGGTGAGGCAATGCGCATCAATGATGCCTGTGAGATGGCCCCCAGCGAATGCTGTCCTCCGCTCCTCAGGGACCGCGCTGCGTCTTCCCCGTCTTCCTCGAGGGACGAGCTGGACTGCTGATCCTCCTCGTGCTCCTCCGGTTCGCGGGACTCTGGAGCAAGCATCCTCCCCACCTTGCCCGGCGATGTCTTGGCGTGGCGGTTCTTCGCGATTAGCTTGGGGCAGCTCCTCTTGAGGTGCCCCGGTTCTTTACAATAGAAACAGCCACTGGTGCCGGGGCTTTCCTTGGGCTTGCCTAGGGCTCCCTCCCGAGGTTTGGGGTTGCCCTTTTCCACGCTTCCCTTAGCCCCGCCATGATTGGGGTTGCCCCCCTTTGGTCCTTTGGGCTGCCGATACAGTCCCATTTGGTCGGCCAACTTGCCCATTTCCCTACAGTTCGGGGGGTCCCGATCCCTCACCGCCGTAGCTAAGTCCTCAGGGATGGTGGCACAAAATTGCTCTTGAATCATGAGCTCCCGCACCTCTGCCAACGTGATCTTCCCGGTGGCCCCAATCCAGGCGTCCCAAACCTGCCCCAGGTGCGCCATCCAGGAGGCATACGTGTCCCCTGGGGTAGGCTGTCCGTAACGAAATTTACGGCGACAATGCTCGGCGGTGAGGGCAAACCTCTCTCTCACCGCTTCTTTGAACGCCCCATAGTCCAAGGGGGCAGTTTGGGTGTGAATACCCAGGAGGTCCGCCAGTTCCCCGCTGACCTGAGTCCTCAGGGCAGACATCCTTAAGTTGTCCGGCACCCTCTGCTCCAGGCAGGCAGCCTCGAACAGGGTGAAAAAGATCAGCACATCCTGTCCCGACTGGTAGGTGGGGAATTGCTTCCTGTCCCATTTAGGGGTCGTGGTGCCCCCACCCTGGGGTGCAGGGGTTCCCCCTTGTCCGGTGCCCATGGTCAGCCTGGCCAACTCCAGCTGCATCTGTAACGTTACTTGTTGCTGCTGGCACATTTCTTGTTGATGCTGCATCAACTCCCTGGCTTGCTGCCAATTGAGTTGGGGAAAGAGGGCATCCAACCCTCCTCCCCCCATGGCTCCACCAGCAACCCTTCTGTCGAGGTCTTCCTCTGCCTCAGGGTCCCTTATCTCGCTTCTCCTGCCGCTACTGGTAAGGCTGGGGCTACCCCACTGCTTGGGTTCCTGCCCTCCTAACAACGATGAGGGGGCTCCCCCCCTTCTTGCCTTGCAGTCTTCGGCCGCACCACCCACTCCATTGTGGAGGTCTGGGTTGGGGTCCCTGGGCTGCTCACTAGCTCTGCTTGCTCTTGGCTCAGGTTATTCATTTTCTTTGCTCTGAGCGCTCCCCAGCAATCTACTAGCCTGCCCGAAGCCCTGTTAGTTCCGACCGTCAAATGTGGTTTCCAATCGTCCCGTCGCCTGCCACCATGTGAAGGATCAGCAACCGGATCCTTTGCGTGAGTTCGGCAACTCTAGAGTTAACCGGCAAAGCAATACGGCTCGTATCGGCTTTCTAGTACGAGAGGAAAGACCACGCTCCTTTGTATGCCCAAATAAGGCGTTTTATTTGTTTACACAATAATCAGATCGGAACTAGCAGCCTTCTAAGAACACGTTTACAGTCAACACAACCTTAGCTGACCCGCGTCTTACCCAATGAGCGGGCTCCGTGGCTAGCAGATGGAATCTGGTCAATATCCTCACATCAAAGACAGTACCCTAGTCAATGTCAGCCCAGCTCCCGATCGGCGCTTCGTAGCAGAGAACGGTGTACCCGGACGGCTTTTGCTTAAGGAGGATCTGGCCCCGTGGTTCCCAACAACCCACTACCGGAAGGGAGAGGGGTTTTCTACCCCGGATTTCCCGCTCTCCCCACCCTCTGGGTCAGGTGGGGCTTATGCCTGCCCCTCAGTTTCAGGTGGGCTTATCCCTGCCCAGGCAAGAAGGTGACGTAGGGGTACTTTGCAGCTCTTTGAGACTGCCCTGTTCGTTGATGGTCCTTGATGGTCCTTCTTGGGCTTTTGTGGATCTCCGCCGAGGTCCTCCTTTGTTGGGGCTGATGACTTGTCTGGCTACCTCCCCGGTGATCTCATCCCTCCTCCCTCGCCCCCTCCCCGGGGGAACTGTGTGTGTGTGTGTGTGTGTGTGCAACTGGCGTTTGGGCTTTCTCCACAGTAATTATTTCTAACTATGTATATATACATACTTCTTAGCATTCAGAGGTGCCACTAGTTTTGAGAGTCCCGGGCAAATTCCTTTCTCAGGGGGATAGGGCACTGCCCCTTCCTTTTCTCTCTTTTTTTTAACTTGGCAGTGGTGGCAGCTCTAGCTTCTCCTCCTCTTCCTCCTTGCCCAGCCCCACTTGCAAAAGAAAGTGCCTTGGCAGCCTGGCTGCAGGCCCGGCAGAGCACCATCTTAAAAGACCTTTCCTCCCTTTGAATGCCTTTGGGGAAACATGGACAATGCAGGCACAGGAAAGATGGAGGGGTGATATATAAATCATTCCTGTGCCCTCATTGGCCATGTCCCCTCAAAGGCAGCATCTGATTGGTTCAGATAGCTGCCACTCAAACATTAAGGAGGGAAAGAGTCTTTTAAAATGAGTTCACTTTGCCAGCGGGCCTAGGGCTGGGCTAGGATCCAGGAGGAGCTAGAAACTGCTGCCCCCAGGGGATCATTTGGGGAACCCACAAATCTCTGTGGAACCCCAGATCTGTGCCCCATAGTCCAGCCCTGGCAGCATCACTAAGCATTTGCAAAATGTGACCCCTTACTTGGTGATTCATTTCCTCTTTTCTGGTGATGCCTAAGTGGCCACCCTACCCAGTAAACAGCCAACAGCTGGTTCCACTACAGACCTGAACTGCAGATGAAGCAGGTCTGAATGTATTGCTACCAGACGTCAAAGATATCAAGGTGAATGCAGTGTTTGTTTGTTTTTATATGCTGGAGATGTTTTAGTTGCCTCCCTTTCACCACCCCTACATATACACTGCAGTGTTTCTTCCAGGCAATGCACACAATTTCCTGAAAACCTGAACATGAAAGATGAGATGGAATCCTCTCTCAGAACAAGCCTGATAGACTTCTGTTTCTGTGTAGAACAAGGACACCCAACTAATACAATGAACAATTTGCAGGCTTGCAAGTTGTGATGTTGCAGAAACAACACAGAACCACCTATGGAACTGTTGTGGGGCTGTAAGATCATTAGAAACTGAGGTGCACTAGCTGTGCCATCACACACTACAAAATAGTAATGGTTTTGAATGTCTGAACTGGTCTGCTTGCAAAAGGAAAAGTCAAAGCATGTGAATCTTTTGGAGTTAATAAAACATAAGAGCCATGCTGGATCGGACCAAAGGCCTACCTACTGCAGCTTTCTGTTCCCACAGTGGCCAATCAGATGCCTATGGGAAGCCCATAAGCAGGACATGAGTGCAATAGCACCTTCCTGCTTGTGTTCCCCAGCAACTGGTATACAGAGGCATTTGATACTGGAGGTAATATATAGCCATCATGACTAGTGACTATTGATAGTCTTATCTTCCATGAATTTGTTTAATTCCTTTTAAAGCCATCCAGGATGGTGACATGTTGTAGTAGTGAATTCCTCCGTTTAACTATGTGCCATGTGAAGAAGTGCTCCCTTTTATATCTCCTGAAACTCCCACCGTTTTAGCTTCATTGGATGACTCCAGTTTCTAGCATTTTGGGAAAGGGAGAAAAGCCTCTCCCTATCCACTTTCTCTGCACCATGCATGATTTTATACACCTCAGTCATGTTCCCCCAACTCACCATTTTTTTAAGCCCCAAAGCCCCAAACATTGTAACCTTCCTTCACAGTAGAGTTGCTCCAGCCCCTTGACCATTTTGGCTGCCCTTTTCCAGCTCTAAAATCTTCTGAGTTATATAAAATTTATATCAAACTAGGTAAGGTATGCATTGAATGAATAAGTGGATGAATGGATGGATGAAGAGTCCCTCTTGCAATCTATCTAATCTCTTTTTGTCCACTGTGGTTTGAACTATGCAAGTTGATCTATTGGCAGCTGGGAGTTAATGCTCTAATTAATAATTTGTGCTTTTGAAAAGGTAATTTGGCTAATTGACTTTTTGGGCTTTTCCAACATGATTCTATAAATCCACAATATGCATGCATGGCTATAGTTAGAGCAGTCAAACAGTTCTTCGCTTTGTATGAAATAAGCTCAGTTCCATGTTCGTAAATCAAGTGTTGGCTTTCTCAGACCAGTGGTTCAGGTTTGCTGTTGGGCAACTCTCTGAGAAGCTCACCGCTTTTTTTATCATTTAAAAAATATTTACATACCACTGGCAATAAAGAACATCACAGTGTTTTACAAATTTAAATTAAAATGTGGCATTCATGCTGGCATGAGTACACCAATGCTGCACTGGCGTTTCCTTCAGTAAAAAGAATGACTGATCTGATGTCTGTCTTTAAATACCCATGTATATTCACTGTGGAGCCACAGCCCAATCAGGCCCCCTGTGTGTTTATGGACCCATGTGTCTCTTGAGCCACTCTCAGTGAAGCCAAACCCATCTGCCTTTCTCTCGGATGCGGTTTCCAGAGATTTCTAAGAAGTCTATGGTTGAAAGATGGGTGTTTTCCAATTTTCAAGACAGGAGGAACAGAAATTATTTTGCATTGCAGAGACGTTGTGGCTGAAAAGGGTTCACCCCAGCTCAAGGAGGCAGCCTCTGGTTGTTATTAGTTGTGCTGAGGATACAGAAGACAAGGGGCGGCATGCCAAATCCTACTGCAAAGCATAGTGATCACACACTCACATCTGGCCTTCATTAATTTTAAGTAGTCCGCTGTGGACAGAAGAATGAGCAGCGGGGGAAGGGAGCTAAACACCCTACTGAATGCTTTGGCTAGGAAGCTCTTACAACAGATTTTGTAAGAACTTGTTCCTGTACAGGGTCTATTTTATATGTGTGCATGTAGCTGTATGAACAGGCATGCACAAATGGGCCTAGGTCAAAGCTTGTCTATGTGGACCCAAGTCTTGGGAGAACAGGAAATCAATATATCCACACATATATCTCATAAGAGCTTTTACATGGCTATTGATTAAATGGAAAGTATATTAAGATGGTTATTATCACTTTCTGAAAATAGGTTGTGGGTTTTTAAAGTTAATTTTGGGCTCATTATCAGTTTGAATGAGTACATTGCCTATTGATGGTATCCTGCATGTGAATCCATATGTAACAAGGAACCTGTGGAAATCTGCACATAGACCAGCTCTGACCATTGCCAACTTACCTGATTGAAGGGGTCATTCACACTTGGGGGGGGCATGACCTGGTGGTTACATAGTGAGCCATGAGTTAACTTCTTGTGAATATCTAATGAGATCTTATCTCACCACATGATGCAAGATATTCAGAAACTGGTTTCAATGAAGATGTGTGATGAGTCATCTTAACATGTGTAGAAGCCATCCCAAAGACTGTTTCAAATGCCAGATATCTCCTTCAAAGAGCAACTTGTGGTAACTTGTTACATAGCCAACCATCTAAGTCATGGTCATGTGTCTCACCTAAATGGGTGCTAGATTGGGACACTGCTGAGTTGAGAGTGTGTTTTTTAATCTACAAATTCAGCTTCTGAGCCTGTAATAGATATACTGGCAAAATAGGCCTAGATAATTGAGTAATGTGCACTTGAGTAGTAGGGCAAACACTTAAAAATGTACATATATTTGAGTGGATGGCTGCTTATTCTTTAATTTGGCACATCTTTACCCCACCCTTCTCAAAAATGCTCAAAGCGTACATGACATTTACTCCATTTTATACTCATACTGGTTTTGTGAGGTAGAGCCTGTTAGCCTAAGAGATAGTGGCTTGTCCAAGGCCACCCAGTGAGTTACACAGTTGAGAAAAAATTTGAACCTAGTTCACCTTTGGCAGGTCCAACCATATAGTCACTACACAGGCTTTTTAAAGTAACTATTGATGTACCTGTGGTATATTGGAAGTACCTTTAAGGTGCATTTCATGCAGGGATGGGCAACTTGTAGGGCCCCAAGGGCTGCATGAGGTGTTGGGTGAGCAGCCGGGGACTGCAAACACACACTACTGGGGTGGGGGTGACATTAAAGCCCCCCCACACAAATATAGTCTCCCCAGCAATTGCCTCTCTCACACAAAGATACATACTGTACACTCAAACAAACACCTCTTCTTACCTCCCATCCACAGGAGGGATTAGAAGCTTAAACCTCCACTCCCTGTTAGGAGAGGAGAGGTGGCTGCTCTAGCTCACCAAACTCTGTGGTTTCTCCCTTGAGAGAAACCATAGAATACACTTGGCTAGATACTCTGTGTTTTCCCTCAATACTGTTATTCTTCAGAGAAACCATAGAGTAGGCTAGAGCAACATAGAGTAGGCTAGAGCATCAAAAGATTCATTTTAAGCCCCCAAAAGGAAAAAAAGGTACAGTAGGAGAAGGAATTTTGGGGGGGAGCAGCTAGGGCATGCACAGGTTGCACAGGAAACCCCTGAGAGCCACATGCGGCCTGCGGATTGTGAACTCTGATGTAATGGAACAGCCTGGTTTCCCCTCGGTTATTTGCCTGGTGTGGTTTAGTCCTACAGGGCCTAGCTCTCAGTTGTTCCATCTCTATCTGTGCAGGTTGGAGTGAGTGTCAAGCAGCATGCGTTTCTCTGTTGACCTATGTGTCTCTGCGGAGTGCTGACCCTAAAGCAGAATCTATGAGGGCAAGGAAGCTTGAGTAAGTACTCCACCCCTGAAACACACAGGTAAAGAGAAACAATTATCATACCTATGTAGAAGTCAAGGCTTCTCCTTAGGGAAGTGTGCTCATGCCCTCCTGTCAGTCCTGGAAAAGGGGAGGCAGAGAGACAAGGCAAAGGCTACAAGGGTAGGAAGACCTCAGTACGGGAGCAGTGGTTACTTCACCCTGTTCCCAAACACAGCGCTCTCTGAGCCACACCTTATTCTTAGGATAATATTTGTTATAATATATTTCAGTATTTCAAAAATTTATCACCCAGAGTTCTGTGTGCCCCTTTCCAAGTACATGTTAGCACATTCTTATATAGCAAATGTTCATTCTTCAGAGTCTGTCTAACTACAAATATGGGTGTTTTTCAGGAGATGGCATTGTATTTCAGTCTTACATGAAACGGGTTCACTTTAGTATGAACGTTTAGTTTTTGCTCTTTTTGAAGGCTTGTATTGTCCGTGTACACACACATTTTCCATTTAAATAGCTTCTTGTATGGTACCAAAGAGTCTTGTGGCATTTTAAAGACTAAGAAAGATATTGTGGATATCAGATTTCATGGGCTGAGGCCCTCTTTGTCAGATGTATCAACTACCTCAGCTATGTTTCTGTAAAACTCCGTAATATTTAACTGTTCGTAGAACAAAGTTGGAAGCCCATGAAGACTTGGGGGGGGGGGGGCTCAGCCCATTCTATCCTGAATCATTTGTGGAGGGAAGAAAGTGCTGGCAGGGAGGATGTTGAGGGAGGGGAACTAACCTATGCAATCCATGGCAGAGAGCAGTGATGGCTCCAGGTTTTGTGGAGGCCTTAGACAAGATACCCTTAATGGGTCCTCCACACTCTGTGAGCCTACTCCCTCAGTGCCGTTGTCACCAGTTGTTGCTGCGCCTCTTCCACCATCTTCATGCTTGTCAAGCATAGAGGCCATTAGCAAGCTGATCACGGCAGCTACTACAGCTTCTTCTCACCATCACTGTTTTCTGACTGCCTCTGGGCCAGACCAAGAGGTGGGTGGACAAGCAGGTTGCAGTGGTGAGAGGAGGAGCAGGTGGCGCAGCAGGAGCCTCTTGTCAGTGGGCCCCTGTTGAGATGTAGGCCCTTGGCAGGTGCCCTACCATGCCGATCATTGATGCCATCCCTGACAGATGCCAGCCCATGGCTGGCTGGGGATTCTGGGAGTTGTAGTCCAACATCTCTGGAGGGCAGCAGTTTGGGGAAAGCTGCACTAGTGCTTTAATGCCATAAAGTGAGGGAACTTTGGGTGATAACTGCAGTGGACAGCATTCTGTTCAGCCAACCCCAAACCTGAAAGGGACAGCAGAGAGAGATAGGTTAACTATTCTGCTGTAGGCTGGGGGGGGGGGGGAGAAATCTCAGATAAGGTGCATAGCCAGACCCCAACCTGAACAGTACAGCAAGGAAGGAGGAATTGCCTTGTTTTATCTTGTTGTGGGTGGGAGGGGGTAGAGAAAATTCTTTCCTCGCTGACTTTGCGGCTTCTCTACACGAGGCATTTACTGTGCACTTGTGGTTCCTCACTTACGGTAGTTTGCAGGTGTTTTACATGACGTCATCATCCTCCAAGGCCTCTCCTGTGGTTTGCAACCATTTCTCCAGCTTTTTTTTTTTAGATTGAGGAAAGTGCAGTATTATCTGGAAATCACACTATGAAAGGTTTGTGTATTTTTGTTATTCCACTGTTCCACAGCACCATCTTGTGGTTGTGTAATTGAACATATAGAAAGGTAGAGAAAGAAAAACCACGGGTGGGGGGAAGCATGTGTAAAGGAGCCAATCTTAATCCTGCAAAGAATCTGGAAGCAGAAACTTCAGTAAAGTGGTGGGTTTAAAGCCTCATGTAGAGAAGCCCTTTGTTGAATGGTGCTTTTGTCATTGCCAGGGCTTTTAAGTGTTTCCAAGGTCTGTTCCCATGGAAGGACTTTGTCTATGCATTGCCTCCTCAGGGGTTGTTTTGTGGGATGGGCATCTCCTTTGATATTGTTTTTACAAAGTAATGTTTATCTTCATCTTTGAGAAGATCCCCAGACACGCAGAGCTCCATACCTTGTTTGTAGGTGCTTGTGTTCCACCACCCTACTAGTTGACGCCGCTTCGAATTGTTGCAACGACTTCATTGCCTCCCCCTACAGGTGAAGCTGTAAACATGGACAACAGGGACTACCAATGAGAAAGTGAGGAGCTACACTTAGGAAGAGCAACTAATGATAGTACTCATTCTCATTCACTCAATCACCAGATGTATCTGTTGCAGCTGCTACCCATTGTTCATCTTTCCACATCCCAAGGTTTCTCTTCACAGAGGTAGTCATTCAACATATACAATTGGGGATCCATTTGCCTAGCATAGCAGCTGCCCAGTGTATTGAGACTATAGATCAGGGGTGGGCAACTGTGGGAGGTCATGGGGCCACTTTTGCCCCTGGACACCCCCCTCCCCACACACATACAGGCTGTACGCAGACTCTGTGGGTGCCAAAAAAATAAAAATTAAAAACAGCATCTATAGCGGCCACAGAGACAGAACACCAAAAGGATCAAAGTTAGCTTGTTTGCAAGCTAAGTTTGACCCTTTTGGTGCTCTGTAGCCACTACGGATGCCTTTTTTTTCCCTTTCAAAAAATGTCAGTTTGAGGGTAGCTGGGGTGGTGGAAGGTGTGTTGCCTACCCTTGCTATAGATCAACCTGCCCATTGTAGCCGTGGTAGTAGTATCAGTAGCAGAAACAGTAGTAGTAGTAGTAGTGATAGCAGTGATATAGGTTTCCAGAGAAATGTGCATCTGCTTCAGAGGTGGGTAACTTCCAGGGGTTTGGGGGCCACATTGCCCCCCAGGGGATGCCCCCACTGCCCCTGCTGCCACACTGCCGAGATTTGGCAGTGCAGTGACAACAATGAGGAAAAAGTAGCCTCTTTTCGAAGCCAAAATTTGCTGTTTGCCATCACTGCTGCACCACCAAATTTTCAGCAGCAAACCACCAATTTGGGGTTTGAAAAGGAGGCTACTTTTCCTCACTGCCACCACTCTGCCGTTGAATTGCGGGTGTGTGTGTGCAAAAAACGGCCAGGGTGGGCCACATGTTGCCCACTTCTGATCTGCTATATATCTACTATATTATACTATAATATACTATACTAAATCTACTGTCCATTTCCGCTTATGTTTGATGCAACAAGGAAATGAGTATTGCCTAAAGAAGCTAGTGTTTTTTAACATATTGTCAATTATATTTCTCTTTTGTTCTTGATGTTTATTGTGAAATAGTACTTCCTAGTGATTTGAGTCACCAGTGGCATGTGACTCAAATGTATCTAAAACACTTTCCACATGGTCTGGTTCCTGCCCTGTCTGATCCTGTTATACTCATGAGAGTGGTTAACATCTAGCCCTCTGCAGTGTTGTGGTATTCATGTTGCTGCGTGTGTGCGTGAGCAGCAGAGTGCGTGTGCGCATGGGAGATTTAAAATCCTGTCTGTGTGCTAGCAGAGGCCTGTTATTCCACACACAGATCTTCCAGATCTCAGCTCCCCCCCTTTTCGCAGCGTGCAGCGTGTTGTGAAGATGCCTGTAATCCAACTTGCTTCCAGCTTCCCCGTTTGCAGATTAATCCATGGAGTCAGGAAACACTCTGTAACACCACAGGTCTAATTCTACCTGTTTATTCACTTAGCAAGTAAAGTTCTACAGAGTATACATTTCCTAGTTACAGTCCATGTGCAGAGTATAAATGCATAGCAAGCATTACATCCAGTGGAGTACGGTAAGTTGAGCTTCACTCCACCTCAGCAAAGCAGTTACATTGTTGCAGTGACAAAGTCCAGCAAGAAGAACAAAGGAGAAGAGAGAAAGCAGTCCTGCTTCTCTCTAAGATGGCTTCAGACAGAAAAACAAGTTAGCACGTCATCAGAACATACAAACCATGTGACTAGCTCATAATGCTCCCACGGTCTAGACTCTAGGCTTCCCATGCGAAAAACACGAGAACCCAGAAAGACATAACAAACTTGTTTACAGCCATTCTATTCTTTCCATGTGTAAACAGTGTGCTACAGCAGGTGAAGTGATACATATCACAACAATTCAGAGTAGAAGTTTCATTGCAACACAACTCAATATGGTTTGCCAAAAATCTTGCAAAAGCTGCAGGTCCTGTAGTATTTTAAAAGGAATGGTGTCAACTGCATAATTCTATTGGTATCTGTACAAAAATGTACTGTGTTTATCTGTAAAATACAATGCATCATATATACCGACTGTATGGACAGCTGGTTCTACTAGGCCAATACTGGAAGCCATTTGCCTTATACAGCAATGGCTGTGGTGGTGTATATGGGGGTCCCGACTGGTCTGTCAGCCAGGCACTGATTAGATCCAGACCTTCTAAGCTTCAGCAAGGCTTCTGTATCATGTGGAGTCATGAAATGTAGTGCCCCACAAAAGCTATATAATGAAGGTGTGAACTTGAACTTCCATTTCCATGAGCCAAATTTTACATACTAGTTTTAGAGCCTGAAGATGCAGTTTTTAGAACACTTTCTTTTGTCTACAATTATTAAGTAATAGCCCATAGTTACAAGTCAAAATTCAAAATGCAATCCAATGGGAATATACAAGTGCATGGAAATTCATACAATGCTATGTTTGTGCTTCTTGCTAAATATGTAGCCAAGTGATTTTTTCTCTCCTTCAGTAAATGGACTAATAAATGAAAATGAGAATATTTCTGGCTTGCTAAATGTATCTAGGGCAGTTATAGTAATGATTGTTCACATGGACATGTAGGCATACCACCTGCATGAGCATGCACATATGTTAGTAATGACATAGGCAATTTTTAAAAAGATTATATCAGGGATGTTGAACCTCTCTTAGCCTGAGGGCCAAATTCAGTTTCAGAGAAGCTCATGGGGGTGGGCAGGGCTAAAAGCAAAAGCGATGGAGTTAAAATATCAAAAAATACCTAAAACTCTGGCATATTTTAGCTTAAACCTGTTACCACTTGCTGGTAACTAAGCCTTAGGAGAGGCATTTCAACCTTTTAGACTGAGAAAAACTGTGCAAAAGCCAGGAAACCACTAAACTCGGTGTTGGGGGTGGGGGCAGGGGAAGGGGCCATGGCCATATGTGGAACCTCGGAGAGCCAGATTGGAACCCCAGGTGGGCCATATTTGGCCCATGAGCCTGACATTCAACACCCCTGGACTATCCCATGATAAAGGCAAGTGCAAAAAAGTAAAGCAAAATCCTTCTTCTCAGTTGTGATTGCAAAGTCTTATTTATTTATTTATTATATTTATACCCCTCCTTTTTTCCTGAAAGGAACCCAAGGTGGCTTACATAATCCTCCTCCTCCTCTCCATTTTATCCTCACAACAACCCTGTGAGGTAGGTTAGGCTGAGAGTCAGTGACTGGCCCAAGTCACCCAGTGAGTTTCATGGCTGAGCGGGGACTAGAACCTGGATCTCCCGAGCCCCAGTCCAACACTCTCACCACTACGCCACATCCTGCATTGCTATTCTGGGAGGTGAAGGGCATAGTACACCCAGCCTGTCTCCACCCGAAAACTGAGTAATTAGTTATGGTTTTACACCTTACTTTGCAGACTTATAGTGCAATCCCTTGTGTGTCTGCTCAGGGATAAGCACCACTGAATGCATTGGGACTCCCTTCCATGTTAAGTGTGCACAGGATTACAGCAGCCTTCCCCATCCTGGTGCCTTCCAGATGTGTTAGACTACAACTCCCATCAACCCTGACCATTGATCATGATTGTTGGGGCTGATGAGAGTTGTAGTCGATGACGTCTTGAGGGCACCAGGTTAGGAAAGGCTGGATTATGGCCTAAATCATTCACATTCCATCTGATATTGGTGCTGTAAGTTTGGATGCAAAGTCAGTGCCACTTCTTATGATACTCCGTATACTCACAAAACATATCCAAGCACAAAATGTATACAGCTTGTATCGGTTGTGAATAACATAGTTTCATAGTTCATAGAGTTGGAAGGAACCTATATGTGGCCATTGAAATCACTGCTTTTTCTCAGTCATGTATACAGAAGTTAAGATTGGAAAAGGACTGGTATTCCACATCCATGTTGCTTGCCATGAAGTATCATAACAATCAACCATCAGGGTCTGAGGTGTTGCAGGCGCAAAGCTCTCATTGTGTTCTGTTTTCTAAAATGTGTTCTATTATTTCTCCCCCTCCTTCTTCTGTGTGTGTGTGTAGGTCAGCTTTCTCCAATCTGGTGCCTTCCAGATGATTTGGACTTCAACTCCTAGGATTCCTGATCATTGACCATGCTGTCTTGGGATGGTGGGTGTTGAAGTCCAAAATATCTAGAAGGCACCAGTTTGGGGAAGGGTGGTGTAGGTAGGTACACATGTATCACCTTCCTCTTAATATTCAAAATGTTCACCATTCATTGTAAAAAGTGTTATTGCTGCAGCGTCCCTCCTTCAGTTTACAGCTGAAGAAACAATTATTCTTGAAGTGTTTGCTTGTTGTTGTTTTTAAAACACACCTTGAAGTTGAAAATATATTTCTTTCCCCCCAAAAAAGTCTGAAGTAAATACTGAAACTGCATTTGTCTTGGTGATGGCAAACCTAGTGACTAGACTTGTCCACATTAATAGCGGTATCTACTGTGCAGCTTACATGGGCTGTTAATTCATGCAGCTCATAGACTACTGAGATGGGTAATACTGAGGAATGTATTGAAAAGGCATTGTATATTGAAGATATATATATTCTGCAGTAAAGCAAATAAAATGGGGTATTCCAAAAACAAAAATCAGTTTCCTGCTTCAGAAGGTACGTATATTGTGGGGTCATCACTTGTGAGTTGGACTTGTGAGTTGGACATGCCCATCTTGGCTGGTAAAAGACAGTCAGGAGAAAATAAGTATTTTCTGGCTGGGGTTCTCATGTTTTATTCATGGTGTGTAGGATGCCAGGCAGCCTTAAATCTGTGACCATTCCACCCATGCTTTACATGTTCATGTAGATTCCCTGGTCATCTACCACCCTGCCTTAGCGTTCACTTTTTAAGGAGAGCTTTCCAGGCCCTTTGCCAGTCCAGTTTTCAGCATAGATATGGCACTGAGTCATAAGGAATTTGTGGCCTTGGATGATGAATTCCACCTACAGACAGAGCAATTGCAGCTTATTGATCCTGTTAGAGCTAGTATCTGGAGAACCACTTTTTGGGAGGGAGGTCCCAGAGGATGGCAATGGGCAGCTGCTCATTGTTCCCCAGGAACATTTTATGAGGACCCTTCAGGAGTCCACTCTTGCACGCTCTCTCCTGCTGAACAAAATCATGTGGAGACTTGGAGATCAATTATTGATGGCACCCACTTTTCATCATAACTGGCCATAGTGGGGTACTGGATATGGGCAAGCTGATGGAAACTGAAAAGCCAGTGATGAGATATTATTCTTTGGGATGGGCGGGGGTGTAGTAGTAGTAGTAGTAGTAGTAGTAGTAGTAGTAGTAGTTGTTGTTGTTGTTGTTATTATTATTATTATTATTATTATTATTACGACGAATTATTATTATTATTATTATTATTATTATTATTATATTATATTCATTTATAACCCACCTTTTTCCCAATACTGGGACTCAAGGCGGCTTTACAACATTAAAATTTGTACAGTTAAAACATATAAATAGAGAAATACAAAAGTTAAAAATATAATTAAATCAGCAACCCATCCTTGATGAGATTCAGACCTTTTTAATCATGCGGGGCAGTGACTTTGAGCTTCTTTGTAGCAAGCTGCTGACCAGGAGCACTTTTGACTTGGTAAGACTCAGCCTTTTCCCTGAAGCTCAGAAAACATTGTCCATGCCATTGTAGCTTAAGGTTAGAACACTGAGTCTACATGAGCCTGCCCTCAGGACTGTTCTGAAGTTTCAGGTAGTCCACAAGGCTGCGCATTGTTCCCTGACGTGTGTGGGTTGTTGACAGCAGACTACACTCTTACTCCAGTGTCAAAATTGGCTCCCTGTTCCAATAGCTTTGTGGACTATATTCCAGATGTTGGTTGCATAACCCACAAAGGCTGCAATCCTATGCTCACCTGGGAGTAAGCCCCATTGAACTCAGTGGGACTTACAACTCAGTAGACATGCATAGGATCACACTGTAAATGGTTTAGGCCTAGCATATCTGACAGCCTGCCTCCATCCCTATGTTCTGTCACAATATATGATCAGCCCTAACATCTTTTTACATATGCCACCAATGTGCCAATTTAGGACCTCAAGAACATGCAGAGAGGTGTGGGTTGTTGTTTTTTTGCAGATGCCCCTTAAGTATTCTATAGCCATCTCCTTTGGCAACTTGTCAAGGCCTGAGTCTGAACATTTTCTGCAAGTGTGACTATTTTTGACCAACTTGTCATAGCTACTGATAGGGTAATTTAAGGGTCAAGTTTAATGTTTATAAGATTTTGTTTATTTTGTATAACAGGTTGGTGTCATATTTTTTTAAATATATTGTTACTCATCCTGAGCCTTTGGGATGGTGCAGGCTACAAATTTGATATATACATAAAATAAATATGAGCAACTACTTTTAAGCAACAGCACATGATCAGTGCAGGAAAGTTTCCCTCCCCACCCAATATACCTCACCATCTTTTTGGTCTCTGAGAAAGTAACAGAAGCCTTATAAATGTCAAACAAATATGAAATGCCAACATCACATGTGCTAAAGGGCAGTTATTCTTGGTAATGCTACTGGTGACCACATTTCCAGCAT
This sequence comes from Shinisaurus crocodilurus, assembly GCA_021292165.1. Lineage (NCBI taxonomy): Eukaryota > Metazoa > Chordata > Lepidosauria > Squamata > Shinisauridae > Shinisaurus > Shinisaurus crocodilurus. The sequence continues at coordinate 204,978,945 of CM037876.1, read as the reverse complement.
TATTTGCTGGCTGAGAAAGTTGGTTTTACAGGAAGAGAGCATGAGAACACAAGCCCCTAATTCAATTGTATTCAATAATCATCTAGAAATAGCAGCTCTTCTCTCCTTCCTAGCTCCCCCACACCAAGTTCTTTCTCTGCTCCTCTCCCAATGTAAACTTACAACCACTAAGAACGATTATTATTAACCAGCAGGGTTGTCTATATATTTTAAGGTTTTAACTGGCATCAGAATAGCCATGGACACAGTGTGCATATACTCCAATGTCATCCCCTGGCTGAATTCTCCACTGTTCCAGGGGAAGAGGAGACATTGGAAACACAGACCTGGTTCAGTGGATTATTTTAAGATAGGGCATAAATGAACCTCTTTCCTGTCCTGGAAAAAAAGAATATTATTTCTATTTCTAAAGAGTGGCTGAGCTCTTTCTAAATGAACCAGTTCAACAGTTGAAATGGAAGACGGAAGAGGAACTCTCTTGCCAGACTTGAAAGGGATATTCCTTGAAAAGCAGACCTGCTGGCATGCAGTCCACCAATTAAATAAAACTGAAGCTGGACAAATGCAGGTGTGTTGAAGAAGGAGGGATAGCCTGCCCTTTCCATGCAGAATGAGTGTCTGTCTGTCTGCTGAACCATATATTTATGAACAGGATTTGCAAGACAGGGTACATACATCTTCTTTCAGACATTCATGCAATGCGTAAGGGGATAGTGGGGCTGTGCCAACAAGCCCCACCCTACCACTGCTGTGCTCACTAGCCATCTGTCTAGCCGCTGTGAGAATGGGCCCTACATGCATTCAGATGTACGTGTACAGGCAGTCACCAGGTTATGAACAAGTTCCGTTCTTAAGAATGTCTTTAAGTCAAATTTGTATGTAAATCGGAAAAGCATAGCATTCTATACGTTAAAATTGGCATTTACGCAAATTGCATAAATTACGCAAATTGCGTAGTATACTGCGCTATGTACTCTACATAAACGACGTAGTGCCGGGGTAGGGATGTAACGGTTCACCCTGCGCGGGCCGAAATTGGTCCCGCTCATGTCCACGCGGGGCTTGTGCGGGCCTAACAGGCCTACCTTGCCCAGCGGCGGCTCACCTCTCCGCGGCGAACTGCCTGCGCTGCCTGCACCGGGACCCTGCGCAGGTGCGCTGGACCCCTGCGCAACATATTGCGCCTGCGCAGGGTCCCCGTCGCGTCACTTCCGGGGCCAGATGTGACGCGACGGGACCAGCGCCGGCGGCTCGAGCGGTGCGGAGAACTGCTCTGCGCAACTCAGAAGATCGAGGTGGGGGGCCCACCCCCGCGGAAAGCCAAGCCAGCGGAGAGCGCGAGCACATTACTATGCCGGGGAACCCAGAAGTCCGTTCTTAAGTATGGGTTGTCTGTAAGTCGGACGTTCTTAACTCGGGGACTGCCTGTATACAGCTCCTCCATACAAGAAGGAATCACCCAGTAAGGCCCATTCTCACTGTGGCCAAACGTGTAGCTGGGAAGGGCTAACTCTAGGGCAAGATGAAGGGTTCTCGCTCTCCCATTAGTCTAGCACTGTACCGCACTGCCTGCTGAGGTTTGGAGCTATGCAAGCAGGAAGATGTGTTTAATCTAGCCCCAAACTTGAGTGGTACAATGTGGGGAGCGGCATTCCTATCTCCCCCTCCCCATGCTACATGGGATAGTTTAAGGGACAGGGAAATTGGGTTCAGGGGTTGTGAATCTCATGGCACACATCCCTCAAATCAATTTTCACATGTCACCCCAGTATATTTTAGGTTGTTAAGCCTCCATCACTACCCTTAATCATAAAATTACACATTCTGCCTGACCTCTGATTCCTTTAAACTCCCTTTTGTGGTTCCAACTATATCCTGCACTAAAGGTGGACTGCACTAAAATGCAGGATTTCTCCATTATTTTCAATGGGCAGTTTTCACTTCCATCCTGGGGGAGAACAAAACATTGTGTTCAATATGAACCTGGAAGTCCCCTCTTTAAACAATGAGATGAATTACTCTCTATATATTTTTAATCTTTATGCCGTTGGCATTCTACAGATCTTGGAAGTTCACAAGGTCTTTGGGTTAGGGAGTTTAAAATGTCTTAATTTAGGAACATAAATACTTCTGCATACCTTGAGAGCCCCCAAGTATGTAGAAAATTATTACCTTATTTTTTGGCTGTTCCTGTTTTGCTTCTAAACTGATAGGCACTCAACCATCTGAGTTCAGTATTAGAGAGGAGGAAGAGGAATCGTTGTGCTGTGTTGTTTCAAGAACTGCAGCTTTCTTATTAAATTAATAACAAGGCAGCTTTATAAGAGGAATATGAACAACATAGACTGAGTCAAAGAATTGATTGAAACTATATGGTAGCAATCATGTGAGTGCCTCAGGACTATGCAGAATAATTGCCAGACTGACAGCTGTGCTGTGCACACACATTGTTTGTGTGAAACTGCACCTTCACACGATCTACATGACCACTGGAAGTTATGCTAATGATAGCCACCTGGATAACCACCCCCATGTGGAGATATCTGTTTATACAAATCATCTTTCCATGTGACGCCTTCAACCACCAGCTGGTACGAATGAGTCCCTAAATCCAACTATGTGAGCACAACCCACTCAATCGATTGTACTCAAAGGTATCAACTTTTGTCTCTCCTAGCCCCCACAAGCTGTTTCTTTGCTCTTCTACCAAAGCTTTTTCTACTGAAGCCTCCCTCCTGTCCTGCTATGCCATCCCTACAACTGTACCAGCCTATTTTTCCCCAAAGAAGATCCCAATGTGTTCTAACTCCAAAGATCTTTATTGAGAAACTACCATTTTTGATGGCTTTTGTTGCCCCTGTAAGAACAGCTAAAAAACTACTTTTCCTTTAGAAGGCACTATTAGGCATCACTTGTATGAGGGCTGCTGATGGGGTGGGTTGCTGGTTCTAGATGGGAAATGCAAAGAACTGAGCTTCTGGGTTGTGGGGTGGGGTGCGATTATAGAAAAGAAGGCTCTGAGAGACTACAGAGGGGCCTTGCATGGGGAATGCTATTCTTCCACAGATGCTTATATGGAAGGGATGTACATATGGCAGCAGCGGGGTGGGGGAAGGCTAAATTATTCTAGCAAGTATAATGTAGGCTGACAGGAAAGGCACTTCTGCAGTTGTAAGTCCTTCTTAGTGACAGTACCACGTGGGTAATGAGTCCCGATCCACTCAAGAGATAGCTGAAAGGATATTTCTAACTTCTTCCTGAGTTGCTGGTTCGGATGCTGGATTGCGAACATTTCATCAAAAAGTGGGTGGTGTTAATATCAGTACAGTCATGCCTTGGATTGAGAGTATAATTCGTTCCAGAAACGTGTTTGTAATCCAAAATATTCTTACATCAAAACGAAATCCCCCCAAAAAAATGTGTACAGAGATTTTTAATTTAAGCCGTACTACAGTACTTGTATTGCAAGACGTCGCTTGTATATCAAGTACAAAAAAATTAAATAAATATTTAAAAATTTGCTTGTCTTGCAAAACGCTCTCAAACCAAGTTGCTTGCAATCCAAGGTATTACTGTACTTAGCCATTGCACAAATGCAAAGCAACTATACATGACATTGTGTTAGGGGATTGTATAATACGAAGTGCCAAATGACTGCATAAGTTCTGTTTTTTCAATTAAATATAGGATTTCCCCGCAGGTGAATCCTTTGGGAAACATTGCTGTAGGGGGGTGGGGTGGAAGAAGGGTGACTTGAAGACACAGCTGAAGTTGACAGGATAACAAGCTCCTTCAAGGTTGCTGTGCAGATTACACACAGGTGGCTCACATGGCAAGAAAAAAACAAATGAAGTGGCAAAAGACTGCAGGAGGTGGAGGGAGGAGATGCCGAGGAAGGAGAGAGGTTGCAGGCTGCCACAGTGCAATATGTTGCTAGGCAGACTTCAGGAACTAAGATCACTCGTAGGAGAGAGCAACAGCATTTTTGGCCACTCTTGCCCAAAGTCTTGGTGGCACTTCTCAACAAGCCATGAAGAAATAGGTCTCCCAGGTTCAGATGCCATGACAACCCATTGTGGGTAAGATAACCCATAGAACAAGCCATGGGTTGCCACGGTGGCTTGTTTGCAAATATTAAGCCACCTGTGGTAGATGTGCTGGGTTTGGATGACACAATAACCCATCATGGCTAGCTGCCCACAATGGGTTGTCATGTCATGTGAAGCAGGTCATTGGGTTTGAAAGCTGGGCTTGAATATTACTGGGTTACTGTTTTATTTAGGAAAAATCTATGGGGGGGAAATGAAAGCGGGGAATAGAAAAATATCCAATGGAAAAATACAGTATAGCGAATATGGAACCCCCACTTGTGCTAGCATGGTTTACTTGATCTAATTCAAAGCATAGGCTTCCCGTTAGCTAGAGAAAACCATTTTAATTGAATGACCCTTGAGATTTTGGGGATGTCAGATTGTAGGGGAACATGGATTTAAATTCTAATAATATATGGTGTTGATATAGTGATGTAGGTGTGAGAGGAGGGGGAAATTTATAAGCTCAAAATGGTTTTATAAAATATGGATATAAACACTAATTTTGGAGGCACATGATACTGATATGCATTTGGATGAAATACATTTATTTATTTATTTATTTAATAGATGTATATCCCACTGAACATTTTTTAAAATATCTCTAAGCGGTTCACAAAATACATAATACTATACATTAAAATACAATTAAATTCATAAAAATTGCTAAAACAAAGCATTAATTAAAACATTGAAATCAATTAAAATGACACCTTAACAAACAAACAGACTGGGCAGTGCATTCACTCAAGGAAGGCCTGGGTAAAGGAATGGGTCTTTAATTGGCACCTAAACCATGATACTGTTGGTGCCTCACAAATACTAGTGGGGAGATCATCCCATAAATTGGGCTCCACTATAGAGAATGCCCGCTTCCTGGTTGCTGCGAGATTCATAGATCATAGAGTTGGAAGGGGCCTACAAGGCCATGGAGTCCAACCCCCTGCTCAATGCAGGAAACTAGAGGAGGGGTCTCCCATCCAAGTAATAACCAGGCCTGACCCTGCTTAGCTTTCCACACTCAGACAAGCTGAGCCAGCATGAGCCACATGGCAGTCTTCAAGTCATGGTACAACCAGCAAGACCTCATAGACTTAACTATCGCACATATAGGGGAAGGGGATCTGCCAGGTAACCTGATCCCAAGCCGTTCAGGGCTTTATATGCTAACAGCAAGACCTTGTACTTGGCTCGGTAGCTAATAAGTAGCCAGTGCAGTTGCCTTAACACTGGTGTGATATGTGCACGGCCAGGCACTCCACTCAACATCCTGGCTGCTGCATTCTGCACCAGCTGCAGCTTCCAGACCTAGTATGAGAGCCTCATATAAAGCACATTACAGTAATCTAAACATGAGGTTACCAATGCATGGACTACAGTGGTTAGGCTATCCCTCTCCAGGAAATGGCGTAGCTGATATATCAACCTGTGTCAGGATTCAGTCTCAGTTTGTTGGCCCTCCTCCATGCTTCCTTCAAAAGGTAACAAAGAATGGATTGTCATTGTGCTGAAAAGAGATACTGTACTGAGAAGGACCCCAGAGGGGACTGCATCCATCAACATCTCCATCAATTATTTGGATAAAGGAAGTGGGCTTCATAACTTTGCAGATGATACAAAACTACCAGGGACTTCAAATAATTTAGAGTGTGAACCAAAAACTCTAGAGTTTGACAAATGGAGGAGTTGGATTGCTATCATTCCAACAGGGATAAACTGCTACATATATTATTTTATGAACTTCATTCATTAGAGCTTACTATTTTCATATCACATCCACTGAAGTAATGGGATATTTGTTCCATGCAGTAGCTAAGCAATGGGTTCTGAGCAGCCAGGTACTAGAAGCTGCTACTGTAATGCCCTGTTTATACTCGTACCTTTCATCACTGTGTTTTACCCATGGCCTAACTAGTTATTTTGTTGAGTCTGGGGATGGAGAGCTGGGTTGTAGATGCAAATCATCTACAAGACATGCTCCCATACTAAAACACACAAAAAATATATAGAATACTGTAGGCAAAAATCGGTATTGCCCACAGTATTTTACTGTGGGCAAAAATCAGGCCAACTCAATGTTTGCTACTGAAAACAATCCTAGATAACTTCTGTAAAGGACTCATGTTCTGAATCTGGCAACTTGCTTAGAGAAGCAAGTCCCATAATTGTAGAATAGCCACCAAGAGCTGTACTATTTATATCACCATATGGATTTGGTGAATGAATGGTACAGTTGAAAGAGGGAATATTAAGCAATCTTGGGCATTGTGATAAGACTTAAGAAAGAAGACAACCTGGATCATTTGTAATGCTCTGAAAACAATATTGTCCTAACTCATGGAAACCCTGGTTTAGAAATAATAACAGTGAATTAAGATTTTACCCCTACCTTGAAATAATTTATTGTGTGTATAAATTCTCAAAATACCCAAATGCCTTGTGTGTGTAAATTCTCAAAATACCCAAAGAACAAGATTCCCAATACAAATTACCTATAGTTTGTATTCTTTTGCACTGTTTCTGAAATGTTCTTTGCATCCAAATCCCTTATCTAAACTGATCTTCTTAGTCTCTGGTCAGCGGAATCCTATGAGGGTGCCCGTAACCCTCCAAACCCAGAGGATTGCAGGCATCCTATGCAGGGTGGGAGGAGTGCGGCGGATCGGATATCCACTGCTCTCCCTCGCTCTCAGAAACATCTAGATGGCCAGTTTCGGCCATCTAGATGTTTTTCCTCTCCTCGCAAGGAGGAGAGGATGAGGCACCACCTGGATTCATCAGAATCTGGTGGAGCCTTGCTCCTCACCTCCCTGCCCCCAGGAATGCCCACTCTATGGGGGAACCGAACAGTCTTCCGTGTTCAGTTCCTTGCCAGTGCAGAAACAACTGCACTGGCTACTGGGGGCGGGGGGGGGGGCGGGTGCGTTCCACGGTGTTGCAACCTCGGAGTCGGAAGGGATTTCCGACATCCCAGGGGCTTCCAGCCCCAATCCTATGTCCCCCCACACAAAGTCAGAGGGACACAGGATTGCACCCTAAATCAAAGAATTATTCACTACATGAAAAATTGTAGGGCACACACAGTCCCTGTATTTATTCATTTTATTTATTTACAACATTTATAAACCTCTTTACATCTAAAAAATAATAATTCCCGAGCAGTGAGCAGTGTCAAAATACAGAAGAATAAAATATTTAAAGTCAGATTATACCAATAAAACTGTGGCTGGTGTTTGCTTTTTTTTACTCGGGAAAGGTTTATTTAAATAAAAATGTATTTAGCAGACACTGAAAACAGAGCAATATTGGCGTCTGCCTGACATCACAGGGAATTCCACAGAGAAGGAGCCAGTACACTAAAAGCTCTCCACAGAGTGGACTCTAAACTGACCTCAGGTCCATGTGGAACTACCAGGAGCACGTCATCAGATGACCTTGGTAACTGGGCAGGTTGATAAGGAAGAAGGTACGCTCTCAGGTATCACGGTCCCAAGTTGTTTAGATCTTTATACACCAATAACAAAACCTTAAGCCTGTTAGCAAGTAGGCAGCCAGTACAATTCCCTCAGCAAAGTTGTTACATGCTGAAAAGGAGCAGCTTCCAACAGGAACCAAACAGCTGCATTCTGCACAAGTTGCAGTTTTTGGACCAACCTTAAGGGCTGCCTCATATAGAACACATTGCAATAATTCAGTCTTGAGATTACTAGTGCCTGTACCACTATGACCAAGCTCTCACTATCCAGGAGAGGCCGTAACTGTTATATTAGCCAAAGCTGATAGAAGGCACTCCGAGCTGCTGCCTGTAGCCACTTGGGCCTCCAGCAAAAGAGATGGTTCCAGGAGTACTGCCAAACTACAGACCTGTTTTGGGGTTTTTTAGAGGGTGTGCAGCCTCAGCCTCATCCAGAATTGGCACTAAACCAGGACCCGGAACCAGTCATCCACAGGGCCTCCATCTTGCCAGGATTCAGCTTCAGTTTATTGGCCCTCATGCAGTCCATCACTGAATCCAGACACTGATCTGGGACTTGCACAGCCTCACCTGATTCAGATCTCACAGGGAGATAGAGCTGTCTGTCATCAGCATACTGATGGCACTTTGCTCAAATCCCCCAATGTCCACTCCCAGTGGCTTCATTTGATGTTAAACATCATTGCAGCTAAGATGGTACCCTGCAGAACCCCATAGCTCAGTTGCCAAGGAGGCAAGGAATTACTCAGTATTAATCTCTGAAACCAACCCCGCAGGTAGGACCAGAAACACTGTAACACATTGCTTCCAATGCCCAACCCATGGAGCCGGTCCAGGAGGATACCATGGTCAATGATACACTCCCACTGTCCCTCTTTTGATAAAGGTCTTCCATAGGGTGACCAAGGCTGATTCAGTCCCATAACTAGGCCAGAACCCAGATTTAAATGGGTCTAGATAATTGGTATCTTCCTAGGGTGCCTGCAATTGTCCTGCAACAACTCTCTCAAGTACCTCCCCCAAGAAAGGGATATTCATAACTGGGCAATAGTTGTCAAATTCCATTGGGCCCAGAGTGGGCTTCTTCAGGAGTGGCCACGTTCCTGCCTCCTTAAGGGCAGCAGGCACCACTGCTTCGTGTAAAGATACATTTACCACACTCTGGACATCCACCTATCTAGCTCTTATTAGCCAAGAAGGGCAAGGATCAAGAGGGCACTTAGTTGGTCACATTGCTGCCCACACTGCCATGCACTAGACATAATGTGTTCTAATATGTGCTAGGTCATCTTCACTTTTAGTCTTGCACCATTTGCCTTCCAGCCAATGTGTTCAGCCTGTTTCACTGTCTACAGCTCCCCAAAGTCACTTGATTTAACTTTGCTCCTTTCTACAGAATATGTTTGACTAGGGATGGTGATTCTACCAAGCCCACTTTTGCTCAGTTCATCAGATTTCTATTTATTCTGCCCTGTGTGTACTGCAATTTGAGAATTTTGTCTTTAAAAGTCCACATGAAAATGTGTACATTCTTTTATGTGGATTTTTCCTCATGTATGCATTTTTGCATGCACCTTTTAAAATGTATGCATTTTCTCCATAGTATAAAGTGATATTGTGTGCATTTCCCCCTAATACTCCCATTTTTGTGCACACTGTTTCTTAATATACACATAATTCTGACAGTGTGAGTGTTAGAACCATTGTATTAATTATCAGATCTTAACTCTAAACTTTGCATTCTGTTCCAGAACCTAAAATGTAATGGCACTTAAGGGTTAACCAAATTTGGGATTAAAGGGGTTAACCAAGTTTGGTTCTAAAATAGTTTCAAGTTTGGAAATGAATTCTAATCCCATCTTCAGAAATGAGACGAAGTCTCAAGTTCAGAAAATATTCTAAGACCTAGCTTTAGAAAGTAAAGGGTTAAAATTATTTGCAAGTTTAAATATAAAATATAAAGCCTAAGAGCTAAAAAGATCCATACTTACCCAAATTCTTGTGTCCGGTGGTCTAGTAAAGATCAAAGGTGAAGACTAGCAGAAGCAAGAGAGCAAATCAAAGTGAAGATGAGCTCTCACTACCTGAGCTTTTATATACTTATTCTGGTCAGAGGTAGGGGCCCCAATGAGTGGAGAAACAAACTATCTTCCAATCAAAAATGAGGTGAAGGGGTAGTGAGACTACTACCCATTCACCAATCAGAAGTGGCGTGTCTACTTATCTGTAATTCTGTTCGAACCTGAATAGCTACAAGAATTCTGGGTTGTTTTTTCAATGACTTGAGCATGCTGAAAAAGTCAATTCACTCTTTTGATAACTCAGTATAATACATTTATGGCAATGCATACAATCAAACAAACAGGAGAAGTACAATCACAATCAGATGGAGAATCAGCTGAAAGATAGATGTGGCTTTAGCTGAATAACCCATGAAAATATCCCACCAGTGATGAACTGTCAATGGCTGCCTCTGTTTGCTTAAAGCTTTGTTATGCCAGATCTTGATTAGTCCTGATGGGTGTCTGGATTCCAGCTCTCTCATTGCATCAGTAATCATTTGCTCTATTTTAATCAAATTCTCCAACTTATCCCAGTCCAATATCAATATTCCATGTTGGAAACATCTCACGAGATATCATCTGGTGACTGTTAGGCTGGAATCCTGAAAACTTGACCGCTCACAGTAACTTCAGTAACATTACAGTTGCAACTTTCAGTTGGCATCATATAAAAGTGTTATCATGCCATAACATTAATTAGCATAAAATCACAAGTCCAGGGTCTTCTTGCCCATGGGTCTGGTGTATGAGTCTGGTGTCTTTTAGGGGGGTCTCCTTATAGGTTTCCCCCAAACTCTCAATCAGACTATCCAACCATTCCAGATCAAATTAGCCATCTGTCATTTGAAGCAGCCTCTTCAATCTTCTGTCAGCAAAATTATTTACCCCTTTCAGTGCCAGATTGACATTCTTGAGCTTGTGTTTTTTGCTCAAGGATATCACATTTTCCCAGCAGTCACTGCAAGAATTCATACCTGTCCGGATGTGATCCTTTCTTGAGATCGCATCCATTCTTTCTAGGAATGCTAGCAATATTCAGGCTGTTTGAACACTGGGACTCATCAAGCTCACCTCAGATGAGAGACAAGCTTTACAAACCCCAAACCCTTCTGCTTGGGGAAGAGAATTCACAGCTTCCCCCCACTTTTCCCCATTCTCAAAAGCTGTCCCCACCACCCTCAGCTCCCCCAAACACATTCTCCCCTTCCCTGTCCTTCCCTGTAATTGGCAGTGGGAGCAGCAGTGGAGGTGAGTGGTGAAATGAGAGGAAGGGAGGATTTTTACTACTTCCCTCCCTTTCTTCCTATCATAATAGCACATCAAGGCACAAGGAACCATGGGAGATGTAGTTCTCTCAATGGCTGCTACATAACTCTCGAATTGGCTCAGAAACATTACCAGTGATGTTTCAAAGTTTCGTTTTGGAAGATTGTGGGTAATTTCAAAGAGCTCAGCCATGTCTAATTGTCATTTCTATGTGGAATGTAGTTATGCAAGGGGCCAGGATCAAGAGATGTGTGTGCATACATACATACATACAAAATCCTTCTATTCATGCATGCATGCGGCGGAAGGGGGTCCTTCTAATAGCTGCGTGTCATTCTTTATGGGGTGCTGGTCCAAAGGGCCCAGAAGGGGCTTTTCAGTGGCTATGGGGGACTGCAGCCAGAAGGGGAGTTGAAAAAAAATGCTTTGGGCCCTGGCTGGGGATATTGGATAGTGTCTGTGACAATATTCATAACAAGCTACATACCTCCCTTCCCATAGCCACACCATTTTAAAATGAGATTTAATATTTGTATTCTGAATTTCCAACAACAATATTAAGCTCAAAGCAGCTCATAACAATAACAAAGAATCAAACATATAAATAACATTTCACTCAATATATCCATATCAGTATAATATAAAATGAAAACATGTCAATAATGCAAAAATAATAAGCAATTCTACATGCTGAGTAAATGCCACCACACAAAAACTGACTAGCCCCATCCACAAGAGGGTGGGACTGGTCAGCAGGATGGATAAAAACTGATTTTAAAAAATAATAATAATCAGATTTTAAGCAACACAATTTATTGCTTATAGCCAATGGCCATCACAATACTGACTGCAGACTGCAAAAACCATTTAATACAATACAATAAAACAAAAATACAGTGAAATAGTCGGAATTTAAAACGCTCCTTCTGTGCTGCTCCCTTAGAGTTTGGCAGTAATTTGGCCTACAAAGGCAGCCCTTATTTTTCTTGCAGCTAGTGCAAATAAAGCAATCCTATAACTGATAAATTTATCCACGTCAGCCAGCAGCCATCTAATTTTAAAGTCGTCTGACTGACCTTCCAACGTGTCCTGGAAAGGAGATACAGTCATGCCTTGGATTGAGAGCATACCGTAATTCGTTCTGGAAACGTGCTTGTAATCCAAAACACTCTTATATCAAAACGAAATCCCCCCAAAAAAATTTGTACAGAGATTTTTAATTTAAGCCGTACTACAGTACTTGTATTGCAAGATGTCACTTGTATATCAAGTAATAAATAAAAAAATAAATATTTAAAAATTTGCTTGTCTTGCAAAACGCTCTCAAACCAAGTTACTTGCAATCCAAGGTATATTTAGCCCTAGGTGAATTATAGAGTGGGCAGTATAGAATATAATGTACAAGATCTTCGATATGCCCTGTTTTACATATACAGAGACGCTCCTTTACAGGTCTGTTGGAAAATTTTCCAGCCAAGTGGGCATCATTTCAAATCTGTGGGCATCATTTCAAATCTGAGCTGGGTGAAAGCATGCCTGACAGGAAAGAATGTTAATTCTTGCAAATAGCTTGCACTTTTATGGTCTGTTTTAATTTTGGTGTACCAAGTGGCAGATTTACAGTTTTTTATGTATTCGAGATCTCTTTTGGCATCTTCACCAAACACAATATCTCGGATCTTATGATCAGGTACATCCTGCATTGTCAGAGGGAATCGAGTAGTTCAGCTTCAGGCATCTGCAAGATTTTACCCAACCTTCTCTATTCTGCAGGTCCAGAAGGCATAATTTTGCTAAATGCTGTTCTGGCAGTGAGTTTAGTTTTTTCCAATACAGTATTATGGATTTATGTATGCGTGCTTTTAAGGAAGGGAGACCTAATTCGGTTCTTAGTAATGCGCCAGGCGTGCTATGCGATACTGCCAAGAGCGTTCACAAGAACTTGTTTTGTATTACCTTCAAGTTCATTTCTGCAGTGGCTGCCCCAAATTGGTGCGCTGTATAAAAGGTGGGACACAATCTTGACTACAAAGATCTTTAGGGTTGGTTCTACTAAACGATAGCCCTCAGTATAGTGCAGTTTCTTTATAGGTCCCAATAAACAAGCAGCTGAAGATGTAATTGTTTCAAAATGGGTATGCCAGAGTGTTTTCGGAGAAATTAAGCCCTAAGTACTTGAATGAGCGGCATTGTTCGATACTGTGTCCATCCAAGGTCCATTTATGCAGCTCATGCCTTTTGGCAAACACAACCACTTTTGTCTTACTGTAATTGATGGATAGGCCTTCCCGCCTACAGTAATTTCCAAATTTGGTGAGTAATCTTCTCATGCCAATTTGGGTTAATGAGATAAGAGCCATATCGTCTGCATAGAGCAGGACTGGGACCTTCTGTTTCCCAACCACAGGAGGGAAGTTGGCAGAAGAAGAAAGCTCCTGTGTGATGGCATTTATGTAAAGATTAAATAGGAGTGGTGCCAGGATGCAGCCTTGTTTGACTCCCCTTACTGTTGGTATTGGGTCAGAAAGGGAACCTGCCATGCCAACTCGGAGTCTTATATCAGTGTTAGTATAAAGTTGTTGCATAAGAAACAGCAAGCATTTATCAATTGAGATGGCATCTAGTTTCTTCCATAGGCGTTGTTGGTCTATCGAATCAAATGCAGATGAGAGATCTACAAATGTGACATATAGCTTTTTGGGGGGACTGTTTACATGATTTTGGATAAGATAGTTCAGGACAAAGCACTGATCTATCGTGCTGTGCCCCTTGCGCCTGCCTGCATCAGGGACAAAACCTGATGTTCTTCAACCCAATCATCTAATTTGTTTAAGAGATGTCATGCATATGTTTTAGCAGGTACATCAAGTAGACTTATTGGGCGGTAATTTTGTGGATCCCCTCGCTCACCTTTCTTATAAATTGGGACAATAATGCTAGATGTCCAATCCTTTGGTAATATTCCACTTAAATTAATTATTGTAAATAATGTTGCCAGGATTGGTGCCCACCATTCTGGATCCAAACGGAAAACTTCTGGAGGCAACATATCCCAACCTGGGGCTTTACCTGAAGACAACTTCCCAATTAGGCTTTTAATTTCTGCTTCAGTGACCAGGGGCCAAATAGGTAACACTCCCAAATCCACCTCCTCCTTTATTTCATCTTGTGCTAATTGGTTCTCTTTAGGGCTACCTTTATACATATTTCCAAAATGCAAAACCCATTTGGCCATCGAAATTTGGTATTCCGTTGCTGATCTTGTTTCCTTAAGCCCATAAACTACAAGATCCCAAAAATGTTTTTCATTCCTACTGATCATAGCTTGCCCTAGGTCTTCCCAAAATTTACTAGTATATTTTTTCTTTTTGGCTCTTAGAAGATTCTTGTATGCACTTCGTTGTATTACAAACTCCCTAATTTGGTCATCAGATTTGTGTCTCCTTAGAAGTCTAGCTGCTTTAACCAGAGACTTTGCTTTTCCTACACTCTGCATCAAACCAAGATTTTTTATATGATCCTATCTTTTGATGCCCAGGTTTTACCAAAAGGGGTCTTAGTTGTTCTACCAGGGTTTGGTACAAATAATGGATATTGCCTGTCTTATTTATAAAATCGTCTCTGAGATTCATCATGGACTGTTTCCCTAAGGTTTGCTTTATCTCATCTGCCACTGTTGCTGTCCATGTTATACGCCTTTCCCCAGTGCACACACCCTGCATAGAGTGTGTGTCAGTGGGCAGTTTATTGCTCTTTGTATAGCCTACCTGTGCTACCAATGAGAAGTGGTCGCTATCTACCCGTTCCTCTATGTGAAATGATTTGGTTTTTGGTAGATTGCATGTGAGACAAAAATGTAGTCTACCACACTGCCTCCATTATGGGATAAGTACGTGTAGTGACTTTTAGTCTTATCCAGGGGCCCGCCATTTAGGCATTGTAGATTATGCTTATATGCAAGAGAATGAAGTGTTTGTCCATTTTTGTTAATATTCCTGTCCTGTGAGAGTCTCTCAGGAATGATGGTATTGTCCTCATCTAAAGCCGTAACTTTGCTAATTTGTTCATTGTTCTCCCCCATTCGGGTGTTGAAATCCCCACACAGCATTACCTCTGCTCTTGGGAATGTCTCCTCAATACATTGTAGCAATTGTTCCAGATCCTGCCAAACTTGTTTTGCATCATAATTTGTGGGTTTGGGGGGGGATATATACATTTAAACAGATAATTGGGTTAATTTGGGGGAGATTTACCGATACTGACTGGATATATCTATTGTTTGTCAATTTTAAATCCCTTATATCTATTTGTGTATCAGTGGAGAGAAGAATAGCCGAACCTCCGCTCCCACGCCCATATTTACATATTTTGTATTTAAATTGGATTTTTAAATTTTAAATTGTTTTCGTTCTAATTTGGGGAAACAATCATAAATAAAATACTAAATTTCCCTCTAACTTAAAAAAATAACACAGTTACAGTTAAATGTCTCATCATAAACATGTTAAACTTACACTTACAGCCTCATAAAAAAGAAGTTGCCTACCATTCAAACATGAGCATTAATTTCAATTTTTCATCTGTGAAAATTGATCTGTCCAGCCTAACTAACAGCTCTTGCTTCTTGAAAGTTCTGGACTTTCAATTTCTCTTGCTAAAGTCACATGTGCGGACACAGGTTAGATAGGATTGTTGTTCTATGCTTATGTGGTGGTGGTGGTGGTGGTGTTGGGCCAAGCAAGGCAGAGAACTTAGTTAAGAGAGAAGGGACAATATAGCAGGGTAGATAAAAATTATGCTTTAAAAAATCCGCAAAATTGGATTTAAAAAAAAAATAGATTTTTTTCAGCACAGTAACTATCAAACCTAACCTTGCTTTTTCAGCACAGTAACTATCAAACCTATCAGTCACATAGTCTCCAATTGCCCCGAAAATGCTGGGGACCGTCAGGAAAACCCTTAAGCCATCACCCTTCTCACTTTGTCATGCAGAGTCCCGAATTCCCCTGCCCCCCACGACTGCAAGCTACTTAAAGGGGCCATGGGCTAAATTGCAGCTAAGCTAAAACTGCAAGCTTAGCTGCAATTTTACCCATGGCCCCTTTAAGATAGCCCTGCTTAGGTTTGAACAGCTGCAGTAAGCAGGCAGGGAACAGCAGCTGCTAAGCTGGGAGGGCCAGGAGAGGTGTGTGTGTGCGTTGCACGCGCACGTACACAGAGACACACACGCGCACACGCGCGCGCTACCTGCTGCCTCTGCTGCATGTTGCTGTGGGAAAGGGATAAGCTGGGTGAAAGCCTGGACTGACGGAGAGGTGAATGAGGGATGATTCCTATCTTTATATTGCCAAAGATTTTATTTCCTAACAGAGCTGACTCTTTGCCTCTGACAGGTGAGTTTACAGTGTCAGAAGGAAATGCAAGAAACTTCCCCTTCTCTCTGAAGCTTAATATTGGGGCTGTGGGGTGGGTGGGTAAGCGTCACCTGTTGAATTTGTGCCAATCCTGACAATTTTAAAACAAAAAGAGATTGCCCTGCAAGCACTGGGGGGGGGGGGGACCATGAAAAAAACCAGATATCAAGAATTAAGGGTTTAAGTAAGTAAGGTAAAAAAAATATTACAAAAGCCACTTATAAAATATTATAAAATAATATATAATGTAATAATTATAATATATAAGATTTTGTGTGTTTCCTCTAATAATTTTTGTACTTGACCATGCCCTTTGGTTGCCTGGCCACACCCTCTTGATCACACCTTTATGTTGCTTAACCATACCTCTTACAAATTTACATGTGTGTCCCTATTTTCATCTGTGAAATGTTGGAGGGTATGCAGTCATGGGCATTTCGTTTTTGTTTACCAAGGTACTTTGTTTTTGTGAGGGCAAGGCTGGGCCAACACAGAGTAAAGCAAAAAGGAGCAAGACTGGAAAGAAGAGAAGACAAAATTGTTCAGTGTGCATCTTCCAGTATTCTCATACTAACGCTACAATTCTATACCCACTTACCTGAGAGTAAGCCCCGTTGAACTCAGCAGAACTTATTTATAAGGAGACATGTTTAGGATTGTGCTGTTAACCTCAAATTGTCATTGGTACTGGTCATATGAAAGACCCTGTATGGGAATATTTTAAAGACATTCCCTCCATAGATAAAAAGGAAAGCATACAAGATATATACGAGACAAAGAGATGCAAAGCCTGCTTGTAAGAATGAAAGTGTAAAATAATTCTCTGTTTAGTTGTAAATCAACATGGCTTAGAGGTCAGATTTGCACCATTGTTCAGGAAATATATGAAAAAGTTTCAGTGGGAAACGTGATTTAAATCAGTGATTTAAATCAACTTTTTTTTCTTGTTGATCTAAATCATGATTTAAATTGCCTTGATTTAAATCAATCCACCCTACTAGTCAGCTGGTCTCACAGGCTTGGATGGAGCACACTCCCTTTCAGACAGATTTGTGAATATCTTGTTTTCTTTTTTTAATGTTCCTTAATATTTAATAACATTTCTTTGGATGCTGTGCATTCCCCTCAGTGTGCAAAGCCATCTTTCAACTTTTCAACCTGCATGGATGGAGTATGGCTGTCCTAACATTTTTATGGTCTTTAGGGTAATTGTCTAAAATTATATGATTAGTAATATTTGAATGCTGTACACTTTATATTCTCCAGTGCACATCTGTCCATATTTTTGAAAGGTGAGGGAAGCAACATGGCTAGCCCCCTCCCATCCATTACATGGGGACAGGATATCATAGAATCATAGAATCATAGAAAAGTAGAGTTGGAAGGGGCCTACAAGGCCATCGAGTCCAACCCCCTGCTCAATGCAGGAATCTAGGTCAAAGCATCCCTGACAGATGGCTGTCCAGCTGCACCTTGAATGCCTCCAGAGTGGGAGAGCCCACAACCTCCCTAGGTAGTTGATTCCATTGTCTTATTGCTCTGACAGTCAGGAAATTTTTCCTGATGTTTAGGTGGAATCTAGGTTCCTGTAACTTGAGCCCATTATTCCGTGTCCTGCAAACTGGGATGATCGAGAAGAGATCTTTGCCCTCCTCTGTGTGACATCCCTTCAAATACTGGAAGAGTGCGATCATATCTCCCCTCAGTCTCCTCTTCTGAAGGCTAAACATGCCCAGTTCTTTCAGTCTCTCCTCATAGGGCCTTGTTTCCAGTCCCTTTATCATCTTTGTTGCCCTCCTCTGAACCCTCTCCAGTTTGTCTACATCCTTCTGAAAGTGTGGTGCCCAGAACTGGACGCAGTACTCAAGATGAGGCCTAACCAGTGCCGAGTAAAGGGGAATTATCACTTCCCGCGATTTGGAAGCTATACTTCTATTAATACAGCCCAAAATTGCATTTGCCTTCTTTGCAGCCACATCGCATTGCTGGCTCATATTCAGTTTGTGATCTACCACAATTCCAAGATCCTTCTCACTTGTAGTATTGTTGAGCCAAGTATCCCCCATTCTGTAACTCTGCATTTGGTTTCCTCTCCCTAGGTGCAGCACTTGGCATTTATCCCTATTAAATTTCATTCTGTTGTTTTCGGCCCAGCGCTCCAGCCTATCATGCTGTTGATACTGAATGAGATCTTTCAATAAGTGTCAGGCAAATAAAATGCAATTGGGCTTAGGAAAGAGAAGCAGAAAGATTTTAAAAATTGATCTGTCCAGCCTAACTAACAGCTCTTGCTTCTTGAAAGGAAGCAGAAAGATTTTAAAAAGTACATCCACTCATACCCCAGTAACCCCACTGCCTCCTTCATCCTTAACACCCTTGTTCCCTGTAGCATGGATCTCTCTGTCATCCACTGTGGAATTAGTTTCCAGTTAATGTTCTGGTTGTGTTTAAAGGTGGGGAAGGACATCTGGATTAGAAAGTTCCATCCATTTACAAAAATGAAAGCTAGAAGTTTTGTGAAAAGTATTGTAACACAGCATAATATAGCAACATGTACTATCAATCTACTGAAGCCAAATACATACAGAGAGAAAGAGGGCTGCGTGTTACCTACCCCTGATCTAGGCACATGGGATTATACTTGAATTTACAGAGTTATACAAGTACAGAGATTTTAACATCAACAAACAAGTATTTTTATTGGTAAAACACAGTTAAAAAGGCATCAGCAAATGCAGGTAATTCAAGAAATGTTATTTAATTCAATATATTTCTTAGCACCTTTCAACACCATAGTCTTCCCATGGCGGTTTACAGTATAAAACACTAACATTCAATGTCAACAATATCAACAAAGAAAATTTAAGAGGAATATATTATTCTTAGTTCTCTACTCTGACACAGCATTGGTGGTAGTTGGCTAACCTGTCCTTAAAGACTTTTAGAGAGTCATTAAGCTAAGAACTAAGAAATCAGCATTCATATACACACAACTGGAAAGGAGGCATGATGGGCAGCATTTTCCTTAGGTGAGTGATTTTTGACACACACCATAGGAAAAGCCTCTCTTTTTTCTTAAAAAAAAAAAAAAATGCTTTTGAGGGGGAAACTGCCTTTGGTCCTCTTGACCAATCAGGACCTAGAAGTTGGGCCTAGCATCACTTTAGGATTTAAGACAAGGCCAATAGAGGTTAGCTTCGAAAGAGACCTTTCTCAGGTGTGTGTGTGTGTTGTTAATAAATAAAGGCACATGGAACAGGAAACAAATAACTTATCTGGGAAGACAGATGTTGCTCCAGTATCACCACTTAACAAGGCAATTATCGGGTGGGTAGAATGTGTAGTGTGTTTGAACTGAAGAGAGAATGGGTGTAAAACAACAGCCGTCTGAGATGCACTGGCTATTTCCTGGAAGGTGATTCATCAGCCTGCTCACATGGAAATCTCTAGCCATTTTTAAATTTTATAGATAGTTGGGGTATCAAAATGTATCCAAAAAATTAGTTTCTCTATCGCTTTTCTCATTTCCTGCTCCAAGGAGATGAGCTCATGCATTTCTCAGTTACAGACAAAAGAAATGGGAGAAAGCACTTCTATGGAAACAAGTGAAGTCATGCCTGTGCAATGCCGTGTTTCTGGCCATGTTCTGAGAGCCACAATTCTTGAGACATAATTTCACCTCCTTTCTGGCAAGACAGTCTGTTTTGCTTCTCTCTCCCACTCTCATTCCTCTCTTGTTTTCTTTCTTGCCATGGAGAGAATGAGCATCAGTGGCCTAGAACAATGTGTTTGCTCATACCCCACTGCCTCCTCCATCCTTAACACCCTTGTTCCCTGTAGCATGGATCTCTCTGTCATTCACAGCAAGCCATTGAATCAATAGCAAGCTTCCAGACAACATGTACAGCACAGAATGGTGCATATTCTGCCTACAGCTATTTAGAGTCAGTGGGGAAGGGTGGAAGCTACACTCAGGGAAACTAAAGACAATTAAAAGAATGAGATGAATTGTTCTGTAAGGAAAGTGGATTTAACATGTATGTTAAATGTAAGCTAAATAAAAGAACATTTTAACAAAGCCAGCACAGAGAAAGCTGGAGCAGAGGATCTGGAACAGCAGCTATGCATTATGTTTGTACAGAAACGAGGGCTGCAATCATATATACACTTACCTGTGGATGAGCTCCATTGAACACAGTGCAACTTTATTTCTGAGTGGGGCTGCAGGGCTGCCTTGTGCAGAGGCTGAAGCAGTGGTTGAACACAAGGGAAGAAAGATAATTATTCCTTTAAATCAGGGCTCTCCAACCTTGGGTCCTCAGATGTTGCTGGCCTACAGCTCCCAGCATACCCAGCCAGCATGGCTAATGGCAAGGGATTCTGGGAGCTGTAGTCCAGCAACATCTGGGGACCCAAGGTTGGAGAGCCCTGCTTTAAATGGTCAATCCCTAACTCAATCTGTGCCTATGCTATGGGCCACTTCAGATGCTTCCAGATGGAGGGCTCTTCTGTTCTGATTAGAAGGCATTGTGCAGCTATTCTGTATTTTTCGGTGAGAAAGCATGGGATGGTTACAAGGGGGAGGTGATGATGACATCAAGACCCCTCATACATTTATGTGAATGAGGCATGGCAATGACATGATAAAAGTATAATCTGAAAGCATTCCCAATCTGTATTAAAAGCATTGTGTCTCAGAATAGCAGGAAAATATGTCCTTTAGACACATCACATCAGATCACCTCATTTGTCAAGGGAGGAGGTCTGCTACCACTACCTCACTTCTAGTGAGCGATGTTCACTCATACCTTGGCCGATCTATCTTCTCTACTTCTCTGAATTTTGAAAAAAAACAAAAACAAAAAAACTTTTTATTTCTGGTTCTGAAGCACATCATTAACCTATACAGTTTCATTGGCTCAACCCTTGCAGAATGTCAGGAGATCCTTCTCAAGAAATATAGGACTCATACAAGATCTTCATTGAAGTACATAATCGTTGTAGGAAAACTGGTTCTACATATCCTAATCCAACAGCCCCTATCAAATGGAGGGGATTCTGCATGGAGCTACAGAGGGTGACCAAGAACCAGGAGTTATCCAGCATAAAATATCCTTCTAATGCAGTGGTTTCCAAACTTGTGTCCCCAGATGTTTTTGGCCTACAACTCCCAGCATGCCCCAGCCATGCTGGGAGTTGTAGGCCAAAAACATCTGGGGACACAAGTTTGGAAACCACTGTTCTAATGGGTCTGCAAGACAATATTTTGGATACTGCTCTCACTGATTGTGTATCCTGCCTGGCCCTCTCATAATTTTCATTTCAATGGGAATGTGAATTCTTCAGTGCTTCGTAGGGATGGAGGAGAAATGTCTTCAGTTCCAGTTTTTACAAACTTACCCAATTTCATATTTTCAAACCGCTATGCAAACTGAAACTCAATTATCCTTTGAAATTTGCACTTGCCCAAATGTTGTGATTCTCCAATCAACGAATGCATAGAAAAATGTGTATAAGGGAAAACAACATTCAAAAATGCATTATATTAGGAACATTGCTTGCAAAATTGTGTATGTTAGGCAAAAATGCATGTATTAGGAGAAATGTGCACAAAAATGCTTATGAATTTTTATGTTAACAATTTTTTTAAAATTCTCAAAATTCAGGATGAACCAAACTTTAAGACTGGAAAAATTCTCAAAGTATGAGAAGAACAGAATTTAAGGTTAGTAAAATGAGAAACTTGAGAGAAACCAAAACTGATGGATTCATCATCCATCCCTACTTCACAGTAGAAAATCGTATACTAGAGGGAACTAATTTGAAACCAGAATTTACAGACAGACAAAGAAAATGAGGAAGCTCTCCCAGGTGCAGGAAGGCTGATCTTCCTAGTTATGTCCAAGAGTCCCAGATGAGAGGAGACATAGTGGGGAGAGGTTTGACAATAGTCAGTTTCTTCCCATGAAACCTGGTGAGGTGAGGAGAGGAGGACAACTCCTTCCTGTGCCCTCTTTCATTAAAGTCCTTGCTGCAAACTTTATTTATTTATTTATTTATTATATTTATACCCCACCTTTTTTCTTGCAAGGAACCCAAGGCGGCTTACATTATCAGTATTTGTTTGTTATACATATACTTTGCCCTTCCTCCAAGGTGCTCAGAGTGGCTTTCATTTGGTGGTCTCTCATCTAAGCACTGCTTAAGAGGACCAGACACACTTAATCTTCATACATGGACTTCAGACCATTTCCAGGACAACATGGCTATCATGTATGCATTAATAGTGAAGTGGTTTGTATATATGAGCTTGTCTTTGCCACAATGTCCTTATATTGATGCTTAAGTGTTGCAGAAACCCTCCCTCTTACTCAATTGCTTTCTTGTTAAGAATATATTAGAAGAGTTGCTGGGGTTTTTAAAATGATAATGTAAAAGCATGGTTCTGAGATAGAACACTATTTGTTTGTGTTTGTTTGCTTGGTTTTCTAACCACCAATCTAGGGCAACAAAGGTGCTGCCAAGGTGTTCGCCTCTGCTTCATCTAGCAGAACACATCTGGATTCAGGATTAGAAGGCTCAAGAGAGGTGATTTCTGGGAGGCTGGAGTCAGTCACTAATAGATGAGTCCAGTTTTCACCTCTTTGCCCCTATTTCAGGGTAAGATTAAGTTAATTCCAGGAATGGGCTTGGACGATACAGCTGTGGACTTGGAAAAATACTTCCTCTGGCTATGACAGTTCAGTTATAGTTGCACTTAAAGACAAAGGGGCTCTTCAAAAAGGAGTGGGAAAGAAGTGCAAAACAAGGCCAGGATTAGAAACCTAAGACATTGGGGATTTCCAGAACAAAGTGAATCAGTGGATTGAGTTATTTGGTATTTTCTTTCCTAAATGGTTATCTGCTTTATTTGGCTCCACATACTGAGATGATTAATTTTCTTGACATCACCAGCAGGTTACCTGCCAAATGTGCTCCATGGAAAATGGCACCTTTCCCCATAGGAGTTTGATCACCTACCATTTAGAGTGAAAACACCTGTGGATTGTGAATCTTGAGCCTTCCTATTAATTTTGGATTTAGATCACAGGCCAAACTGCTTATGGAGGGAGTGTGGTGAATGAAAAAGCTTGAAATATATACAAATACACACATACACACACACACCCTAGTTTGCCTATAAGAAAGTTACTGCGTCACATAATATTGAAGATGTTGGAAGGTGGAATAGAGATGTTGGTTTAGTGGGCAATTAATGCACTGGCCTAATATACTCCATGAGCCCTGAAACAAATGAAAAACAATAAGGAAGGAAAGTAGCAAAGGGATTCTTGACTGGAAGAAAGATTGATTTTTAAAAGTACTTCACGCACTCTGATATACAAGTTTTTAATAGCCTATTTACTTCAGATCTGATCATAGAATGCCCTCTCCAGGGAGGTTCACCTGGTGCCTACACTTGGGCACTAGGTGAAGACCTTTTTTATTGCCCTGGGCCTTTTCATCTTTAATTTTTTAAAAACAACCCTGTGTTTGTGTTATTTAGAGCTTTGCAGTGCTGTTGGTTTTATTTTGGTTTTATTATTTATTACATTTCTATACCACCCAATAGCCAAACCTCCCTAGGTTGTATTCTATAGTTGTTTTAACTTCTTATTTTTTAGGGGCAGTATCCAACACTGTCACTCTGCTTACATCATTGACATAGTACTAGCATAAGTGACATCTAGCACTACGCCAATAACGTATGCTGGCGCAATGGGGTTTCTGGGGAAACCTGTTGTGCCTGCTTATGCTATTGGCATAGTGCTAGAGGTCACGCAAGCACTATGTCAATGGAGTAAGTGGAGCGATAGCACTGGATACCACGCTAGGTTTTTATGTTATATTTTGTTATGTTCTTATATTTTGTGAACCACCCAGAGAGCTTCAGCTACTGGGCAGTATAGAAATGAAGTGAATAAATGAATAGGATTCCTTCTACTCTGAATTATATTCTTTATAGAGTACCATAGATGTCCATGTAAGACAAACTTGGCACTGGCAGTCAAACTGCATTGAAAGTGATTTACATTTCTGATTGTGCAACTTGCACTCCATTTTACCTGAGATCTGGCCTGATGTGATTTAGACTAGATTACAATAATTTGATTACAGCAATATTGCCCCAAAACAACAACTGATATAACCTGGTAGGTAGTCTGACTATTTGCCCAATTAACACAAAAAACCTTACCACCACCCCGTTCCCTCCTTTCCACCTCTTATTTCCCCTTTAACTTCTATGTTGGTCCTTATCTTTCTGCTTGCCTGATTGAGAACAGAAAACTGGATTTTCAATCATTCTGCAAAGGTCCATGACAGTAAGAACAGGAACATAATAGTGAGTGGTCTCTTTTCTTCCCAATATTTTTTTTACCAGCCAAAGGGATGATATATCTGTTTTTCATGCTTAGTTTTAGTTAATTTTTAAATGTTTATTATTACAGTTGTAGGTAATGAAAAATCTTTATAAACCATGGATAGGAACAAATATTGCCAAATAGCAATGTCTGATTTTTATGTCTGTGTTGTACTCCCCTGCCTCCACACCCCACCCCTGAAATTTATGATCTGAAGACAACTGACATAGTTTGAGCCTCAATGCAGCACAAAGGCATTTCTACCTCCAGGGGTAATCTCTTAGGAATAGTATTGTCAACTGTTAGGGTGGCCGCTTATGAATCACCAAAAAAGGCAGTGATTTGCATAACATTTGAACATATTTATATGTATAAATGCAAATTTAGCAATAGTTATTATAATTTAAACAGAAATACAGTACATCTCACCATATTGTGGGTGACAGGCGACCTGTGTGCCTGCCTGTTCAGGTACTAAATGTTGGTGGACAACAGTTCTTATGGTTCATTATCTTTAAACTGGAATTGGAAAGGACAGCCCTCTGTAAAAGAGGATACCCAGCCACCCTATACATTGTTTTACTGGTCCAACCAGTAAAAATGCTTTCTGGAAAACAATATCAGAGTCTTAAAAACCAGTGAACAGAACTAACCTGACAAAGTTTGTTTGCTATTTGCCCACCTCCATAACCAGTCAGAATTCACTGCAGTCTGTCTTTAATCCCCCAGCTTACCCTGGCTGCACTGTGCCTTTCCAGGCTTTGCCTGAGGACCAGCATTTTTTAAATCAAAAGTTGGCAACCATATTGGGGAAGCATATTGACTTACTAAAGGCAATAAGGTGACTTTCCAGCTATCCAGCATCCAGAAATGCAGTTCCAAAGGGTGCTCAGATGAAAAGAGCTTAATGCACCCCTGCTTACAATCTTTTTTTCACATATATTGCACTATTGCTTGGAAGAGAGCCTACACTGACCCAGTGTTTCCATCATTTGTAAAAGGCATTGCTTCTTTTAAATAGGGGGTTTTCCTCTGGACTTGTGTTTCCACTGTTTACATTCTGCATTCCAGACTGTAAAATAGCCTGTTGCTCCCCTGTTTATATATTACACACTGTTCTACAGAGATCCTTTTTATGATAACATTAGAGTTCCAAATGGAATGCCACAGCATCATTTATATACTACAACTCCATACTGTAGGACAGACTTCTTCCACTGACCCTGAGTCATATAATTTGTAAGTGAAGTTACAGTACTGCTCTTAATCCAGCATCTTACCGACAAGAGAATTTGGCTCGCCTCTGCAGACACAGTTTGGCTCCTGGAAAATACCAATGGCCACAAAAATATTTTTATTTTTTAAAAACTTTGCTTTCAAACTCTGAGGGATATTCATAGTATATATGAAGCTACATTTCACACCTTGAGAAATAGATGAAGGCTACCATGAGCCTTGCAATCCATAACCTAGAAGAGAGAGAGAACTGTGAATGTCCTCGCAAACTAGCAGAACTTGATGACAGGGTCATGAAAAATGCTACCCCTTCTCAAAGAGTAGCTACGTATACAACAGGCAACAGTTAAAACCTTCAACAATAGCCAACTCATCCTGCAGGTACATCTATTGATGCAAAGATGGTGATGCAATGAGAGCAATGCTTGAGCTATTACAAAGGGATGTGTAGGATTGGATGACTTACGGTGCAATGCAATACATGCTTAGACAGAAAAAGTCCTACAGCTCCCAGCATTCCTCAGCCAGCTGGGGGTTGTAGGATTTTTCCCCCTGCCTAAATATACATAGGATTGTGCCCTTAATCTGTGTTTTTTTTTGTTCATGTCACTTTGTGTTTGTACACCCATAAGTATTCTATTCCAGTTCCACATTAATCTGCAATGTTTTTGAAATCTGCACACAGGTTTCTTGCTAGGTAGAGAACCACAGTAAAGTGAAAATTTTGCCTCTTCCCCTGCTGCTTTACTTAACATTCAGCCCGATGAAGAGTTCTGGAGAACTTGAAAGCTTGCTTACCATTCTGAGACATTTTGGCTGGTCCAAATAAAAGTAGTCTCTATTGTGGGTTTTGGAGATAAAGCCTTTGCTTTTTGTGTACTTCTGAGAATAATAAAAAAATAAGGTGTTCAAAAGTTGAACAAATGGAGTGGGTGCTAAAGATGTTCTTTGCCTAGGGCACCATTCAGCCTAAGGATGGCCATGTTGGTTGTTTTAACTCTGGCCCCACCAAAGGTAGACTTCCTTGAAAAGCAAGCCAACCTTTGAATCTGAGATAAAGCCAGGGGGTAGATTTTAAATATGCAACAAACAAAGAAAAACCCCTGTGAGGAGTGAGAACTGTTGTCACTTTTATAGAGCAGAGTAAATGAAGGCAACAATATATGACATCTGTGATTTTAATATTTATATGGAAACTGCTTAGGGATTTTTCTTAATATTTAGCCATATAGAAATAGTATAAATAAATTAATAAATCTGTGCAGTCTAATGATCAAGTATTCATATATAAAATGCCACTGTCATCAGGGAAGGTAGATGGGAATTACAGAACCTTCATGCTTCAGCTGAATCACGTTGAACCATCTGTCAGGCAAGATGAAATACTGGACAGTCTTTTGGAAGTCCTTGGAAGTAGCACTACTGTAGAAAGAGTGGTCAGATGGCTGGGACTTCTACTATACAGGCCTGTGGCTTATGCTGGCTCAGCTTGTCTGAGTGTGGAAAGCTAAGCAGGGTCAAGCCTGGTTATTACTTGGATGGGAGACCCCTCCTCTAGTTTCCTGCATTGAGCAGGGGGTTGGACTCGATAGCCTTGTAGGCTCCTTCAAACTCTTATGATCTATGAATCTATGCATCTATCTTAATTACTGTTGTGAAGATACAGGCTTCTTCCCTATGTGCTTGCAAATGTTCACACAAATTGAGATATCTTCGAGCGACTAACCCCATTGTGCACCCAGACAGAGGCTCCACAACACTTCTTCAATTCCCAACCCAGTAGTACTGACAATTAGTATAGTAAAAGATGTCCTGAGGGCAATTCCTTTTTAAACTGATATAAGCACTTCCCAGGAGTTAAAGCCATGTCATGCTGGTTATGGGAAAGAAACAGCCTTGGTCACCCTGGTTGACCATAGGGAATGAATGGGGGAGTGCAACCCTGTTGATTCTTCTGGACCTCTCAGCAGCTTTCAATACCATTGACCATGATAGCCTTCTGGATCGTTTATCTGGATTGGGCTTGGGAGGCACAGTTTTAAAGTGCTTCTGGGCCTTTCTGGAGGAGCATCTCAGATGGTGGTGTGGGGGACTTTTGTTTCACCCCATGACCATTAGCCTGTGGGGTGCTGCAAGGTTCCATCCTGTCTCCCATGTTTTTTAATATCTAGATGAAACTGCTGTGGGAAGTCAGCAGGAGGTTTGGGCTTTAAGTTCTTTAAGCTCTCACATGTTCAGGTGAATGCCTGAACATGGCTACAATATTTGTGGAAATATAGATTGGCCAACTATCCTTCTAGAATTTGTCTGAGCTTAGACAATAGAGGTAGAAACTGAACTTTAGTGCTAGAAGTAACCTGAAGGTTGCTTGTGAAACGTCTGTCCTTGCACTAAGGTTGTGATTTCCATACTCAAAGAATCATAACTAATGAAGAAACATATCCAGATTTTTGTGTGTAACACATGCAGTGGACAGGAGGAGCCAAATGAACCACCCTGTAGATTTCCGAGGAATGAGATAACAGATTTATTTATTATTTATTTTCATCCCACTATTCCGTCAAAAGGCCCCCAGAACTAGATAGTCCCTGCCCTCAGGCATACAATTTTAAAAATGCACAATTCACAAGGAAAGGGATTGGGAGGGAGGAGGAAAAAAAGCATGATGGCAATGCTTAATTCAGTTGCCCAGATAGATGGGAAAATACCAGTTGAATTCAGGTTTGTACTGCATCTATTGTCCTTCTGTGCTGGGAGGTTCTTTGCTGCTCTGTTCCTCTTTTCTTTCTTCTCTTCCACAGTGTATCTTCTTTTGAGTTCAAGCTTAATCTGTTTCTTCTCCCATCCCTCAGGGTAAGATGTTTCCTCAGATGCCATTCTGGTGGCAGTTGGAGGAGGAAGGGGCTGCCACTGGGATCTAGGGTCCCCTTAGTATGTATGGCAAGTTTCAGGTGTCTAGGTTTCATGGTCTTAGACCTATATGACACTGACAGACAGACATGCATTGTCTTTTATTATTATAGATAGCAACAGCAGTAAAGCAGTAAAACAATCAACAGTGAAGCCAACAGAGTCAGTTAACAATTGGTCAGCACATGCTAGCAGGTCCCTGGCAAACCAAAGTCTTCTCTAGTGCCAAAAGGACATTAACCCCCCTTGGGAAGACATTCCACAAATGGGATGCCACAACCGAGAAGGCCCTTTCTCCAGTCACCACCTGCCTAACTTCTGAGGGCAGCAGGAGTCAGAGAAGGGATGATGATCTTAGCACCCAAACAGGTTCATGCAGAAGAAAGCAGTCCATTAAGTACGATTTGTATATTTTTCTCATTGAAGCTCAGGCTTTCAGAACAATAACAGCCTTCCATCATCACCTAGTTAACATAGGCTGCTAACTGTTCCAGTTCCTAATATTAATTCATCTGTACTCCCTGAACAGGAACAACAGGTATGGGGGAGAGCCAGGCATTTCTTTCTGCAGATATGAAGCAGCTGCACAGAGAGAAATGATCAGTTAGGACCAGGGCTTTTTTTCTGGTGGAACTCACCGAGCGGAACTGAGTTCCAGCACCTTTTCTTCTATTAATTGCATTACAATTTAATCGCCATCTACTCCCGAGGAAATGTAATCCAAGAGTTCCGGTACCCTTTTCTTCAGAAAAAAAGCACTGGTTAGGACTCTTCCATGGCTTAGGCCTATCACTGAGTATTATTTTTTAAATATGTGTACGAAGAGCTTGGTGACCCACCCAAAGCCCTAAGAATGAGGTGGGCTATAAACTGAACCACATGAATAAATTAATGATGATGACGACGATGATGCTGTCATCATCATCATCATCATCATCGGACTCTCAGGCAAGAGATGTCCACCATGCATTTTTGTGAGCTTAGGTCCCCAGATTGAGTCCAGGATCAGCAGTCAGCACCAAGTTTTTAGCAAACATAAAACTGGATCTTCTCATGATCTTTGCAGTTTTGGGGTCACTTGCAAAACAGTATCCTTACATGTGGACACTGGAAAAGCTCATTCTAATTGGCTTATTCTAAAATCTTATCTCTGCATCTCTCATCACCTCTTCCCAACAACTACATGCACAGGCACGTTGAGGCATTCTCCCAAATGGAACTCTGGCCAGTTTCCTTAATGATTTCAAACACAAGAAGTTGATGCCAATGCTCCTGAGGAAGCAATTGATCTGGTGCGTTGTCAACCCAATACATAATCAATGGATGATTATAACATCATCCTCTGTGGATAAGATATCCCATATAGTTTTCCCAACAGCTCCCTGACTGCTCGCATTTGTTTATGTAACATTCTTTTTCTCAACTCCAGCCATTGCATCAGGTCTTCTACCTGCCATCTGTTATTTGTCCTCCTGTGAGTTTTATCTTGGTTGGAGCCAGTGCCTGGATGCATTGCTAATAATTCAGGATCCACATCTGCATACATAGCCACATCTGAAAGGAATATTCTCAGATTCATGCCCTGATATACAAACTGGGAATCTGTTGTTACATTATTGCATCGTAATTTATAAACTATCATGACTGGCAATGTGCACAAAACCATAAGAGGCCTCGATCCAACTCCAAACCACGTTGTAGCACATATACACACATGCCATAATTCATCCAAGGGGAATCACTTGCAAAAGCAGGCTTCTATATAGAGGTTGGTGTGCTGGGTGCAATCCATGTGCACAAAAAGGTACTGCACTGTACTTCCACATTCACTACTTACAGCTGTCCACACAATCATCCTTGCTGGATTGGGCCTACGAGTATATCCACTAATAGACAACCTGTTGGGCATCACAGAGCATTGTTTTCCTATTAGCTGCCTGAGAGTCAAGGCTTTCAGGGCTGCCGCCATGGTGTGTACCCTCCACTTCCACCCCAGGTCCAGTGTATGCCCACTTTCAGAAAGAAGTGCTTGAGACAGCAGTGTAAATGGTTAAGAGGACTCTAAACATAATTCTGTTTGTTTTGTTGTATTACCCATAGTGGAAGTCTTTCTGTTTATTGCCTGCCTAGTGATATAACTAGGAAGTATCAAGAAAACATTTATTTACCGTATTTCCTTCATAAGGCAGGAGACATTTAAGTTGTCTGCTATGCCTTGGTGAAGCCATTCAGTAAAACTGAGAGTCTCATTAAACCCATCTATGGCAGTGAGGATCTGGTGAAAAGGACCCTGAGACACTCCTGCCTTTGATAACACTAGCCATCTGACCAGCCAATGCATTGGTGCCATACTGAAAGATACCCTCACTCCACAGCATCTAGAGCCCCATATAGACACAGGTGTTGTTGTTGTGAGATTGGGCATCTTGCCAAGGTCAATGGCTTCTGACTCCTCAAAAATAATCCCTCAAAGGCACGTGCTATCCATTAGATGACTTCCCTGTGGGTGTCTAGACTGATGTGCAACATAAGCAAATCGCACACACATGGTTGCTGGCACTTTGCTTTGGAAAGGATGGACAAGACCATCTAAGGATAACAAATACTGTACATCAGATAATGTTAAACAGAGACTGGCCAAGTGTGCTTTTTCTCCTTCAATGGATTTTTATTTGTCATGTTTCAGTTTGGAGCAGGGTTCTGTTTGTCTAGGAAAGCATATTGTGATGCAGATTGTTTTTTTTAGGAAAAAAATACTCTACTCCAGATGACCACTAAAAACACAAAAAATAATTTAAGAATGAATATGAGAAAGCAACGCCAAGAGAACACCGTGAAATGATAGGAACATTTGTCATGACAATGTCCAGTTTAACCCAAGTCAGAAACATTGGATTAATTAACTCACATGGCACATGTTCTGTTCTACATGGAGAACTCCTTTGCACCTCAGTGGCAATATAAAAGGTCCTTGAAGTACTTCCATTTTAAGTTCCTTTTGTACTAGGAGAACTGTGCAAAGAGATCCAAGTGTACAAGAGTGGAAGGCTGAAATTCTTTGCTAGCCAATAAATCTCTGCTTAGCTGCTACTCACCCCCCCATATTGCCTCCCATTCCTGCTTTTCCCCTCATTTCTCATCATCCCTGACTCTGAGAATCACTGCCTCTGCCATAGTCCTCCTTCCCTCTCAGCCAATGGTTGTTTGGTTTTCCCTGCAAATCTAACACCCCAAGACAAATGTGAGAGCCAGTGTGGCGTAGTGGTTAAGAGTGTTGGACTGGGACTTGGGAGATCCAGGTTCTAGTCCCCGCTCGGCCATAAAACTCACTGACTCTCAGCCTAACCTACCTCACAGGGTTGTTGTGAGGATAAAATGGAGAGGAGGAGGAGGAGGAGGAGGAGGAGGAGGAGGAGGATTATGTAAGCCGCCTTGGGTTCCTTGCAGGAAAAAAGGCGGGGTATAAATATAATAAATAAATATAATAAATAAATATGCTACTGCTCCATAGCAGGTTTCAACAGATATGCTTGTCACAGCAAGTGTGGCACTGCCATGTGGCAAGTGTGCTGAGCAAAAACACAAGAGAGCTGGCTCTGAAGTAAGTGAGATGCAAAGGAGCACAAAGCACCAGAGCCCGGTGTGTGAATCTAACTATTCATATGCCATAGACCAATGGTTTTAGTATAACCATATAATTAAAAATAATAATAAAGAAGAATTGTAGCATAATTCTCAGGAATAACAATATACAGATAACAATACAATTAAAGGTACAGATTACAAGGATGCCAGCTAACAACTTGTTTCGTTATCTTCATCAGACTATTCCAATAGTTTTCTTTCCAGTGTAACTTTGCTGCTATTATTCTCCTCCTAAGTTCATTCATGGTTCCTCCAGCAGAACAATGACAAAATAGGGGTGAAGTCTCAGGACAAATATTGTAAGGCACTCCAAATCCTGTCTCTGTTGTAAGACACTCTAGTCCCAACTGATCAAGAACGTACTCACAGCCTAGGAACAAACCTGATACAGCTTATAATAAACCAAATATTGTGTCCCAGGAATACAGCCAGATTTCCAGGAAGCTGGAGCAATGTGGCTGCTGCAAGGTATTTGGCTGGGCATAGCTATACCTTCCCTCTCTCCTTTAGTTGGGCATGCTGGTCCTCTAAATCCTTCCCTATGGAATTCCCTCCCAATACATGGCTGGCTCCATTTGTCACTATTTTTAAAAGGATTTAAAAAAAAAAAATTAAATTAAATTACTTGTTTTATTTGGATTTTAACTGAAAGGGTTTTATTATATACACAACTTCGCTGGCTCAGCTTGTCTGAGCGTGGAAAGCTAAGCAGGGTCAGGCCTAGTTATTACTTGGATGGGAGACCCCTCCTCTAGTTTCCTGCATTGGGCAGGGGGTTGGACTCGATAGCCTTGTAGGCTCCTTCCAACTCCTATGATCTATGAAATCTATGAATATATGCTGCTTTTGTTATTTAAGTTTTGGATTTGGCTTGTTTTAATAGGTTCATTCTTAAATATGTTTAAAACTGGTTTATGATTTTATAAACCTGTTATATAGATATTTGGCTGGGCAATGGTATGTTTTATAGTGTAAGGCACATGGGGAAGACTGCAGTCTGGAAAGTCAGCTAAGAAATGCGTTAAAGAAATTATTTTTAAAATAATGAAATGTTTCTAAAACTTCACGAAACATCACAGATATGAATCTTGACTGTCACAGGCAGCACCCAATAGGTGCCCACAAAACTCATGAACCCTCTGCTGTATCTATACGATACTCATTATCACCTTTTCATGCTGATTTTCCTACATACGGTAATCAGGATCTTGCTGACAACTCAGCAATAGCATGCTTGTTTTCTTGCTGAAAATGTTCTTTAAAACAGGGTCCTTGCTTCAAGCGATAACTGAGTTAATAACAGCTTATGGTATTTTTTGCCTATCAGACAATAACACCTTCAATGATTGGATTGTAATATATGTTCTATATACACCTAAAATATTTTTTTAAATTAGGTTGCTTGCAACCCTATATATGCTTACCTGAGACAGGAGTAATCCATTGAACTCAATGGGACTTGCTTCTGAGTAAACATATATAAGATTTTGTGCTGTAAATTGTAAAGTGAGCCAGGATTTCAAGAGGTGCTCCTTCATGTGTTTCCTGGAAAGTCCTAGAACTGACAAACATGGCTTTGATATACGTATTTTGTTGCAAATTATTTATGTAGCATTTGCAAAGTGGTTTATGAACCTTCAAATCATCCTCAACAAACCTATGAATTATTTTATTTACTCTTTATGTCTATATGAGAGACAAAAGACAAACTGAGAGAGAGAGAGAGAGAGAGAGAGAGAGAATATGAGATTTTTCACTGAGACCTAGCAGAGAAACCATATTAATCCCAATCCAAATTCAATAACCTCTGTCTCCTGAGCCACTCAAACTTCAAAAGCATGTTGATTTTTCTGGGAGTTTTGCTAAAAAATGTGTGTTCACTAACCATGAATAGTGTCCCAAGCACAATCCTACATGTGCTAGTTTAAATGTTAATCCCCTGTTGTGGTGGCTGCTGAAAATCCTTTCTCTGTTTTGGGGCAATCTATGTGGTGCAACCATCTCTCTGCTGCTGCATGCACCAGTCTAAATTAGAGCTAAACCAAAATTTCTCAAAAGATTTTTTTCAGAGGAGATTTCTGAAAATATACTTTCCCCTGCAAAAGAGCCATTTTGTACAATATTCTCTGAATATTTCTCTCTCTCTCTTTTTAATGGCAGCCCCCATCCCTCCCCCCCACACAATGCCCTGGCACTAAGCTAGGTCCAGAGCATTGTGGGGGCTGCAAAATGGCAGCCAGGCTACCAACATAGTTGCAGCAGCTGCAAAAAAGAAAGAAAGATGGGCTGCTGATGGGCCACACAGTCTCCCCAAGAAACTGTTGGCGAATTTCTCCCCCTACCCCTTAGAGAACATTTGGCAAAATAGGCACCTCCAATTTCACTGCTTGCAAAGGAGGTGGAGAATTTTGGGAGGACATTTTTCTAAGCTTTACATATGCTGAATATTCACCTGCCAGAGTCAGCTGCCATCAGGGCTATGTTGGTATGAAAACATTCCATGTGTTTAGACTAACACATGCAGAAAAGACACTTGAACATTACTCCTTGCCATACGAGTCACCTGTACAAGGAAGTGCTTTCTGGCAGCTATTGAGGGAGTGAGTAACATATAACAGCTGTTCTGGCCCGCTTGTATTGGCTGCCTATATGCCTCTGAGCCCGATTCAAGGTGCTGGTTTTAACCTATAAAGCCCTACACGGCTTGGGACCGTAATACCTGACGGAACGCCTCTCCCAGCCACAGTCTACACAGACACTATGGTCAGCATCTGGGGCCTTCCTCTGACTGCCGCCCCCAAGGGAGGCTCGGAAGGTGGCAACAAGGGGGAGGGCCTTTTCTGTGGTAGCCCCACAACTGTGGAACAGCCTTCCCACTGACACCTGCCTGGCGCCAACTTTACTATCCTTTTCGGCACCAGGTTAAAACTGCCCTCTATGCTGAGGCATTTAACAGCTGCAACTAGCACATGTGGTGGTGGTTATGTCATCTTTTTATCCAGTCTATTTTTTACATCTGTCTTAGCTATTTAAGTAATTTTAAAAGTGTTATTAAAATGTTTGTGTAATTTTTTTTATTTTTTTATTGCTTGTATTGTTTTTATACTGTATTTTATTGTAAAATTGTATTTTTATTGTATAATTGTATTTTATTGTGTAATTTTATAATTTTTGTAAACCGCCCAGAGAGCTTCAGCTATTGGACGGTATAGAAATGGAATAAATCATCATGATCATCATCATCATCATCCCTCATTATCAATGCATTTTGGAATTATCCAAACCAACTGCAGGTAGTATTACTCCGCAAATGGCCAGTGGTCAGTAACAAATGCGAGTGGAGAAATTCAGTAATCCGTTAATCATCTTTTAAGGAAGAGCCTGGCTTGCTTGTTTGAGACTCTGAAATTAAAATGTCTACATAAAAATAAGATAAATATCTGGAGAACACAGGCTAATCTCTGTCCTCTGTGTGTGGATTAGAAGAAGAAAAGACACGTTCATTTTTTCTGCCATATGATTTTGGTTAATATGCATGACATTTTACGAGAGCTACAAATCAAGGCATGTTTTTCATTCAGTAGGGCTTTGCAAGATGATTTCTCCAGTACTTAAACTTCTTCTTCTTTTTAAATCTGCAGCATTCACAATGAAAAGGGTGGGTGGAAACTATACCATATTCATTACATCAAGTGTGCACATCAATGGGTGATGCAAAAGGAAAAAGGACTAGAGCAAAGAGGCACACAAAAGGAGTGGAAGGTTGGCAGACAAAACAAAATGCTCTGGAGGAACTAGCAACCAAGAAGGAAAATATACCTTATTCAGTATAACAGGATACGATTTATTTACCACTACATCCATTGATAGTTTTATTTTGCTATGTTAAAGAGAGGATCCATGGAGGGTCAACTTTTTTCATATATTTGGAAAGATGTTGACCCTCCATCAGTTGAAGAATGGATTAACAGAATATGGGATATGGCTTGTATCGGGTGTTGAACCTCGTTCAGCCTGAGGTCCAACTTCCATTTCAAAGAAGCTCTCAGGGGCTGCATTCCAGTGCTGGGTGAGACCAAAATACCAAAAAGGCCAGCATATTTTAGCTTAAGCTCTTACTGCCAGTAAGTAAGCTTTAGGAGCATTTTTCAACCTTTTGGAATGGGGAGAAAAACTTCACAAAAACCAGGAAACCACCAATCAGAGGTCAGGGAGAAGGGGGTGGGGCCTTCTGGACTGCTGGATTTGGCCTCGGGCCTGAGGTTCTTCACCCCTAGCCTATATGGTAGAAAGATAATGGGTTTAACTGAAAGATGGAATCTACTTGTGTCATATTGGAATGTTAAAGTTCAAGTTGACGTAAACACATATATGATCATACATATATGATTTAAGAAGTAGATGTAGAAAGATTTATTAGACATTTTAATGTAATATAATTTGTTTATATGTATTAACTGTTGTTGATTAATGGAATATTCTAGATAAAATGAAGCAAACAAAAAAGAAAGCCATGTTGTCTTATTTCATCTTATTTGTTATTTAACATCCCATGAGCTTCCATTTGGCTCCATTACATTTTACTTTTCAGCTGAATATCCCTGGCTGGCTACTCTGCTGGAAGGCAAATGCAATCTTCCTCAGGAAATGTTTGACAAGGTGTGATAATATGTAATATGTACCCACCCATGTCCTTGTCACCCCTCCTCTTCCCTCTTCCACTCACACACTAGATCAAAATAAAGACTAAATCACACACACACACACACACACACACACACTCACACTCACACACAAAAACCAACCATGGTCAGCCTTTATTCATGTGAATGCCATGTGAGGGCTGATTTAAGTGACGGTGGCCACAAGGAAGCTACTGAAAAGGAACTATCTATGTAGGTGCCCAGCATTATTAATCGAACATGCAAACAGCTCTTAGTCCATGTGCTGGTTCATCCCAGTGTAGTGTCTGTACCTCTGAGTAACAGTTGGGGATAAACAACAGTAGGAAGGCCTTAACCTTCATGCCATTGCTAACGCACTGAGTTGGTCACTGGTAGAAACCGAATGCTGGACTAGATGGACCTTTGGCCTTAACCCAGCGAGGTAGTTCTTGTGTTCTTACACGTATGAAGAGAGACATGGCATGCTTTAAATGGATCATAAACTGCATAAAATGAAACATTAGAAGCAGTGCCTCTGTTTCTTTTCATCTGGTTGCCACATTGTTGGAGCTCTCATTTCATACTCAGGAACCATGTTAAACACCTGAAAATACAGCCACTATAAACCAGTATTTGTAGCAAGGGTTTTACTGTTCTCAGAAAGATAATCACCCTTGAATAACGGGAAAAGACTGACCTGGATTTCATGGCCTAATTCAGCCTGGGAAATAAGAAAGGCAGAAGGGGAAGAGGTCCAATAAGTTGCAAGCCAAGATACACAATGAGATTTGGGACCTACTTTAATTATGCTTTCATTTTTGTTCCTCATTGCACAGAAACATGTAATAAGCAGTTAATATGTCTTGTAAACAAGTCGACTGACTGCTGTGTTGTTATTGTTTTTTTAAAAACTGCTCAATATTGTGCCTTCCTTCTAGATAGCTCTTACAACAGACCTTAAGTCATATTAAGCCAGCATGGCTGGGTGGGGCATGCTGGGAGTTGTAGGACTTTTTTCTGTCTAAATATGCATAGGATTGCACCCTCAGTTGCTTAACAGTACAATCCTATACATGACTACTCAGAAATAAATCCCATTAAATTCAATGGGGCTTACTCCCAAGTAAGTGGGTATAAGATCGTGGCCTTAGTCTTTCAGAGGAAAGCAAGAAATTATATAGAGGAGTAGATCTGCACTGTAATTCCAGCAAATATAGAAAAATTAAGAATCTTATACTGGGCATAACATTCAGCATGCTGAGAAAGTCAGATTCCTTTTTTAAAAAAAGTCATGTTCCTAGTCCATCTGACTACACACAGGTTCACTCGTGATTACACAGAGAAATCTCTGGAAGCCAAATGAGGTTTCAGTAGGATTTATGTGGGTTGTGGGACATGACTCCAGGATCCTACATAGTGCCCCATGACTAGGAAAAACAAGCTAAATTATGCAAAAGAAGCTACTATATGCAAATGTACTTAATTTGCATAATTTACACAATTATCCCAGGTTTTCTAGGCACTAGATTTGAGAAACCTTGGCACACAATTTTGCTTTCTTTTTCAGTGAGGGGTACGCAGCAATGACTGCACAGAAGGTAAATTATAGGTTGAGTAACTATCTTGAGATCTAGGTTCTAAATTTCTTCTGTGCTCATGATCTTACAACCCATAGGCATCCATGGGGGGCAGGGGGGCAGTTACCCCCCATGACCCATAAGCCATGATTCCCACATGATTGACACACCCACTGTCTGGAGAAGGAACGTCTGGTTCATTTTAAGCCCCCTCCCTCTTCCCCCCCCTTCCTTGGTGGGAAATGCCTGCTGCCCCATTTTAAAAAATAAAAATAAATCCGAAATCCTCAATTTTAGTGTAGCTGTGATTGGGCAGTGGTATGGTGTCTACCTAAAAACAGAAGGTAGCAGCAAAGATAGGAGTTCATTATCTAACTCAGGTTTTATTTTAAAAAATGTGTTTTTCCCCTCAAGTGTGTAAACATTTTTTTAATAATTACCCTGCCAATGTATGCAAATAAAGCCTGCCATCATTATACACATATCAGGAGGTGGGGCTGTGGCTAAGAGGCTGTGAGTTATGCCAACCCTGCAAAGTAACCCAGTGTTATACTCATGTTGCTGGGAGAAAGGGAAATCAGAGTGTATATGACAACCCTGTAGTGTAGTCCATTGTTGTTATCCAGTCTCCCGATACGTTGAGAGTTTTTTAAAAAGGAAATGCAGGGGCATGTGCTATGAAGTTGGTTGCAGAAGCGGTGCAATATATTAGGGCAGTGATGGCAAAACCTTTTGAGCCCGAGTGCCCAAACTGCAACACAAAACCAACGTATTTATTTCAAAGTGCCAACACTGCAATTAAACCTGAATACCGAGGTTTTAGTTTTAGAAAAACAACTCATACAGTTGTCCAAACTAAATAACATCTTTTGTCTTAAAAGAAAAACACAATAACTGAACTTTCAATTATACAAACAGTTTTTTGTTGGGGAAAAAAATCAACTCAAAAAATTATTATAGTACTACATTGTACACATAGCCTGAAGGGAATTTATACAAACTTTTAAAATAATTAGGCACATGTATTTTTGGATAAGGGATTCTCAACTTGTAATATGATTATATGCCAGACTGAAATTGTATGGGGCAAGCTTTACCCCGGGTCCTTTCCCTGCTTCTACAGCTGTCGGATTAGTAAAAGTAAAAGTCAACCTGTACTAGGATGAGCAAGATAAACAAGAAAACTAAACGTGCTTAACACATTTTAAACACTTTATGTCTTGGACTGCAAACACTGCATTAGGTAAAAGTTTGCATTGGGCATGCTTTTGCACAATTAATGTGATTTTTGCTATTGCATGCATGCTGATAATTTGTCAAACCTTGGCTCATACTCCGTTAGTTTGAGAGCAACACATGCAGCACTCAGGTCAACTGTTAGGGCTTTACATCCAAGCCATGCTCTGTGCATCATTCTTCAAAATCTTGATAACAATTTTTTATTTTATTTTATTATATTTATACCCCACCTTTTTTCCCTGCAAGGAACCCAAGGCGGCTTACATAATCCTCCTCCTCTCCATCTTATCCTCACAACAACCCTGTGAGGTGGGTTAGGCTGAGTCTGTGACTGGCCCAAAGTCACCCAGTGAGCTTCATGGCCGAGCGGGGACTAGAACCCGGATCTGCAGAGTCCCAGTCCTAGAAATCTGGTACTCTTACTTAACCACTATTCCACACTAGCTCTCCTACTGGCAGAACGATGGTTCTGAATCCAATTCCTCTAATGGTAATCTAGATAGGTCGTATCACATGTAACACTGAATGTAGAAAAGAATTCTGTAATAGGAATTCTAGAATAAAATCATTCTGTTCCACACTGTGAGAAAGAACAAGATCATTAGTGTTTTGCAGAAGGGAACGGTCTTTTCGTGATCTGGTGACCAATGGCCCGAGTGCCCACAGAGAGGTCCCTGCGTGCCAGCTGTGGCACCCGTGCCATAGGTTCGCCATCACTGTATTAGGGGATAGCATGGGTTGTGATATATGTACATGTGTATATAGGTTTAAGAGAGGCCACAAGGTCTCTCTTGTCTTCCTCTCTTCTATCTCTTCCTTTCTGGAGGGCTGGGTGGGGCCTTTTCCTCTCTCTCCGTGCAGGCCTTGGAGCTCAGGCAGTGTGTCATGTCACTCCTGAGAAGTTAGTGTTTTCTCATGCATTGTAGTAATCCTGTTGTGAAGGTACCGGAGTCTCTTGAGTGTTGCCTGGAGAGCAGACCCTAGGGGTGGACTGCAGACTGAGCAGGTAAGCTCATCCCTTTCACCCGGATTAACCATGATCATTACAGAAGTGAAGAGAGCCAGGGAAAGAATTGAGTGCTTCAGCCATGGATGGAAACACATTGTCTGGACACCAGGTGTACCAACTAAGAAACGACAGAGAGTTAGACCTAGTATACAAATTTCTCAGAAGCCAGGATTACCTATCTTGGTAGACCTGGTACCCCCAGGATTTGCCGCTGCTCAGTTACCAGATCTATCAGAAATGGTAGACTTGTTCTCTGATGCTCAGAGCTTTTTAAAAAATGTGCAGTTCCATTTGCACTCCAATGGGCAGGAGTGCAGTTCTAAAATAACCTTGTGCTTTTCAAATTTTAAATAATGCAAAAAATTATGTTAAATAATGCAAAACTGTTACGTTAGCTGATGTAAAAGGGGGCTGATAACAATGTGAAAAGTAAAGCTAGTAGTCCAGGCTTCTTTACAACCTTAAACCTTGGTCAAACATACCCATTTCTCCTCCCCCTGCCAAAGATACTCCCTGCAGACTCCACTGCTACTCCCTACAGAGTGTTTACCAATGTTTCCAAGATGAAGGATATCAGAACATGGGGACTCTTTTCCTGGCCAGTCCCATGAAGTTGTCAATGTTATAATAAAAGGGGTATAGCCAGAAAATATCCAATACATTCTTAAGACTACTGTTTGTGCATCTGCTTCCCCCCCCCTTGTTCTTAGGAGGGAGAGATAGATAGATAGATAGATAGATAGATAGATAGATAGATTCATGTGAAAAAGAAAGTACACCCTTCTCGAGTTCCATGGTTCCACATATCAGGACAGAAGAAAAATCATCAGGCCCGTAGCAGGTCTCAAAATTAGGTAAAGACAACCGCAGATGAACAACAACACATGACAGAGTACACCGTGGCATTATTTATTGTACAGAAATACAGCCAAAATGGAGAAGCCATGTGGGAAAAACTAAGTACACCCTTACTGCTGCCATAGGTATGAAGAGGCTAAGGAGCAGCCAGGTGCTGCTAAGCAAATGCCCCTGATGAATTGAGCATCAGCAAGTGTGACCACCTCTATAAAAGCTGAAGTGTCAGGAGTTGTTTGGAAATGGCCTTATAACCCTTCCCGGATTGATGAGCAGCAACAGTTGCTTCCCGAAGATCATTGCTGATGTCTTCTCTCCTTGGCATTGTGGTAACACACACCGGACTGCTGGAGACCAGCAAACTCCTGTTTGCCTACCCATTAAGAATTCCCCAAAGCAGAAAGGCCCAATGCTGTAGCCCTGTGAAAGAAGGTACGAGCCATATGCTCCACCCTTATGTTTGCTCATTCAGTGCCCTCATAGCATGGAGGCCCTGTTCACTCAGTTTCTCCACCCAAATATACATAAACAATCAGTCATTGCGTAGAAGACCCAACTCCCCTCATGTGGCTGCAGCAATGAGGCCACTGTGTGGGATGGGGATTTTGGAAGTACGAGCTAGAGTTTTGAGTAAAGGCCTTTTATCAACAGTTACATTTCTAATGAAATAACTTGTTAAATAACTAAGGCTGAGGGTGGGGTCACAGGGTCACTGCTGAATGATCTCTTTCAGTCACAATAGCCGGAAATGAATTTGTCTCATCATAAGCCACAGTTGGCTGCTTCAAAATCAATAAGCTCTCATATACAACCCAGGCAAGTCTCAGGCTGCGATGAAGTTAGCTGGCAGGCTAACACTTCCTTTTCCCCTTTTGGTGAAAACAGCCTCAACAGCAAAGAAAAACTCTTTGCCCTCTTCCCCCCCCTTCCTCACCCCCTTTCACAGCCATAAGTAGCATCTGCAGAATGAAACCAATCAAAGCCAGATGTGGGAAAGGTTGCTTGTTATGACTAGGAAGAGCACTATTAAAATAATAAAGGAAAGAGGGAAATGATAAAATAGAAATAAAAGGGGGGGAAATCAGAATAAATGCAAAACAGACCTTTCCAAACCATATGTCTTCAAGCCCATTTGGGGGGCTCATGTGTTTCATAGAATTTTGAGGCCTCTAGGATTTCTGTAAAAGAGGTCCTTACAGTTTACTGTAGCAAGGCAAATGTTGACTGAAAACATGTCCCTACCTGTT
Source organism: Shinisaurus crocodilurus (assembly GCA_021292165.1). NCBI lineage: Eukaryota > Metazoa > Chordata > Lepidosauria > Squamata > Shinisauridae > Shinisaurus > Shinisaurus crocodilurus. The sequence goes on along the minus strand of CM037876.1, from coordinate 204,935,852 downwards.
GGATCATCATACATTCAAAACACGCTATGGAGGGTGGGTAATTATATCCTGTACTGCTGAATAATTTGCTACTCACTGCTCCCTATACCAATAACACGGAGCACTTTCCCTCCTGGCAAGCTGAGTTTTCCCTCTTGAGAAGCCTTTTGCAATAGCGATTTCTTCTATGTAAAAAAAAAAGTTAATTTCTCTCCAGAAACCAATTATAATTCAACGGGTATTCTCCCCTGCCCCCTCTTTTGTCTCTTCTTTCCTTTTGCTTTAAATCTGCTCAAACACAACTGAAATCAAAGCTGACAGTTCCAATTTGGCCATGCCCCCCAAAACACACAGCAGCCAGAGAGGGTGTGCTGTGACATCACAAATGCCTGTATTTCTTTGAGCACTAGTTGCTGGGGATGGAGAGTGAAGTTACCTGTAGTAAAATGACTGAAAACAAGTGTGATTTTACAAAATCCAGAAGGTACAAATGGTATATCGTACTATTGTGCAAGCTCACAACAAAAAGCACACCGGACAGAATATTTGTGCATTCCTATGAAAAAGAAGTGAGTGAAAGCATGGGTAGATGCTGTGAGAAAAGTTGTTTAGTGAGAAATATGTCAGGACCATTTCAATATAAAATGTTATATATAATATAAAACTTCAATATATACAATGTTGATTACCCTCAAATTGTTATTTTATGCATATTCTAATTTTATTTGTCTCCTTTTAAAAATGGAGTGGCTGTGTGGAGAAGGGAGGGGGAGTGAATGGTGGCTGCTCTTTTTGTTTTCCTCTGCTCATTCCTCTGCTCTTTTTGTTTTCAGCCCTAGAAATAGCTGAGAAGGACTTCTGTCAAGGCTGGCGAAATCTGCCCCCTCTCTCCCTGGGAAGGAGAAATGTCTTGAAAATAAAGGGTAGCCATTATACTCGAATGGTGTAAATCACGTGTCTGAGGTAGATTAGGCCTGAGAGATGAAGGCTGGATGCAGAGAACCTTAGATGCAAACAAGGGTCGTGGGGTGGGGGGAATGTTGCTTGGCAGACAGGTGAGCCAAATAAGTTTCCTTTTAGTCTGGATTTCTTGTGTATAAAGGGACTAGCATGTTCACTATGTCCTATAGCAGTAATGGTTTCATTCTGTTAGAAGCCTGGCCTGCTTTGCTCTGCTTTTTTATACTCCTGGCTGCTTAGTTAGGGGACTGCTTAGAATTCAGTAAAGTTTGGCAAGCCCTTCACTTTATGGATTCAGTCTGCTTTATTCAGCCACTTCTGCTAACAGTGAGTCCCAGGCAGAACCAATTACTCTCAAACAAGTACGGTAAATCCTATCAGGAATTCAGGTGAAGACAGGCATAGGAAACAGGAAGATTTAAAGGTTGCTTCTTCAGTGGGAAGCTGGAGCTAGAGAAAATTTGAGGGTAAGGAGGACAACCCTGGTCCCTGTAAATGGTAATCTCGGTCCTGTAGAAAGTCATTACTGTAGCTGCTGTAATTTTAAAGGGCCAGAACTCAAAGACCCGCTGATTATATCCATATCCCACTCAAGGTTCCTTCCACTCTGACTTATTCTCTTCACCTAATTCCTCTGAACCACTCCCTCTCTTCCAACCCGCCTTTCCTAGCTTCCCCACTTCCCTTGGCCTGCTGCCTATCCTTCCCAGGGATGTTGAAGAGTCCTTGGTCTTGAGTCACGAGTCGAGTCACGAGTCTTTGGACCCGAGTCTTGAGTCCGAGTCCTTGGTCCAAAATGGTGACTCACGAGTCACGAGTCACTCCCAAAGCTGACTCCACGAGTCCCTATTAAAATCAGTGGGGGGTTTTCCCAACAAAATAAGGCTACTTCAGATGTGTGGTTTAAATAAATTCAAGGCACAAGTGTGCCTTTTTATTTCAAAACTCTGCAACTGATTTTGGCAAGAACAGATCAGGCAGAAAAACCCAAAATAAGGAGGCAGAGGAGGCAGGGAACCCCAAAGCAGGCAGGCAGAGGCCTTTGTCTTGGACAATTCAACTGTTGAACTGGTCAAGAAGAGACCAGGCAGGCAGAGGAGGCTGGGAACCCCAGACAGTCAGGCAGAGGCAGCCAAACCCAAAATGTCTGAAAGGTTGCATTTTAGAAAAATGATTTTAAAAAATAAACTTGCTGTACTTCCTAAAACTTATCCATGTTGCATTTGAGGAACATGATTTTTTCTAAATGTTTGCCCCCCATTCTGGAACGGTGAGATCTCATCACAATTCCACCCTCACTGAACACCCGCTCCACTGGTGATGAACTTGCTGGAACCAGAAACACACAGAGCAGCCACACAGAGTAATTTCAGGTCCTTCTTCTGTCTCTCCCAAGTACGCAACACATCAATCAAAATAAATCTTGACACACTGTTGGGGCTGCACTCCTGGTCAGAGGCGTAGCGTGGGGGGTGCAGGGGGGGCCGGCCGCACCGGGCGCAACATCTGGGGGGGGCGCTTGCGGGCGCCGAGTTTTTGCCTCCATGTTGTTGCCTGAGGAGGCGGTGGCGGCGCCTTCCTCCTCGGTGGCGCGCGCGGGGCTGAGGGGAAGAAGGCGGGCGGCGGCAGCTGGGGCGCTGAGGGGAAGGGGCGGCGGCGGCGGCAGAAAGTGGCGCCTATGACTGGAGCTGACAGGCGGGCAGGCGGAGGGGAGGCTGCTGCGGCTGCTGTGGCGCAGCACGGAGACCGGGCGCTGCAGCCCCCCCTCTTTTTCTTCTCCTTCTTCTTCCTCACCTTCCTCCTCCTCCTCCTCACCCCCCCTCTTCCCTCCCCAGCCTTGGGCTCCCCCCTCAGAGCTGACGCGGGGAAGGAGGCGAGGAAGAGGAGGAGGAGGAGGGGGGCGGGGGCGAGAGGGATGAGATAATCCCTGAGGGAGCCGGTGGGGAGGGTCAGCCGAGCGGGAGGGGGCGGCATGTAGGGGTGGGGGAAGGGAGGCAGAGTGCAAGGGCTAGGTGGGGGTGGGGTGGCAGAAAAGGGGGAGCTCGGGGGGGCACCCTCCTCCCCCTCCTCCTGGGAAACTGCCTTTTTTTCCTGGTGGGAGGGGGCAATTCAGGGGGCAGGTAACTTAAGGGCTGATCGTTTGAGGGGGGAGGGAGGGGGGCACACCTGACGGGTGGGATGAGCCCTTTTTGGGGAGGGGGGCAATGATAGATCAGGGGCATCCTTTGGGGAGGGCTATGTGTGGAGTGTTCTGGATGAGGCTTTTGGGGGCAGATTTGGTGGTTGCTTTTCTAAAGGGATCAGCTCAGGGCAGCCTAGGGTTGGCAGCCATTTAGGAGCTGCAGGACAAATTGGGGTGTTGTTGGGTTTGTTTTTTTTGTGGGGTGTGATGGTTAGCTGGCACCCCCCCCCTCCCCTGTCTATCTTTTTAAAGCTTTCCTGGGGTGGCTGTTCAGGCGGGTATTTTTGTGCCTGGCATAGGGATTTGGAGTGGCACTGGGTTTATTTTCTTATTCTGAGTGGTACACAGTTTTGATTTTGGTGGGGTAGTCTTTTCGGATTTGGCTCCCCCCCTTTTTAAAAACTCCCTCTGTTCTTTGAAGAGCTACAGAAGAGACCTGTATGCGTGCTGCCTTCCATTACATTTTTTTTTTAAAAAAAATTGGCTTGGCTTCATTCCTGGAGGAGTTATTTTTCCCCCCACGTATAAATCCGCCTATTGATTTCCTAAAAGGAAAACAAATAAAAAGAAACCCATAAACGCACACCGAACCTGCCTCTGGGAGGGAAATAACCAGGTGCTTAGGGGGTAAGGGTTTCTTTAACTAATCTAGTGGAAGAGACTCGAGTGCTAAAATCCACGGGTTAGGGGGCGCAAATTACTTGCCTTGCCCCGGGTGCTGACAACCCACGCTACGCCACTGCTCCTGGTAGCCGTCCATAGTGGCCGAGCAGCGGCACACCTCGCTTCCATGCGCTCTTCACCAGCAATCACGCTCCTCTCCACTCCTTCTGGCACAGCCCAGGGATGTTGAAGAGTCCTTGGTCTCGAGTCGAGTCTCAAGTCCCATTAAAAATATTGGGACTCGAGTCCAAGTCGAGTCAGAGGGGGGACTCAGTCCGACTCACGAGTCGAGTCCTCGAGTCCGAGTCCCCATCCCTGATCCTTCCTTCCTTCCTTGGGCCCTTCTGCCAACCAGCCCTTCTCTGTTTGGCAGGTTTGTCATTCAGACTGGATTGTCATTCAGACAAGCGCAGGGAAAGACCCTTCAACCTCTGTACCTCTCTATGACATTAGGGCAGTACAGGCAATCACTGACTCAGACTTCATCATCAGATCCCTGAGTGCTAACATAATGGGAAAGTAGGGTTTTGATACATAATATTTGGCAAATATGTTTGAGGTAACAAGAGAAAGTCATGGTGGGGCAAGAGATACATTCACTGGAACTGTGTGTTCCAAAATAACACCCACCATGTTTGACTGCCGAGTTCCTGGAGCCTGCTCTTAGCAAGGAATTCATCATATTTTCCCTTCATAAGCCAAAAAAAGCAAAGGAAATGTCTAAATAGAAAATAAATGACTAGGCATATGGGAGTACTTGTCTTTTACTAGAATCAGGATTAATTAACATAAGCAATGATAACCTCTGGCTCAGGTAGTTCATGGCAGCCAATAAGCATCTGGAGGGAGTTTGGTACCTTGTGTGGTATCTTCACCTCAGGTCCAAAATAAAGCCAAAGGTCCTACCAGCTCCATCATTCATGGACAAGGAACACTCTGTGAAGGGACTAGCAAGTAAAAACCATTACTACTCAATGGAATATTCAAGGGTAACATTTATTTATTTATATATTCATTAATTCATTTCTGTAGCTAATAGCTCTCAGGGTCATGTACAATAAACTGCTAGGTTACTATAAGACAGGGGTGGGCAGACTTCAGGCTTACGGGGTGTACTTTTGTTTTTCTTTTTACCAGAACGCTGAGGTGTACCAAATGGAGCCTAGTGTAAAACTGAAAGAATTCTGAGTCAGGAATTTGTTTTCAGTACCCTGAACTGAACTGAGCTCACAGTCCTTCCACACACACATCCATCCCTGGTTTCCCCCTCCCCTAGGCGTCCCCCCCCCCATTTTGGCAGAATAATCTGAGGGGAGTCATTTTGCTGTCGCCATTGTTAAACAGTTGGAAGTCAGAAATCCTTGCTGATCTGCTTTAAATCGCCCAGAGATCTGCCAGTAGATCCTGACTGACTTTCTCCCCACCCCTGCTATAGAAACGTGGCTTTTCAGGCGGGAATATGGGGTGGGTTAGGATTTTTAATTGTGTTTTATACTCTCTGTGTGTGTGTGTGTCCCTATATTTTATTGCATTGTACATCGCTCAGAGTGGCTGGATGTCTGGCCAGATGGGCGATTCATAAATATAATTTATTTATTTATTTATTTATTTATTTATTTATAAGAGGCTCGGGTGCTACTTCTACCTTTGAAGCTCCCGGTTTGGGACTGGTGCAAAAGCAAAAGTCAACACTTTAGTTTAGACAATGGCGGTGCCAATCAGAGGTCCAGGGATTTGGTGCCTTACCCCTGCCACCCCAACCCCCCCCCCCCCAAAATGAAACATTAGTTAAAACAACAACAACATTTGTGTGTGTGCTGCTGCTGGTACGGCTGCTACGGGAGCTGAGGCAGCTGCTGCGCTGCAGCTCCACGCCAGGAAGGAACTCCTGGTCTGGCAACAGCAGCTTCATTATGCGCATTGCACATGCGCAAAGCCTTTCCCCTATGGGGAAAGGCTTCCTGGAGGGTGTGCTCCCTCCCACACCCACTGAGAGGATTTTTATTTATTTTTTAAAAGTTTCTCAGTTCAGGCACTTTGCCTGATCAACCAATCAGTGTAGATACCTTGTTTTGCAAAGGAGGAGGTTGTTCTGGATGCTGTGAGGTTGCCCAGGCTCAACAGAGCTGAATGAGCTGGCTGGCTGGCTCATTGGCTAGTTTTCTGAGCCAAGCCAGCCTATCAGAGACCTTGTGGATGGGCTAGCTGGCAGGGGAGTCATCCCTCACCTTTCCCTCTGTGCAGAGGAGGCGAGGGAAAAGAAAAGCCATTTCTGTGGGCCTCCCAGGGACAAGAGAAGCCTGCTCAGGTTGGTGTGTGTGTGTGTGTGTGTGTGAGAGAGAGAGAGAGAGAGAGAATGAGAATGAGAATGAGAATGCCTTGAGGTTTATGTGCATGTGAGAGAATGCCTTAGGTGTGTGAATACCTAGGGAGTGGGGGTGGCTGAGGTTCTGCACCCCTGGTATATAGGGTTGCAGCCTCAGCGTACTTGATCCAATCAAAATTGGCCCCCAATCAACACACTGCAGGGCACCCTCTGAGCCTGTTTGATATTGATATATTTAGCTGTGATAGAAGTCATGTGCTGACACTTATCTGGAATCTCTTGCAGAAAGAAATAGAGCTGAAGTGAAGTGTTACAATTTCAAATGACAAAACATGGCTTTTGATGTCAAAATTCACCACAAATTTCACATCCAACTGCTGAAATCATTATTTCATTTGTTAATTCATTCATTACATTTCTATACCACCCAACAGCCAAAGCTCTCTGGATAGTTCACAATTCTGATTTGACATCAGAATTTAACATTTTCCCATTTTGATTTGCTAAATGAATAAATGAAATTTGCTAAATTCTGTTGCAAGTGTTGACATCTACTCATGTCACCTGTCAAATATTGCCACATATTTACCACTTTGTTTTAGATACTGCCAAACATTAGTTAATATTGCATATCTGCAGCCAAATGTTGGCTGATCTTGTCAAAATGTTGATTGCTATATGCTAGATACTGGATGCTACTTCATGTCACATGTCAACAGTTATTAGCTGACTGCTACATGTTGAACACTATCGGTTACTGGATACTGGATGTGTGTCAGTTGCAATATTGTCAAAAGGCTGACACTGTCAAATACTGACTGCTTCTGAATGCCAGCTGTCGGATACTGTCCAATTTTGACTGCTACTGCAAAATGTTTGGGTGGCAAATGTGATGTGAAACACCAAATAAGGACCAAACATTCAAAGAAGTATTTGGAGAATACTCTCCAACAAAATTTGCGGGGGGGGGGGGGGGGAGTAAGATAATTGTGGGTGAAAATTAGTTTCTGCTCTAGAATGAATGTCACACCGCACTGCCTTTCTCTCCCCCATCTCAAAAAGACACTATTTATGTAGTTCACATTAGTCTCCTAGGTTATTTTTACTGCTATTTTATTGGCATTCTAAGCAATGACACAGAGTTTTTCTTCAAGGAACAGCTTCCCTATTTGTTTTATTGGATGTTGTCAATCTGAATTTTTTGTACTCACCGATTGGGTCCCTCCAAATGGGGGACCTCCATGGGCAAAGCATCTGTACATGCACTGTGCGTATCCTCTGGATCAAGGTGCATGTGCCTAGATGTCATAATGCCATTATGTTCTCGGCCTATCTACCAACCAAGAAAAGGGGAAACTGTATTGTATAGGCTCAACACAAGGTAGTGTGTTGACACTTAACAGCCATTTCAATTTTGTTGAGTTTTTCCTGGGATATGAGAAGTTACAGCTTGATCCCGATCTGTATTTTTAACAAGCAAAACGACGGGCTTCTGGATCCTTAAATCTGTTAGAAAGGACTTGGAATGCTCCTAGTTTTCCCTCCTCCTTTCCCCAACCCTTTCATAAAAACTTTGCATGCAAAACAGCTTTTCTTGCATCTGGCCTTCTTGCTAGCAAAGTAAACAACTTCCCCAGTAAACGAACAGCAAACAAGTGGAGTGTGTGTGTGTGTGTGGGGGGGGGGAGAATAAAAGAATCCTGCCAACTCATTTACAATCTGTGTTCTTTTGTGGTGAAACAAACTATGCCTGGGGCCATTCCCTTTTCTCTCTTTCTTTCTTTGGCATCCTGAATGAATATGCTTTCAGTGCCACACCCCTCCCATACCACATGGTACCATGCACATACATGACATCCCACATGAGCAGAGAAGAGTGTGGAAATCCATGTGTCTAACAGAAGTGCTTATTCCCTTTAGTTTGCTATCTAGAACAAGAGGGTGTGTTCCAAGTAGTAAACTTTGTGTATATATATATGTGTGTGTGTGTGTGTATATATGTATATATATATATATATATATATATATATATATATATTAAGTCAACTGTTCCTTTTTCTGGGATAAACAGGATGTTTATAGAGTTGCTCGCCATGCTTACCAAGCTTCTGCAGCTGTTAGGACATGCCAAGGGGCTCCTGTACTATGCATGCACATTGTGTAGCCCAAACATAGAGCATGATGGAGAAATCATAGGACCTCAAAGGGGCAATACTTGCATTTGTATGACCCAGTGTCTTAAAAAATATTGTAAGCTTTTGAGTCACAGAACTCTTCCTCAGGCTTAGATGTTCTGAACAAAATGAATGTATGAAAGCAGGCTGATGTAGCCAGGCTGATGTTTACCTAGTCATGTCATCTGCTTCACAGCACAAAGAAGCAGAAAGTCAATTGGTGTACATATTGTTAAAGCCAGCTTAAATTATATCACTCAACAAACCTGTGGACTGCAATCCAGTGCTCTGTTAGGCACACTGAAGTCCCATCAAAATAAATGGGATACAAGTGCTGAACTTGTAGCCTTGATGTGTGTCGCTTTACCGCATCTTTTAGACTGGTTACTTCACCTGAGAGTCAAAAGACCTGGGTTTGCTTGACTGACTGACTGGCTGACACCCCATCCTTTAACAGGTTCTTGGGGCAACTTACAAAAAACTAAAATTACAGTAAAACAATTGGTTTTTAAAAGTAGAGTTCAGATCCAAATTCTGTCACTAACTTTCTGGGTGATCTCAGGAGACCAATTCTGTTGTCTGGCCTTGTCTTCTCCCAAATGCATCACATGGAATGCAAACATTTTTTTGGAAATAATTTATTTTCTTCTTCGTACATAAATGCAACAGTAGAACAACTGTAGCCCTGAGCACACCAGAATCCTCCAGGTACTGCAGCCTTCCCTGATCTGGTGCCCCCAGATGTTTTGGACTACAATTCCCAGGATTCCTGACCATTGGCCAAGCTGGCTAGGGCTAATGGGAGTTGGTCCAATACATTTGGAAGGCACCAGTTTGCGGAAGGCCAGGATACTGTGAGAGGGCAAATGAGGCACATAAAAATGGTTAATCCTCCCCAGAACAGCCAATACTGTCCTTGGCCACACCTCTCCCAGGGTCTCACAGAAATGCATGAGGTTGAATATTGTAGGGGTGTGGGGCAGCCCCTACTATTCTGCCCCCAAACCATTGAAAATGATTGGACCTGAACTGACTTTGGATACACTGCCTTTCATGTTTCCTTCTTTGGTAACTGTATTTATATAGCTGCTGCCTGCTGCATAACAAACTTCTCCGGGCAGCTCACAAAAAATGGATCTCCACGACTTTCCATGGCTAGCTTTCTTAGGAATCTAGTGGGACAAACGGCTGCAATCAAGAAAAGAAAATCTCCAAATCCTACATAGCCATTGGGAATCCGGAGGAAAGAATGAGGTCAGAAACCAAGAACTAGCCGAGAACCTGGCAGCTGAACCACCTGCCATGTGTGGCTTACCACGAACGAACCACATCTGGATGTCCTACTGGAAAGTTGTTGTAACTAGTACCTGCTGCAGACGTGGAAATGGAAGCCCAGCCCAGCATGCAAATGCAGAGTAATCCAGGTCCATTTGCTTGACAGCCTCATGAGATAATGTCCTTGGAAAACAGTGGCAATTTTATCTTTTTTCCAAATAAAGCCATAAGCTAGATTTAGGACCATGGGCAGACTTCTGATGCTTGAGGTGATGCCATACAAAGGAGCTCATTGCCCTACATCAGCTTAATGCAAGGATTACTTGATCAAAACTAACATCAGCCGACTGAATAATCGCAGTGCCCTTCGTTGGCCTGAAAGATGTGCAGACACAGAGTCATCCAGCCCATGTAGATGAAGCAAGACACCAAAAATCCCTTCATGTTCTCCCTGGTTCACTTTCTTTCTATCGAGGATCTGTGTCAAGCCAAAGGGGAAAGGATCCATTCTGCAGCTATGCTATTTGACAGGAAGGCCAGCAGCTGCAGCCGTGCCTGTGCCAAATGTGAGAAACAGCTTTGTGCGTCACTCCAGAAAAGATGTTGCTTCATTCCAGGCACTTCTGTCAAATAATCATTTCGCTCCTTGGAGACATGCACCCACTTCTGCATCCAGGACCCGACCTTCTAGGTACAGCTGCTGGCCTCCTGAGCCACCAGAAGCAGCACAACGGGCCGCCGAGTTGTTCCTTACCACCCACAATGGGCTGCTATTGCCTAAATGGAGGGGTGGCTGGGGATGAAGTGTGTGTGTGTGTGTGTGTGTGTGTGTGTGTGTGTGTGTGTGTAGTTAGACTAGCTAGGCTGAATCACCCCAAGTCTGCCTGCAGTAAAGTACCACAGCCTTTTGCTTCCTCAAAGGGCTAGAGAGCCAGTTACACCAAACTTGCCATGCTTCAGGGGGAATACTTTCTACATTTTGCTTTCTAAATCTGGAAAAAGAGTGACACTGGGATTTGTAAAGTATTTGGAGTGCCCAGGGTCAGCAGGCAACAGGCAGTTCATAAAAATGATGAATATCTCCTGGCTGTGCCTGTGTATCCTATTTCGATGGAAAGGGGGCTCTGAAGAGGGGGGAAGCTGGAATCTTGTTTTGGTTCAGATTTAGTTATATCAGCATCTGATTGCTAGGGCTTTTTATTCTGTTATCCATTCTGTTTTAGAAGGTTATGTTGTCGAATCAATAAATTACTAAATCCATATGAGAGAGTCTCAGGATTTCTCTAAAAGGCTTGTGTTGATTCTCTCTGTTTCCAAAGTTTGAATTTCTGTGTTCTGTGTACTAAATACAAGTGTGTATTTAGTAAATAATTGTATTAAACATTTAGTATTTACACAGTGCTCTTGAGTGTTCAAACCACTACACATACAGTACCTCAGCAACCCTTACAACAACCTATCCGGTAGGTCATCAGTGTTCTCACCATAGTGCAGATGGGGGCTGGGACTGAGAGAGAATGATTTGCCCAAGGCCACCAAGTAGGCTTGTGGAAGCTGTGAGATTTGAACCAAGTACTTTCCAGTGCACAGTTCATATTCATACCTAATATGTTATGACAAGGTCTCACATTCAGGACCAGCCCTACAGGTAGGTAAGAGTGAGGTAGCTGGCTCAGTCAACACATGCTGGGCAGGAGCAGCGCAAGCTCTCCTGCTGCCCGAGGCAGGAAAGCACACACGCGCCTCTGCCACCTCTGCCCACCCCACCCCCCATTGCCACCCCCACAATGTCTCCCTCCCCACAGAAGAGCCACGTTGGCCATTTCAAAAAGGCCATCTCCAGGGACACCCCCTCCCATAAAGCCTGACTGTGAAGAAGGACCCCTCAGAGCCAGACATTTGGGCTGGGCTGGCTCTCTGCAGAGCCATGCAGGCTGCTTTTTATGGCTGACACAGCTCTTCAGAGAGAGAGAGAGAGAGAGAGAGAGAATATGCCCGCTTGCCTGCCCGCCCACTGGCTCAATCAGAGAGAATCCGAGTCAGACCATTGGTCCATCTAACCCAGAATTGTTGACAGTGACTGGCAGTGGCTCTCCAGGGTTTCAGACAGGATTTTTTTTCCAGCCCTACCTGAAGATACCAGGGACTTTCTGCAGACAAAGCATATGAGCCATGGCCCCTTCCTTTGTGGGCCATACAGCCTGCCCTGCACCCCTTAAGCTAGCCTGCTCCCTTCAGGTGTGGTGGAGGATTTTATTTTTTTTATTTATTATATTTATACCCCACCTTTTTTCCTGCAAGGAACCCAAGGCGGCTTACATAATCTTCCTCCTCTCCATTTTATCCTCACAACAACCCTGTGAGGTAGGTTAGGCTGAGAGTCAGTGACTGGCCCAAAGTCACCCAGTGAGTTTCATGGCCGAGCGGGGACTAGAACCCGGATCTCCCGAGTCCCAGTGCAGCACTCTTACCACTACACCACTACTACAGGATGCTTTCCTGTGGCCAGCCTTGAAGGTTCAGCTGCTGATCTGATCCATTTCTGTAATGTGGGGAGCCATCTCGTCCTTTACCTCAGGAAGCAAAATGTCTTTGGCTGAACCCGCATGAGATGTTGCTGTACATATATGTATTTCGTACCTGATGCGGAATTTCTGCTGTACCATTCTGACTACAGGATGCTCATTCATGGCTACTCCACAGTATGCTTTTCTAAGTGAGGAGCCACTGGGATCTTTGCCCAAGACTACTTGACCACTCCTGAGGGAGGCAGGAATGGAGAATGCCAGACATCGTCTCCAAGGCCAGCTGGCACTGCAGATTGCCCTGGCTCTCCCTGGTCCACTGTATAGCGGACAAGGAGGCAGAAGGCCAACTGTGAAGTCCAATGGCTGGCTTTAAATTATCTAAGGTTTTGCTTCTATTAAAAAAAAAAAAAAACCCTGAAGGGGAAGCAAAAGCTAAAGGCATCATTCAAGACCAGGTATGCCATCTGCAGGGTGCTATTCAGGTTCCCTGAAAAAAGGTTATATGTAGGGGGGGCGGGGGAAGAGAGAATCTAAGAAAGAGGATCTCCTGCTAACAGTTCTGTCCTATTGTCCCTTATTCTTTAAAGTATTTTTATCCCACTCCTCAGCCAAAAAGGCTCCTAGAGCCACATACATATAACCAGCAAAACAAGACAGTTCCTGCCCACAGGCTTCCAATTTGAAAATATATAATACACAAGGAAAAAGGAATGGGAAGAGGAAAAAATTAAGTCTCTCAGCAGGGCTGGTGAAATGGGCCCACTTCACCCTCTCATCTCCCTCAGTACAGCCTACTGGAATGATGAAGGGCTACAAACAACCTTCTGCTCTGTATTCACCAGCCCACTTCCCTCTGTTCCTTAACAGCCTGGCCACCAGGCCTACTCCTTCAGCAAAGCCTGGCTGTTCTGACCCACCACAGTCTCGCTTAACCTTCCCCATTGCTATCCAGGTGCTCCATAACTAATTTTCACTACTCATATGTCAATTCTTGTTGTCCTACACCAGCCTTCCCCAACCTGGCACCCCCCCAGATGTGTTGGACTACAATGCCCCTGCTGGTCAGGGATGATGAGAGTTGTAGTCCAACACATCTGGAGGGCACCAGGTTGTTGAAGGCTGTCCTACACCCACCCCTCTACCACCATAAATCTTGTCCATCTAATATAGAATATAAGAACAGAAGGACTGTCTTGCTGGATCTAAGTCCAGTCTCCAAGTGGCTAACCAGATGCCCCAGGGAAGTTCAGAGGTAGCCAGCCCGTCATTGCATATTTCAAGTATCTAGCAATCAGTGCTGTACTGCCTCTGAATGCAGAGGCACCATTTTTAACTACCAGGACTAGTATCCTTATGCTTTAGTCTCTTCAAAGCCTCAAGCAAGTACGCACTTCATCCGGTATGTATAGCATCTAGCATACAGGTGGCACTAAATGTTACAACAGTGGCCATAAAAGGGCTGTGCTGCACAGAGCACTGAAGGCCAACTATTCTGCAAAATCAGATGCATCCCAAACAGTAAGCCATTGCCTTGTAAATCCAGCACTGTCTCCTTTTGGAAAGCCAGCATATATACCATTTTTTAGAAGAATCGCTGTAGGTGGATCCAGTACTTTTTCTCATTAACTACTGTGTGGCAAGATCTTCCCTGATCACCCTCTGTTTTGGATCAACCTTGTAGCTTAAGTAGATCATGACGCACTCGGCAATATTTGTTTTGGTTGTTATACACGAAGGGGGTAAGCAGCTCCTAGGAGTTGTAAGCAACAAACCACACATCAGACTGTCAAAAGGGGAAACCGGAGCGGGGGGGGGGTGAGGTTAAAAGCAGCTAATGAGCAGAAGGGGTGTGCGTAAAATCCTATTTAGAGTGCCTCTCAGGGGAACAGCTGTCTCCTTGTAAACGTTTTATGAGTTGTTCTGATTTCAAGTTTGAATAAAATAAAATAAAATAAAACATTTGTCACAGCCAAGGGCAGGGGGGTTGGGGAAAGAAAAAGTGTCAATGGTAAAGCTCCAAAGCTTTTCAAAGTAGTAGGAAGGCAACTTCACATTGTATATACTCTAATGAGGTCACCTTCAGAACTGAGTTACCTCTTCAGTGATCGTACAGAGAAAGCAAAAGCAGGGGCAGGTGGACATTGCTCCAGAAAGCCTACAAGGAGGGCATGAAGAAGATGGCAGCGGTGGCTCTTCTCCTATCATTGGTTCCCAGAAACCAATATTCAAAGGTAGGTATGCTGTTTATGGACATGTTTAGCTACCATGCCCAAGATCTGTTGACAGACCTTATCCTCCCATGAAATTTGTCTCAGCCCTTTTGTGAAAAGCCGGCTAAGTTAGTGGCAGTCAGTACATCTTGTGGTAGCAAATCCTAACACAGTTCATTTTTCACAATGTGAAATGGTAGCTCCTTCTATCCTTACTGAATCAAATCCTGATCCATTTCATGGGCTGCCCTTGTGTTCCAGTTTTTTGAGGGAGGGAAGACTCTCTCCCCGTCATTCATAACTGCCTATGCCTCTACTACCTTCCCCCACCGCAGTCATCTTTTTTCTAAATTAAAAAGCCGCAAATGTTTTATGTATAGCTGAACCTTCGTCGACTGGGTACCCTCCAAATGCTGGCTGGGAATGATGGGAGTTGCAGTCCAACACATCTGGATCATGAAGTTGGGTGTACTGGAATTAACAGTGGTTTGACCTGTACAAAAGTTACTTTGGAAAATAGGAAATAGCTGGTCAGCCACCAAATTATCTTCCAGGGGAAAGGAAGTATCACCCACTTTGAATTTCAAAAGGCTCTTCACTATTTGAAGATTTTGATACAGTTGCTGGCTAGAAAAAGCAAGAACGAACATTACAAAATTTGCATGCTCAAAGACGACTCTAAAGAACAGATTGGGACTACACACTCTACATGCATCTTTTGATGCTATTTATATAATGCTGAACTGTAACCCTCACCTAGAGTCTGCCATCCAGACAGATCAGAGATGAGAAATTAGCTACATTTTTAAATTTATTTATATCATTAGCTGCCGACACACATATTAAAGAGGAGGCCACATTCAGGCACTTACCAATTGCTGACATTCTGTAATATTTCATAAATTTGTAAAAGAATTATGCAAGAGGCCAAACTAGCACCAACACTCAATAAAACCCACCCCCAGCCCGCAGCCGAAACAACCCGCCAGTCTAGCCATCAAGGCGCCAGTGTGGAATCCAAGGGTGTAGCCGGAGGAAACTGGGTGGGGTCTAATTTGTCTGCTCTTGGCCAGCTTCTAGACCAGCCTTCCCCAAACTGCTGCAGTCCAACACATCTGGATGTCAACTCCAGCCATTGCCATATTGGCTTGGCATGATGGGAGTCATAGTCCAACACATCTGGAGGGCACCAGGTTGGTCTAGACCCTTGGGGAAAGAGGGCAGGGCCACCTGGGGATTCCAGGAGGGCTGGTTTAAGCCCATGGGCCTGAGCTGCCCCCCTCTGCCTTATGTAAAAAGGAAGCCAAAATACAAAGTTGTTTTGATCATTGCTTCCTCTTAAGTTTGGCCAGCAGCAGTTTAGGGCAGTTGAATCCCTGGGCAATCACACTTTCTCCTTGACGAAAGCCTTGATGTAGAGGAGGGACTGAGGAAAAAATGCAGAGGAGCCCATGCTCCTCTTGGAGGCTGTTTAAACCAGGCAAGTACCAGATGTTGGACATGCCTTTCTCATGTCTAAGCCAATTTAAAAACAAACACACAAACAAAAAAAAACTCTTCTCAGTTCAAATGAAAGAGAATGGATGAATTACTTCTCTTATAATTTTGGGAAGAAACACACATTTTGGAGGGGAGAATGTATGAATTAATCCTATAATTTAAAAGCTAGTGGCGAGAGTAAGAATGACTCCAGTGCTTGGATGGACATGGGGAACCCTCCCCATAAATTTCCACAGTTCTATACTAGTGTACGTTCTATGCTACCCCTTAACTGTGTTACAGTGAAAGGGCTTTGCCTTGGGGTTCAAAACCATGCGCTTGCCTCTTAGGGGAAGAACACCCAATTAGCTTGGCTTGATGGTCAGACAGGGATTGGGCCCACTGCAGTGGGCAAGTCTACATGGCACTATCCTTTTGCTGGGTACACTGCAGCTGGACAACAGAGAGATGTCCATGCTGTTAAGTTTGCCTTGGCTGGCCTATTTTTCGTTGTTTTGTTGCATACTAAACAGTGGTGCAGGCTTTGCTAAATTAAAGAGAACCAGTGAGAGCAAAAGGGCATGTTTATTGAAACACACACTGGTGGGTTAAGTGACAGGACAGGCCTTGGGGATATCCAGCCACAGACCATTACATCTGAGCTAGTATTACCTCAAAAAAGCAACAGCGCTAAGCTTCCACATAGAGAGCTCCTTATGTTGTGCCATCTTAACTGAAAACTGACACGTGAAATTGAACATACAAGAGGAAAATGGAAACTAGGCCTAAACATACACAAAGGCTCCAGACATCTCCACAAAGGCTCAGGGCAAAAAGCAACCCATCCTCCTGTTACTCTAGTTGACTATTGGGCGGTGGGGTGCAACATTATGCAAATACTTGAGTGTTGTATCATATTATATTTTATTCTTTTAAAGATCTGTATTGTATTTTAAATTTTAATCTGTAATCTGCCCAGAGAACATTGGTTATTGGGCGGATTTAAAAAAAAACTAATTATAAACAAAATGTCTATAGATGAACACACAAATGACAAAGAAAGCAAGTGGACAATGCAATGCCTTTTATTGGACCAGGTTGAACTGGTGTATGCATGTTAGGAAAATTCAGAGTCCTCCCTTCAGGCTGCAAGAACACATTTTATGCAGCTTACACACCCAAACATACTACAATGCCATATTAATGGGGAAAGAGGGGACCTCAATTCCAAACGCCCCAAAAGTGTCATCCCAAAAGCAGCGCAAGATGCCCAAAGCTTTACCCTGTCCAACGTTTCAGCAGCAACCAGATCATCCCAGCTTTCATATATGGCCCTCATCATAACCACAGTTGGCTTTCTCAGCCCTTATACATACTTTCTATGCTCCAGTGAATGGCATTCAAATAACCTATTTAGGGCAGGAAGAGAAGAGAATGGCGGCCTGGGTGGTGCACCTCTCCAGGTGGATAGTGCAGTGAACATTTCCTTCCACAAAAGGAAACAGAATGAACAGAAACTGAAAGGGCTGTTCCCAATTTCTCTGTATACTCTTTGCTTCTCTTCTAAATAATTCTGTTACACAAAACGGGTACCAGTAAGGGCTTTAAAAACAACATCATCATCGTAATGGCATTACAAGATGACAATCAATATTGGATGCAATGGTTCAAGTCCCTCCAAGCTAAAACAAAACAGCAGGTTAATTCCATCAAAGTCCAAACCAGCTAGGAACTCCTCCTTGCCTGGGGTCATCTTTCTGCCTCTGTCTCTCATCTTCCATAAATTTATTCTGGATGTCTTCAAAAGAGCCAGGCTCAATGGTTTTTTCTGTCTCTGGAAACAAGTCCGGAAACTGAAAAGTCTGTCCTGCAGCCTAAAGACAGAAAACAAATGTTTAATCTTACGTTCCAGTAGTAGCTACGACACTCTTTGGACAGCTGTGGGAAGTTTCAGCTAGTCCAGAATGCTACAGCCAACCTCCAAGAGACTCAGCAGAACTCAAAGAAAGTTAGGTGCAGAATATGTATTACACATTTTTATTCTGCCCTTCCTCCAAGGAACTCAGGGTCTCCCCCCCCGAACACATGCACATGCACACGCACACGCACATATGCACACACTTTAAATGATCCCTTCCCATTCTGCCCTAATAACCCTGCTGGTGGAGAATGACTGGCCCAAGATCACCCAGTGAGTTACACGGCTAAGTGGAGATTTAAACCCAGGACTCCCCAGTCATAGACTGACACTCTAATCACTACACCACACTGGCTGTCCTCAAGTTCCATACTACAGAAAAGGCAGGCAAACCTCCAGCACTGGTTCATCAATGACACACATCCATGCAGGAAACATAGTAACTTATGAAATTTGAAACTTATGAAACTACATTTCTCAACTGCAGCAGGTATGGTGTGACTGCGTGGATCCAGGAGGAGGTCTTTGGTGGCCTTGGAATATTATGTAACTCATGTTTTTCTCCCACCCTAACTTAGAGAGAAGATCAGTCAAAGATGACAAATATACCTTCACATAGATTACTGGAGGGCAACAGTCGCAGGGGGGAGACCACACACACAGGGGTGTCTAGAAGCCTCAAAAGAGTTAGAGGGGTACACAGAGGGCTGGCAGGGTAGAAAGGGGGCAGAAACAGAAGCTGAAGGGACTCTGGGATGTAGAAGAAGGGTGAGGTCGGGGAGGAATGCACCGGAAAGGTGCACATTTAGAAACAAGTTTCAGCAGTCTAAGAAGTACTTTTTGCCTTTAAGAGGTTATTAGAAAGTGGGAGGAGCACCGCCACTGAAATGGGCCAATTAAGGCAAGGGTAGGTAAAAGGTAGATCTCCAGATGTTTTGGACTTCAGCTCCCACAAGTCAAGCCAGACAATGGTCAGGAATGCTGGGAGTTGATGTTCAGAACATCTGAAGATCTATGTTCTGCCCACCCCTGAATTAAAGCACACTTCAATGGTCTCCTCAACTCTGTGCTTGCTAGCTTGAAGTCCAGCAATAGTTGACTGAGAGAGAGAAAATATTAAAGCATAGACCAGGGCTATGCAGTGCCTCCAATGTCTACTGCACAACAGATGGAGTAAAATGATATACTAGGCAAAACTGTATCATGATATGAAATAAAAAGTGATCTGTGAAATTCATGTAATTCCTGAAATGCAGCATTAAAATTTACAGCAATCATTCTCCATAATGAAGAGAGTCAATGCCAACATCGAGCATTGCCACAGACTCAACGTCTCCCATTTGGAAAACAATCATCGGCTGACCTTTTAGCTTTTATTTAACAGCAGGAACCTATTATTCGAGGAAGGCATTCTATTCCGTTGACATTATCTCTTTATTTTTCCATATTGTATGCAGTGCTGACAATCTCGTTAAAATCAACCCTGTCAGCTTTCCATTCACTTCAAGTAGAGGACCCGGTATAATAAAACGATCAGACAATAACATGGCATAGAAAGATGTATTATAAAAATAATGTCTGGGGCTATTTGAAACTTATTTTCCAAAATACCTTAACAGTCCTAGCCCACCCAAAAGAACTTGGAAAGAAACAGTGTATAAACTCAGAAAACATGAGCATTTTTGCTGCCATTCTGCAAACCAAAATTTGCTTTGCAAGCTAAACAGGTTTTTGCCGACAGCAGTGGCCCCATGCAATTACTCTGGGCTTATGCACAAAGGAACTAGGCTCACAGAGAGGTGCAGCTATAGCTTTCCACTGTATGTACTCGTGCTTGACATAAGTACCCTATTGCTTCTCAGCCTAATGCCCATGTGAGACCTCTTGATCCCAATCCATTCCAAACACTGTAATTCTATCTGGATGCTGCAGTAGCAGTTTTCCTGCATCAGCAGGGGGTAGGCCAGATGACCTTTGAGGTCCCTTCCAACTCTATATGATTAAAGGGACCAAAGAATAAATGAACAACACTGGTGAATCATTCAAAGTTCTAGCTTTGTCCTCAATCCTAGGGCCTAGAATGGGTGGGCAACTGCAGGGGGTCCAGAGGCCATTTTCACCCCCTTGGAGCCCCCCATGGGCCGCACTCTACGGAGTGCCATCTAGTCTGCGGGCAGCTGCGCAAATAAATAAATAAATAAATACATAAAAAGACATCAGAAAGTGGCTATGGAGCACTTAAAGGGTCACATTTAGCTCTGTAGCATGGTAGCTTTAACCTGCTGAGCGCTCCAGAATCGCTACAGAGCGCAATTTTACACTACCACCCATTTCGCTGCCAAATTCGGCAGTGCAATGGGGGCCTCATGGGGTCCGCAGGCCACGTGTTGCGCACCCCTGGCCCAGAAGGTCTGATCCATACATAACTAGGAGACCATCTCCGTCTCTGCATGGCATCACCATGGTCTGGAAAGATTTCTGGACACTACCTCTCTAATAATTCAATTAGGAAATGCCAGGTAGCATTTTGATAACTGTTCTGCATCTCTAGATCTCTCTCCTGCTCGAGGTCCACTTAAATCCAAGCCTGGGCATTTTCCAGAAGCAATACAACACTTTTTGTTTCTTTGCTTTTGTTTTAAGGGAAAAGCTAACTGGCTTTTAATGGCTGGGGTATTTGGGTTGTATGATTTCCCTCCCCCCCCCCCCATCTTAAAATGGTTGTTGTCCACCTTACTTCTAAGGGATCAAGCAGGGCAGAAACCTTTACAAAAATCACTAAAACAACAAAAATAACTCCAGCGTACACACCAAGGGCAACATTGGAAAGTCATCAAGCAATGTTTGCATGGTTGCCATCTGCCTCTTCTGCTTGCATGTACAACGTCGTCATTGAGTGATGTTGCTACACATACCGGGGCTGGGTTCACTGCCAAGCTGAGAACTGGGAGGCCTTGTCTATGGCAGACACAGCTCTTCTGTCCTCAAAGGGCAAGGATATGGCCTCTAAGGATGAGCCAAGGTGCCAGTCCTCGCACTTTTTCTTCTGTGTTTTCAGCATTTGTCACTGCATTACTGGAGGCTAAAGGCAAATGACTCAGAGCAAATGTTTCCACAAAATGCGACACATTTCCCCACCCTCTCCCCCCACCCTTTTTTTCATTTGTTTGTTTTAAGAAAGAGGGCATGGCGGAATGCTTAGACATGACAATGGAACGAGACAATACCCTTACAGCCGGCTATGAAAGTGCTCCCCGGTTCCCATTTCAAGGCTGGTCAAAATCAAATATTGAGCAGAAGTCAATCCGTATCTGGAACCTTTTAATAAATAAAAGTCAACGCAGACAAGTTGGCTCTTTCCACCTCTTGTTTTGCCGAGAAATGCTGATTTTGGCTGGCAGCCAGATAGGGTTTGAAACAGCCAAGACATTACATTGAACTCTCAGAACTGAAAGCCTTATAAATCCTCCACAATACCAGGCAGTAATTTTGCACTGGTCAGGTTCTGGAGTGCTGAAAGCTTTATGAAAAATAGTTACTGTGCATGTTCAGTAGCTAGTGTAGCTTGACCATTTTGTAACTTCAACTATATCCAAAGGAACAACTGTACGGAAAGGGCTAAATATCCATACACAGAGGCCCTGTCCAGTGAGGTATCAAAGGCTTTTTTTTACTCATTGTAATTCAAATTTCTGCCATATTTACAACCATTTGGTTGTGGGGGTGGGGGGAATCCACAGACAAAATCTTTATCTCTGTGATATCAATGGGCTTTTGTTACTGATCTCATTCAGGATGTGAATAAGTCATTTGGCTTGGGCAAGTTCTGCTTTAATGTGCTCTGAGCCATCCCTCTCAGGAAATGGGCTGTGTTCTGCACCAGCTGAAGCTTCCATACAGCCATCAAGGGCAGCCCCATGTACAGTAATCTAGCCTCGAGGTACTAGAAGTATGGATGACTGTCACTGGATCTGAATCAGAAAAAAGGTGCTCAACCTTTCTATTATGCAAACATTGTTGACTGCACAGTAATTTGATGAGCAGCAACTCTTTCCAAAAGAATAGGCGGGCTGCAAAAACAGGAACACAGCTGGCATATCATGTATGGCCTGGAATCCACAAGTCATGCATGCCAGGATTAAATGGGCTACCCAAGGGCAACAGTTCAGAGGTACCAGATGATTACACTAGCCACTAGATCATACTCTCCCAGCCACTCTCAAGTGATTTGGCATCAGCACAAATGGTAAATGCACTCAAAGATCCTCCAGAGCTGAACACCACGAACAAGAGGAAAGAAAGAAAGAAGAAAAAAAAAAACAGGGCAGAGAGCAGCTGAGGTTCTGAGGACACAGAAGCTGTTTTCATATTGATAAATAACCCAGTTCTAGCTTTTGAAACATAAAAGGAAAGCAGTAGTTCTGTACCATAATCAAGGTTACAAAATGTTTTCTCCTTAGGAGGAGGCGGGGAAAGCACACCAAGAACAGTCTGAAACTACAGGAGGTGATATTGACCACAAGCACTAATTTGAGGTCATTTTCAACGGGAGACAAATACCACCTGCGCTGAAACCCACCCACCCCTCATTTGCCAAGTTTGGGGTGGAGCAGAACAAGCCCTTAATCTTCAAGACAACCTGGTCCTTGTGCATATTCATCAATTCTCTACTCTCACCCATACAGCTATGGGTTAGCTGATGTCTAACACATCAGCCATTTTATCTTCCAACACTTGAATGCAATGATTAATGTGTGCATATTATATTGCATAAGTTGGCCTGGAAAGCAGAAGCTGATGACTTCCAGAGTAGGGAAACGTAACTGCTGCATTTGAGACAAAACAATATTTCTCAGATGCATAAGAATGCCAGCTAGCGAGAAGAAAGCAATGCAAGGAAGAATAACACTGCCACCTACTGACCCTTTACAGAGGCCGACATGAAATCCTTCTAAAAGCAGATGACTTTCTTACAGGATTCCCTGGAACTTGTAACAAACAGGAACTTGTTTGAGCCATGGATTTGTTTACACCAATCAAAGGGTGAATCAGAGGTTGAAGCAAGGTAAAAGAAAGGAAAAGAACCTCTGAAGTACCAAGGACTCTTTCCTCGTATATTTCACCCTGGACCACCTCTCTGTGAAAATGATACCACGGTAGCACAGATGCACAGCAAACCAAGGCAGCTGGCAAGGAGAACATCCTGGCTCCCCTATGCAAAGAAAGCTGAGCTGAGGTTGTTGATTTAGGATCACCTCCTCAAATTAATCTGTTCTGAAAGCAGCATGGTATCCCATCATGTGAAGCAGGTCCCAGCAATGGTTTTTTTCCCTACCACATCATTCATGAGCAATACCAATTTTATGTAATATTCAATTACACACGAGTCAGCTAGGAAAACATAATAGGCTCCCTACAGGATTAGAAACTGATTAAAAGCTCATCAGAAGTGGCTTTTTAAAACATGTGGTCATTGGTTCAAAGACTTCCAGTCAGGAGCAACCAAAAGATTAGTCATTCTTTCGAACAAGATCAAGGTCAACCAAGAAACGTTAAGTAGATAAGGCCAAACCAGCTAAGACAGAATGAGAAATGTTCCATTAGGCTTTTAAGATGTTCCCAAAAAAAGAGATAATTAAGGCTGCAATCCTATACGCACTTATCTGGGAGTAAGTCCCATTGAACTCAATGGGGCCTACTATAGGCATGCATTGGTTTGCACTATAAGAGTCATTTCAGCAACTCACTGGGTGAGTTCGCACGACACAGTAACCCACCCTGCGAATAAGCAACGCAAGGTGGGTTGTTTGTGGAACAACGCAAGGTGGGTTGTTTGTGGAACAACCCACGGTGTGCCTGACAGATGATCAGGCTCACCATGGGTTATCCCTCCACTCCTTCCCCCTCAATCTACCAGCAGGTATCCCAGGGGACTTCTCTCCCCGCTCTGCTTGCGACCCCTTTTTGGTTGCTGCAGCAGCTTTTTCCCCATTTTGCAATCTTTGCCAGTGACAGCCACTCCAAAGTGCCCAAGCGGCACATTGGAGCAGCCGTCACTGGTTCGCCACTTTTTTATTATTACTATTTTTTAGGCGCCAGAAATGTGTGCAAATATTTTCGTAGTTTCAGGGGGGTTGGTAGTTCGGAGCTGCGCAAGTGCACACCTCAGAATAACCGAACTGCGAAGTCTTGCCTGCTCAATGTCATGGTAAGCGTCAGCTGTCAAAAGTGCAGTAGACACCAGCCATGAACACTGACCAAGCAAGGCTGCAAATAGGTTATTTTGTTACTTTGCTTCTCACTTGACAGCTGCCAAACGGTGACCTGTCAAGCGAAAAGCAAAGCCGCAAAAACATCTTTGCTTGCGAAAAGGGATGGCGAGTATATCAAACACTTCACAGTGAGATCCTCTAGTTCTGAGGTGTGGGGGCCTGACAGTTCTCAGTGTCCTCCACATTTTCCACCCTTTCCCAAGCTTCTAAGTGCTCCAGAAAGAGGAAAAGTGCATCCCACCCCATTTACAGGAGCATGGAGTTTTGACAGCTATCAAAATAAAGGGTTCCTTTTAAAATGGGGCTTTTCACAGGGCTAAACAGGATGTTTTTTGACAGGGAAATATATAGTGATAGTCGTGCCAAAGTGCCACTTGAGCATTGCTGGAGTGGCTGTCACTGGCGGTGGTCCAGGCGAGGTCAGCAAGAGCAGCAAGGAGTTTTTGCCACTCTTGCCGTGTGGCTTGCTTGCCGCGTCCTTGGACCCACAATGGGATTGGTCGCCTGGGTTCGGACAACACAAGAACCCATAATGGGTCCAACAATCCCTAGAACAAGCCATGAGTTGTCAGGGTGGCTTGTTGCCCCAAAACAAGCGACCCTGTGGGAAGCGGTCCAGGTTCACACAACAGGACAACCCACCATGGCTAGTTACCTACGTCATGTGAACCCAATCATTAAGTTGTAATGGTAAATGTGAAGGATCAGCAACCGGATCCTTTGCGTGAGTTCGGCAACTCTAGGGTTAACCGGCAGAGCAATACAGCTCGTATCGGCTTCTAGTACAATAGGAAAAACCACAACCCTTTGTATGCCCAAATAAGGCTTTTTATTTGTTTATACAATAATCAGATCGGAACTATCAGCCTTCTAAGAACACGTTTACAGTCAACACAACCTTAGCTGACCCGCGTCTTACCCAATGAGCGAGCTCCGTGGCTAGCAGATTACATTCAGGTCAATATCCTCACATCAAAGATACTACTTCTAGTCAGTTTCAGCCCAGCTCCCGATCGGCGCTTCCTAGCGGAGAACGGTGCACCTGGACGGCTTCTGCTTAGGAGGATATGGCCCCGTGGTTCCCAACAACCCACTACCGGAAGGGAGAGGGGTTTTCTACCCCGGGTTTCCCGCTCCCCCCGCCCTCTGGGTCAGGTGGGGGCTTGTGCCTGCCCCTTCGTTCATGTGGGCTTATTCCTGCCCGGGAAGACGGTGACGTATTGATACTTTGCAGCTCTTTGAGACTGCCCTGTTTGTTGATGGTCCTTGATGGTCCTTCCTGGACGTTTGTGGATCTCTGCCGAGGTCCTCCTTTGTTGGGGCTGATGACTTGTCTGGGTACTCCCTGGTGACCTCATCCCTCCTCCCTTGCCCCCTCTCTTGGGGGAAATGTGTGTGTGTGTGTGTAACTGGGGTTTGGGCTTTCTCCACAGTAAACTTTTAGGAATCAAAAAGATGCAATGAGGGAGAGAGATGGTGGAAGGACTTGCACTTTGCTCTGAATCAGATTCTCAAAACAGGAAGGCAAGAGATGACAGCAATTATTGAGAGCCAGTGTGGTGTAGTGGTTAGAGTGTTGGACTGGGACTTGGGAGATCCAGGTTCTAGTCCCCACTCAGTCATGAAACTCACTGGGTGACTTTGGGCCAGTCACTGACTCTCAGCCTGACCTACCTCACAGGGTTGTTGTGAGGATAAAATGGAGAGGAGGAGGAGGATCATGTAAGCAGCCTTTGGTTCCTAGCAAGAGGGGGAAAGGCAGGATATAAATGTAATAAAATAAGAATAAATAAATGCAAAAAGGTATGCAAGCAAAGCCAAATCCTCTAAATCCCAGTGGGGCTGCAGGCATGAGTCCCAGTGGGGCATGAGTCCCTTTCCTTCTCCCAATGCACCATCAGGAATGAGACCTGTCCTGACCCCAAGATGGGAGAGGGTCAGGGGTGACGATATGTTTTGGCTAGCCACCAGAAATACTGAAAAATTAAAAGGGATACTGAGAACAGCTACAAACATTATCAGCAGGATTAAATGACTTCACTCCAGAGCCCTCCTATTCAAAGGTTTGCATGTCAGCTACTGCCCAAAAGTAGGAACCCCCTATGGTGAGACTAGCAAACCCTACTCGGCACTAGCAGAGCAGGTGAACATTTTGAGCCCACAAGCTGCAATGCTAAGACGACAGCACACAGGAATAGATGTACGCATGCCAGTACCAATCCCTGCTCCTCTGTTGGCACAACGGCTGCCATTGGCTCTACAGCACCAATAGTTTGCATGCCCCATCACAATGGGCAAAACATTTGCCTGGGGAGAAAGGTACTTTAAACAATCTCTCAGTCACTCCTCCTAGTCCTCAGGACTGAAATATCCTGACCCAGTCTCTTCCCCTCTGAGAAAGAGACATTTTAAAACATGAATAATAATTCTCAGTTTGTAAAGGGGGAAATCAGATGTGAATATGCAACCTAAAAAAATCCACCAAGAAACTACACTATGCAAAAAGGAGCATTCTGTAGACTTGCCTAAGTGGCATTAATTATTAGATATATTAGGATTTTGAATCTTTAGGGCCAGATGTTAGGGAAATAGCAGGCATTCTTTGACAAAAGTAACCGTTTCAGTGTCGTAACTTTCCCCCTATAACAACCTTCTCAAAGTTGGTGCCCTCCAGGTGTGCTGGAGTAGAATTCCCATAATTCCCAGATAACATGGCCATAGGGAATTATGGGAGTTGTAGTCCAATAGATCTGGAGAGCGCCAGGTTGGGGAAAGCTGCCCTAGAAAATCTGGGAAACTTGTGGGGAAGCTGAAAATCGTGTATTAGAGAATCTCAGGGTACTGCGTGGGGAAATCAGGACAGGGCAACTAGTTGAGCCTTGTAGTGTAGGCCCTCTATGAAGCTTTTCCCAGAGCAATCCTAGCGGGCCCTTTTGTTTTATTATGTTAATACAGGAAAGAAAGATGCATCTCTCACACACACTGACCAGCACACACATAGGAACCTGGTAATTTTTAGTATTTATTGGCCCAGTAACTAACTGATAATCCAGTTGTTATTGTCTCGCACCTTCAGCAACAAATCATGCCAAGGTGGCTCCTATAACCCAAGCAGCAGTTTCTAAGCCTAAGATGCATGCTGCTGGATCAGACCAAAGGCCTATCTAGTCCACAGTGGCGAACCAGATGCTCTTCAATGCCATTTGGAAAAAATAGCCTCATCCTGGCAGAATTTCAACACACACAAATTCTCATTTATCCCTACAGTTCAGAAGACGCATGGAATAGTTGGTTTGTCCAATAACCTTCAAACAGACACATTTACTCACCAGCTGTATGTAGGCAACCTTGTAATCTGGCTTCTTGATTCGTCTGTTTTTATGGTCCCTCCGCTTGTTTGAACCTGTTAAGGAGATGAAGAGTTGACTTGACTTCCCATGAGCTAACAATTCCTCCCTTCCCTAATAAATGGTTTTTCAATAATGGACAGTTTTGATCTTCTGGGTAGTTCAATTTTGCAGTCGCAGAAGACATATTTCCATGGTGCCTAGAAATGGTCCTGTGGCTACTCCCACAGAACCATTTCTAGGCACTTCTGTGCTCTTATCTCAGAGCAAAGGTGTTTAGGGTTGGAGTGTTAATCATGTTGTAACTTTACTGCCCATGAGGCTCTCTCATCCCATATTCAAATTTGTATTTAATTGCATCAACTGTAGGTCATAGCAATGCAGGCAAAAAAATTACATAAGGAATCAGTACATCTAAAACTTCCACATTATCATGCCACAGTGGAAAAGAGAAACTTTTAACTCAACACGAAGAAGCATTCACATTTCCAAGGCCAAAATGATCCAGCCTAACCTGCCAACCTTAGCACCATCAGTGCACAAGCAGGAAGCAACATTTTTCTTTTTAAATAATGCATGTATTCACAATAATTGCAAAATCCAGAAAACACATTTGGAACAGTCTGAGCTAAATCACCATACAATGATCTACAGGCCTGAGGCTTATGCTGGCTTAGCTTGTCTGAGTGTGGAAAGCTAAGCAGGGTCAAGCCTGGCTATTACTTGGATGGGAGACTCTGTTCCTGTTCCTGACTCCCAGCTGAGCAGGAGCACAACAGGAGAGAGGCTCCAGCTGTTTTTGGGGCTGTGATAAGGCAAGCAGGCTCCCAGAGAGTGAGCGAACAGGGAGAGCAAACAGGGAGAGAAAACAGGAGTTTGGCAGCGGAGTTCGGCAGGGGAGGTCAAGGGGGAGGTCCCTAAAAAAAAAAAAAAAAAAAAAAAAAAAATCTAGGAAGACAGAAACCGAGCACTATGGAAGGAAAGGACTCAGCAGTGGTGGTGACCTGCAAGGGGTGTGCTATGTTTGTTTTCCTGCCGGAGATCGACATGGCCTACACGTGCAACAAGTGCAAGCTGGTCACGCTGTTGGAAGAAAAGGTCAGAGGACTGGAGCAGCAAGTGTCAACCCTCAGGAGCATAAGAGAAAGCGAGGAGTTCTTAGACAGAACGGTGGATCTACAGCACCAAAGCACAGTGCAGGAGCCAGAAGGGCAACGGCAGGATGAGGCGGAGTCGGAGACTGCTGAGGCAAGGGAAAATAACGCAGGGGGAACTCCCTGGAAAAGGGTGACTGTTAGGAGCACAAGAACTACAAGACACTCTGCGCCTGTGGAAGCAGTGGAGCTATGGAACCGCTTCCATGTACTTGAGGACGAGAGCAGAGGACAGCCTGCAGAGGACGGATTACCGGGCACCCAACGTGATAGCGAGCAAGAGGCTGAGGGTCAGTCGAGTGGAGGCAATCAAACCAAGGCCTACAGCAAGAGGAAGAGAAGAGTACTCATAGTGGGAGACTCCCTCCTGCGGGGGATCGAAGCCAAAGTATGTCGCGAAGACCCATGGACTCGCCAGGTGTGCTGTCTCCCCGGAGCACGGATTAAGGATGTGTCAGAGCAGCTGCCGAGGCTCATGCAGCCCACCGACACATACCCCTTTCTTCTCTTCCACGTGGGTACAAATGATACTGCCAAGCGGAGTTACAAAGAAATCACGGCAGACTTTGAAGAGCTGGGAAGGGAACTCAAGAACTTCGGGGCCCAGATAGTTTTCTCATCCATCCTTCCAGTACTTGGAAGAGGCATAGAAAGGGAAAGAAAAATACTCCGAGTGAATGACTGGCTACGAAGGTGGAGCCGACGTGAGGGATTTGGATTCTGGGACCACGGGCTACACTTCCTGGAAGATGGACTGCTGGCAAAGGATGGGTTGCACCTCACAAGGACTGGGAAGAATGTGTTTGGCCACAGCATGAGGAACTTAATCAGGAGGGCTTTAAACTGAATCCAACAGGGGAGGGAGACATAAACTCAGGGGTACCAATGGAAGAAGGCCTCTATGCCACAATGGAGAGAACAGCTCCAGCGGTGCCCATTGATAGTCTACCACAAAATGTAGGGGGAAAGTCGGACTATAAAGCACATAGTCTTCGATGTCTTTATACTAATGCCCAGAGTATGGGCAACAAACAAGACGAACTTGAACTCTTGATACATGAGGGCAAGTACGACTTGATAGGGATAACTGAAACCTGGTGGGATGACTCCCATGACTGGAATACAGCAATTGAAGGGTATAACTTGTTCAAAAGGAACAGAAGCAACAGAAAGGGAGGTGGAGTTGCACTGTATGTTAAAAATACGTATCTCTGCACAGAGATACAGGAAGAGGAGCTTGGCAGCCCCATTGAGAGCATCTGGGTTAAAATAAAGGGGGCAAAGAATAAAACGAACATGGCGGTTGGAGTCTACTACCGACCACCCAATCAAGGAGAAGACGAGGATGGAACTTTTGAAAAACAAATTGCCAGTGTTTCAAGGAGGCACAATGTGGTAGTAATGGGAGACTTCAATTTCCCTGATATCTGTTGGGAGACTTTTTCAGCCAAACATGGCCCCTCCAAGAAATTCCTGAGCTGTGCTGCTGATAACTTCCTCCTACAGAAAGTGGAGGAAGGAACTAGAGGATCGGCTATCCTTGACCTGATTCTAACCAACAGAGACGAGTTAGTGGATAAAGTGGCAGTTTCGGGAACTCTGGGGGAAAGTGACCATGTTATACTTGAGTTCTTGATTCTAACGGAAGCAAAAGCTGAGTGTAGCCAAACACGTACCCTGGATTTTAGGAAAGCCAATTTTAACAAACTCAGAACAATGATTAGTAAGATCCCATGGCAAGTGACTCTCACGAGAAAGGGAGCCCAGGAGGGGTGGGAGTTTTTAAAAAAGGAAATTTTAAAGGCACAATTGCAAACAATTCCCAAAAGGAAAAAAGGCAGAGGGCAACAGAAGAAGCCAATGTGGCTTCACAATAAACTCAAAGACGACCTGAAAACAAAAAAGGACACGTATAGGAAGTGGAAGGAAGGACAGGCTACAAGTGAAGAGTACAGGCAGGTAGCACAGAACTGCAGGAATAGTGTCAGGAAGGCTAAAGCTGAGAATGAGCTAAGGTTAGCGAGGAATGCTAAAAGCAACAAAAAAGCTTTCTTCAGATACATGCACAGTAAAAGACAGAAGAAAGAACTGGTGGTTCAACTACGCAATGAGGATGGCAAATTGATAACAGAAGACAAAGAAAAGGCAGAAGTGTTCAATTCCTACTTCGGCTCGGTCTTCTCCCAAAAGAGGGTCTATGACCCCCCTGGCAAACCTGAAGTGCAGACTGAAGGGGCAGGATTGCAGCTTGAGATTAATAGGCAAATGGTCAAGGAGCACCTGATTACTCTGAACGAGTTTAAATCTCCAGGGCCTGATGAGCTGCATCCTAGAGTAATAAAGGAACTGGCAGAAGAACTCTCAGAACCACTGTCTATTATCTTTGAGAAATCATGGAGGACAGGTGAAGTGCCAGACGACTGGAGGAGGGCAAATGTTGTTCCCATCTTCAAAAAGGGCAAGAAGGAGGAACCTGGGAACTATAGGCCAGTCAGTCTGACATCAATCCCCGGGAAGATTTTTGAGCAGATTATAAAGAAGTCAGTCTGCAAGCACCTTGAAAACAATGCAGTGATTACTAGAAGCCAGCATGGATTTGTCAAGAACAAATCCTGTCAGACTAATCTGATCTCATTTTTTGATCGGGTAACCTCCCTTGTGGACTGTGGGAATGCTGTGGACATTATATATCTGGACTTCAGCAAAGCTTTCGACAAAGTGCCTCATGATATCCTGATTAGTAAGCTAGCTAAGAGTGGGCTAGATGGAACAACTATCAGGTGGATCCACAACTGGCTACAGAATCGGACTCAAAGAGTGCTTATCAATGGTTCCTTCTCAAACTGGGGAGAGGTAACGAGCGGGGTACCACAGGGCTCGGTCCTGGGCCCGGTGCTCTTCAACATTTTTATTAATGACTTGGATCAGGAGGTACGGGGAATGCTTATCAAATTTGCAGATGACACAAAGTTGGGTGGAACAGCTAATACTCTGGAAGACAGAAACAAAATTCAAAGTGACCTCGATAGGCTGGAGCGCTGGGCCGAAAACAACAGAATGAAATTTAATAGGGATAAATGCCAAGTGCTGCACCTAGGGAGAGGAAACCAAATGCAGAGTTACAGAATGGGGGACACTTGGCTCAACAATACTACAAGTGAGAAGGATCTTGGAATTGTGGTAGATCACAAACTGAATATGAGCCAGCAATGCGATGTGGCTGCAAAGAAGGCAAATGCAATTTTGGGCTGTATTAATAGAAGTATAGCTTCCAAATCGCGGGAAGTGATAATTCCCCTTTACTCGGCACTGGTTAGGCCTCATCTTGAGTACTGCGTCCAGTTCTGGGCACCACACTTTCAGAAGGATGTAGACAAACTGGAGAGGGTTCAGAGGAGGGCAACAAAGATGATAAAGGGACTGGAAACAAGGCCCTATGAGGAGAGACTGAAAGAACTGGGCATGTTTAGCCTTCAGAAGAGGAGACTGAGGGGAGATATGATCGCACTCTTCCAGTATTTGAAGGGATGTCACACAGAGGAGGGCAAAGATCTCTTCTCGATCATCCCAGTTTGCAGGACACGGAATAATGGGCTCAAGTTACAGGAACCTAGATTCCACCTAAACATCAGGAAAAATTTCCTGACTGTCAGAGCAATAAGACAATGGAATCAACTACCTAGGGAGGTTGTGGGCTCTCCCACTCTGGAGGCATTCAAGGTGCAGCTGGACAGCCATCTGTCAGGGATGCTTTGACCTAGATTCCTGCATTGAGCAGGGGGTTGGACTCGATGGCCTTGTAGGCCCCTTCCAACTCTACTTTTCTATGATTCTATGATTCTATGAGACCCCTCCTCTAGTTTCCTGCATTGCACAGGGGGTTGGACTCGATAGCCTTGTGGGCCCCTTCCAACTCTATGATCTATGAAATCTATGACCTGGTTCACACAATCAAAACAAGCCACTGTGACCTGTTGTTTGAGGAGAAACAACCCTCATATAACTCAACAAGCCATGCCACTTAGGTTAGAATGAGAAAACAAGCTGTGCCCAGGAGGGTAATTAGGCTAATGGCACACAGCACACACCACCAATTTAAACAAGCCACGGTGGCCTATTTAATCATGCAAAACTGCCCATTCTTCATTATAATTTCTCAGCCCTTGACCTTCTTTGGCTGCCCGCTCCAGCGCTCCACATACATGCACACCAGTACACAGTGGCTCAAGATTTTACAAGAGGGTAGAAATTTAAAAACATTTGGAGAAATCTAACTTGAGTTTCTCGTGGGCCGTGACTGACCTCACGGGATTGCCCTGGAGATGAACAAGGGTGACTTCTCTTGCACAACTCCAAGAAATGTACAGTCATGCCTTGGATTGAGAGCATAATTCGTTCCGGAAATGTGTTTGTAATAATCCAAAACACTCTTATATCAAAACGAAATCCCCCCAAAAAAATTTGTAGAGATTTTTAATTTAAGCCGTACTACAGTACTTGTATTGCAAGACGTCGCTTGTATATCAAGTAAAAAAAAATTAAATATTTAAAAATTTGCTTGTCTTGCAAAACGCTCTCAAACCAAGTTACTTGCAATCCAAGGTATTACTGTAATGCTAATTGCATCAAAGCCCAAGTTCCATTTTGCCCAAGTCCCATTCACTTCCATCAGATTTGCACAGGAAATTTTCCCAGTGGACTATGCTCAAAAAGTGTAAAGCACTTTGCACATTTAGTACATTTAGTATATATACCATTTATTTGCCTAAGGATTCTTTAGCAGACCTTCTTTCTATGCAATTCCCCCCGCCCACCCCCTTTACTTATCTATCTCCTTTGGAATAAATAAGAGTATTTTCACTCCCTCATCCCTTAGAAACCTGACACTTCCCATCTACTTCAGTAGCTTTGCTTTCTTAACTAATCTTCCTATGTTTAATCTGCAGTGCTGGCTTGTAGATAACCACTAATATTCCTGTAGAGGGAAAGAATACTTCCCCAACCTGGTGCCCAACCTGGTGCCCTCCTATGCGTTGGACTTCAATTCTCACCATTCCCAGCCAGCATGGCCAAATAATGTGTGTTCAAGGCCACCTCCATGTCTTTAGATTCAACTACAATGCACACAAAGGCTGGCCGGTTTATTAGGAAATCTTAGAGAGTATAGCTCAGTGATGGCGAACCTATGGCACGGGTGCCATAGCTGGCACGCAGGGACCTCTCTGTGGGCACTCGAGCCATTGGTCACCAGATCGCGAACAGACTGGTCCCCTTCTGCAAAACACTAATGATTTTGTTCTTTCTCACAGTGTGGAACAGAATGATTTTATTCTAGAATTCCTGTTACAGAATTCTTTTCTACATTGTTATCACATTTAAAAGATTCTGAAGAATGATGCACAGAGCATGGCCTGGATGTAAAGCCCTAACAGTTGACCTGAGTGCTGCATGTTTGCTCTCAAACTAACGGAGTATGAGCCAAGGTTTGACAAATTATCAGCATGCATGCAATAGCAAAAATCACATTAATTGTGCAAAAGCATGCCCAATGCAAACTTTTACCTAATGCAGTGTTTGCAGTCCAAGACATAAAGTGTTTAAAATGTGTTAAGCACGTTTAGTTTTCTTGTTTATCTTGCTCATCCTAGTACAGGTTGACTTTTACTTTTACTAATCCGACACCTGTAGAAGCAGGGAAAGGACCCGGGGTAATGCTTGCCCCATACAATTTCAGTCTGGCATATAATCATATTACAAGTTGAGAATCCCTTCTCCAAAAATACATGTGCCTAATTATTTAAAAAGTTTGTATAAATTCCCTTCAGGCTATGTGTACAATGTAGTACTAGAATAATTTTTTGAGTTGATTTTTTTTCCAACAAAAAACTGTTTGTATCATTGAAAGCTCTGTTATTGTGTTTTTCTTTTAAGACAAAATATGTTAATTAGTTCGGACAACTGTATGAGTTGTTTTTCTAAAACTACAACCTTGGTATTCAGGTTTAATTGCAGTGTTGGCATTTTGAAATAAATAAGTTGGCTTTGTGTTGCAGTTTGGGCACTCGGGCTCAAAAAGGTTCGCCATCACTGGTATAGCTGTATCAATAATGACAGTCAGACTGCAATCCCAAATGTGACCCTCTCATGGAGGAGAAGATGGGGATATAAAAATAAAGGCCAATTTACATTGGAACTGGTTAATTTACAAATAAGTATAAACTCCTTGTTTAACTTATTGTGTGTAGCAAGCTATTGCCTCTCCAAATACTAGAGGTTTAGGAGAGAGAGAAATGTAACCCAATTGTTTTGTTGAAAAATAGAATTTGAAAGATCCTCTAGAGAAAGTTTGAAGATTCACCATGTTGTATCCTGGTTCTTATAGCAGCCACAGGCACATCATATATGTTTTCAAGGTAATCCTTCAATTCCACTCTCGTCATCCTGCACCAAATGCAAGCAAACAATTAGAACACAGAAACACTGCCCACATCTTAATTTCATATATAACCATGTCTTTGAAAGAAATATAGGCCAGGATTGTTTTATTAATAAAAGTGAGAGTGAACAAAACTGAAACTTAATCCAGACAAGGCAGAGATATTACCAGTTGTATCATTCCAATCCCAACATGGTTCAGAAATTCAGTCAGCAGTTCCTGAGGCAAACCGAGGACATTTGCTAGAACGTGACTTCAGAACATCAGCTTTAGCCACATGTATCCCCATGTTTTAAGAACAGTCATGAGCAAAAGAATCACACTGATTCATCCCAGCATTAGTGCAACATTTGTTAAGGCTGCCCTCAAACACGCTGAACTCCTCTTCAAATCAGTGGCTTGCTTCCAAGAAAACATGGTTAGGCTCCCAGTGTAAAACACAAAACGATGGCACTCGATCCCACTGTTGTCGAGTAAGAAACAGTCTTCAAAACTAGACTTTTTAAGAGCCAACAGAAACTCGTGAAGATCTCCAGTGGGTGAAAAGCATCAGTGGAGAGAGCTGTAAGTGAAACAACGGAACCGTACTTGGGTCCTGCCAAAACATCTGCATTACGAGAGACCCCAGTTCTCCCTCATTCTCTCCCCCACCTCACCCCTAGAATCCAAGCCAATCTTAACTCATTTTCCCGAGATGTGTTTTTTATCTTTGATTTATTGCAATTATTTATAGCCTGCCTTCCAGGATACAAATCTTCCCAAGGCAGTTTACAACAAGTAACATCAACATTCATTCCGCATCGCTAGCATATGCTATTTATTTAGAAGATTCGTAGCTTGACTTTCTATGAAATGATCATCAAGGAAGCTTACGACAGATTATAATACAAACCACAAACACATACAACTCAGCAGCCCTTGGTCATCCGGCCAATGTATGGGGGGTGGGGGTGGGTAGAGTTCCATAGTCCAAAGGCAACTGGCAGCTGAAGCCAAGTGTTGTTTCTAGGAGGGAAGTAAGCTCCCTGCAACTGCTCCTTCTGGGATGGATGGGCCCAAGGTGGTCTTCCCCCTTGCAATGACATTCTTCACTGGCAGCACGTGCAGCCTCCTGGTGAGGCCAGAGTGTGCTTCCCTTCAGCTCTGCAGTCCTAGGACAACTTTAAGAATCAGGATTGCTTCCAGTCCCTGCTCAGCTTTTCATTGCTTCCACCCATCCCTTGCCACACCAGGAGAGGACTAGCCAATGCCCCTGCTTGTGAAACCCACAGTTACTGCCGGGGTGGGAATGTGAGGCCCTCCACGTTGCTGGACAACAACTCCCATCATTCCTGACCATTGGCCATGCTGGCTAGCGCTGGTGGGAGTTGGGAGTCCAAAAACATCGGAAGGGGCACAGATTAGCATCCCTGGTTTCTTGTAAGGCATAATATTTTTACTTTTCCCTCGCGAAGTAGTTGGGAAGGCAATATTGCTCCCCCAGAAGTTAACAGCATCACTGGAACTAGCTCTGCGTCTTACTTATTAATCAAGAAAAACAAGTTGCAGGTGCTGCAAAGTATCTGATGTTCAAAAAGAGAGACTATCCTAGCATTCTAAGTAACATGTACCACATCAGTAGAAGACCACTAAGTCTCCCTTGAGAAATTCACATCTGTCCCCGACACTGGAGAACCATTCTGCAGAGATTAAAAGAAATTTGACTATTTTAGAATAATGTTCCCAACCTACTACATGGTATGGTGCAGAGGAGCCAGTCATCTGAGACTGGGGAGGGGGTCTCAGAGGGTCCCTTGATGCTGTGGAAGAGTCTCCAGCGAAGGGAGACAATAGCCTTCTTCAGGCATTCAAATCTGTAACCACGGAGGGTAGGCAGGGGATACACACAGCGGCACCAGCCCCTCTGACCCCGATCTTCCCGCATTGATGGGTAAGGTCTGAAGAGGAACTGTAACCAAGTCTGGCTGAACGTGGCTGTAGTCCTCCACGGGATTGTGCAGGGTTCCTGACCCCGTGGCGAGTGGTTACAGTTCCTCTTCCCCGTCAGCACAGGAAGGTTGGGGTGGAGCGGGCAAGGCTGGCACACATGTCCCATCTGCCCTCCATGGTTACAGATTTTGAATGCCCAAAGAGGGCTCACATTCAAGACAATGTCTTGTTCTACTGATGCCCGTAGCACAGTGTACTTGCTCACTGGTTGTAACACTCTGGGGAGGCAGATGACATTCTCACAAAGTGTTTTAACCCAACAAGCCAATGTTCCCTTCCCTTTATGTACTTACTCCATGGGAATGCGAAACTGTACAGTGTCTTCTGGCTGTGGAATACCAGGCCTCACCATTGTCAAGAAGTAATCAGTCCGGAAAACCCTTAATTGAGGATTTCCAATCTGGTACAGGGGATAACTGTAGGCAAAGGAAATAAATAATTCTCCGGTGGGGTGGGGGACGACGACTGGGTATCTTGTACAAACAGTTTTAATCTCATTTATTACCAGCATGCAGGAAGCATAAATTCCAACTTGAAACCTTGTTTCAAATAAGCAGCTTCCTTAGCCTTATATACATTTTTAAAGAAAGGTAATAATTAATTAGCCTCAATGATTTGTAACAGAATAAAACAACCTAAAAAGCTTGCATTGGTATAAGGCATGGGGTACGGCAGAGACTTGCAGTGGTATCAGGAAGTGTACATAAAGGAGAAAAGCAAGCATACCGGGGGAGGGGGGATCAAGGAGAACAAGAGGAAGAAACACTTAACTTTGCTGTCATTTAGGATCCACGTCTAGTTCAAATGTTATAAAATTCCTACACAAGAGACACTTTCGTGTAGGAAATAACGTGCAATCTGCATGTACAGCATGACAAGCCACAATCCCTGAATTCCCTGAATTCCACTCCTCACAGGAAGCGGCGACTGCCTCTGCCCTCCCAGGGCATTTACAGTGAGTTGTATCCAGGATCTGCCTTTTGCAGACAGGATGGCTCTGCTCCTAGGTGTCTTCGCCTGATTTTCAGGGACCCCCTTCCCCCTGCACCACAGCTCACCCCATTCAGTAGGGCCCCGCTGCCCCTTTGTTTTGCATTTTCAGGGGGCTGGAGGGGGTGCAGTGGGGAAAAGGGGTGGAGAGGTTGGCTTCCGCCAGCCCAGTTGCATGCACCTAAATTTGAATCTAACCGTACGTGTGTAAAAACAAAAAAACATGTGTGCAATCATGACAGCTTATACACAGGTTGCATATTATTTCCTACTTCAAAGATTCTGGAGATTGGAAGCAACCGTCAAAACTTTGGCATCCACGCGCTTTCTTTGAGTAAGTTACTAGAGCAGTTAGTAGAGAAATTTGTAGAAATGAACAGGATAGAAAACTTTGTAGAAATGAACAGGAAGTGTACAGACATTGGAGAACAAGTTTTTGAAAAAAGGAAAAGCTACAAACCTGTGTTTAAATCAATATGGAATTGCAATTCTTCGAACTGACAATATTACCTTCCTCTTGCTTTATTACAAAGACGTGCCAGGTTCTTCATTAAGAGCTGCAAGACTACCAGTTCACCATCTCTAAGGGTCACTGCGGAGTTACAATTTCCAGAGTGGTGTGCCTGTTAGTCTCTTGCAGCAAGAACAACGTAGTAGCTTTTGCAGACTACAATCCACTTCATTAGATGCATGAAGCGTCTTCCTAGATTGCACATATATGTACACATGGGTGTTAGTGGCAGCAGCAGGGGGTGGAGGTATGTTGTAAACACTGAGGTCAGAGGGCAATGAAATGCAGAAGGCACAGACAGTGGCAATCACATTATTAACAGTGTCCATTCACAAAACATTTGCTGCTGATAACATAAACATCGTGGCATTAGGTAA
Organism: Shinisaurus crocodilurus; assembly: GCA_021292165.1. Classification (NCBI taxonomy): domain Eukaryota; kingdom Metazoa; phylum Chordata; class Lepidosauria; order Squamata; family Shinisauridae; genus Shinisaurus; species Shinisaurus crocodilurus. The sequence continues at coordinate 204,897,082 of CM037876.1, read as the reverse complement.
GGTAAGGTGAGGTGAGACATGTAATTAACATGTCTCATAATTTTTTTAAAAAGTATCCTGATTCAAACCCCAGGAGATAGAATTGAACCTCTTGATGAACTGCAATTCACCACTGACTTTACTTGCTGCATTTCATTTCTGACCTCACTGTTTCTGACCTCATTGTTCTTTCTGACCTCACTGTTCACAATTCCCCCACTGCCACCACGTAACTCAGGATCTAACTTCATGCATCTATTGAAATGGACTGTAGTTCACAAAAGCTTCTGCCATAATAAGTCTGTTAGTCTTTAAGGTGCCACAAAACTGCTGTCTTTGCAGTGTTGCTTTTATTCTATCTGTTACACAGAGATGAGAAATTAGCTGAAGTCATCTTGCGACTTTAATAACTATTATCTTTTGAGCACATAAAATATTATACAAAACGTGAAGTTGTATGTGATGGAGCCACCAAAACACAACCCTTCCCCGCAAAAGCCCCAAAGGCTCTAGTTTAACTTGAAATTATTCAACAAGAAAAATTCAAAAAAAAGGGCAAAGTGCTTGTGACTTTCTCCATGCTTTTCTACAATCCAACATATGAGGGAGTGTGTACCATCACAGCCTCTGAAACAATGACTCCATAAAAATTAGAAGTGGAAACAGTCTCTACTACTCACAAAACGTCCAAAATGTATTTTTTTCACTTTTAAAATGTTTTAAATTCCATGGTATTTTAACCGGTTTGCAGCCGCATTTTTAAAGTCTTATCTGTTTTTATCAGAACTGGCAACGGGCAAAGCTCAATAGAAGGAGCGGACCGATGACATTGACAGAGGGCGTACGCTGGGATCCGAACCCCAGACCCACACCCACACACCCGCCATGCTCCTGTGATCGTGGGTCGAGCGTCGTATGGGTCGTCTGCCACAATGGCCATGAGGTTCCGATGGCCTCGTGGAGCGCATTTAAAAGAGAGAGAGAGAGAGAGAGAGAAAGGCAAACGAGATTCGAGGACTGAGTTATGCGATGTGCGTGGAGAGAATGAGGAATTCCTTCTTCCTCTCCTACCGGCTACTCACAGGATTCGCCTAGCCATGACTCCAGTCTCGCTCCGCCGATTCCCGCATCACCTCCGGAAGGGAAGACGGACGTCCGGGTAAGGGAGCGGAGCATAGAGATAGGAAATTGTAGAGTCGTTATAGCGCTTGTCTGGAGACAACACTTCGTGGTTCCTTTACAGCGCATTCCTATAAATCATCTACTCAGAAGTAAGCCCCGTTGAATTTAATGGGGCTTACTCCCAGGAAAGTGTATACAGAGGCCTATTCCCCCTTCTCGCCTGGGGTGGGTGAGATTGCTGCACATAGGAAAGGATGAGGAAATCCAGGATTTTAGCGTCGCGGGGATTGGGTGGCGCCTTTCCCCACCCCTGCAAAAGGTCGCAGGAATGACAGGAGTTCCAGCCCCCTACGAGTCTTATTTCGTGTGGAAAATGTTAGGGTTTATTCTGAGTTTTTAAATATTTAAAAATGCCAACTCCAAGATGGGCCGTTATCCCCATATACTGCATGAGGTGCGTCCCATGTGAGAAAGAGAGGGTGGGTTACGACAGCCCTGCAGTGTAGTCCGCTGTTAATATTGCAGTAAATTACTGCAATATTAACAGCGGACTAATGGGGATGGGGCTTCTTTGGCTTTCCAGCACCAAATCGCTCGTACTAAACGTTCCCCATGTTGCAGTAAAAGTCAATTCTGATTCAATTGCTCCCTCAGATCCCTTCGCAGCCTAAAGCCGGCGCTCAATTGCATGCAGCCATTGCGTTTTAAATGTTTAAAAACTATGTGGAAGGACGCTGCTGCCCAATTTTAGCTACCGTAAAATCCTGATTTCTCAATTGTCTTCTATGAGCAGCTCTCACTTCTGCCCCAGGAGACACACACAGGCATCAAAGCAAACTCTGAAGTTGGATTGCCTATGAAAGTCTATAAAGAACAATTGCCCATCTCTATGATCACTTCAACGTTTTCTCAATAAAACCGTAGGTAGGAACATTTATCATTCCCAAATGAAGGTACGGGGGAAAGAAATTGGACAGGCCACCATAGAGAATTGGAGGTATGCTCCTGCCCGCATATGGCGGTTTCCAGCTGGAACGAGAAGTAGAGGTTGTGCGTAACTCTTCTACTTTTCTATCTCTACGGGCTCCAGCTAAATCCCTCTTTCGATGGCCAGACATATAAAAAGATGCACCATCGCCCCCTACAGGACTCACCATACACATGCGGCCTGTTCCACAGAGTTAGGAAAGGTGAAGAGGGCATATGCATCCGTGACATTTGTCCGTTTGGGGATTTATTTTAAAGCAGTAACACTGACCAACCAGCAGTAACACTGACCAACCTCACAGTTTGGCGGGGAGGGGGGTGGGGCGCTCCCTGTTTCATACACGCCATTACAGACAGAGTCAAGCAGCCGATGATTTCATAGATCATAGAGTTGGAAGGAGCCTACAAGGCTATCAAGTCATACGCAAGCTCACTTTCTTGATATGGCAAGAATTAGGAAGCTAAGCCTGTAAGCAATTTAGCAGGATCCATCCCAATACATTCCTATAGCCAGCTGAAAAATAAGTTAACTGACATAGCAAATACCGTAGGTATGCCTTCGGACAATTTAGGAGGCACAAAACCTCTCTCAATGCATTATGATCAGTGTGTGTGGGTTTTTTTTAAAAAAATATTTATACATAAAATAAACACTGACTATAACAATCCATATATATCAATGCATTCTAATGGCCAGTCCAAAAGAGACGTGACATATATGTTTCATATTCTGAACCTTAAAAGTCAGGGTGCAGGATCCCACCATACTTCAATGTAGTTCTAGAACCATTTCAAGAGAGACTTGTCACAAATATTTTCCAACCCATCTCAGTCCATTCCAACAGACAGGCAGTACCTTTTGTTTGGACATTTTTGGGCAGTCCCTAAATCCACCATGTCAGCAACAAATCACTCTGAATTTCATGCATTCTAATGCCCATTCAGATGGAACCTATCTATGCATTTCAGTGGCCATTCTCTGCGCTTTGTTTGATGTCCCTGGGTTTGGCAACTGGAGTGTATTTGCTTGGAGTGGAAAGTTTCAGAAACATCTTTCCCATGTTCCCACAACCCTGGAGCTGCCTTCAGAAGTGGTGGGTGGTTGCTCTCCCCTCAACATCCTTGTAAATGGTAGCTGGACCCCAGCCCAGTCCAGTGTCAGGGCAGGGGAGGAGGTGGACAGGTTTTGTCTCCATCACATTGTCCTGAAGTGCAGAACTTTATTTGTTTCTTCCCCATATGAATGAATTGGAACACAGGAAGCTGCCTTATCAGGTCAATTTGGCCATCCAACTCAGTACTGCTACTGCTTACTCTAATTGGCAATAGCTCTCAGACAACCGCCTTTCCATCACCTGCCACCAAATCCTTTTAACCACCTCTGGACACCAGTGCTCCCATGAAACTGATTGGTGGAAAGGTCAGGACAGATGAAAGGAAGTACTTCTTCACACAGCGCATAGTTAAGCTATGGAATTCACTTCCACAAGGTGTAGTGATGGCCACCAGTTTGGATGGATTTAAAAGGGGATTGGACAAATTCATGGAGGAGAAGGCTATGTGTGTGTGTGTGTGTGTGTATATATATGTATATATATATATATATATATATATATATCAATGGCTACGAATCCTGATTGGCTATATGCTACCTCCGGTATCAGAGCCTGTATGCCCATGTACACCAGTTGCTGGGGAACATGGGTGGGAGGGTGCTGTTGCACTCATGTCCTGCTTGTGGGTTTCCTGTAGGCAGCTGGTTGGCCTCTGTGTGAACAGAATGCTGGACTAGATGGAGCCAGCATGGCTCTTCTGATGTTTACCAGGTGGACACCTCTCAACTCAGTTTCTTCCACTCTCCTCACCGTGCAGCTGAGATAAGACCATTTTATCCTACCTGGACTTAGCCTTGGGCACCTCCCTCCCTTTTGGCCTTTGCTGGCAGCTGCAGCCGTTCATGAGTGAACTTAGCCGTGCGACTCCTGCCTGAGGATCCGGTTACCTTCCTCAGTAGACCAGGTAATCTGACAGGCTGGGTTAAAGGGGGAAAGGAACTGGTGACCCCCTCCCCACTACACACCCATCATCCCTGACCATTGGTCACACTGACTGAGGCTGATGGGAGTTATAGTCCAAAATGTCGGGGGCAGGGCACCTGGTAGCCCATCCAATACGGTTTACTCCCAGGTAAGTCTTTATAGCAGGGGTGGGGAATTTCGGGTCTGGGGGCCAAATCTGACTCCTGGAGGACAAATTTGTTCCTCCAGGGTTTCCCAAATGGCCGTGCGCCCTTCCCTTGACCCCACCCCTTTCCCCCCAACCGCCAATCATTTGGTGGTTTCCTGGCTTTTGAAAGGCTGAAATGCCTCTCTGAAGGCTGTTACTGCCAGTAAGAGCTTTCAGCTAACATATGCTGATATTTTCTGTATTTTGGGCCCTACTCCTTTTGCCTTTGGCCCACCCCCTTTTGCCTTCTGTCCCTCCCACCACTGGGATGTGGCTTCTGAAAGCTTCTCCAAAAATGAATTTGGCCCACGGACTGAAAGAAGACCACACCCCACACCGGCGTATATGTTCTTAGCCTTAGTCACATTTGACTAAAGGCCTGTTCAGGCATTCAGAAGATGAAGTGCCATGGGGACGTGTGGGGGTACACCAGCCCGACTGCTGACCTCGTCTTGAACCAGAAAGTCTGAAGAGAGAATGTAATTGCGTTTAGCTGAACATGGTTACACAGTCGTCCTTGTGATCAGGAACCTTGTGCAATCAAGAGTTCCTGACTGGGCTAAGAATTGTGGTTACGGGGCAGTATCCCCGCACTGCCCATGTGCTAGCGGTACCCACCGCTAGAGCAGGAGGAAGCTAGCAGACCCTGAAGCAAGCGGAAATGAACTAAAATGCTTGGTTCCGGAATGGGGCAGATCAGCAGAGCTTGCAGAAGGGAGTTCCTCTAACCTTTCCCGTTCCAGAAACGAGCATTTCTGTTTGTTTCTGGGATTGCTGTAGCCTGTTGCGCTGGCAGTCTGTCCCACTGGAGCAACAGAAACAGCGGGAGCGCAGCAGCAGTATTGGACACTGCCCAGAATCTCTCTTCAAACCTTCTGGTTCAATGCAGGGAGGTTGGGCTGGGGCAGTGCACAGCCCCTCCCCTGTGTCCCCTCCTCGCTTGGGCTTTTGAATGCCTGGATAGGGCTTAAAGTGTGATAGAGCATTGCAAACTAGCTTTTAAACATATGAGTGTCTTCTATATGAAAGAGAATGGTGCTCTGCTATAAAAATGAAGGTCAGGAGGTTGGGTCAGAAGGCCCCTCTGAGTTATACCGTGAAAGGTCAATAATGGAACTAGGGTGGGGCATACGAGGTAAGCTGGGCTGAGACGTATAATGAGCTTCAAGGGTCATATAATAGATGTACAGTTATTAAAATAATAATAGTTATTAAAATAATAATAGTTATTAAAATAATTCAGCTGGGTCATGTTTTCTTATGCATTTTGAATTAGAAATGTGTTTAAGGGGTGAATGAAAAGCTGGATATCAGCTTGCTGGGAAGCTGAAGGTGGAGCCAGACATACAGATGCCAGAACTGTACGTCCGGCAGATCCACACTCACCTCTGTTTGGACAGCCATACAAACTCCCAAACTGGATCAAGCTCGGGAGGAACCAGTCCTTCCTGTTTCAAGGATAAGCCGGCTGTGCAGAGTGCTAATTGGCTGGACCTTGTGGCAATCACAGAGCTATCCCTTCTCCACTCGCCCAGGGCATGTTTTAAGTTTAATGGGGTGGGGGGAGAGAATTGGTTTTTAAAAGGAGCCAAATAAATATTTAACTGGATAAACATGCCAGGCTCCTGGTGGTGGGTGGGAACAGTTTTTTTTAAAACAACAACACAAAATCATGTCCAAAGCATTGGGGAGGGCCAAACATCCCTATTGGAGTTAGAGCCAGGAATGTGTGTCAGTACAGGAGCAAGAATGTGATGGAGCAGGAAAGGGCTCAGTTAGGAAAGAAATCAGAAATAAAACTGCCAATATCGTAATGCTGTTATACAAATCTGTGGTGTGACCACATTTGGAATTCTGTGTACAGTTCTGTTGCCACACCTCAAAAAGGATATTGTAGAGCTGGAAAAGGTGCAGAAAAGGGCAATCAAAATGATCAGGGTGCTGGAACAACTCCCCTATGAGGAAAGGGTACGAGTTTGAGGCTATTAAGTTTAGAAAAAAGGAGAGTAATGTTAGGTGTATATAAAATTATGCATGGTGTGGAGAAAGTGGATAGATAGACGTTTTTCTCCCCCTCTACAAATGCTAGAACTCAGGGTCATCCAATGAAGCTGAATGATTCAGGGAAATTCAGGGCAAACAAAAAAAAAGTACTTCTGCACACAGCATAGTTAAAGAATGGTATTTGCCACCATAAGATGAAGTGATGGCCATCAACTTAGATGGTTTTAAAAGGGGATTAGACCAATTCATGGAAGATAAGGCTTTAAAACACTACTGGCCGTGATGGCTGGATTTTGGCACAGTTTGCACATAACAAGAAGTCACCATGGGTGAATTTCCCCAAAGGGTGTCATGATGGCCGTCACCATTTTGAATATTCGGAGTGTGATAGGGGCGCACCATAGCTTCTCGATATGTGTGAACCCGGTGAGGGTGGGTTGTTGGGGTGGTTGGCAAGCTACCCACAACCCTAAAACAGCCCATGGGTTCTGGGTGGCTTATCAACCACCCCAACAACACACCCTTGCTGGGTTCACATGTAACAAGAAGCTATATCGTGCCCCAACGTGCCCTGGATATTCAAAATGGTGGCCTCTGCCACAACAAAAAAACCCATGAGGAATTTCACCCATGGTGGCTTCTCATTACATGTGAACCAGGTCACCGCCTCCATGATCACATGCACTATGTCCCTGTTCTGGAGAGCAGCAGCAGGAGGGTGCTGTTGTTCTCATGACCTCTTTGTGGGCTTCCCATCAGAATCTGGTTGACCACTGTGTGAAAGAGGATGCTACACTGGATAGGCCTTTGGTCTGATCCAGCAAGGCTAGTTTGAGTTGCAATTGCTAGCAGGCGTCTTCCCCCTTTCTTTTAGAGATGCAAGAAGGCAAAACAAATGGGGACTTTAGAAAAGTAAGCATGGTGGATAGTTAAGGATCAAAGATGTTTTGGCCTAGGGATTCATGGGTACTGTTTTTCTTTATGACCTCACATTTTCCATTGGGCACTTTTGGCTCTACAGCTGTGATTCTATGCACCTCTAGCTGACACAGAACTCAGTGGGGCTTACTTCTATGTAAATATGCAAAAGATCAGAATGTAAGTTACACCCTAACATTGACATACATGTATTTACTTCTGTGGTTCTTTGCTAATTTCTAGCTGACTGTCTGGGCCTATACACTCCAAGTCTTTGGTAAAAGATACATTCTTAGTTGATTATAGTGGAAGAAAAAGAAGAATGGCTAGTCATGATGAGCTGTATGGCTGAAGTATATTATCGGTCACACTTTATTTACAAAACCAAAGGATTCGTACACTGCAATCTAAGGGGCAGCGTAAGGCTGGAATTAGGAAAATAAAGGACACACGCAGCAGGTGGTAAAAGGTGTCAGCAGGGAGCCATCTCCATTCCAGGGCAGTGGTTCTGGAAGATGGGGAGCCCTTGAAACAAGCAGGAGGCAATCCAGGATGATGTTGTAGCTGTGGTTTTGCTCAGGCGAGGGAACGGAATTCATGTCTGAAGGGGGTTGGGGATGTTTAGCCATGCCACCGCTGATGATTCGGCCTGCAGGCACCTTCCGGACTTTACTTCCAGCGCCCTCCGACTTTGCCCTTGGCTCCAGCCTTCTTGCTGCTGTAATACAGAGCGGAGAAGAACATGTCAGCGGGCCTGCCGCAACCGTGTCCTTTCTAACCCTTGACTTTGCCATTTTGGTGAGAAGCTCGGCATCTCACGTCACTAGATCAGGCTGATCGGGCACCCCTTCAACTGGGTGCGTCAGAATTAGAGGGGGCAGAATAAATTTCAGGTTTTAAAAAATGTTTTATCATAGCCAGTGCAGTTTTCACTTAATCAAGGAGTGGCCAGTCCATGGGTCAGATCCAGCCTCTGAAGCATTTATCTCACCCTAAGTGGCCCTACCAAACATATGTTAGTCAACATGTGGGGAAAAAGAAAATGTCCCACAGTTTCACTCAGACATGTCAGAAATAACGGTCCCATACCTTAATGTTAGGACTCCCCTTGAATTTTATATGCAATGCCCTGGCTGTGTACACCAGAACTGTGAATCCATTATGGCTAGACTGTGCCAGCTGTATTATAAAGTCTGATAATCTATGAAGGGGTTGTGTTGTGGAGCAAAATATACTTCCATATGTGTGTGTAGTGAATACGTGGTCCCCCAAAATACAGAAGTTGTCCATACTTGACTTAAAACATTAACAGAAAGTATGTTCAGTCAATCTAAATTATACATCAGGCTTAGTACATATCTGATTAACCTTCACAAAGCATTATTCTTCAGAATTGCACAAATGCCTTTACTGAAACTAATAATTCAACGTTTTCTCTGGTCACAGGGAACAAGGATATCATCATTGAGTTCTTCAGCTATAGTTCAATGATTTCCATATCACTTTATTTTGCATGCAACTGAAGCAACACCCAAAACATGCCTGGCACTTACCTTCCTGCAATGAGCTAGGTACACAGGTGAGTTCCAGGTGAGTAAGTTAGTCTAGTGTTAGAATGTCTGCATTGTGACAGCAACAGATTCCTCCTGCAATGCAACTGTTTGCATGCTACTTATCCCTGGATGGTACTACAAGTTGCCCAGCAAGCCAACCTGAATTAATAAGTTTGGGCCTTGGAATATACACTTCTCTTAGGAAGCTTACAGTATACACTTATCCAGGGAACAAGGGAGGTGCTCAGATACAACAGCAATAAGGAGTATCTTTAACGCTTACATGGTTTCGAACACCAGTAGATTGGTTCAGCAATAGCTTTCCATATGGGAGGATCTGTCATAGTGACATTCACGCATGCATACACACACATACATACACACAAATAGTGCATACTTTACCTGTCAGCTAACTTAGATTCTAGAATGACATTCTGTTCTGAAAACAACCTTAGACATGAGAGACTAGCAGCGGCCAAATGTTTTCTCAGAGAATAGAGACTACTGGCGCCCCAATCCTATACATTTGTACTGCCTGCCACATGTGCCTGTACAGCCCGTGTAACAAATATGGCTTCTTACGATAATGACATGGCATTTGCACCATAGGCAGATTTGGTATGCCTTGTTTTGAGTGCTTCATAGATTTCATAGATCATAGAATTGGAAGGAGCCTACAAGGCTATCGAGTCCAACCCAAGGCCAATAAAGCTTCATGAAGCTCAAGATCTCCTGCACCCATCTCAGGGCTGTTGTGCTGGCCTTATTATCACTGGGTCCCAGATGACACTCAAGCCCTTGGCACTTGCTTCAGAGTTGTCAGATATCCCTTTTACAAGGTATGGTCTGTCTTATGATAAAGGGCTGCCTCTTACTTTAAATTGCCACACCTTCCTAAATAATGATTTTAAACCACAGAGTTCCTTTAACATCTTTAAAATCTGAATTACACAGATCTACTTGGATCGCATATGATCCTGTCATATTCCTTATCTTGTCTGGCGTTGATATATTTATTAGTTAGAAGAGCCTCATAAGGAGCATTAATGTGGGGCAGTGCACCAATGCTTAAAACTTTTTAAAGTTTGGAATGGCTTGCACTGATTTAAAACAAACACATACACACACGCACACACACGCACACACACACACACATACTCCTATACCTTGGATTGCAAGCATAATTCATTCCGGAACCATGCTTGTAATCCAAAAAACTCTTATATCAAAGCGAGTCTCTGGCGGGCGTGAGCAGGGCTGCTTTCGGCCCGCTACACCCGCTCGAGGTGAGTGGTTACGTCTTGTCTTGCAAGACCTTGCTCGTTTATCAAGTCAAAATTTTAAAAATTATTTTGCTTGTCTTGCAAAACGCTCTCAGACCAAGTTACTTGCAATCCAAGGTATTACTGTAATTATATGTATTCCCCACAACTAGATGTATCCTTTTGGTTATTTTATTTTATTTTGTGAGGAAAATTGGTGTGTTTATGTGGGTTACAAGTAATTACATGTGGCACGTATCTTTACTCCCTTGGAACATGGCACTTCTATTGCTAGAAAAGACTGTGGCAGGTTAATCATACTGTGTTGTAACATTAGGGGGGAAAGAAAATGTTTTCCCCTTGCCTTTCTGAGTATAACTCTATGATCACAGTCCTTGCATGACTCAGTAGAGACTTGTGCAGGAAGAACATAAGAATCTAACAGCATCTGAGAGCTCCTCCCTACTTCCATTCCTCCCACAGCTGCCCAATCTCAACAATGGCCTCTCCTTGGACAACTACTTCTTCTCCCACTGGTCTTTATCTCTGATGTATTAGGCTTCTTAATGGACACATGCAACAATGAAGACTCAGAGCAAAACCAAGCAGGAAAGAATGTGAATTAAATAGAGGTGAGGAAGGGAAGGGAAATAAGGAGGATGAATGACCAGTCAAAAAGAACCCACTGGCCGTAGCCATGATTAGTGTTATTACACCTTGTTCCTTACAATCCCAGACATGGCACGACCCTTCTCATAAAGGAAGTTCCTGTGTTCAAAAACACATGCTGGCGCAACTAATAGTTGTATCCACAGGTGAGCCTTGCAGAGATTGTCGGAAGAGGAGCGGGTTCTTTTGCATGATGGTTATAGATACGCTTCAGTTTCACCAACATTTTCTAAAGGAAGGGAGTAGGGCGGAATCTGTCATTCTGCCTTTCTTTCCACCTCTTCTCCCTCCAAGAAAACAAGGGCAAGAAGACTGAAGTGACCGCTGCAGACACATGAGCGGATATTCCAGACTTTGGGATGGGAAAGGTATATGGGTACTCACTGCTTCTGAGCCTGATCAATCCGGTTCCTGAGAGTGGTGATCTGCAAACAACATACATGACTAGGTTTTTAAAAGTGATCTAACTTCCCATAGTGGAGGGAAGGTTTTTACCTGGGAGAAGTTCTGGTGCGTAGAGCTGGGATGGGATCCTAAAGCCTTCCTTTTGTGGATGAAAAACTGAGACACAAAGACATTGCTAGCTGGCAGTAAACTTACCAGAAAAGGTGTTATTTTCATGACATGCATGTGATGTGGGACCCCTGCATCTGAGAAAGACAATCTACTTTATCCTTGTTAAGGTGTTTATCTTGGTATATTTCATGGGACCCATTATACCAGATGTGCATAGTCAAATTGTGGCCAGGAAACAAGGAACAGGAAATCAAAATTGACCTTTTTCAAAACTCTGGAGGTCATGAGAGTTTGAAAACATTATAATTTTAAATTAGCCTTAATAAAGGTATTATGATAACATTCCTGAAATGAGTTGTCTGTGTATGTCTGTGTGCTGTCTTTTTCTTCATAGTCCAATTGTTTTCTCTCCCATCAGCTTTGCTGGAGAGATTTACTAGCCAGTTAGCAAACATTGATTTGGAAGACAGAGATTGACCTGTATTGTCAGTGAAGAACTGAAAATAGAAAGGCTCCGAAGCTGAAAAGTTAACCAATGATGTTTGCTGAGCAGTAATGAGCTCCAAGGCTTCTCTTGGGAGTTGCTTGATATGTTGGAAGCATGAAGGCCACATCAGCCTCCACTCCACAGAACGCAAGCATTTTCAAAGAGTGGTGGCATGGGGAAGGTACTGCATTTGGAAAGAGAAACTGGAATTGCCGAGCATTGCTAAACTAAGAGGCTCCCGAAAGCCTACAGCCGCAATGGAAAGTCTCCTATCGATAAATGAAAACACAGAAACTGTCAGTTATCACTGACAGTTTCTGTGTTTTCATTTATCCATAGGAGACTTGAAGAAGCCACCTGTATAACTGAGTCTGAGACCCCCTTCATATGTTACTGCAGCAGCAAAATGACTGCTTCCATGGCTTTTCTCTCATGCTACCATGGTAGCAATCAAAAACCAGAACCTAGTTGCATGGATCCTTCTCATCTGATTGTCATCCAGCTGGGAGGGAGGGCAATGACTGGGTGGGAAAGACTCATATGACTGGCTCCGTGCTTGTGGTTCCAACTTCCAAAATCATGGTGCGTGCAACAGCATGGGAAGAAACCAAAGAGTAGCTCTTCTACTCCTGAAGTAACATATGAGGGGGTGCCACAGAAATAATGTACAAAGCATCCGGGTCTTGTGAGTCCTGACTGGATGCACTACCTGTTAGTATCAGGTAATCCTCCCTATGCTAGTTCCACTTAGCTAGCCAAAGTAGGAGTTCTCAAGGGGTAAAGGAAGGAAATACTAATGGTAGAAGGTATCAACCACAGAAAGAGAAGTATGATGAGAATTCCAAACCAGCTTCCAAATCCTGGTAAATGCTGTGGCTTTCTTATTTTTTATGAGTGGGGTGCTATGTTTTCAGTCATGATAGAAGTCAGAACTGAATCTCCTGCTCATGGAAATGAAGAACAGCAGAAATAATTACTTCATAATTATGCCATTGCTTACTGTACTTTCCCTACTATTCCAGTTTCTCTGGTTGCCATGTGGCATATGTTCGCTACCCCTGAAGACATAGTAGGTTGAAAAAACAGCCCTTTTTCCTAATAGGCCCAAATTCAGTGTAATTAAAATTCTTCATTTAGCCATGTTCACATTCTTCTTAGCAAATCTGAAGTCCTAGAAATCATTGACCAGCAATATAGGTTCTAGCACTTTGAAATACACAGTATTTAAACAAAAAAGAGTTCACATTTTAGCTTTCTCCGCCATTTTGGATTTGCAGGGCCAAGCCTTCTTCCGTGGCAAGCAGAAACAAGAGACTCTGACACTGGAAGCAACGTGGCACAACATGAAAAATGACAGCTCAGTCACCTGATATACTTACTTGTGGATATTTAAAATCTGCCTCAAGAAACTTAATTCATTAATGGCTCTTGGTTTTTTCTCTCAAACCAGGTATTTGTTAAGGAACCAATTTAGCTTTGTTCATCCGTCTAGCCTCAGTGCTTGGGACTTACCTTCATTGCTAAACCTGCAGTAAGTTGAGGACAACAGGCTCTCACTCTCCTGGGCAGCAAAGATAGGCAAGAAAGTGGCAAGTGCTGAACAGCAACTTGGCTTGCTATTGCTCTAAAAAGCAATGCTTTCTTTCCATTCATTCCTTACCTTTTCATTCATTTTTTCTCCCCACCACCACCCACTTTATGAGCTTTGCCCTGCCACCTTGCTCATTTCCGTTCAACAACAGTTCTTCCTTTTTATCTTTGTAGCTCGAAGATTAAGAAAAATAATCCTGTCAGACTTGCCTTGCTGGATTAGACTCAGGCTCCATCATCTGGTCCAGGGGTAGGGAACCTGTGGCCCTCCAGATGTTGTTGGACAATTTCCATCAGCCCCAACCAGCATGGTCAATGGTCAGGGATGATGGAGTTGTAGTCCCAACAACATCTGGAGGGTCATTGGTTCCCCACTCCTCATCTAGCCTGACATTCTGCTTCCAACAGCAGCCAGGCAAATGCCTCTAGGAAAGCTCTGACAAGCCGAATGTGAAGCAGGATGGCCATCCTGCATTAAGCTTGTCTTTCTGGTTCCTCACTCAGTCAATATTCTGGATTTTCTGTAAGACCATGCCATGGAAAACTATAGAGTCTTCTAGTCAGTGCTTCAGCTTTCAAACATGTGGAATACTTCCATGGATTATTTGAAAACTGCAGCCTTGCTCCTTTAGGAATAATTTTATCAATTGTTTCTGTGGCAGTGCATTGACTCTATGAAGCAGGTACCTGAGATAACCGCTGGTTGTGTAGAACAGACCCAGGAATTCACTTCTCTGCCAATGCAGCATCAGCTAGTTATCTTACAGGATGCCCATATAACAAGTCTAGAACTACAGCCGATATATTCTCCAGCAGCCTCCCCCAACTTGGTGCTCTCCAGATTCATGTGGCCAGGATGGTTGTGGATGAGTTGTAGTCCAACACATCTGGAAGACACCAGGTTGGTGAAGGCTATTCTGCAATGCATGATACTGCACTCTTTTCAGCTGCTTCAGCCTGCTATGAATGAATGAATGAATGAATGAATGAATGAAGGGTGGGAGAAAAATACAACACAACACAGCCACAGTTCAATTGTCTTATTCTCTGTGCCAGGAATGGAGTGCCAGCCTGCTGTCCATCTGAGTGAACCTGGAGCACCCAGACTCCCGACATGCAGGAGGCTCATGCATGTAAACAGCCTGCGCTGCTTTTGTCATTTGAGTGAACTCTTTGTACTTACAACTTGGACAGTGCCTCCACCCTGCAACGTAGTGATAAAATCTAAGAGAGATCAAGATAATTACATTGGCTTTGGGGTACTTCACAAATCCAGAAGTTTGAAAGATGTAGTCAGAAAGAGATAAACAGTCCAAAACAACATTTTAAGTCTCTGAAGTCCCTGATGAATCATGTCTTGTGAGCAAATTTCAGAGGATTACATTAACATTCTGATACCAGGCAAATACTTTCAGAGGGGTGCTCTATTCTCTTATCTCTTCAAAGTGTAGAGCAATGGTGGAGCAGATTTTGCACGTTGGTCCAGACCGCCCCTCCCAGCAATCCTCTGTTCCCAGGCTCAGCTCACCTACATCAATTGGGTAAAAAGTGTGTACCACTTATACATGAACAGTCAAATGTGCATAGGCCTGATAATGTGTGATTGGCCTGCATGTTATTTTGGCCTAAGCACATTAGGCTTTACACATGTACAGAGTGGCTGCTCTTTGATGACTTGCCAGGAGAACAAGGACCATGCTCACAGCTTGAAGAGAAATTTGGAGTCTTTTTTTTCCTGCCCAACATGAAGAGGAGATCATCTATACCCTTTTTCTCATGGCAGATATCATGTAGAGTCAGCAAGACAAAAGAAGAGACTGTGCTGGCTTCTCTGTACTACAGAAGTACAGAACATGAGTAGGAGAAGCAGGTGACATCAGAATAGGGTTTAGAATTAGACCCCTAGTTATTTTAGTCCAGTGCTGATCAGTGGTGAAGGGTGTATAGGGTTTCTCAACTCCCTCTCTTGGTTTCTGTGATGGAAAATAAAACCATGAAATTAGGCATCTTATTCATGAAGGCACTTGGCGACGGAGACAGGCAAATTCATTGATATCACTAAAACGCTTTTCATACTCTCCCTCTAGGCACATCATGAAGAAATCTCTTCACTTTTTGGAACGGCAAAATCCACTCTGGGTAGACAATTCAGAAGTTATCAGTCCTGAGTGAAAATTTATATCCTGTTGATAAGTATTCAGGATGATGCGTGAGATTTTATGGTCCTCAGACCATGCCTCTCCCAAGAGGATCATAACCAACTTTGTCTTGGGCTTGGGAATAAGCAGTATCACAAACAAGATTTATTTTTCTACTCACATCATATTTTTGTCTCTTGATCTTCTCTAAATATTCATATTTTTCCGTTTCCAGCTCATATAACCAATCCCACAACTCCTTGGCTTTTTCCCTATTTGTGAAGAAGCAGAAACACAGGGGGTGGGGCTGAGGAAACCCGTTGAATTTCACCTATCACATCTTCTGTAGACCTCAAACCACTAGTAGTCATAAAGCAGGGATGGAGAACATGTGGCCCTCCAGATGTGGTTGGACTGCAACTCCCATCATCCTTCATCATTGACTATGCTGGCTAGGGCTGATGGGAGTTTTATTTTTATTTATTTATTTATTTGTTATATTTATACCCCGCCTTTTTTCCTGAAAGGAACCCAAGGCGGCTTACATAATCCTCCTCCACTCCTCCATTTTATCCTCACAACAACCCTGTGAGGTAGGTTAGGCTGAGAGTCAATGACTGGCCCAAAGTCACCCAGTGAGTTTCATGGCCGAGCGGGGACTAGAACCCGGATCTCCCGAGTCCCAGTCCAACACTCTCACCACTACGCCACACTGTTGCAGTTCAACAACATTTGGAGGGCTGCATGTTAAGAACATGAGAAGAGCCCTGCTGGTTCAGACTAAGGGTCCATCTAGTCCAGCATTCTGTTCACACAGTGGTCAACCAGCTGCCCACAGGACCCCACAAGCAGGACATGACTGCAGCAGTACCCTCCCACCCATGTTCCCCAGCAACTGGTGTACATAGGCATACTGCCTCTGATACTGGAGGTAGCATAGCAATCAGGACTAGTAGCCATTGGATAGCCTTCTCCTCCATGAATTTGTCCAGCCCCTTTTGAAGCCCTCCAAATTGGTGGCCATCACTACATCTTGTGGAAGTGAGTTCCACAGTTTAACTATGTGCTGTGTGAAGAAGTATTTCCTTTTATCTGTTCTGAATCTCCCACCAATCAGCGTCATGGGATGACCCTGGGTTCTAGTATAAGAGAGGGAGAAAAATGTCTCTCTATCCACTTTCTCCACACCATGCATAATTTTGTACATCTTTATCATCTCTCCCCTCATTTGCCTTTTTTCTAAGCTAAACAATACCAGCTGCTGTAACCTTTCCTCATAGGGGAGTTGCTCCAGCCCCTTGATCATTTTAGTTGCCCTTTTCTGCACTTTTTCCAACTCTACAATATGCTTTTTTAGGTGCAGTGACCAGAACTGTACACAGTATTCTAAGTGCGGTCGCAGCACCATATAATGGTATAAGGGTAATATGATAGTGGCTGTTTCATTTTCAATTCCTTTCCTAATTATGCCCAACATGGAGTTTGCCTTTTCACAACAGCTGCACACTGGGTCGACATTGAGCTGTTCCACTCTGCTGCCATAAAGCAAAGGTTTTATACACTAGAGAACCACCTCATCTACACAAATGGTTGTGTTAACCAGCAGCAAATATAAATGAAGAGCCTTAGGACACAATTCTATGCATGTTTAGATGGGGTGGGGGGAGTCCTACAATTCCTAGCATTCCCCAGCCATCCATTCTGGCTGGGGAATGCTGGGAGTTGTAGAACTTTTTTCTATCTAAGCATGCATAGGATTGTGCCCTTATACAGCTAGGAAAATAATGAAAAGGGGGTGCTTGAGGTGTGCTGCAAACATCAGTAGTTACCTAGGTGTTTATATCACGAAGGGTTTCTATGATATTCACAGCTTTCCTTTTCCAATCATAATTACTGCTTCATGAAGTTAGATTTTGCCTTTAACTCTGTTTTTTACCTGAAAAACATTCAGGCCATGTTCACAAGTGACACAGTTTTTTATGTTTTGTGTTTCCTACATTTGTAATTCAAATCTAAAACCTATATTGACCTGGTTTGCACATAATGACACCCCAGAGTATGGGTTGAGTATGGGTTGTTGTTGAATCATGGGTTGTCATTACATGCGAACCCTGCAGGGTGGTTTAACTCTGGGTTAACCATGAACAACCTAGAGTTCACAACCCAACAACAAACCACGGGTTTTCTTCCTGCATTGTTCGTGATTAACAACCCATAGTTAAACCGTTGTGCAAGGTTTACATGTAACAACAAACCATGATTCAACAACAACCCATACTCAACCTGTCCTCTGGGTTGTTGTTACATGTGAACCACTGTTATTTGATTAAAAATGGTCCCTCACATGGTCTGTCCTGAGTTAATGGGTAACTCATTACAGAGTAAAAGGCATTCAGTCATACTGTCACTTGTAAAAACAGCCTCATACTGCAATTCTAAGCACTTACACTTAGACATAAGTTCCACTGAAATCAAATGTTGTATTGTGAATGGTCTGTCAGCTCTTTAGACACTGTCCTAATATTTTATCTTTACATTTTCTAGGATTTTTGCTTCCCATATAAAAAACTCAGCTGAATTAGAGAGGGGAAGCCAGGAGGGAAATTATGGGTGACAATATGACTAATTAAATACGAGGCATGTGGTGGTGGTGGTGGTGATACCCATCAGCACCCCAGAGTACAGGGAGGAGGGAAGCTTAAGCCTTCCTTCCTCAGCAGTGATCTCAGTAAAACAAATCCCCGCACCACCACCCCATAGCAATTAGAGTTAGGAAAAAGAAACTCCCACTGGCAGCAACAGGAGGTTTGTTCCTAATGCTAATTGCGGTGGATGATTTTTTTTATTGAGATCATGACTGGGAAGGAAAGGCTTAGACACATTCCTGATTACTATCACCACCACCAAACAAACTCACATAGAAACCTGCCCAAGCATTAAGATCGGCCTCAGAGGCCCTAGTCATAGGCCCACCTATAAGATCAGTTCAGTTGGTGGGCACTAAAAACAGGGCCTTTTCAATAGTAGCCCCCAGGTTGTGGAACTCCCTCCTGACTGAGATGCATATGGCCTCAACTCTGCCAATGTTAAGAACATAAGAAGAGCCATGCTGAATCAGACCAAGGGTCCATCTAGTCCAGCATACTGTTCACACAGTGGACAACCAGCTGCCCACAGGAAATCCATAAGCAAGAAATGAGTGCAACAGCACCCTCCTCATCATGTTCCCCAGCAACTGGTGTACATAGGCATACTGCCTCTGATACTGGAGGTAGGTGATAGCCATCGAGACTAGTAGCCATTGATAGCCTCCTCCATGAATTTGTCCAATCCCCTTTTAAAGCCATCACTACATCTTGTGGAAGTGAATTCCATAGTTTAACTATGTGCTGTGTGAAGAAGTACTTCCTTTCATCTGTCCCGAATCTCCCACCAATCAGCTTCATGGGATGACTCCATTGGGTTTAGTATTATGAGAGAGAGAGAAATGTCTCCTTATCTACTTTCTCTACACCATGCACAATTTTGTACACTTTAAATGCATTTTCAAACATTCATCTATTTAAGGTTGCTTTTAAAAAAAAAACCTAGGTCTTTTATCTTTCCAGTTTTTGAATTAATGAGTCGCTAGAAGGGTTGGCATTTTTATTTGTTACGTGTGTTATTTGTTATATTTCAACAGTCTGCCCTGTGTTTAAAATGATTTTTGCCCTGCTGTTTTGTTTTATTGTGATTCTGTTTTGTTTTATTTTATATTTTACTTTTATATGAGCTGCCTTGTAAGGACTATGTCCTAAAAAGCAGCTTGTAAATACTATTATGTGCAAATGTTTAAATAAAATAAATAAATAAATAGGCCCTGCGAAAATCTTTGGGCATTGTGAAATATTATAAATGACTACATAGCTGTACCTAAAATGTATTTGTCATGGGCCCGCCTGGCGCCAACTTAAGACCTTCCTCTACTCTCAGGCATGATAAGGTTTTTAATCAGGTCATGGGATTTCTTCTTGTTTGGATATGTGTGTGTGTATGCACTCATGTGTTTCTTCTGTCTGTTTATATGTTTGTATATACAATACTGTATTGTTAAGGTTTTGAATCTCTGTAAACTGCCCAGAGAGCATTAGCTATTGGGCAGTATAGAAAGGTAATAAATGAATGAATGAAGTTATATTCACACGAGCGGTGCAGACCACCCCAATCAGCCCACTGATTTCTGTAGGAGAAAGTTAAGCATCCTCTTTCCCATGGAAGCAAACCAGATGCCTTTGGAAAGCCCACAAGCAGAACAGGAGGGCAATAGTCCACCGGTGTTCCCCAGTAAAGGGTATGCAGAGGCATGCTGCCTCTGATCCTTGGGGTATGGGGTATCATATAGCCATCTTGACATGTAGCCTTTAATAGCATTATCCTCCATGAATTCATCTAATCCCCTTGTAAAGCCATCTAAGTTGGCTGTCACTGCACCTTGTGCCAGCAAATTCCATTGTTTAACTATGCCCTGTTAAGAGGTACTTCCTTTTTTTTGTCCTGCATCTCCCACCACTCAGTTTCATGGGATGAACTAGTTTTATGAGAGAAGGAGAAAAATGTCTCTACATCCCACCTAATAGCAGACTGTTATCTTCTCTAAATAAGGCCTTCCAAGAAATCCCACCATGCATGAAGCCATTTAATATACTCAAGCAAACTTGACTTCTTCCATTCTGTAAAACCACAAGCTAATATCTCGTACCAGTCAGGGAAAACAGCATTTTACCTCAGTTTGTCTTCACTAAGGTGGTCAACGTTTAGGGGTTTGCGCCTTTCTGCCAGCGCCTTCTTCTTCAATTCCCTCGCAGTTTGTTTTTTCCCTCTCTTTTGATCAGCCTGTGAAGAAACAGAGTTTTCAGAATATCACATCTCTGCATTAACTCAACCCCGTTGAAAGGAGCATCACCATGGAGAAGAAAGTTGAAACTTGTCACACACTAGAACAGCCTCCCCCAACCTGGTGCCCTCCAGATGTACTGTACAACAACTCCCAAACTGGCTGAGAATGATGGGAGTTGTAGTCCAACTAGGGATGTGCTGACGCCAGGAAGTCCACCTCATTTGAGCTCGACGGACTTTCTGCCCTTTTCCGATCCAATGATTGGCTTCCAATTGGCGCAAATCATGCAAATAGCATGATTTGCCCAAATTTGCTTAGTGTTTTTTAAAAATGCAAACCACGGCCCATCTTAGAGACAGAAGTCCACAAGCTGGCTCAATTCGCACAACAGCAAGTCAGCGCCAGCGCAGGGCTAATGAACTGGAATCCGGGGGGGGGGGGGTTCATGAAAATCCATCAGTTTTTCACCCCCTATCAGATTCCTCACACATCCCTAAGTCCAACACATCTGGATGGTACTAGGGTGGAGAAGGTGGCACCAGAGCAATAGTTCTCAAGCCAGGAGCATTGGTAGGAGAAGTAGTTCTTTCTCTCATGGCATTTCTTGATTGAGCCAGGAGGCACTGCCAGCCCACCAACCTTTTGCCCCCATTCTGACTAGGGGCAAAACTAAAAGCTACATTAAATGTGTGGTGTGTAGGCGATCTAAACTTTTCCCTTTTACTTTCGTGTGAATGTGCGGGGCCCCGATCTAGACTGGGACCACCACACGCGGGTGGGGGTGTTAAACCTTTCCACCCTGCCACTTTTTTCTTTAAAGAAAGAAATCCCCATTGGTGCCACCAGAGAGGCGCTGAGTGAAGCAGCTCCATTGCCATTGCCACTCTCTTAATTTCCTGGGCGGTTTGCTTCAGGCCCCTCTCAATCCTGCTGGCAGCCCTGATTGGCTTCATCCTGTGGCTCACGGCTCCCAATTCACTTCAGACCTCTGGCCATGGCCCAGCCCTGACAGGGCAGCTAAAACAGTTGTTGCCTTAACTTTGGGAAGTTTATGATGACACCGCTTGAGAAGCCCTGCTCTAGCACATCATGGGATAAGACGCTGGGAAAAATGCAAGATATTCCCTGCGAAACTAAGTTGCTGGCATCTCTACAGGAGAAAACCAAAGCCCCAGTGACTTTGCATGGAAGTTTCCTTGACTCTTTTCTTGAAAGCTGAAGGTCTTTCAAGCTCTTATCAACGTGCAAGGAGAGAATTCCTAGCAGCCGATGAGACTGTTCATGAGATCTTAGGGAATTCTAACTAAGGAAATATTCAGATGAGCTACACTAAAGTTACTTACCATTTGCCACATTCCCCTTTCCTCAGTCAAGCAGTAGGTTTACCTTAGCCAAATAGCTGCTGTATGTGGCACCCATGGAGGACAGGGCCTTCTTCTTCTTCATGTCATCTTCAGCCCTTCTCTTGGCATCTTCCTCCTCTCTTCTTGCTTTCTCCTCCTGGGAAATGTAAAAGAGGGGGAAAGCCTGCTTCAGACTTGGGAATCACAAGTGTGGAAGAATCAATCAGGGACTTGTAACTTCTTTTAAGCACACTATAAGATGGAGTGATTAGAATAATTCTGCCCGGAGACTTTTGCTTAATTGATAAACCTGCTTTCATAAGACTGTACTATTTCATACCACTGCCATAACCCTAAATAATCCTAACCCTAAATAATCCTAACCCTAAAATAATCTTCAGAGGCCCTTCTCTAGGTGCCCCCGTTGAATGATGTGAAATGGGTGACTACTAAGGAGAGGGCCTTTTCAGTGATGGCACCCAGATTGTGGAATATACTCCCCCAAAAGAGGCTCACCTGGTGCCTTTGTTGTAGTCTTTTTGGCACTAGGTGAAGAAGACCTTTTTTATTTTCCCAGACTTTTTAGTCCTGGGAAATTACGTCAGTCAGTGTGTGTGGAGCTTTTGGGGGTTCCTGCATGCAGGCATGCAGGAACACACACACACACACACACACACACACACACACACACCTCCTCATGTGTAAACCAAGTGGGGGCTGGGAAGAAGCGAGGCGTCTGGAGGTCTGGAGGAGCCAGGCTGAGGGCGTTCATGTGTAAATGTAGTTCAAGCCATGACTCACGAGTTCCCTCCCCCCTGCCTGGCCAGTTCCCTCCCCCCTGCCTGGCCAGGTGAAGTTCAAATTGATTGGCTGAAGCAAGAAGGCTACAGAAAAGGGGAGGGGGAAGAGCTATTTCCCCACGTGTAGCCTTTGCTCTTGGCTTAGTCCTTTTGGTAGCATGCCCGGCATGGCAGCGCACCAGCGAGGGGCCCAAGCCTTTAGGGAGGGCCCTCTCAGGAATCGACCCCAGGCAGCCCTGGTAAAAATTGGCTGGTTTGAGGGCTCTAGAAAGGCAAGTCTTGTGGAGGGCTATTTATCTCGGATCTGCGGGTAGATAAAATAGTTCCCCCCGGGCAGCAAGGCTGTGCTGGATCTAACCCTTGAAGAGAACACCCTCAGGTAACAGGTGTGTGTCTGAGAGATATTAAGGAATCAGGTTTTATTGTTTTGCAGCTTTACTGTGTACCAAAGTGTCTCTCTATTTTGTGTGCTTCTCTTATTTCCCTAATCTTGTTGTAAAATGCTACCAGAATAAACCTTGTCTTGGTTTACCCCACATGGGTTTTGTAGTGCTCTGTGAGTTCAGTATCTAAATCCAGGTTACAGAGAAATTGAAGGCGAGTCCCTAAACAGAGATCCAAGTAGGATTGCAGACAGCTGAGGCTGGCAGTCTGGTATCTTGAGATCTCAGAGGGTCTTGGTTCCTTTGCAAAGGAAAGGTTGGGGGTCTGGCGGGCCAGCCAGCCCCCCCTTCCGGGCCACATGGTGGCAAGCGCTGGGATTCCTTTGAAGTAGGAAAGGGTGGGAGTCTGGCGGGCCAGCCAGCCCCCCCTCTTCCTCCACAGTGTGTTTCCACATCTTTGTGCAGCAGCTGGCTTTTATCTTGGTTTTTACTTTGGTTTTATTCTGTTTTTAATGTATGGGTTTTTTTAAAAAAAACATTTTACTACGTTATTGTATTTTAAGGTTTTAATTTTTGTTTTGTGAACCACCCAGAGAGCTTCGGCTAATGGGGCGGTATAGAAATGTAAGAAAGAGAGAAAGACAAGGAGGTGTCAACAGGGCTGCCTGAGGGCGGCAAAGGACAAGATGGCGCTTCTTCTCCAATCCATGTACAGAAGCCAGCTGGACTGGCACTTAAACCTTACTTCAGTACTGGTGATGGGATAGTGTCCTCCAACATGCTTGAGGCAACAGGCTGGTTTAGTGGGGCTAGGACAGGTTGTGTGGCATACATAGCACTATCATCCA
This sequence comes from Shinisaurus crocodilurus, assembly GCA_021292165.1. Taxonomy (NCBI): domain Eukaryota; kingdom Metazoa; phylum Chordata; class Lepidosauria; order Squamata; family Shinisauridae; genus Shinisaurus; species Shinisaurus crocodilurus. The sequence continues at coordinate 204,873,381 of CM037876.1, read as the reverse complement.
ACAGGTGGGGGAACAGCCAGAGAGTCCAGGAGGGACAGTCAGGAGGCTGCCATGGTTGACTCCCAGCAACTGTCACTTGAGGTGATCACCTCACTCTGCCTAATAGTAGGGCTGGCCCTGGGTATCAAGGAGAATAAAATGTAGACAGACTTACCGCAAGCCTGGACTGACGCTCCTTCTCTTTCTCAGCCCGGCTCCTTTGCTGCTCCGCCCTTTCGGCTCTACGCTTCTCCTGTCCATTGCACATAAAAAAGATATGAATCAATGAGTAGTTTTACTATGACTCTATTCATGCTTTTGACTAGAACAAAGAGCCTGGAATATCTTCTGTCACCATTTGAGGGAAGAAACTGCGCTGAGACTGAACAGTCCAAATAAATTAAACCATGATCCCATCCAGATGGCCAAAGTATCCCAAGGAGAGCTTTCTCAACCTGGGATCTGCATTAGCTACAGGTGCGTGGTAATATCATCCAGAAACAATTGCACTTGACCTGATAAAATAATAAAATACCATCAGCTGCCTCTGAGTTAAGACTAGCAAAATGACCTAAAACCTATAATGCAAAGAGTGTTGTAGAGATGAGAAAGCAGTACAAGGACCAAATGACGATAACTTCATTAGAAGCACAGCTTCATGGTATCCTTTCCACCAACACAAAAAATTCACAATAGTTTTGGATGAAGAGGTGACCACTCTTAAGAATTATCTCCTCCTTTGGAGAGAAGGGATCATTCATAGTGTATTGTGTCCATTAAAATTTAGACATGAGTCTCTTAAGTAGTGACATATTACACCCTTGGAGAAGATATAATTGTGGAGACCACATCAGGGAGACTTACGATTCTCTCTTTGAGAGCCATTAACTCCTCCTCTTCCTTCTTCCGGCCTTCAAAGTGATTATCAATCAAGGCTTGAAGCTCAATCAAGTCTTTGTTCTGTCTCTTCTTTTGGATGTCCTGGAGAAAGAAGAGAGATGCTGTGGTGGTTATAATAACAGTGACAACAATAATCTTTTGGATTATATTGATCCTTCCACTCAAGAATTATTTCATATTCCCATTTATTAAAACCTCAAAAACTTGTTTTATCTCATGATTAGGGAACTTACTCATAAATGTCTTTAGGACTGAGATGCAAGTCCTATTTCTATATATTGGAAGTGTATTGAAAGTTTAGAGGGACAAGACAAGATAATTGTTGGAAGGAGCCAGCAATACTTACATCAAAGTCTACTTTCTCACCCTCTGGGATCTTAGGTGCAGCCAGCCTTTGCAGATGGGACAAAGAGAAAGAAAGACATAGAAGCATCAGCGGTAAGCATTTTCAGAACTGGGAGGGATGGAAAGAACTGTTCACAAGAAAATGTAACTGAAATCAAGCTTGAATGAAGGCCAATTAGGAAAAGCGTAAGTGTGGAGAAAGCCAACCTAAAACCCCTTTCTGACACACACACACTCACCAAGGTGGGGGGAAGGAGACCCAGGGGGCAGAGACAGCCAGTCTCCACAGAGACCAACGGGGACAAACAACATCTGCATAGAATCACCCCAGGGGGGAAGGCAGGAAGCATCCCCAGGTTCGTCAATGCTCTCGTATATCAGCCCCATCTACATAAGACTTGAATACCTTGCCAGAGCAGACATTTCGGCACCCATAAGAAAGGGCCATTCAACACCACAGGATGGGACCATTAAGCAGGTGGCTTCAAGGGGACCCCACCCACCTGAGGAGGGTGGCAACCCACCTGATTGGCCGCCCACCTGAGGAGGGTGGCAACCCACCTGATTGGCCACCCACCTGAGGAGGGTGGCAACCCACCTGATTGGCCGCCCACCTGAGGAGGGTGGCAACCCACCTGATTGGCCACCCACCTGATTGCAGAGGGAGGGGCTACCTGAAACCCAAGGTATAAAACACCCTGCGCAAGGGAACTGAGTTGTTGGACCTGATCAGCAGTCTTGCCCCATGCTTGGGGTAAGGGAACGAAGGGATCGGCAACCCCGGGTAGCAGCACCCGGCGTGCTCCAGCTAGCTGAAATCACTGGCCGCTTGGGTTGACCGGACCCCCGGGCAACCAAGCTGAAATCACTCACTAGCCGCTTGGGTAGACCGGACCTCCGCCGGGAACCCAGCTAGCCGCTTGCCTTGGGTAGACCGGACCTCCGCCGGGAACCCAGCTAGCAGCATGCGGTTGACCGGGCCTCTGCTGGAGCCCGAGCTGAACTAACTAGCTGAGAGCCCTGAAATCACGGTGTCCTTGAGATTTCTTGCTTGCTACTTTGTGCTGTACTGATAAGCTGTATTGCTGGCGTGTGTCTGGGTTTGTGAAGGTCATTTTGTAAATAAACTTGTTTTATAAAAGATACTTTTGTGGCTATAAGTTATCCCTTTGTTCTAGGCTAAGGGTGATAGTCGCTGGGGGGCCTCGGAGAAGGCCCGCCCCCAGGACTCGCTACCCCCTTAGGATTGAACCCGCGCAGAAGACCACGTTGGCGGTCTTCCACTTGGTGGCAGCGGTGGGATAACTTATTAGCCCAGAATATCTCCCAGACCCAAAGTAGCAAGAGCCTAAGGATCACCATGGGCGACCCAGAGCCTGACGGAGCAACTGGGGGAGCCGAGCCACGGCGGCCCCTGCCCGCAACCCCCCCGGGGTTGGCGGCGCTGATCCGGCTGACGGAGCGGCAGAGGGAGCTGCTGGCAAGTCTGGGGCCGGGTGCCCGACCCAGGGGCCGCCCTATCCCAGTTCCGACAGATGGGAGAGAGGATGTGTGGACCGAGGACCCCGCTCCCCTGGAGCCCCTGGAGCCCTTCGAGCTTCCCTCGGACTGGATGGCACACGAGCGGGAGAGGATGGCCCACGAGCGCGAAATGATCCGGATGCAGATGGAGCTGGCCAAGATGCAGCTTGAGGCGGGGAAAACTCCCCCGATTGTCCCCTCCGCTCCTCCCCCTCCGTCGTGGGACCGCAAGGCGTTCCCCTACTACAAGCCAGGGCAAGATGTCCTGATGTTTTTGCACATTTTTGAAATGGCGTGCCAGGAGCAGCGGGTCCCCGACAACTTGTGGTTGTCCGCCCTGCGAACCCAGGTCAGTGGGGACCTGGCTGACCTCCTCGGGGCGCATCTGCAGAAGACCCTGGCAAGCTACGAGGCGTTCAAGGCAGCGGTCAGACAACACTTCGCCCTCTCCGCCGAACATTGCCGGCGAAGATTTCGAGAGGGTAAACCTTCCCCTGGGACCACCCACGTGGCATGGGCAGCCCAGGTAATGCACGTCTGCGAGTCCTGGGTGGAGGCTTCCCGGGCCTCCACCCTGAAGGAAGTTGTCGAGCTGTTCGCCATGGAGCAGTTCTTCACCACCATCCCGAAGGAGCTGGCCGCTGTCGTAAGGGATCAGAAGCCCCGTACCTGTGAGGCGGCGGGGATCATGGCCGACGAGATGGGGCTATACCGGACGGCCCCATCCACCAAGGGAAGTTCCGCTGCCGTGGCCGAGAAGAACCCGGAGCCGGAAAAGGGCCTGCCCCGACGGCGCGGGGAGGCCCCTCGGACCAAGGGGAACCAAAACCCTCGGTCTGGGGCCTGCTTCCACTGTAACGAGATGGGACACCTGCGGCGGGATTGCCCCAAGCTCCAACCCAAGAACCGGGATGCCCGTCCCTCACCGAGGAAAGTAGGACGCATCGCGGGTGCTGCAGCCGCTCAGGACAACGACAGCGACGACGAGCGACGGTCGGTCCTCTCCCTCCATGCAAGCATCCCCGAGGATCGCAGTGCCGAGGAGGAACTCCAGGAGTGGGATTCCTACCGTCCTGAACCCCGTGCATCGCTGTATCGCATCGCCTCCCCGGACCAGCTGAGATGGAGCCGCAAGCAATTCTGTGAGTCCATCTATATCAATAATGTTCCCCGGGTGGGGTATAGGGACACTGGGGCAGATGTAACGGCTCTGCCCCGGGACCGCGTAGAGAGGTCCCAACTTTTGTCAGGATGTACGTGTACGATCAAACCCTATAACTCCCCCGACATCACCGTCCCCATCGCCCGGGTCCGGATCAAGTACCAGGGGTGGGAAGGAGAGATGGACGTAATCATCCATCGCCAAAAGGAGTGGGGCATCATCATCGGGAACGACCTCGCGTTCCGGGTGGCCAAAGCTAAGATGGGGGTCGTCACCCGGGGACAGGCAAGGCGAGGGGGGCCGCCCGTAACCGCACCGGTCCCAAAGCCTAAGCCCGTGCCCCCTCCACCACCCGGGGTGACCCCATCCCCTGCGGGGCACCCCGGGGAAAACCAGGCCATAGCAGAGCCCCCAAAGGACGAAGGGTTTGCTCAGATGGCTAAAGACTTTGGGACACAAGCCCAATTCAAGGAAGCCCAGCGGCTGGACCCGTCCCTGCGAGAGTGTCGCGCCCTGGCCAACCAAGACCCCGGGGTATCCCTTGCCACGGAAGGATTTATCTGGGACAATGGAACTTTGTACCGGGAGTTCGAGCCAAAGGGGGAAGTGGCACCGGGGCGCAAGCAGAGGCAACTGGTGGTTCCCCAACGGTACCGCCACGCCGTGTTGCACCTCGCCCACGACGTGGCATGGGGAGGACACCTGGGGCAAAAGCGGACCCAAGCTCGAATTACAGAGGGGTTCTACTGGCCCATGATCGCCTCCGACATTAAGGCTTACTGTCGGTCCTGCGATGTGTGCCAGCGAGTGGGACACAATCGCGATCACCCAAGAGCTCCCCTTCAGCCTTTTCCGGTGGTGGGGATCCCTTTTGAACGGATTGCTATGGACATAGTGGGTCCCCTGAACCCGCCCACCAAGACGGGGAAAAAGTTTGTACTGACGGTAGTGGACTTTGCCACCCACTACGCAGAGGCTTTTGCGCTCGCCTCCATCTCTGCAGCCAGCCTGGCTAAGCCTCTGCTCTCTCTCTTTGCCCGCTTAGGAATGCCCCGCACGGTCGTGTCGGACTGCGGCACCGGGTTCATGTCTAAACTGTTCCAGAAGATGTGGGACCTGGGGGGGGGTTGACCATGTAACTTCGGTGCCTTACCACCACGAGACCAACGGACTGGTTGAACGCTTCAACCAGACTTTGGGGGAAATGATCCGGGCGTACGCTAGCCGTCACCCGGGAACTTGGGACCAAGCCCTACCCTACCTCCTCTTTGCCTACCGAGATGCTCCGCCGGAAAGCCTCGGGTTTTCCCCGAATGAACTGATGTTTGGTAGAGAACTACGGGGGCCCTTGGCTTTGTTGCGGGAGGAATGGGAGGGGGCTGCCGGCAGTTCGCCCGTGCCGGTTCACACTTTTCTGCGGCGGCTACGGGACACCCTCCACAGCGTTCGAGAAGCCGCCCAACAGCATCTGAAGGCAGCCCAGCAGCGGCAAAAGGAGCTGTATGATAGAACCTCAGTAGCCCGGACTTTTGAGGTGGGTGATAAAGTGTTGGTTCTGCGTACCCTCAAAACGGACAAGCTGTGTCTTAAGTGGGAGGGTCCGGGGACTGTAGTTGAGAAACTTGGACCAGTCAACTACAAAATACTCTTTGCTGGGACTCCTGGAAAATGTAAAGTGTTTCATGTGAACATGTTGAAATTGTATGTAGACCGGGGTGCGGGACTGGGCTGTGTGAAGGAACATAATAAGGATTTCGCTGATGGGGATCTGTTGGGAGAATGGGGGGATGGTGGGGGAATGGAAGAAATCTCACTGTCACCCGCCCTGTCCGAGGCTCAGCGGGAGCAAATGAAGCGGGTGCTGGATGAATTTGGGACCATGTTCTCAGACCGCCCCGGGCGGACCCCACTCATCCAGCACACCATTCAAACGGGTGACAGCCCCCCTCTGCAATCTCTGCCATACCGGGCGGTGGGACCCCATGCTCAAGTCATTGCTGAGGAGGTCAAAGCCATGCTAGACCTAGGGGTGATCGTCCCTAGTTCTAGCCCATGGTCCTCCCCGATTGTCCTGGTGGCCAAAAAGGATGGGGGGGTGCGGTTCTGTGTGGACTATCGGAAAATCAACAAGGTGACCGTCCCTGACCCCTACCCCATCCCCAACATGGATGTCTTGCTGGAGAAGCTAGGGAGGGCCAAGTACATTACCACCCTAGACCTCACCAAGGGCTATTGGCAAGTTCCGCTGGACGCGGATGCTGCGCTCAAGTCTGCCTTTGTCACACACCTGGGTTTATTCCAGTTCACCACTCTTCCCTTCGGAGTCCGGAATGGTCCGGCAACCTTTCAGAGGCTGGTGAATGGAATGCTGAACGGGTTGGGAGAATTTGCCTGTGCCTATCTGGACGACATAGCTATCTTTAGCTCCACTTGGGAGCAGCATCTGCAGCATGTCCGGCAGGTCTTCCAGCGGATCCGGGACGCTGGGTTGACGGTGAAAGCAAAGAAGTGCCAGGTGGGGCTAGGGGAGGTTGAGTACCTTGGACATCGCGTCGGAGGGGGGAGCATCAAACCCATGGAAGCTAAGATCGAGTCGGTTCAGAAATGGCCCCAACCCGCAACCAAAAAACAGGTGCAGGCTTTTCTGGGACTTGCAGGGTACTATCGGAAGTTTGTGCCACACTTCAGTCAGCTAGCCGCCCCTCTGACTGATCTTTGTAAGAAGCGCCACCCGAACAGGGTCCAGTGGACCGCGGCTTGCCAGACCGCTTTCGACAGGTTAAAAGCCTGCCTCACAGCAGCTCCCATTCTGCAAGCCCCAGACTTCGAATCCCCCTTCGTTCTACAGACGGATGCCTCTGAGGCCGGGATGGGGGCGGTGTTGTTACAGGAGAAGGTGGGAGAAGGGCTGCACCCCGTTGCATACCTGAGCAAGAAGCTCCTGCCCAGAGAACGTAGTCTTGCCACCATTGAGAAGGAGTGCCTGGCCGTGGTGTGGGCCATCACCAAGTTGCGCCCCTACCTCTGGGGGAGACGGTTCCGCCTGCAGACTGACCATTCCCCCCTGTGCTGGTTAGATAGAGTCAAGGGCAACAACCAAAAACTCCTACGGTGGAGTCTGGCGTTGCAAGACTTTGACTTCGAAATTGAGCACATCAAGGGTAAGGACAATGTCTTGGCTGATGCACTCTCCCGGGCTTTCTCAGGTGATGGGCAAGTCGATGGGAAATTGGGGTGTGGGACCCCAATGCCATCTTTTCCCCGGGGGGGAGATGTGGAGAAAGCCAACCTAAAACCCCTTTCTGACACACACACACTCACCAAGGTGGGGGGAAGGAGACCCAGGGGGCAGAGACAGCCAGTCTCCACAGAGACCAACGGGGACAAACAACATCTGCATAGAATCACCCCAGGGGGGAAGGCAGGAAGCATCCCCAGGTTCGTCAATGCTCTCGTATATCAGCCCCATCTACATAAGACTTGAATACCTTGCCAGAGCAGACATTTCGGCACCCATAAGAAAGGGCCATTCAACACCACAGGATGGGACCATTAAGCAGGTGGCTTCAAGGGGACCCCACCCACCTGAGGAGGGTGGCAACCCACCTGATTGGCCGCCCACCTGAGGAGGGTGGCAACCCACCTGATTGGCCACCCACCTGAGGAGGGTGGCAACCCACCTGATTGGCCACCCACCTGATTGCAGAGGGAGGGGCTACCTGAAACCCAAGGTATAAAACACCCTGCGCAAGGGAACTGAGTTGTTGGACCTGATCAGCAGTCTTGCCCCATGCTTGGGGTAAGGGAACGAAGGGATCGGCAACCCCGGGTAGCAGCACCCGGCGTGCTCCAGCTAGCTGAAATCACTGGCCGCTTGGGTTGACCGGACCCCCGGGCAACCAAGCTGAAATCACTCACTAGCCGCTTGGGTAGACCGGACCTCCGCTGGGAACCCAGCTAGCCGCTTGCCTTGGGTAGACCGGACCTCCGCCGGGAACCCAGCTAGCAGCATGCGGTTGACCGGGCCTCTGCTGGAGCCCGAGCTGAACTAACTAGCTGAGAGCCCTGAAATCACGGTGTCCTTGAGATTTCTTGCTTGCTACTTTGTGCTGTACTGATAAGCTGTATTGCTGGCGTGTGTCTGGGTTTGTGAAGGTCATTTTGTAAATAAACTTGTTTTATAAAAGATACTTTTGTGGCTATAAGTTATCCCTTTGTTCTAGGCTAAGGGTGATAGTCGCTGGGGGGCCTCAGAGAAGGCCCACCCCCAGGACTCGCTACCCCCTTAGGATTGAACCCGCGCAGAAGACCACGTTGGCGGTCTTCCACTGTAAGTGTTGTGACACCTTAGATCAGGGCTGTCAAACTCAAAAGTGTTGAAGGGTCAAATTCCCCACCTAGCAGATGTCCAGGGACAGCACCCACATTTGTTTCCCTCTCCACCTGAATTCAACACCAAACCATCAATTCCATCTCAATAAGATATGAAATGGGAAACATTAAAAATTGTTCCTGCATCTCTGACAACATATCTATCCTTAAACGTGCACAGCGTTAATTCAGTTACCCAGAGTGAATTGGACACTCGGGTCTACTAAGAGCATTAGCTCCCTAGAGATGAAGATGAATCCATTTGGGAGAAGTACGGCAGAGGTGCTGTGGATCTCTGGAGATCCCTAAAAGGCTTGATTAGGCCCTTCGTCTTTATGTCTGACACCCCTGCTTTCCAGAATAGCTGGTTTACTGTGACATAATCTTCGTAAGCAACAGAGAAAAACTTCCTTCACCAGACAAAACCTCATGCCACAATAAACCTGTCAGTCTCTAAGCTGTCACTGGTTTGGTCTCTGTGAAGGGGTCACCTGCTTTAATATATGCAGCTCATTCCCTGGCCCTATTACAATCTTGCATGCTATCAGGACAGTTAGCATGTAGTACACAATTCCACACTCTCTTTCTAACTGTCTGCTTCATGCAACCTATTCTTTTATCAGTCCCCTTTTATCCCTTGCCCTGCATAAACCTTCCTACCTTCTGTCATGCCTCAATATGCCTGGAATACCCCTTGTTTTCCTGTCCTTCAACCAGTCTCCCTCTCTTCCATTAACTCCCTTCTCAAAGCCTGCTTTACTCACAAATATTTCCCTGGACCACTATACACTCTGTTTTGCACTATGAGTTACTACTTAAGCCTATCCCCATCCTCATTGCTTCATTACCTTACCTTGGCATCTTTTCTCATTTATGCTAATTCTATGCCAGAGATGGGCAGAAGGTAGATCACCAGATGTTTGGGACCAACTCCTGGAAGCCCCTGAATGCATGGCCAATGGTCAGGAATGCTGGGAGTTGAAGTCTAAAATATCTGGAGATCTGCTTTCTGCCCACCCGTTTTATGCCACTCTGGGAATGGACTGTGATGCTTCTGTATATTGTTGAGTGCCTAGTTGCCATTCTAAGAGTGGCATTTGTTCATTCCACCACTTGAATATGCACTTCTGTACATTCTGTACACTTCTGTATTCAATTGGCAGAACATGTTTGAAGGAGATCTTCAGACTTCACCCCAAGTGGTGTGAATGATGCTCTTTGGACGTGACCAAAAAGTGCAGCCAGCTAAATGTGAAAGCCAGAGCACATCTGGCTGGCCGTGCTTCTTTGCAACACTTGAAGCCAGCTAAGTAAACATTTTAAAAGAATTATTATAACATCGGGTATATTAAACATCTGCTAGTACACACTTACGGTGGTGCTCTGGGCTTCTTCTCTAAATATAGCAATGCAGGAAGGGTACAGAAAACAAGGGAGGAAAAGATGGAGAAAGAAAGTATTAGAACAACAGAATATATCTTAATGTGGTTTGCTAAAGCAAAAGAACTAGAACGGATGTCCAGTCTTATGGAAACATCCTAAAGGCACTTGGCTACACTCCTGACACTTCATAGAGACACATGCCTTGGCAGGCCAGTTTTACTCAGAAGTAAAACAGTACAGAAAAATGAAACAAGAGCTTGTATGAAAGCTCCAACATAGCATCTGGAACAAGGCAGCAGTTTCCTTTAATGTATTGAGTCCTAGCTCTCAAAAGCGAGATGTCTTTTATAACCACATGCTATGTATGAATTCAAAGAATTCAGTCATACAATGCTCTCTATGGGGTTCCTTTTTTGTTGTTTTTGTGGTGAGATTTCAGCAATAAAAAGCTCACGGTCTATTGGGCAGAGTCTTGTGAACACAGCCTAATTTGAGGAACGGTGAACATTAATGTGAAGAATTGACTGAAAAATTGTTATGTCAACCTTTCAGTCCAGGCAGGGCCATTTGCTTTTACAGTGATGATCATGTGTTAAGCAAGATGCCTCCTTCTTCCTACCCTCCAACTCAAAGCAACACTTCAAAGTATCAGCCTTAAAAGAGAGACTTTGTAAAGGTCTGCTTTGGAAGGTGTCAAAGCTGACTAAGGGCTTTTCTACATGAGGCTGTTAATCCACTGCATCTACTTTCAGTTTTGTCGCAAACTTGAGATCTGAGCACTACACAAGCAGCATTTACTTTCCTGCTCTTCTGCCACATAATCTCTAGGTGGCACTGGTATAGCAGAACAACACAAATACACAAGTAGAAACAGAATTGTCTTTCGCTTTCAGAAATAATACCCCATTCTCCCTGCTCTAAGAAAAACTTGCTGAAAGTACTGTTTGCAAACAGAAGCGAAACTGGAGGGTCACAACGTCATCTAAAGAACCCATAAGCAACCATGAGTAGGAAATGGCAAGCGCACAATAAATGCCTCATGTAGAAAAAGCTCTAAGAATTGCCTGGAAATGTTCTGAAGTAAAGGTTAAACCGCATACAAACACCTTGGGAATGTCTGAGTTTGGTGCCCTCCAGATGTTTTGGACTACAACTCCCAGCATTCCTGACCATTGACCCAGCTGGTTGGGGCTGATGGGATTGAAGTCCGAAACATCTGGAGGGCACCGGGTTGGGGAAGGCTGGATTAATTCAACATAAGTGCTATCCTAATCACGGTCAGCCCAGGGGCTATCCATAAAGAATGCCACATTTTGAAGGGGTTGGGGGGACAGGTAGCAAAGCTATGCCATACTGTGACAAGGGAATGGGGCCACTAATTGGAAAGCAAGTATTTGCTTCGCCCACACAGCCATTTAGTACCTCATGCCAACAAGGGTATGCCTTTGCTTTCTCGTGATTTTCTCTCTTTATGCCATAACCTCCCATCTTCTTATTCTTCTCTAACCTGTCTGTTAACTCATTAGCTTAATCCAGCCTTCCCCTCCAGATGTGTTGGACTGCAACTCCCACGGCCATGCTGGCTGGGAATGATGGGAGATGCAATCCAACACATTTTTATTTTTTTGCTTCTAGGCTTCCCTAAACCCATCCTATAGGATCTCCTAAATCTGTCATCTCCATAAAACTCAATTAGGGCTTCTCTACATGAGGCGCTTTCCCTGCTGCTTTCCCGAGGCTTCTTCTTTCGTTATCTTTGCGAAAGTAAGACTGCCTGGGTTACACGTGGCTTTTTCCCCAGGGTTTTTCCTTTCTCTGTCTTTCTGTATATTCCATTAACCAAGCACAAGGTGGCGTATAGTGGATTTTCAGCCAGCCTTTGCTCCTGTTTAAAATTTAATAGCTGACTTTCCTTGCGCTAAAAAAAAAAAAAAAAAAAGCTGTGAAAACGGCTGGAAAACATGGGAGAGGCCCTGGGAGGACGTCGTGGTGGTGAAAAGGCCCCGCAAACTTCCATGAGTGAGGAGGGATCACAAGTGCACAATAAATGCCTCGTGTAGAAAAGCCCTTAGTGATGTGTATGCCATGGCTACATAAATGTTGAGTGCATTTACTTAGCCTGTACTTCTTAATCTCTCATAAGGAGAGTAAACATTTGCTGATTTCAATACCTAGCTTGGTAGACTTTCTTTGTTGTTCTTTATATCTTTGTATTTTATTTTAATTGTTTTCGTGCATTTTGTACATTGCCCTGTGATTTGAAATGAAGGGTGATATATAAATATTTGAAATAAATAACAGTTTTGTAGATCTCTATTTTTCTCCTCTATTAGGCAGTGAGCTTTTTGATCTGAAATGGCTTATAAAATATAGGGAATGAAAACACAAATCATCACACCAATCTTTCATGGATGTTATTCAGAAACATATAAGGTTCCCTTCCCCTCAACTTTTTACATCAAAGAATGACTACTATACTCCTATTTCACCATAAAACTGCAAATTAATACAGTATGTCACTCTGTTCATTCTGAGTTTCTTTTTGTCTGCCTGTGCCTGTTTCTCACAATTTGCTCTGAGATACATGTACCATTGGCTAAGATAACCACCTAATACCTTTGGGCATCTGTAGGTCCTTTAGGAATAATTCCATGAACATGTGGTTAAAAGATAGGTTAGTTTTCTGATCCTGGAATAAAAAGTAATGTTTATGGGCTGTATCCAACACTGGCTCTTAGCCAGTGGAATGGAAACCACTGGTGAAGTGGATTTCCTTTTCTCCCCTGCATGCCCCTGTGTATCCCCCAAATCTGCTCCAGAGGGTTGAGGGATGCTTGGAGCAGATTTGGGGGTATAGGGGTCTGTTGCGCAAGTGGAAATCTACTCACATGATGTTGGATTTAACCCCATGTACTTCCAGGATACCAGATAAGGGTAAAACAAAAACAAAAAGTCCATTCTACTTTTCTTTCCTTTTTAATTAACTGAAAGCCTTGAAGTGCATGGCAACACAAGATGTAGTGTATTCACACAGACCAGTCCCAAAGTTAGGGTTTATCTTTAAGATAGTCTTTTTTTCTTCAAGGAACTGGGGAAAACAAACAAACACAGAATCATCATGGCAAAACCCTTTCTTCTGATGCCCCCTTTCTTTATCTCAGGTTCTGATTGTTCTGGTTCTTATATACAAATGCTATGAAACATAATCCCTATTTTTAAAAAAACTCCTGCCAAAAGAAATAGTCCACCAGTGCTTTGCCTTAAAATAACAACAACAAAAAATCTGGAAAATAAGCATGAGATAAAGGGTATTGAAGTGATCTCATGTATGAAAAGTCTTGAACTCGCCCTTCCAAATCTGAAATTTAGAATGGATCAAAACATGTCAGTAAGAGAAGTTATTATTCTGTCCCAATGTACTTTTTGTTCTCTATTAGTAATACCTCTGATCTCTAGTAGAAAACCCCATTAACGGCATGAATGAATGCCAAATATCAATGGAGGATTTCCTCCCAATGCTTCAGATGAACGATTTTTCTCAGGAACACAGCTGTGGCAGGGGAAGGGTTAAATTCCATCTCCCTACAATCTGGATAATTGACCGCCCCTCACCTCCCACCTGATGTTATTTCATTTCTAAAAAAATTGTGTTAAATGCACAGATGCATTTACATTGTATCATATGTGTATTTGCTCTGGATCTATGTTCTTTTTACATCTGCTGGGAATCACCACAAATATCTGGGGTGAGGGACTGGCAGTGTGAAAACCTGGCTCAAGACAAAGCAAATCCCTGAGAATATGGAGGCATGAAAGGTTGTACGTTTGCAACTGTGATGATTTGGCCCAGTTCCTGGTATTACATTGGGTGAGGATTAGAAGCAGATAAAAAAGGTGTTAGAAAAGAGGATGTGCTGTCTCCAAATGACACCAAAATACCATCGTAATATTCTCCTTCTTCTCCGGCTGCAGATGAAAGGCAAAGGAAAGAAAGCAATCCAGTCAATATGCTTCCCAACTATTTTTTGTTCTATTTGCCCCAACTCCCTACTTTGTCTCCCCTTTCCCACCTTCCAGTTCCTACACTGATCCGTTCCCCAGCTGTCTAAACAAAGAAGAGCAATGAAGCGTGTCCAATGGTTGAATTGGATGATAAGAAATTGCCTGTTAAAATTTCCAGCCTCTGAAGGCCAGGTCATACAATAGGTTCCACCACCACCCCTCCACTGGAGCAGTTCTGACCTTCCTTGGAGATGTGCTCATATGTGGACAAATGTCATGTTTAATGTGTCTTTAGACTGTAAGCACCTTGAGACAGGGACCTGCCTATTTTCCCTTTTATCACTCTATAAAGCACTGTGTGCATTGATGGCATTAAAGAAATTATATATATATATCTTCGATTTATCCATGCAAACTTTCCACGTATTTATTTAGTTACACTTATATCCCACCTTTCCTCCAAGGAGGTCATGGTCCACCCCTTCCATTTTATCCTTACAACAACCCTGTGGGGTGGGGTAGGCTAGGTAGACAGGGTGTGTGCATCCAGGACATCCTATGAAAATCTACTAAGAAAACCTCCTAGTGTTGCCCAATCCTTCCTCACTGCATGCAATCTAAAATATTTTCCAGCCCTATTTGCGCCACGCTAGAGGAGAGAAAGAAGGGGGAAATGGTTCGTTGGGTGGAAAGCACGTACCTTCTTCATGGACTCCTTCTGGAAGTGTCATGGTAGAAGCACGCAGTGATAGAAAGCAGAGAATAAAGGGGAAAGAATATGCATGTTAATACCTTTGAGCCTAATGGGGTGTACAAGGAATGGGTGAAGGAAAAGAGAGCAAAAAATACTGGTTAATTTTTTTAAAAAAAGAATAGTGTAGCCAGGCACCCGGAGAAGCTGTGGGGATGTGAAAACAACAACAGGTTAATGCAGCTGTGAGTGTGGGGCATTCAAGGAAAAAGACGCTAGTCTGTAAGTGATAGTTTGTTAATAGTATTTGTTGATCTTGTTTCTTCTCTTCCAACATCCCATTCACACACATATGTATATTCTGTGTACATATCAGAGCTAATAGAGAATTGGGAGGTCAGGTCACATACCTGGCTCATGAACTTCATCGGGTGAGAAGTGTCATGGAACAAGATGTAACGAACAGCAAGAGAACGAAAACAAGAGGAACATGTTAATACAAGGTCTTTGAACTCTTCTATGAGAGTCCAGAGGGAGGGAAGAGTGGGGGAGAGAAAAGAGGGTAGTAGAGCATATCAGTAGTCAGAGGGAAGGGAAATTAATAGCACTTAGGCTGCAATTCTATACACACTTAGCTGGGAGTAAGTCCCATTGAACTCTATGGGATTTACTTCTGAGTAGATATGTATGGGGTCTTGGTGTTAAAGGACCAGGTAAAAGCAGCCAAATGGGGAGTCAGTGAAGGTGAATGGTGAATACCAGGTCATGGGGTTAATGGCATATAGTTTGTGAATAATCTGTCAACATAGCATAAACCAAAAGGAATTCACCATCTTGTTTTACAAAGGTTTATCTTGACGGTAATCATGCACATGATGATACTCAGGGTCTAAAACAAAGTGATCCTGAAGAAATGCAAGCACTATTTCATTCATCTGGAGTGCAGCCGTACTGAAGACCTTGCAAAAGGACCATCTCCAAGGAAACAAGAAGTTCAGAAATGAGCACACCTCCTTCTGTTTCTTTTTCCCCGGGTAGATGATCTAGTTAACCCATTTTAGACCTTATATATAGTTTAAAAAAAAAAAAAAGTGCTTCTGCATGCATTACAGCTCATGGTAATTTGCTCTTTAGCATTTCAAACTTTCAATAAAAAGAAAAACTTTGTTTACAGAAACTGCCATGATTACCTAGCAAATATTCCATTTACTTATTCAAACTACAAGAATAAAAATGGTTTGTAAATGCTGCAGTATTCTTTGCACATCAGTGGCTTAAATTCCACACCCAAAGATGGGAGACCTAGCTCCAGCTGCAGAAAAGACCTGCTCCTGAATCCATCCATGCCTGGACAGAATACAGAGAGTTTGAAAACAAAAACAAAAAAACAAAAACCCATATTTGCAACCATATCCCTTTACAATGAATATTCACTCATGCTTATAGTCACTTTTCCATGCAATATAACAAAAGTCATTATTATTTAATACATGGAAACCGTTCATGAGGTCCTCCTTAATCTCAAGCCCTTTTCACATGTCAAGAAGAATGGAGGTCAAGGCAAGTACAGGATTGTGCCCACTGACCTCATTTCCACACATGCTCGGCATAACTTGTGAAAGGGCCTATGTGTTATGCTGAATGCAACTAGGGTCAGGAGGAAAGGCAGTGGGTGTGATCCTGCTACCCACTCTATCCATGTTCATCATAATGTGTGAAAAGGGCTCAGATCCACCCTGATTCTGCACAGTTCCCCATTAGCTGATGATCTCAGAAAATGCTATGCCAGCTGGGGATGTACGGATGTTGTAAAATCTGTTCCGTCTACATTTCACAGACTGACAGGCTCCTTTTGTTCCATCATCCACTCATTTTGCACAAATGCATTTGTATGCAAATTCGCAAATTACCAAAAATGCACAAACCCCCCAACATATGCAAATCCCTGAAAAATGCCTATTTTCACACTTTAGCCTGTGGGGGAAATGCACATTTTTGGTTGGCTTTTTTTTAAAAAAAAATCCTTATTTTTCTATGACTAAATAAAATTAAATTATAGAAAGTTTTTTTAAAAGGTCCACAAGTCCGCGAAATCTGCACGACTTGGGAACAGCCAGTCTGCTGCGGAATCCGTGGGCCAGATTCTTAGAAATTCAAACTCATTTGGGGCTGTTGCGGATTTCTCCAACATCCCTATGCCGGCCTTCTCAAACCTGATGCCCTCCGGATGCAGTTAGACTACAACTCCCATAATCCCCAGCCAGCATGCTCCCCCTTGCCCTTTCTCCCTCTATGTTCCAGACAGTTCTCTTCCGCAGATGTTTCACACACCCCAGATACTTACATGTAAAGGATGTTAAACTGCATTGTTTTCAAATCATGAATGTTATGGGCGAATAATTAAAACCAAGCAAAAGTTAAGAATTATTTATTGTTATCTCCTGTTTCCTTGTCCCACCTTTGAATTCCTGTACACACTACCCTTTAAGACAATCAGAGGAATTCAGAAGTCATGTCACATACCTGGTTCATGAACTTCATGAGGTGGGGGAGTGTCAATAGGGAAAAAGGAAGACAAGACAAGTAAGAAATACAGGATGGTTACAACCTTGAACTCTTGCAAATCAAGGTTGAAGGACACAATTTATACATAGGTTAAAATGGAAAACAAATCAACAATGTGGATAAAATAAAGAGGAAAGAGGCAAACATGAATGAGAAAAGACAGAACATGCATATGTGAAAAGGGGGGAGGTAGGGATGTGCAAATGGATGTGGTATATCTTGTATACTATTAGATTACAGTGTCCTTGATTTGCAAAACCGAATAGAGACATTTTGCTTTTCTTAAATACATGGTTTGCATACATGGAATGCAGGATCATTTCGCATGTTGCTTTTCGCAACATGGATATCAATGCCCTATGTCAGATAAGTAGCATATGAAGCAACCCTTATTCAAAGCTAAAGATTCCTCTCTGATATGGACATAAGGAGGAGTGTGCGTGTGTGCGTGTGTGCGTGTGCGTGTGTGTGTGTGTGTGTGTGTGTGTGTGTGTGTATGCAGAGACTCTAACTGTAGCACATTTCGGCATCCTTTATCCCATTGGTAGGAATAAAACTCATCGTAACCATTTCATCATGATAAAAGTGCCTACACTATACTAGGTGAATGTACATGAATAAAAGTAAGCAGGTCCCTTTATGCAGGCTCACAATCTAATAAACATGACATGCTCTTCCAGTTATAAAAATAAATGCACTATTCATCATACAGTAAAGAAGATTCATGTCATTTCTCATCCAAGGAAGAGAAACAGCAATTATTTTATGTCATTTCCCCGTCAAATTCATGGAGGACCCAACGCCCTTAAGGATCAGTAGAACTACACTAGCTTTTCTATGAATGTCAAGGATTAATTTGCTACTCCATTTAAACTGGTCCTGGCCTAATTCAGTTCTCATTCTACCTTTAGAGAGAGGCAAGCTTGTGCAAGAGCAGGCCACGTAACTGCAGGAGGAAAGGAAAAGATAGCCTGTCCCTTGGTACTTCAACAACTCAGTGCTGCCCTTTACCTCCCCCCACACACAAATGACCTCATAACTACTGCCAGATAATCTATGAAGGGAGCCACAAAAGGCCGTCAGCTACTGGGGGGTTGTTTGAATTGGGACCTATAGCTTCTCCAGAGAGTGAGAAGGTGATGGATGAGGGATTGTCGCTTTCCATGCAGAGGAAGGATATATTCCCACACCTCCAGGGTTTGATCCAAAATCCAAGTGTTCTATTGGCATCAGCGGGTTTGGGACTATTGCACTATCTTGAATTACAGACCTCTTCAATGTATCAGGATTGAGAAACTGACAGAGGCCAGCCCCTTCCAACAGGGATGACTCTGCAGCGTTCTCTACATCCCCTTCTTCTTGTTTTCTTGTTCTTTGAATAAAGTTCCACGACTGAGTGAAGAGGGGTATATATTTAAAACTACCACGTAGCTTGCAAAATAAAAGCCAAAAACAAATTCATGTAGATTTTGCAAGAAGGCATTTCCCTGGGGAAACCTAAACTTTAGACACCGGTGGGGGCCTCTTTTTGAGCATAACTTGCAGTGTGGAGGGGCAATGAGGAGAGGTTGCAGCTGGAGAGGGAAGCATTACCGCTCCCCTCCCTGCTACCCCACTCCAAATCACCCCCTCCACACTAAAATTAATCTTGGAAAAAGCCTTCCAAGCCTAATTGCAGGTGTGGGAGGTGTGGGAGGGTGTGCGCGCACGCGCGCATTATGTGTGAGAATATGGGCATCTTATGTGTGAGAATGGGTGTGTGTGTGTGTGTGTATGAATGTGTGTGTTATGTGTGAGAATGGGTCTGTATTATGTGTGAATGTGTATAAATGTGGATGTGGATGAGAGAGTGTGGGTGGCCCCACTAGTTTTGACCCCACCCACTTTTTGCAGGGCCACCTCTGGGATGCGGACCCTGGAAGGGAATGTGGCCCTCAGGCCAAAAACAATCCCCCATCCCTGGTGTAAACCAATATGCAGCTAGGAATCTTGTGCTTAACAAAATTCCATTCTTAACAGTTTCTCAATTGCCTTATGTCCATAAGATCACTGAAGTCAATGGATAAGCTATGGTTCCTATATGTCTGAGTATCTGGCCTGGTACATGACAAGGCTTTTTGTTAATCAGAGGGGAAGGGGAGAGATTGTATCAGTGAAAACAAATGTAAATGTTAAGGTAATGTGTTGCTCTCCTGTTCTCTTCCATCACCTTTAAATTCCTGCACACATCAATATGAGATGGAAAGAGAAGAATTCAGAAGTCAAGTCACATACCTGGTTCATGAACTTCACCGGATGGGAAGTATCATGGATGGAAGAACATTGAGGCAATGAAAACAAGAATATTAGAAAAAAGGACAATGTGGTTACAACAGCTTTAAGTAATTCAAGACAGCACTGAGAAAGAAGTCGGCTTATTATAGGAATGCAAGCTGATGCAGTTAAATAAGAACAGGCAAAATGCCATGTAGGAAAGAGAGGACAGCAGAGCATGCAAACGTAGAGTTGGAAACTTTAATAGTTCAGACCATGCAAATGATTTGTAAGCCAAGAAGTGCGGATAGCTTTGTTTACAAAGCTGTTACATTCCTTTTAGCACACATCTGCATATTTTTCAGGGACTGTGTGAACTCATGGAGCAAGGTGCCAAGGGTTGAGCCCATGCTGCCACCCTGCAACGTACAACACATACGCTATTCCTCACAGATGGCACGGAGGACGGTGGTGGCACCAACATGACCTGTGTTTTCTGCACAGCTGGCTTTCTGCTCTTGGCATATGCGTGCTCCCAAAGGAACAGCTACCTGCCTCTTCCAGGAACAATTCCTATGCTTTTGGTTGCATGCTGCAACCCCCAGCCAGGAACAGATGCCATGTGCACTTTCCTCCCTTGAGCATCCATCAATTATTCACATATATCTATATATCTATATATATCTATATATCACAAACAGATAGTAGATGAGGTACACACAGTGCTTTTTTTCTGGAGAAAAAGGTACTGGAACTCTTGGATTACATTTCCTCGGGAGTAGATGGCGATTAAATTGTAATGCAATTAATAGAAGAAAAGGTGCTGGAACTCAGTTCCGGTGAGTTCCACCAGAAAAAAAGCCCTGGGTACACATAGGTTTCAAAGCAAAAGGACATGTGGCACCTTTAAGGTGCCAGAAGGCTCTCTGTTGTTTTTGCTGCAACAGACTCACATGGTTACCCGTCTAGACATGGGTTTTATCGTCTGAAGATAAATTCTAGGAGCCATTATCAGTTCCCATTTCCTGCTACATCCCAGCCCCCCACTCATTATCTAACTATCATTAGTTGTGTGTAGATACAATGGATCATGGCCATACAAAGTTTTAGATTGCATCTGAACCTTTTATTTCTGTCATCCCAACAGGGCAGGGAGCAGAGGGTTAACAAGATGTTAGTGCTGAAAAACCTGCTGCGGCGTGGCATGGCACAACCCAATGCCAATGCTGCTGCTAACAGACAGGAAGGTGTCAGGAATAGATGTTCACATATCTTGTCATGCCAATTTGTTGTATGGATCCTCCAGCATGGAACTGCAGCACAGACCCCCTTGGTGGTGGGTGGGAGGGCACACCGGCATGAAGCTAATGCACAGCCAGCCCAGGAAGAAGCAGGAGTGCAGAGACAACTTTACTCTCAGTTCTGCTAAATCCTGAATTGAATAATGGTTGCAGACACCAGGCCTCAAGAGAATATTAAAGCAGGAAACCTTTTTTGTTTGTTTGTTTTTTGTTTTTAAGAGCCAGTCTACAGCTTTGAAGCTGAACTAAAGGCATATATACAAAGGCAAGCATATAATGCACTACACAAGTACAGAATATGATTCAGCAACACACTAAAATGCAGGGCAAACTTGACAGCAAGTTGAATAGAAAAGAGTAGAACAGATGTGGATTTTACCACACTTTTTACCGCATATCTATGTCTGATGTGTGGTAAAGTTTTCCGTCATACTTGTCAGAATCATTCAGATGACCAAGCTACCACAGGTGAGACCAAGGTAACTTGGTCATCTCAATAGGGATGTGCATTGATCAAAAGATTCAGTTTCAACCCTGAATCGGCACTTCAGAAAACAGCCTGCTTTGGCTTGGACTGATTCAGAGGCCACCTGCTCCAACTTGGATCCAGATCTGAATCTCGATTCAGAAATCCAAATCTTCATGCCTCCCATTGACTCTCATTGGAAATCAACAAATGGCTATTTTATTTATTTATTTATTTATCATATTTATACCCCACCTTTTTTCCTGCAAGGAACCCAAGGCGGCTTACATAATCCTCCTCCTCCTCTCCATTTTATCCTCACAACAACCCTGTGAGGTAGGTTAGGCTGGGAGTCAGTGACTGGCCCAAAGTCACCCAGTGAGTTTCATGGCAGAGC
Organism: Shinisaurus crocodilurus; assembly: GCA_021292165.1. Taxonomy (NCBI): domain Eukaryota; kingdom Metazoa; phylum Chordata; class Lepidosauria; order Squamata; family Shinisauridae; genus Shinisaurus; species Shinisaurus crocodilurus. The sequence continues at coordinate 204,852,045 of CM037876.1, read as the reverse complement.
AGGGTGGCTACTTTCCTGTTGGTCAGAACTGGATGAAATTTGCAGGCATAGTAGCCATTTATGAGGAGATTATACCTGATCAATTTTGGACAAATAGGGGCAGGCAGTTTTGTGCAATGCTCATTTATATTTTGATATTTTTAAGGGAACTGCCAATCACTTTTTTTTATTTCTTGGAACAATTGGATGCAATTTGCAGGGATAGTTGCCCCTTCAGCAGGGATAAAGCCTGCAGAGTTTCAGATGAATAGGTACAGAGAGCTTTGTACAAGAGCAGCCTTTACAATTTGGGGTTGTTGTTTTGTTTTGTTTTGTTTTTTAAAGGATGTGTTTATTCCCGTATGTTCTCTGTGGGCAATTGTTATGGAAGTGGCACACAGCACAGAGGTAGCTCTAACTAAGAAACCTGGACAGTGCATGAATGAAAAACAATTTAAAACTTTTTCTTTGTTTGTTTTCTGCTCAATTGGCACTAAAGCCACAGAAAGTGAAATAGGACAGGGGTGGTGATGGATGTGGAGCATATAGTGTTAGAGACAGAAGGACTAGTGGTGAGAGTGTTGGACTGGGACTCAGGAGATCCAGGTTCTAGTCCCTGCTCGGCCATGAAACTCACTGGGTGACTTTGGGCCAGTCACTGACTCTCAGCCTAACTTACCTCCCAGGGTTGTTGTGAGGATAAAATGGAGAGGAGGAGGATTATATAAGCCGCCTTGGGTTCCTTGCAGGAAAAAAGGCAGGGTATAAATATAATAAATAAATAAATAAATAAATAAATAATCCAGCATTTTCCAAGCAAGCATCCAATGCTCAACCCTCTCAGGTCCCACAGACTCCACACCAAAAAAAATCATTTTAACATTACTGCTTCTGGGAAAGAGAACTAGCAATGAGCACTGGACACTGGATCAGTCCTGTGATATTACTTCGACCGACCTCCCTCAAAACACTGGGGTTGGAGAGCCCTGGTAAAAACGTATGAAAATCACTGTGATTAGAAGCTAGATCAACCAGGCACAAAACTACACCCCCCTGCTCCCCCCCCCATCCCACCTGGATGTTTGCCTTATATGGAGAGCCTGAGGAGAAAGGTATCAATTTTTAAAGACACACTGTTATGTCCCTGCAAGTCCCAAATCTTCAGGAGTGTTCAGATTCAGATTCAGTCTGCTTTAGAGGAGCCCCACTTTGATTCAGACATCTCCTGAATCTGTCCGAATCAGCCCAATTTAGTTTTGGATTTGAGATTCGGCCAGATCTGATGCACACCCCTAGTTCATATTCATGACCTCAAAGTTTGGGCTGCATTTTTCTGAAACCTCATGCAGGGCTTCCATCAAGCAGCTAACCTAAATCTCATAACTGTAAGAGCTGATTCCAACATTTTTTTTCTACCTATGAACACATATGGAAGCTGTCATGCCAGAAAGAAAACCTGATGTGGATTTTTAATTCCAATGTAATGTTTTCCCACTTGTATTCTTCTGCATGGATTTCTTGTGGGGGCATTATATTGGAATTAGCAGTAATATAAAAGCCTGGAAAGGTTTTCTTGTTCAATGGTGGGGCTGTGGAATGAAAGTCTGAACTACACACAAATTGACAAATATCCAATTAATTCTGATTGTCAGGTCTCTTGTGCCATAAATAATTCAGCTAAAGTCAGTAGAAAATCAACCATTGAGTATGGCAACTTAAGCCATATCTGTAGCTTTACAGTTTTCCAAGGGTTTAGCTATTTCTCAATGATCAGTATCCTTTTGCATTCAAGTAGTAATGATAGTACAGTAGTCACACCTTCCCTTCCACAGCCCTAAGGGATACAACGCTCCACCACCACTTCCATTTAAATGCTCAAAATTGAGAGGCCTCAGCACATACCTTCCTCCTGAGCTTCTTCTTGTGGGAAGCATTGTAAAAAGAGAAGGAAAGAACAAAGGGGGGGGGGAACCAAGTTAAAGCAAGAAGCATGAAATCAGAACCTCTCAAACTGTGTGAGGAGCATGGGGTTGCAGGGACAGTTGGAAATAATGGAATTACAGTAGAGCAGGTAAAATTAATCACAGACACATTGAATTGGGGGGAAAACCCACACAGAGCAGTGATTTGAAATTTCACTAGGATGGGAAGAACATGACCAGGGTTAAAAAAAAAAAAGAAGAAGAAAGAAAGAAAGGTATGCATATTCAGTTTCAGAGCTGGATCATAATTTCCTAAAATCCCATGTTTTGTTAGAATTAGGATATTTAGACCAACATACCACATCTCAAATACTGAAATTTGAAGATAAAATTTTAAAAAATGATTGTCATTTCCCCAAAGAGAAGTGCTATTGTGGAAGCAGACCTGTTCTTAAAGTATCAAAGTTTGAAAAAACTGCCACCAATGCAATTATTTAACATTAACATTTATTAGAACAAAAATATGTTATACCCAAAACTAACTTTAAACACATAACATTTATTTTGCTGTAAATGGGATTCAGAACTGAGTTGTCATCAGGTGGACTGTGACATCAACTCAGTTTCATCAATTGATTTTTCCCCCTTCCAAATTAATGCAATTGGACCAAGCCTTTGAAGCTAATATTTTCTTTTCTTTTGTTCCTTTTCTTCTGCCACCTCAGGATTCCTTTAAGCAAACAAAAGGTACTTAAAAGGAAGAGCGACAGAAATCCAAAGACAACATCACATACCTTCTTCTTGTGCTTCTTCTGATGGGAGACATCGTGGGAACAAGAGGCAAAGACAAACAAGATAATAATATTAAAATAGTTGTTAGGATCTTAAAACTATTTTGTGAGCTAAGAATGGAAAAATAAGTGGTTAGAGAAAAAGAATGTAGAGAACAGGAACCAAGCACCTTAGGTATCAGGCAAAGATGTAAATCCAGAAACCAGAAAGATATAAAAGGAAACACGCTCCATGGAAAGACACATGCAGATTAAAGAGAAGAGAAGACCTAGCCTAGTAATTTCACATTGAAATCAATGTTTCCATTCAACAAAAAGGAAGTTAGATAAGAAAAGAAAAAGGGGGAAAGGAAATTTCCTTACTGGGAGAAGCTGCCTGTATTAGGTTAGTACCCTTGATTATCTCTTTGTAAGTTTGACAAGTGGCTGAAGATGGAGTTTGAAAATTGCCTTCACTCACAACAGCCCTAGCAACTATGAACTGTTGTATTTTACTTCACCGCTTTTCAATGATGATACTGGCTTAAAAGCTGTAGGCAGAATAGGGAAATACACTTGACAATATAATACTGAGGAGGAAATAATAATATGTTTAGCATTTAGCACTAAGATTTTGATTTTATTGCATTTCTATAAATGGGATTAGTTGCCCATAGTTCTCTAGCAACACTATTCTTTAGTTCCATCAGTAGTCATGAGAGCATTCCATTTTAAACACTGTAGTACCAGCATTCCCCTCTAGTACTACTAATGGGTTGGATCCAACACCGGTTATCTCTGCTAGCAGAACGGAAACCACTAGCAGAATGAATTCCCGCTCCTGCAGCCCCCCCCGGGGGGGCTGCTGGAGCAGATTTGGGGTACACATGGGGGGCTTCAGGAAGGAGGACAGCAAAGGAAGCTCCATTGCACCAAAGGAAGATGTGTTGCACATGGATGTAAGCTCGCATGACTGTTGGATCCAACTGAATAGTATTAACAACTGTACTGAAAAAAGCATGTGTTTCTCACATGGTCTGACAGCTGAATGCTTTGACAAGCTAAAGTAATTTGTTTCTGTGGCCTATAGTACATGGGAAAATAATTTAGCCTACAACATCTGATCGATACCCAAACCCAACTGGAGAAGTCCTTATTCCAGATGGGAGTGGATGAAGGTGGTCATCTACTATGAAGAAAGAAATCCATAATAATGTGGTCACCATGTCTGTGGTACTCACATTATATATCACTGAACAACAAAACATATAAACAGTCCTCCAAATGGATTCCTTTATCTCCATTTATAATCTGAGGGCAATGTTTTATCACTAAATACCAGCAGACTCTAAGTATCCTGCAGCTACTACTGCCTTCAAAATATCTGAGGATTTTCCCACTTGGTATTCAGCAAAACAAAGCTTTGAAGAAATTAACTTCATTTTATTGTATTAGGAAGACACATTAGCACCTCCATGTCAGAGTACCAGTAGCTAATAAACAATATAATGTTTGGTCTCACTGAGCACACAGATTCTATAAGCTTCCCTAATCACAGGCAACATTCTACAAACAATAAACTCAGCATTGATGTACCTGTGTGGGAGGGAATCTTCTAAACTCCATCTTCTAAACACTCCTGTATTGCTATACAGTAACTTGTCAAATCATTTGTCAGCTAAAGATGTTATGCATTTCCCAAACTTATATTAGCAACAAGTATGTTTCACTTATTGTGCAGATCATAGCTTGTTTTGGACTGGAATATTATAATAGGAGTTTCTGCCACCATAAATTCAAATCTAATTATGCAACCATGAGGGCTAGAAAGTGAATTCAGCTGGATGAGCAATGAAGCAATCAGATAACTACTTGGTCATATAATTAGCAGTAAAATGCATGTAACCAGCTACATGTCAAGTTCAAAATTTTGGGCTTGTGCCCTCAGTTTAGATCCTAAAGTGACTGGGCTGGTTATTCATCAAGCATTTCAGATCATCTTTAGCATACAATATCAAAGAGATGGGTAAATGACAGGCAGTGAAAGAGTTGAAGATCAAGTGATCATCAGAGAAAGAGAAGGTACATTTCAGTTGGGTTTTGGTTACCTTCTTCTTCGTATTCCTCTGCATTGAGATTAAAAAAAAAAAGAAAAGAAAACAAAAGCAGCAGAATCAACAACATTGCTTAGCAATTGCAACACAAAGACCACAAGGACTACATGAAAGATAAAAACTCACTGAGGATACAAACATCCTTTCTTTATCAAGAGCAAAAAACAAAAGATTTCCATGGTCTTCTGAGAAATCTTAATTCAAGACAGTGTCTGAAGACAATCAAATGCAAATAACAATGAATTTGCTGCTGTGCCCCGCATGAATGAGAGGTTGTAGCTGAGTTTGCATCAGTTACTTAGGGTGTTGTGTAATGCAGGTTTAACATATCCTGATTTAAGAATCAGTCAGAGAATCTACTGAAATAACTGGAGTTGGACTTCTATAAAATAAGGGTGCCTTGTATCGAAGGACTCTCCACAGAAGGATCTCTGCCCACCAAGTGATTTCTGTGATGTGATGTTGTACAGTTAGACCCAAGTGATCATAGGCAGCTCACTGCCTGTTAGACCCAAGTGATCATAGGCCTGTTCTAGTTTACTCTGATGATCTCTTGTATGGGAGAATGGTGGCTTCAGAATCCACTAATTTAAGCACTGCATATAAAAAACACCAGTAGTCAAAATATTGGTAAGTAAATTTAGGTGATTAATGAAATGAAAATGCAGTTCCTCCAAAAAACACTTTTGCTTCATTAATATGTAACCAGAGGCTATGAAAATCAATGGAAGATTTTCTGTGGAGCTGTCCTGTGTAGGACAGCGGGGTGAGTGCAGGGGGGCGGGTTTGACAAAAGAAAAGAAAAAGTCTTCATTGGCATCAGTGGAGGTCCCCATCTCAATTGGGGTTGTGCACACTTACACTGGAGAAACTTAAAAGCTATGCTGCTTCAGCCAAACACTATGCAATTATCGTAACTTATATTTCTAATATGCAGATCTGCTGGAGTCATGTCTAGTCAGAGAGAAAGCTTCCAACTTAGTTTTATTACGACTGGGTTCGCATGACACGCTAGGCCTCAGCAGGTTAAGTTGCAGGGTGGCTTACGTATTGCCTGAACCCCGCGAGGTGGTTTATAAGCCAACCTGGTGTGTGCAGGGTGGGTTTCTTTTGGGGTGGAGAAGCATTCAGACATACAATCTCCTGCTTGCATTTTGAAGTGGTACAGTTACAAGCTGGCTCTTCAGCTGAAATCTTAAGCATACCAAGCATGAAATGACCCATTGGGTTGAAATCCTTGGGATTTAGTTCTAAGTAAACATGCTCTGGATGAGATTTCTAGAAGGGGTGCTATGAGAAAGCTTGAGTCCTGAGGTAGATGAGCACAGGCTGCAACCTTCTATTACATGATCTGTCAGGAATTTTAAGAGTGGAAGATCCTGCCTCAGCACAAAAGCTTGCACTATGTGGTCTTCAATCAATTCCATTCCAGCTTTACAGTTCTGTGATTCAGCTTCCTCGTAAATGACATCAGCCTGAGGAAAAGACTTGTTAAAAATGTATGCCATCTAGCTTTCTATGAAATCTTCAATCTAAAGAGAAGAGATGCTACATTCACACAAGCAGACACCCAATGCTGATCATTTACTTTCACGTTTGGCTGAAATGCAACAAAGTCTGTGCCAATAGCATATGCTGTCAATATGAACAAATACAGAGTGATGAACACAGAATGCACAAGTTCATATATTTGGGGGCAGTTGATATATGTAGATCTTTTATCTTGAACAACGGAGATGGACACAGAATAGACTGCTACCTAGTCATTGTTCCCTAATCTACTATAATATACATAATACAAAAATATCTTAAGAGGGCAAAGCATTTCAAAATGCAAAGGGTGGAGACAGTGGGCAACTTGTGCCCCCCCAGATGTGTTGGCCTACAACTCCCATGATCCCTCACCATTGGCTATGCTGGCTAGGGCTAATGGGAGTTGTAGGCCAAAACATCTGGAGAGCCACAAGTTGCCCATCCCTGATTTAGGCTATCTTTGCCAATGAATGTCAAGACCTATACTCCACAGGATAACAAAACATACAAAGCTTGAAATGAATAAGCAAGAAAAAGAGACACATTTTAAATGTCTCTTTTGTAAAATGTTTCACCAACAGATGGCAGCAGTTCTACAACAACAACAACAAAAAATGGATTTGTGGGGGAGAATGGGATATGATGTGGGTGAACGATTCATAGATTCATAGATCATAGAATTGGAAGGGGCCTACAAGGCCATCGAGTCCAACCCCCTGCTCAATGCGATAAACCTTGATAAGTAAGAGAGGGAAATTCAACCATGTGAAACAGGACATTGACCTTATGGCAAGGTCAACACAAGTCAGAATGTTATAAATCTACAAAAATAGCTTTTAAAGACTGCAGGCAGACCTTGATTCTATGCTCTGTCTGCTGAATATAAAATCAGGATCAGGACTCCTGTGTTATAGACATAGAGGAACCTGTGATTAAGGAACCAAGATTAAAGAACTGAGAGCAGAGGATAACATCCCTTATGTGGCACACAAGCACCATTTAAGGTGGTTTTCCAGGCAGGAAGATGGGAACATGGGGTTACAGCCATCTTAAAGTAGTTTGGGTTCAGTAATGATCCTAATGCCATTATAGCAGCATTGTGCCGGCTAGAGGATTTCTTCCACTAGCTTTTAGAGGCAATTGGGCAGGAGCTGTCCAGCTCTGCCTTGCTTGCCTCATATAGGATGCTACAGGTCCTACTGCGGCACAAGTCACAGCACCTATATGAGGAGACAGGGCTGAGTTTCCCATTGGATACTCTTGCTCATACTATGAGCACGAGTATGAGTACTCATACTGAGTAGCTGCTTACAGCCATCTCCTCAAACTCAGCGGGATCACACATCAATTAAGTTAAGAGAGATCTTCATGATGTGAATCATTTCTATTTAATTGAATAATAAACATCAATATCAGCTCAAGATCTTACCTTCTTAATGTATTCATGTTGAGCATTTAAAAAACAACACTAATATGCATCAGAAAAGTAAACTGGAAAAATGAAGCATTTTACAGAATTTGTACATATAATTAAGAAGGGCTGTTAATACTCACCCTCTACTTGCTCCCTGTTATAAAAGAAAGGAAGGAAGAAAGACACAGAAGATAAGACCATGTTCAGATTGCTTAACAGCACAATCCTATGCACAACCAAGAAGCCCCACACACAAAAATGCCCCTTTAAAATAAATTATCATGCAGATCTATTTCTACTTACACTTCTTCAGTGTCAGACATGTTGGCAGGAGGTTTCTAGATGAAAGAACAAATGAAGGGCAGAATAAGTAAGTGTCACACACACTTATCACTGAAAAGAATGACATCTGATCCTTCTGTAGATGTTCAAAAATCTCACATCATTTTAGTTGCAGAATAACGACAATTTAACTTGGTATAAAGGACCTTTTTTTCTTTTTCTTTAGCAATGTAGTTCATAAACAAAAACTCTTCCAAAAAATTAACCATCTATCAAATTAATCATGCTAGCCTGTAACTCATCAGAGCAGAACCTAATTCCCTTCTTCACTACAATACTTTGTAAACTTAACTCCCAACTGGGATGAGATTTTTATTGTATTTATTTATTACATTTAACAGACAAAGGCTGTGGTCTTCGATGCCACCAAGGTACACACTCATATAGTTATGAGCCCATATGGAACAAAATCAGGCCTACATTGTGTGCCATGTGTGTGAACGAGCATCTTAAGACATGTCAAGATGGTGTTTCATAATGAGTAACTTCCCCCAAGACCAGGGGTGGGCAACCTGTGGCCCTCCGGACGTTTTGGCCTATAACTCCCATTAACTCTGGCCAGCATAGCCAATGATGAGGGCTGATGGAAGATGTAAGCCAAAACATTGCCCTGGACCTTCAAAGCAATCCTGCTAACCCTGGCATCAACCCATCTATCACCATCTTTCTACATTAGTACAGTAATACCTTGGATTGCAAGTAACTTGGTTTGAGAGCCTTTTGCAAGACAAGCAAATTTTTAAATATATATATATATATATATATATATATTTACTTGATATACAAGCGACGTCTTGCAATACAAGTACTGTAGTACGACTTAAATTAAAAATCTCTGTACAATTTTTGGGGGGGGGATTTCGTTTTGATATAAGAGTGTTTTGGATTACAAGCACGTTTCCAGAACGAATTATGCTCTCAATCCAAGGCATGACTGTATTATAATGTATTATTAATAATACACATAATAATTTAAGTACTTTTTAGTGCACACTGTGCTGTCATTCTTTCCACATTTTCCCTCAGAATAATTCTTGAAAGGAAGTTTACAGACTGGGAGAACGGAGTCTGAGAGTCAGTGGAGTTGATATGGGATATTTTTTACTGAGGCCCAAATTAACACTCTGCCCACTGGGCCTCAGTGACCCACCTTGTATGGATAATGAACACATATGGTGCACACACACACACACACACACACACACGTAGTTGCTAAGGTTACCAGGGCTTGTATTCATATCAGAGACAAATATGACAAGATCAGCTGCACTTACAAGGGGTGGATGGAAAAATGCCAGAATTCACAGGATTATTTGGGTAATGTAATCTGGCTAGCTCTTGTATTTATGACAGCCAACTTTCATACCACAGGGAAAGCTCCGGAAAAGGCTGGGATCATGAGGGATTTTTGTTCTCACTTTAAAGCATATGGCCTTCTCAATCCCCAGCAGCAGCAACTAGCACTGCTCCGCTAAAGGCAGCAGTGCAGAGATACACCAGGCAGCTTTGCCCAGTCAGCTAAGCACTGGGGCCCATGTTCTTGCATTTCACCCCAGAGCGGGATTTCTTGCATATGCTAAGCAATGTGGACCTTTGAATCTCCAAAAAGATGTGGATGTGGATTGAAACAGCAATGGACCAACCCCATTTGGTGACAATTAGCAATGCAGAACTATTTTTAAATAGTTAGAAGCCCTTAAGGAGGTCAGAGATAAACTCTGCAGGAGGGATTTCATCCAACATCCACCTAAATCCATGATGGATTGAGCTTTAATTAGAAAACAGAGCTCCTCCCCAGGAAACCCAAGCCTTGTCTTGACTTCATTACTCAGCTGATACATGAGAGGAGTCTTGAAGGAACAGGCAGATGGATCTGTGGCTCTCAAGGTTTCTATTTCAGAAGGGTCTAATAATCCTGGAGGCAACAGTCCTGCCATATAAGGGATCTTACCCGGCTCCCAGTGACAACACTTCATGATACAATGTAAACACCCAAAAGGGTGTGTGCTTACACAGCCTCTTGCACTATGCTGGGAGGCTCTAAGTGTTCCAGTCATAAACCACTAACAACAGGCAGACAGACTATATATCTATATCTATATCTATATCTATATCTATATCTATCTATAGTTTCAGGGTGGAGTGGTACAGCCACTCCAGAGTAAAGAGAAAAGCACAGTTCCAGTCAAACTATTCAAAAAATGGTTCCTGTGGGACTTCTGGCCAATACATCTATTTGAATCTTCTAGTGTAGCCTTTCCCAACCTGGTGATCTCCAGATGTGTTGGACTGCAACACATCTGGAGGGCACCAGGTTGAGGAAGGCTGTTCTACTGGTTCATACACCTGAGAGCTTGGAAATAAGGAAAAGAACAAAACACTATTTCTCTGCTGATGTAATTCCAAGGAAGCCAGGGGGCCAGTTTAGGTGCATGAAGCAGTGGGTTGTTGCTGCTAATTGTTGCTCAACAATAGAAATTGGCCAATGGGACCTCATCTGACATTGTTGAACTAACAGTTGAAAGAGTAACTGTGAGTGTATTGATTTGAAAGTGATTATACCCCTCTAAGTTCCTGATGCTAATTTAGATGGATTAATAATGTCAAGGCTGACTTATCTTTATGACTATCAATTCAGAATGCATTTTAATAGGAAAGACATGCAGGCATTTTTACAGATCTGATATAAGCCTTTTAAAGACACATCTGTTTTTAAGTGAATAAAATTAGCAATTCAAGAATAAGTTGCCCTTTAGTTTATTCTTCCTCTGTTGACACTTTACTGAAAGGTTCCCATTGATCAGTGATTCCAAAATTATTGGTAATGAGAGCCTTGTTAACAAAGTGATTTTTTTCCTTGGACAGTACACTGCAGAATCTCTGTGTGTGTGCGTCAAGATGTTACTAGAAATGTCAATTGCATAACTGCTTCTTACAGCAGTTCCTCTTGGGAACTACCATCTGGAACAATATGGCACTGGCTTAGAGCCACTGCTCTATGAAACCCGTATGCAATGCATATTTCAGGCAACACCTTAAAAGTACTCCCATTGACTGGGTTAAGACAACATGATAACTCACACTCAAGGGTTGAGTATGGGTTGTCATTGAACCATGGGTTGTTGTTGAAACATGGGTTATCTTGCTCTCTGAACCCAGCCGTGCTAACAAACCATGGTTTGTTAACCACGAACAACCCACAATTTACAACCCAACAACAAACCATGGGTTCTCTTCATGGGCTGTTTGTGGTTAACAAACCATGTTTTGTTAGCATGGCTGAGTTCAGACAACACGATAACCCACATTTCAACAACAAACCACGTTTTAACAACAACCCACGGTTCAGCAACAACCCACACTCAACCCTTGAGTGTGGGTTATTGTGTGTCTGAACCCAGCCTTTGTCACTGCAAGAGGCTTAAGTCAGTGTGGTTAGAGCTCAGGGTTGACATATTTTGGACAAAGTTTGCTGCTCCTAAATTACAACCACAGAATCACTAACTGATGTGGGGACTTCAGCCTCTCTCTAGGTTGGGCCAGTCTTGATCACATTCTTCTAAAATGAAGACGCCTCTGGGTGGTAATGCAACACAAACAGAAGTACTAATGAAAGACTATAAAATAACTGTGAAAGCAGGTGCAAGATGGCAGTTTTAAAGGTCACCAATAAGCCTATATAAACAATCCCATTTTTTCACTATGCTATGAAAATACTCTGTTGAATTTGTAACTAAATTGGACAATTTCCCCCACATATAAATCGGTTAAAATTTTACTTACGGTATATCCTATTACTATATCAGAGAACCTAAGGGAAGTGGCACTAGAAATCTAACTTTTATCCTTGTCTTATTACTCTGGCCTTTGTTACTGAGAGGGTTATTTCACTACAAGGGGGAATACTTGGCCTAATGAAAGCCCCATGGTACATTTTATGCAAAAAAACCCCTAAATTACTTTAAATGCATGGTCATTACTGCCAAAACCAGCAACTCCGAATTTATTTTCCCCCCTCCCTCCATATAGTCTAGGATAGGATAGCTTAAATCCTGATGCCATGGTGTAGCGTGTCTCCCTGCCCCAGATAATTGCATGCCACTGGAGTGGGGTGGGGATGCACAACCTCGGGAAATGAACAAATTGGCCTAGAAATTATGGGACGGGGGATAAAATTTGTCATTTATGCTAAAAAAAAATCACAACCCATCTGTTTAAATCCCCATCCCATTCCATGACAGTAAACATCAGTATAAAATAAACAGATATTGAGCACCACTGATTCTACCTCTCCTGACACTCCCAAGCCATTGCCCGGATTAAAATTCTCCTACATAGAAGTGATTTCCCTGTAGAAAATTGTAAAAATTTTGCAGCTAAGTTGTAACATGCAACATGATCTTCCATGCATGCACATTGCTGCGTGTGCACGAACAGCTGCAGTTTCCCAGTGTGTGTTCAAGCAGCAAGTTACACATATGTAGGGTTGTCGCAGTTAGGACCTACATGTGGGAAAACACAAGCGGTCCTAATGTAAGTGGCTTTTGCCCATAGGAAACTGGCTACATCAAAAGTGTCCAGGTTCACACATGGCTGACAACAACCCATATGTTGTAAGCAGGAATTCTGGCCTACAGATGGGCCCAAAATATTTTGCTGCCTGAAGTGGAGCAGCAAATGGTTCCACCACCACCCTTCCCGCAGGTCAAGGCCAGTAAGCTATTTTGGCAACTGAGGCAGAAACCCTACAAATGCCTCGCCCCACCTCCCTGTCAGTAAAAATACAACAAAAATAAATTAAATTACTACCAATTTTCTGCCCTTTCATCAGGGTTGACTGAAGACATATTGCTGCCTGAGGTTAGACAGCAAAAGGCAGCCTCCCCGCCTCAAAGTCAAGGTGCATAATATCCAAGGCTGGTCAAGTTAATTGGGCACCTGAAGCAGAAAATCCCACAACCATCTATCCCCATCAGTAGCAGTGCAAAGGCAATAACAACAAATTAAATAACTAATAATTTGCTGTCCTTCATGACAGACTAAATCAGCTGCCTGAGGCAGCCACCTCACTGTGCCTTATGGTAGGGTCGGCCCTGCAGTGTTCATGCCAGGAACATTTTTCTCCCCCTGCAAAATATGCCCTCACTTTCCAGCAATTTGGAGGGGGTACAAAAGGGGATAAAAGTGTTCATGCAGTGTAGCCCCTGACACACATTAAGGTGCCCCGTCATGGCACCCCCTGCTATCTATCTGGCATTCGGGTAGCAGCACTTCAAGGAGCGAACTCTTTGCTGCCCTGACTGACTACAACTTTGACACCATCTTCTTTTGTTTGGAAACAGCTCCTCTTCCTAGTTACAGCGACATCATCACATAGCCAATCAAATCTGGCTATGTGAGGACATCTCTGAGGGCAAATGGAACAAATTGGGAGCAAGGGCATTCCTCCGGCATCCTTTCTAGATGACTTGTTCTCCATGGCTTACTACTGACTCTTTTTTGTGATGGAAAAGAAGGGCAGTCCATCTAGGCTCCAGTGGATTCCTTCTATAGTAACTTCATTTATTAAAGCAGTTAATGAGTAAAAAATATCACTTGCACCCAAGCAGGAGTTTAAAAAAACAAGTGTCATATCTTCTTCAAGTAATAGGAACTCTAATTCAGACTTCAGTGTTTTGGGATTTTAGTGGTCTACATATCTGGAATATGTGTCCTTTAAGAGAGGAACATCCTTACACTCGGTAAATTGTCTGCAAATAGGACCTAAACTGTAATGAAGGCTCGGAGGTGTGAGAAACTGAACTATGTTGCACTATGTCACAACTCAAATAATGGAAAAATAATAAAACCACACATATCCAAATGGCCTGGAAGATATTCAGATGATACAGATCATTGCAATTTCAGATAAATCCAGTTAACACAGGGCGGCACCGACAGAGAAGAAATACCATGCACTCAAAGGTTTCACAAGGTCCATGTTTGGATAGAAAAGTATATGAGGGGGGAAATGGCTGTTCATTCACTTACTTCTTAAAAATGAGTGTCATTAAAGCATTTTCAACTTGTTATGCCAAGAGAACTTAATATTCTAAAGTTGATTCGAAGCTGATCTGTTTAATATTTGCAAAGCTTTCCTGTTTCCTCTAGCCTTGTAGTCTGGGTCCTAGTTGTCTGGGAGATTACCCCCTAAACAGCATATATTAAGATATTAGGATCAGATGCTCCATGCCCTAACCCTTATCAATGGCTGCTTCATCCCCTATCAATGGCTACTAGTCATCATGGCTATATATTACCTCCAGAATCAGAGGCAGTAAGTATGCCTCTGTATGCCAGTCACTGGGGAACACAAGCGGGAGGGTGATATTACACTCATGTCCTACTTGTGGGCTTCCCACAGGGAGCTGGTTGGTCACTGTGAGAACAGAATGCTGGACTAGATAGACCAGTGTACGCTGGCTGGGGCATACTGGGAGTTGTAGGCCAAAAACATCTGGGGACCCAAGGTTGGAGAACACTGAGATAGACCTTTGGTCTGATCCAGAAGAACTACTCTTTTCTTCAGTGATTGATTGCTAAAACGTGGGAAGTGCCAGGGTTCACTTTTCCCTTTGCCCCAAATGTTCAGTGGCACTATGGTTCGCAGTAGCGAAGGCAATGTACTCCATATACATGTGCAAAAGCACTCACTTCTTTATTAATAATTCACATGTACCTCAGCTCAGTTCCGGCGTGGAAAACTGGTTCTAAGGGCATGTCTACATTACAAATGTAATCGGTTCTCAAACCTGTTTAGCAATCACTCTTACTAACCAAGGAATCATGGGTATTGTCCTTTTGGTTAGAAATACCCAATAAAAAAAGAATCCTCACACCAAGGCTGGTTCCAAATGCAGAAGCAATCCAAGCAGTTGTTTGGTGCGGCACTATTTTTCGGGGTGCAATGGAAGCAGAAGCAGTATATAATCCAAGAGGTACACTCAAAGATCCCTTTCCAGTGTTGCCTGGATGCAGTATTTGAATCAAGTGTAACCATACATGATCTGAGGATTGCACTCCAGTATCTTGTGTGCCCGATTGGATAGCGAGGCCCAGCCCCAATGCTCAGGGCTCTCTGGGGGAACCAGTTTCAGTGCCTGCAGTCTAAGCCCCCTGGAGAGCCTTGGCTGAATTCAGTTCTGTTTCTATCTTGTCCTGATCTTTCAACTTTAGACAACCAGGGGCAGGGCATTCTTTGCAATACATTCCCGGCCCTGGTCTATCAGATGTCTCAATTTGCTGATCTTCAGGAAACAGAAGAAGACTCAGGATCAAAACAAATGAGGCATTGGAAGATCCATGATTGGTCCCCCATTTTATTTATTTTTATTTTTTTACTTTAAAGCACTTTTAAAACTTTAAAAAAGTCACTCCCTTTTTGATTGCACAGAATGTTTCATTCATTCTCCTCCTAGGCCTTCCTCCCAAGTTAAGTTGCCCACCCACACACACCACACACACTGCTATTCGCCCCACCGGAGAGAGAAAAATACAGATACCTGTTATATGCTTGTATTTTCCCCGCAAGTAGGACTAAGGAAAAGGGCTGAACAACACCCCAATGCCCCAGCACTGCTGCTCACATAAAAATTAGAGCCGACAGGAGCTACTATAAAGTAAAAAAAAAAAAAAAAGAAAGGTGGGGGACCTAATCATGGAACTGCCATGCCACATCTGTTTCAGCATTTATTTACCCTTTTAAGGCAGCTTATGGCAGTACAAGGCAGCACCACATGACTTTAAAACATTATTACAGTATCAGTTGCCTGTTGCACACATTTTAGGGTGCAATCCTATGCATGTTTAGACAGAAAAAAGTCCTATACCTCCCAGCATTCCCCGGCCAGCATGGCTGGCTGGAGAATGCTGGGAATTAAGACATTTTTTTCCTGACTAAAACATGCATAGGATTGCACCCTTAAACTAGCAAATGAACCCATTCTGTAATCATTATCAGGTAGTTGCACATTATGTGCACTTCAAAGGCACTCCCAGAAAATCAGATAAGGCTGATAGGTCCCGTATGAAGGGCTGGTGTTATAAACGTTCAATACGGAGCCAAACTGAAGTAGACAAGGTTGATCACGATTCTGTCACATAAATATTCTGGACCATCTCTGCTTCCTGCTCTGAACTATATGTTCCTTTTAGCCTAAATCTATTCCAATTCTTGGCTTAAAAAGCACAGTCCCCATCTCCTCCGGAGCTTCTTAACAGCTGAGAATGTGCCCATCTTCCCCTTGATAGATTGAATTTACTCCCTTACACCTCAGAGGCCATTTATGAAAATAGCCTCCCCCTCCATCAATCATTCCCTCTCCTTGGCCATACAAGGGAGGTGAGGCAGCAAGGTTATAAGAGGAAGGGGAGAGAGAGAAAATGGGCAAGCACTGAAGAGCAGACCTGGCAGGTATAGCTCAATGTCTGGGGGGTGGGGTGGGGGGAGCAAGTGGCACTTAGAATAACTATCTATCATCTGGCAGATAGATCCAGTCCCCGGGCAGGTTATTTAGTCAATCTGACATGTCTAATAGCATCTAGTATATATTTCTTTGCACTCCTTCCATTTCCTTTCCCTCTCCGTCTCAGAGAAATTCTTCTTAGCCCTTTAGCTGACTTGCAACATGATCCTATATTTGGGACCAAGAAAACCAACAGCCGGAGTTTTAAAAAAGAAAAAGAAAGAAAGCTCAAGTTGTTCATTCTTAATCCCATCCATTTGTGCTCCTGGTCTCTTGTTATGCTCTGCTTGTCTCCAAAGCACAGAGTTAGCTAAGAATAAGAAAGACTCCGAAGGAAACCTGGCCTATCTTCCTTTCATGCAGCTGCACCCTCTGCTGGAATGCTTTGTGACATTTCTGTTAAGGTTCTGGCCGTAGAAGGGCTCTAAAGGGGTTGCAGATGGTATTAAAGACTTGCAGTCCACACAAATAAATGCAGCAGTAAAACATGCTGAAGATGGTTGGCTATAAGCCAAGGGCTACATAAATCATACTGCTATCACCAATGTGATAACTTCATTGTTAAACATCTGTGAACCGCTGGTTTTCCCTTTAAAATGAGACGTGTTGAACTAAAATCACAGCAGATTTAGAATGGAGGCAGGTCCAGGGGGAGGGCTCCTAGCTCTACCAGTTAGAAAGTATTCTGTAGCTATTCCATCTTTTTCTCCTTAACAAATTTTCTGCAGTAAGAAAAAAAGATGGAAGAAGCAGCGGGAAAACACGGGAGGCTTCCAAGTGGAAGATGACGATGTCTGGACCTTCCATCAAATTCCACGAATGGGGCAGTGTGATCGCACAGGAAAAGCCTCACCGGGAAGCAGCACCCTGGATATAAAGACCACCCAGTCCAGCTCCTTCGTGGAAACAGAATCCTTCACTCACAAAAGCACTCCCATGTCAGATTAGTTTATGCCTGTCCTATGCTACAAGAAAAGAGCAGGATGATCTAAGGTTATTTGTACCTGTCAAACAAGTAACATGCTTAGACATAAACAGGATGGCTACAAGTGAGCCGCACCATACATGTCGATAAATTAAAGATGCCGCCTGCTCTCAAGGGTAGCCAGCCAATCCGGTGAATGTACTCACTTTAACCTCTGACACCTCAGAATGGGGTAGGGGGAGACACATTATGGGTGGTGTACCCTGGAGCTTCTCATACCATCACATTTCATTGGCAGGAAAAAAAAAGAGGAGACAATACATGTCCTAGTCTGGCTGAGGGCTGGTGCACACATTATGGCTGCCACACGGCGGCAGTCCTCTTGTGATGATTTCCTCCACCACGCCACGAACGGCCAAAAAAGGCCTGCAGTGGTGTGCAGAAAGTTATCCAATCCACATTGTACGCTGCTATATGCAAAATGGGCTTACCATATGGGGAGAGCTGCCACACAGATTTAAAGCAGCTTGTACATCCACTAGCACTTAGCCCTGTGTCATGCCCCCACCTGTATTCAACCAACATTATAACTGAAGGGAAGTAAAGCTTTGGGTTTGTTCTCCCTCTTCCTTTTTAGAAGTAGCAAAGGTCTCTCCACATAGGATGAAGACAGGAAATAGTATGCCAGTTATTGGGATAATATTAACCAGAATGATCACAGCATCTGTAAACATTCAAAAAGAGCCTAACAGACTCACCCACAGTCAAGGAACATGCAAGGTTCTGTTAAAAAGAGGCGGCCATCTATTGGTTCCTGACCATTTTTCATACTAAGGCCTTTTCCTATCAAAGACCTTTTCATGCCCACCAAAGTACCACTGATTTCAAAGAGGGCAACTGCATATTAGCCAGTTAAACAGTTTCAAGGTTAGAAATTTTATTTGATGTCTTGTGATCCCCATTAGGTCTGACCTGCTTATAGAAGTTGGGAAGACATACATAAATTAAGAGTCTGCTCCTAAGAAATCCTAAGCACCTCGAAAGTAAACTAAGGCCTGATTTGCACATTACATTTACCATGCTACATGCAACACACTTTCCCTATAAACTACATGCTCTACATTCCTAGAGTCCAGCACATAACACATGATTTTCAAGGAAGCCAATTATTTGTATTCGCAAATATACCAGATTTAGGAATAATTTCCAGGAATGATCCCTAACTAAAGCATTCAATGTGTGACTGAAGTTTAACAGCCTCCATGCCACAACACTTTAAATGGAAGTCAGAATGAGCTTTAAAAAAATCATTATTACTCAATACAACTTTATCCCTCAACTGAGCTCAGCTCACTGGCTTGCAATGCTGATTCTTGAGTCCACAACTGAAATAACCCCAGTCCAAAATCATGCCACCATAACCCTTTCTTTGTGTTACATTTATTCGAAGTCAGTGGGATTTAAGTAACCTAACTTTACTAAAAACTGCACAAATTAGCCATAGTATCCATATTCAAGCACTTTACTTCCATACCCTTCTGACAGCTACCCTCATTGTCAATTGGTGCCCCACTTCACATAAAAGGCTCATTTTAATGTATTTCTGCCATCCCTTTCAGACTGAATTCAATCTGCAAGAAAAACCCCACTTGGAACAGTATTTTCAGCTGAAATGATTATGGCTATTGAAGATGTTGAGTGTTTTGTGTATATGATACATACTTCTCTTGACCACCTCCAGGGCCATATATTTCTCACTCATAGGCCATTCTTTTGATGTGCTTTCCACCCAATTTTATTTATTTTTTTTTAAATGGACCACTACTGATTATTGTTACTGCCTTGAAGCAAGTCCACCTCAACACAGGTAAGAAAAAGAGCAGGTCCAACAGGAAAAGAATATGTGCTTACTCTAGGCCTATAAACATCTCTCCATCTCCCTTGCACTCCTTGCTAGTCTTAGAATCTAAGATTTGGACCGTGCTCTCTTCCTTCTCTGTTTCCTTTACATATCTATCCCTCGCAGGAATCTCCTTCTTACCTGAGAGGGGGGAGCTGAGAGAGACGCGAGGAGCTTTCTGCCGAATGGGACAGGCTGCAGGGTCTGCAAACGCCACCAGGCGATTAAGTCCTCCTGTTATACTGACATTTGATCTTCTAGAGAAGCTCATTGGTCATCATGCTCACAACACTAAGGAGGGAAAGAGCAAGGAAAGAGAGAGGGGGATGGAAAGGGGGTGGGCCGGGATGGGAAAAGGTCATACCAAGTATAGGAGCAGCTGAAGGAACTGCACTAGGCTAAGATGGGAGGGACGTGTTTGGGGAGGGGGAGAGAGAGAGAGAGAGAGAGAGAGAGAGAGACCCTATTTAGGTTTCTATATTTATAACCCAACCAGGCAAGCAAAATGTAAAGAGGCTCACTTAGCGCAAAGGAGCTGGAGGCTCTCAAGCGTGCGGTGAAGAGCAGAGCCTAGTGTTGTTCAGTAGTCTGTGTTATTTTAAAGCCCACATTGTCCCATAATTGTTCCAGCCTCAGTAACACTAGAGGCCACACAGACTGTAAGTCTTTGCTACTCCAAAGGAGCGGAAGTGAAACACACTCTGGCAAACAGGGTGGTGTTGCTGGGATTCGGGAAGGCTGCATACAGTGGTTTCCAGGCGCAATAAAATCTCAGTGAGGAATCAGGGGGGAGCCCCATGGTTTGAACTACATGAGGAGCCAACTGTCTCTGGGTCATCACAGAGGTCTAGCAGACAGGACGAAACGTAAGGCCCTGCCAACTCTCTTGCAAACTCAAGGGAGTGCTGGGGACAGACACACAGTTGGGCTTGCCAGATCAAAATGTCAAAAAAAAAGAGAACACTCTGAAGCTTGGCTTCCGATATAAGAGGCCTCTGTTTCATCTGTTATAATAATCTGTGTTAGCCTTTAAGGTGCCACAACACGCAGGGTTCTTCCAGACAGAGGGCTCCTAGCGGTAGCAACCAGAACTTGGCATGGTGCAAGCTGGGCTGTCTTTTGCTCCTTGACAGATTTTTTGCATTAAGGAAAAAACATGGAAGAAGCTGTAAGAACAAAACAGGGAAGGTCATGAGTAGAAGATGCCATCGTCTGGACCTCTGTAAACACTGCAGGGCGATGGCACCATAAAGGCCTTTTCTGGAAGCATCCTGGTTGTCATTTTTGCTACGACAGATTAACATGACTACCCCTCTAGGAATTGTTACATCTGATGGATCTGAAATAATAATGGGCATACTGTAAAATGGTCTCATTTTATGGTTGGGAGACTCTTCTGGTTTTCTAACCCTACCTGTCAGTGGTTAGTGGCACTTGGTCGCATTACTCATTGACTTTCAACAAACTCAGCTCAAAGCAAACTGCACTGGGTTTGTTGTAAGTCAATGAGTCAATTATATTCTCTCTCTCTCTCTATATATATATATAGTCACAATTGGGTATCATTCTGCTGTCTGCTTGGAATGAGTGACCCTTCTTTAAAACACACATACCTTGCAAACGCTTGACACAACCCTTTCGTTTATTTTTTATTTTTCTTCTATGTAACTATTTATGTATCCAATTTTTTGCTTAATAAAGTTACTTTTATACATAAAACCTTTAATCTCTAAATAGAGGCAGTTATGAAGGAGAAGAAAACCTAAAGGAGGAATGAGGGCAGGAGGTGAGGGGGAAAGGTTTAGTGTTTGTACTGGAAAATGGAAAAAAATATCTAATATACTGTTAATAACAAAAAGGTGTGGAACAACCATGGTTAGCACAAGAAGCTGTTTGTGCAGGACTGCAAATGCCTCTTTGGGCAGCATTTCAGGGTTCCTTGGTTGCAAGAAGAGCATTTAAATGGGGGGGGGGAATCTCAAACAAATGGTGGATTTCTATCTCTCCTTAATAACATTTGAGAGGCTGGATTCTGACTACACGCATGTTTTGCCTGGAGCGTGAATTCGAGAGCCCAGGGCGTGGGGCGGGGAAGAAACGCTCCCAGCCCTTGCTTCTCTTGAGCTCACTCAGCGAGAGAAATGGCAAGTCTCCCGCAGAAATGCAGTATTTGGAGAGCGAGGGTGCAGTTGCGTCTTCTGCCAGTAGAGGGCCCGCGGCACCCAGGGAACAGAGCCGGCAGCCCTTCCGTTGCAACCGCGCTTTCCAGCGCACGAAATACGCCTTCCCGGTTCCCTCGTCTCTCTTGAGTCCCCCTCCCTCCTCCTCCTCCTCCTCCAAGATCACTTTGGCAGGCTTCTTCGATGGGTAGCCCCCTGGCCATCCAGATAGGCCGGCGCCTCCAGCAGCCTCTTTGCTAGCAGCCTGGGAACAGAGGCCGCCTTTAGGTCAGGAGCGGTGGGGCATGTTTTATTTTGGGCAGGAATCCCAGTCCTCCTCCCCCGCCCCGGGCTCCCTTGGAAGGGAAGAGTCCAGGCAAGGATGCGCCGACCGGTTTTTAAACACGCGGAGCTGAGAGCAACAAGCTGCAGCCTTTAAGCATTCAGCAGCATTCACCAGGTAATGGATCCAAAGCCGCCCCCTCCCCAATTCTCTCTTCGTTGTTGTGGTTCTGTGGCTGTAGAATCCCTTCCCCCTTTGGGACGAAGGAACAGCCAGGGAACCAGGTTCTACTTACTTGGCATGACGGAGAGTCAAGAATTGTGTTGCTAGGAAATGGAAAGAGATTGCAACCATGTCCGATATCGGATTTGTTGGGGTGGGGGGATGCAGGGTGGGGGTGAGGGGAGATACATTAAAGAACAGATTTAATGCTGATATTTGTGAAGGCTGGTTCACAGCAAATATGCAGTTTGCTATGATGTAGATTGCCCTGCGTGTGTGGATGCGTTTGTAAAGGTATTTGCCACAACAACTTTTGCTCCCGGTTTTTGAGAAACTGCCTTACATACATGGGCACTTTCCCAAACAGAGCGGTCAGACAGAAACCACAGCATGAATAAGGTTGCAGGGGCGTCTGCTGCTGTTAAAAGGTGCACAACCTGATTTGCAGCATGTGGAATATTCCCCAGTAATGCTTAACGGCAGCTTTTTGTGCAGATATAGCAGCTCTGGACACTGTACAGTACAAGGGAGGGCTGGAGGAATGAGATCAGTGCACCGGCAGTTGTGTGTACAGGAGAAACTTAAACCCAGCTAGCTGGTGCGAGGCCCGTTTCCAGACAGATCAGCTGGTCTCTTACTTGAACAGTAGGCTTCCCCCCAAATCAGAAGACACATAATGAAAAAGAAGAAATATTGATGCTTGTACAGTATATTGTGTATATTGTATTGACTCCTTCTCTTGTGTAAATGAATGCAGTTTCTTGCCAAAATGGGTGACCTTCATCTGACTGGCTTTAGATGCAACTTCCCCCCCCCCTCCACAGTTTCAATTCAGAAAGACAAAATCACAAGGGGTAGGCTTCATTTTAGCTGCTGAAAATCTCTATGGGGTATTCAGAGCCATTTGATTATCTGCCTGAGAGATAGCCATTTTAGCCTGCAATCCTATAATATCCATTTACCTGGGAGCATGCCCATTGGACTCACTTTAGAAACAATAGAGAGTCTTATGTATGGCACCTTAAAAACTAGCAAATTTATTCTGACAGAAACTTATGCCATAATAAAAAGCTAATTGGGTTATTGGTTTATCTTACTACAATTTTTACAGTCTTATATAGGGCCAGCCCTACCATTAGGCACAGTGAGGCAACTGCCTCAGGTGTCAGAGTCTGGTGGGGGTGGGTGCGGGGGGTGCGTGGGCAGTGAGCAACGGTGAGGTGTTCGAGGACAGAGCTGCGCCATGCAGCCTGCCCTGTGCCCCCTAAACTAAACTGTTGCCCTCAGGTCAGGTGTAATAGAGGATGCTGCCCCATTGCCAATGCTGAACTAACATTCAACTGCCAGTCTGGTCAGCTACTGTACATGGTATGCAGGTGGGGAGGCAAAACTTGTCTACCTCAGGCAGCAAAATGCTTGTTCTTATACAATTCTTGGGCACTGTGCGTTGCATTCTTCATGTATTTATTGCCATCTATGAGTCTGCCTCCCATGTGTTCTTCATGATTCTGCTCAGTTTTTCTCTTGGTGGCAAAACCACCACTGACAGCAAAGATTGAAAGCTGGGGCCTTTGTAATCCCCTTGGACCCAGAATATGTTAGATTCATTGTATTCTCATCTTCCACCTTCTGTCTATCCCAAACCCCCTAGTTATGTGTGTGTTTTTAAATGTGTCCTGTTAGTCCTGCCTGACTCTCAAGCATTGATTACCATCTACCCAATTAACTTTCATGGCAACAAGAGGGGCACATCCTTGCATGCTCCAGTGATGCATATAGTGGTACAGTTATGGAATATTAGACTCTGGACTTAAAGGTCTTTTGTGTGTGTGTGGGGGGGGGGGACACTTTTGATCAGTGGTGGGCAACTTCAGGCAGTCTGGGAGCCATCCCCCCCCCCATTGAATTGCACCTCCCCCCATAGCATCTTTTTTTTAATTAAAATTTTTAAATGGCATCCAGAGCAACTATGGAGCACCAAAAGGGTCAATATAAACTTGTTTGCAATCTAATTTTCACCTGTTTGGCACTCCATAGCTGCTCTGGATTCTTCCCCCCCCCCCAAAAAAAATTGTTTTATTTCATTAGTACTTGGGTAACTTTGGGGGTGGGCTGCATGCAGCTTGCAGGCTGCGTGTTACACAACCCTGCTTTAGATGGTACTCTGTATTATTTCACTTCTAGATGCATCTAGTAGTCCTTTACATGTAGGCCTGTATAAAATGCAGTCTTGTGTAAATAGCTGCACCTTTGTTAGCCTGGACACTTAGACACAGTTCACGCAAGGGTGGGGTGTGTTCTCGTTGAACTGTGGGTTGTTGTTGAAACGTGGGTTATCATGTTGTTTGAACCCAGCTGAGATAACAAACCATGATGGACAACCCAACAACAAACCATGGGTTCTCTTCATGGGTTGTTTGTGGTTAACAAGCCATGGCTTGTTAGTGCAGCTGGGTTCAGACAACACAACAACCCACATTTCAACAACAACCCATGATTCAACAACAGCCCACACCCAACCCATACAAAACCCTTTTGTGTGTGTGTGATCATGTTGTCTGAACCCAGTCAGAGTCAGACATGTATTTTAGATAGCACCAGATAAATTGTACTACAAATTATACTATACATGATACAATCATTTGTTTGTTTTATTTCAATGCTTTCTATCCCAACATCCTACACCAGCCTTCCCCAACCTTATGCCCTCCAGATGTGTTGGACTACATAGCTGGCTGGGGAATTTATGGGAGTTATAAGTGTAGGGCAGCTCGTAACAGCTACAGCTCATAACATACAAAATCATCAATTTCATAATAACAGTATTTATTAAATTTATATTCCACCTTTCTGCCAAAAATGGCACTGAAGGTGAGTTTCAAACACACCGCAGAGACTAAATTAAGAAAATGCTTGCTGGAATTAAATGAACTTCACTCACAGAAAGGTGGGCACTGAGGGGTCCAATGCACCAAGTGTTAAGTTACAACAGTGGGCATGCAACAGTTCATCAGCCTTCAAACTCTACTACTTGAAGGCTGATACACAAGGCTCCAGGTTCGAGGCTGCCTTTGAGCTGCGCCAGGAGGCAGGTGGCCTTAGCACCTCTGAAAATTTTGTAGAGGGTCTCATAGCTTAGTGGCAGAGCACATGTCTTCCATGCAGAAAGCCCCAGGATCCCCAGTTAAAAGGATCAGGTAACAAGTGATGGGAAACACTCCTACCTGAGACTCTGGGGAGCCACTGTCTGCCAAAGCAGACAGTACTGGGATAGATGAGCCAGTGGTCTAATTCAGTATAATGCAGCTTTGTAGGTTCAGAACCATGTCATCTGTCTCATATCCCGATGAAGTGGTAAGAATGTTACTATTTCTCTTCTTCCATGAATATCCGATTGGGCGCAGATGTGTAGTTTTTGCCCCTTCCTTCCATTTTCTGAACCACACATAAGTATTCCTCAAGAGCCAAGCACCTATATCTCTGGCCAACTATACAATGGGCCCTACCAATGCTCTGAGATTTGTCCCTGGTAAATCACTAGATCCAATTGGACAATACCTTCCTCCAGTCCAGCCCATATGCATAGCAAGGAGCACTTGTGAGCACTTCTGCTTCAGAAGCAAGTACAGGGTAGGCTGTTGGTGAGAAAATGAACACATGTGGTGGGCAAAGAAGAGCCTTCAGCAATGTGTACCGTCAGGGTGGGTGAGCATGTAACTGGTGTGCGAATAGGCACTTCACAAATACAAAACATTCTCCCTAAGAATCCCTAAGTTTCTTGGAGGAGATACTATTCATGTCTGTTCTTTTATTTCCCATGCGCTCCAAATGGTTTGTGTCTGTTTGACCTCTGGTGAGAAACATAGCTATAACTGTTCTGACATATTAAAAAGTAACCACAATGTATTGCTAGTTCGTTGTTTTGCCATTTAATTTTTAGTATGTCCAAGAGTTGGCCTACGCATCTTGCTATGACTCCCACCCACTAAATCATTAGCCTGAAACGATGGATCACTGTGGATGTAATGGTGGAGAACTTTCAACTACAGCTGAGAAATTTCCCCTACCACCCTCTTCTCCAGAGCAAATCCACACTCCCCTGCTGCCCTCAGCCATGGTTAACCATTATATTGGCACCAACATTGACCATGGTTAGCACCAAGGTAGCCAAGAAATGAACACACCAGCAGACCCTAATAAATTAGGGTGGTGTTGTGCACATGATGGGAGAAAAGAGTTCTTATAGATTAAATTACCACATTTTATGAAGTTTCCAAAGTAACAGTGAGCGCACGCCTTGCTTTGAAGAAAAATTGTCCCCTCTTTGCCATCACATCACCAGATTTCTCTGGCAAATAGCCGTCTCTCCCCCCGCCCCATTGCATTAGTTACATTGCACAAGCATGGTTTATGCTAGCGTAAGAACATTAGCACTAACACTGAGACACCGCTAGATGCACCCTTGATCTCATGGTCATATTATTGACCAAATAATTCCTAGAGAGGTGTGTGTTATAGAAGTGGGTAGAATTGAACTGTCAAAACAATCACATGCTATAGCCCTTCCTGGGCTGTAACCCTTCTAAGTGTGAATAGAGGAACATATATTTCGATGTTCCCCCACATTAAAACCCTTGGGAGGCTAGTGTGTCAGGGAGAAAGATTCTAGCATAGCCTTCTCCCCAGTATGCTAGTTTTCTAGGTGTGAGAGTTTTGAACATGCAGGTTTAATTTGCAAATCCTATTTTAATCACACAGCTGCTTTCACCTTTTATCTTGATATGTGCAGGAGGAAGGGGTCCAACACTGGATTCTGTGATTGAACATTATTTCCTTGCTTATGAAAAATCTTGTGCCTCATTAGAAGAATACATGCTTTTGCGCAATTGGTCAGCACCAAAGACTCGCATTAATCCATTTCCTGGCCACATTAGATGTAACATGGGAGAACCATTGTTAGGACCTCCTGCAGGCTCTCTCTCTCTCTCTGTAATTAACCTGTCTCACACAGTTGCTTTGAAGACCAGAGAAGAGGCGCTCCTAGAGGCTCTTTTAACCCTTGTCTTTGTTGCCTTTCTCTTGTTTTAGATTGCCCTCCCACAAGCTTCTATTAACCACAAAGGCAGAACTAATAGCAGCTTGGGGGCAATTTTGATCAGGGAAAGAGCAAGGAAAGAAAACATTAAAAACCATCTCTCAGAGCATCACTGCTCCAATTTTCAAATTAGTAAAACAACCCCCTCCCCCCAGGATATTCTAATTACAGGTCTCTTGTGTCATATCTAGTTTGGCTCTTAGTATCAGAACCTGCAATCCCCCCCCCCCAGGGAATTTGCACCATTGCACCTCTGTACTCATTCATCCAGACACCTTGAACATTTCATCTGCTAGCAGGATCTGAACATCTTGCTTTTTCACAATGCAATCTCAAGGTCCTTATTTATTTATTTCATTTATTTATTGTATTTCTAAATCGCCCATCTAGCCGGTACCCGGCCACTCTGGCACACTGCATCATATTTAGTAGTATGAACATCACTGTACAGGCATAATTGTGCAAATTTATAATGCACTGGGTATATTACAATTAAAACACACACACACACACAGGCCTGCTATTCCAGGAGGAGGAAACAGAAGTACAGGCAGTCCCTGGGTTACGAATGTCCCGACTTACGGGCAACTCATACTTAAGAACGGACCGCCATATATGTAAAAATCTGAGTTAAATACAATGGTTCATACTTACGAACGAACACACTATACTTTGCAACACTTTGAAAACATTGCACGGCTTCTGTTCCAACATTCGACTTAAAGACAGGTTTACGAACAGATCTGATTCATAACCCAGGGATTGCCTGTACAACAATGGGGTGAAAATTCATTCCAAGCAAGGGAATATGGAAGTGAAAACAAATGCAAAAAGAGCACTGGTTCAGACATACCCTAGAGAAGAATGTACTAGAAAGATACTCTGTCTTCACTAATTGGGATTGGGACTGGGATTGGGGGAAAAGAGAATGGGAACATTGACTGGGCTGTCCAAGATGCAAGATTAATATAGGCAATTAAGGCTGAAATACACATTTGCCTGGAAGTACGCTCCATTGAAAACCACGAGACTTACTTTTGAGTAGACATCTGTAGAACTGCAGACTTATTTATAGGCTGCCGTCTAGAATATATATTTACCTGGGATTAAGTCCCATTGATCTCAGTGGAATTTACTTTTAATAAACATGTATAGGATTATATTATGATCTTTCCCAAAGCTTCAGCCCAATTACACAGAGTCTTACATAGAGATGATAGTGAATTCTTGGAAGTTACCATAATACAATGAAGATTTGAAGGCCTGTCTATAACAAACCTGCTCCAAACTGGATTAGGGCCTTGCTGGAACAAGGTAGTGTTCTGTCAAAGATGGGGAGCCTTCATTGATATGTAATGACATTATGTCAAGTGATCACAGAAGGCCTACAGTGCCAATGAAGCATTTACAGTCATGCCTTGGATTGAGAGCATAATTCGTTCCGGAAACGTGCTTGTAATCCAAAACACTCTTATATCAAAACGAAATCCCCCCCAAAAAAATTGTACAGAGATTTTTAATTTAAGCCATACTACAGTACTTGCATTGCAAGACGTCGCTTGTATATCAAGTCTAAAAAAATTAAATAAATATTTAAAAATTTGCTTCTCTTGCAAAACGCTCTCAAACCAAGTTACTTGCAATCCAGGGTATTACTGTAGATCCATTTTGAAAGACCCAACTGAATTCTAATAAGTTCAGCATTATAACAGCATCTGGAATTCTAAACTCATTTGGAATTTCAGCAGAATCTGTGCAAAAAGACTAGTTCTGCCAACATATCCTTAGAGTACCACCTAGTGGTTCCTCCCATCTTACAACCTCTACCTTCTCCCGTTACCCACCCTGGTACCCTCCAGATGTTTTGGACTCCCAACTCCAATCAGCCCCAGTCAGCATGGTCCATGGTGAAGAATGCTGGGAGTTGTAGTCCAAAACATCCGGAGGGTACCAGCTTTGGGGCAGCTGCCTTATTCAGTCTTCTAAATTATCATTAATCCTATGTGTGCTGTTGTCTCCTATCCCGTTTCCAACCTATCACCCAGTTCAGCAAAGGAGGGCCCATGCAGGCACCATTTTGCTGGATTGAGAACCACATGCATAGAGCAGCTGCGGGTGTATATCCAGATGCACACTGGGATGTGAGCCATCCACTGTGCTTCCCTTGTGTTTTTTGAACCTCATCCCATCATCCAGAGAGCCCATGTGCAACCATTGGTAGCCCTGCGTATACCAGCTTTCCCCAACCTGGTACCCTCCAGAAGCTGGCTGGGGTATAGGAGTTGTAGTCCTACACACCTGGAGGCCACCAGTTTGGGCAAAGTTGGCGTACACTTTATTCCTAGAATGACCCTGGTCATTTGTCACTCATAGAGCTTTTCTGAATTTGGGGGAGTTGATGGAACCACCATCTGAGGCGACAACCTGTCCTTCAGCATTGCTCCCAAAACTTAATAGGCTTTAAAAATATCATCTCACTTTTGTTCCTTGCAGCATTATTAGTGCCCACATGGATGAGCAACACTAGATAGTAGTCAGTAGATTTGGTCATCAGCCTTTTCTTTTATGTGTTCTGTAGGATTGAGGCAAACAATCAAGCTCCCTAGATAGTAGAAGAAGCCAATGAATAGGTTGCAGTGGTTCTTCTCAGAAGTGAGTTCTTAATTATCATAGCACTGTTATTACTTTGGGGAAAACTCACCTGCCTCTTCTGATGGGTGTGCAAGTGCAAACTTGACACTAAGTTGTGATTCTTGGCTTTGTTTTGGCGTATCCTTTGTCCCGCTAGGATTGGCACTTATCTGTGCTACCCCAACTTTTGTATATGCATTTCCATCTCTTCAATATTCAGGAACCCCGTTTTTAAGGCTAGTTCTTTGCAATTTAGTTATTCACTTCCTTATTAAATTTATATCCCACCTTCCCACAAAAAATGGTACTAAGGCGGCTAACAATAGTAAAGTACAGATAAAAACAATCTCAGTTCAAACATAAGAACAAGTGAGATAAAAACACAATTAGAAACCAATCAATTAAGGGCGCAATCCTAGGGCCGCTAGACACTGTCTAGACAGCCATAAGATAGTTCGGAGTCCCAGCTCCGACCTTGGAAATGTGTTCTGAGGTCGGAGCTGGGACTCCAACTACGGAGCGCCCGCCCTCGCAGCTAACGCTGTTCTTTCCACGCTGGCTGCAGCTCCGAAGTTGCAAGTGCGACTTTGGAGTTGGTGCTTGAGGGGCGTTCCTGGGGGTGGGGAGGGGAGGAGTGAGGCTCCGCCGGGATATGACATATCCCGGCAGAGCCTCGTCCTCGTGAGCAGGAGCAAAAGGCATAGATGGCTGGAATTGGCTGTCTCTTGCAGGGTGAGGGAATCGCGGAGGCAAGGATTGCCTCCGCGCTCCTCCCATGCTCGATTGGATGCCCATAATCCTCTGGGTTCGGAGGTTTATAGGCAGCCACATTGGATGGCACCACTCAAAGTAATTTAAAAATACTGCAACAAAAAGAACCCAGACAGTAAAAAAAAAAAAAAAAAACCAGTTTTACATGCCAAAGACCTGCCTGAATAAAACATATTTGCTTGCCAGGTTCTCTTCTGCTTTTTTGCAGTTCTACATTGTCTACATTCAGTGGTATTGCTTCTCCTTCTCCTTCCTTTGGAGGTTGCTTCCAAAGAGGTTGCTGCAGCCATCATACATACCCTTTACTAGCAGGTTATGCAAGACCTGTCATTGAGTGGGTCTGGAACAGAACAGGGAGGGACAAAAATGACACGCCCAAAATGAAATATGAAAACCCTGCCCCAGACTCATTTCAATGTTAACACTTCAAAATGAAATGCAGAGCAGATGCCTTTCATGCAGAAGTCCTCAGGTTTAATCCCTAGCATCTCAATTGAAAAGAATCTCAGGTTGCATCATGTGGGGAAAGACCTTTACCTGAGACTTTGGGGAGCCACTACCAGTCAGAATAGACAATTCTTGGTTAGACTAGTCAGGCAGCTCCAGATGTTCTTACTCTGCAGTCTGTTAGTTTGTTTTTAACTTATCCAGCTGTCTGTATCTAGGGTGCAGTTTAAGCTTGTCTAGCATAGCAAACAAGTCCCATGAAGTTAATGCAGCTACAAGAACCAGCCTTAACTAAGGACCTGCCCAATAGTGCCTCGTATTCCCCAACTGTATCTTATTTTTAGATCCGTATTTCATGTATCCTAGAATAACTAAGCAGGCAGGAGAGCTAAGGGACTGGTAACAAGATACAGAACTTTGTGACGCTCAGACTAGGTCAGAAGAGGCCAAAACTTCTTTCCATGTGAATCTCCAAGCATCCTTTTTGGAACACACTGGAGGTTTCTCAAAGCTGTTTCTAGCAAGTATGGATGCACCTTCCAAAACCACTGCTATCTATTTTGTTTTCAGTCATATTCAACACAGAGGCAAAGAATGCAGGCACGTGGGAAATTAAGTCTCCGTATGAGCGGCAGGATCTGGAGCTTAGCTGCAACATACTTCAACACACAAGAAAACGGTGGGCTAATTCGCACACCCATTTTGCTACTCAGCAGCTTTATGTTCCTGCCCTATCTCCACTATTGCCTGTTGCTATCATAAAAGCTGAAAGACTTTATGGGTTTTTGCAGACACCTGGATTGATCTTGGCTTGCCTTCCTTATGGTTTGTGTAGCTTTAAAAACATAATTCACATTGGAAGAGACCGGCCAGGTCATCCAGCTCAATTGACTGGTCAAGTCAGAACAGTGTACTATCATGTCGATGTTGCCTCCAACTGATAAGCTTCCTTTGCCAACTGGCTCACAGGAACCTGCCATCTTGAGGAAGTTCCTGTGATGAATTTTATCCCTAATGCACACGGCGCTCTCAGGCTGTGCAGTGGAATGGGGACTCTGCTGCCCCATGCTGCCTGTTAGCAAACGCTGGATCAAGGAACAAGAAGTGCATTGGGAATGGGAGCCCCCTTCCCATTTCCTTCCACTTCCTTATCTGGCTGGGCAAGGCTGAAATTGGCAAGGGTAAAATCTGAATATCTGGAGAGGCACTCAAAGAGCTGCAAATGGAGCTGGTGGACCAGAGTTTCTTAAGAAATGCATTAAGATACATTGAGCAAATACAATGAGTTCCAAAGCATCACTTTACAATGTCTCATTTAAATTACAACTATTATGCAGTATTAGCTGTTTTGAGTCTGTGTGAAAAGGAGAGATAAACATTTTCAGTTTTTTCAAACTAAATAACCTTGATGGCAGAATACAAAGATTTAGCAGGGAAAGCCACTCTTCTGTTCTTCCTTTTTTCCGCCACCAGACTCAAGGACAAGGAAAAAGAATGGGGCCAAGACCAGATTGTCCCTCTGTCTGTTCCCATGGACACTGGAAGCAGAGGGTTTTGAGGGGACTAGGACCCCCCCAACATTAGCCAACTAACTCCCAGATTTATGTGTTTATTTATTCAAGTGTACATGTGATCCTGTTAAGCTGAATGCTTATACCAGGGGTTCCCAGGCTTTTTTGGGTTAGTGGGCACATTTGGAATTTTGAGAAAGTGTTGTGGGTGCTCTCACAAAATGGCTACCGGGGGAGGTCTTTCCCATTCATAAAATGGCTGCCATGGTGGGCATAGCTGGTCACAAAACACTCATTTCCCAGAAGGCAAATTGTGAGACTAAAAGAAAAGTAACTTGCCCAAGAACCTAAGAACAAGGCAGAGGTGGGGTCTGAGTGCCAAAACAGAAAAACACTCTTTTGAGCCTCAATAAAAATGGTGCTGGAGGGCAGCATTTCACTTTGCAGCATATCATCATCCCAGTTTAATTTAAAAAAAAAAAAAAAAATCTTAAATAAAATAAAAATCAGGAGGGGGCAAGGAGCCTAATAGGCGCCAAGAGAAGTATCCATGGGCACCACATTGGGGAATCCAGCTTTATAGCTTTAGTATTTGCCCACTAAATAAATGAATGTAATAATGTGCCTGAAAAATAGGCAAAAATTCATCATGTCCTGACCATCTTGAGCCCACCCCTACACTTCTGGACTCCCTATCTGCTTCTGCTCTTTTATGCAACCATGCTTAACTAAGGGCTGGTTTACATAGGTAGCAATGGCACCTCCATGTTTCTTACTTATGAACATTCACCATTTACAATAAGTTTGATGTCAAGTCAGGTCACTTCTAAACTAGCAATTTAATCTGGAATTGCCATCTTTGGGGCACTCACTTATTAGGGAGAATCTAGACAACATTGATGTCAGCTAGTTGGATTCCATCAGTTCCTGTGTTACCACATCCTGTCTTTTTTATGATCCGATTTGAGGATTTAAAAAAAATCTAAAATGCAACTGGAATACCAGCGTGGCTTTTTAGGGCTACTGTCCCTTTTATTAGTAGCTTCCTCCTTGAAGCTTCTGTCTCTTTTATTGTTTTTTGTTATTTGCAGCAGCAGCAGCAGCAGTATTGGTAAATAACCTCTCAGTTGAACCTTAATTACTGTAGGTGTGCTTCATATTCAGCCAAATCCCAAACTGTATCAGTGTTCTCTGTTAGTTGTCTCCTTCAGGAGCAGGACCATTAAGATATTTTGAGGAATCTGTGGGACCCAGGGGGATGTAGCTTTGGGTGCTGGCTTGGAAAATGCTGGATAGTCAAGTCCTTCTGTCACCGTATGCTCCACATCCATCATTCACCACTTTCCTATTGCACTTTCTGTGACTGGTGCCAGTTGAGTTGGGGGCGGGGGGAGGTCTTAATCTGATTTTCATTCATCATAACCCCCTAGCCCCTGCACCTATCCTTCTCAAAATTTTCAGATTTCCTGCCTAGGGACACCGCTATGATTATACCATTTTCCTACAAATTGCCAAAAAAAACCAGAGTCAGGGAAAGGGGAAACAAATCAACTCCCTCCACCTCCATTTTTGAAGACTTCCCTTCCACAAAAACTGCTGCAACTATTCTTCCAAATATTTGCGGGTTCCTTAGACTGGATCACCTCTATGCTGTGGACCATTTTCATAATAATAGACCACAAAGAACATAAGGGGATAAGTGCATCCACTTTTGGAAGCCCCCAAACTGTAAAGGCTGCACTTGCACAAAACCCCTGAACCTATTCATCTGAAACTTGGCAGGCTTGATCCCCTCAGAAGGGGTGGCTATATTTGCAGTTTTCATCCAGTTCTGTCAAAAAATCACACAAATAACAGTAGGCTTTAAAAAAAAAATCAAAAAGGTGCCCAGCACAAAACCCCATCATCTGTTTGTCTGAAATGTGCCACATTTCATCCTCTCACAAGGGGCTACTAGGCCTGTGAAGTTTATCCGATTTTGTCAAACAGCAAAAAAGATACAGCTATTTATTGATTTCCAGTGATAAGCAGTGGAAGGCATGGAGCTTCAGAATCAAGATTTGGATTTGGCCTCTGAATCAGCCCAAGGCAAATTGGGCTGTTTTCTGAATCAAATCAGGGTCCGAACCAAGTCTCATGATCAGTGCACACCTGTATTTTAATGACTCTGTTCCTGTTGCCTACGGGGTGGTGGTCTTTAATTACTGATTTCCTATCATTTTTTTCCTTTCTTTTTTTATTGCAAAGAAAAGAAATGCCAAGGAACCAACAATTAAAGCCATGTGCACACATACACAAGGAACAGGAATTGAGTTATGAAGGTGCAGTTAAGAGGCTATTCATCAGTAACGCTGCTGAACATTGAACAGGCAACAATAAAAGGGCAGAAGCTGCAAGGAGGAAGCTTCCCATTAACATTGCAGGGGGGTTTTGCTGGATGGAACTTGTTTAGTCTGAACTGGGAACCATGGTTAGCAGTTTCAGAACAGAGCAGGATATCAAACCATAGTTTGAAGTTGATTTAATATCCTGGCTTGTTCTGAAGTTGTTAACCATAGCTTCTTGATTCAGACAAAATGGGAAACTATGGGTAGAGGCTTCCTGGTTTAATCATGGCTTGAACATGTGGGGAGAAGTCTTGTTCATATGTCAGCTTATTAAACTATGATATGATCTTCTGAATTGGCTCAACACAGGTAGCAGACTTGAAAGTACTAGCTCAGAAGACCCCAACTCAGTTATTTAAGTAGAATCACCTGTTTGGATGCCTGAAAGTCAGGCTACAAAAAATAACAATGCTTGTTGTCAAAATTGTTTTGTTGATGATGTTAACGTTGAAGTACTAAGTTGCGTATCCTCACAAAGCCATAATTGCATCATACTGCAGCAGCCTTCCCCAACCTGGGGCCCTCAAATAGTTTAGCCTACAACTCCCAACATTCCTGACTATTGGCTATGCTAGCTGAGGTTGGTGGGAGCTGAAGTCTAAAGCACTTGGAGGGCACCAGGTTGGGAAGTGCAAGTTACTCATGCATACTCTTATTGGACACTCTTCCCCATGAGACAAGCTGGCCCCACAATGCTATGCTGCAGTGCATTTGCAGACGTCATAACATCCTGCTATTGCTGTAAGGCTCACACTGCATGTAGGTAGTTTGATGTTTAGCTACCATTTCACCGAAGGTCCTTGAAAGGTAGTGCAGGTGTTCTTGGGTACCAATGTCCTCTAATGAAAAGAAATAAAGGATAGCAACTAGTTCTCTTCTTAGGATAGGAGAAAGCAAATGCCACAGCAGTAGCTTAATCCCCAGTGAAGCCGCTAGGCGAATAGTACAGAAGTAAAGTACTTTACCACAAAAATTAGTGTGGGAGGAAACTACTGCTGCTCCAAAAAGGACAGTGCAAACACACCCAGGCCACAATCCACCACAGTTACAGATGTTTAAGCTCACTGATTTCAGGAGATTTAAGGCTGTGTTGAAGTGTAGCCTGGCCAGTGTTTTACCCATTTTGTCCAAATGGACAAGAATGACGGGTGATCCAAAGATAACAGGTTTAATTACTTCTCTCAGGGTTTTAAAATGTTGAGTGTCATTAAATTGGGATCAGTTTAGTCTCTCCATTGAAGTATTAACAGGGACAGATCATCTATAGAATAATACAATGAGAAATATATTTGTTACATAACTGAGAAACCAAGTCAGTAAAGTTTGAATTGGAAGTAAAGTGTCTGGTTTTAAATACTGAAATTAATGGAGCATTGAAAATCCATACCAAACAATGGAACATGATGTCTGTGTGTCCTAAGCAGGAGTGCAGGCCTAATCTGGTAGGCTGGAACTACTAGGTCTGATCCAGCCTGCTGGGCTCCCCTCCAACCTGCTGGGCTCCCCTGTCCAGCCTGCTGGGCTCCCCTGTCCAGCCCGCAGTGCATCTGGGGTCCCTCCAAGTCTCACCCCCTGGAGAAATCCCCACTGTTACCTCCGGTCTCAGATCAGATAATGGCAGAGATTCCCCTGCGTGCTGTTCTCCCCCCATTGGGAGAAGGAGTGGCTCACAGGGAATACCCACCGTTATCTCCAATCGGATATGGGCAGCAGGGATGCAGGCAGCAGGGGACTCTGCTGATGCTGGAAGGAGTGGACACCCTTCTCCACACTTGCAGAGTTGTGGCACACAGCATCCACATGGGGACACCGGGCACCACATAAAAGCCAGGACTCTGCCCGCATCGGCAGAGCCATTTTACTCAGCATGCAGTACCCAGACAGTGGCACCACACAAAGCCTGGGACTCTGCTGGCATGTGTAGATCTTTAGGACTACTGCAGTCCTCGACATACCAAGGGCTTCTTCACACATTGCATATTCCTAAAATTGTAAACTTAAACATGCAACTAAAAAATGCAAAGTGTAAACATAACAAGATACTGGTGGATGATTTTACACAGATACATTCCATGTTGGGATTGGCTGGGGGCCCTATTGTGTGTATACTCAGTGGCAAGCTTGGGTTCGTTGCTGAGCAGTATGTGAAACCACTTTTTGCATCGATGTTCAATTGAAAATCAGTGGGACTGACTTCCAAATAGATGTGGTTAGGCAGTGGTACAAAACTCTGGCAATGTTAATGTAACTGTTGATCTAAACCAGCAGTAGGAAACCTGGTGCCCTCCAGATGTTTTGGACTACAGCTCCCATAATCCTTGACCATTGGTCATGCTGGTGCAGGCTTTGGGATTTGTAATCCAAAATACCTGAAAGCCACCAGGTTGCCAAGCACGGATTTAAACTAACCGAAGGGCAAGAAAGAGCAAGAAAGACCCAGTCCAATGCGTAAAACCAACTAAATACAGGAACAAAGAGCCATAGGTCTTGAAAGGGGATTGAAGACCAATTTTCCTTCCCTGGAGGCAGACTCTGCCATAACCCCATTCCATTATTGGATTAGCCCTGCCATCCAAACATGATGGCATACTCTCCATGCAAAAGGGGGGTCCCTATTGGGCTAGAATTCCCCCCCCCCATGGAGGAGCTCTACATGTGTATGCCAGTACAGTAACACCTTGGATTGCAAGTAACTTGGTTTGAGAGCGTTTTGCAAGACAAGCAAATTTTTAAATATTTATTTTATTTTATTTTACTTGATATACAAGCGACATCTTGCAATACAAGTACTGTAGTACGGCTTAAATTAAAAATCTCTGTACAAATTTTTTTGGGGGATTTCATTTTGATATAAGTGTGTTTTGGATTTACAAGCACGTTTCCGGAACGAATTATGCTCTCAATCCAAGGCATGACTGTATACATAAAGCCCCCTCTAATGCAGAGATATATGAATGGTGTGGGTGTAGGATGGCCGCTTATGAGTTGCCAACAATAACAAAAAAGGCATCACCAAAAGGAGAGAGGACAAAAGAGGACACAGATTTGCATTTATACATATGCAAGTTTAGAAATTATTATAATTTAAATAGAAATACAGTACATCTCACCATAGTGTGGAAGACTCAGCAGGTGACCTGTGTGCCTTGCTCAGTCTGCTGCCCAGGTGCTGTTGATGGGCAACTTCAAGGCCCAGCTCTTCTTTCTGATTGTTCTTTATCTTGATACCGGACTTGGACTGGACAGCCCTTCAAACAGAAGATGCTTTCAAAATAGAGGACAGTTCTTTGGTAGCCCTTCAGATAGAGGACTGGACACCATGGCCACCTTTGGTGACTGCCAGGCACAGGGCTAGCCTGTGCAGCCTGGCAAGCTCCCCATACGTGTTCTTGGAAAGCAGGGGCGAGTCATCTGAACCCCCCTATAGTTACTTTGAAAAGCTTTCAAAAACAACAACAGTTCTGTGCTTCTTTCCTCCGCCCTCTTTGTAGAACACACCATTTTAAAACTTCTTGCTTAGTTTCACTTCCACTGCCAGTTTCGGAAAGTGGAGATCATAAGAGGGCTGCCAAAAACTTTGGGGTTAAGTGACACCACAAGAGCCAAACACTGATGTTTCTCAGAATTTTTATTAAATGCTTACAAAACAATTCCAGGTCACACAGAAACCTAACAGGTGAAAGCAAAAGAAAAATGAAAGAAAACTGGAAATGATCTTGGCTCTCGAGATGCAAGATTCCAGTCTTAGGAGAACAGAAGTAGTGGTCAATTTTATTTTTGTTGAGAGGGAGGCAAATAGTATTTGTAGTTGGCAGGCAAAGAGATGCATTTATATATTGCAAGGCATGGGGCCATTCACATGAAGTCAACTCCTCCATGCAAGTATTAGCAGCCATTTTTTGAAGGGTTCCCTTCAAGACCCAATTTGGCTGGCCTCTGGGAGATGCCCTTCTTCCCAACAAATACGCCAACCTGATAACTTTGCCAGAACGACCACCACCATGCCCCCTTCAAGGCAGGAATGGTTCAGGTGTGAGGGACAGAGGCCTCCTGGGCACCCAGGTGCACTGGGCCCTAATTCAGACTCAGGCCTGCATCTGCTCTCAAACCCATACCTCAGAGCACAGTTCCAAAGGAAATGCATCTATGTCCTAGTGGAGCTCAGCTAAAACCTTTATGCCTAAGGGGAAGGGAACTATAGAAACTACAGAAAGGAAGCTTCAGGGGTTGTATACCTGAACTAGCCATGACAGGAGAACTCAAGGAAAGCCAAAATTAGCAATACATTGTCAAGCAGGCACTTTGGGGTTGGGGGGGGGAGGTGTAGGGTAGATTTCCTGAAGTGCTTCTTGGCCATGTGATGATCACCCTGACTGAAATAGTGCAAGGGAAGACCCATCACGTACTTCGTGAAAAGTACCTTCATGAGAGCATCAGCCACAAGGTAGAAATTTTCCGTACCTTCACTGGATGACCTTTTTCATTCAGATGAGGAAACTGTGGGTGGATTTTAAGTGGAATGGACCAATGTGAGAAGGCTATCCTGAACTTACAGTTGCATACAGTTTCCCGCTTATTTAATTTTAAAAATAAGAACTTCAGAACAGTGATATGAGATGAAGTGTGTCCCCACCATTAAAAAAACACAAAAACTCATCAAGTTATAGTCAACAGTTGAGGCACTGGCATGTATTGCCGCTTTGAAGGCTCAGATGGTGGAAGGATCTTTAGAATCAGCAATGGACTGCTATCACACTTCTCACCTTAATCTTTCACATTTGTTTTTTTTAGTGTGTGTGTGTGTGTTTTACTCACAACTCAAAAGAAGTTAAGGAATACTAAAGGTTCCTCCCTGGTTATTGATGAAGTATAGATAGAAAGAGGCGTGCCTATTTCTCCTAGCCAAGCCTAGGGGCTAAGTTCATAAAATCAAGAAGGACAGAGAACAGCACGCAAGTTAATTTCCCGAACAGAACAAAAAGCCAATCTAGAGGGTTTTTTAAAAAAGAAGTTAATTGCCAGTTGGAGTTGATGCTGCGTCCGAGTCCAAATGAAAGTTAACTTGAGAGATGCTCCCATCTGTGAAGAAATCTGTAGCAGGCTTTAAAGCAGGTTGCCAATTTGAGTGAAGAAGGGAAGACATCCTTTGAATATAGTTTTTTAGCAGACGAAACAACAGCGTTGCACAGAAGTATTGCCTCAGGTGTTCCGATGAGGACCAAGCCGAACTGTAAACAAAACACACACACAAATGGCATCATACACTATGGATGAAAGGAATTTCCTGGAGTGGCTTGTCCAGTGCTTATCACCAGATATTTTGGAATACAATTCCCAGCAACCCCACCTGACATGGCCAATGGTCAGGGATGATGGGAGTCCAACATCTGGAAGACCACAGGTTTCCCATCCTGGTCTACACTGACCGGTAGTGGCTCTTCAGGATTTCAGACAGGTCTTTCCCAGCCACACCTGGAGATGTTGGGGATTGAACCTGTGACCTTCTGCGTGCGAAGCAGGTGCTCTACCACTGAGCCATGGCCCTCCAATCTCCCATTTTCTCAGCAGGGAAGGGGATGTATTGTCCAGTCAAGAGTGGAGTAGCAAAGAGGCAAAAGGTATGATGTCAAGCACAGCCCTTTTTTCCTTCATTAGCCAAGGAGCCTGAAGCAATACTCATTCAAATCAACCCTAATTTCACAGCCGAATGTGAATTCTGTAAGACAGTAGAGTTCTCCTCAAAACTTGAGATTTTCACATCAGACCTCCCTAGTGTATATCTAGACCACAGTTGGTCCCCGAGCACAAAAAAGAATCCCGAAGCATCTCAGGTGACTCTTACTTACATTCCCCTCACTTTGTTAGCCATCATTTTCTAGCCTGGAGAAGCAGAGGTGACTGCTTGTTTGTTTATTTATATGCCGCCTTATCTGCTCAAAAGCCATCAAGGTGGTTTAGAAAATTTTAAAACCACAAAACTGTAACAATAGGAACAAGATCAAAACAGTAAAAACTATGGCTTGAGAGTCAGTGACTGGCCCAAAGTCACCCAGTGATTTTCATGGCTGATTGGGGACTAGAACCCAGATCTCCCAAGTCCCAGTCCAACACTCTAACCACTACACCACATTGACTCTCACAGTTTGGGAACAACTCAAGAGAAAGCCCTTTCACACATGCCTAACAAACGTGCCTCTGTGAGTAATAAAAGGGCCTTTCCTGCAGATCTTAATGCCAGGGCAGGTTCAAAGCAAGGCAGGCAGTCCCTTAGATAGCCAGGTCCAGTCCCTTTGTATATAGCGTGCAAACAGGTCATCCACAGCATGGCTGAGAATCCATTCTGGGAGCTCCCTGCTCTTTACTAGCAATTTCTATTCTTGCCTCTCACTGCCCAACTGTTGAACACGCAGCACACAGGTGGAGCCTCAGGACAGCTATTTTCTGCCCACACAGCTGCCATCAGCATCTGATCTTTGCCTGCAGCAAGGTCTCTCTGTTGGAGGGCCCCAAACTCACTGCTGGAGCCCAGCCTCACAGCCAGTTTGGGCGATTTTACAGTCTCCTCTTTTAACTTTTTTCCATTGCCCCAAACAGCGTGTGTCAGATTGTTTTTATGTCATCAAGGGCTGCTGTGTTGGTTTTCAGATGTCCTGCAGTCTGTCTGTGGCCCAAAAAGGAAACGTACACCCTCCAGCACCCCACAAAAAATAGGCACGGAAAGAGAGCTTGTTCACACCAAGTTACCAGCTGACGATTACAAGTCCTCTACTTCATTGCACGACGAGAGGAACAGCTTCGGCTGTTGGGTGATATAGAAATATAAATAAATAAATATTAACACTGGCACAGATTTTCCTTCTCCCTCAGCGGCCACAACAGGAATATGGGAAGTAGGAACATAGGAAGCTGTGTTGTATTGAGTCAGACCCTTGGTCCATCTAGCCCAGTATTGTCGACACTGGCTGGCAGCAATGGCTCTCCAGGGTTTCAGGCAGGAGTCTTTCCTAGCCCTACCTGGAGAAGCCGGGGATTGAACATGGGACCTTCTGCACGCCAAGCAGAGGTCAAAAGCCTCTTTCTTTGGCTATTTCATCAGGAAACTGACACAACTAAGAGTTTGTGGCACGGCACTCTTATACCCTACAACAGTCACCCCAGTAAGTGGATGTCCCATTAGTCAGGCTCTTCCAATCTTCTTTAAATCGTGGGGTGGGGTGGGGTGGGTGGGGTGGAAAGACTTTGTCAACTGTAGGGATGGATGGCTGTGTCAGTTTTGCTCTCCCCTGCCTTTGATTCCCCCCCCTTAAAATCTCAAGTCCGTTCCATCCCAAATATGAAGAAATTTGCGAATGTTGGTAAATTATTATCAAAAACAAACTGAAAGGAAATTGCCCCCTATCACGAGAAGTCTAATGATGGGCCTTGGAAAAGTAGAAGGGTGACAGTTTTACCTTCGCAGCTCAGCTGCAGCGGCACAAATATCAAGTTTCCTCACATCGCACTCTCCTCTCCAAGCAGAACAGCTGGTTCTGCATTTGACTCAAGGATTGCAAACGACTTCTCCCTCTTGTTGCAAGCTTTTCCCTCTGCTAACCTGGCACTCTGGTCTCCTAAAGCTAGAAGTATACAGTTGACTGAAGGCTTAAATATAAAACTGACACACAGTAGAACGGCAGCGCTCCCCAAGAAGCAAAGTGATTTGGCACCAGCTTAAAAGAAATGCTTGTTAATCCCTGGCCCTTTTCACGCTTCTCCTGCTTTCATTAAATTTCAGCGTGCCAGAGTCCCAAACTATCCAGGGTCCTTGAGAAATCACTCCGTTGCATAGCCATGATCAGTTATTAAAAAAAAAAAAGACTGCATTCAATAAAAGGCCACCCAAAATGCCAGTGGGCCCTTGGTTCAGGCATGTGTGAAGAATTCAAAGCAGGAACTGATGCAGTGGGAGTGATGGGCCACACAGACCTTCTAAGTCTGCCACATGATCTCGAAGAAAGGTTAATGAAAGTGTCTACTAACCCTGGCTCAGAACACGAAAAGTGATATTAAGCAAAAATCTGGAGCTGAAAAACAAACATTCAGTCACACAGATTTACAGTTTGGCAAGGCGGGAAGTGGAAAATGTAAACAGGTTCTCAGAATAACCACAGTAAGGATTTTATAGATTGAAGGCTGTCTAGATGCAAATAAAACACCATACATGAGGGGGCGGCGGGGGGGGGGACGGGACAGCCAAGGTTATACATACCTTAGAAGCCTTAGAAAAAGCTTCTGCAACGATGTGCTCAACCTCTTTTGCAGTGACACTAGAATCATAGAGTTGGAAGGGACCTTCTTAGCCCCCTGTGAACTGCCCAGAGAGCTTCGGCTATTGGGTGGCATAGAAATTAGCTAGTTAAGAGATGATTTCAAATAAGGTAACTTCCTACATTATCACTGATTTGTAAGGGGGTAAGAAAACCATTTTGCATGCTCTTAAAATTACTTTTGCTGTTAGCAATTGGTGTCTGTACAGCTGCACATTAATAGAAGCATACCAAGATAGATCTATAGTCCAGCCCTTGCCCAAGGAGGTATCTTCTGTACCTTGGAAATGAACTTGGGATTCTGTTTCATTCTCTGGCTCAAGGGTGGGCAGAAGGTAACATTGGGATCTACCAGTAGATTGCTAGATGACTTGCAGTAGATTGGCAAGGGCTTTCGGCTCCCAACCATTTTGACAATAGCAACATAAAGGCTCCCCCACCCCACCCCCTACAAAAAAATAGGCTATTGGAACCCTTGATCTGTAGTAACTCAGATGTAGAATTGTACTTACAAATGCAGGCAATCCTAGTCTATGGCTCATGGGATGTAGTAGGCAATTGGCTCTGTTCCCTGAGCTACCATTTTGCAATGGCCCTTGGGGTCCTAAAACCCCCAAAGTAGATCCCACAAATGTGAAGTCTGCCCACTCTGGCATATTACACTTGGTCTCCACCCATTCTGTTTCATGACCAGAAGAGATAACCAGATCTAATTGTTAGCACTTCTTGTGAATTTGGATGAATACTCTTTTGAGCATCCAGAGCAGCTAGGGAAGAGGAAGCACAAGTGCACTGTGCTTCCTTTTCCACTCTGTGATATTAGAAGGGGGGGGGAGGGCTCATTCATGCCATTTGTGCATTAGGAGCACATGCATCCTCCTGAAGGAGGGGAAGATGCACAAATTCGCCTTTGAATGTTACAAATGCAGCAGGCCATCCACACTCCATGGAACACTCAGGAACAGCTTTTGTGCTTTACACATTCTGTGGCAGCTGTGCAACATGGTTTTTGTGCTGCCACCACGGTTACACTTGAGCTCTACCAACCGATACCTTGCCAGGCTTTACGCACACATAAAT
The DNA here is from genome assembly GCA_021292165.1 of Shinisaurus crocodilurus. Classification (NCBI taxonomy): domain Eukaryota; kingdom Metazoa; phylum Chordata; class Lepidosauria; order Squamata; family Shinisauridae; genus Shinisaurus; species Shinisaurus crocodilurus. The sequence goes on along the minus strand of CM037876.1, from coordinate 204,807,750 downwards.
TCAGTACAGTGGCAGCTGCTTGCACATGTAGCTGGGTGGCAGCTGTTCCACACAGCAAGCCATCCATGTGCAGTGGCTGCCCGTGTGGTACTTGCAGTTTTCATCATGCCATCTTAAATCTTTTTGGCATTTGCACACTCAAAATTGCTGGGCCGTATGAGCAGACTCCCCAGTTGTGTGCTTCAAGCAGCCTCCAGCCACTGGATTTCATGAGCAAATCAGCCTTAGAAAGGACATTTGGAGAAGTAATTCTGCAGAAAGTCCCCTTTGCTGAGACCAAAAAGTCATCCTTCCAGAGGAGTAATGAGCGTGGGCTGAAAGACAAACTGCAACCTAGGCAAATACTGCTCCAGCCACTTAGGCAGACTCAAGTGGAACATCTGTTCTCCATATCAAAGGCCGAGGATGTGAACTAAACAAGCCAGGGCTTTTCCATTTCCATCCCTGTAAGATGCTTCCCTCCTCCCCAGAGGATCTGCTATAAGCTGAGCAATGGGTTTTGGCTTGCAGGCCACAGCAGCTGAAATAAGCACACGAATCACCAAGAAGCATAGAGGACCCGATAGCCCTGATGAACTTTTACAAGTGATACCCAACACCATCTATTGCTGGGAGCTAACATGCAATGGGGACATCAGCTCCTCAGCTGCTCTCATGTTCCACCGCTCACCTTTAGCTGACTCTTGGTTCGGAGCACAGCAGAGTTCAGGCAGTCAGCGTGCAAAAGGAAAGGCTCGTTGCAAGAATGAACATAATGTTGCAGATAAAATTAGAGCTAAAATGAGACATGACCGTGGCAGAAGTGCATCTTTAAATGCGGGTCTGTCCCATGTATGTGCCGAGAGAGGGGAGGGGAAATAAGGGGTTAAAGAGCCAAAAGGGAACAGTGCCTGCCCATCGCCTTTCCTGGCCTTACAGCCTCTTCTGCTGCACACTTTTCTGCCAGCTGGGCTCACTTCTAGTATTAGAACTCAACTGGGAGAAAGGAGGTTACACACACACACACACACACACACACACACACGCCTATGATCCAAAGTGTGGGCAGCATCCCGTGTTAAGCTGAGAAGAGTGCCCACTGATTCATCAGTCTCTGCACTCTTCATATGTTAATCATGTGGAAGGGGTCCACATGTAGAAAGAGGCTGTATGTAGGGTAGGGCCGCAAGTCCTCCTCCCAGGTCATGAAGCTCCCCCGCCCTCCTCCTAGGGTGGCCTTGTGTCCTACTTTGCAGAGGACAGTTCTCTGTTTGAAAGCGTCCTCTATTGGAAGGGTTGTTCAGTCCAAGTCTGGTTTACAGGTAAAGAACTATCGCAAGGGAGAGCAGGGCAGGGGCCTTGAAGCTGCCCATCCACAGTTAGCTCCTGGGAAACAGCTGAATGAGCAGGCCCGATAGGTCACACAGGTCACTTGATAACAGGCGTCTCCACTACAGTCAAATGTATTTTAAACATATAGTTCTTTCTAAATGTGCATCTCTCTATATAAATTAGCATATGCAAATGTTATACAAATCTGTGTCCTTTTCTCTGGCGATGCCTAAGTGAATACCGCCCGCCCACCCCAATGTCTACAGAATAAGCATGGGCACCCGAGAAGGGGAAGCATGCATGCACTGACCCCTGTCAGCATGTAGACTTCCACAGGAGCTGGAAACCTGATCACACAGACAGCTATGGGGGCTGGAACTGAGATCCCCTTCCGAGATGCTCCCACCAGCGTTTCCGGACGAGGTTTCCGGACGAGCTGGGTGGATGTCAGGAGACAAGGCAAGGAAGCCACACAACTTTAAAAGTTTTTAAATTGTTGCAAGTTTTAACTGTAAGTTGCCTTGTGGACCAAATTTGGGCCAAAAGGCAACTCATGCGTTTATAAATCAATAAAAAATAAATGTTGGGTTGGGCCAGAGCGATGGCCCTGCTGCCCTTTCTACCTGTTGCCCTCCTTCATGTGACTAACACATGAAAGGACGAGAGAGAGGAACAAAAAGCCACCAGGAGCGTTTCCGGACGAGGTTTTTATTGTGTAACTGCACTGCCTCATTCACAGAATTTCACAGGGGCTCCAGATGCCAACATCTTCCATTTGTAGCCCTCCTGTGTTTTCCCCACTGCTTCCTGTGTCTTTTTTCTTATCAGAAAAAAAAAAACGTTAAGGAAGAAAAGATGGAATAGCTCCGCAGTGTCTTTGATAGTTAGCTCCAGGAGTCCCCTGCCTGGAAGAGCCCACACCTGTCCACTGTGTGTCTAGCTATTTCAGAGAGCTAAGACCTGGTTTGTACTTCCGTGGGCATTGCATCATTTGATTACTTTAGCCAGCCTTCCCCAGTCTGGTGCCCTCCAGATTTTGGACGTCAACTCCCACCATTCCTAACCATTGGGCCATGCTGGCTGGGGCTGATGGGAGTTGAAGTCCAAAACATCCAGAGGGCACCAGGTTAGAGAAGACTGACTTAGATGCTGGACCTGCAGTTGATTGTGTGCACTGACTCCACTGAAAAACGTGTGTCCTAGGTGCTGTGAACCAGTATGGCAGTTCTAGCAGTGGTGTTTGATCTGGGATGGCTCACTCATGTGATAAACGTGCATGCATGACTCGGCCCCCAAGACTGTTCTCATTTCAGTCTTTGCCACATGTACACATCAAGCTGAATTCTTCTCTACTAGTTCCTTTCATATTTTTAAACCATTTTTAGCCTTAAGTACTTGGACCAAGTAGGTTCTTAATGTATTTTGGTCTTCCTTGTAGAGAAGTCAAGTTTCAACCTTACATGTTTGTGGGCCTAAATCACCATGAACATCAGAGATTTTACATCAGCAATTGGGGGGGAAAAACCCATCTGTTTGTGTTTGTTTGTTTTAGGGGGTTAAAATGCTGATCACTGTAACATCGCCCCATGAACCAGCCCCTCTCCACCCACAGGCTCCACCCCCTCCTCTTCTACCAAAGCCTGCAGTGGACAGTCTTAAACTACAAAGACTCCTGAAAAAAGCTGCAAAGAAGAAAGCAACGTTGTCAGCACAGCAAGCCGCAGCATTCCGGGCCAGCCTCTCCCCTGTGAGTGAAGCCAGCCCAGACTTGGAGCACAGCCAACGCTCTTCCCCACTCAAGCCTACAGAAGCTCTCACACACCTCACCATCAACCTCCCACCCCGCTTCTCCATCAAGCCTGTCATCCACCATGTTGCGTCTCCCTATCCTAAAGGAAAGCCCTTTACATTCACTGTCACAGAGCAGAGGAGCCTTTCGGAGCATCTCAGACTCACCGTCTCCCCTGCCGTATCACCGCTTCACAGACAGAGCACTCCTGAGCCTTGGAGGCAACCCACAGGACACCCTCCAGACACGCACACACCGTTGCCCCCTCCAAGTGCCACACACACTGTATTTATTTATCCTGAACACCCCATTTCCCCCAGACCTGTGGTGGAGACCCCGGTGGTGGTTACTCATGTTGCAGAAACGCATACCTATATCCACAGTGTGCAAGCACCAAGGGCTAAAACCCCACTGTTAGAACAGTCGGCGGAACATCCCAATAGCGAAGGCAGGCCCACGCCTGTCCATTTGCAGACAAGTCACTCACACCCACCAGCACCAAACCAGATGCCAACCACACACTTCATGAGCCAGGACAAGCCAATGAGCCCGAAGTTAGATGCTACTTCAGCTCCTGAGCCTCCCAGCAGAACAATGAAAGCTGAAATACTGCATGTACCAAGACAGCATGCAGTAGTCACCTCCCCAGCTTCGCAGTTCCATAGGCCCGTGACTCCAGGAAGCCATGGAGGCCTTGAACCACACAGCGAGGCTCGGAGGCAGCCAAGTCCCAATGCACCTCAAGAGCACATCATGCCCGAGGCAGTTCTGCCTGCTCCATCAGTGGTCAGCACCCATTTGCCAGAAGGTAGGGCCAGCGAGCGGACAGTACCGCCACAGCCACAGCCACCTGCTCCTTCCCAGAGTCCTGTGAGCTCCTTATCAAAACCAAAGCCAGCATTGCCTCCTCCCAGAAACAAGTTTAGTGGCTGGTCTCGCCTCAAGAAGCACTTGATAGTGGAATCAGAAGCACCCGAGTTTCCGGTCTCGGAACCAGAGCCAGCCAAATCCGAACAGGCGGGGGGAAAGAAGACAGAAGATTCTCACGACAACACTGGACAGGACAAGAGGGTAACTAAGTCGAGAGCCATCAAGATGTGGGACGCCATCTTATACCAGATGACAACCAGCAAGGAAAGGAAGCAGCAAGCGGAGGAAAAAGAAATAAGGAAAGAGGGAATGTTCTCATTCCGGCGACGTCTACCCCTCCTCCTCCACAGGCCGCGCTTCGATGCACGGAAGCTGAAAGAGCTGGCTTCCAAACCCATGACAAAGATCACTACGCTGTTTGAAGTACGCCGAATCCAACGCCAGCCACCTGAGGAAGCACTGATGAGTTTCAACAGGACTGCATCTGGGTGGCAGGTGAAGGGGAGTGACGAATAAAGGTTTATTTTGGAAGATGTATCCCATGCTGGGAGGATTTGAAATAAATACGAAATTTACCAAAGCAGAAATCACTTGCAAAGGGGTGAGGGGGAATAAAAATCCTTCACAGGGTTGCTGCTTGTGTACCTAGAGATATACATCCATGTAGTGATCCTAATTAAAGCAAGATAGGACTTGGAGGGAAAGAGATCCTCACCTCAGACTTGTACTAAGAGTTTCAGGTCGCACAGCAAATTAAATAAAGGCAGCGAAGTGGTCTGCAGAAAGCCAGTAGTTTAAAGGCTCTCAAAGGCAGCTTTATACAGTTGAACCAACTGTATAGTATATTTCTTAAGAAATAATACTTTAGGCAGAGTAGATGTACTGTGGGAAACCAATCTATCAGCCTACTGTGCAGTACCTAATTTATTCTGTAATAATCACGATATTCGTGGCTTCTTTCCCACATTTGTTCTGTTTCAATGGGGGACTGGCCATTTGTTTTGCAAAACTGCTATCTGGTCAAGTCACAAACCACCACTGTATACATATGGTAGGTCCCTAGAAGTATGTAAAGCAAATCACCATTTGTACACGTGTTCAGTTTTCCCTGCCTCTGCTATGGTCTTTGGTCAAAACCTTTTACAGGTTTCTATAATCCTTCCTTGACCAAAAGACAATGTAGGGGCGGGGGGGGGATGGGCATATATTGCACGGGCAATGATAGTCTTACCAAACTGCTCTCAAGTGTCTTTGACCTAAAGCATAATACTTTTGGCAAGCTAGAATGGGAAGAAACTCACCTAGCAGTAATTTACCTTATGGAAGACAAGGGTGAGAACGCACCACCATTTTGACTTAGCAGTATGTATTTAAGACTGTCTTTCAGCATAACACAAAGAAAGTACAAAACATTCAAAGGTTAAAGAGGGAGTTGGCTTGACACAGAGAACTATAGAATGTTGCCTGGCAGCAGGTGTCTTTGGAGAGAGAATTCCAGAATTCCACCACCACAAGGACCCTGCTCTGGCCATTCATAGATTTAGCATCCCACAGATACATAATCTGGAATAAACTCCTTTGCAGATTTAAATGAACAAGCAGGTTCATATAAACAGATGCTCCTTCAGGCACCCTGAGATCCAGGCAATGCTGCTTCCAGGTTAAGGAGAGCCCTTAGGGAAGACAGCATCAATAGGCACCTCTCCCTCAGCAAGTCTACCTTTTCACCAGCATTCTTCCCTGCTGTAGCTGGTCCTCCTCTTCATCATTGCTGCTACTTGGCTTGCTTACCAGAGAGGCAGGCAAAGAGCCAATGAGCAGGCAGGCAGTGGCATTTACTGGCCCTCCTTCTCACCACTGTTGCCTGACCCAGAGCAAAAAGTAGATGAACAAAAATAGGTTGCAGTGGTGAAGAGGAGAAGCAAACAGGGCTGGGAGCTCTTGCCTCTTGGGCTCTCTCCTGGGGTATGGGCCCTCAGCCAGTGCCCAACCATGCTGACTCATGATGCTGGCCCTGGATCCAGACCATTGAGGACTTCATGGATCAGAACCAGCACCTTGAATTGTGTTCAAACAGTGCAGATACTCCAAGAATGTTCCCTGAGACCCACACCTCAACAAAAAGGTAGGCAGTGGCATTCTACAGCAGTTGTGTGGTCTCAGCACTCATTAAGGGCAATTTCATGTCAAGCACATTGCAGTAATCAGTTTGTAATGTTAGCAAGACGTAGGATGACCGTGACAAAAGCCTGATCCTCTAGAAAGACTACGGTAAGAGACGCAAGAGCTGATATACCAAAAAAATACAGAAATCCTCCACATTTATGTAATACCACGATTTGTCACACCGAGCCGAGCTTGTAGGTGGCCACTGGCAATTCCCATTGCCTCGAGGCAACCAGGTTAGGAAGATTGACAAAACTTTGTTGTTATAGTCATCAATGACTCACCTAGGCAACCCAGCTAGTAAAAATGCTTTGGCTCCTAACTTCCATGGATTTATTTGCAAGACGGCACTAAGCCATCTGGAAGGTGTTCCATTGGGAAGCTGACCCAGGAGGGCTATAGCTTTGTGCATCTTTCTCCGAGAGATTTTACCAGCCACTCAACATGATTCAATTGGCACTTGAGGCTGCTCCCTGTTGCACATTCATTGGGGGGAATATGCCTATGGATGTGGCAAGAAAATAGCCAGGGATTCATGCATCTCATACATGGTGTCCGACCGTTCTGGTATTTCAGCAGAGATCTTCAGTCATTTTCTAGTCACTTTTCTATAGCTGTTTACAGAACACAGGAATCAACTATTGGAAGCAACCACAAGCAGACAGTAGGCAAAAGTCTTTCAAGAACCACTGCCGACTCGGGGTCAATTTGTAGTCATTTCCCTCTATTTCCAAGCAGAGAAAAACTGTCTTCAGCCACATGTGTATGCATGTGCAAAAGGGTACACAGTGATTTCTGCTATTGACACAGCACTTTGTCCCAACTACTGCAGTCACTGAAATCACCACTGCTGTATCTGTGTATCACCCGATTCACACTTCCATTTGTCTACACAAGTGCGCATCCAGGCACAGGTTGGGAGTGAATTGATCGCACCGAGAAAAGAGCAAGCTGGTTAGCGCAGTATCTGCTTGAGTGATGATGTGGCTATTGGTTTGAAGTTTTGCTTGCTTAACCCCAGCATTGCAGCAGTGAATGATCAAGGGTCAGTTCACACAACATTGCTGGTGCACTAGAATAAGAATTGCTGGTGCTGCTCTTTGGATCAGGATTGAAGCAGCTATCTAGGTGCTTCACCATGAGCACAGATTGTATGCTGCTCATGCTTATGTTTGCAGTACCCATACTAGCCCTTGAGCTCACCACTGACTTTAAAGCAGTCTCAGTATTGAGCATCATACTTAAAGTTTGTTTCGGAATGACTTTGCTCAGAGGTTGGTTGGTTTATCATTCTCCACCCACCTCCACAATTGCATGATGCAAAACATATTCCCCATATTTTCCTCAAGGACCCATCATGCTGTTTAATACTGCCACTCCATTAAGTGAGGCATTGCTGTCACAGTGAGTAGCAAGCTTACTATGGCACTATCACCGGTGCAGAAAGGCATTATGGCTTCAAACCGAGAATTGCTCTCAGCTTAAGTGCAGCAATTTAAGTATTTCAGATTGAATTTGCAACAGTGGGTCAAGGGAGGGACCTGCCCCAGTCCTCTCCTGTTTCAGAGGAACTGTGGGGTCCAGCTTCCTTCAGATGTGCTCCAACCTCAGATCGGTTAAGTTGGTTGTCTGAAAGATGGCTAGATGCGAGTTTTATTTCCAGTTTATAGCTACATAGTTGCACCCCTAGCTTTTATCCCTGCACTGAACGTGTGAAGTGAATAGTGGTTTCTAATCTCCCAAAGCTCTAATACAGTCCTTCCACATTATCCCATAGAATGCAAAGGGCTACCACGTCATGTTCCTCTTTTCAGTGCCAGTGAACAAGGGCCAAAAGGCACGACTCGGGCATGTGCAACTTGTCCCCAAGACTTGCTTTCCAAAATGCCACCACAGAGGCTGCAGTCTAAAGCAGAAGGAAAGGAGATCTTAATATTTTCCCCTTGTGCCATTTTTGCCCTGCAAGAGAAAAGAGTATAAACTCTAGTGATGTGAAAGCCCAGGAAAAAAAATGTTTTTTAAAAAAAGGTTTTCCCTGCAGAAAAACAAAAAACGTTTCTCAATTTCAGTTTTTTTCCTAGAACACAGTTTTTACTTCAGTTTTTCTGGCTTCTTTTCCCCCAAGAAAAATGGGGGAGAATTTTCTTTTTTCCTTAACTGTTCAGTGTTTGTTTGTTTGTTTCTGGAGGGAAAAAAATAGGAACGCAGTTTTCCAAAAAAGAAAATTCGGTGTCCTTTTTCTTCTTCCAGGCCTTCACATCTCTAATAGGCTCCCATATATTTTCCCCTTTAAAGCAAGTAGTAACTTAGGGCAGGGCAGTTTTTAGCAGAAAAACAGCTTGAGGCGAAAGGTTAAACCACCATCCACGTGGCTGCACTTCATATAACAATGAGTGCTGGGGACAAACTACACAACTGAGTATCATATATAGCTTGCCTCTAAGACAGCTCTTACAAGAAACAAATTATCTTCTTAAGAGATCCCGAGAAAAGATTCACTACTCTAGCCTATTCCTGGTTAGAAATAGGCCTATTGAGGACCGATATGCACTTTCAACTCTGCCCGCAGCATACTAGAAGGGATGGTTCTGAGAGTAAGAGTGGTCATTTAAAAGATTGTACTAGCAAAAGAACAAGGGCACTTGCTATTATTTTGAAGATCAAAGGGTAACCAGCTTACTCTCCCCTGCTGTATATGAAACATAATTATAACCACATGCTTCTGTCCCTTGCATAGGTAAAATTATCCTTGGAAGTGCCTAATTGCCACACAGAAATCCTTAAGCACAGGATGCAAAGAGGAAGCAGTAAAGTTATTAACCAGAGTTAGGGTTCCCAGGTGTCTCTTTAAAGCAGGGACAGGCAACCTGGTGCCTTCCAGATGTTTGTACTACAACTCCCATAGTCCCTCACCATGGCCATGCAAGCTAGGGCTGGTGGGAGTTGTACTCCAAAACATAAGGATGGCACCAGTTTCCCTGCCCTTGATTTAAACTAACATTCATTGTAGCTCCTTGAGGCACAGCTAAGAAAGCACCCACATTCTTTCAACAGATCAACAGATAAAGATTCTTAGAAGCAGCAACAGCAGAAATACATTTGAATGTATTTGACAGGCTTGATGCCTTCCAAGCCCTTCTCAGCCCACTTTGAATTAGTAAGCTTCTGGGGCATGAAGGAGGGTATTCTGGCAATTCTAGCTACATGTTTTGTTTGTTTTTAAGATAGCAAGAGAAAAATGAAGGTGGGGTACTTCTTTCCTCTAGCAATAGCTGTTTTCACTCATAATGAAAGCAATTGCCCAATGATTTGGATAATTTAAAGCAGGGGCAGGCAACCTGGAGCCCTCCAGAGGTTTTGGACGACAGCGCTCATAATACTCAAACGTTGGCCATGCTGGCTGGGAATGCTGAGAGTTGTATTCCAACACATCTGGACATTGCCAGGTTAGGGAAGACAGAGTTAGATCTTATATAAAAGGATCATACACAAGGATAGCCTTAAGAAGATAGGGGATTTTGTGGCATAGCACCATCTCCTCCATATTGTGCTATGTAGATCACGATTCGTGCAGCCTCCTCTATGTTTCTGTTCAGTTCATGTGTAAAATGGATCTTCTCTCCATAGCCAGTTGCCTTAAATTTGAAAGGGTATGGGCACAGGAGGCTTGTAGCCTTATCCCCCCTTAGTGTTAGTGTGAATGTACAGAACAGCAGAGGTTACTTGCCAACTTCCTCCCATTTTCAGCAGCATCTTAAGGCTGAGGCTCAAGAGGTTGAAATTTGCAGAAGGTCCTTTCCTACCTAACCTGTTGGCCACAGAGCCAACATCCAATGGACAGGTATGTAAACCCTCTAATCAGTGTGCTCCATTCCCAATTTACACTGGCAATAGCTTAACGTGGACAAGTGAAGATATGGATCTGATGGCACTGTGTGCTTCATTACAGAATTGGGGAGTAAGCCAAGCTTCTGTAAACTATGAGGCCGTTCAGCTTTAAATACAGGGTGATATATTGTCAGATAAAATATGCTCCAAGCTATCAGCTGCCTTTTCCCTTTAAGGTGGATGCGTTAGCCAAGGTTCAGTTTTTGAGTCGATCTTCATAAATGCTCTTGATCAATGATAGCTTGGACGTGAGGGAATTCTTAACTAAGAAAGGGTATGCAAGTCACGTTCGAATGTCAAATGTCTGGTAGTGTAAGACTATGGCAGTCTTTGGAGGCAATAATATGGAACACAAGAAAGGAGAACGTATGTTAAGTAATAAAGAAGCAGACATGTTTGGACACGGAGAGATGCAAGAGAGGGTGTAGTAAGATAAGGAAGAGTGAGAAAAGGAAAAGTGATTTGGCCAGATGGTGCTGGGGGCCTCTTTCTGAGCCTATAGTTAACAGACACGAGGATCCTTCAGCCACCAGACTCCTATGGCAAGCTTTAGAGATTTCCTTCCGCAGCCATGCACAGACTGTGCACTCTAGATGCAGTTCTCATGAAACCCAGCCACCTGAATCAAGAAGAGGTTTTATAAACATTGTATGTATAGATTGAATAAAGTGTTTCTATGGAAAAAAGATATATGTATTGAGTGCTGTTTTTTGTGAATAAGAGCATCAGATGTTGCTGCCAGGGAGCAGAGAAACTTTCCACTGCTACAAAGGAAAACCTTCACCCTGTGCACTGCAGAGATGTTTGCCACTCCCCCTTAGAGAGCAAGTGTGGTGTAGCGGTTAGAGTGTTGGAGTGGGACTCGGGAGATCCAGGTTCTAGTCCCCACTTGGCCATGAAACTCACTGGGTGACTTCAGGCCAATCACTGAGTCTCAGCCTAACCAACCTCACAGGGTGGTTGTGAGGATAAAATAGAGAGGAGGAGGAGGAGGGTCATGGAAACCTCCTTAACTTCCTTGCAAGAGGAAAAAAGCCTCTTTTTAAATTTGTTAAATGTACATTTACATGTAAATTATATTTACATATAACTCTAATAATAAATTTAAAAAATGTGTAACCATTTCATTGTACACGGTACCTACCTGTGTACTTGATGCCTAAGCAGGCTATTTTTCCGCTGCCCCATCTTCTATCAACACCTTTTTGTACTGGCCATGCCCAATTGCCACATACTTGTACTTCTTGCCAGGAAGCCTGACCTAAATGTGAGAAAAGAAATGCAAGTACCTTCAGGGGCTGAGACTCAAGTACCTAAGCCTCTTCCCATATCATTTTTCAAGGGCTCTGCCTGTTGGCCCAAGTTACTTCCGCTTCAGGTTTTAGCTGTTAAGCTTTCAGTGTTTTGTTTTGTTTTTTAATGGCCCAACTTTGATCTAGTTATTACACTTCTGCTAATCCTTTCACTTTACCCAAAAATAAAGAGGAAGCTCTTCTTCTTCTTTTTTTTTTTTTTTAACAAAACTCAAGTCACAGAGTAGTGCAACAGGATTAACCAATGACAGAGGGGTCTGTCTGTCTGTCTATCTATCTATCAAATAGAACCACCTAAACTTCTCCATAGGAGTTCCAGAAGATGACACGAACTATCAGCAAACCAAAGTGTTAACAGGCCACATATTTACAATACAGTTAAATATACAGGTGGTTATTCCAGGCTGCCTCCATCCATACTAGAGTCCCTTGGTGCAGTTGAAGCATTGCATTCCCACAGTCAGGCGCCCTAGAATCCTTCTGGATTCTATTCAGCAAAGGCCCCTGGCAACTTCCAGTAGAGTTTTATTGCTTGCAGGTTCAGCCCATTTTATTGTTTCCTATTCACCCCATGTCAGTTCCTGTCCTCGTGTGTGTGTGTGTGTGTGTGTGTGTGTGTGTGTAACTACCATTTCTCCTCATATTTTATTTTAATATCGAAATATCACTTTTAAAGTGAAAAGGTTAAAGAAAATCAGTACTAATTAAAGAGCACAGACACAGACAGACACAATTGGCATTGGGCAATCCACAGAGAAGCTATTCAAGGGGAAGCTACTCACTAATTCCAGAGTGGGAAATCATTCTTGGTCTGTTGGCCAGATTAGTCGGGGGGGCAGTCTGGCAGGCCAGATTGTGTTGGGGGGCACCCCCTCCATTGACATAATCCACCCCTGTCCATTTTACCTCGCTCTGTGCTCCTCTCTGTGGCGAAAGGGACTGAGTCAGTGCTTGGAGGAGTTGGGTGTCTCAGTCATGCACAGCTCACCATCCTGGTTGGGCTGTTGTGCAAGGTGTGTAAAGGGGCACTTGTGCTGTTCCTCCAGGTGTCACCCCTCAGAGAACAGGGGCCCTCAGAGGTCCTCTGTGGGCCACTGTTTGGCCCAAGGGATAGAGGATCTGCTGCACCCCTGCATTAATCCTTCAGCTGGGATCAACAGGAAACAATAAAATGGACAGAACTTGTGAAGAGAAAGTGTTTAAAATTAAAGGCACAAGAGCCCTGAAAAGCCTTAATATGGTTGGTCTGTCCAGATAGGGGCTGCAGTTGTGTTTCTGTCTGCACAGACTAACCACTATTTGTGGTGGTTATAAAAATAGCTACCACAAATCAGGTCTGGGGGTGGAAATAAGTGGGGAACATGGAAAATACTAAGTCAGCAATTTGGAAACAATGTCATATCAGTGCTCTGTAAGAAGGAAGTGAACAAGGCTTTTCCAGAGAAAAGGGGTTGTGTGAAAGCACACCAGAAGTATACAGCATTTTACAATTCTAAAATAATCCTCAAAGGGGCATGATGGCTGCTCTGCATATAGAACCATTTCTCACTGAAAACAGTGAACTTTCGAGCTAGAATGCTCAATATTTCTCCCCACCCCCAAATATTCTCAATTTGGTGTTTCTTCAGGATGATCATTAAGGCTGAATTTAAAAAAAATAACCCCGTTCTAGTTTGGTAGGACCTATTTACATGATCACTTTGGGACTGTTTACAGTAATACCTTGGATTGCAAGTAACTTGGTAGTACTACGGCTTAAATTAAAAATCTCTGTACAAATTTTTTGGGGGGGATTTCGTTTTGATATAAGAGTGTTTTGGATTACAAACACGTTTCCGGAACGAATTATGCTCTCAATCCAAGGCATGACTGTATTTGCAACTTTTCTCTTCTGCTGCAAGACTAGACATGCTCAACGGCAATGCAACTGTGTGGATCTGCCACCATGAATGCAGCAGCTTGCACACGAGCTGAGGAAGATCCAGGCACACTAAGTCTAAACCAGCCTTCCACAACCTGAACCTGGTGCCTTCTAGATGTGCTGAACTCAACTCCCAGAATCCCCCAGCCAGCTATGCTGCCTGGGGGATTCTGGGAGTTGTAGTCCAAAATATCTGGAGGACACCAGGTTGGGGGATGCTGGTCTAAACTATGGAAAAGCCTCCTTGGTTCCCCCCCTCAGACACACATGCATACTCAAAGCAAAGTATTCTTTGCCGGGCTTCATCTGCCATCGCCTCTGCTGGAGAGGGCCAAGCCAGGCAAGTAGCCCAGCCTTGCTGCTTGCTGCTTGCTGCCTGCTGCCTGGGAGGGACCACCCGCACCACCGGTGGGACTGCTGGCTGCCGCTGCAGGACCGGGCCCGAGCCAGGAGCCACCCCGCCTCACCTGCAACTGTGGGGTCATAAAGATCCGGCCCCAGGCAGCTGGGCTTCATCTGCCATCGCCTCTGCTGGAGAGGGCCAAGCCGGGCAAGTAGCCCAGCTTTGCTGCTTGCTGCCTGCTGCCTGCTGCCTGGGAGGGACCACCCGCACCACCGGTGGGACTGCTGGCTGCCGCTGCAGGACCGGGCCCAGCCAGGAGCCACCCCGCCTCACCTGCAACTGTGGGGCCATAAAGATCCGGCCCCAGCGGGGGCGGGTCCGCCGCCGGCGGGGCGACACCAAAGGGGGCTGCCCCTTTGGGGGAGCCACTTCGGGGGTGGCACGAGGGCGAGGGCCTGCCCCCGTGCTGATGGGGATATAGGTGGGGCTGGGGTTTTTAAGAGGCCCTGCTTTTTGAAGGGCTTGGGGGTTTTAGGGGTTGATTTTAGGGGTGGGTCTCCCGCCTGATCGGCGGAAGCGAGGGGGCATGTGCCTCTCCCAGGGAGATGATGGAGGGAGTTCTGGGGGGCAAAATATACCACTGTTGAGCGGCAGGCGCTGGCAGAACGCTAGGGGCAGGCCATGCCAACTGTGGGGGACAAGGGATCGATGCTTAATACCTATCCCTTGTCCCGGGCCTGCCCAGAGCCAAGGGATAACTGGGGGATGTGTGGCTCCTCCCCATACCTTGCGTTTGCTGTTGTGCAATGCCAGGTCCGTTACCCAGAAAACATCTCTCATCCATGACTTGATCCTGGATGAGGGGGCGGACCTGGCATGTATTACGGAAACCTGGCTGGACGAGGCCGCTGCTCCAACTCTGGCGGCCTTGTGTCCGGCTGGTTTCTCGTATGCCCAGCAGCCAAGGGTTGGGGGACGGGGAGGGGGAGTGGCTGTTATCTATCGGGAGTCCTTGGTCCTTACCGGACTCCCTCTCCGGGAGACCAAGTTTATTGAGTGCATGTACTGGAGGTTGGGTCCCAAGGGCAGTCTGGGGATTCTGCTCGTGTACCGTCCACCCCGCTGCACGACAGACTCCCTGGCCGAGGTGCTGGAGGTGGTCTCTGATGTGCGTGTGTTGTCCCCCAGGCTATTGGTGCTGGGGGACTTCAATGTGCATTCGGGGGCTGTCCTCACGGGGGCACCTCGGGACTTCATGGAGACCATGGCTTCCTGGGAGCTGCACCCTGTATTAACTGGACCTACCCATGTAGCCGGTCATGCACTGGACTTGGTTTTTGTTTCTGGAGAGGGGGGAAATGATCTGGAAATTCGGGGGTATATCCGCCACCCCCTTGTCATGGTCAGATCACTATCTGGTGGGGTTGGATTTCTCGATGCCACAACCCCTCTGCAGGGGTGAGGGACCTATTAGGATGGTCCGCCCCAGGCGTCTTATGGATCCGGATGGATTCCTGAACGCGCTTGGGGAATTGGAGCACACAAACGGTAGCTCGGTCGAGACCCTGGTGGACGACTGGAATGCTGCAATCACCAGGGCATTAGACCGAGTTGCTCCGAAGCGCCCTCTTCGCCTAAACAGAGCGCGCGCGGCACCATGGTTCACTCCGTCGCTGCGTGCTCTGAAACAAGAGGTGAGAAGGCTAGAGCGCCGATGGCGAAATTCCCGCTCCGAAGACAATCGAACACTGGTTAGAGCTGCATCTTCAGCCTACCGGGTGGCGGTGAAGGCAGCAAAAAAGAATTTCTATGCTGCCTCCATTGCGTCTGCGGAGTGCTGCCCCAGGAGGCTGTTCCAAGTGGTCCGGAGTCTGGTCGGTCCAGTCGCTCCGGACCCATTGGAACAGTCTAGAGCCTCCTGTGAGGCTTTAGCGAAGCACTTCGCAGATAAAATCGATCGGATTAGGAGTGGGATATCGTGCGTCGTGGATACAGGGAGTGAGCGGGAGGAGGCCAATGGCAGACCGGTTTTGTGGGATCGGTTTCGGCTTCTTCCTTCTGATGAAGTGGACAAGGTGCTTTCATCTGTGAGGCCGACCACCTGCTTGCTTGATCCTTGCCCGTCCTGGCTCATAATGAGCTGCAGGGAGAGACTGGGTGAGGGGATCAAGGTGGTGGTGAATGCCTCCCTTGAGGAGGCAGTGATGCCATCAGCCCTCAAGGAGGCAGTAATAAGACCGCTTCTAAAGAAGCCCTCCTTGGATCCCCAGGATTTAAACAACTTTCGCCCAGTCTCCAATTTACCATTTCTGGGCAAGGTGATCGAGCGGGTGGTGGGTGCTCAGTTGAAGGCACACTTGGATGAAGCCGATTATTTAGATCCATGCCAGTCGGGCTTCAGCTCTGGACATGGGACGGAGACGGCCTTGGTCGCCTTGGTGGATGATATGAGGAGGGCTTTGGATAGGGGCGAATGCTCCTTTCTAGTCCTCCTCGATCTCTCGGCGGCTTTTGATACCGTTGACCACGGTATCCTCCTGGACCGCCTGGAGGGGTTGGGCTTGGGAGGCACTGTATTGCAGTGGTTCCGGTCCTTCCTCTCTGGAAGGTACCAGAGGGTAGTTCTCGGGGAGGAGGCTTCGGACCCTCGGCTGCTCACTTGTGGGGTGCCGCAGGGTTCCATCCTCTCCCCGATGTTATTCAACATCTACCTCAAGCCGCTGGGAGCTATCATCAGGAGGTTTGGGGTGCGGTGTCATCAGTATGCGGATGACACGCAGCTCTACCTCTCTTTCAAGTCCTCACCGAGGTTGGCCGTTGAGACCCTGTCCAAGTGCCTGGAGGCAGTGGCTGGCTGGATGGGAAGGAACATGCTGAAGCTGAACCCCGACAAGACCGAGGTACTGCTGGTGGGGGACAAGGGGAGGTTAGGGGATGTTGACCTGGTGCTGAATGGGGTACATCTGCCCCTGAAGGACCAGGTCCGCAGCTTGGGGGTCATTCTAGACTCCCAGCTGTCCATGGAGGCTCAGGTGGCAGCTGTGAGCCGGGCAGCGCTGTATCAACTCCATCTGATACGGCAGCTGCGCCCCTACCTTCCTAATCACCTGCTCCCATCAGTGGTTCATGCCTTGGTCTCCTCTCGCCTAGACTACTGTAATGCGCTCTACGTGGGGTTACCCTTGAAGACGGTTCGGAAGCTGCAGCTGGTACAGAACGCGGCGGCTTGCCTGGTTAAAGGCAGCCGCCGGCGGGATCACATCACGCCAGTGCTGAAGGATTTGCACTGGCTACCAGTTGCTTGCCGAGCCGAATTCAAGGTGTTGGTTTTGACCTTTAAAACCCTATACGGCTCTGGTCCAGTGTATCTCAAGGAGCATCTCCAGCAACACCAAGTGGGCCGCTCAACAAGATCTGCCACGGATGGCCTTCTCCTTGTCCCTTCAGCCAGAGCAGCTAGACTGGTGGGGACGAGGAAGAGGGCCTTTTCTGTGGCGGCCCCCGTACTGTGGAACTCTCTCCCGAGTGACCTCCACCATGCCCCCTCTGATGAGCTTCCGTCGCTCATTAAAAACCTGGTTGTTCAGGCGGGAATATGGGGTGGGTTAAGATTTTAAAATTTTTATATTGTTTTAATGTATTTTATTGTATTATGTATTTTATTGTGTGTACATCGCCCAGGGTGGCCGGTTGCCGGCCAGATGGGCGATAAATAAATATTATTAATAAATAAATAAATAAATAAATTCTCTTTGAAAGTTTTTGCCATGCTTTTCCCCAAAAGGAAGAGATTCTCTCACCTTAGCATTTTCATCTGTACTTGGGCTCTCTTTCTGCTGCTCCCAAATGCTTCTCTTATTCACAATGTCTCCAGCCACAATGTCCTAGGAGGAACATGGGCACAGCAATTGGATTTTGAGCTCCCCTCCATGCAAGAGGCTACACTTGACCCACCAACTAAATCAGAAAGGGGTTCAACAAGTCTCCATATTCTGATCCTGTTTGATTGGGAGCATTTGCACACTAAATAGCCAACATGTAAATACTTTCTGCAATAAGGTACATTTTCCATTCAGCTATAGCATCTTCCGCCTCCCAGGAGACCAAGCCTTTCCCAACAACTTAGAATACAAAGCACAGCAGAAGTCCTACCTTACAGGGTGTTGTCTTCACAGGGGATTGGGCCACTTCCCCAGTCTCCCAGAGGCTTTTTGTGCTGGCCACTGCAGCACTATTGGTAGGAAGGTCAATGGAAAGCTGACGCACTGGTTTGGGCGTCTTGCTGGAAGTCTGGAAAGTGGATACATAAGAGTCAGTTATTTAACCAACAAATTGCCAAAATCTAGCTGGAGCAAGCAAGCATGCTGTCTCCAGCATGCTTGTACCTACCACTCAATTAAGCGATGATCACCCCATTTGTACGTTGTTAGCGTGATGTCCAAACCTGGACACACTGGGTTGTTTAGAGGTTAAACAAGCCAGAGTTAACCCAACAACAAGCCATGGGTTAACTCTGGGCTGTTTAACCCCTAAACAACCCAGTGTGTCTGGGTTCAGATGTCATGCTAACAACCTACAAATGGGCTGATCATAGGTTGTTAATTGAAGGCAGAAGTGAGGAGCACGCCAGAGGCAGCGGGCTCGCTCCTGCTTGTGCCCGACCACTCATGGATTTAACAACCCATGGGTTTTCATTATGTGCAAACCGGCACAGTGATAGTAAGCCAGCTAAACAATACCAGAGGAGGTCACAAAAATAAATTGGACACAACAACAAAGGATAAGTTGGGTTATGCAACATCAAATGACTAAATAAATTAACTCCACAAACATACGTAACAAATTATATAGCCACAAAATTTAAAAGCAAGCAGCTTAATTCATCTCTAAGTAAATAAACATGGAAATACTCAGATATACCAAATGTATTTCAACTATAAATTATTATAAATAATATCAGTGGTCTAATACTAACACAATTACAACGGACATTTTCTATTATTTATAATAATGTCCATTTCATTTACAGGTGACAACTATTTGTTTTACTTATTTGACTGATAGAATTCTATTTTTTCACATATGCACATGTAAGAAATTGTGATATTATTAAACTACTGACCAATAAAATTTGCTATATACATTTGTAAAGTGTTTATTGAATTTTATTCATTTGATATTATATATCCCCACTGGATTTGTATCTTTCAACAAAAGATCAGCAGTGCCAGTGAGGGCATGACAGGGCCTTACAAAGGAGAAAGCAGAATTCCTTGGCTTTAGGTGCTACACAAATGGCCAGGTTCAAGGGTCTACTTACAAGACTAGTGGGCACAGGGTAAGCAAAGGGAAAAAGTACCAGCATGGGTTGGTTCTCAGCTCATGACAAGATGGTTGTTCATGACCAGCATCACTTCCAGGATTCTACTTCTGGCTGCCACAAAAAGCATGTTTGTAGAGGAATGCCAGAAGGTGAATCCTATGTGTGTAACAGAAGTACCACCCAAGCAGATGGCCAACAGTTGGAAGCCAGTTGCCACATCATTTTTAGGCATTATGAAATATGAAGTGTGGAGGAGAAACAGGCACGCATGCACCAGCCCTGCCCCCTTCACCCCAAACCAGCTCGGGTTGACAGTAGGTTTGCAATGAGGCTGTAACCCCATTGGGCTGAATGCCATTCCAATCCTCCATGGGATCAAGAACCCTGCACAATCAGGCTTCCTGATCATGTGGAGGATTGTAACAGTGTTCAGCCAAACACAGTATAGTGATGTGTGAACTTACTTTCCAAGTAAATCACGAATTCACTCAGGGTAACAAATTTGTCCATGTGAGCTCAGACAAGAATTGTCCTTTAATATGAAATTTTGTTCTGTGTATGCAAGTTTTTGCGCATGCGCAGTATCAAGGTGCACCTTGGGAGCGGCTTGGGATCATGTAGTGCGGCATGACATCATGCGTCACAACGTTATGTGCCCCCTTTCTCATTGCTTGATTTCATGTGGCCTGGCTGCATTATGATGTCATGTGATGCTCGCTTGCCATCGCCAGTAGGAAAATGGACCCACAGAGCCTTCCTCCTCCGAGTTTGAGTGGCAGCAGTGGCAACGATGAGGGAAGCAGCTAAGGAGATTGCTTCAAGTAAGTTTGAGGGGGTGGGTTCTGTGTACTACTTTACTGTGCATGCTCTGAAGCTTACAATCAATTCTGAACTTAATAGCAAATTTGAAATACATTGATCCAGGCTGGCTACAAAGATGAGCAGTACAAACTGATGAGTTTCAACCAACAAGCTGACTAATTAAGACATTTGGTGGCATCACTAGTTATAGCCTCACTGCAGACCTTCCCCATCAACACAGGAATGTTGGGGGTGGAGCTGATACATGGGTCCCCATTTTCCCCTCCATGTTTTCTAATTCATAATGTCTGAAGAGGGCTAACAAAACCCAATAAAGAGAAGGGAAAAAACATGCACCCTCAGCACAGCTTTGGTAAGCACCATCAACTGAGTCAAGGAGTGTCACCTCACCTCAATGGCATGGGTGTACTGCTCAAGTCTGTCATCAATCTTCGAAACCGGGAGAGGCGGCTGGGTCTTCTTCACACTATTACTGGAAGGAGAACAGAAGATGCTAGTGGAAAGGGGGCTTTTCACAAACCTGGACATTTCAGACCCTACCGAATCAGCACTGGTTGCTCTGCAGTCTTTTGGCCAATCCGTTCAGTGGTCCCCCCAATTTGCCATTTTAAAAATAAAAATTGCACACTGCAAGGACCAGTGCAGACAATACTTCACCATGATTTGTTGCCTGAACCCTAGTTAAGATCTTGAACATTCAACTAAACCATGGTTTAGCATGCTTAATACATTGTGCCCCACCTCAGAGGAGTTGTATAGGGATACCAGCAACACCCCCTTGTCATCTTGCAAGCAGGGAGACTGGAGAGGTGGGGAAATTGCCTTAACCATGGTTTGTTTACTGGATGGTTTAACATTGGCTAGTACAAACCACGACTGCACATTTTGGTAATTATATATATATATATATATATATATATATATATATATAGAAGGTGTCCTGACTGACTGACTGACTGACTCATCAACGCCCAGCTCAAACCGTTTAATCTAGGAACGTGAAATTTTGAAGGGACATTGCTTTTATGACGTAGACCCCCACTAAGGAAGGATTTTGGGAAATTCCATCCCTAAGGGGGTGAAAAAAGGGGGCAAAATCACCCCACTCTCATATCAGCAGTTCTGCAAATAGGCCTCACCTCATAATTGCTGCAGGAGCCAACTTGCTGCAGGAGCCAATAGCAGCAGTTATGCAAATAGCCCATATGACACTTAGAATATTCATATGAATTCCTGCAAGGGCCAATAGGGCTGGGTATGCAAATCTCCCCTAGGCCATTTAGAATGTTCTCTGAGGGGGTGAAAAGGGAGGGAAACTTTTTACATGACTGACTGACTGACTGGCATCATCGCATAGGCTCCATCACGTTTAGACGGATCTACCCCAAACTTGGCATGCTCACTCTTCATCACCTGTAGACTCTCAGGATTAACCTGATTTTTCTTTAAGAACAGATATTTCTGTCACAAAAGATTTCTGCTGCCAGCACCCAGCCTAAACATTACACTTTCAGTCAGAGACACTGCATCTTTTCCATACATGTTTCTTTAAAAAAAAAATATACCAAATCCTAAAATCCATGCAAGCGCAGCCGCAAGCAACAGCTAGTGGTCTATATATTCAGGTGTAATATTTAACCATGGGTAAGTGTTATGAATACATCCAGAGGAAGAAGAAACACAGCCCATTCTTTGCCATCAATATCAAGAACAACAGATGGCCTAAATGGCTTGGGAGCAGAATATCTGAAGGACTGCCCACCCTCATGTACACTTGCCCATGCCTTAAGATTAGCCACATTGCTCTAGGTCACAGGCCAGCCGTCAAGATCTATTAGACTGGTGGACACTAGAGAGAGGGCCTTTTCAGTGGTGGCCCCATATTTCTGCAACTCGCTCCTGAGTGAGATACTTATGGCCCCACCATTATTAGCTTTAAAAAGGGGCTTAAAAACTTACTTATTTCAGTCTGCTTTTAATGCAGGTGCTGAGTTGGGTTATATTCTTTTAAATTGCTGCTTTTAGTTTTGTAATTCTGTCTGGACTGTTTTTATAGTTATATATTTTATGTTTTAACTTTTTATGTAAGTCATTTGGGAGGGCTTTGCCCTAAAAGGAAGCATAGGAATACCAGAAAAAATAGAATGTCTTCAGTATATTTGCCATTAGCTCATTGAAAGACCGAAAGTCCCCAGCTTAGAGCAAACTGGGGGACGTGGATTGCAACCCCCATCATTCCTCACCATTGGGTATGCTAGTGAGGGCTGATGGAAGCTGCAGCCCAACAACACCAGAGGGTCCACAGGTCCACACTTTCCCCACCACTGGCTTAGAGCATCCAGTCCATGCCTTGAAATTACCTTTTCTGTATGGAGCGGTTCAGAGATTCAGTTCTGTCAGTGATCTAAACAACAAATACAACAGACTTAGCAGTTTGGTCAGTGGTCTGAAGCAGGGATGGGCAGACTTCAGGCTTGTGGGATCTTTTTTTTTTTTTTTTACTAGAACCCTAAGATGCACCAACCAGAGCCGAGTGCAAAAGACAGACACTTTGAATTAAAAGAGTTCTGAGCCCAGGAATTTGTTCTGAGTAGCAGAATTGAACGAAGCGCACCCCTTCCATGAAAATACACTCCTGGTTTCCCCCCAGCCCCCCACTTTCTTCATTCTAGCTTCATTTATCATTTAGGTGGGGGGGTGTAATTTTGTCACTGCTAATGTTAAGCAACTGGAAATCAGCAATCCTTGCTGATCTACTGCAGATCACCCAGAGATCTACCAGTAGATCCTAATCTACCATCTGCCCGCCTGCCCACCCCTTGCCTAAAGGACAGATACATCTTTCCCTGCTTCTGTCAAGAGTGTCAAACTAAGGGGTAGGTTTAGTGGGGGTGCATGAGGCGAGAAGAAAGATCATATGGGCACCCTTTTTCTGCCCCATCTGAACAACTCTGTACCCCTCTTTTTTAGTCCATTCTATAGCCTGCCCATCCCTGCTCCCCTGGAATGAATAAAAGCCGATATTCATAAAAAGCACCATTTACTACAATTTCCAGTGACTTCCTAAGCAGTATGGCGCAAACCTTTGTTGTAGGACTTAAAGGAGGTTGGCCATCTTCCTCCTGGCTGGATGTGCTTGGAGTTCTTTGCCGTTTTTCTGGTGCCTCTTCCTCCTCATTCCATCGTCTTTTCTTTTCCTGAAAGCGGGGGGGGGGGGATGAATGTCAATTCCGCCAAGAGATCTTGTGCACAAGGAAGGGTGTATTGGCTCAATTACAACCAACACTTCACATATAGTCAACACAGCAACACAAGCTACAACACACTGAGCATGCCCAAGGTGGGAGGACCGTCCATCAGCAGAAAACCTCCCTGCAAGGGGTTGAGGGAAGAAAATAGGTGGGGGAAGCTTTAATCTTCCCCTCCTGGTGCATGCTGGTCTCAGTCCAAAATCAGGGCCATGTGCACATGTAGTGATGGCCACCAAGTTGGACAGCTTTAAAAGGGGATTGGACAAATTCATGGAGAAGGCTATCAATGGCTACTAGTCCTGATTGGCTATATGCTTTCTCCAGTATCAGAGGCAGTATGACTATGTACTCCAGTTGCTGGGGAACATGGGCAGGAAGATGCTGTTGGACTCATTTCCTGCTTGTGGGATCCCATGGGCAGCCGGTTGGCCACTGTGTGAACAGAATGCTGGACTAGATGGACCCTTGGTCTAATCCAGCATGGCTCTTCTTGTGTTCTTATGCTCAGTTACAATAAAGTAAAGAAAACTATCAAGCTCAGCTACATGCCACACAATTAATGTAACATGTAGTTTGACCCACAGAGTGGGAGGTGTCTTAGAGGCCATCTAGTCCACCCCCGCTTGATGCAGGAAATCCAGAGTTAGAGCATCCCCAACAGATGCCCAACTGGCTGTCCAGCCTCTGCTTGAAGACCTCTGGTGAGAGACAGCCCACCACTCCCCCACATAATTGTCCAACTACTCTGACCTTCACAAAGTTTCTCCTAATGTTCAACCACTCCTGCCCCCGGGACAGCAGAGAACAAGTCTGCTTTTGATGCCACAGCCTTTAAGATATTTGAAGAGCACTATAACTCAATGTGATAGAGCACCTGCTTTGCATGCAGAAGGTCCCAGGTTCAATCCCTGGCAGCCCCAGGCAGAGCTAGGAAAGAGTCCTGCCTGAAACACTGGCGAGCCACTGCCAGTCAATGTCAACATCCTGCCTGAAACACTGGCGAGCCACTGCCAGTCAATGTCAACAACACTGGGCTAGATGGACCAAGGGTCTGACTCAGTATAAGTCTTCTGTTCCTATGATCCCCACTGCCACCCTGTCCCAGTCTTTTCTGCTCTAGGGTAAACATACTTGGTCCCATTAGACCAGGGCTCTCCAGCCTTGGGTCCCCAGATGTTGCTGGACTACAGCTCCCAGAATCCCTTGCCATTAGCCATGCTGGCTGGGTATGCTGGGAGCTGTAGGCCAGCAACATCTGGGGACCCAAGGCTGGAGAGCCCTGCATTCAACTTTCCTCATAGGACTTGTTTTCCATAGCCCTGACCACCTTCATTGCCCTCCTCTGAACCCATTCCAATTTGGCTGCATCCTTCTTAACATGCAGCATCCAGAACTGAACACAGTACTCCACATGAGGTTTGACTAGTGCAGAATAAAGTGGAACTACTACTTCCCATGGCTTGGAAACTATGATTCTATTAATGCAGCCTAAAATTGCATCGGGCATTTTTGCAGCCACATCACACTGCTGACTCATGTTCAGCTTGTGATTGACTACAATCCTGAGATCCTTTTCACATGTACTACTGCCAAGCCTGGCATTGGCCACCCTATATCTGCACTCTTTAAAAAATTATTATTTTTTGGTTGGGGTTTTGCCTAAATACAGCACTTTCCATTTCTCTCTGTTGACCTTCATTTTGTTAGCTTCAGCCTAGTTTTTCATTCTATCAAGGTCATTTTAAATTTTATTTCCCCCCCCTTAATTCTTCCTTTTTATGAGAGTTCACAACTCCTCACCTCATCCCCACAACCCAGAGTGTCAACAGCAGCATGCACACCTAGAAAAGTTTCCAAGCATATTTGTTCCATATGAACTTCTTTTGTCCATTACCCATGTGGTCCTGTCACCTCCTTTGTAGTTTATCCAGCTAATTCTCAGACTTAAGATGAGGGAATACATCACCAGCAGAACTAAACACCCTTAAGCTTGTCTTTATTCACTTGTGGAATGGCTGGAAAATTTATTTTGGGGAAATTTTACTAGGGACACCTGCACACCGTGCCAGCTCCAGGTTTTTGAAGGCCCTTGGGCAAGACCCCCTCAGTGGGCTGCCTTCCTCAGCGAGTCTACCATCCCACCACCCTTGTGACCAGCTGCTGTTGCTCCTCCTCCTCCTCCTCTTTCTCATCATTGCTACCATTTGCTTGCTTGACAGGCAGAGTTCAAGTCGGCAGTGGCATCTACTGCTCTTCCTCGCCATCACCATCATTTGGGCTAGAGCAAGAGGCAGGTGAGCAGGCATATTGCACAGGTGAAGAGGAGGAGCAACTCCAGGGGTTCTTGTCAGTGGGCCCCTGCTGGGGTGTGGGCCCTTGGCAGGTGCCCGACCATGCCTACCCTTGACACCAGCCCCGCTTGCTCAGATCTGCAGCTTTCGGGTTATTGCTTCCTTCTGACACCAGCTGAACCAGGGGAGGGAGAAATGATGACAGAAACCAGTGTTTTCATTCTGACCTCCTGCTTTTCTTGCTCTTCTTCATGCTTATTGTCTTCTGTGAAATCCTGGCGCTCTTCTTCAACATCTTGATTCTCCTCTCCAACATCCACTGCTTCACTAAGCTTTTGCTGCTCCTCCTCCAGCTCTGCTTCAGGCTGATCTTGTGAGACTGAAGTAGAAACAAACCTGGGGAAGTTTAAAGGCACAGGTGCAAAGTGGATGAAGATGGGAGACTCCTGATGCAGGTGGACCTCCTCCAGCTGGGCCGCTGCTTCCCTCAGATTGCCGTCTTCTTCCTCATAGGAATGCCTTGGAGACCCAAGATTGAGCGTTGGCAAAGGGAGGAAGGGATAGGAGAAAGGACAAAGATACCCGATTACTTTTCTCCTTTAAGAGAGTCAAATAAGCATGTAATATCATTAAGATGGTAAGCAGGCATACAATACTAATATGGAAGACAATAAAATATGTTAGGGTTTGGGTTTTTTTAAATAAAATAATGGCTAGTTCAAACCATTCCAATTTAATTTCTATGTGAAAACTGAATATTGTGGAAATAAGCTGTCATGTAAAGCCATATATTACTTGGATGGGAGACCCCTCCTCTAGTTTCCTGCATTGAGCAGGGGTTGGACTCGATAGCCTTGTAGGCTCCTTCCAACTCTATCATCTATGAAATCAATGCTGAGACACTTGTTTGTGTTTCTTTAATATTCCCCAGGCATACGGTGTAAAATAAAAGTGTATAGAAAAAGAATTTGGGGACTGCCCAGTATAACATTAATATGGGGAGTTTGGTAACCTGCAAACAACAAGAACTAGGTCCCAGACCTAGCCCAAGCCAGCTTGATACCCAAGGTAAAACTCACATACGTAAATGGTGGAGACATCCCAAGGCAGAACACACATAAATGGTAGAGACACCCTTGTCTCCACCACATAAAAAAAAATGTGAAAGTCATTCCCCACCTCTCCAGGGGTATCCAAAAATTGCTGCCTGATATAATTGCCTTACTCTGCCTAATGGTTGGACTGATCCAACCAAGTTCTAATCTACCATACATCAAAACAGAAGACAGTTGGTCATAGTTGCCAGAAGAGGGGGCATGGGCCACTAGAACCAAGGGGGAGATGAAAGGAAGCTTAAAGTTTTAAGATGAAAATGACCGAAGTTCACTGCTGAGAATTATGGGCCAACAACAACCATTCTACTTCCAAGTAACACTCCAATCATCCACCTGCATTCCAGTGTTTCTGAAGATCAACTCAAATCCCGCAAGCTAGCAGGCCTGAGGACAGTGGCCTTTGGATCATGCCTCTACACTGGCCAAGGGCACTGATCACTGCTGGTCCAGACTATCCCAGAATTAAATTACCTTGAGCAGCTAAACACTGATCATTAACCAAGTCTGCAGTATTGATTACCTGCACAGATGTGCATTCAATATCTTGTTCAAAAGTGACAAGAAACTATTTGCTCTTTTCATTCCTGTGTCATTTCATAGCACCATATACAAAAACATTCTGCTAGTTTTGTTCACAGCCACAAACCATTTCTTCTCACACCAGACTTCAGCAATTCTAAAAGAAAAATTGAGCTTGAAAAAACACCTAAGCACCCTTTCTATTCAAAGGAACAAGCAGCCACAGTATTCTGTTTAACACCCTGATCAGTTCCTCTACACAGTTGGGTTTAGATGCAGTGATGAAAAGAAAAGCTTACATAAGAAAAGCTTACTTACATACAGATGCAGTCAATAGGGACAAAGCTGAATTTATTCACCAGTTGATTGGGAAACCTTTGAGGGGCAGACCCAAACAGCAGAAATATAAGAAGAGACATGCTGGATCAGACCAAGGTCCATCTAGACCAGCATTCTGTTCACACAGTAGCCAACCAGATGCCCACAGGAAACCCACATATAGGACACGAGTGCAATAGCACCCTCCTCATCATGTTCCCCAGCACCTGGTGTACATAGGCATACTGCCTCCAATACTGGAGGTAGCACAGAGCCATCAGGACTAGTAGTCATTGATAGCCTTCTCCTCCATGAATTTGTCCAATCCTCTTTTAAAGCCATCTAAATTGGTGGTTATAACTATGGTATGTCTTGTGGAAGTGAATTCCATAGTTTAACTATGCATGGCATGAAGAAGTACTCCCTTTTATCTGTCCTAAACCTCCCACCAATCAACTTCATGGGATGACCCCGTTGGGTTCTAGTATGATGAGAGAAGGACAAAAAACGTTTCCCTACCCAATTTGAGACACTACGGTGGTCAACTAGGAACTATTTATTTGTTACCAAAACTATCTGAAAAATCCAGGGCATAACAGACTAGTACATTCAGAGTAACCAGACTGTATTAAACTGGTTCAGCTAAAACTGCATGGCACCTGTACAATACATCCTGGACCCAGGGCACCTTCTGCTTTGTGATCATATAAGGAAAAAACAGGTACAAACTACATATGATGCTGGGAGATGCACTATCAGTCTCTTGCCTTTTGGTGGGAAGGGGATGTGGGCTCAGAGGGCTGCAAGATGACAGCAGCAGCAGTGCTGGGGAGGGAGAGAAAGATGTACAGGCCTGTGGCTTATGCTGGCTCAGCTTGTCTGAGCGTGGAAAGCTAAGCAGGGTCAAGCCTGGTTATTACTTGGATGGGAGACCCCTCCTCTAGTTTCCTGCATTGAGCAGGGGGTTGGACTCGATGGCCTTGTAGGCTCCTTCCAACTCTATGATCTATGAAATCTATGAGTAACCCTTTCCTTATGAGACATTGGTGCAATCAAAATTGATCAAAGAAAAAAACACACATAGTACCTCATGTATAATTTGTCTCTCCATCATTTCCCTCCCCATCTCCTGAAATGAAGCTCTATTTCATGGGGCTTGTCTATAGGATGATTTTTGAACGTAACTGCCAAGCTGAAGTTGATTTAACCTGCAACTGACCCGCAATGTCCGTACCAGAAACATCTGGGAATGTGTGTAGACACCACAAGGAGGTGTGTTTACACAGTTCCATTGCACTGCTCTGAAGAGAAGCAGATGTTCCAAACTAAAGAAGAACAAGGTACAAACACGCAAGAGGGAAACACATTCCAAATTAACCTAACACATGCTGGCTGTATCTTGAGTAAACTGGCTTGCCTTGTGCTTTCCCTTCACTTCACCTGGAACAAAAGATAAGCACATACAAGAGTTCGGGACCATATATTAACTACGAACACCAGGAAGCCATTTATAGCCCATGTAGACCAGCAAGAGGGAGACAGTTCTACTGAGCTGCAGATTGTGTCTAGTGTACAGAAGACAGCAAGATGGCATTTACCCAAAAAAGTGGACAGCCTATAACTTGCCACACCTGTGTAATCAAACTAAGGAAACCTATCCTTAAGGCTGACCGTATATCACTATTCTGTTCTACCCCCTTTTAACATGTCAAACACTGTAATTGCAAAAGCCATTAGAAAACAAAGAAAATTTATTATTTCTTCCATATACAAATAGTCTTGTTAGCAGTAAAGTGTATCCAAATGTCTGTGAATAATCACTTCCTAAAGTGCCTCTCAGTCAGGATGCTTCCAGACAGGCAGCTCCGACTGCTACCCAGTGACTGCTCTTCCACTATAAGCCACAAGCAGAACTGAAGCTGACTTTCCACTCTTCAGAGGGGGGTAGCAGTGTCCTAGTGTGCGTGCATCGCGCTATGTTCTGCCCACACAGTGGGCGTGACAAACCCATGTGGACAGTGTTTGCCTCTTCCCTTTTACCCCACCCCTAAATTGCTTTAATGTCAAATCCACTGCTTTAATTAATTGTTTCCTGAAAGTGAAGGCAGTGGTTGAAACTGACAAGCTAACTATGTGTCAGTTTCACCTCCCTCTCTCCTCTAGCAGCCAGCTACAGCTTTGTACTGGGTGGCACAGAGTCCTATCTGAAGCATGCTTACTCAGAAGAAAGTCCAACTGAGTTTATGGGACTAACAGTAACAGTTCATAGGATTGCAGCCCAAGGCTATGACCGGTTTGTTTTTTTTATGGAACTATTAGAATTTGGACTCAACAACAATGAAATCATGGGTTTTTCAAAATCATCATGAGTTCCTACATAGCCTACAAATTTGGGCTTCTTCGCTGCATTTCTGCAGGGTGCTGAAAGAAAGGAAAACAGCAGAACCCCCCTTTTTTCTCTCTTCCCACAGCTTGAGTTTTTTTATCTTCGCAAAAACTTTGGAATCTAGACTCTTCTCCCCTCAGCATCCAGAAACTGCTTCTGGCATAAGGCAGAAATTGTAGCACTTCCTACTGCTGTAGAAAGAGGGTGGCCATGTGTCCTTTCCAGAGAACAGTCCTCTAATTGAAGGTATCCTCTATTTGAAGTGCTTTCCAGTCCCAGTCGGGTTTGAAAATAAAGAACTATCAGAAAGGAGAGCGGGCCTTGACGTTGCCCATCAACAACAGTTAGCACCTGGACGGTAGGCAGGGACACAGGCCACAATTGGCTCCACTAAGGAGAGATGTATTGTATTTCTAAATCACACTGATCATTTGTTAAGTGTGCATCTATACATGTAAATTAGCACCTGCACATTTTATACAAATCTGTGTCCTCTTTTTTGGAGACGTGCGAGTAGCCACCCTATGCAGACACTGCAGCACCTTTCAAGGCACAGACGGGCCTTTGCTACCCTTTTTCCCTCAAGAGGGTCTCATTTCTGATAAGAGAAGTCAGCAGAGACACATTTGAAAGAGGCGAGGATGTACGAACTCCAGTCTTGTTGCAGAAGGCTCAAGTGTGTGTTTCTGCACCCCATTTAGCCTGCCATTACTTCAATGATCCTATTGTTGGCTTCTCTGGGAAACCCAGTAGGTACCACATAAAACTGAATATTGCATACAGACCACAGAAGATACCACTGTTCTGCTGAATATATTTTTTAAAAGAGCACTCTAGTTTTAAAAAAGTAGGGCCATTCTGAAAAAACACCCAAATATTCACATTGCATAGATCCAGCAATGTAGTGTGCATATAGGGTTGCCAAACAGACAGAAAGCAAGCTGGCCTATGCCTTTAACTGCAGCTAAGAATCAGCAATCAGGTGAAGATGTTCACAGTGTGGAAAGATGCCTGATCACCTTCTAATGTCAAGGCATCAAGTTCCCATTAAAGGCACAGGCTAAAACCTGTTACAGAGACAGCAACCCTATATTTGTGACCAAATAGCACCCATGTTTATTCAGCATTGTTACATTATACTCTTGGGTAGCACCTCCTATATGGAACCTATAGTCTTAAGGGTCAAACTACATATTACTTTAAGGATGTAGTTAGCTATGTCTTCTTTGCTAAAACATAAGCACAGGGACCCAATCTGGATCAGGGCTCTAGTGTGCAGTATAGGTGACTTTAACCCTTTCTTCCCCACCACAGCGCTAATCAAGTTCACCCCCACTCACCCCATGCCTGCAATTTACATTGCCAAAAAGAAATACATTGGGGGCCCCAAAATGGAGCAGGGGTGGGGGCAAAGAGTTAAAGCCCACCCCACCTACCCCCAACACTAGGGTCCCAAATCCAGATTGCATTCCCTGCACTTACTTTTGAATAATTAAAAAAAAGATGTAGCTGACAGCCACAAAGGAACATGTAACTTGACCCTAAATCACAAGTTAGAGATCATTCGCATGTACCTTGATCCTAACCCACAAGGAGAAATCTCTTTACATCTTTGCATTGTGTAGCCTATCCACAATAACCCAACAATCCACCAGAGAACAGTAATCAACTATTTGGAAAAATAAAAGAGAACGTTACCAAGCAAGTGCATAAGGAATTAAGACAGAGATACCCATTATAGTACATAATACCTACAATATAGATTAAAGAGCCTCACTAGTACACTTCAGACTCCAGAGCAAACCTTTTAAACAACCCAAAAGACTGAGACTAAAAGGAGGAAAAATCATTGAAGGAAGAAAGAAATTTTTTATTAAATGTCATTTAAAGCCTGGTAAAATGACCACTACAACTTTTAGGAGACCCATTATCAAGACACCACTTACTCTTCAGCTGTGGGTCCCCCCTCAGCCTCCAGGAATGCAGAAAGCCTAGCAGGGCTACCGTACCTAAATGTGTTTTCCTGATTAAGGTTGTTAGGTAACACCCCTCCCCTTCCTTTGCCCTAACCTCCTGCAGGTGTTTTGTATTTTCCCTCTCCCACCTGAAACAATCTACTTTACCCCCATCTATTAAAATACACACACACACTAGCATACATGCAATCATGTGCATACTATTGTGTTTTTAGGATAGGATAAAGGCCTAGTTCATATGTAAATGTATTAACCTTGCAAATAAATCCAGAAACATGTGTACTGTACTGGCCAGCCAGACAGCCCCCACATATACCTATGAAGAGCACCTACAGTCTGAAGGTGGAGGGGAGAGGCATCTATTTTCTTGCCACCTCCAAACGCTTCCGTACCAAGTTGCCTGGAAGTGAGTGGGATGGCCATATGCAAAAGAGGACAGGGCTCCTGCACCTTTAGTGCCTGTGTAGAAGAGGGATGCATGCAAGCTGTCCCTGTTGAAATTCCCTCTTCTGCACAGCTACTAAAGGTGCAGGAGCCTTATCCTCTTCTGCATCTGGCTGTCCTAGAAGTGAAACTTGCTTACCACAGATGACCAGGAAAATGGCTATTTACAAGCCTGGAATACTAGCTCTAGCTCTATGGAAATGAATGACAGTTGTCCCAGTATCAGAGGGCATCACAATATTCCAGTTTTCCCCAGACTATCTTTTTTGTCCAACTAAATGTAGTCATGAAACACAACTATTGATGTCCCTCCATTCATTCTAGTTCATGAGACTAGCCTGCAGTAAGCATTTTGAAAACTATACCTGGCTGCTCCTGTGCAAAGGAATTGGCTGGTATCAGCTCCTTTCAGTTTGCCCCATGTGTAAATTTGGCATCTTTTCTCCCCCTGACAGATGCTGGACACCTTTATCAGCTGTAAAGTTAGCAATCCAGATGAAGGTTTCTCTGTCACTGCATTTCCATGCTAGGAAATGCTGGACCAGTTGAATTTCTGCCAAACAGCCTTGTGTGAAGAAAAAGGTAGCAACCCTACCGTGTCCTACACTTTAAAAGCACACTAATCCAACTTCTCGATTTCCCCCTCAAAGCAAACATTCAAGATGCAATATAGAATAAGCTTATTGCTTCTAATAACTGATTGGTATAAGGAAGTTTGGGATATATAGCCCTAAATGATAAATTAACTTGTAGTATCAAATGCAAAAAGGGACAGTTAAAGAAGAATAATTTTATGGATATATGGAATCAATTATTAGACTATGTATTAATAAAGGGGAAGGGGAGTATGCCTTGTCAGGATATGTTATATTTTTGGAATGTGGAATTTAATTGATTAAGGGGATGGATGTATATTAGCTGGTCCCTAGGCGGGTGGGGGGGTGCACCTTATGATTTATTTTAGTTGTATGTTTGTGTTTTATAGTTTTGTATGTAGTTTATAATAACTAAATAAAATTTATTTATTAAAAAGCTTATTGCCTCAGACAATGTCAGAGTTACACCTTATTCAATTGAACTAACGTGGATATCAAAGAAAAATCTGTTCAGGCTGAAAAAGGCCCTGAAAACATAAGCAGCTTGCTTCGCACCTGAAGAATAGCCACACTATATACCCTTACCCAGAGTTAGCATCATTATATTGAGTGGGCCTTACTTCAAAGTTCCAATGCACAGAATTACTACTTCTCTCCCAGCATGTCCAGTTAAGCATGCACCAGAAGGGCTGATGCTGAGCAGATTGCCACCTTCCTAGAGCAGTGAAAAATATTCTCTACCTTCCTTCACAGTGTACAGGAGCCGCCTGTTGGGCTTCTCTCCATTCGCCGTAGGATGTTCGCTCGCCTTCTTGCGCTCCCTCTCCTGCCCATCTCTGCTTGCGCTGCTCAAGTTTCTGGGACCAGTCACTAAAGCCCTCATCTTCTTCCAGTTCTGAAGTTCCAGAAGGCTTACCATCAATGCTGAAACATGGGCAAAAGGAAGACATTTAATGCAGTGCAAGCTCAAAATACACACAAAGCATCTGTTCATGCACAAACCTGCCCATCCTCCTGAGTTTAGCAACATTGCCTAGAGCAGGAATAGACCACATCCAGCCCACTGTGGCCATGTGTGCAGCCCCCACCCTGCCACCCCAGCTGTTACCACCACTGCCACCCCCAAATTCCCAGCATTTCTGCTGGGAAGGAAGGCATGTGGGGAGAACATGCTTTGTTTCCTGGCAGAATCAGACTCCCAACAGCTGTTTGGTGGGGTGTCAGGAGCCTCATTCTGCTGGGAAACAAGGTGCATGCTCCCTGC
The DNA here is from genome assembly GCA_021292165.1 of Shinisaurus crocodilurus. Lineage (NCBI taxonomy): Eukaryota > Metazoa > Chordata > Lepidosauria > Squamata > Shinisauridae > Shinisaurus > Shinisaurus crocodilurus. Next base: position 204,773,844 of record CM037876.1, on the reverse strand, counting down.
ATGCCTTGTTTCTTTGAAGAATCATGGGGATGTTGGCAGCATCTGCCTAGACCAGTGATGATGAACCTTTTTGAGCCCGAGTGCCCAAACTGCAACACAAAACCAACTTATTTATTTCAAAGTGCCTTAAATTTGGCAGGAAGGAGGAGGGGCACTAGCTAATCGTGCCCCGCTCTGTCTCAGGGCATGGCTCTTCACTGGGAGCGCAAAGATTCAGGCGTGCACGCGCTGTGCTTCTGAGCGGTCTGTTCAGTTAGGAGGGCTGGGTGCCTGCGCAGTCCGCTTCTGGGAGTGGAGATGTTGGAGTGTGTGCCTGCCTGTGGAGGCCAGCGAGGAATGAGTGGAGAGGAGTTGCTATGGAAACCCGACGCTGAATGCAGAAGGGGACGGTCTTTTCGCGATCTGGCGACCAATGGCTCGAGTGCCCACAGAGAGGTCCCTGCGTGCCAGCTGTGGCACGCGTGCCATAGGTTCACCATCACTGGCCTAGACCAAAAGTGGTTGAAGGCAGTAGGCATATATCTCACAGTCCTAGACTCTGGTCAGTGCCCATCACAACATCCCTGGAACCAAAGGGCTTTTCTACATGAAGGGTTTAACCTGCTACTGTACTGAGGCTTCTTCCATTTTCATTGCAGAAGGGAAAGTGCGTCCCTTACACACATTTTCCCCCCAGTGGGTTGTGTTTCTCAGCCTTTCTATGTATTCTATTAACCAAGCACAAGGTGGTGCTATGGTACAGATGCAATATAGCGGAATTGCGACTTTACACAAGGCTTTTGTTCAGGTTTGAAATTTAATACCTGACTTTCCTCACTCTAAAAAAAACCCCATGAAAATGGCTGGAAAGCATGGGAGAGGCCCTGGAGGATGATGACATCGGGAAAAGGCCCCACAAACTTCCGTGAGTGAGGGATCATGAACGCACAATACATGTAGAGAAGCCCTCGTGTAGAGAAGCCCAAAGAGGTGGGCACAGTTATTGTTACCATTCATTGAATCTAGAGTGCCAAAAGCAGCTCTCTGCTGTATTTTGCTCAGGAATAACAAGGAGTGAAGGAAAGACAGAGGACCTGATGCTATAGGTAAGGAAAAACTGGTACACAGCAGGTAGGTAGAGGATTCCAGCAGGTCAGGAGGCCAGAGGGCCTGCGGATGGACATGAAGTCTATGGTGGGTGTTGGACTTGTGGAGATGCATAGGAAGGACGAGCTGTCCTCCCACTCTGCAATTTTCACTAGATGGGCTTTCCCCCATCTAACTGGGGCACGTCATCAGAGGGGGAGGGAAGAAGGCTGGAGAGGCATCTCCAGTCTCCTCCCCTCCCCACCCACTGAAATAAAGTTCCTGACCTCAGACAGCAGCGGGTGCAGTTCTTTCTATGCCAGCTGGGAGGGGGAGGGGGAGGGGGAGGGGGAGGAGCTCCGATTTTGCTCCTCTGAGGTCAAAGTGCTGTCTCCGACCTTGGATTGGGGAATCCAAAATATCCTATAGCCCCTCAGATGCTGCTTAGGGGGCTTAGGATTGCTTCTTCCAGGGCCTATCCCACACCCTCTGTTTATTGCATAATACAGTAATACCTTGGATTGCAAGCATAATTCGTTCCGGAACCGTGCTTGTAATCCAAAACACTCTTATATCAAAGCGAGTCTCTGGCGGGTGTGAGCGGGGCCAATTTCGGCCCGCTATGCCCGCTCGAGGCGAGCGGTTACATCCCTGCGACTTGTCTTGCAAGACCTTGCTTGTTTATCAAGTTAAAAAAAATTAAAATTTTTTGCTTGTCTTGCAAAACGCTCTCAGACCAAGTTACTTGCAATCCAAGGTATTACTGTAAATGCTTCTCTCTCTCTCTCTCTCTCTCTCTCTCTCTCTCTCCAGTCTGCTCATCTTCCCTCAGGTTGCAGTTCTGCTGTGGAATATCACACTCATGGCACAGTATTTTGCACCCAAGTAAAAAACATCTCTCAATTGTGAATTTGCTGCTGTTCTGATTGTTCTGCGGAATGTTATTGTATGTCATTGGTAATTCCTAGAGAGGTGTGTGTGTGTGTGATGTAATTAGCAAGAACAGACACAATGATCCCATTCGCCTGCCCTTATCATTTTGTGGAACCACCCCTCTGGAAACTTAATTCTTTGGAGACTGTGCATTCTGCTTTGTACAACTTCACTGCAGGAGCACTGAAGCAAGGTTACACACATACACACACACACACACACACACACACACACACACACACTAGCAGCAGCAAAATCAATGCTCTGTTATTTTTGAGCCTTTCATTTAGTGTTATGTTGTTTCATTTTTAATTCTATGGAAATGGCGCACTCCCCCTCTCCTCCACTGGAACACACATCTAACCAGTTGTTGTTGTTTAAGGGTGCAATTGTATGCATGGTTAGAGGGAAGGAAGTCCTACAACTCCCAGCATTCCCCAGCCAGCATTGCTGGGGAATGCTTAGTCACAGAACAGCGGAATAATATCCCTTTCAGCCAGGCAATTGGCCCTTCCACCCAGCAATCATGTCACGATCTTACCACTGAAAATGGACTTGCCAAGGGTTTTGCACAAAGGTTAAAATGTTATTGGGGCATGTTTTGACTGATGGTGCACAAGGGCCCTTATAAAGTACCAGTATGATTTGGTGCAATTCACAAAGGTGCTTAATTTGCAGGACTCTCCCTATGTCTGCTGCTTTGTCATGTATCAAAATTTAAATGATTGTGGGCACGATCCAGCCAAAGTTAAGCTCTGACACATCATGTTGATATCAATGGAGAGATTTGGAGCACAATCCTATGCATGCTTACACTGAAGTAAGTAAGTAAGTCCCACTATATTCAATGGGGCTTTACTCCCTGGAAAATGAGCATAGAATTGCAGCCTTAAGCACATGCTTGATGGTACAACCCTATAATGTGTCTGCTCTAAAGTAAATTACATTGAGTTCAATGGGGCTTACTCCCAGGTAGGTGGGTATAGTCAAGAGCACATAATGCAGGCCACATGCTGAAGCTAAGCAGGTATGAGCCGGGTCAGTGCTTGGATTGCAACCTCATCAATGGAACTTCAAAATATAGCATTGGTTCTTACTATGCTCCGATGTTCATTGATCACAATAGTTATTGCTGGTGCATGAGAGGCATTAACCTTGCACTGCTCTTCTGAGAGTTCATGGATTCTTCAGTGGTAAGAGCAGTTCAAGAAATACAATACAGCTTATCAGTACACTAGATCTGACTCAAGGGTGTTAAAAAAAAACATCAGCAAGAGTTTGCTGTTGCTTCAGAGAGAGAAGGATGTGGCCCCAAGGCAGTATGTAAAATGGAATGATGATGTCCTTAAAATATATTCCAAATTATTTTTCAAAGGGAGCGCTAGCTGGCTGGCAGGCACATTTCCCATTGCACCACCCATCAATAAGGGCTGAGGTAATTCACACCCAGAACACAGTCTGAAACAATTAAAGTGCCCTAGATGTTTGGGGGCGGTGGCAGGGGAGAGACCAAGCTAAAATGTAGCTATTCCTACTTTTTTCTCTCTCTCTTAAGGGCATATGTGTATGTGTGTGGCAGAAAGAGAAAGAATATTTTCTCCCATTCATTAATAAAGGAAGATGGGGAAAGGAGCACTTATACCCAACTGGCAAGAGTCCGTCATTTGGCCTTCAGAGTATACAGACTGCATTCCAAAGCTATGATCAAACGCAGCGGCTGCAATTTAATACAAAGATGCACAAACCCGTAGACCGGAGTTAGCTAAAAGGCCAATCAGTAAACTGGGGTGTGTATGTGTGTGTGCTGGAGGGGATTGCTTGGGGCCTCTTTCATTTTTTTTTTTTTTCATTTCCTCTCCCCTGTTTGGAACCAACGGTTTTCATGATGGAAGATCCACTCACAGCAGACAGGCACAGTTGAGAGCAGCCCCACTGCCTCTTCGCTCCAAGACAGTTCTGGTAACACACAATCATTCAGTGATTAAGCTGACGTTGTTGACCCCTGTCCCACAATGCATAGGCCAGCCTGACTTTTCAGGACTGGACAGCCTAGAATGTATTAACCAGGACACACGTGTAGCATTCATAATGCAATATAAATATAGTATATCACACATTTGATATGACAAGGAAAAGGGAAAGGAGAAATGACAGGGGATAAAAAGCCGTGTGTGTGTGTGTGTGTGTGTGTGTGTGTGTGTGTGATGCTGAGTCAGGCCTAGCTAAAGGCTACTTCATATGTGATACTTTTCCCTACAAAGAGATGATCTCTGTATACAAAAATAAAGATTTACATCCATATGTATACTTTCACATATGCAGGTAGTACAAATGTTCCTTTTTTCATGACTGTATGAATATGGAGGGTCATGTGGATGGCAACTTCCAATCATTCTGGCAAAATTCGTGGTCCTTAAAGTCCACAGGCCCAGGGTGCTTTCTATTCCATTCATTCATTCAAAGCATTTCTAAACAAGCTAGATAGGGTGGTTTTACAGCAGCCAGTAAGATTCTACTTGGTATACCACTTTCCAGGGATGGGGACTCAGACCCGAGGACTCGACTCGTGAGTCGGACTGAGTCCCCCCTCTGACTCGACTCGGACTCGAGTCCCAATATTTTTAATGGGACTCGAGACCCGACTCGGGACTCGAGACCAAGGACTCTTCAACATCCCTGGGCTGTGCCAGAAGGAGTGGAGAGGAGCGTGATTGCCGGCGAAGAGCGCATGGAAGCGAGATGTGCCGCTGCTCGGCCACTATGGACAGCTACCGGGGGTGCAGCCCCAACAGTGTGTCAAGATTTATTTTGATTGATGTGTTGCGTACTTGGGAGAGGCAGAAGAAGGACCTGAGATTACTCTGTGTGGCTGCTCTGAGTGTGTTTCTGGTTCCAGCAAGTTCAACACCAGTGGAGCGGGTGTTCAGTGAGGGTGGAATTGTGATGAGATCTCACCGCTCCAGAATGGGGGCCAAACATTTAGGAAAAAATCATGTTCCTCAAATGCAACATGGATAAGTTTTAGGAAGTACAGCAAGTTTATTTTTTAAAATCATTTTTCTAAAATGCAACCTTTCAGACATTTTGGGTTTGGCTGCCTCTGCCTGCCTGCTTTGGGGTTGCAGAGTTTTGAAATAAAAAGGCACACTTGTGCCTAGAATTTATTTAAACCACACATCTGAAGTAGCCTTATTTTGTTGGGGGGAAAACCCATTGATTTTAATAGGGACTCGTGGAGTCAGCTTTGGGAGTGACTTGTGACTCGTGAGTCACCATTTTGGACCAAGGACTCGGACTCGGACTTGAGACTCGGGTCCAAAGACTCATGACTCGACTCGTGACTCGAGACCAAGCACTCTTCCACATCTCTGCCACTTTCTGCCTAGCTCTGTTGTTTAGTGTGTGTGTGTGTGTGTGTGAAAATTCAGTTCCAATGCTAGTAAAAAAGAATTTTAAAACATTGTTACATCTGAAACACATGGAAGTGAAAAATAAGGACTGGCCTTTTCATTTCTTTTTTCCTCTGGGAGACAAGATAAGGCCAAGAAATCCTGAAAAGGGATCATAATGCAGCTGCGGTGACTCCATATCAACCCCCATGGGGGCTAAATTCTGCAGTCAGAAAATCCTGGTTCTACACTTAGAATGCATGATGCGATGTAGCAAACGTTACATAAAATTTATTCATTTTTGCATATTCATACCAAATGACAGATATGAATCATCTGCAATATTTGGGCGGGAACTCGAACTAGAGAAAGATTGAAACTCCGTCATTTTATAGGCATGTGATGTGGCATGGATGCACATGCATACTGGGGCCAATGAAGTGGTGTATCGAAATGTTTAAAATAAACAATACTGTAGAGATCTGGAGGGCTTCACTGAAACTTGTAGTGTTCTGGGATAAGAGTATAAGATTCCCGTCTAATGTATTATTCTTTCTCCTGACAGCAGTGAGATGCCTCTGGAATCAGGCAGGGCATGTTAGTGATGACCATTCCTCCACTGTTAATTCCAAACACTAATTACTCAGAAGTGCAAGGCATCTGAACATGGAGGGATGCCCATTATGTTCTGTGAGGTTCCCCAGTTGCTGGGGAACACGAGTGGGAAGGTGCTCTTGCATCCATGTCCTACTTGTGGATTTCCCACAGGCAGCCGGTTGGCCACTGTGAGAACAGAATGCTGGATGAGATGGATCTTTGGTCTGATCCAGCATGGCTCTTCTGATGTTCTTATGCTGCTCTGGAGTAAGGGATGAAAGAAAAGATGTCCAAGAAACACAATCCAGACCTACAGAGGTGTGATCACAGCTGTTTGTTGGAGGTGTTGTTCAAGGAAAAGATGGGCCTTGTGTGGCAATACAAGTAACAAAAAGAGGATGAGTCACCATAAGGGGGAGCTGAGTTTACATAAGAGAAAGCCAGTATTAATATGCTGACCTTTGTGGCCAGATCAGCAGCTGCAGAAAAGGCTGAGAAATGGCTGGGGAGCAGAATGAAATAATCAAGCCCACTATGGAAAAAATGAAAATGAAAATACTTTCTAAAATAACTGGATATATATGTTCTTTTCTTTTGTACTGACATCTAAGAACATTAGAAGAGCCATATTGGATCAGACCAAGGTCTATCTAGTCCAGCATTCTGTTCACACAGTGGCCAATCAGCTGCCCACGGGAAATTCAGAAGCAGAACATGAGTGCAACAGCACCCTCCCGCCCATGTTCCCCAGCAACTGGTGTACATAGGCTACTGGAGGTAGCATATAGCCATCAGGACTAATAGCCATTGATAGCCTTCTCCTCCATAAATTTGCCCAATCCCCTTTTAAAGCCATCCAGTTCGGTGGCCATCACTACATCTTGTGGTAGTGAATTCCATAGTTTAACTATGCACTGTGTGAAGAAGCCCTTTTACCTGTCCTGAATCAGCTTCATGGGATGATCCCGGGTTCTAGTAATATGAGAGAGGGAGAAAAATGTCTCCCTATCCACTTTCTATACACCATGCATAATTTTGTACACCTCTATCATGTCTCCCTCATTCTCTTTTTTTGTAAGCTAAACATCTCCAGTATCCAGCCTTTAGATATACCACTTTAGATATACCATTGGTTTCACTTTCCAATTGGGCATTACTTCAGCAAACACATGGTCCCAACCCCATGAGAATGTTGGGGTCAGGGGGGCACTTGTAGTGATGGATTGGAGGATGGGAAGGTGGGGTGCTTAGCCATACCTAACCATCCAATTCTCTCCCGCAATTGCTTCCCCCCAATCAGCCTTCCCCGCCCCGCTAGGTTTTGCAGCCTGACCAGGAAAAAAAGATATATTGGAGATAGACAGGGAAACATTTGCAGGGGAGAACTGGTACACAGGGGGCGGGTCCACAGGGGGCGGGTCCCTGCAAATCTCTCCCCCCCCCCATCTCAATTCCTTATAAAGGGAACACAAGGTTTCTCTCATAACATGTAGGTCTGTCCACAGTTAATGGGACATGTTGGACTTCACAGTGCTGTGCAGTGTACTCATTCTTTGGTGCTCTGGGTTTTCGTGTCCAAAACAAAACAAAAAAGGCAAGGATGTCAACTGCAAAATATTCTATAGGGATTCGATTTTCATGTGACTTATACCAGCAAGTACTATTAGTAACAGAGAGCTTCACAGTTAAAATCTCAGTGTAATACAGGCAGACGCTGCATTTCAGAGAGCAAGGGGTGACTAAGACAGGGGTGATGTCAGAGCAGGAATTTGGGGCAGAAGTCCAGGGCCCCACTCAGCAGAATTAGCAGGACCCCCCCCCCCCATGCAGCAGGACTGTCTTACCACAGTTTGAAAGAAGTGAAATAAAACTGATTCCCATCTAAAGAGAGTGGCATGTGTGTAAAGCCGTTAAGTCCAGGGTTTAAAATGACCTAACTGCACCACTGGACTAAGACCCCAATTACTGCCACCCCAGAGGAAGTGAATACACTTCCTAAAATGATGGGATTGCAATTTCTCTATACATGCTTCCTCATTTCTGAGAGCGAGTGGGTCTGCACAAAATGGCAGCCACCACGTGGAGGCCAGCAGAAAGAGCTCCCACAGAGTGGTTCCTCTTCAACAGGTTTGCACAACTTGTGACCCACCCAGCTGAGCACAGCCCAGAAGCTTTGGGTGACCACTTAAGCATTGCCAAAAAAGGAGGAAATGCATCACCAAACCAGAGGACAAAAGGGGGACACAGATCTGTATAACATTTGCATATGCATAGTGCATATGCACTAGTGTGGCGTAGTGGTTAAGAGTGTTGGACTGGGACTCGGGAGATCCGGGTTCTAGTCCCCGCTCGGCCATGAAACTCACTGGGTGACTTTGGGCCAGTCACTGACTCTCAGCCTAACCTACCTCACAGGGTTGTTGTGAGGATAAAATGGAGAGGAGGAGGAGGAGGATTATGTAAGCCGCCTTGGGTTCCTTGCAGGAAAAAAGGTGGGGTATAAATATAATAAATAAATAAATAAATAAAAATTATATGTATGGATGAAAATTTAGAAGTAATTACTATAATTTAAATGGAATGTTCACCCCTCTGAGGTATGCCTGCCACCAACACCTTTTCAGCACCAGGATAAGGCTGTCCTCTACTCCCCGGGATTTGATGGCATAGGCTGAGGCATTTATGTCAGTAGTTTCTATCAGGTCCAGTATCTTATTGTAACTGCTTTAGCTGTTTAAATTATTTTAAATTTTGTATGTTAGGGATTTCATATAATGTTTTTATTATCTTGTACTGTGATGCATATTTTTGTAAACTGCCCAGAGAGCTTCAGCTATTGGACAGTAAGTATAGAAATAAATAAATAAATTATAGAAAAACAATACATTTCAACATAGTGGGGAAGACTGTGACCAGGTGGCCTGCATGCCTCCTCAGTCTGCTGTTGTCCAGGAGCTAACTATTGATGGGCAACCTGAAGGCCCTGGTACTCTCTCCCTTCTTATGGTTCTTTATCTATAAACTGGACTTGCACTGGAGAGCCCTTCAAATAAAGTAGGACACATGGCCACACTATGACTAGCTAGGTAATGTGGCCTGCCAAGTTCTTCACAACCTTTCAACAAAACCAGGAAGCTTATCAAGCCCATGAGGAACCACCAGTCATGGTTGGTGGGTTGCATTCAACTTGGTGGCTGTTCCATGCTGCCTCATAATGTGTGGGACAACTTGTGGATGATCCCTTATATTAGATGGAGAATTTAATGGCACTGCAGGATGTTGCTGACGGCCACTGTGATGAGACCATATTCTCCATGTGATGTCGGAGTCCACAGTGTAGTGCACATCTTGTAGCCACATGGAAGCTGATTCATTTGGCCTGCACAACTGCTGGCTGAAATCGTGTTTTCCTATTTCTCATTATTAAGTTTAAGATCTTTATTTTTTAATGACGGGTCATTTTTATTGAACTGATTTCTATTGATGCACAAATATACATGCCGTCCAGTTGCACAGAATTCTTCGTCAATCGGCTGAGAAGTGTGTGAGATTACAGTGCACTGGAACAAGCAGAAATGCAATGTTATGCTCAGTCACTTCTTACCGGCTTTCTTGTTCTGCCACTCCACTTTCTGAAGCTGTCCTGGTGTTGTTAAGACCTTCTTCTGCCTGGGACCTCAGTTGCCTCTCCCGTTCCCTTCGGCGCCGCTCTCTAGCTGCTTCCTCCTCATCTTCCACGCTCCATTGTGCTGTCAGCCTGCCAATCACAGAGAAAATGCAGTCATGTCAGACAGAGATATGTTAATATACATTGTGATTTTCAAACTTCTCCAGGATTACTTTCCATAGGACTGCTGCAACCTGCCCTCGGATTGTTTGGGGTGCTGGCCAGGCTTGCTGGGCCTCACCATCATCCTTTGTGAACTGAGCATGTGTCCTAAAATACACTCCATCACTCCCCTGAAGCTGCACAGTGTAGGGCAGGGAGGGGGGAAACATTTTCCCCACTGAGGTCTACATTACCATGGTCAAAACCTGTTGGTATCATATTCCAACAGTGGGCATGGCCAGAGCCAAAAGTGGGTGTGGCTACAGATGTGGCTCTTACCTTTGCTTAGCATGCAGTGGGGAAACAGACCTGTGCATTCAGACATTCTCCTTCCCCAAGATGTGCAAAATTCTCTCCATCAGCTTTGCAGTTGGGAGACAAAGCAAGGAAGAGTAAATAATGAGGGGGGGGGGGTCTAAGGTGAGTCCAGCGGTCTGGACTGAGAGACCTGGAGGTCTGAATTTGGCCCACAGGCTGAAGGCTGTTGTAGGGGAAACCCAATAGTGGATGGGCAAGATGTATTTCAGGGAAGCTTATCCACCATTACTCACCTTCTTGTGGAAAAACCTGAAAAGAACAGAGTTTGAAAACCATCGCTCTGGTACCATGCAAAGAAAGAAGGTTTTTGAAATGTAATGTGTCCACAACCCAATTGCCCTAGACCAGGGCTGGGGGAACCTCTGACCCATTGGGCTGTCCAGGACTTCCCATCCAACCCATGCAGGCCCCTCGTCTTCCCAAAGCCCTTGCCCCCTCAGAGAGGGGAACAAGAGTGGGAGAGAGTGGCTTCCAAAGCCAGCTTTACTTGCCCCCACCTTTCCCATTGGGGGTCCCAGGAGTTGGACGCCTGCCATTTTCTTTGCCCAACAATGCAACATCTGATATTGGATGTTGCATTATGGGGCACAGTACATGGCAGGTGCCCAGCTGTGACAGAAGCCAGCTGCCTGTTGGGCTCCCTTCTTCCAGCCAATATGCCACCACCACAGTAGCCTGCCTGGAGGACGATGAGAAGAGGAGAAGGCTGTTGGTGGCTGCATGAGCGCCGCCACTGGGTAAGTCCTCCTGCTCACACTGAGGAAGAGGAGGAGGAGGAGGCTGTTGGCAGCTGCATGAGCACTGCTGCCTCCACCACAAGGGCAGTGGGGATATCAATGCAAGGGCCTGGTTGGTCCTGTTGTGGGGGCATTGGTGGTGGCAGTCCTGAAATGAGTATGGGAGAAGAAAACCTAGACGTGCAGCATCAACAGTGTGCAGCATAAACAGTGGGCAGTATCCAATAGTGTCATTCTGCAAATTCAAATAGCACTAGCGGAGCTCCACCGAACTTTCCGTTGCACCAGCAGTTGTCCATTATGCTTGCACAACCGATTGCACAACCGATTGCCCTCCTCCAACATTCCCTACCCCATTTGTAGCAACAGAGGAGCTTGGCTCAGGAATTCTGATTAAAATACAGTGTTTCTAAGAAAACACGTCAAATTCTTGGAGACAGAACAGAGGCCTGGGCATCTTGGCTGCTTTCTTAGTCTCTCACCATTGGGCTCTGCATTTTCAGTGTCCTTTATTTCCCTTAATTTTGAATTTACTTTATTCTTCTTTAAAGGCATAGCACGAATAGCTGTAGCGATTGCATCCAGTTGCCCAGAGGTGGATCAGGACTGTGTCACCAGGGTTCCTGCCCCAGCCCTGTGCAATCTGCTGCTGATATTCACGTAGGGAGGCTGGTATAATCTGAATGCAGAACAGGTTGTGCAAGTGGAATGCGCAAGAAGTTGCACAACGGATTGCACAAGACTTATGCACAACGGATTGCACAAGCATAGTGCACAACTGCACATACGCAAATGTAACTTTAGTTGGATTCTCCTCTTGCACATAGTTCAGAACCTAGCTTCCGCTACCGCAACGTCATTTGTGCTAATGGAATGACACAGTTGGATTCAGAATATGGGGAAGCATTCAGATTATACCAGCCTCCCTACGTGAATATCAGCAGCAGATTGCACAGGGCTGGGGCAGGGGAACCCTGGTGACACAGTCCTGATCCACCTCTGGGCAACTGGATGCAATCGCTACAGCTATTCGTGCTATGCCTTTAAAGAAGAATAAAGTAAATTCAAAATTAAGGGAAATAAAGGACACTGAAAATGCAGAGCCCAATGGTGAGAGACTAAGAAAGCAGCCAAGATGCCCAGGCCTCTGTTCTGTCTCCAAGAATTTGACTGTGTTTTCTTAGAAACACTGTATTTTAATCAGAATTCCTGAGCCAAGCTCCTCTGTTGCTACAAATGGGGTAGGGAATGTTGGAGGAGGGCACCAAGAGCTCTCCCCAACCATCTCTCCACTTCTTTGCTGTTTTCCTTCCTCCCCAGCAGGAGATTAACGTGCTGACATGGCTCCTCCCAGAAGGACCTAGTCACCAGATAATAAGTACTCTGTCAGCAGAACTACCTCTCAGATCCCAGAAGAAAACGATAAGGCTTCTGCAACATTCCAACATGGGTGATAACACGAATTTTAGTGCCAGAACCATTCCTCCCCTCTTTTCACAGCAGATCACACGTACTTATGTAAAACTGACCAGCAGTTCTTGAGGGGTGACTCAATGCACCCTCCAGCATTTCTAAGACCAACAGAATATAATAAAAATGTAGGGACCCTTCTTTTAATTTTTGGCAGGGGCTATATCACGCATTGCTTCCCTCTAAACACTAATACAGGCCTGTGGCTCACGCTGGCTCAGCTTGTCTGAGCGTGGAAAGCTAAGCAGGGTCAGGCCTGGTTATTACTTGGATGGGAGACCCCTCCTCTAGTTTCCTGCGCTGCGCAGGGGGTTGGACTCGATGACCTTGTAGGCCCTTTCCAACTCTATGATCCTATATACTCACATGGAGGGAAATTCACATACCCGCAGTGCAGGAATGCTGCGTCAATGCCAGTCTTCCCTGCTCCCAAATTATATTTTCCTGGAGAAAAGGGTACCGGAACTCTTGGATTACATTTCCTCAGGAGTAGATGGCGATTAAATTGTAATGCAATTAATAGAAGAAAAGGTGCTGGAACTCAGTTCCGGTGAGTTCCACCAGAAAAAAAGCCCTGATATCAATGCAAATTTAGAAATAATTACTATACTTTAAAGAGAAATACAATACATCTCACCACAATGGGGAAGACTGACCAGGTGACTCTTGTGCCTGCTCAGTCTGCTGTCCCGGTGGTGCTGATGGGCCACTTTTAGGCCCCAGCTGCTCTCTCTCTCTTTATGGATCTTTGACTTTAAACCAGACTTGTACTGGACACCTCTTCAAACAGAGGGCCGCCAGCTCACCAAAATAAAGGACTGTGCTCTGCAAAGTAGTACACCTGGCCACCCTAGCCGCACACACCTGGCCACCCCAGGAGCTGAGAGCTAACACTCGCACACCATCCCTACAATCTGAGCACACATATTTTGCCACAGGTAACCCTTAACCCATTCACCTGGGAGTATGCTTCCCTGAACTCGGCGGAGCTTACTTCTAAGGAAACATGCATAGGATTGCGCTGTTAAGGGCCTATCTCAATCAGCACGGAAAAGAACGTTTTGCCAAAATTTGAGCGTCAGGTCAGATTTTGAAAATTCAGAGTTTGACGCGGACATTTGTCATCAGAATTTAGCGCTCAAATTTCAAAAACTGACATTGGACCTCAAAATCTAAATGTTTTGATTGCCTAAGGGCACAATCCTATGCATGTTTAGACAGGAAAAAGTTTTACAAATTCCAACATTCCCCAGCCAGCCAGTTGTATTGTAGGCCTTTTTTAAAAAAAATCTAAATATGCATAGGATTGTGCCCTAAATGAAGTTAATATAACATGTATGGGTAGAGCAATTCTCTGGACCCGAGCAGGAGCAGGTCTGCAGAGGGGCATCTGCTGCATCCATAGCCCTGCCCACTCACGGCAGGCAGAGCAGGAGATGTGTGTGTGGGGGGGGGGGCGGTTCTTTTATTTTCCATGCTGGCATTCCATTGTATGTGGGTTGTTTTGTTTTGTTTTTACCTTCTCTGCCATTGAGCGTAGGTAATCAGATGGAAACTACCAACACTAGCTCAAGGGCTGGTGTATTTTCAGGCTTGATCCTGTCATGGGAATGAGGGGGCTTTGGACCCTATGGATCCAAGCCTGCCCCCAGCATGCCCACAGAATGCCCAGTTCCCCTACGGTTGGCAGGAATGCCATTGGCAGTACATTTACACTGGTGAAGCTTTCTGTAGATGTACCAGGGACCTCTGGGGTGCAAGGGCCAATCTGCCGGGGGACCTCGTTCTCCCCCGGTGGAGTGGCTCTTCCACCGCATCCTTTCAGGGAAGGGAGCTTATGACTGCTCCCTAAATTAAATTGCAAATTATCTGTCAGATACTGTCAAATACCATGTGCTACTGCATGTCAGCTGTCAAATATGGTCAAATACCGACTGCCACTGTAAGCCAGCTGTTCGATATTGTCAAATACTGTTACTTCATGTCAGCTATCCAATATGGTCAGATACCAACTCCTGCGTGTCAAATACTGTCAAATAGTGACCACTACTGCATGCCAGCTGTCAAAAAACTGTCCAAAATGTTGACTGCTACAGCACAATCTTTGGATGTCAAATGCTGAAGCTGAATACAGAATATTCACAGAATTTTCTCTGAATATTCTCACACTTTAAAGAAAATTGTTTGCTTCGCTACTGACTCTATGACATGTCAGCTAGCACAAATACCGCCCCCCCCCTTTGCCAACTATAATATAGATAGTAGTCACCACTCATGTGCTCACTATGTGAATCCACCATCAGCTAGGGATAACTGTGTGATGGGGGGTGGGGAGCAGGAAAATATAGTTTCCACTCTTCTGCTCAAAAGGAAGTGTCAGCCACCCCCATTCTCCTTCCATGGCTTGGGAAAATAATTCTTCCCTGAGATTTCTCCAGGGGTAGTGCAAATATTATTATATTTCTCGTCTCCATCTGTATCAACTGGGAGCCAGATTCCCGGAGCTTCATCCTGTACTTAAGTCAGCAGTAGAAGTAGCATGTTCCCATCTATGTATCTGACCAATAAAAGTGTGTGACATTGGCAGCCAGTGGGGCCCAGTGTCATGATCCCAGAGTCCAGCAGTGACCTGGACAAAAACACAGAGGGTGAGGAACCAGTGGTGCCAATGGAGGAGACCCCAGTCCCATGCACCAGTGTAGAACTGGGGAACCCTGATCCCAAGATGCCAGAGACCCTGAAACCAGAGATCCTCAGACTTGAACCAAAACCTGCATATCACCCTCTCAGCTGCAACAGAGTCATGATTTTGCACCTAGGAGATGTAGTATGTTCAGACCTAAGCTCCATATTTGATTGCTGGCTGGCTTTGGGCTAGGGAGGCCATACGTCCTACTTTCAAGAGGGCAGTCCTCTATTTGAAGGCTGTCCAGTCGAAGTCCAGTTTAAAGAGAAAGCACCACAAATAGGGAGAGGAGGGTCCTTGGGGTTGCCCATCAACACTCAGCACCTGGACAGCAGACTGAGCAGGCACACAGGGCACCTGGTCACAGTCTTCCCCACTATGGTGAGGTGAGATGCACTGTATCTCTTTTTAGATTACAGTAATTATTTCTAAATGAACTTATGCAAATTTTATGCAAACCTCTGCCCTCTTATTTTGGTGGTGCATTTTGATGATGGCCTCCCTACTTTGGGAATGTGTAATAACATCTAAATATTGTCTAATTTGCTCACGTTCATCCTTTCCTTTCTTACTCTCCCATCACTCTCCTCCCTCTGTTGTTGCGACATGCTCACACCTTAAACTGGGAGTTCTTTGGGGCCAAATGCCTGTCTTCTTATTTGTGTTTATTTTGGTTATGGTGGGAAGTGCCCTGTAGTTGATGTAATTGATCATATCATTCACACTGTAGGAAAAATCTGTCTGCTTTTGCAGAACCCTCTGTTTCCTAAACCTTGTTTGTCACCACCACTATTACTACATCGCAATGACTACAGCCCAGATACAAGGTGGCACTGTAGTAAGGGGATTGTGGGTAAATATTAAATGTAATTATTGATCATATTTAATGGCTTGACTTCTACCTTCAAGTAATCTTCCATTCCCAGAACAGGCTTTCCCTCCTCCCACTTCTCACTGCAGCCCTTTTATCTGCCCCCCCCCACATTCAAAATCGCCTCTAAGGATCTGGGGTCCCCAATAAATGATGCGGGATGTGATGCAGGGAGGGGGCAGTGAGAAAGGGGAAATAGGCAAATATTGGGAGAAGTGTGCTTCCGACTCACGCAAAGGCATCTTTTGGAACCAAGCAATTGATTTCAGTGGGATTAAGTGAAGCTAGCTCTGTGTTGGATTGGGACCAATGTCTATGATTCATTAGATAGTGATAGTATCGGGATTAGGACCTTCCCCCGAGCACGCGCAGCTGTGGGCGGGGAGAAACTTTGCGGATGTGGGGGAGGAGAGTCGAGGCTTACCTGTTGACGCAGGTAATTAGTCAGCATGGGGGCGGGGCTGCAGGAGCCAATATTAGGCCCAGCAGCCCCAACCCACACCCTCTTTGTTCTTTGCAGCTCCCTCCCTCCCGCCCTGTATACAGTATGGGCTCCTCTGGTCGCCGTTAAGGGGCCGAGTAGGAATTTTAGTTCACCCCTTTTAGAGGGATGAGCGTGTTTCGTCTACTCCATACTGCAGCAGGGTTGGGGGGTGTTTGTAATCAATGCATAGCAAGTCAAATTTGGTCACATTTGGATAGTAGGCAGGTAAGTGCGGGTTAGGGTATTGATAGGGTGAGGTGAGCATACCTGGCACCATTCAGGTGACAGGCGGTTTCAGGAGGCCTCAGATTGATGGGTCAGTAGGCTCAGTCAGCTGAGGATCAGGAACGCCTGTGATGCCTTTGTGCTCGCCAAGCTTGTTGTCGTGAGACTCCGAGAGGGGGCAACGCAGCAAAGGCTCCCAACACTAGAAAGTGGAAAATGGGGCGGCGGCGGATCCAACGCCACCTCCCGGTTTTGGATGCTCCGCCCAATTGGACAACTGAGTGGCCTAGGAGGCCGGATTAGAATAACCCACACTCCATCCCTTTGCAGTTCACTGTATGTAAATAAATGTGGCCCAGTTAAATACCAAACAGGTGTCTCGGCTCGTTATTTCCCCCCTACGTCCGCAAACTACAACGCTTCTTGGTTTGATTGTGCATTAAGTATTGCTAGCCCACAGGACAAAGATGTAAATGCAAATATGTGGCATATCTGCAATTAGGGGCTCATGGTTTTTTGGAGGGGAGTAGCTTTCCACATCCCCCCCCCCCATTTTTAAACAAGCCAACAAGTCTGAAACTCAAACCTCTCTGTGGGACTCTGAAAAGCATGGCAAAGGCTGTAGTGAAATTGGCAAGGTCAGGTTTAAAAGTACACAGAGTGTGTGTGCGTGTGTGCGTGTGCGTGTTGTGGTGGAAGGGGGGGCGGTTAAGTGAAGTCATACTACATTTTTCTCTCACTGTGGAGCTTATCAAGGAAATGACTGTCATTACTAAAATGAAAAGTATTTTGTGTGTGTGTGTGCATTCAGTGAAATTTTGTTTCAGTGAATAAACTGGCACCTTCTTTCCCCCATTCTGTCTCCTGACTTCGCTCCATCCCTCGCAGCCCTCAGAGGTACACAAGAACAAAGAAGACAAACCTATCAGAAACAAGACCTGAGAAGTCTCTTTCTTTATTCATTCTGCGCTCATATTTACTGTTTTCTCCACAGTTCCCATGGAAATAGTTGTCTGGGCTCTGGCAGGAAGCCAAGGTGTTGTCCTGCTTCTATTTTTTTAAAAATCTAAATGAAGTCATTCATTACACTCTGTCATGACCTCTGTCCCTTATGTGTGTGACAATTTGATAAAAAGGTCTGATTCAGAAATGCTCTTAACCCAACAGGGCTTGCCTCTTTCCAGTACAAAGGGAAAGTCACGTTTTTTTTGCTAGAATTATTTGGAATTCCAGTTTTTCTTTTGTTGCTTAAACTGTGCTCTCCTCAGCATTCCCAGTTAAGAGTTTAAAGTGGGAATTACGACATCCCTCCCAGGTCTCTCTTGTATCCTTGCCCCGGACTACTCCACTGGGAGCCCATGAGGAATGCTGTGAGAGGCATTCATTTGCCAGTGTAGCCTCTCTTCCAGGCTC
Source organism: Shinisaurus crocodilurus (assembly GCA_021292165.1). Classification (NCBI taxonomy): domain Eukaryota; kingdom Metazoa; phylum Chordata; class Lepidosauria; order Squamata; family Shinisauridae; genus Shinisaurus; species Shinisaurus crocodilurus. Next base: position 204,755,827 of record CM037876.1, on the reverse strand, counting down.
CCTTTGTTTCTTAGCTGAATGTGACTAATTTTCTCTCCATGACCTCAGAAGCTCACAATCTGTTGCTATTTTATTCATTTATTTTTTTGCCTGGCTGCATGGACTTGAAGGACAGTCACTTCAGGAGCAGCATACAACAACAAGCACCACCACAACAAAGCCACGAAAAAGAACCCTTTAGAAAGATCTGTTTGCACTTCTAAAAGATAGGTTAGAATTGTCCCCTGCCAGTTGGCATCCCAGCAACAGGTTCTTGCCTATTATTGTCATCAGGTTTTTGCATCATTTGGTCCTTTTTGTTCAACTTCAGTAGCAGAAAGTAGATGCACTCATGTTTGCATTATTTATATCAGGGGTGGGGAACTTCTTTCAGCTTGAGGGCTGAAATCAATTTCGGAGAAGCTCTCAGGGGCCACATTCCAGTGGTGCGTAGGGCTGAAGGCAAAGGGGGGGGGCACCAAAAAGACCAGCATATTTTGGCGTAAAGCTCTTCCTGCCAGGAACTAAGCCTTAGGAGAGGCATTTCAACCTTTTAGAATGAAGAAAAAGCTCCACACAAGCCAGGAAACCACCAAATGATTGGTGGTTGGGAGAAGGGGGCATGGCCATCTGGGGAACGCTGGAGGGCCAGATTCAGCCCCCAGACCTGAGGTTCCCCACCCCTGATTTATATGCACGAAAGAGCAATTTAGTTTTGCTCTTTTGGAGAAGTGACAACCTTGTGCCCTTCATCAGCCCACCCTCACTACAGTGATGCAAGCAGTACCGCCTCCTTCAAAAGGACAGGAGAGTAATTTTCTATGGAGATATGGTTTGATGAACCTCAGCATCTTCAAACTAAAATGACATACTGTCTTGATAGAAATGATCCCCTGTTTCCATCACAGAGGGGATGATTCACTAGTGACTCATTACAAACTGCAGCCGGACAGGAAATTAGTTTTCCCCTGCGGAACTCTGCGATGACCATTTTAGTCTAAATGTTTTCAGGCTTCATTAAAACACACACACACCTCTTTTTCATTCAAAGGAAATGTATTTCCCTCTGAAATTATACATTTCCCACAATATTTTTTTTCCTTTTTGCATGGGGTTTGTTCTTATGCTGCTGCCCCATCAGATATTTAGCATGGCTGCTGTGTGTAATCCATCTCTGGTTTTGAAAATATGCACAAGGGTACAGAAATTACACACAACTGCACAGCAGTACCCTTGAATATGATTTCGTGGACACACTTGACCGCTGTGTCAGGCCTGAACTACACATTATGGGGAGAGCGCCATGTCTCCTCCATGTCACATTTTTGTTTCCCCACCACCCACAGCAGCCAAGGAAGAAAATGCTAACATGATGACATCACGTCATGTTTTCCCTTCAGTTATACATTTCCAGGAAGATCCACACATCTTCCCATAATTCATAGTTTCGGCCTTAGACACTGTGGGAATGATGACTGTGTGTTCCCATTTATGTCATTGCCACCACTTTACCAATATTCATCAGTTAAAAGAGCTGCCTTATTGCTGACCATCCATCCATATAACCCAGTGCTATCTACCTGATTGATTGATTTAATGATGTGGTGCTCTTTTGAACCTATTTATGTGGATTTTCTGGCTTTATCTGCTTTAGGTGTGTGTGGTGGTGGAGGGGGCAGGTTTGTATGTCACCCTGAGAGCAATGGTTATAGGGCAACTAGCAAGTGATGATCAAGTGAAAAGAAAAAGGATTACATCTAAAACAGATTTTCTTCTGGTTTCGTCCTGTTTGCACAGTTCTTCTGGACAAACAACCCCTTGATTAACTTCAGTCTCTGCGTTGTTTATAGGTTTGAGTGAATCACACTGAAAATACATGATCATCCTCTGGAAAAAATGGGGGTTCTTGACTGCTTCTCTTTCAGTGAAAAGTGATCATGGAAACAACGGCAGGGTTGCTATCTCTGGTATGCAAATGTGCATGGAACGCTGCTTAATCTAGAGCAGGGCTCTCCGACCTTGGGTCCCCAGATGTTGCTGGCCTACAACTCCCAGCATACCCAGTCAGCATGGCTAATGGCAAGGGATTCTGGGAGCTGTAGTCCAGCAACATCTGGGGACCCAAGGTTGGAGAATCCTGATCGAGAGGCTCAGGGCCTACCTAGATGTGACAGGGGCAGCCTCATTTGCTTATTCTTGTATCTGTCCTGTTCACATACTGTATAAAGAAGGGAGTCGTGTCTGGGTGGTGGCAGAGGATTATAACAGAAGGTGCATATGGGTCACGGGAGCTGAAACCTGGCCCTTCCCTCCTCTTTCCTCACCTGCCTGTGCTCTTATCTCTTTAGGAATGGTTCTCCCCAGCCCATCTCAGTATCTGGACCAAGCTGGGAGATAAGTGCCTGCAGCTAGGGTGGGCCACTTATGCATCACCCAAAAAGGGGGAACGCATCTGTTTTGGTTGTGGATTCTACGCCCAAAGAAGACAGAGGCTTGGTAGTGGTGACAGACTCCACCCCTTTTGACCTCTCAACTAGAGGCTAACATCCAGTTCCTTTGAGGAATGAGCTGCTACCTATCATAACACATCACACACACCCCAAAAGGACACAGATCTGCATCACATTTGCATATGCTAGTGCATATGTACAGATGCACATTTAGAAAGTGCTGCTATAATTTATACGACACATCTCACCATAGTGGGGAAGACTGTGACCAGGTGACCGGTGTGCCTGCTTAGCCAGCTGTCCAGGCGCAAACTGTGGACCGGCAACTTCAAGGGCCCTGCTCTGCTCTCCCTTCTGATGGTTCTTTATCTTCAAACCAGACTTAGACTGGACAGCCCTTCCAATAGAAGACACCTTCAAACAGAGGATTGTCCTCTGACAGCACTTCAAATAGAGGGCTGCCCTCTGTAAAGTAAAGACACCTGGCCACCCTAGCAGAACAGCATGTGGAGGTAAGATGAAGCACGGGGCAGCTTCCCAAACCTTGACTCACTTTCCGCTGTAAAATTTAGAACTCCCCACCCCTGCTTTATGGGTAATCAGGGCAGATACTTTGGGGAACCAATGTGCCTGCCCCATCAGATATTTAGCAGGGATGTTGAAGAGTCCTTGGTCTCGAGTCACGAGTCGAGTCACGAGTCTTTGGACCCGAGTCTCGAGTCCGAGTCCTAGTCCTTGGTCCAAAATGGTGACTCACGAGTCACGAGTCACAAGTCACTCCCAAAGCAGACTCCACAAGTCCCTATTAAAATCAATGGGGGTTTTTTCCCAACAAAATAAGGCTACTTCAGATGTGTGGTTTAAATAAATTCTAGGCACAAGTGTGCCTTTTTATTTCAAAACTCTGCAACTGATTTTGGCAAGAACAGACCAGGCAGAAAAACCCAAAATAACCAGGCAGGCAGAGGAGGCAGGGAACCCCAAAGCAGGCAGGCAGAGGTGTTTGTCTTGGACAATTCAACTGTTGAACTGGTCAAGAAGAGACCAGGCAGGCAGAGGAGACTGGGAACCCCAGACAGGCAGGCAGAGGCAGCCAAACCCAAAATGTCTGAAAGGTTGCATTTTAGAAAAATGATTTTAAAAAATAAACTTGCTGTACTTCCTAAAACTTATCCATGTTGCATTTGAGGAACATGATTTTTTCTAAATGTTTGGCCCCCATTCTGGAACGGTGAGATCTCATCACAATTCCACCCTCACTGAACACCCGCTCCACTGGTGATGAACTTGCTGGAACCAGAAACACACTCAGAGCAGCCACACAGAGTAATCTCAGGTCCTTCTTCTGCCGCTCCCAAGTACACAATATTAGCATGGCCTCCAATATTTACCTAACTGGACATTAAGATCATTTGTTGTGAACCGCCCAGAGAGCTTTGGCTATTGGGTGATATAGAAATGTAATAAATAAATAAATAAAATCATCTGAGGCTCTCCTCCAGGTGCCCCTGCCAATGAAGCGAGGCAGGTGGCTACAAGAGAGAGGTCTTTTCTGTGGTGGCAATCCGGTTGTGGAATGCTTTACCCAGAGAGGCTTGCCTGGCACTTATGTTACATTCCTTCCAGCACCAGGTGAACATCTTCTTATTCTCTCAGGCATTTTAAGAACTGTTAGTGCTTTTAGTACTTTATTCTGCTGGTGGCTTTAATATGGTTTTATGTGCTGGAATGGTTTTATTCTTTGATGCTGGTTTGATCTTGGTTTTATTCTAAACTGTTTTATTTTTGTTTTTAATGTATTGTACATTATATTGTTTTTAATGTGTTTTGTTTTTAATGTATTGTACGCCACCCAGAGAACTTCAGCTATTGGGCAATTTAAAAGGACAATAAATAAATAAATAAATAAAGGGCCACTTGAAATTAGGGCCTTTGTTGTAGTGATGCATGCACTCTGTGCTATATTTGAACTGTGCATATATGCTTTTTATCCACCTTTCTTTAAAATACACTAGAGAGGGGGTTAGAAAAAAGTTACATTTTACAACCTCACATGCATTTTAAAGAGACAAATGGCTAAAAAGAAAAACTAAACAAAAACATCGATGCAAAGTTCAAATACCACATGGGTGGCGTGTCTGTTTTGTACTTGAGTGTCAAAACCAGAGGACTAAAAAAAAAAATCTCATTCAAAGCTGCCCACAGTGTCCTGCGAATTATTTGGTATAGTCAGCAAGGGGGCACAGCTGAAACACCCTGGGTTTTCTTGACCATGTTGACAGGGGCTGTTGCAGGGTCATAACAATGCTGACATATGGACCTTGAAAGCATTGACTATTAGTGCAAGCAAGTTTTGGAATTTATTTGTATTTTTAATGCATTGGAATACTTTTTTTTCCACTTTAGTGTCCATGTAAATGAGGAAATAACAATTAGGTTTCACACAAGCAAGGATTTCAAAAGTGCCCTACAAACAATCCTGCTAGTATAGCTCTAGACTAGACTAGGGTGCCCTATAATCTCCAAAGGTACCAGTAAATGTTCACTCATTGCTACTGCAGTCCCATAGAGGAACTGCTCAGTCATGCTACTTTTTAGCAGGGGTGCAGAATCTCAGACCCGCAGGACAAATCTGGCGTGCCTGGGGTCCCAATTCAGCTCTCCGGAGCCGCCCAAATGGCCACGCCCCCTTCCTCTGACCCACCCCTTTCCCCCAATCATAGATCATTTGGTGGTTTCCCAGCTTTTGCAGTCCCCCCCCTTCTAAAAGGTTGAAATGCCTGTCATAAGGCTTAGTTAGTGGCAGTAAGAACTTTAAGCTAAAATACGCTGGTATTTTTGGTAATTTGGCCCTGCCCCCTTCGCCCCCACCCACCAGAGGAATGCAGTCCCCGAGAGCTTCTCCAAAGTTGGATTTAGCCCACAGCCTGAAAGAAGTTCAACACCCCTGCTTTGAAGAGTGGTCTGTTTAGTTTCTACTAGTGAACCAAATGAACAGATTAAGGATAATTTATTCAGACATTTTACACCTGTTAGATAACTGGAGTGAAAAAATTAGCTCCATGTATTGACTTCCTGAAATAAATAATCCCCTCCAGTATATAATTTTGAAATTTATTTTCCACTGTAAGTGTTTTTCCCAGTGAATATTCAATAATCTTGGGGCAGGTCATTTAACACAGACATCCTCTGGTTCACCTTCTTCTACCTGAAGTGGTTTTTCCACAGTTCTGTCCACCTTCCACAGTATAACCTGACTCCCTTATCTGAAAGCATCTCTGGTATCCTAAGGTCATGTTACAATGTCACATTTTTAACATCTTTAAGCTCCTGACAGTGGTTTCCTGGTCTGGAGAGGGAAAAACAACTCTAGGTTACGTTTTAAGACTCAAACTAAACACCTTGAGACCAGTTTGTGTCTCTGAAGGCACAGATTTATAATACTGAATACAGTCCAACTATGTTGGAAAGTGCTAGGTTATTCATGGTGGATCCACTTGGGTGTCTTAATCATGTGGTCCTTTTGCACATAGCCTTTGCATTTCTACCCCTGTAGTACCTAGATGACAGGCACATTATCATCTGGATGAAACAGCACTCCCAAAAACCTCCACAGGGAACACCCTACTCGGACATAACCCTGTCTATCCAGCTAGAAATAGAGCAAACAGCCATAACAACAACACCTATTTCCTCTAACCCTATTCCTCCACCCATGGGTGCAGAATAAATGCCTTGTGTAGAGAAGCCCAGTATCTGGGACAGGTGAGCTCCTTTCAATATCACAAGAAGTAGGAAAGGTATGGACCAGCCTTCCCCAACCTGGCTCCCTCCAGATGTGTTGGACTACAACTCCCATCATCCCCAGCCAGCATGCTGGTTGGGGATGATGAGAGTTGTAGTCCAACACATCTGGAGGGAGCCAGGTTGGGGAAGGCTGGTACAGACACTCTTCTTCACCAGATCAGCTTGGATCTTCAGTGAAATTCTTAAAGGGACAGGAGCCTACTTCTCAGCTAGAGGTGGCAGCCGCTTACAAGCCAGCTGTGGGGGTGCGATTTTTCACGATGTTTTTCTGTTTTTATCCCCCGTCCCCTACCCCTTAGCTACTGTACTCGTCTCCCATCAATCATTTTCCCCATCTGCAGTTGGATTTGCCAGACTGCTGTCTGCAGAAACCAGAATCCTTCCCATACAAGGATTCAGCCCACGTCTGCACAAAACGTGGGGTCACTGCCTGGGAATTGTGGCCTGGAGATTTATTCATTTCTCCTGCGGGCTGGTGAGTGGAAGAGAGCTGAACATAAGCCTCCCACAAAGAACGCAGGGCTTGTGTGAGACAAGCAGTATGAAATCTCAGCACAAGCTCTTTAGAAAATTGAAATCCAGGGGAAGACATATGTCACACTAAATAATTTATTTATTTTTCAACAACAACAGAACCCTAGACAATTAAAAGATATCCCGCCAGGACATTAGATTCTTCTAAAAAGAGAAGCTGTCATTTGGCAAAGTGATGGGCAGTGACAGCCTGAAACAGATGATTTATACGTTCCACACACATGCAAGGCAAGACGAGACATATTTCAGAATGCAAACTATGAACGATGAAAGCAGGGCTCAGAGGAAAGACCCCCGAGAGCCTTCTCAGACTGACAGGCTTTCTGATATAATAAGGAATGTGCTGCTAGTGGGACACTTTGAGGATCAATGCTGAGTGGTCCCTGGCTTGCATACATACTACGGGGAGCCCAAGGATACGTAAAATGAAGTTCAACCAAGTTCTGCGCTCTCACTCCGCAGAAACCGTGCTCTCAGGCATTTTAAAAGATATGGGCAGCCCTCGTGCAAAGGCCACTAAGGGGTATATGTGTGTAGGGGAACCCTCCCACTTGGAGATCAGATATTAAATTGGTCCAGCTGGCGGTATTCCCAGATTTCAGATTCCACAGACCAAGACTGCATCTGTAGACACTGAGCAACTCAGCAGGACACCGATTATAGCCATAGTGGCACCGGGCAACACCAACTGGGTTGCAGTGAATCAACGCCTTTAGCAATACAGAGATTCTTGACGAGGATGCTGAAGGATGTGGGAATGTATGCCTTTGACACAGACAGCTTTACAGGTCCAGATCTTTACATTGCCATCACCCAGAGCTTGCAGACTTTTGAAGGGCTTTCTGAGGAGTACCGTTGCCAGCTTGCAAACTGGATAATAATACTACCCATACCCTTAAGTTATGGGGGGGGGGAGGCCCAAAATCAACCAGTGCGCTTCATGGCTGAATAGGGATTTGATGCTGGCACCCAGTTAAGGCATGCCCTCCCAGAAAGGTGTCTGGAGGCAGTTTTGAGATGGATGAGGGCAAACGTAATGAGGGAAGCTTAATCCAGATAAGATGGAGATACCAGTCCTATACAGGCATTTGTGTGCAACCCAGTTACAACTCAAGTGGGTGGGAACGAGATGTGTGCGAGCATGCACATCCTGTCCCCAGATGTTCCCGTGCCCCTAGCTTCATCACAAATCTTTGTGTGTGAGTGCAAATGAAGATCTGAATAGTGGCTCAAAAGCACATTTGGCTGAACGCTCTTACAAAGCTCTCGTGATCAGGAACCCTGCATATCAAGGTTCCCAGTCACGGGAGCTCTGTAAGATGTTTGCTTCAGGGCGTGCGTGTTCGCACACATCCTGTTCCCACTTTAGTTGTAGCTGGGTCACACACAAATGCCTGTGTAGGACGAATATCTCCATCTTATATGAATTAAGCCTCAGTTTGTTTGCTCTCATCCATCTGAAAACTGCCTCCAGTCACCTTTCTGGGAGGGCATGCCTTAACTGGGCTGCCAGCACAGAAAAGGTGCTCTTGCCTTACCTCGTTTGGCGGGGGCACCCAAAGTCAGGCCTCCAAAGATTATTTTAGTGTCCAGGTAGGTATATATGGAAGGAGGTTATGCTTTAGGTCAGGGATGGGCAGAAAGTAGATCTCCAGATGTTTTGGACTTCAACTGCTTGCATTCCTGACCATTGGTCATGCTGGCAGGGGCTTCTGGGAGCTGAAGTCTAAAACATCCACAGATCTACCTTCTGCCTACCCCTGCTTCAGGTAACATGGCCCTAAATTTTTTAGAGCTTAAACAGTTAAAAACAGCACCTTGAATTGGTGCTGGAAGCCCAATTCAATGCACAAATGGACTGGAAGCCAATGCAGATGACAAAACATGAGTGTCATATCATCATACCATCCAGTCTATGTCTGCAGTCTTGCTGCACTGTTTTGGACTAACTGAAGTTCCAGACCATTTTCAAAGGCAGCTTCACACACAACACACTGTAGTAGTCCAACTGAGAGGTTACCAGAGCATAGATAATTGTAGCAAGGCTGTCTCTGTCCAGATAGGGTCACGACTGGTATATCAACCTGAGCTTATAAAAAAAAAAAGCACTCCTTGCCACACAGGCCATTTGTGTCTCTGCTGACAGTGCACAAGTGCACAAGTGCATCTCGGAGCACTCCCAAACTGTGAGCCTCCTTTAGGGGTACAATAGATAATTGTAGCAACCCTAACCCCACAATTCAGTTCCCTGATGTATGTCTGCATTAGTATGTTTAGAGTGTTTAGAATGTTGAACAGAGTGGGTGTGGTTTGTGATGTCTTAGAAAGGGTGGGCGGGAGGAGTATATAAGGAGTGTTTGAGTGATGTCTGAGTCAGTTAGGATTTATGTCAGTTAGGTTTTGTGTCAGTGGTTAGGTCGAGTTAAGGCAGGGAGTTAGGTTTTATGTCAGTGAGTCGTGTCAGGGGAGTGTGGAGTTGGGTTAGAGAGTTTTAGGTGGTTGGAGTTAGTGTGTTATGGGAGAGTGCTTGTAGTGTGTGGGGAGAGTTGGGAGTTTGGGCGTTAGGTTAGTTATAAAGTGTTTGGTGTAGGCAGGTTTATTTTCAGTAACTAAGATTTTGATAATTAAAATAAACTTATTTTTATTTTGTTAACTACCAAAATCCTACGTGTCGGCTTGGTGTTATTACCTGCTTTACTTTTAAATCTACACCTACACCTTTGTGCCCACAGCATCTTCAATTTAAAAATAGATCCTTAAAAACCAGTATTAATCTTTTCCCTCATTAGTAGGGGAAAGGTTTCATTTGACCCTCCACTCAGGTTTTCAAGTGCTGATGCTTGGCCTGAGAAGGGTTTGTGCGCGAGGTCCTAAAGTGTAAGGGGCCGTGTCGTCGCAGCAGCTTCACACACAACACACTGTAGTAGTCCAACTGAGAGGTTACCAGAGCATAGATAATTGTAGCAAGGCTGTCCCTGTCCAGATAGGGTCACGACTGGTATATCAACCTGAGCTTATAAAAAAAAAAAAGCACTCCTTGCTACACAGGCCATTTGTGTCTCTGCTGACAGTGCACAAGTGCATCTCGGAGCACTCCCAAACTGTGAGCCTCCTTTAGGGGTAGTGCTACAGGTTGAACACCACTCAGCTCGGCAGTTGAACCATCCATCAATATGACTTCATGGGCAAGGAGTCCAGGTTAGGCCCAAGAAGGAGGAGAAGACTATCATGGAGGATGAGGCTGTCAGTGGCTACTAGTCCTGATTGGCTATATGCTACCTCCAGTATCAAAGGCAGTAAGACTATGTAACCAGTTGCTGGGGAACATGGGCGGGAGGGTGCTGTTGCACTCATGTCCTGCTTGTGGGATCCCGTGGGCAGCTGACTGGCCACTGTGTGAACAGAATGCTGGACTAGATGGACCCTTGCTCTGATCCAGCAGGGCTCTTCTTATGTTCTTGAGACTTGTGTACCTACTGGACATCTATCTGATCTTCAGGCACAGTAATAATACTGCAGGGTCCATAACACCAGGCATGCCATGGGGAGCCCTTGTACATAGAGGAGTGACATGAAGCTAGCGGCTGGGTAGAAGGGCAGCTGCAGCACTTGTGATATAGCGACCCGCAGTGCTCAGAAATGGACTGGAATTAATGCATACAGTATTCAGAGATGGGGCTGGGGCTGGGACAGCTCATATTCTTACACGGTCAAAAGCAGGGCCGGATTAAGAGCATTATGGGCCTGGTGCTGAGGATTTAGGTGGGCCTTTTTATGGAAATAAATAAAATGAAGACGCAATTTTATATTAAAACAAATTAAATATTTTAATTACCATTAAAGTGCCAAAACTCAAAAACTCCTGCAGCTCATCAGTAAGGGTCTTCCCAATTTCCCCCAAATTTATTTATTAAAAAAGAAAAAGCAGCCACAACAAAAAGCCAGGAAGCTTTGCTTGACCAAGAATAATTGTGTTGTTCTTGTTGCTTTGTTTCATTTTCGTTTTTTTGTTAAACTAGCATTTGAACAATTGAGCTGCGAATCAGAAAGATCTTTTGCTCGAGGCTGGAGAGAGAGGTCCCTTCTAAATCTGAATATTACAGACCCTAGCAAGCCCCCATGTGCTTCAAAGAAATGTAGTAACAGTGATTGAAATGCAAAAAACCTACCGAAATGCTAATTTGAGAACAACAGTTCTTGCTAGGTCTTGCCTCAAGCCTGTAATGCAGATGTGCTTAGAACAACCTTCTAATCTTGAAAAAATCATTAATTATGCTGAATGATAACGATCAGAGCTAACTCAAATCGTGCGGAGTGTCCCTATATTGTGGGCCTATTGTCTGTTATGGGCCTGGAGCAGCCGCTCCAATCGCCCCTATGTTAATCCGGCCCTGCCCGTAATTGCAGATCCCAGAGTTTCCTGGGGAAAGGGAATGGCTCTTAAGCCAGTTAAAAAAATCTGTGGTGTAGTTAATATACCCTCAGATAAAACTGCAGAAAATCAGTGGCGATGCCAGGAACAGAACAAGCAGTCCTGATTGTCATGCACAAAGCACTCTTTCACGTTTAAAAAACTTAGCAATAACAGGAAATTGGTACGGTGCCGATACATAAATTGAGTGGAGTGCAGTGACGGAGGCATCCAAGTGCAGAGGCCACCCTTGCAGGCCAAGGCTGCAATGCTACCCGCCTCTGGGGCTGCAGGGTGGAAAGTACCCTGAGCCAAGCTTAGCTCAAGCCAGCAGTTAAACTGTCTGGTGCTTCTTCGGCTGGCCATTCATGAGAGACCCACATTCCACTCTTGGCGCCCACCTGTCCATCGGAGGCCTGATGGCTAATTCTCCTTTTGACCAGGGCCGGATTAACATAGGGGCGATTGGAGCGGCTGCTCCAGGCCCATAACAGACAATAGGCCCACAATATAGGGACACTCCGCACGATTTGAGTTAGCTCTGATCGTTATCATTCAGCATAATTAATGATTTTTTCAAGATTAGAAAGGTGTTCTAAGCACATCTGCATTACAGGCTTGAGGCAAGACCTAGCAAGAACTGTTGTTCTCAAATTAGCATTTCGGTAGGTTTTTGCATTTCAATCACTGTTACTACATTTCTTTGAAGCACATGGGGGCTTGCTAGGGTCTGTAATATTCAGATTTAGAAGGGACCTCTCTCTCCAGCCTCGAGCAAAAGATCTTTCTGATTCGCAGCTCAATTGTTCAAATGACATGAAGCTAGCGGCTGGGTAGAAGGGCAGCTGCAGCACTTGTGATATAGCGACCCGCAGTGCTCAGAAATGGACTGGAATTAATGCATACAGTATTCAGAGATGGGGCTGGGGCTGGGACAGCTCATATTCTTACACGGTCAAAAGCAGGGCCGGATTAAGAGCATTATGGGCCTGGTGCTGAGGATTTAGGTGGGCCTTTTTATGGAAATAAATAAAATGAAGACGCAATTTTATATTAAAACAAATTAAATATTTTAATTACCATTAAAGTGCCAAAACTCAAAAACTCCTGCAGCTCATCAGTAAGGGTCTTCCCAATTTCCCCCAAATTTATTTATTAAAAAAGAAAAAGCAGCCACAACAAAAAGCCAGGAAGCTTTGCTTGACCAAGAATAATTGTGTTGTTCTTGTTGCTTTGTTTCATTTTCGTTTTTTACTAGTTTAACAAAAAAACGAAAACGAAACAAAGCAACAAGAACAACACAATTATTCTTGGTCAAGCAAAGCTTCCTGGCTTTTTGTTGTGGCTGCTTTTTCTTTTTTAATAAATAAATTTGGGGGAAATTGGGAAGACCCTTACTGATGAGCTGCAGGAGTTTTTGAGTTTTGGCACTTTAATGGTAATTAAAATATTTAATTTGTTTTAATATAAAATTGCGTCTTCATTTTATTTATTTCCATAAAAAGGCCCACCTAAATCCTCAGCACCAGGCCCATAATGCTCTTAATCCGGCCCTGATTACGGGATGTGGAGGCTAATGATTTCTAACAGAAAATGTTCAGCATGCTCACTCAACTAAAATTTCCAGGGTTCTTGTGCGGTGGCCACTGCAATTAAATTGGTATGAAAACAGTATAACTTCTTTCTATGGATATGCCCTGCAAAATGCCTTAACTGCTCTGTGCCTCCGTATTTATTTATTTATTTATTATTGTATTTATACCCCGCCTGAATGGGGGAGAGTGAACACTATTGAGCTCACTTAGATAACTCATTAACTCTTTGAACAGATCTTTTAAATCCTTAACTGGCAGCACAATTCTGTGCATGTTTGCTCAGGAGTAAGTCCAATTGTGTAAATAGGGCTTACTCCCAAATAAGTGTGTTTAGGATTGTTACCCGAAAGGTGTACGGCATTGCCATAGCTAATCAAAGCAGGTGACAACCTTCATAAGAAATCTTAGTTGATTAATCACGGTCATTGTTTAATGGATTACATCTGCATAACTTTGCATATGAATAAAGCAGTCGGTTTGAAGAAGAAGAAAAAGAACATTTCCTTCCTATCAATCCATAATTCTGCATGATGAACTAAAAGATTTGTATTGTTTACGGTGGGCTTGGGACTGAGGTGCCACTTTAGTAGGTTTGTTTTAAGGTCACAAGTTAAATAGAGCCATGTTACCTCCTGTAGACCACAGGCCATAGAATTGTCAGGATTTGTGCCTACAGTGGCTCCTGAACCTGGGAGATACCCAGCAGAGGAATCCCCTCCATGACAACAGAAAGGTTTCTGTAAATTGGAAAATAACTGGTTCTCTCTCCCTCTCCCCCTCCCCCCCTTTTTACTTTTAGGATACCAACATGCTACAAATAACACATGCAATCATGCATGAGAAGGCAGGTTACTCTTAAGAAATTCTTATGGACTAGCAACATGTGCATTTTTTTTATTTGTATTTTTTGCATCTAGTTTTATCCATCCCTCCTCAGCCTTGTTTTGCCCAAGCTTAACCTTGCCCCGTATTCCCCCCTCCGCAGCCCTTTTGCCTTTGGCCCTGCCTCCTTTGCTTTCAGCCCCACCCACCACTGGGATGTGGCCCCCAAGAGCTTCTCCAAAACTGAATTTGACCCTCAGGCTGAAGAGGTTCCCCAAGAGCTTTAAGGTGCCTCAAGACTCACAGCAAAAACCTGCATAGCACCTGTGGAAAGCCCTAACATGGTGCTGAAGCAAGGTGGACTTTGTCTCCTTCGCATCCTCTCTGACCTTTAAGAAGCAACAAGCAGTAGCTTCACATGAAAACACTAGCCAGGGTTTTTCGATTTGCATCTGAAAAGCCTGGCCTTTGGGAAGTGCCTGTCAAACTAAGGGAGCCTCGGGTATGCTTTGCCATTGCTTGGAGACCTTGCCAGTGGGCTGTGTAATTAACTAGAAATGACATTGGGAAAGAATGGACAATTATCATTTTATCTAGCTCTCCCCTTCCAGTCCAGTGTCTGCCAGGGTTGTTAAACAGAGCCTTTGTTAGATGGTAAATTGCTTCAAGTTGCTTTATCCCAGTTTATAATAAGTAAACAATGACAACAATGCCTAGCACTTCTGGGAGATTGTGTACACTGTCCAAGCTCCCCTTTAAATTCTCTCCTATCTTAGCCTTGTATGCTGACATTAAGTTACTCCGTTTTATGCATGTAAGGTTTTACACAACATAATAATTCTGTTTATCATTTTCTCCCTAGTACCATCACTTTGTCTTCAGCATGATCCAAGCTAGGCAGGTGCCTATCAAGGCAGGAATCCTTCAATTACTTACTCCCAAACAGCTCCAATGATTTGAATATGGTCATTGTGAAGTAGTCTAAAGGATTACTCCAGAGTAAGAGGTCTGAGGCTCGCACTCTTGTCCAAATCATTGCACAGATTGATTGATTGGTTTTTTTTTAAAAAAAAATTGTTTTGTTCAAGCTTTAGCCATTCTTTAATTTCTGATGAATTCCTGTAATCAGTATGTGGATGATACTCAGCTCTACTTCTCATTTCCCTCTACACATCCCAGAGGCTGTTGAAACTTGTGAACCAGTGCCTGGAGGCTGTTTTGGGGTGGATGAAGGTAAACAAGCTGAAACTTAATCCAGAGAAGATGGAGGTACTGTGGATTGGGAAACCAACTACACTGGATGGAGGTTTACAACTGGTCTTAGATGGAGTTGCACTCCTCCTCAAAGACCAAGTGCATAGTCTGGGAGTCCTCCTGGACTCTGTACTAACTGGGGAAGCCCAGGTGGCTGCAGTGTCCAGGAGTGTGTTCTACCAGCATAGGCTGGTACACCTGGACCTCACCTCAATTATCCATGCACTAGTGACATCCAGGCTGGACTACTGTAATGCACTATACATGGGGCATGCCTTTGAAGACAGTCCAGAAACTTCAGCTGGTGCAGAATGGGGCCGCCCGAGTGTTGGTGGGGGCAATTCGATTTGATCATATAATGTCTATACTGTGCCAACTGCACTAGGCACTGGTGTGTTTCCAAGCTCAATTTAAAGTGCTGGTTTTGACCTTTAAAGCCTTAAACAGTTTGGGACCAAATTACTTGAAGGACCGACTACACCCATATCAGCTTGCCCACACTGTTGAGATAAGCAAGAGAGGCCATCTTCATTTGCCCACCTGTGAGAGCATTTAGATGGGCGTCCACACAAGAGAGGGCCTTTTCTGCAGTGGCCCCACACCTCTGGAATAAGTTGCCATCGAGGGTCCGCCAGGCCCTATCATTGCAGACTTTTAAGAAAGCCCTGAAAACATATTATTTTACTTTGGCCTTCCCCCTGATATGTTTGATGTTTGATGTTGGGTGTTGTTGCTGTTTTTATTGCTGTTTTTACTGCTGCTTTTATCAGAGTTTTTATTGTGTTTTTGCTGTTTTTACTGTGTTTTTGCTGTTTTTACTGTGTTTTTATTGGTTTTTAAGACAGTATCAGTTTTTATTATGTGTTTTGTTGTTCTACGCTGCCTTGGGAGGGCCTCTGCCCTGAAAAGCAGCCAAGAAATATTTTAAATAATAATAAATAAAAGCAGTAGCCAGAGACCTGAAGGCAACATGATAGGGCATCCACCAAATCTGCAGGCAGGCGGAGGACTGGAACACAGTACAGCCATTAACTGTCTGGGTCATGTTTCCCTTATGTGGCTAGCCCCCCTCCCAATGCCCAAATACATTTGTTATATTTCATACATTGCATTTGTAGGCATCGAGTTCTTTAAAAAGTGATGTCAGAAGTGTTTCTAAGAGTCTGGACAAATTCCAGAAAAATAACTAGGTGTAGACTTTTTGCTTCAAAAAAAGCTTATGGCCAATAACGACGACAAATATGTCTTGAAGGTGCTGTCTGTGTTTACAACATGAGATGTCAGAGGCCTAAGAAGAGTAGGTGCCCTCACAGGTCCAGGGACAGGGTCTGTACAACTGCTAAGAAAATGCCTCCCAGTTCTGCCTGGGACTTGCATACCTGCAACATTCTCTCACACAAAGCCAGACTGTTTCAGTTCCTCAGCCTTGCTTTTGTTCTTTACCTCATAACTCCAGTCTGTCACTTTTTTGGTATATGGCTAATCAAAGGTTTATCTGGCTAATGTTGCAAGCCTATACACATTGCCTGGGAGTAAATCCCATTAAACTCTGTTGGGCTTATTTCTGAGTAGACATGTATAGAATTGCACTGTAAGTGAGACAGAAGGCTGGCTAAAATGTCTATATGGCATTTGTTTGGAATAGATGCAAAATCAGGGGGTTGTGCAGGACCACAGCAAGCTCGAAATACTGATTTAACACAAAGGTTGCCTGTGATTGGAAGACAGTGGGCGAGTTCACATGTCACGACAAGTTGACAACCCACCCTGGCAATAAGCCACAGTGGTTTGGTTGCTGTGTGAACAACCCACCTGCACCTGACAGACTATTGGGCTCACTATAGGTTGTTTTCCCCCTCCCTCCCCCTCGTCCAGCCGTGGGTATCCCAGGGGACTCCACAACAGGACTGACTTGGCTGCTCCCCACCTGCCCCCATCGCAATTGGGAGCCCATTTTCGCTCACCACATTCCCCCCTTTAACCGTCCGTCTCCCCCCCCGAGATCGCAGTCTCCTGCTTGACAGCCAATTTTTGGGTTCTCTGTTTTGACAGCCACTGACAGCCCCTTCAAAGTATCTAAGCAGCACATTGGAGGGGTTGACAGTGGTTGGCAAACTTTTTTTTTTTAATGCACCCACAATGTGCACAGACATTTTTGTAATATATATATTAAAAAAAAAAAACATTAGTCGCACTTGTGCAACTGCGGAGGTATGCAGTTCCACAAGTGAAGAAATGAGGAGCCTTGGCTGGGCAATGTCCTTGGGGGTACCTGCTGTCAAAGTGCAGCTGGCACCAACCCTGGACATTGACTCAAAGAGGCTCCAAATAGGGTTCCCTTTACTTTGCTTTCTCTTGACAGCTATCAAAAGGCGAACTTTCAAGGGAAAGCAAAGGTGTGAGAGATCTTTGCTTGTGAAAAGGGGGTGGTGAGATTTACACCCCCTTCATGGCGAGATCCTCATCCTTTTCTTTTTTGCCCTGACTGTCCTCAGGGTACTGAGCATTTTGCACTCCCCCCCCCAAAGACTCTAGCTCCTCAGGAAAGTGCAAAAGTGCATCCCACTCCCTTTTCGGGGGAAAGGAGTTTTGACAGCTAGCTGTCAAAACTCTGGGTCCCCTTTAAAATGGGGTTTTGACAAGGCAACGGGTGGTTTTTTGACAGGGACATATACAGCGATGCTGGCTGGGGAATTCTGGAAGTTGTAAGACTTTTTTCAGTCTAAATATGCGTAGGATTGGAACATCACATTGCATATCAAATGGTGCAACCCAAATTTCAACATTGATTATCACCTATAAAAGCTCTGGCGGATCCAGAAGGAAATCAGGGCCTGACCTCATCTTATTTTTTTTATAGCTCTGTTGTTGCTATGTGCTCTGGTATTTGCCCTCGCTTCCTATAGTTTTTTTGTCTCAACTAAGAGTCAGTTCATACATTCATGTACGTCACTTGCTTGCTTGTACTTGATGACTTGCTGCAAAGGCATGTGTGAACTGTCCCCATCAAAAAAAAGTGACTGTGCGCTGAGGCAATGTGAACATTGTATCTGTGGTGTTTGATCTCCGATGGTGCTTTCCCACATACACATCAGCACTTCTTGCCACCATCATCATCAAGTGATGAACATGCAAGTGTGAGCCAGCCCTAAGATGTATGAGAAACCACCTCATCCCTAGCATCTCATCACAGTCTCTGCAGCCAGCGTCATTTCTGGTAGGGTCATAAACCCTACACATGCAGCAGTTACATGCCAATTATCTGTGGCCAGTGCATACACCGTGTAAGCATGCAGCCTGATTTAAAAGTGACACAAGCCACACGGAACCCTGTACAAGCGCACTGCTTTTAAAATGCACACACACACACACACACACGTCACATTTAAAACAGCCTAAGTATTGTCTTAAACCAGCCATGCCCAACCGTGTGCCCTCCAGATGTGTTGGACTACAATTCCCAGCATTCCCAACCAGCATGGCCATTGGAAGGGTGTCTTAAACATACCATCCAAGTGCAAGGACAACCTTCTGCGTGTCCTTGCACTTGGAGGGAGGACATGTTTGCTGCCCTAAATTTTGAATTTGAATTGAATTAGGGTGCAATCCTATGCATGTTTAGACAGAAAAAAGTTCTACAACTCTCAGCATCCCCCAGTGCCATTAGTTAGTTAGTTAGTTAGTTAGTTAGTTAGTTAGTTAGTTAGTTAGTTAACTAGGGTCATGTGGTATAGGAAGGGACAAGCTTTGACCTGAGACCACAGGACTCACTGCAACAAGCTTTGTCTATTGGGCAGTATAGAAATGTAATGAATCAAATGAAATGAAATGCAGGTCAATACAAAAATGTCTATGGATCCCTAGATATGACTAACATTTTATCTGAACTGAACAAAAGGATACTGGATGGGCTAGACTGATGCTACAGTAATAACATGTACTCACAGCAATGGAGGAATTCAAGGCTGTGCTTTCATATCATCATCTACATAGGTATATATCCCCATCTTTCCCTCCAAGGAGCCCAAGGATCCTCCTCTCCATTTTAGCCTCACAACAATCCTGTAAGGTAGGTTAGGCCAAGAGTCAGTGACTGGCCCAAAGTGGGGTCTAGAACCTGAATTTCCTGAGTCCAACACTCTAACCACTGCAGCACACTGGCTCATCATATCTTGTATGATGGAATCTGTATGTGTATGGGGAGAGAGGGAGAGTCACAGATGAATTTTACCTTGGCAAAAAATAACCAATGCCTAGTGCCTGAGCTCAAAAATACTGAGCTGGCGCCTTGGTCCTATGGCTGTCTGAAGGTTCCACCTTGCTGAACCTTGGCTCTAGTGTGATCCCCTAATTCACCACCCCAGATATTCAGGACACCTACCGGAAGGGTAGTTTAAGAGTCACAAATGCAAGCAAGAACTCTCTTGTTGGTGGATATCTTACTCAGGGACTCTGCGAGTTTCTTATCTTGTGGGGAAGGGGGTGTTCTGAAGCTCTCTTGCCCGAAAGTCCACAAAAACCCAGAAGTGATTATTCCGGGGTCTCTTGCATTCTTTGAAGGTGCTGCTTGAGCCATCAGGCTTTGTTATACTAAACTTGTGCTATATTAATCAAGCAGGAATTTTTAAAATTATTTATTTATTTATTTATTTATTTATTTATTTATTAGATTTATACCCTGCCTTTTTTCCTGCACGGAACCCAAGGCGGCTTACATAATCATCATCCTCCTCTCCATTTTATGCTCACAGCAACCCTGTGAGGTAGGTTAGGCTGAGAGTCAGTGACTGGCCCAAAACCACGATTTAGATAGGAAACGAATCAGGATCACAGCCCCCAGCTGCGAGAGATCGGAACACAGATCTCCCACATCGAGTTCAATCTCTTCGCCTTGAGTCAGAAGTCACAATTTTACATTTGAGCATCTAATACAGGGCATGAAAACCGTGTGGCCCTCCAGATGTTGCTGCACTGCAACTCCCATCAGTCCTAGGCAGCATAGCCAATGATGAGGGACAATGGGAGATGTAGTCCAACAACATCTGGAGAGCCACGTTTCCCATGCCTTTACTCCTTCTTCTTATGGAACACTATAAACTAGATGGCGTCAGCAAATCTGTTAGGGACGCTTACGAGTGAAGATATTTGCCTCAGTCTTGGCAGCTGATTTAGATACTTTTTCTGACTCTTCCTAGCCCCATAATTTATCATAATTCATTTTGACGTCTTTGCTGTTCACCACACAGCAAGACATTTCTGTTCAGCTTTGTAATTTGGAAAAAAAAAAAAAGGGCAGCCCATCTTTATCTTAGCTGGTCTTATATTGCTAAACTTACCACCCACCCAATCCTGCTTAGTTTTCTAACGTGGCATCCTGCATTTTGAAGAACATTGGAATTGCATTTGACAATTCTATGACACTTGAAGTTATTTACATATCCCAGACCAACCGCAAATGGTGTTATTTCAACTGCTTCCAGTAGTGCCCCTTGCTAAGGAAAGGGCTTCTCCTTTTCATATTAGATTATTTTAACCCTCGAAGGCAGATTTTGTTTTCTAAAAACTCTTTAAAAATATAACATTTGGGTGCAATCCATAGAAAGGAGGTATGCCGATGTTTCAGTGAAATCAGTGCGATTTTGGCTGCAATCCTATGCACAATGACATGGGGATGGGAGTAACCCTCCCCCAATTCAATGGGACTTCTGAGTATACACACACACAGGATTCCACTGATAGGCTGCAATCCTATGCACCCTTCATGGGAGTAAGTATCATTGAACCCCACTACTAAGTAAGGCTATTGTTTTTTTGGGGGGGGGGATTACACCAAACATTGTTAAAAATTTAAAATTCATGAACTCAAACAAGATTAAGAACCCACTTTAAAAAAAATAAATGAGTGGGTAACTGGGTCAAGTATCTCTTTAATGCATGGTTGAAGTCAGCTTGAGGATTCCTACTGCAGTTGGCCACTTCTCTTCAAGACAGGGTTGTACAAGACAGATTCTCTGTATCAGTGTTCTCCAACCTTGGGTCCCCAGATATTTTTGGCCTACAACTCCCAGCATGCCCCAGCCAGCATAGCTGGGGCATGCTGGGAGTTGTAGGCCAAAAACATCTGGGGACCCAAGGTTGGAGAACACTGCTCTGTATAGACTAGACAAGTGAGACAATCTTTATTTATGCTTAGGGAGACAGACATTCCTCCACTACTGCAGGTAGGAATGGAAATCTAAACTGAACATGGAGAGTGAAAATCTCAACTTTATACAAATCTATTGTCCAGTGGGCCGAAACCCTCCAAAGCCATACTAAAAGTGGGTCCATTGATTTCATTGAGACTATTTTAGAACATGGGCTTTAAGGATTGCATCTTTGAAAGAGATAGCTTAAATAATAGGAATACTTATAAGGCAATACAAGAAAAGACTTATTTCCCAGGAATAATATCATCACATTTGCCTCCTGTAGTAACTTTTGTAGCTACCACTTGGCTTCAGTTTCATTTGTCCACATAGTCTCAGTCCAATGCTATTTCGTCAGATTTGCACAGACCTGATCCTGCCTGATCTTTCACCTTTGCAGTGATTTTATATCCATGGCCCTCACATCAATATCATAACCAGTGCTGATCAATATTGTGCAGAGGTTTATCGACTGTGTATATTCCAATGTGTGTAAGAGCCTGAGTGTGAAGATAGATGACTATTTAGCCCAGGGGAGCACAACCTCTTTCATTCAGAAGGCCAAATTCCATTTTGGAACCACATTTCAGGGCCAAAAAGACCAGCATATTTGAGCTTAAAGCTCATATGGCCAGTAACTAAGCCTTAGGGGAGGCATGTCAACCATTTAGAATGAGGAACAAGCTGGACAAAAGCCAGGAAACCACCAAATAATTGGGGGGGAGGGAGAGGTGTGGCATGGGGAAAGGACCATGACCATCTGGGGGGATAACCCATGGAAAAACCCCTATTAAATCTGTCCAAACACAACTTGATATGCTCAGTAAGGCTGCCACCTAAGTGGGCTTTCTTAACCCATTCTCAGTTTTAGACAATAGGATGATTTTAAAAATGGCATAGAAGCCTACAAACTAAGGCGAACAATGAACATTATCTGAAAATGTTTGTCCGCGTCAGCTCCTCCCTCCTTTGGAGGGCAAAAGTGCCCAACTTGTGGCTCAGGAGGCCATATTATTTCAGTACCCTCATCTTTCTACCGCCTGGAGTTAGCTTTAATATAAAAAGAAAGTGTTTCCAGCACCACCCTCTTTTCCCAAAGAAATTTACATTGCAATCCTACGCACGCACTGCTTACTAAGAAGCAAATCCCACCACCGTATATTCAGTGGGACCTATTCCCATGTTGTTTGCAGACTTGGCCCCCAAAGACGTTTTCAATTCACCTTTTCTTGATTAAAAGGGGGGGGGGAAGAGCCATTTTTCACTGTACAGAACAGATCCCTAGAAATTCCAGCATGCTGGTCCCCTTCTGTATAGAGAAGTTCGTCATTTATACTAATTCATGACCTGTCTATCTTACCGTTTTAATTTCTTCTCATTCAAGGTAACGGCACTGCAAATAATATTAGCTACACACGCACACAATCCATCCCCCCCAAAAAACCGACCCTCGGAAAGAAAAGATGTTTGTGCTCGGTCGATCTCCTCTCTTCGACCACGAGATGCTCACAGGCAGCAAATGCCAAGCCAAGAGTCAAACCCAGCAGCAGGTTCAGGTAACGTGCTAGGGAACAATATCGGGCAGCGATTTTCACCATGCACTTCTGGAAAAGCGATCAATCTATTCAGACCGCCCCCACTCACACACGCCAGTGCCAATCTCCCTCCCTGAATGCATGCATTCCCCCCCCCGCTGTCTGACACACACACCCAGTTCGCAAATGGATGTAGCTTCCCCAAAAACACCCGAGTAAAGACGCACATATAATAAATCATCCACGCCTTCCGACGGAGAGTGCAAAATCTCGCGGGTAGGTGAGGGGGGTGGGGTGGGGTGGAGGAAGATCCCTTGGCGTGAGGTGAAGCATCAGCCCCATTTGTGGGTTGGCTCCGTGTAAACAAAGAAAAGGCTGTCGGTGTCTTCCTTCTTGCCCGTGAGCAGGTAAAGCCTTACCTGATCAGATTCTGCAACCCCTGTTTACTGGAATTCCGCCTCAAGACCGCACTGGTCATGGTGGGTGAAAATATTAACCCAAGGCAGGCTCGGCAGCGCTCCTGCCCGTGAAACCTCCTCCTTCTCCCCGTCTCTCTCTCTCTCTCCTTTTTAACAATCTTGTTCGTTACTGCTCGCTCCCGCTCCCTTTCCCTCTCTGTCTCACTCCTTCTTTCCCTGTCCAGGAAGTTCTGCAGCTGGTTTCCTTTTGTTTCTCTAAGCCCCCTATCCCACTCCCCACCCCCACCCCTCCCTTGTCTCTTCCACCTCAACGTCCTCTTTCTCAGCCTAGTCAGTGGAAATGTCGGGGGGGGGGATCTTTCGGAGAGCCAGCAAAGAAGGATCCCTCCCTGTTCCCATCTGATCGCTGAGTGAGCTCACGGTGAAGTTCAAACTGTCTTTTCTGTCCAGGATATTTTTCCTTTAATTGGGTTTTCTTCTTTCATCTTTAGTTTTTTCTAGGTTTTTAAAAACTTCCCCCCCTCCCTTCCTTTCTTCTCTCACCACCTCTTCCCCGTTAGTCTTCCCTTCCCTTTATGATCCACTCTGCATTCACTAATTATTTCCCCATTACATAAAAAGGAAGCAAAAGTTTACCCTCATCAAGAATAGAAAGTTTGGCTAAAGGCATTTACTAATAAGAGCCAAGAGAGCAGTTGAAGATGAATGTATGCAGCTCTTAAAACACATTGATGTGATCCAGTTGGACTACATTACATATCAGTGAGGATTTGGACAATTCTGCACCTAACAAAGACTGATCCGGGATAGTCCAACACAAGTTCCTGGAAATCAGGGCTGCTTGACAGCGTTCTCAAATTCCTCCAGAGTAGGCATTTCCATGTAAGATTTAATGTGCAACCTCTTTCATAGGATTTCATAGGATCATAGATTTGGAAGGGGCCTACAAGGCCATCGAGTCCAACCCCCTGCTCAATGCAGGAAACTAGTGGAAGGGTCTCCATGCAAATGGTTGCATGCAATAACATACGAGAGGGTTTTTCTATATGTCCACTCATTGTACATGTGTGCTAATCATGGCTTCCCAGTGCATGTGCATACTGTGGGGAAAAAAACAAGTGTGCAGTTGTCACATATGACAAGCTCTGGGCAAGTTGTGAAATGGAGCAATTTGCATTGCTGTGTGATAAAATGTTAATACACAAGTATAGAAGTCCAAAAAAAGAGAAAAATTAAATCTCCCCAGTAGAATCAATTTGATCGAGATGGCAGGAAGATCTGCTCATCAGAAATCTGGGACTGAGATAGAAGGGCATCACCTCTACTTTTCAGTTTGCATGCACAGCAGTTCATACACAGTGACTATGTGTAAACTTAGGCTGAGACATGTGCTAATGGTTGTTTGCATGTTAGGGTAGGAACCTGCATCAAATCTAGTACTCCATCATTTCCCAACCAGAATGAACCCGTGGAGTATCCAGCGGGGATCGGCTGTTGCATTCACATCCTGTTCATAAGCTTCCTGGAGGCATCTGACTGGCCAGTGTTAGGAACAGTGCCCTTTCTCAGTGCAGAAGAACAGCGCTACATTGCAGAATGGAAGAGTGGGGGGGGGGGCTCCACATGTCCCATGTTCTTTGCCTTCTGCAGCAAAGAAATCCCACTGACAAGGAAACTTGACACAGTCCACTCAAATGGAGATAGGGTGGAGATAGGATGATCTACAACATCATGGTAGATCCAAGTTGATAGGAGCCGTGATGGAGTTGCAAGGAATGAGGTGGAAAATGGAAGGAAATGGAAATGTAGGCCTTTAAATAAAAATAAGCTTTCATTGATTTCTGTTGCAAGGCAGTTTTTGAAACAGAAGAGAAGATATTCTCAGGTGCCTGAAAAAAACGTTTTATTGTGCCCAACCCATTTCAGAAAGGACTTTCCTTCCTCACTGGCTGCTTCTCTTTCTCCAGATATGTCACAAGGAACCTTTCCAATGTTTCCTCTAAAATGCGTTGGGCATAATAACAAAAAAAAATTTCAGGCACCTGAGAATATCTTCTCTTCTGTTTTGGGACACATAAGTGCCTTCCCCCACTTGCTGTTTCCTCAAGGCAGTTTTTTTAGCCAGATGCTATTTCCCAATGATGCTAACTATGCACAGACATCAGTGATGAAGTGTTAAGTCTTCGGTGCCCAGGTACTGCTATTTCATGAGATACATGTGTATGGAGACAAGGGTTCTAGACTTTCAACGACTGAACAATAATTTCCTCTCCCCAGAGAATCTTGGGAACTGTAGTTCTGTGAAGAGAGGCTGGTGATCTCCAAAAAAAATTCTTAGCACCTTCATCAAACTACATTCCAAGGACTCCTTAGGAGAAGCTGTGACAGTTATATGGCATAACAATTGCAAGTTTGTTTATAGATACAGTCATGCCTTGGATTGAGAGCATAATTCGTTCCGGAAACGTGCTTGTAATCCAAAACACTCTTATATCAAAACGAAATCCCCCAAAAAAAATTTGTACAGAGATTTTTAATTTAAGCCATACTACAGTACTTGTCTTGCAAGACGTCGCTTGTATATCAAGTAAAAAAAAATTAAATAAATATTTAAAAATCTGCTTGTCTTGCAAAACGCTCTCAAACCAAGTTACTTGTAATCCAAGGTATTACTGTATTCCCAAAGTTTTCAGTCCCCTAAAGCAATCCCACTGGTGTCAAAAGAGTTACTCTGGAGTTAGCCATTTAAAGGCTAAGGCCAAAAAGTCATGGCATCACCAGCAGTGAATAGAATGAAATGAAACTTCCATCCGGGGGTTGTCAGGTCCCTTCTTTGCAGGTCTTCAGGAAGACCCACCTGTTTTCACTGGTCTTCCCTTAAGTCAAGGCTGTTGTTTTTTATTAGTAAGTTTAGTTTTTAAATTATTTTAATTAGCAATCTCTGTTTTTATGGATTTGATTGAAACATGTTTTTATGGACCTTTTATTGTGTCCACGTTGTGTGGTTTTTTTCTTGTACGCTGCCTCGAGTGGGTTCTACCCTTAAAGGCAGCCTAGAAATAATTTTAGTTAAGTAGGGTACAAGCCTATGCATATTTAGAGAGAAAAGTCCTACAACTCCCAGCATTCCCCAGCCAGCATGGCTGGCTAGTGGATACTGGGAGTTTTATGACTTTTTCTGTCTAAAGATGTATGGGATTGTGCCCATAGTTAGTTCGTTAGATGATCCGGCAGTCACCGTGCTCTTATTATAGCCTGGTATGCAGCACAATCCACAGCAAACTGAGGAGGGGCACAGAGGAATGCGAAAAGCTGACTTTGGTGACAAGGGGGACGTTGGAAACATGTGGTTGTCATGGGGAGCAGGCTAAGGGTGGGGCAGGAAAAGAAATTGCTCAATTGCCTTCACCAAAGAGGTTGCACAGATTATACTTACAGTACTAGTGTTACAATTGTCCCCACTAGTTGTACTGATGAAGTAGGAGGTAAGGAGGCCGCATGCTGGAAATCCCAGGTTCCCCTGGACTGCAGAGACTGGCTGTGCTGTAGAAGCATATCCAATTCCTCACAGGAGCACTGCACAGATGCATTTGTCAAAGGGACTGGCTTTCTCTGTGACCCCTATCCTAGATGTGGCCCTCATCTCTCCCATGTTCTCAGGCAGTGTGCATGCCTCAATACCCAAGGGCATTTGAATGTTTGTTTTGCTGGCAGGGCAGATGGATTTCCTAAGCTAAGAGGGCACTAAGGATCAAGGAGAAGTCAATGAGATTAGTTGTTTGTATGGGAAGGAGGAGGGGAGTTAAAGGTGAAAGCGGATGGAGGGAGAGAAAAGATAAGATATTGTGGAATAAATGAAGAATGAGTCAAAGTCATTTAGGCGAGTACATGCTGCAATTGATGGAGTCATTATTTTCAGTCAAATGTTGGTGAAGGAAGGTCCTCCCTAGGTGGCCATTTATTTCATTCTTCTTCCCCCCCCCCCTTACATGCACCCACACAAATACGGTATTTCCACTCCCATCTGACCTCTTGTGTCCCACTTCGACCCAGATGACATGACGAAGCACCTCTCTGCAGGCTCTTGCATCTTTCCATATATCCCTTCAGAAAGGCAGATGACCCACTCAATGCAACATAAAGCAAGAGAATCTAGGAAGATTGGATGGCAGCTTGCAGATTCCAAAAGCATGTTTGGGAAGGGCAGTATTACTTCTGCAGTAGTAATAGTAGTGGTAGTACTTCACTATGTTCACTGTACTACAAAGGAAGGAGGAGGGAAGAATCCCTACTCTGCCTCCACACACACACACACACACACACACACACACACCCCACGCACATGCACACAACCCCCAGCAGGAGAAAGCTGCCCTCATAATCTTGTGATCTGCAGCAGAAGGGAATCCAGGCTACCTTCTCCCAGCAGCCAAGGGCAGCAGGGATGGATTGGACCCTGCATTAATCTTCTCAGCACTGGGATGTGATTGTCATGACTGAATGGCCCCGCCCCCACCCCACCCCGCTACTTCCTCTCCTTCCTGCATGGCCAATGCCAACCAGATACCCTTCTCCTGCCCTGGCCCTCATCTTCGCTGCTGAGATAAGGCATCCGGCTGCCCTCTCCCTGTGACTAGGGCAAGCTATTGCGTCATATATCACAGTCTGTATATTTTAATTTAGCATATTACATTTTTATCTTGGTGATTTTAAAGTACTTTGTTCTTTCAGTCCACAAATACTGTAATTTATCTTATATTAAACTTGGCAGTTTTGGGTGTGTCTTTGTTCCTTGAACGGGTCTGTGACTGTATAATAAACTCTGATTGATTGACAAGCAGAAGGGACGGATTTATTTATTTATTTATTATTTATTTGATACATGTTTATACTGCCCAATAGCCGAAGCTCTCTGGGCAGTTTACAGCAGTTAAAACCATAAAATACAATATAAAATAAATATAAAAATTAAAAATCACAGATTAAAAACAAACAGCAGAGCTAGCAGCAGCAGTTACAATAACAGTTAAAAACTACAAGATTAAAATAATTAAGATGATTAAAATGCCTGGGAGAATAGAAAGGTCTTCACCTGGGCCCGGAAAGAGTACAAAGTAGGCGCCAGGCGAGCCTCTTTGGGGAGCTCATTCCACAACCGGGGTGCCATAGCAGAAAAGGCCCTCCTCCTCGTAGCCACCTGCCTCACTTCCTTTGGTGTGTTGCTGCAGATATGCACCGGCACCGCTGGTGTCCCAAAGTAAAGTACGTACCTTCTAAATCAAATTTTTAACTGCTACAGGAAACTCTCTCAGTAGTTTGAAAGGTTCTAAGTGTCAGGGGCAGGCAACCTGGTACCTTCCAGATGTTTTGGCCGACAACTCCCATAATCCCTGCCCATTGGTCATGATGGCTGGGACTGATGGGAGTTGTAGTCCAAAACATTTGGAGGGCACCAGGTTGCCTGTCCCTCTCTATTTTGTTCTTTACTGTGAGAAAGACATGTGCAAAGGAACCCCAGGGTAGGGATGCCTCACACAGTAAAATCCTGCAGTGCAAATACAATCCAAGCTAAAAAAGAAAAAAGAGCATTTCACGGGGAGTGGGTCATCAGCCCATGGCAAAAGAGGAAGAGTTTAAAGGTAAGGGAAACTTCAAAGGAGGAAGTGAATCAGTCTTTGTGGCGGGAGGGAGAGAGTCCCAGAGAGTGAAAGGCACACCAGCCTTCATCAATTACACAATCCTTTTGTTATGTGCTGCTGGTTGCAAAATCATCCGAAAGCTAAAACATGTTTGGCAAGATGTTCAGAAGTTTCTCGCAAAAATCAATGCTAGCTGGGCCTTTCTTTTCTCAGGGATGGCCCTGCATTTGGTGGTCCCAGTTCAAAGGAATAGTCAGGCAGCCTGGTGGCTGTACACCTCTCACCTTGAAAGGGGAGGAGGGGAAGATATTCAGCCCCCAAGAAAAGCCCTATGAAGATACCCGCTAGGTAGGTTTACCCAACTACAGAAGAGGAGAGACCACCCAGTGAGAAAATACCTTCTTTACCTAGGGCAGCTGAACTAAAGAAGACCCCCAAGCTCTGATGAAAAAGTTGCTTTCCCCCTTCCTCTATGGCAGTGTTCTCCAACCTTGGGTCCCCAGATGTTTTTGGCCTACAACTCCCAGCATGCCCCATGCATGCTGGGAGTTGTAGGCCAAAAACATCTGGGGACCCAAGGTTGGAGAACACTGCTCTATGGCTATATAGACCAGACTTCCCCAACCTGGTGCCGTCTAGATGTGTTGGACTACAACTCCCAGCCTCCCCAGCCAGCCATGTCCGGGGAGGCTGGGAGTTGTAGCCCAACATATCTGGAAGGCACTAGGTTGGAGGAGGCTGATACAGACTTACTTTGTAGACACAATTTACCCCTTAACATCTTTCAACCATGCCTTCTTAAACAGAATCAGGGCTAAGCTCCAGATCTTCTTGGCAATGGCTGGGATTCATGTGGTCAGGGCCACAGGGATGAATCCCTTCCCCCCCTCCCACCCCCATTCCACATACAGAAGCAACCTGGACTTGGCAGGTAGCTGAATGTTACTTCACCACTGCTGATGGGACAGAGCCCTCACCATCGCGCCTGAGGGTGGCAGGTTAGCTTATAGGCGGCACAGACTCAGCACCATCCTGCAACTCCCAGCTCCGCCCGGCGCCTGCTCACTGCCCACTCAAACCAATGCTGCACTGCAGAAACAAAGGCGGGTGCCGTGTATGTGGAGCAGTGTGTGCTCCTGTGTGATACCTACATATGGGGGGGGGAGGTTGGGCTGGCTGCGTTTCTGCCTGAGCTCTCAGTCAGGCACCTTCTCCGATGGCACTGCTGTGGCGTAACCCCACAATTCAGTTCCCTGCTGTATGTCTGCATTAGTATGTTTAGTGAGTATAGAATGTTGAACTGAGTGGGTGTGGTTTGTGATGTCTTGGAAAGGGTGGGGGGAGGAGTATATAAGAGTGTTTGAGTGATGTAAGAGTTAGGTTAGTGTGTTGGGAGTTGGGGTGTTAGGTTAGTTGGTTTAGTCGGCGGTCGTTGTCTTTTCCTTCTTACAGTTATTTGTGTCTTGTCTGTCAGGAGTTTTGAGAGAAATCAGTGCTTGTCTGAGGAGTGAAAGTATTTAGAGTTATAGGGACTTAGGTCAATTACAAAGTGTTTGGTGTAGTAGTAGTAGTAGGCGATCACTCGTGATTGTCTTCCAGGGTAAAAATTTACAAAAGAAAATTTTAAAAGGAGGAAATTCTAAAAAAAATGTGTAGACTCTAGCGATGGGTCCGTAAGTGACTGTGGAGGCCAATTCTAGATCCACACAGCTTCCCACAGTGAGGACACAGGTTACCAGATGGAAGATGGTCCTGTAAAGGATTCGTTTGACGTGCTTTTTGCTTAGCACGTTTCTCCCTTTCACCTTGCACTCGGGCTTCTTCAAAGTCCATGGAACCTTTGTGAAAGGCCAACCTCCAGTTAGATCGTGTAGGCAGGTTTAAAGTTATTTTCTGGAACTAAGATTTTGAGAATTAAAATAAACTTATTTTTATTTTGTTTGCTACCCAAATCCTACGTGTCAGCTTGGTGTTATTAACCTGCATTACTGTTAAATCTACACACACACACCTTTGTACCCACAGTATCATAGATTTAAAATAGATCCTTAATAACCTGTATTAATCTTTTCCCTCATTGGTAGGGGAAAGGTTTCATTTGACCCTCCCCTCAGGTTTTTAAGTGTTGGTGCTTAGCCTGAGAAGGGTTTATGCGTCTGGTCCTAGTGTGAAGGGACTGTGTAGTCCCAACTGCCTGTAATGGGAGAACATGATTAGGTGAAATAGGCCGGCAACAAGCAAGCAAGCATCTGCAACACAAGGGAATCAGCTCAGGAGGATGGTGGGCAGGGAGAAATGCTGAGAGGGGGTCAGGAGGAAAGGCTAAGGAGGCTACTGTCGCTGCCCTCCCCCACAGCATCTGAGGTTTGAGGCAGCAGTCGCCTGACTCGCCTCAGTCTCCCTAATGGCAGGGCCGGTCCTGTGAGGATCCATGTGGCAAACAGCCCTTTGCGTTATGACTCTTGCACGAAGAAGCTGTGTGGTCATGTTGCTTCTCCCTTTGCAACATTGCAAAAATATGGCCCTTCCTCTCTGGCCCTCAACAATAACTCATCCACGCCCTGGCTTTCTCTCACTTAGGCCACTAGAAGCTTGCCCTCTGTTGACCTCCATTATTTCGCCTTGGTCCCCTTAGGTCTTGAGTGGGCAGTGAGCAGGCACCAGGCTGAGCAGGGGGTTGCAGGATGGTGCTGGATCTGTGCCACCTAAGCTAGCCTGTCGTCCTCAGGTATGGTGGGGGGGGGGGGCTACCCCATCAGCAGTGATGAAGTAACATTCAGCTACCTGCCAAGTCCAATCAGCTTCTGTATGTGGAATGGGGACAGGAGGGGGGAAGGGATTCATCCCTGTGGGCCCTGACCACATGAGTCCCAGTCATTGCCAGGAAGATCTGTAGCTTGGCTCTGATTCTGAATAAGAAGGCATGTTAAGGGGTATATCCAGTATTCTGCTGCCAAAATCATTCACCTCTCTTGTCAGCTGGATCATAAGCCCCCCTCCTTAAATTCCTTCACTGGCTTCCTGTCTGCTCCTGGATCCAGCGCAAGACTCCTTGTCACCTGCAAGACTCTCCATGGCCTTGGCCCTCTCTTACCTCCCCATTTTCATGCAACTGAAACAACCGCACTTTGCTTCCCTGTTTATTCTGACCTCCACTTCTTTCCCACTTCCTCTGTTATTTCCACTGTGTCAATTTTTAGACTGTATGCTCATCAGGGCAGGGGCCTGTCCTCTTGTACTCTGTAAACTGTCATGCACACATGAAGGATTCCTGCATTGAGCAGGGGGCTGGACTCGATGGCCTTGTAGGCCCCTTCCAACTCTACTTTTCTATGATTCTATGATGGTGCTGTATAAATAATAATTAAAAAAACATGGATGTTATTTGCAATGACTTCCGTGTAGGTGTTGGAACAGGTTACAGGTAGATTGATCCTTAGGGTGGTTAACAAGCGGGTAAAATTGTGAATTTCTCCCATTCTTTCCTTGAGTGGTTATAATTGGAGTGAGAATTCTAGTCTGCATTCAGGGAAGGTTTCCTGGACAATTAATTATCATTGCAGGATAATTAATATAGACTAGAAGTATGTATGTGTCATCCATGAGTGGGTGCTGACTGACTTATCTTGGCAGCTCCCCTAAACTAAGCTGATAAAAGGAACAATCCTATGCATGTCAAGACAGGGGGGGAAAGTCCTACAACTCCCAGCATACCCCAGCCAGCTATGCTGGGAGCTGTAGGACTTTTTTTGCTGTCTAAACATGTATAGGATTGAGCCCAAACTACCCCAGAGGAAAGAGGGGATTGTAATTATTATTTGTTTAAAATATTTTTATTTATTTGTTTGTTTGTTTGTTTGTTTAAAATATTTTAAAAATCAATTTCTGGTCCGCAAGGGCTCCCCAAGACAATATACACTTTTTAAAAACCATAATAGGCATCAAACCTACAAGTTAAAAGCAGGACAGAATGGCCTTAAAAAACCAAATCGAAGAGCTGAGTTGAAAAACCATCAAAAGGCAGGCAGAACAAGGCATGTTTTACAGCCTGCCTAAAACTAAGCAGACATGGAGCCAATCAAACCTCCCAAGACAGGGAGTTCCACAATTCGGGCACTGTTCCAGAAAAGACCCCACCCCATGTGCCCATGTGCCTAGCCACTCTTGGTGGTGTGACATATAATAGAGCCCCTGATGAAGATTGTACATTTCAGGCAAGCTCATAAGGGCGGAGGCGGTCCTTCAGATATCCTGGCCCCAAATCATTTAGGACAGGGGTGCAGATCCTCAGGCTCAAGGGCCAAATCCAGCCCTCCAGAGGTCCCAATTTGGCCCTCCACGGTTCCCAAGAAGGCCATGCCCTTTCTGGCCCCACCCCCTTTCCCTGACCACCAATCATTTGGTGGTTTCCCAGCTTTTGTGCAGTTTTTCCCCCCATTCTAAAAGGTCGAAAGTGCCTCTCCTAAGACTTAGTTACTGACAATAAGAACTTTCAGCTACAAGATGCTGGTATTTTTTTGGATCTTGGCCTCGCCCGTTTTGCCTTTGGCCCCGCCCACCACTGGAATGCAACCCCCAAGAGCTTCTCTGAACTGGAATTTGGCCCTTAGGCTGAAAGAGGTTCTGTACCCCTCGTTTAGGGCTTTATAGGTAAGAACCAGCACCTTGAATTTAGTTCAGAAACACACTGAATGCCAGGTAGTTGCTATAAGACTGATATTACATGGTTTCTAAAGTGTGTGCCAGACAAGAGTCTGGCTGCCACATTTTGCACAGCTCTTGTTTCCAAACACTCTTCAAGGGCAACCCCATGTAGTAGAGCGCATTGCAGTAATCTAACAGAGAGCTGATTAAGGCATGGATCTCTGTGGTCAGTTCTGCCTTCTCCAGGAAGGGGCACAGCTGGTGCACCAGCAGAATCTGGGTAAAGGCACTCCTGGTCACAGCGACAACCACGTGACCCTCCTGGAGCAATGCTGAGTCCAAGTTGCGAACCTGGTCCTTCAGAGGGAGGGCAATCCCATCCAGAACAGGCTGGACAGTATTTGTCTAGTGACCAACAGAACTTCTGTCTTGTCTGGATTGAGCCTCAACTTATTAGCCCACATCCAGTCCTTCACTGTGCCCAGACAGTGGGTTCAAGACTTCCGCAGCTTCAGGGGCAGTGCTAGGTGCCAAAAAGACCAGGGGCTCAGGCCCACAAGACAAAAAAAATTATACAAATTTGCATGTGCTAATTTACATATGCTCTAAAGTCTCTCTCTCTGTGTGTGTGTGTGTGTGTGTGTGTGTGTGTGTGTGTGTGTGTGTTTAAAGGATCCTGTCTCCTAAGACAGCCCTATTTCTAAAAAGGGATGTATGGACAGGGGAGAGGAGAGCATTTAATTTCAGAAAAAAACTTCAGGCAGAAAGATTCAAGGTGTGGGGGGGGCAGCAGGAGGTGAAGCACATGTGGGCAAAAAGCCAGCTCATCCAGGGGGATCAGATGCAACAGAGATCATCAGGGCCCCTGTACCTTTATTTCAGCAAGTGCCCATGAACAGCAGACTGGTGGGGCAGATGGCCTGGCCCCTAGAGAGTCAGGGCTCCAAATGAAAGATTTGGGGCTCCAGCCATGGTGGGCCATCTCCTAACACCACCACTGTACAGCTTCCTTGGCATCAGTTGAAAAAGAGAGGTAGAGCTGGGTATTATCAATATAGTGATAAGACCCAACTCCACAACTCTGGATAGCCTCCCCCAGTGGCTTTATGTAGATGAACTGGCTGTACAACTACTTTCCAGGGCAGGGTGAAAGCTCAGAAATGTTTGTATACATTGGTAGACTTTGTAACAGGTCCTCTCCAACCAGTATCTTGAATTATACAAGTCAGATGGGTTTAAAAACAGCACACATGGTTCTAGGCCATATTAATTCAAGAATGTGTAACATATTTATGAAAACAAGACATGCAAACTTCAGCTTTGGAAGAGATTTATCTCCATTCTCTATATGGGTTGGAATGTTACAAACCTCATGTGCTTTTAATTTTTTTTTAACTAATACATTTTCTGTGTGAACCTTAAACTACTTGCTCCGCAAGTATTACCATGACTTCAGTGCACTGCTTCACAGTAAGATTGATACCCAGCAAATCAATAACAGCACAATCCTATATGTGGCTACTCAGAAATAGGTCCCATTAAGTTAAATGGGACTTACTCCAGGGTAAAGGAAGAGATTGCAGCCTAAAGGTGTAAACATGCTACTTGGGTTTCTAGTAAGGCCAGCTACCAAATCAATACTCCTAAATAAAAATTAAGTGTCTCCTTTAGCTCTCCAGGAAGTGCCAGGTTTCTGTTTAGATATTTCTTTAGTCTGTATTGTGGTCTTTTGCAGATACACTTTTAAACCATGATGTTCTTCTTGCTAATATTTAACTTTTCTGGGGTTTCCATACTTGTTGATTTCTGTTCTTTTCAAGGGCATTTTCTCTTCTATTTAACTTGCTAATCAGTTCTCTGTTTACAATTCTGCCAAAGTATCCGCAGTCTCTGGCCAACACTGCCTGTTAATGTGGTAAACATGAATTCCACTACTATGGATGAATGTTTCTTCTTTGCTTCCTTTATTTATTTATCTAGTACCATCAATGTACACGGTGCTATGCTCAGTAACACAAGCAACAACAACAAAAATCAAGTCCCCGTTTCACCGGGTTTATCTCAGTTTCAAAAATGGAATAAGCAACAAAGAAAGATAAAGAAAAAAGAGCTGAATTGGGATGAATATGAGTAAAGTTCCTTCTACTAAGTTTTCATTTGGTCAATTTCATAAGGTGCTTACCAATTCGTTGTTGTTGTTGAAGGGAAAAAATAGTGCTGCTGACAATTAAGATCTGCTAAAGAAACCTACTGTATCTTGCAAAAGCCACGTTTCTCTGCAGGTAAATTAAGACAAAGATATACTACTCTGCAAGAGGTCACTTGCAATTCAACTAAAACTGCACTCTAAAATGGGATGTTCAAAACATCGGTATCCCTGAAAACTGCAGTGATTTCAGCATTCTTTTTCATCTCCTGTGAAACCATCTACATCCCACCATTCTACTTTGAAATCTAAATATGTATGAAAGTGTGGCAGAAGCTGGACTTTGGGAATTATATCTTTTTCTAGCGATTGGACATGCTACTTGGGCCCTCAGTATAATGGATATGTACTCCCCTTATGTTTGTCCTGCTCTGGGCAACAAAACAAAGATTTGCTAATTGTGTGCCTATTGTCTAGAGGAAGGATCCCATTTAATACAATCCCTTTCATTTAAAAAGGGCTTTAGGTTACAGGGCTGAGCGCTTTAAAGATAATCCCCATGAAACTGGAGCTTTAAGAACCATGCTCTGTCTGTCCTGATTCCTTCAGTAGCATTTGTTTGCAAATATTGTTGCAATTCCCGAGTCATCATCAGGCGATCACTCGTGACCGAGTAAGATTGTCTTCCGGGATAAAAGGAGGAAATTCTAAAGAAGATTGTGTAGACTCTAGCGATGGGTCCGTAAGTGACTGTGGAGGCCAATTCTAGATCCACACAGCTTCCCACAGTGAGGACACAGGTTACCAGATAGAAGATGGTCCTGTAAAGGATTCATTTGACGTGCTTTTCGCTTAGCACGTTTCTCCCTTTCACCTTGCACTCGGGCTTCTTCAAAGTCCATGGAACCTTTGTGAAAGGCCAACCTCCAGTTAGATCGTTCATGGGCCAGAGCTTCCCAGTTTTCGATGCTTATATTGCATTTTTTTAGATTAGCCTTATGAACATCTTTAAACCTCTTATATTGACCACCGATATTCCGCTTTCCATCCTTGAGTTGGGAGTAAAGTAACTGCTTTGGGAGACGGCAGTCAGGCATTCGAACAACATGACCGGTCCACTGAAGTTGGCGTTGAAGGATCATTTTTTCAATGCTAGTAGTCTTTGCTTCTTCCAGTACACTGACATTTGTTCGCCTATCTTCCCAAGTAATTTGCAGGATTTTCCGGAGGCAACGTTGATGAAACCTTTCAAGGAGGTGGAAGTGACGTTTATAGATAGTCCATGTTTCGCAGGCATACAATAAAGTTGGTAATACAATGGCTTCATAAACCAGTGTTTTGGTCTTCTTACAAATATCCCGATCCTCGA
This sequence comes from Shinisaurus crocodilurus, assembly GCA_021292165.1. Lineage (NCBI taxonomy): Eukaryota > Metazoa > Chordata > Lepidosauria > Squamata > Shinisauridae > Shinisaurus > Shinisaurus crocodilurus. The sequence goes on along the minus strand of CM037876.1, from coordinate 204,719,035 downwards.
ACACTCTATGTTTCATTCGAGAAAATGCGGCACTTGCGGAGCTCAGACGATGCTGGATTTCACTGTCGATGTTAGCTGTAACAGAAAGATAGCTGCCAAGATAGAGAAAATGATCGACATTTTCCAGTACTGTCCCGCCAAGCTGGATAGATGGCATCACCAAAGGATTGGCTTGCACTTGCTGATGAAGCACTTTGGTTTTTTTGATGTTAAGTGAGAGACCAAGTTTTTTGTATGCTTCTGCAAAAGCATTTAGGATAGTTTGGAGATCATCCTCTGAATGTGCGGAGACCACATTATCATCAGCATACTGAAGTTCCACAACGGAGGTTGTAATTACCTTACTTTTTGCTTTCAGCCTGCTGAGATTAAAAAGCTTTCCATCTGTTCGATATATAATTCCCACACCGGTGGGAAGTTTCCCCTTGACAAGATGTAAAACCATGGCGATGCCATAATTATCACCCTCTTTAAGAAGGGTGATAGAACAGACTGTGGAAACTATCGGGGCATTTCTCTCTTGGCAACCGCAGGTAAAATATTTGCTAGGATTCTCGCAAACCGTCTTCTATCTATTTCAGAAGAGATCCTCCCTGAAACTCAATATGGTTTCCGCCCCTCTAGAGGGACAGTAGACATGATTTTTACTGCACGTCAGCTCCAAGAAAAATGCCGGGAGCAAAATCAACCCCTTTATATGGCATTTATCGATCTGGCTAAGGCCTTTGATACTGTAGACCATACAGCTCTCTGGACTATCCTTATGAAAATTCCCGAGTAGGACAGCTTGGTACTGGAGCTGGAGGTTGGCCTTTCACAAAGGTTTTATGGACTTTGAAGAAGCCCAAGGCGAGTGCAAAGTGAAAGGGAGAAACATGCTAAGCGAAAAGCACGTCAAATGAATCCTTTACAGGACCATCTTCCATCTGGTAACCTGTGTCCTCACTGTGGGAAGCTGTGTGGATCTAGAATTGGCCTCCACAGTCACTTACGGACCCATCGCTAGAGTCTACACAATTTTCTTTAGAATTTCTTCCTTTAAAATCTCCTTTTTGTAAATTTTTATCCTGGAAGACGATCTTACTCGGTCATGAGTGATCGCCTGATGATATTCCAAAGTGTTACTGACCAAGGGCATAATCACATGAACAAATTCACATAGTCATAGGACTGTAAAGATGGATGGTTTCATAGATTTCATAGAGTTGGAAGGAGCCTACACAAGGCTATCGAGTCCAACCCCCTGCTCAATGCAGGAAACTAGAGGAGGGGTCTCCCATCCAAGTACTAACCAGGCTTGACCCTGCTTACGGTAGCTTTCCACACTCAGACAAGCTGAGCCAGCGTAAGCCAACTCATTACTCTACACCGGTTTATCAATATCCAACAATCCTAAGAGATTAGTCCATATCTACAAAGTTATTGAGTACCACAAGCAGAGAACGGGACAGGCTGAGGCACACCACCACGATTTACAAAGAATAAACACGGTAAAACAAAGTCTGGTTAGGAACATAGGAAACTGCCTTATACTTAGACCACTGTTCCATCTAGGCCAGTGATGATGAACCTTTTTGAGCCCGAGTGCCCAAACTGCAACACAAAACCAACTTATTTATTTTAAAGTGCCTTAAATTTGGCAGGAAGGAGGAGGGGCACTAGCTAATCGTGCCCCGCTCTGTCTCAGGGCATGGCTCTTCACCGGGCGTGCAAAGATTCAGGCGTGCACGCGCTGTGCTTCTGAGCGGTCTGTTCAGTTAGGAGGGCTGGGTGCCTGCGCAGTCCGCTTCTGGGAGTGGAGATGTTGGAGTGTGTGCCTGCCTGTGGAGGCCAGCGAGGAATGAGTGGAGAGGAGTTGCTATGGAAACCCGACGCTGAATGCAGAAGGGGACGGTCTTTTCGCGATCTGGCGACCAATGGCTCGAGTGCCCACAGAGAGGTCCCTGCGTGCCAGCTGTGGCACGCGTGCCATAGGTTCACCATCACTGATCTAGGCTCTCCAGGGTTTCAGGCAGGGTTCTTTCCTAGCTGTACTTGGTGGTGCCAGGGATTGAACCCGGGGCCTTCTGCATGCAAAGCAGGTGCTCTACCACTGAGACAGGGGAGAAGAAAACAGCAGGATCAAGTGAGGTACAGCATGCCAGATGTGCCAGCAACAAGTGGCTCAAGCAAGTAATTGATGAGAAAGAAATATAAATGCACAGAAATGGCACATGGTGCCGTTCTTTCCCTGGTCTGTACCACTTATTATAACTGCAAGTAGAGGAGCACATGTCTGAATGCTTTCCCATACAAAACCTCTCTAACATGGAAAGCTAACATCCCTTTAATCACGGTCTGTCTTGCTACTGTCTCTTGAAGGCTACTGGCAGCATCATTTGGCAAAAATTGGGGAGCTTTGGGGATGAGGTTTGAGGATTTTCATTAAGAGTGCCCCTACCTGTCCCTCCTCCGTAATTCAAGCACTGATGATTAGGGAACTCAAGTCGCCTTACAAGACTACAATTCCCAGGGTTCCTTGGGAGTAGGCTGTGATAGTTAGAATGGCTTAAGTTTGTATACATATTTATTATTTATTATTGCACTTATATCCTGCCGTTTTTCTTCTTGAAAAGAATCCAAGGTGGCTTACATGGTCCTCCTCCTCTCCATTTTATCCGCACAACAACTTGTGAGGTAGGTTAGGCTGAGAGTCGGTAACTGGCCCAAAGTCACCCAGTGAGCTTCACGGCTGAGCAGAGACTAGAACCCGGATCTTCTGTGTCCCAGTGCAACACTCTCACCACTACAACACACTGGATCTCGATACATGTATCAACACCAACAGGTGATTTTGTAGTCAAAGCAGATGCTTTGGGATCCTGAATTGCTTTACTTTCAACTATGCTCTGATGCATAATAAGAGTGCAGTCATGACAGCACTAAATGACTCAGCTTCCTTTTAGATAATGGAAAGACTGGCTACTTGCTCAAGTTTCAACGGGGAGTTTGTGAAACCACTGTGAGATCGTTATGTGGAAGTTGCTATCGGGTTGCAGATAACTGATGATTATTTAGAAAAGAGTGAAGAGCCTGACCAGAATGCTCAGGAGTTCCACTTCAATAGAGTTGACTGTGATAATGAAACAAGCCCATTGCAGTTGCTACGTGGTTTTGCAATGACTAAGTATACAAAGTTGTGCTACGTTAGTCCCAACTGATAACAAGACACAAAGGTTTCTCTGGGTGTCCTGTCCTTTCCATCTGCCCCGTTCCTGCTGCGGACAATGGTGCTGCTGAAGAGTGAGCATGTGAACATCTTTCTTCTTCAAAGCAGGAATGAGGTGGTGCTGTAGTGGTGCAGATCCTACCACTGTGCGGAGATTGCCTTATGGATGGATGTGGGTTAGGCACACTGGAATATGGATAAAGCACCAAGAGAGCCAGCACAGTGAAATTAACTGGGTGTTGGGGAGACTTGGATTCAAATGCCCACACGCAACCACGAAGATCACTGGGTGGCCTTCGGCAAGTCAACAGCCCTTTACACACATTCCAAGTGGGCAAAATAAAATAGTATGGGAGGGGAGTGACGTCACGGCAGGCAGGCTTTACCCCTGCTCTGTAGGCATTCATTCAGATGTCTGAAGAGTATGTAAAAGTGCATGTGCAGAGAGACCTCTCCATGTAGTTTGGGCCCCTTAAGGTGCAATCCTATGCCTGTTTAGACAGAAAAACGGCCTTCAACTCCCAGCGTGTCCCAGCCAGCCATGCTGACTGACAATACCTGCTACCCGGCCCTCTCCACACACATACCCTTTTTTTTTAGTCTGGAGATGTCAGCGATTGAACCTGGGACTTGTCTGCATACAAAGCATGTGCTCTATCATCCGTACACTACACTAAGTTCCTTGGAGGAAGGGCATGACACAAAAGAGATAAATAATCAGATAGGCCCCATACAAAGAATTCTAAGATAGTCCCAGTTCGCAAATTGTACAAAGATGCATTCAGTGTGGATCCAGGCCAGTGCATCCATATCTTTACTATATCCATTTATGCTGCAAAAATGTGTTGAAGCGTTTTATAAGATTGCAAATAGAACCCATGACTATGGTGCTGCTGATCCCTACCCCAACTCAAAGAAGACCTCTTTTAGTGGAAATTCAGTGCACAGATCTGGCAGGGCAGGTGAGACATGGCCTTTCCATTCTGCAAGGAGAATTCCCCGATGTGTGAAGCCCCATTTACAAAGGTGTGTAGAAATTCTAGGAGCTTCAGGGAAGGCCCAATGAGATTCGGTTTAGCTCTTGGCTCCGAACCATTGAACCTGCTCACAAAGCAGGGTCAAAGATTGGGCGTGACCTCCCACTACCCCAGTACATTTTGTTGCCATGATTGTTGCCATTTCCATTTTGACTGTAATGATCATGGATATGCCATAATAGTAGAAAATACACATGTGCCCTTAATCGCACCATTTGAACATATGTGCATTATATTAAAAATTGTGGCAATGCAGATATGGGGTGGGTAGGTCAGCTGCAGGGAGTAGCTTTTTCCCATGCATAGCTCCAGGGCTGAGCACCAGCCACTTGCGTGCTTGCCTCCTACAAAGTGTCCCGCCCGCATTCAGCAGTTACCGGTAGCTATTTCCAGTAATGCCTGGAGAAGACATACAGAAACAGAGAGAGGGAGGGAGAGAGAACATAAGATTATAAAAGAGCTCCGGCATCACTGAGACTTGCTGATGCGGAGATTTAAAAAGTGAAAACCCTTTGAGAGCCTGTATAGACCAAGTTATTGCAAGGGACTTTGATTTGGGTCTGTGACAAATTGAAGTAAAGGGGGGGAAATGCATATTTGCGGCCACTGCCCAGGCAGTCAGGAAAACTCAATGTAAATATTTTCATAGCAAGTCTGAACAGCTTTGTGGAGCCTGGGTGATGAGAATCAGTTTGCTCCTCAACTTTCCTATAGAACTGGAACCAAGGTGTGAGCAGGAAAAGGAGTGGAGAATTATGAGTTTAGGGCATATATTCCTTCCTCCTTCCTCAGACATTTCCTTCCTCTTTTCCATCATCTTTTGCCTGCCATTCCCACCCCCAACCAGATATTCATCTTTGGAGCTCTGGAATTAACCTTCTGGAGTGTTGAGGCCAATCTCTCCTCACCCAATTCATGAGGTGACGTGTTGTTGTGCTTAGTTTCTGACAAGTTATTATTTATTTCTTTAAAAAAAAAAAAAAAAACCTCTCAAGGGGGATTTTTTCTTTGAAGAATGGATAGTGGGAGAAAAGACAGTGTAAAAAATACATAAGACTTCAAGAAAGAGTGAGATATGGCTAACACAGAGGGCCAAACACCATTGAACTCAAAATGACCTCTCTATCCACCTTGCTTTTCTCCAGGTACACACTTCTCATTACCTTGTTGGCATTTCTTCTACCTGTCCTGCTTGTGTCTGTGAAGGCAGAGGGCACGTTCGCATGTCATGCCAACCCACCCTGGCAATAAGCGACAGTGGGTTCTGCAAACAACCCGCAGTGCACCCGACAGACAATCAGGCTCACCATAGGTTGTCAGCCCCCTCCCTTCTCTTCCTTCTCCCTCAGGCTTCTCATGGGTATCCCAGGGGACACCGTGGCAGGACCAACTTGTCTCCCCCTCCCCACCACAATCGCGAACTGATTTTGGCTCCCTGCAGTTTTTTTTTTTGTCATTTACCCTTTCCCCCCCACCGGAGATCGTGAAAGCCAGCTTGACAGCCAGCTTTTGCAATCCCTTCAAAGTGCCCAAACAGCACCTTGGAGGGGCTGTCAGTAGCTGGCAAACCATTTCCCCCCTCTTTTTTTGTACACACAATGTGCAGCAAATATGTTTGTTCTATTTATTTATTTTTTTAAATTTTAGCTGCAGTTGCGCGAATGTAGAAATTTGAAGTCTCAGCTGGGTCAATGTCCTGGGGGTTATCTGCTGCCAAAGAGCAGCAGGTACCAATCCTGGACATTGCCCCAAAGAAGTTCCAAATAGAGTTTTTCTTTCCTTTGCTTTCTCTTGACAACTGTCAAAAGGTGAACTGTCAAGGGAAAGCATAGGTGCGAGTTACCTTTTCTCACAAAAAGGGGGTGGTGAGATTTACACCCCTTTCGCAGAAAGATCCTCTTCCTTTTCTTTTTTGCCCTGACAGTCCTCAGGGTGATGCACACTTTGCACTTTCCCCTGAGACTCTAGTTGCTCTGGAATGTTCAAAAGTGCATCCCACTTTTTCTGGTGAAAAGGGAAAAGCTCTGGGTCCCCTTTAAAATGGGGTTTTGACAGGGCAATGGGTTTATTTTTGACAGGGACATAAACAGCCATGCTGGCTGGGGAATTCTGGAAGTTGTAGGACTTTTTTCTGTCTAAACATGCATAGGACTGTTGTGGGGTTTTTTTTTATGTTTTGCCAGCCACTGACAGCCCCCCTCCAAGGTGCTGCTTGGGCACTTTGAAGAGGCTGTCAGTGGCTGTCAAAACAGGGATTTGCCACCCATTTACCCTTTTTTTCCTCTGGAGAAAAATGGGTAAACAGCAAAAAAGCTGCGGCCAGCTGAAAACGGCTCACGATCAGGGCGGCGGACACCCATCTGGTAACAGTCACCCCAAAGAGCCGCTTGGGCACTTGTAGGGTGGCTGGCCCTGGCGGGTGCCTGGGCAAACTTGGCAAGAGCAGCAAGGGGTTTTTGCTGCTCTTGCGAAGCAGCTCACTAGCCAGTTCCTAGTACACACGATGGAGTCAGTTCAGTTGCCCAGGTTTGGATGACATGAGAACCCATCCTGGGTAGAACAACCTCTAGAACAACCCATGGGTCATCAGGGTGGCTTGTTGCCCATGAACAAGCCACCCTGCAGGAATGTGTCTGGGTGCACACAACACAACAACCCATCATGGGTAACAATCCACAATGGGTTGTTGTGTTGTGCAGACACAGTCAGGGATTTAAAATATTCAACTTTTGAACAATGTTTTACTCTTCCCTTTCCTTCCTCTGGCAATTGTCACGTCTTCACTCATGCCAAAGTCCAACCTGTTCTCTCTTTCTCAATTTGTAATCCTCATTCTTGTGATTTTCCAGATCACAGGTGGCCCTCCTCTTGTACTGCATTGCCAATTGCACAGGTGTGGGAACTGTGACATGCCTGGAGGGCCTGTGGGGGTATCAATGGCCTGCCTCTTCAGTGCTGCAGCTCCGCCTGTTCTCTAACCCATGAAAGCAGAGGCAAAACCATTGCAATGCATAAGCAAATTCCATATGGATAGTAAGTGGTGAGCACCAGAGTCATACTATCTTATATGTGACATGACAAGCGGCACACTTGCCCCAAAGGCTGGCCACCACTGTCATAGAGCAGCCTCCCCCAGCCTGGTGCCTTCCAGATGTGTTGGACTGCAGCTCCCAAAATTCCCATCCAACGTGGCCAATCCGACACATCTGGAGGGCACCAGGTTGGGGAAAGCTGACACTATTATCTTTGAGGATCTTACTTATAAGGAGTGTTTTTATATGGCAAAATGACCCAGAATTAGTGGCTCTTCCTACTACTCTATTAGACAAAGACACATTGCCCCTGAAGACTGTTTAAAATTGAAATGCATCTGGCAATTTACAAGTATTAATAAATTGTTATATTGCAGAACCAGTTTGAGACTCAACCTCTCCTTTTATTTTCTCTCTCTCTCTCTCTCTCTCTCCCTCTCTGATGCTGCCTTTTCTCTTTTATTTCTCCCTTGACCTTGTGTCCTACCATCTCTCCCTTCTTCTGTTGCTTCAGAATACTTCTGCTACAGATGGATTCCCCCCCAATCCCAGGCCTATAATACAATGCAACCCTATTTCCTAAACTTTCCTGCATATGCAGTCTACCAAATTATACATCTCACATCCACCCATTTCTTTCTAAATATGAATAAGGATGTAAACATTTGCTAAGGTGACCCTACAGGTGTGCACGTCGGGGCTATTTGATTTTTAAAACACATTAAGCAGCACATAATGCAGGCCACATGCTGAAGCTAAGCAGGTAGGAGCCAGGTCAGTGCTTGGATGGGTGACTGCCTGGGCTGCCCACATCTGTTCTCCTGCACTGAGCAGGGGGGTTGGACTTGATGGCCTTATAGGCCCCTTCCAACTCTACTATTCTATGATTCTAATGTTAATTAATTTAAATGTGTCCATGTGGTTGATGCATGCTGTAATATTTTCAGGCACTAGGGGCAGACTTCCCTAAGCAGCATATCGCTTTGCAGTCCGTACAATTTGTAGCAGGCAGAGGCGTAGCGTGGGGGGTGCAGGGGGGGCCGGCCGCACCGGGCGCAACATCTGGGGGGGCGCCGAGTGGGCGGAACGTCCGTCATTCCCTCGCACGGCCACGGCCAATTGGACGTTGAATGTCAAGGGAGGCTCAGGCAAGAGGCAACGCAACGCAATTCTCGAAACGTGGATGCGCCGCCGCTCGCGCGGCGTAAAGTCCGGCGCAGGGAGAGGGAGTTGGTGGCGCAGTTAGCGTCGCGCAGGCGCGCAGGCGGCCGAAACGGTGGAGAAAGGGGAGGGGGCGAAACGGTAGAGGAGGAGGCGGAGGAGGCAATGTTGGTGGCGGTGGGTGTTTGCTCCTGAGCCCTAGACAGCCTGGAAGGGATAAACAGAGGAGGGGGCCGAGGAGGACTCGGGTCCCAGCCAGGCCGGGGCTGCGCAACCTGGTCAGCCGCTCAGGCTGCCGCCCAGGCGCCCAGCCACTCACCTCCTGGAGGGGCCCCTGCCCTGGCACAGGGGTCGGGCCGCCCCCCTGCATGGAAGTTCAAGGGCTTCGTCCAGTCCACTGGCTGCTGCGGCTGCTGAGCCTGCCCTGAGGAGGCCTGACAGGTAACTCTCCCCTCCCAATCCCCCCCCCCATCTTTGTGAGGGAACTTGCCTCCCCCCTGATCCTTTTTGTAGGCCAAAAACATCTGGGGACACAAGGTTGGAGAACACTGTTCTTGTCTATCTCTTCCCCTACCTCTGTTGTCTTCTCCACTGGCAACATTTAGATGGTTTTTTCTTCACTTGCAAGCTTTTTTTTTTTTGGCACCTGCAAGCTTTTTTCCCCACTTGCAGAACTCTGTAAAGTGCCTAATGATAACAAGAACAATAACCATAGGCAATATACAGGCCCTCCTACTGCATGCATTTTGCTAAGGAGTGTAATCTTAGGGTGCAATCCTATCCATGTTTAGACAGAAAAAAGTCCTACAACTCCCAGCATTGGGAGCTGTAGGACTTTTTCCTTGTCTAAATCTTCATAGGATTGCACCCTTAATCCCATTGATTTTTCAGTTCAGAAAAGGATGTAGGAAGTTGCCTTGTACAATTTCTCCATCTAGGCCAGTATTTTCTTCTACTCTCGATGGCAGTGGGTCTCCTGGCTCTTGGACAGAGGGGTCTTTCACATCACCTACTAACAGATCCTTTTTAACGGGAGATCCTAGGGATTGCATTTGGGACTTCTTGCACAGAAAGCCTGTGTTCTACCACTCAGCTACAGTCCTTCCCATAGGTGACCCGAGGCAAAGGTAGGTAGCACTGTTGCCCCTTTAATAATAGCCATGCAGAAGAGGGAATTCCAACAAGCGTGGTCTTCCCATCCGTGTATGACAAGCCACACTTGCCAAAATACTGAATTCTACATAACTCTAAAATATACAGTAGGATGGATGTGGCTTAAATCAGGGGTGGTGTCAGTCAGGGGATGGCCCAGTAGGTGTGGAGCCCCAAATCTTTCATTTGGATCCCCGAATCTCTGGGAGGCCATCTCCCCCCTGATCCTTTCCAGAGGGGTAGATGCTTCTTCCCATCCCATGACACCTGATACCGTGTCCCCCCCCCACTTTCTTGCCCCCATAACCTACTATTGGCCCATAACCTGCTTCTCCCCCCCTTTTTTTCTTGAGGTGCCTTTTCCCAAGCTAAATCCCAAAGGGGCAGCTGTGTTAGTCTGTCCCGGCAGCTATCCCCCCACCCCCAGAAGAGAGAGTCTTATGGCACTTGAAAGAGCAACAGCTTTATTGCGGTGGAAGATTTTTAGGAACGTAGGGACTGCCTTCTATTGAGGCAGGCCATCCATCTGTCTAGCGCCGTATTTGCTACTTCACGGATTGGCAGCGCCTCCAGAATTTGGGACAGGAGTCTATTCTTCTGGGACCTTACCTGGAGGTGCCGGGGATTGAACCTGGGACCTTCTTCATGCAAAGTGTCTGCTCTACCACTGAGCTACGGCATGTTCGCACTCAATAAAGTGTTTGAAAATAAACTTGTATTTAGATGCATTTTACTTTGATTACATCAGTATTCTCATAACAAACAATACATGTGCTTAGGGGGTAAGGGTTTCTTTAACTAATCTAGTGGAAGAGACTCGAGTGCTAAAATCCACGGGTTAGGGGGCGCAAATTACTTGCCTTGCCCCGGGTGCTGACAACCCACGCTACGCCACTGGTAGCAGAGGATATTAGTAGGCCAAGAGAGAGAGTTATACACTTGCAACCTTCCCTGGTGTAGGGCAGCCTTGCTCAGGGAAATGCAGACCCCTTCCTCAGGGGGCTACAGGGGTGCACCATGGCAGGGGGTGTGCCTCAGGGTGCCAGTGGGTGTGTCTTCACTCAGATGGGGTGGGCACAATCTGTCCAACTCAACTGTGTAAGTTTGCTTGTAGGCTTCGCTGTATCAAACTACTAGCTATTCCAACCCATGCAGAGCTGGATCCATTTGCTAGTATGACATAATGAATACTGAATTTCTCCTATGACATTGTAACCTTCATTACCTGAATGTTACCTGAAGGCTTGTCTCCTTCCATATATACCTGCCCAGACCCCAAGGTCATCCTCAGAGGTTGTTCTCTGGGTGCCCCTGCTGAATGAAATGAGGTGGGTAGCTACTAAAGAGAGGACCTTTTCATTGGTGGCACCCCGGTTGTGGAATGACCTCCCCAGAGAGGCTCGCCCGGTGCCTACATTGTGGTCTTTTAGGTGCCAGGTTAAGACCTTTTTATTTTCCCAGGACCTTCCGTTTTAAAAATGGTGTTAGTGCACTTTTAGATCTTTGCACTGCTGCTGGCTTTTATCCTGGTTACTATTTTGGTTTTACTCTGTTTTAAATTTATGGTTTTATATTATGTTTTATTATGTTATTGTATTTTATGATTTTAAGCTTTGTCTCATAAACCACTTATGGAGTTAGCCATCGGCTAATGGACAGTATTGAAATGTAATTAATAAATAAATTCATGAATAATTTACATAGAAATGTAACTTCTGGATATTTTCTCTTATTTTTTTCCTTCCTTTACCAATCCATTTTTACTCAAATACAGGACTTAACAATACACCATAAATTTTCCATTGTCTCTTAAATGTTCTTTAACAGCAACCAAAACACTGCTGTAATTTATAGTGGCATATATGTGTCCTCTATTGTGCATCTCCAGTATCAACTGCCCCCTTTTGTCTAGCAAATTTAGTTTCCTTTCCCCTCTAGCTCCTGGAATCAATTTTCCCTGACCTGCGGCTAAAACTAGCCCTGGATTTCTCATCTATTACTTTTGTTTCCAAACCAAGTATGCCACATAAGCATACAAAATTGTTTGCACAGTGTGTAGTCGCTTAAGAGTGCTGCGTTCCCAAGTTAATAATGAGGAATTGTTTCAATGGGATACAGTAATACCTTGGATTGCAAGTAACTTGGTTTGAGAGCGTTTTGCAAGACAAGCAAATGTTTACATTTTTTTTTTTTTTTTACTTGACATACAAGCGCCGTCTTGCAATACAAGTACTGTAGTACGGCTTAAATTAAAAATCTCAGTACAAATTTTTTTGGGGGGTATTTCGTTTTGATATAAGAGTGTTTTGGATTACAAGCATGTTTCCGGAATGAATTATGCTCTCAATCCAAGGCATGACTGTACAAGATAATTCTTCAAACTTTAATGGGAATCCAGGATGCACTAGCACTATCTACCGGTTATCTGAGGAAGCAGCCGCCTAAAGAACCTAATTTACCCATGAATCAATGAGCAACAGGGGCCAAGCCTTCCCCTCCCTCCCCCCCCACCCAACCTTGAAATGAGAATAAAAAGCCCTCTCTCAATGGAGAGTTGGGGCAATTTGGCTATGGGGCACTTTCAGCAAGGATGACTTGCAACCACGCGGTGCTGCAGCTAGAGCTGGTCCTTGGGGTCAAACTCCAGGGCCAACAGCCCAGGGGGGTCCCAAGTGACCTGTCCAAGAGTGGCAGGTGATGAGGACCCCAGGGCAGTAGAAGCAAACTCCATTTTATTCCTGTAAAATGCAAAGCTTATATCTATCTATCTATCTATCTGGGTTGACAAACATTCCAACATATGAGGAATATAGAAGTAGCTGGGATGGCAGTTTGGGGAGGGGGGAGAGAAGTGTTAGCTGTGTGCTTCACAACTGAAGTAATACAGAAAGCTGTCAAAGCCACACACACACACACACACACACACACAAGACCATTATGTCCAGGATCTAAAATTACTTGGCTGCACCACTGCAGAGTACAAGAACCAGAGTACACGAACAATCCGGGAACTGGGAGGCTATTTTATTTTTTTAAAAGCAGAAATGGCTTGTTAGCAGATACAACATGCAGCCCAAAATGGGGCTTTCTGAAATGAAGATTCCCCTTTCCAAGTGAGTCAGAAGTAAAGACTATGGAGCAAGCTTCAGTTCTCCCATAGAGATCTAGAGCAACCTCCACATTCTCTGACTATTATATACCGTACACTCCACCTGTGAGACAAACGATGCCTTCCTCTCTCTCCGCCCGCCCCCATCCCATGCATGAAGAGGGGAAGGAACAGTTTTTTCCATACTGCCTGGAAAGTGATTAAGGAATCACACACACTCAGTGTTTAGCATCAGCAGGCCAGGAAGCAGATTTACGCTGGATCAACTGCGCTGGCAGAAGTGGACTTCCCCACCCCCTCCTTCCCACAGCAGCCCCTCCAGGCCCTTGAAAAGGCCACACAGAGGATCAGGAGACCCTGCTGAATGGAGTGAGCTCTGGTGTGTGTGTGGGGGGGGGATCCCCCGAAATCAGGCAGAGGGACTTGATGCAAGTAGAGCCTGCCCTCTCACGGAAGGTCCCTTCCTCTCACGGGAGGCAGATTCTGGATCCAACCCCATGAAAGTGCATTGCAAGCTTATGGATCACAGGAAACCTTGGTGATACGAGCATTGGAGCATTGTATCTATATTATATGTCTGTTTGATGTCTGGGTTTGCAGCTGCTGTAAACTACCTTACCTTTAGGAAGAATATCAAGCTCGGAAATGCAGGATGATTTGTCCTAACTTGAGGATAAGCAACTGGTGATCCTCCAGTGCAGAGGAGACTCCAATCCCAGAGACTCATATGCACAGAAACACTTTACCAGCACTGCAGTCATATCTTTAGGAACATTCACATTTGCTTAATACTGACCTATGCAGAAATATGCACATAAATCCCTGGAGATGCAAAAAGTGCAAAGTCTTAACAATGAAAAAGCTTACAGTGATTCAGGTGATAAGAATTTCCACCTTGAGGCTACCTCTGATAACAATCAGCCATTGCCTCAAATGCTGCAAAATGCAAACCTGGCAATGCCCTTCTAATTACATATAAGTATAACAGCCTTCTCCAACCTGGTGCTTTCCAGATGTGTTGGACTAGAATTCCCATCATCCCCCAACACATCTGGAGGGCACCAGGCTGGGGGAGGCTGACATATAAAAACTAGTTCCTGTCACGCTGGCTCAGCTTGCCTGAGTGTGGAAAGCTAAGCAGGGTCAGGCCTGGTTATTACTTGGATGGGAGACCCCTCCTCTAGTTTCCTGCATTGAGCAGGGGGGTGGACTCGATGGCCTTGTAGGAATCTATGAATCCCACCATTCCAACAGTGGGTGCTTCCAGACAGGGCTTTTATTGTCTGCCTTGCTTCATTCACGGAATTTTACAGGAGTGCCGGACGAGGGCATCTTCCATTTGTAGCCCTCGAATGCTTTCCCACCCCTTCTTCCATCATTTTTCTCACCAGGAAGAAAAAATCCATTCGGGGGGGAAAAGATGGAATAGCTGCACAATGCCTACTGACTAGTAGTGGAAGGAGCCCTTTGTCTGGAAGCACCCAGTGTGTCACATTTTAATGTAACCAGGAAATAAGAGCCCAAGATATTGCTATGTAGATAGGTATATGTTTAATTCTATGGTGCAACACAGACTAGCTCCAAATCCAAAACAAAGCCGTGTGGGGGCTAAACCGTAAGAACATAAGAAGAGCCCTGCTGGATCAGGCCAAGGGTCTGTCTTGTCCAGCATTCTGTTCACACAGTGGCCAACCAGCTGCCCATGGGAAACCCACAAGCAGGACATGAGTGCAACAGCACCCTCCCACCCAGGATCCCAGCAACCGGTGTACATAGGCATACTGCCTAAGTACCTTCTCGCCCTGGAGTTTCGGGGGCTGTGAGTAGGTTTAGCTGCCACTTCAGCTGGTCCCCGGATGCATCCCTTTCATTTCTCCCATATAAGAGAATGCCATTCATTCCTCCAGGGAGCTAATAGTTGTACTAGGGAGCACTATTGTGGTCAGGACAACACCTACAGGATCCTTCTGACTAGGATCTTATGGGAGAGCACTGTGCTCCCGGGGGTCATTACAATATGAAGTTCCTCCCTGTACACACACCCTGCCCATATTAATGACTAGTTTTTGCAAGTTTAAAATAGAGGGGAGACTTTGTGACCTACACATGCTGTCTCTGCTGGCTGCACTTGCATAGATACTAATGTCAAAAATTGGCAGATGGGTTGCAGGACATGTAAGCAGTATGATAACAGAGATTTAGAAGCAGAGCTAGTAAGTTATTTCTTAACTTCTTAACCCTACCCTCAGACAAGTACATTTGCAGTAATGATCCAAATCCAGTTTTATCAAGTGTCTTGGTTGGCCTAGGTGCTGGAATGTCTACTTAATTCTCTCTCTCTTATTCTGCCCAAAGTACCAGCGAGTGTGGGCCTTCACTTCATGTTGACTGCCAGTGCTTAGAACCAAAGTGGCAATTCCGTTTTTGAATTGACATTTTGCAGGGCCAGTCCTACCATTAGGTAGAATGAAGCGGTCGCCTCAGGCAGCTGATTTGGGGTATCATCATGACAGGGCAGCAAACTGTTGTTTATTTAATTTATTATTGCTGTATTTTAACTGCCAGGAAGGAGGAAAGGCACTTGTGGGAGTTTCTGCTTCAGATGTGAATATAATTTGGCTGACCTTGGATACTATGCACCTTGATTTGGGGGGGGGGGGGCACACCATTTGCTTTCCTGCCTTAGGAAGCAAAATGACTTTGACATTTTGTTTATCTCATCTCCATCTCTCTCTGGCATCCAGACCAGGGCCGGCACTAGCACTACCATGAGGCAGAGTGAGGTAGTGCCTCAGGCAGCTGATTCTGGGTAACTTGAAAGGGCAGAAATCGTTAGGTATTTAATTTATTATTCTTGTATTTTTATTCCCAGGGAGAGGCACATATGGAATTTTCTGCCTCAAGTGCCTGAATAAATGAGGCAGCCTTGGGTGGTATGCATCTTCCAGCAGGTTGGGGGCATATATCAGGAATAAAACTGACATATATAGTATGACAAATTAGAGATCATTCTATGGCTAAAATACACACTGGCCATTTTAAAAGAAAAAGGGGGGGAAAGAAGGCACACTGCTAATTGCATTGGACAATGGAAATCTGGGATAGTAGATTGATCATCTCAGAAAAATGACCAATATGTGTCCCATCTCTTTCTCTGAATTGTGCTACATGTTGCAGTGAGCACAAACTTCCTGTTGCTCCCCCCCCACACACACACTGTACTTTAGCTCCTTAATACACTTTAATCCTTAAAAAAAAAGATTCAAACAGTCCCTCTCAACATGTAGGCTCTAACACATTGAAGCATGGGAGTGAGTTAGACTCACACATATCCCCACAACCTGTGTGCAAGATGTCACATGTGAGGCATGCCCCCATTCATGTGATTGGCCCACCCTTTCTTTATGATGAAAGGAGTATGCATGTGGAATGTACATGCAACATCACACATGGTGTTCTACCATAGTGGGGAATGCACACAAGCCTGCAACTTGCCACATGTCCCTTTGCACACAGAGCCTAAACACTGGGCTATACTATGAATCAGATGCACATTTTTTAAAAGAGCACTGGCTATAGGTGCTCTGCTCCTCTTGGAAATTCCCACATAATTTCATCAGTCTTGAAGTAGGGAGTGAGGAAGAACAACTACATTGTACAACTCTACAAAAAATGTGTGTGAACACTTCAAGAATAAGTCAACTGTTCCTCAATAATCCACAGGGCCGGCCCTATCAAGATGCAGTCTGAGGCGCCTGCATCAGGTGGTAGAGTGGGAGGAGCAGCAAATCGCACTGCTCCCCCACCACCACTAGGAGGGCCCACCACTGCTGCCCCGCCACCTCCAGTTGGTACTCTGGACAGCCCCGCCAGCTGCTCTCCCGCCATGGCATTGGCCACAGTGAGAAAGCGGCTGGCAGGGCTCTCTGGAGCAGCCGCTTGCGTTGTGCGCCTCCCTTCCCCAGAGCTTTGCTGCAGCCATGGAGTTCCGGTTGGCTAAGAGCCGCACAACTGGGAAGGGGTGTGAGGAGGTGGCGGCAGCGGGGAAGGGGCATGAGGAGGAGGCAGCATGTGTTCTCGCCTCAGGTGGCGAGAGACCATGGGCCAAGACTGAGAATCCCTACAGACATGCCTAGCCCTTTTACTTTTGTTTGCATGAAGACAGTCTAAAGATGATAAAAAGAATTAGCAGCAGCCACAAATTGCTATGGACCTTTCCGCACCTTCTGTTTATTGAGCAATAAAAGCATATGTTTTGTTTTTTGTTTGACTGTGTCCTCATATATTTCCCTTCAAGGTTGCACTTCTATTATGAAGATACCGTAGTTTCAGGATCTTGTCACTGGAAAAACACAGTAGTCTCCTCAGATAGTCCATTTGTCACAATTATGAATTCTGTGTGGAATGTGGCTGGTTGTGCAATTTTCGCAGGCCTCTATAATTGAATATTATTTGTGAGGTAATTAATGAGGAGTGATACTGTTGTAGATATGAAATGCCTGTTGTGCTAATTATGTGCAATTAATGGCTCGAGTTAGGAGTGACTCTGTAGCTCATGATGTAGAACAGTGTTCTCCAACCTTGGGTCCCCAGATGTTTTTGGTCTACAACTCCCAGCATGCCCCAGCCAGCATAGCTGGCTGGGGCATGCTGGGAGTTGTAGGCCAAAAACATCTGGGGACCCAAGGTTGGAGAACACTGCTCTAGAATACATGTGAAGATCCAGGGCCCAGGCCACAGTGACCCAGGCCTTGCAAATGCCTCTGCACTCTAATTTTGCTACCTTAAAATGAGAAAGGATGACATTGTGAACCCAGCTCCTTGTCACAGGCTCATATAGTCAGTAGAAGACAAAGGGATTTTTTTTACTTTGCTTTTAGTAGGTTGAGGTCTTAGCAGCCTTTTCCTGTGTGGGAAGGGTGGGGGCAGGTAGGAAAGTGTTTGCTCACCACTCTGCCCCTATTTTTCATCGCACTAAATCCCCAGAGAGTCTGCAGCCATCCTACTCCTTGTGAGAAAGACAATTCCAACTACTGAAGCCCAGGATTAAGATGCTCAAGCAACTGCCTTGCACATCTGGAGTGCATTAAGATGGATACACTGAAAAAGAAGAAAATACACACCAATCTGTAGCAAGAAAGGGGTTAACTCCTTCACTTCTGGACTGGGAATGGGGGCGAACAATCATAGCCTTGTGGCGAAGGGCTTTGGCTGGGAATGGGGAAACCAGGGTTCAAGTTCCAGCTGTCCTGCCAGCTTGCCAGACACAATCTCAAGCTGAAAACAATTGTGAACAAAAAGGACCTTTCATGGAAATGGAAATGTACACAAGTTTCAACATGGCAGGATTTTCAGTGAATACAGAAACTCAACCATCTCAAAACTCCCAGTTATCTAAATTCACGGAAGGCGACTTCACACACGTAATTAGAAAAGACACAAGTCACACCGTGTTTCCACTGGCTAACTGGGTCCTTTCTGTAAGATGCGTTTTTAAAAAAAACATGAGATAAACAGGCACACACCAGGGATGGGGACTCGGACTCGAGGACTCGACTCGTGAGTCGGACTGAGTCCCCCCCTCTGACTCGACTCGGACTCGAGTCCCAATATTTTTAATGGGACTCGAGACTCGACTCGAGACCAAGGACTCTTCAACATCCCTGGGCTGTGCCAGAAGGAGTGGAGAGGAGTGTGATTGCCGGCGAAGAGCGCATGGAAGCGAGGTGTGCCGCTGCTCGGCCACTATGGACGGCTACCAGGAGTGCAGCCCCAACAGTGTGTCAAGATTTATTTTGATTGATGTGTTGCGTACTTGGGAGAGGCAGAAGAAGGACCTGAGATTACTCTGTGTTTCTGAGTGTGTTTCTGGTTCCAGCAAGTTCATCACCAGTGGAGCGGGTGTTCAGTGAGGGTGGAATTGTGATGAGATCTCACCGTTCCAGAATGGGGCCAAACATTTAGAAAAAATCATGTTCCTCAAATGCAACATGGATAAGTTTTAGGAAGTACAGCAAGTTTATTTTTTAAAATCATTTTTCTAAAATGCAACCTTTCAGACATTTTGGGTTTGGCTGCCTCTGCCTGCCTGCTTTGGGGTTCCCTGCCTCCTCTGCCTGCCTGGTTATTTTGGGTTTTTCTGCCTGGTCTGTTCTTGCCAAAATCAGTTGCAGAGTTTTGAAATAAAAAGGCACACTTGTGCCTAGAATTTATTTAAACCACACATCTGAAGTAGCCTTATTTTGTTGGGAAAAGCCCCATTGATTTTAATAGGGACTCGTGGAGTCAGCTTTGGGAGTGACTCGGGACTCGTGAGTCACCATTTTGGACCAAGGACTCGGACTCGAGACTTGGGTCCAAAGACTCGTGACTCGACTCGTGACTCGAGACCAAGGACTCTTCGACATCCCTGGCACACGCACAGAGAAGCAGCAGTTGACTGAGTTGTCAAACCTTTCAAATGCTGCAGAAAAGGTGCAGTTGACTCACAGTGAGTAGGCCGAGACCAAAACGCTCTAATTGTCTACTATATAAATGTGAAAGTTTGTCCATCCGTCCGTATGTCCATATGGGCGTGTGTGTGCATCGCATAGGCTCCTACACGGTTGGACAGATCCACCCCAAACTTGGCACGCATACTCAACATCACCCAAGGACAAAGACTGGTGGGTTCAAATCTCTGAAAAAGCCCTCGCTGCGCCTGTACACCCCCAAAATAGATGAGAACCAGGCAATGGCGAAACTTGGAATGTTCGTAGGGGCCATTCAGGAGCAGTTATGCAAATCAGTCCACCGACATATAGAATGTTGGTATGAACTGCCGCCACAGGGCCCAATCAGGAGCGGATATGCAAATCTCTCCTATGTCCAAACAGAATGTTCATATGAACTGCAGCCAGGGCCTACATGGGGGGGGGGGGAGAGCTGGAATTTCATTGTTGGGCAGTCCCGGGGGTTGGGGGCAAGCTGGGATTACATTTCTGTGTAGTCCCAGGGGTGGGGGAGAGCAGGGATTTCATTGTGTGGTCCCGGGGGGGGAGCAGGGAATTCAGTGTTGTGTGGTCCCGAGCAGGGATTTCACTGCTGTGTAGTCCCGGGGGGGGGGGGAGCTGGGATTTCATTGTGAAGTCCCGGGGGGCGGGGAGCAGGGATTTCATTGTGTAGTACCAGGTGGGGAAACAGGGATTTCATTGTGTAGGCTGGGGGGGGGGAGCAGGGATTTCATTGTGTATTCCCGTGGGGGGGGGAGCAGGGATTTCATTGTGTAGTTCCAAGGGAACAGGTAGTCCCAGGGGAGCTGGGATTTCATTGTGTAATCCCGGGGGAGCTGGTAATCCCGAGGGAGCAGGGATTTCATTGTTGTGCAGTCCCGGGGAATATGGATCCACTCAAAAAAGCAGTATGTTACCTTAAGGAATTTCGAACAAATAGTGCCTATAGGAAAATGACGACCTGTGCAACGCCGGGTAAAAAAAGCTAGTTGTCTATAAAATATGATGTCCCCCTGAATCATGCATATAGTCATCTTCAACGGGAGGTGATAAATTGTAGGCAGGGTGCTATCTGACCTGACTATTTTATGTTGTTTCATTTTGCCTCCTAAGCTTTTGAGTTTTATTCAATGGCCAATTTTAAATGGACCAATAATTAATAATGATTATAAGCAAAGGCCTCTCTCCCCATCTGGTTGAGGAATTACATTTATGTACTGCCCTTCTTCTGAGAAGCTGAGGATGGTGTACATCAGGGGTTCCACGGGCACCCAATCCCCCCCCCCCATTTTCCCTGTTTTTTAAAATATACGTGCATGGATGTGTATAAAATGCATACAACTTTCTAGCAATTATGTATAGGCTTCAACCAAAGCATGCCAAATATCCAAATAAGTATCCATTTGAAGATGGTGTCTATATGCCACCCATGCATATATTGAAAGCGCTGTAAGATCCTCAATCCATTGCATTATAGGAGGTGAGTGTTTATCCTTCCAATGTTGTAATATCAGTCTTTTAGCTGTCAAAAGGGCACAGAGAATCCATTTCCCCTTCCATTTGTTAATTTCCATGCAGCAGGTAAATATTTTAAAAGAGCGTGTACACCTAACCTGCTACATAGTTTTATGATGGGAATCAAGTTTAGCCAATGTACAGTAAAAAGGATAAATAATAACATGGAGAGTTATAATCTTGCCACATGTGGGTGCATTTAAAAAGCTGTTGCACCATGCCAGAATATGTCAATTAATGGTGACTACACCATATTAAAAAAAACTGTGACTCACAGCCCAGTTAAACCTTAAATGTGAACCAAGGGCCAGCAGGAGGCTATACCCCTGCCTCCCAGGAAAAACATAATGGCAAGGAGAGCCCAACCTGGCCCCAGACATCAGCCAGAAAGGCAGCAGCTGCAGAGAGCTCCCTTGACCTCTCCCTGCCAGCAGGAACACCTATAAGAAGTTTAAAACTAAAAACTGGCGCCTGAGTTTTACTTTTTTTCCCCCTCCTCCCTCCCAATCCCTTTTCTTTTTGTGTTGTGTCTTTCTAAGTGTCAGGGCAGGGACGGCCTTAGTATTGATCTGTGTAAGCTGTTCTTGGAGCCCTTTTTTCGCTGAAGAGCGGGGTAAACACGTTGTAAATAAATAAATACATGTTTTGATTGTTTAGATTGCATGCCACCACATCCCGCACGGGGCTTGAGGAGGCGGCACGCGGCGGACACCGGCGGCAGGCGGGGAGGGGGCGCGCTCTGATGAGACCGATCAGAGTGTGGCTCGTCCCCAACCCCAGCCCAGCAGAAAGGGTATACTCGTGAGCAACCCCTCTCTGCCCGGATCGGCAGCCGGCTGCATCCCTGCCGTCCCCAACCTGCCATTTCGGGCCGGCGCTGCCAGCGGGGAAGAAGCTCCTGCCACCACCCGGCACCACGCCCAGCCAAAGGGGCTGGCTGCGGCAGTGGGTGGTGGGCGGCGGAGTAGGCTGAAGCGATGGCCGCTCCCCTGTTCTCCCAGTCCCTGTCGCCGCTGACAAGCGGCGGAGGGGGGGGGGGACTCGGTGCCACGGCAGGGTCCCCTGGATACCCGCAGGAGGACCGAAGAGGGGGCTAGGAGGAGGCACTCTATCCCTGAAATCCCGATCGTCTGTTGGGCACATTGGGGCGGGGGAGGTAGGGTGGCTTCTTATGTTCCACTCTAAATGAGGATTGTCTTCAGAAAATCAAAAATGTTTTTCAGCAGCCTTCTTTTCCCACCACTTTTAGAAAATGACAAAGTAGAGCCTGCCCTCTTGAGGGCAAGCAAGAGAGCGCATCTGATTTCTGGCTGCATAAAAGAGTAGGTGTCCCTCTGACAGAATCGCCATCTTTTCCCCATGTGCAAATCAGGAATAGATTTCATAGATCATAAGAGTTGGAAGGAGCCTACAATACAGTCTCAAAAGATCTGTAGGCCATGACACGGATCCCTCTACATGCAAATATACTGGTATAAGTGCAGACTGCACAGCAGAATAGATTTCTGTTCTAAATTTAACACCAATGTAAATGTTACAGTCTAATATCAGTGTCACTCCATTGTGCTACTGCCAAACTAATACACAGTGGGCAGATAGAATTCCATGAAGGACATATTTTTACTTTTTAAATTTAAATTTCAATATTAATCAGTAACAATGTATTTAAAGAGTAACATGCTTCAAAGACATCGTATACAAGAATAATTAAAAGGATAAAAAATAAGATCATATAAAGAGTTAAGAGGATAGGTCAGTGATGGCGAACCTATGGCACGGGTGCCACAGCTGGCACGCAGGGACCTCTCTGTGGGCACTCGAGCCATTGGTCACCAGATCGCGAAAGGACCGTCCCCTTCTGCAAAACACGAATGATCTTGTTCTTTCTCACAGCGTGGAACAGAATGATTTTATTCTAGAATTCCTGTTACAGAATTCTTTTCTACATTGTTATCACATTTAAAAGATTTTGAAGAATGATGCACAGAGCATGGCTTGGATGTAAAGCCCTAACAGTTGACCTGAGTGCTGTATGTGTTGCTCTCAAACTAACGGAGTATGAGCCAAGGTTTGACAAATTATCAGCATGCATGCAATAGCAAAAATCACATTAATTGTGCAAAAGCATGCCCAATGCAAACTTTTACCTAATGCAGTGTTTGCAGTCCAAGACATAAAGTGTTTAAAATGTGTTAAGCACGTTTCGTTTTCTTGTTTATCTTGCTCATCCTAGTACAGGTTGACTTTTACTTTTACTAATCCGACACCTGTAGAAGCAGGGAAAGGACCCGGGGTAAAGCTTGCCCCATACAATTTCAGTCTGGCATATAATCATATTACAAGTTGAGAATCCCTTATCCAAAAATACATGTGCCTAATGATTTAAAAAGTTTGTATAAATTCCCTTCAGGCTATGTGTACAATGTAGAACTATAATAATTTTTTGAGTTGATTTTTTTTCCCAACAAAAAACTGTTTGTATCATTGAAAGCTCTGTTATTGTGTTTTTCTTTTAAGACAAAAGATGTTAATTAGTTCGGACAACGGTATGAGTTTTTCTAAAACTAAAACCTCAGTATTCAGGTTTAACTGCAGTGTTGGCACTTTGAAATAAGTAGTAAGTTGCAGTTTGGGCACTCGGGCTCAAAAAGGTTTGCCGTCACTGGGATAGGTATATAAACATCTTATTTCTAAAGTTTCCTTTCAATTGGTTTTAAGTTAGATCAATTCTAAAATGATTTAATGATGCCCAATAATATATAAAGCTCTAGTCACCATTAGCAAATGCACTATCATTTTTATCTCCTGTATAAGAACAAATTAAAAATAAAGCCACCATTGGATCCAGTGGTGGATCACTGTCATGACTTTTGATTTCCTCTAAAATCAGAATCCAGTAACTTTGAATATGGCCCCAAAAGCTGATGTATATGTGCTCTAGCAGATCCGCATCACCAATATCTATCACTTGCTCCTGCATAAATTCTGTTTAATCTCAGTGGGTTTAGATCCCATTTACGAAACCATTTATAAAACCTTTCTTTTAAATTCATGCATACTGAAGGCCATATTTTAACTGGGGCCTTGAAGCCTACAGCTACAAACCAAAACAGAAGCTGTTTTGGCAAAGAGATAAACACAATGAAAGCTCCCAAACTTTCCAAGGTTCTGTCTACTCTTATCATTCTACCTGTTCCTAGGAGAAATGAAAGAGCCACATTTAAATTTTTTCTTCCTGTAAATCAGGGACAGGTTACCTACAGCTCTTCAGATATGAGAATACAACTCATCATCCCCAGCCAGAATACCCGTTAGCCAAGGGTTATGGGAGTTGTAGTCCAAAACATCAGGAAGGCATAGGTTGCCTAACCCCTGCTCTAGATGCAAGACGCAAAACCTGCTATGTGCTGAAACAGCCTCTGAAAATTTACACTTTGCATGAAGCCAACATCTAAAGTAGGGGTGCAAAACCTCAGGCCCGGCGTCCCAATCCAGCCCTCTGGGGTTCCACAGATGGCCATGTCCCCTCCCCTGGCCCCACCTCCTTTCCCCCGACCACCAATCATTTGGTGGTTCCCCAGGTTTTGTGCAGTTTCACACCCCACTCCCAATTCTAAAAGGTTAAAATTCCCCTGCTAAGGCTTAGTTACCGGCAGTAAGAGATTTAAGCTACAGTATGCTGGCATTTTGGGCCCTACCAGTGTTGTCTTTGGCTGTGGCCCTTTGGCCTTTGGCCCTGCCCACCACTGGAATGTGGCCCAGCCCAGAGAGCTTCTCCAAATTGGAATTTGGCCCTTGGGCTGGAGAAGGTTCAACACCCCTGATCTAACTGGATAATGGAAACAAACTCATCCTTCTGAAGCTGTTGTGTCCTACTACTACACGGTTCTTTTCACATCTCACCACCACCACCACCCACCACCACCACCACCACAACTTGACAAGTGATTCTGCTTAACTCCCTCAAAGAGTGATGTGTCTGGGAGCTGCTATTATTGATGCAAAGCTCAGTCGCAATATACATTTGCAATCCAGCTTCACCAGCCAGCAGACTTGGTCACTGATCTATTAGCTATGGTTTGGCCACACACAACACACACATTCCCTTGCATCTCCAGTTGGAGTATCTCAAGTAGCAGGGCTAGGAAAGATTTTAGCCTAAGACACTGGAGAGCTATTGTGTCAGTCAGACTACTAAGACCATTGGTCTGACTCAACATAAAAGCAATCATCCCTGCTCCCGCCAGGTTTTGGAAGGCCCTTGGGCAAAACACCCTAAATGGGCTCCCTTCCTCAGTGACTCTACAGTCTCAGCTGCTAATGCTCCTCATCCTCTTTCCCATCATTGCTACCACTTGCTTGCTTGACAGGCAGAGAGCCAGTGATCAAGCAGGCAGTGGCATCTCCTGCTCCTCCTTCTCACCACCACTATTGTCTGGGCCAGAGCGAGAGGCAGGTAAACAAGCAGGTTGCATCGGTGAAGAGGAGGAGCAAGTCCAGGGGGCTCTTGACAGCAGGGCCCCTGCTGGGGTGTGGGCCCTAGGAAGATGCCTGACCGTGCCTACCCTTGACGCTGGCCCTGGCAGTCATTCCTGTATATGAAGTGGCTAGGATTTCAGGAAATTACCTAGGCCAACCAATATAGGGTCCATTAATATATGACTACAACTGTACGTTGTTCACATTAAGCAAATGGTTATTTCATGTTTGAATCATGTATCACATTGTCCAAGCCCCAATTATTCCATGACTAAACTGACAACGTTATTTAATGTAGGAAAATGCAGCCCTCTGCCATGGTAGATGTTCCAGAACTCTCTATGATCGTTTAAAAAATAAAATAAAATGTACAGCCTCATCTTGGAGTACCACCATACAATGGTGGAAAAACTGATGGCAGGCGCACACACTTAGTTCCTGTCTTCATATAAAATGTGTCTCATTTGGCATGTCCACCAAATGTAGATATTCATGCATCTTTAAGAAACGCACATACAGGAGTTGCTTGCTTCTCATCCTACCTACTGCTTGATGAAAAGTGGGGCCCTTTGAATCTCTCCATATTCCTTCAAAGTGGCCCACATATTAGATCTGGACCAATGCACTTCTGCCTCAGCATCTTCCATTCCTCTCCTTTCTCATTGCCAGTGGCTTTACCCACCAAGATGTACATGGTGTCCCACCCACCCACCGACCCACCCATCCCCTCAATTGCTGCTCAGTTATAGTGGCCTAACAGTTAGGTTATAAGTTAATTTTTATGCTGCGTTTCAGCCAAAAAAAGCATCCAAGGTTAAAATACAGTGTGCTTCGCTCCCCACATACACACACCCAAACACACAGACAGCCAATGGCAACGGCCTTTAAAAATATATTTTAATTGTATTTTAACATACATAAAAATGCACAAAACAATAAAAACAAAAACAAATGATGACACAAAGGTCTATAAGCAAATTCATGCAACAGGTTTCCAAAGGTTCCTGGGCATCATAAGGAATCTGTTAAGGAAAACGGCAGCCAGGACTTGGCCATCAAAAGAAGTGTGACTCCCCTGCCCAACAATTGGTGGGGAATAGAAACAGGGCCTTCTTACTGATGGCTCTGTGTTTGTGCAAATCACAGCGCAGGGATATTTCCCAGGCCCCCTTCCTTGTGGTTTTAGGTGTACTCGGGAGACGTTCCTGCTTTAACTTCTAAAAGTCTTGTTTTATTGGACTGCTACTTTAAATGGCTGTTGCTGTTTTGTATTTTTCCTATGTTGATTTTTAAAATTGTTTTTAAATGTATACCAGTTTACTATTGTAAGCCATTTTGTGAAGGCTTTTCGCTTTGAAAAGCAGGGTATAAGTACCTACATAAATAAAATTGAATTGAATAAAACTATGCTGTAGTCACATGCAAGAGTCAAAACTGCTTGCAGTTGATTTAGACAGGCTCTTGGTTTGAAACCATCGCATCAGAAACAGTCATTACCAAGTTTTAGATGGGCAGCAAAAACTGCACCATTTCACCAGGTCTTTGAGGGATTTGAATATTGTTCTGGCTTTTTGAAAGGATGTTTTGTTTGGGCTTTGACTCTGTTGTGATTTTTAAAATTTTATTATCATTTTAAATTGTAACTCACCTTGAGTGGGCAGGAAAGTCATGTAAAAATACTTTTAAAAGTAATAAATCTTCTTTCCTTATTTATCCCTGCCTCTACTTCCCTCACCCCTTGCTCTTTCATTTCCCATGTGTTTAATTTTGTATTGTAAGCTCCTTGGGGCCAGGACCCAGCCTTTCATAGTCCTTAAAGTGCTATGCACATCAATGGTGCTTAATACTACTAAAACCAATGTTACTACTACTACTACTACTACTACTAATAATAATAATAATAATAATAATAATAATAATAATAATAAATGTAATGCCCAGTTCCTATGTTTCCTGCACATTTCCCTGGAATTATTGTGCATGCATGGCTTATTACCTACTCACAAGCACATTTTTTCCTCTCCAGTCACATCTATCCATTTGCATCTAGTTATGATGGTATGACTTGGATGACCTGGACTCTTGGAATGTCTACACAGGATTCTTGTATCTGTCATCCTCCTAGATTTGATATATGTTTCCTCCGCCACCACCACCAGCACAAACAAAAATACATTTCTTTCCTGAAGGCATGGAAGACTACTGTTACTGCTGAACTTAAATGGTTTTCATATCCCTCAAATGAGGAACAATCTACCAGGTGTTTCTCCTGGAGAAATATTTGTGCATAGTTCATTTGAATACCGAAGTGGTTCTCTGTGGCTTGTGTCCTTCATGAGCTTCACAAGTGAAAATCTTGTGGAGGTGTAGAAAACATGCAAAATTATGTGCAGCACAAGCCTAATAGAAGTAAGTTCAATGGGGCTTACTACCCAGTAAACATATTTAAGATTGCAGCCTGAATGAAACGTATCCAAAATTCACATTCTCATTGGTTGTTGCTATCATAGAGTCTGGTTGAGTCTAGCAATATCACACCGCTTCATGGAAATATATCAAGCTTAGCAAAACAACATTTATCTCTGAGTGTTTCTCAAAGGGCCTGAACTACATACTCACAGCTTTTTCAAAGGACTGATAATGTGAATCCCTTTTCTTGTTAACTTCACAGGCAAAACTTCTGAATATTTATCAAAGCAGTCACAAATGTTCATGACTGTAATTGAATAGGTTTTACACAAAGAGTGTTAGCATGATTCTCAAGAGCTACCATGTTCCCTTGTTGGGTGTTTACAACAATTATCATGCTAATTGTCAACCGAGACATGACTGGAATTTTGACTGTGCTAAGATAACTTAAAAGAAAGCAACAGCAATAAAACCCCAATATCTGTATCAACTCCATCTGATATGGCAGCTGCGCCCCTACCTTCCTAATCACCTGCTCCCATCAGTGGTTCATGCCTTGGTCTCCTCTCGCCTAGGCTACTGTAATGCGCTCTACGTGGGGTTACCCTGGAAGATGGTTCGGAAGCTACAGCTGGTACAGAACGCGGCAGCTCGCCTGGTTAAAGGCAGCTACCGGCGGGATCACATCACTCCAGTGCTCAAGGAGCTGCACTGGCTACCAGTTGCTTGCCAAGCCGAATTCAAGGTGTTGGTTTTGACCTTTAAAACCCTATACAGCTCCGGTCCAGTTTATCTCAAGGAGCGTCTCCAGCAACACCAAGTAGGCCGCTCAACAAGATCTGCCACAGACAGCCTTCTCCTTGTCCCTTCAGCCAGAGCAGCTAGACTGGTGGGGACTAGGAAGAGGGCCTTTTCTGTGGCAGCCCACATACTGTGGAACTCTCTCCCGAGTGACCTCCGCCATGCCCCCACTCTGCTGAGCTTCCACTGCTCACTAAAAACATGGCTGTTCAAGTGGGAATATGGGGTGGGGTAAGATTTTAAAATTTATACTGTTTTAAATGTATTTTATTCTGTATTTTATCATGTTGTACATCGCCCAGAGTGGCTGGGTTGCCGGCCAGATGGGCGATCCATAAATGGAACAAATAAATAAATAAATAAATAAATAAAAATAAAATATTTTCAGGGATTGGAAGCAAATAAAGTATGGGAGACCTTATGTTAAATAAACTGGTAACTGGATTCCTTCATTTGTAACCTGTCATTATAAATTGTCGTTACAAGAACCTAGCAATCTTTCATCTTTTCCTTCTAGTCACTAAAGTGGAACATGTTACTTTTTCGCCACACACACACACACACACACATATATATATATATATGCACCCTTGAGTTAAACATAGAGCAGCAACTCCTCTGCCCCATCCTCTGGAACGCAGTTCCAAGGAGTCCAGAGATACTTCACTAGATATCAGCTTTCCCAGACAATCTCCTTCCAGTGCTGGATATTCTTAGCAATTGCTGTAATCTTGGTTAGGACTCTCCAAGTCTCCTCTAAGGGATCTAGAGAATTCAGGACAGCTGAGGATGAACGTAGCAAAAGGAAGGGAAGGAGCCTGCTGGCACAGCAAAACCAGTCTTAATCAATGTCCATACATGGACAATTTCAGAGCTTGGTAGGGGACTGGAAATAAGAAGCCAAGAGTAGGAAGGCAACCTTGAAGGTTGTGCATGGATAGTTGATTGTGTCTGTAAGAAGCTATTTTCTAGGCCAATACCTCATAGCTTAACAACAAGAGAGGTGTTTAAATGCCTCACAAGATGTTGACCTGTACATATGTCCCTGTGATATGCATTCCCTCCAATTGCACCAGCTTCAATTGGTGCAGAACATAGTGGCCGCTAAGGTACCAGTTGGAACTAGATGCAGGGAATACATCTCACAAGTATTGAGGCAGCATCACTGGATTTCTGGTTTCTTCCCAGGCGAATCCAGTGGTGCTGAAGTGGGTTAAGAAGAGAGAGGGTAGGTCTATTTGGTGAAGAATTTGTGTATTTCAAACGTTTCCATTGTCTTACACTTACATCACTTTGCCTATTTTGTATCTTTTATTGTCTGCAACAAACACAATTGTCTAAGCCGTGATTCAAAGAAAAAGGCAAAGGAAATGGGTTAAGAAGTATTCTGTTACAGACAGACCGACAGACACCCACACACGAGCTCTCCTACAGTGCAATCCTATGCATGTTTAGTCAGAAGTAAGTCCCACTGTCTTCAATGAGACTTATTCCCCAGTAAGTGTGTTTAGGATTGAAGCTTTAGGCTGCAATACACCAGGTATGTGGAACCTCCGGCCCGTAGACCTTCACCTGCCCTGCGAAGATTCCACATCCAGCCTGTGGAGCCCTCATGGGTTCCTCCAGAGGGTAGGGCTTAGCCTCCAACCCCTGCCCCCTGGAGGAATCCCTGTTTTCTCAGATCTCAGATCAGAGATAACCGCAGGGATGCGGACAGCTGGGGACAGCAGTGTGCTTTGTGAAGCTGGGGACTCAGCTGGCACTGGGAGGAGCACAAAATGGGGGTGGGGTTATGTGTCAGTGGCTGTGGCCACACCCACTGATGTCACCGAGTCCATGGCGGGCCAGAACACTACCACTACTAAAGTGTTCTGTATCCCTGCTATACACACTTAGCTGGGAGCAACTCCCATTGAACTCAGTGAGGTTTACTTTTGAGTAGACATGCACAGGATTGCAGTTAGAGCTTTTCACAGCTGCCTTCATGCATACTCTCTCTCACACACACTCGTCCTCACTTCACTTATATTTCTGTGTTAGTAAGTGCAGTTATTTTTACACAAATATGAAATTCAATATGCAGTTAAAATGGTTCTGTTTCCAGGAATCTGACTGGCTGTATAATAATTTTAAAATTTAGATTTATCTGGAAATATTTTTTCTTAATGGAAAAAAAACCAGAAATGAAAAAAGCTCCATAGACAAAATTTACAGTTTTTGAACTTTGGTCATAAAGAAAAGAAGTGGAACAGTTGGCAATGCCACTTCTCCCCCCCCACCCTCTCCAAATATTCACCAGGAAGTTCCTTAACATTTGAAAAAGATATGTTTATGCAGGGACTAATGGAAAGGCAAATTCTGAGAGAGGGTAGATTTTCAGTGCCTTTTATTGTTGGGATAGCCATATGCAGAAATTACTCCTTTGTATATATGTATGTGTACACATAAATGGTGGCACTACATAGGCAGATAGATAGATATATATCTATAGATATATAGATATATATATGCTTAGAATATGTACACATAAATGGTGTACACATAAATGGTGGCACTACAGGCAAATAAATAAATAAATAAATACAGGCTTAGAATATGTACATTCACTTATATGCAAGACCAGGGGAACCACACACACACACACACACACACACACACACACACACACACGGTGTCCCCAATGGGGGGGGGGAATGTTGCTGACAATTGGTAGGGGTATGTATGTACATATGTCAGTGTTCTCCAACCTTGGGTCCCCGGATGTTTTTGGCCTACAACTCCCAGCATGCCCCAGCCAGCATAGCTGGCTGGGGCATGCTGGGAGTTGTAGGCCAAAAACATCTGGGGACCCAAGGTTGGAGAACACTGACATATATGGTCAGAGACTAAGGAGAAATTCATACAGTTCTGGTCTCCTACTGCTTCCCACCTCCCTTTTCCACCTCCCCCAGTCACCCCAGAGCCAGGAACAGACCTTTACAGAAATTGCAGCAGGGCAGCGTGCTATCTTCCTCTTTCTTTTTCTCAGAGCTTCTGCTGCCAGCTAGAGGGAACGTTCTGAGCCTGTGTGAGATTTGCACCTGCTCAGAACGTTTCCCCAGCAAATACTGTGCCTGTGTCGTTGTTGTTATGGTTTTAATGGCGACCACGCAGGCAGGCACAGATGGCGGCGGGAGGGGGAATGGCTTTCGAGCAGGGGCAACCTCTTGATCGCCCCTCGGAGATAGCCAGAACAGCTACAGAGCAGTCCCTTGTGGCAGAGCAAGGGAATAAATAGGAGAGCCACGCCGGTTGGCTCTCACCCCTTTCTTATCAGGCAGGGCGTGGGGCGAGCCAATGGTCAGTCTTGTTAAAAACAAGAAAACAAAAAAGTGACTGAGATGGAGAAGCAACAGCCACAGCTTCAGCCAGGCCTTCCTGAAGGGCAGGGAAGGAGGAAGCAGCCGCTCAGCTGGAGCACATTGGGGAGTAGTTTTATTTTATTTATATTTGTGTGTGTGCAGCCTGATTTGGATTGGGACCATGGCAATCTTGGAGAGGGGTTATACCTTCCCCCCCCCCATTTTCATCCAGAAATCTCCCCCACCTCTTGCAGGGGGAAAATGAAGGGTTTTCTTTTTTTAATTCCCCCCATGAGTGGGGGCAGGGAATGGAATTTTGGCACAAAGCCCGGGGAGGGGGAGCTTAAATCCCCCCTCCTACAGTGCCACAGTCCTGATCCAAATTGAGCTGAGCACATTTACACTGAAGTCAAATTTTAGTTTGGCCCTAAGAGAGGGGGTTGAAGAGGGGAGAGGAGCAGCAGCAACTAGCAAGCAGCATGACAATGCAGGTGTGATGGCAACTTGTGGGGTAATTTTTTCTAACCCTGTTTTTCTGTGGTTAGCCAAATGTTCTTTAAAAAAAAAAAAAAAAAATCACTATCTGTCTGTGGCCCAAATGTGACTGATTAAAAAAAAAACCCAAAACATATGCTTCCCACAAGTGGCCACATTAAAATAAAATTTAAAAAGCTTTTTCTCAGGTGTGGCAAAAGCTACATGCGTGCACTGCTTTCTTTCCCAGTCAACATTTCCCACTGGCATGGTGTGTTTTCCTCTGACTTGGCAGAAAATAAATGTGCCTGCTGCTTGCTGGCTTCCAAAATAATTCCCCACTGGCTTCTCCAAAATCATTACTTATCTATTTCTTCGATGATTTGTGAGGTTGTTTTAAACATTAAGGGCACGACCCTGTCAGCATGTCTAGACAGAGAAAAGGCCTACAGCGCCCAGCATACCCCAGCCAGTTGTATTGTGCTGCTTCTCAGCACTGTTACTTCTGAGTAGGCATGCAGGTTTTGGGGATGCTTTGTGGTGTGGATATGCAATGCAATGGATTTTTGGATGTTCTGAGAACTTGCCACTGTGATCCAAGTGCTGCTTTTCTGTGTGGCTCTGATAATATTTTGTTCTTGTTGTTGTTAACCATGAAGGTGTGCGGCTATGTGGATTCCCCGCTCCAACTCATGTTCTAAAAGTCAGTTGATTCTCTGTCCAATGGGAGTTGCTGCTGGAGCAGGAGAATGTGCATTCAAAGGAGTGCTTTTCTGTGGCTGTAAGCAACCTCCAGCATGGGATTTCCCCACCCCCTCCTTTGCATATTCATATGTTCCTCAGTTTTCCCTTTATGTCTTATGGGTTGCTGGCTGTTGGGGATTCAAAGTGCCCCACCTCCTGCAACCCACTTAGCTCTGCCTCCTGTGACCCCCTTGGCTCCACCTCTGCTGACCTGAGCCTCCACTGACTTCAGGTTCAGGCTTCCCACATGGTACAACACATGTACAACGAGGTCAACGGACTTGGTGTTTGAGGCTTGCTGAATGCATTTGGGCCACGTTGGACCAGATAGGAATCATGTGGATCTCCACCATGAGGTGACTGCTAAATGCTACGCCATGGTGGAAAAAATGTCCATATGAACATTATTACCCTGTGACCATGGATGCCAACTTGTGATTTTAAAAATATGCCTCCTGTCGGAGGGGCCAAGGCAGAGGGTTGTATCCAATGTTACTCCTACTTAGACTCATTGAAATGAATGGTATTTAAGTTAGTTAAGACTAACTTAAGTCCCATTGATTTCAATGGTCCTACTCTAAGAAGGAGTAACATTGGATACAACCCATTATCTGGTGAGTCATGGGGTGGGTGAATAACTGTAGAACTGATTATAAGATTGTGGCTTTCACACCCTGATTCTGGGTACCTGCCAGAATGCAGTTTTACTAGTGAGATCCGTTAGAAAATAGTGCCCAGTTGTATTTACTGAAGGCATACTCCAGTAAAGCTGCCTGTACCTGTGTGAGTATATTGTACCAAACAATTTCAGTCCAGAAGAAACCCATAAGGACACCCTTCAAAATACACTGAAAAGAGCTATTTACACCAACAAAACTTTATGAAATTGTAGAAACATTTCCAAAGGAAAGAGGAACCATACGAAACTAGCCTTGTGGTTCCCCTGAGAGGAACTATGCCATTCACAGATTTGGTTTCAAGTAAGAAAAGTGGGGGGTCATCATGGAGAGCTATAGCCATCTTTACAGTTCCAGACGTGGCTTTTTGAAAATGTGCAGAGGGGAAGAGCGAGTGACCAGAAAATAGCTGGGACTGTTTGCAGTCAAAAGAGCAACTAGATGCAGGCTTGAATACTGCAAAGACCTTGGGACTGGGAGTTTCTCCAGGACCATACCTAAGCGTATCTGTGTTGCAAAAACAACCTTCTCTGACCAAATCCCTACACTGGTTTTCAAAATGTGGGGTGATGGGGGAGGGATGTAAAATCGGAAGCAGACGCTAGAGGCAGTTAAAATAACTCAATCCTTGTGTTACTCACTACTTTTAAAACCACATCCGGATTACCACTCTTCATTTTGGGGGATGTTCTCAAGATTATATTGATGACTGACCCATTGATCATCCTTAATGTGTTTTAACCACTATCTTGTTCCCCCCAAATCACCATGTTTAAAACATTAGTAAAAAAAAAAAAAAAAAAGGGCAGATCTTTTTCTACAATGTTTACACAAGTTTGTAGGACCTTGCTTACAATTCTACACTCATTTTTGTCTTTCACTCCAAATTCACTCAGAGAGGCCTAACTTTATGCAAAAACTGACAGTAAAATTAAAGCAGACTTGGCCACATGCCCAACTGCTAATTATCCATCCAAGAATGTCACCTGACATTTGTTTGTGGTATTGTGCTGAGTCATGGATTTGTGCCTGTGATATTAGAGGGCTGAGACAATAGATTCACCAAGGGCACTCCAGAGTCAAGGCTGAGGGTAAATGCCAACTTGGTTAAAAAGTAAGCTGGCAGCATGCCAAAGGATCATGTGAATAAACTTTCATTTGCATGCAGTGATCTTCGTTATTTTTCTTTTTGCCTCTTTCTAGGCACTCCTTAACTTGTAAGATCAGGGGAAATAAGTAATGTACTATAACCCCAAATCTACTTAACAGATGCTTGCAAAGCGTGAAATTTCCTTTCTCCTTTGAAGCGATTGCGCCAATAGTAGCTTCCCTTCCAGGGTGAATAGCAGCCCACAGCCTCTGTGTGTGTGTGGGGGGGGGGGTTCATCAAGACCACAGAGCAGAGAGAAACCCCCCTCCCCAACCCTACATGCCACAGCCCCAATCCTGATCAGCTCCCACCACACCCCAGGTGGCCACTATTTTTAAACCCCCAAAACAGACAAGGAAACACCATGGTCTTGTTCCCTTCTTGATTTTCAGGACTTTGTGTTGAGAAAAATACAGTGCCTTTTGTATTCAGGTCAATAATATTGGTGAGGAGTATTTATTTTGTTTTAAAGAAAGGCCACAGCCAAATCTCCCATGTGAAGGCAACGTTGTGGGCATCTCTGTAAGCCATGAAGTTTTCTGCAGCCAGTGGCTCACATGAAGCATTTCATAGATTTCATAGATCAATAGAGTTGGAAGGAGCCTACAAGGCTATCGAGTCCAACCCCCTGCTCAATGCAGGAAACTAGAGGAGGGGTCTCCCATCCAAGTATAATAACCAGGCTTGACCCTGCTTAGCTTTCCACACTCAGACAAGCTGAGCCAGCATAAGCTTCACTTTGGAAGAGTGAATATGCAAGGACACATTACTTGGCCATTGAGACATGCTCTAAGATGTCTGGCCATTCAACTTCCCATCACCATTATTATAAGAGACAAACTAGACACAATGGCGACAGATCCGTATATTTAAAACTGGATCTGCCACCATCACGTAAAAAGTAGGTGTCCAACTTAAGGAGCAAAAGGAGTCCTTGGCTGAGGAGAGCAGACTACTCTTTCCCTTCCAACAACCTATCTCCCTGCAGACTCTACACCAGTGATGGTGAACCTTTTTGAGCCCGAGTGCCCAAACTGCAACACAAAACCAACTTATTTATTTCAAAGTGCCAACACTGCAATTAAACCTGAATACCGAGGTTTTAGTTTTAGAAAAACAACTCATACAGTTGTCCGAACTAATTAACATCTTTTGTCTTAAAAGAAAAACACAATAACAGAGCTTTCAATGATACAAACAGTTTTTTGTTGAAAAAAAAATCAACTCAAAAAATTATTATAGTACTACATTGTACACATAGCCTGAAGGGAATTTATACAAACTTTTAAAATTATTAGGCACATGTATTTTTGGATAAGGGATTCTCAACTTGTAATATGATTACCGGTATATGCCAGACTGAAATTGGGTCATTCCATGTAAAATCAACCAAAAAATTTTGAAAAATTTGAGTATATGTACCGATTTCCAGAACGGGGTTCCGAACAGTTCAGAAGATGTGAATGTTCTTATACATGTACAGTACCTCCCTACAATAACTTCACCCCCTTATACACACTTAAAACAGATTTTTTTGGAGGGAAATTAAACTTAAGCCCGCCCTCCCCCTTCCGGAGCTTCCAGGGCCTTCAGGCTGAAACCAAATCAGGCATGGGTAGGCCTCAAACCTTCACAGAGATATATCTCTTTGGATGTCTACATTAAATCAAGCTTTATTCACAGATTCTGATAAGAAAGAAAAAGGCAGGCCTGAAGCCATGACAAGTGCCGACCCCACTTCTGCTGCAATGTGTTCATGACTTTTCAAATTGTTGAAAACCATTTCAACAGGTAGCACACCATTTCTACAGGTAGCATAACTAAGATCTATTATTTCCCTGATGGTGCAGCAGCACAGTATAAAAATGGTAAAAACTTCAACAACTTAAGTAAGCATAAGTCAGATTTCGGTATCGATGCAGAATGGCACTTCTTTGCCACATCGCATGGAAAAGGGCCTTGTGATGGTTTGGGTGGCACTGTGAAAAGGTTAGCTGCTCGAGCAAGTCTGCAGCATCCGTATGAAAAACAAATCATGACCCCTCATCAACTCTTTGATTGGGCAAAGGAGAACATCACACAGGTTGCATTTCAATACACCACAAGTAAAGATTATGAACGGGAAGAAAAGCTTCTGAAATGTCGCTTTGAGAATTCAAGATGATTCCTGGGACACAGAAAATGTGTAATTCCATCAACAAAACACACTGTTGCTACTAAAAGATATTAATTTCAATGCGAATCCAGAAAAGAGACAGTAGTGACTATTAAAGAAGGAGAACTGGAATTGCAAGAAATACGAGGATTTGTTGGTGGTTAGGTTGTGTTTTACAAACAGATGATCAGAGAGCAGAAGTGTTAGTGAGCTTTCTTCATCCAGCTGGACCAGCAAAATCATTTATGTATCCAGATAAACAAGATGTCCTATGGATACCATCTTCAGATGTTTTGACAAAAGTTGATCCTTGTTGCCCAACAGGGCACTTCTATACACTAACAGACAAAGAGTGTCAAGCAGCAACTTCAAGACTAGAAACTACTGTTATGAAAAGCTCCTTAATTTAGGACTTGTTAACAAAATGTTAGCAAGTAATATTTGAACTGCATAAAAACTGATCAGCATATATAAAAGTAAAATGGAAAATCTCATCTATGCACAATAATGGTTTTTCAAGCCCACATCTAAGTACCGTAAATCAAAATAACTATGTTAGTAAGAGTCCCATTTTGAAATCAAGAACATGTTTCCAGGGATGTTAAACGTTATTTAAAACAAAAGGAGTTTTTTGTCATTATTCAAGGTCAAACTTCTGTATATTTATTTGAAAAAAATAAAATGAACATGTTTCCCCCAAGCATACTGGTGAGTACCTTTTTTAAAATACATATTTTAAACCTCATTCTTCTGAAAACAATAGGCCCTGCAACTTATTTTTTAATAAGCAGGACAAGTTCACCAAATCTTAAGCAATTTGCTTTCAGTTGGAAATATTCTTTGATTGATTTCATACCAGATTGACCACCCAGAGGAAGTATCATTATTCTACACAAAATGTCAGAAGTAAGCTATTGTGAAGAATACCTAATTTAGAACTGAACAATTATGACAGGGTAGCTTGTACTTGAGCACAATGTTTTATTCAAAACCTAAGTGATAATGCATATTTTCTTAAGATACGTACAGTGAGATAGCAATGCATATGAACTATGACGCATACACACAGAGCGCCCCAAAAGATGTAACTCGTTTTCTCTTAAGAACCCCATTTTGAAAATTGGTACATGTATTAAGCACTGTCAGATGAAATATTAAAACAAAAATCATGGAGAAAAAAAATTAGTTTTTGCAGAATTCAAGGTCACATTTTACTATTTGACCTTGAATATATATTTATTCCAAACCACTTATGTTACATATCAAATGAAAGAGCATTTCAAAGGCTTTCCATCAACACCATGATTAACCTTCTAGGTTCTGTAGAACCGGAATTACTGTAATTTTAATGATGTCCGACACACAAAAAATAACATTTTTCTTCCTATTTTTGATTGCCATATCTCCAAAAGTTTTTGTCCCAGAAGTCTAATTTTTGGAGCAGCTTATTTTCTCAGCAGACCCAACAAGTTCACCAAGCTTTTTCAAAATAGGTGACGGTCAGGTAAATTCATTGGTTGATTTTACATGGAATGACCCAATTGTATGGGGCAAGCTTTACCCCGGGACCTTTCCCTGCTTCTACAGGTGTCAGATTAGTAAAAGTAAAAGTCAACCTGTACTAGGATGAGCAAGATAAACAAGAAAACTAAACGTGCTTAACACATTTTAAACACTTTATGTCTTGGACTGCA
Source organism: Shinisaurus crocodilurus (assembly GCA_021292165.1). Lineage (NCBI taxonomy): Eukaryota > Metazoa > Chordata > Lepidosauria > Squamata > Shinisauridae > Shinisaurus > Shinisaurus crocodilurus. The sequence goes on along the minus strand of CM037876.1, from coordinate 204,680,406 downwards.
AACACTGCATTAGGTAAAAGTTTGCATTGGGCATGCTTTTGCACAATTAATGTGATTTTTGCTATTGCATGCATGCTGATAATTTGTCAAACCTTGCCTCATACTCCGTTAGTTTGAGAGCAACACATACAGCACTCAGGTCAACTGTTAGGGCTTTACATCCAAGCCATGCTCTGTGCATCATTCTTCAAAATCTTTTAAATGTGATAACAATGTAGAAAAGAAATTTGTAACAGGAATTCTAGAATAAAATCATTCTGTTCCACACTGTGAGAAAGAACAAAATCATTAGTGTTTTGCAGAAGGGGACAGTCTTTTCGCGATCTGGTGACCAATGGCTCGAGTGCCCACAGAGAGGTCCCTGCGTGCCAGCTGTGGCACCCGTGCCATAGGTTCGCCATCACTGCTCTACACCATTGTTTTTACTCCTAGCAGATCCCATTTCCAGTGTCAGCTGAGGAGAAAGTAGAATGGGGGGACAGATCATTAGGGCTGCTCTTGCTATGCAGCAGGGTGAAGTGAAAATGAGGGGGAGTAGATAAGGGTAGGAGCTGGTGTCTGAATGGTGCAGCAAAACTTGTTAAAGTGTACCTGTCTCACAGGTTGCAGGGCTAAGTGTAGCTAAATGCCTCGGGCTGGTACTCCAAACTGTGGGGAGATCAGCTATGGGCGGAGGGAGGGCTCTGCACTTCTCATCCATGTGCCCCATTTGTTCCTTAAACTGAACTTTCCACCTCCCCACACATGGCCACATCACATTGAGCTTGGCCTAATAGCCAGCATTTACATAGCAGCTTAAGAGTGTTCAGACAGAGTACTTCACATTACCTTAAGCATCCATACCTTTACCCATAATATAATTATTATCCCAATATAGCCAAGTGTCATGGTGAAAGATTCTGACTAAGTCCCCACCCCTACCTCCCAGCAAGTTGATGGCTGAAACTATATTTGAACTGGGGACTTCCCAGCTCACACTTTTAGCCACTCCTTCACTAAAAGTGAACTTCGGCATGAACAGCAATGGCTCGATGCCTCATGTGTGAGACACACAGAGAAATGGACCAAAGCAATCAAAGAAATTGGTCTCTAGATCTCCCACTGAGTGATCTTTTTCTGGATTAGCCCCTCCCCTTTTCTTCTTGACTACCACAGCTATTACAGCCATTTTAGAAGAATTAGAAGCCAAAATGGTATGACAACGAAGCCGAGCCACGCTTAAAGGCCCTTACCTTGGTGTCTCGCCTTGAGCAACTTCCTCTCCCCCGATCTCACTCTCAACATCTCTCAGACATTCCTCCGCATCAGACATTTTTTCTTTGCTTGTTAAGAATGTGGCCGAGCCAATTTTCTTTGCAAACTGTTTTGTAAGAGCACTGAGCGCACAGTTGCTCTCTCTCCCACTCTTCCTGTATTGACTCTAAAGCCAGAAGCACCGGAAACCATGTGGGGATTGAGGGTGTGAGTTTGTTTTTTACTCAGAAAGAGAGAAAAATCTTAGAAGAGAATTAATCCCCCCCCCCAAAAAAAACCAAGTAGTAATGCAGACCACAAGGGGAACAAAGCATAATAAGCAGCTCACAGAGGAATCTTTGTCTTTAAGTCAAACAGAATCTCACAGTGTTGCATCAGCACATCAGTACTTGCAAGTATAGATACCTCAGGGTCTCCTTTCTAGCCTTATCTATGTTTTGTCTATGTTAGGATCCTTCGTGCAAATAACTGGGGCTGGGAGATGGGGCACTTGCAACACAACTTCAGCAAGTATCTACATGCAGCATATTTGAAGGGATAGAAGGAGGGTCAGAGTCCATCCATCCACCACTTTGCAAAAACAGACCTAAAACTACATCGGATGGGTTATGCAGCAGAGCAGGAAGAGCTGTTTTAAGTTAATGTGGGTAAAAGTTCTAAGGACAGTCAAGCAGCCATAATCACACACAAATGTATTGTTAAGAGGGACAGCCCTACCATTAGGCAAAGTGAGGTGGCTGCCTCAGGTAGCTGGTTTTCGGAGTCATAAAGGGCAACAAATTGTTAGTTATTTACCTGGTAATTATTGTTGTATTTTTATGACCAGAGAGAGATTGTGGGATTTTCTGTCTCATGTGCCAGAATAACTTGGCAAGTGGGTACTATGTACCTTGACTTGGTGGGAGGGGGCACTATCTGCTATTCTACCTCTGGCAACAAAATGTCTTTGGCCAGCCCTGGCTAAATAGGTAATTTTGTGGCCTACTCCAGCTGCTCAGCCTGGCAGATTATTATTCTGGTCTCCCTCTTCCCCCCCACCCTCCGTGTCTGTCTGTCTCCCCCCACTCCCGACCGACCGACCTAGCACCATGCCCAGGGGCACCCAGGTTTCTGGTGGTGGCCCTGCATGCAGTCCCATGCCCTTAAATGTGTTGCAGTAACACCTGAACAGGGCTACTGTCTATCTGAAAACCCCTTTAAAAACCCATCTCTCTCTCTCTCTCTGTCTCTGTCTCTCTGGTATCAACAGTTTAAATTCTGGAAATTCCCTGGTGCTTTTCAGGCCATTTGGATTTTTTAAACAAAACTTTTTTTTTCTTTCAGTGTACAGATACAAATGTACTATATACAGTAATACCTTGGATTGCAAGTAACTTGGTTTGAGAGCGTTTTGCAAGACAAGCAAAATTTTAAATATTTTTTTTACTTGATATACAAGCGACGTCTTGCAATACAAGTACTATAGTATGGCTTAAATTAAAAATCTCTGTACAAATTTTTGGGGGGGGGGATTTCGTTTTGATATAAGAGTGCTTTGGATTACAAGCACATTTCCGGAACGAATTATGCTCTCAATCCAAGGCATGACTGTACCTCCCTGCTGAGTATGTAGAAACCATGATCTTATTTTTTAATGGCTCCATTTTGCTTCCAAACTGATAGGTGCTCAGTCACCTGAGTTCACTATTGGAGGGAAGTTCAAAGATACTTCCAGGTAAATGTGAATAGGCATGCAGCCTATTCTTAGTACTCCCTTTTCCTTCTTGCTTGACCTAATGCAGTACCTCAGACAACTTCAGCACTATTTGAAATGGGCCTTGAAAATGTACCTGTGGTTTAGGCATCTTCCCCAATTTTCGGCCATGATCTCTCATCCAATGGAGTCACTCTCAAACCAAAGCAGGCTTTCTGCCTTTAACTTGCTCGCTCTAAATGAATAAATACAGCCTCAGGCACAACTCAACTGTCCTGCTAAGTGGCTAGCATTCTTCCCAGAGCCCATTACGTTCAGCTTCTGACCCTGACAACTCCAAAGTAGGGACTTTATTTTCTGAAAACAACCTTGTGCCCCTGAATCACTTAGGCTTTCACATGGCACAGCCTCACATTTCCCATCAAATCACCTAAATATCTCAGTGGCCCAGAGTTAGTGCATATGACAGTATTCTGGACATTATTCTGTTTCCACTCAGCTTTAGAAAAGTGGATCATTTCATTTACAGTGTCCTGGTTTGCTGCATTCCCAGGAGACTTTTTCTTCTGTAATGTAGGATGACTTCCCTAATCCCTCAGGGTCCCTGCTATCTCTTCTTGGGACACCAACTTTGCCTTGATTGGAATTCTTGTCTTGTTTTCTGAGGTTTATTCTGCCTCAAGCTCCCTGACCTCTTGAGTCAGGGTTTCCACTGCATTTTTCAGTCTTTTAATTGTCTTGTCTCCCTGAATCTGAACTGTTGGGTCTTTGAGCTTCGTACCACAAATTCTTGGTGCTGGTTGTCTCCCGCTTTTCTAGCTCACAACGTTTCCTGTCTGCAAATGCTGCTGTGGTACAGTCCTCATTAGATGGAGTTTCAAACTAGTTTTAAAGATGTAAAGACACTCTGGACTTCAGGGACAAGCTCTCTACAAAGAAATGTCCCCACTGGGGTTACCTCTAGAGAAGCAAATACCAAAAGGACCTAATGGCTATCAAGCAGCTATAACTACAATACAGCGTAGACATACACACTAATCACTGGCTACTGTTTTTAGTTGCAGTGCCTAGCACGGTGCATTCCCAAGTCCTGCAAGGGGTGCTCACACACTAGAAGATTCAGTGTGGTCAAATGGCAATGCATCTACAGAGACACATTGCTTCTAGTGGGACAAGGGGTAGGGGAACCATGGTGGTGGATGCATAGACATTGATGGGGGACCTGCATTCACAAGCAGTTGCTTCTGCCCTATGCTGGCCCTACATCATCTCCTAGGCTGCAGCAGCTCTTCTTCAGCCTCAGTGGGTGGCCTGCACTTGTGCTTGTACAGAAGCCTCTGTATCATATATTTCTAATGCAGGAGGCATGTGAGTCTTATACAGTATAAAAAGAATGTATAGAGTAGAACAGAATTTTTCAACCTCAGTCATTCTAGGACTCCAGTGTGCAAGTGCATAGAATTGGGTTAAAGAGTGTAAACACTGCTTACCAATGCTTGCCCTGTATACTGTAGCACAGTATTGCTACAAAAAGTGGGAGTGGAACACAGATGGGGCTGCTGATGGCCCCAACATGCAGCACTTTACTTGCCAAGGCACTGTAAACCAAGAGCAAGCAGAGTAAATGTGTCAAACTGAGCATTTTGGCTATGATTTACTTCCCAGTAAATGTATTTAGGATTGACAAGCAAGAGGCAACATAAAAGCAACATGATGAAACCAGTTTAAATTCAAATAACATAAATAGTTGGTGTTTCTGATAAATAAGAATAATTCCTAGATATAGTAATAATTTTCCTCTAATAAATCCTTGTGTGTATGTGTATGTACATGTAAATAACCCAGGGCTGTTGACCATTGCTTTTTTAAATTACCTTTTTATTAACTCTCTTGATTCTTCCACCAATTTGCCAATGAATTGACCAGTTGATATAGTTATTGTATCTCAATTGTAGACTTTCCCCTTATAGTTTAATTTTTTTTTATAAAGTAATACAAAAATTGTATTTGAATTATTTATTTATTTGTTTGTTTATTCATTATTTTATTTTATTTGAGCACATTACCTGGATTATGGCAGCAATCCTATGCACACTTACCGGGGAGTAAGTCCCATTGAACACATTAAAACTTACTTCTGAGTAAACATGCACAGGATTGCACTGTAAGAGATGTACTTATTTTAAATCAAGGGGCAACTCCTGTTAAAAATCCATATTCCTAATCAGTTGATCATTGGCCTTTGCATTGTACCGCTAAATCAGTTATCAGTTCAGCCCTAGCACACATGAATTTTTTGTGTATCAGTGAATTATTTTTCTAAATGTTTATGTGCAGTTCCAAGGCTTCTCACAAGTGTTTCATCCAAAGTATTCAGTGCATAGAGATCTTCATTAGAATGGTTTGCACATAGAATGTTCTCTGCTGTGGAAGAGGAAACGAGAGAGAACATGGCATGGGGCAACTACACTAACCACCCCACCACTTCCTTTCTGTGTCTTCTTTTCCTCTGTGTAAATATCTTGCTCCTGTTTCTGAACCCTGCTTGTGCATGAAGCAACTCTTCTGAAGCAGCTAAACAACAATATTTGCTTCTGAGGATAACTCTCAGGTGGTTTGGAAAACAAGGTTCTCAAAAAAGAGTTGACCAAGGGTAATGGAAAGAGAGAGATGGGTTACCAGGGTCCTCTGATTAATGGGATAATGTATGTAAAATGCTTTGAAGACTCTAACAGGGCAGTCTGTGCATGTCTACTCATACATAAATCCCACTGATTTCAATGGGACTTACTTCTGAGTAACGGTGTATAGGCTTACAGCCTATAGTACTGTATAAATTCTTAAGTATTATAATTACTATTCTCTTAAAAAGCCATGACTAACTTAAGTTCCATTGATTTCAATAGATCTGCTCTAAGTATGACTCTATCTGGATCTAACCCCATGTTAGCAATGGCATACCAAACACTTCATCTGAACACCAGAAGAGCTCTTCCACGGGTCAGTTTCTCCCAGTGGTTGTGATATCTCTGAGAGCAACAGTCACGCTGATTCAGCAGACTTGTCACCCACAATCCACACAGGGAATGGGAGAAACCCCATTCTGATTCTTGTTCATCCATTCTGGAAGGGTCAGCAGGAGCAGCCATCGCAATCTACATATTAAGCCAGCTACAACTGACCCAAACAGGCATGTCTTCAACGAGGTACGGTACTTCCTGTTTCACGTCTTGCTTTGACACGACATACACAGAAAGCTAATGTCTGGAAGTGTCATAAAAACTTATCACAAAGATGATGTTTGCCATGCAAAGCAATGAAAAAGACAGAGCAACATGAACCATAAGGCCTGTGGCTTACGCTGGCTCAGCTTGTCTGAGCGTGGAAAGCTAAGCAGGGTCAGGCCTGGTTATTACTTGGATGGGAGACCCCTCCTCTAGTTTCCTGCATTGAGCAGGGGGTTGGACTCAATGGCCTTGCAGGCTCCTTCCAACTCTATGATCTATGAAATCTATGAAATTGTGGTCTCTTTTAATGTGAAATACATAATGTCACTATTGTTATTAAAAGTATTTATTTATTTACAGCATTTTTATCCCGCTCTTCAGCCAGAAAAGGCTCCCAGAGTGGCTTACAATGATTAATATTAGACAATTATTAAATTATTCCTGACCTGAAAGCATTTTCCTTCATGGCGGCAAAAAGCCGTGTAATTAAGTGTTACACTTGCAGTTTGATCGGGTTCTCATGATCACTGCAGCCCACTGTGGCTTATTTAATCCACAGAGGGTTGCAGTACATGCTGGCCGCCTTTTTGAATATTCAAGTCGCAGTGGGCAAACACTGTGGCTTACCGTGTCATGCGAACCCACTGACTAGGTTCACACGACATGCTAAGCCATGGTGGTTTATAAGCCACTGTGGCTTAGTGTGTCGTCCAAATACAGAATGCTTCCTGCAAGATGGTTTAGGAGCCACCCTGGGATGGCTTCTAAACCACCCTGCAAAGCTTGCTCTAGGACAGTGTTCTCCAACCTTGGGCCCCCAGATGTTTTTGGCCTACAACTCCCAGCATGCCCCAGCCAGCGTAGCTGGCTGGGGCATGCTGGGAGTTGTAGGCCAAAAACATCTGGGGGCCCAAGGTTGGAGAACACTGTTCTAGGAGTAGAAAACATTATGTGGCTTAGCGTGTCGTCTGGACCTGAACGACACGCTAAGTCACGGTCAGGCCAAACAGGTTGCCACTCTGGCCAAGAAGGGTTGCCATTCTGGCCAAGGGGCTCTGGCCAATGACAGCCACCAAAGTGCCCAAGCAGCACTTGGCTCAGCTGTCACCAACTTTCCCCCCACACTCCTGCCGAGACTGGGGTGACTTATAAACCACCACAAGTAGCCATGCTTTAGGGTTTAGCTTTAGGGCTTAGCATGCCTAGAGGGCCTTAGTGTGTCGTCTGAATCCAGACGCTACGCTAAGCCACAGTCAAGCCCCTTTGGTTACGGAGTCCCTTGGAGAGAGTGGCAAAACAGGGTGGCCGCTCTGGCCAAGGGGCTCTGGGTGATGACAGCTGCCAAAGTGGCCAAGCAGCACTTAGCCATCCAGCCTCGCCTCCACGACAGGAAAGTCTCTCACTAGTCTGGTTGGGAGGGAGCCTTCCTGCTCGTTCGTCCCACCCACTCCTTCCCCCTTCTCCCCAGCGCCCTTTGACAGCATCGCTGGAGGGAAGGGGGGAGGGGGACAAGAACCAGCCCCTCTACTTGTCTTATGTAGGAGTAAGCCCAGCAAAGGGGAGTGTTTCAAATTGCTGCTGGAGAAGCAGCCGAAAGCAGCCTGAAAGGCTTTCCCCATACATGCCCTCTCTGATAGATTGCACATTGTATGTTTTTTGAGAGCTGCCTGTGTTGATGGCATATTCTCCAGGGATCATGTGACCTTCTTGAAAACAGATGCTGCTTTGCCTCATTGACTTTGCAGCACAGTCCACTGGTTCTAGCATACTAAAGTCCTACAAATTCTCAAGTAGCACCATAATATTTCAGAGATACATGTTGGGACTTCTGTCCCAACCTACTGTTTTGTGTTTCCCAGCAAAGAACAAGGTCATATCATACACTTGACAATGTCTTGTGTCCAAACAAAGAGTTGGGCAGACATGATAGTATTCCACTAACTGAGGTCATTCCCATAGAGGTTTGGGTACATGGTTTGGGATGGCCCAAAGCTTATTGTGGGATACACACCTCCACTTCCATATTCATTTCTGCATACATTGGGTATTATTTGCATGCAGGTGCCATAATTTAAAGTGTCTTGCACCCCAACAAAATGTTGGACTAGATGCAAAGTTGTGGCATCTCGTAGGGACTTGCACACTTGGCAGTCTCTTGTGCCTGAACAAAGCATAGGTAATAAGTATGTTTTTTCCCCTGTTTTAATCTTTCGGGCATTTTGTACTTTTGCACAATGTTAATAAGACCTTGATAATATTTTTGGATAGGACTTGGAAAACAGGACAATATTGCTCTTGGAGACTTCACCCCTATTGTCTCAGTGTTCTTCTTTTGAAGGGTGAGAATTATACTTTGTATTGTATTGTATTGTATTTATATAATTGTTGTTTCAAATGCAATACTTTCAATATTTTGATTGTAAGACAATTTGTATTATAGAATTTCTGACCAATATAAGAGAAGAACCATATCAACTGTATTACACTGTGAAGAATATTATTGTGTACATTCTGATGAAGGTATTGAAACAAGTGGTTAGCCGGCATTCTTGTAATTTGCACTTGTACTGTTATCAATGTATTTTTATTTTCAAAGCACAATACAGTTCTAGCATTCTTTTTGATTTGCACTTGTATGGTTATCAGTATATTATCATTCTCAAAGTACAATACCAGTACTCCTTTTGCAAATTACAGCATCACATCAACACTCTTGTATTCCATATGTTTGTTGGCATTTTAAATATCACTCCTTTTCTGGCTCTGGTGCTGTGTGCACTTTTGTATCTTATCTTCTGAACAAAGCATTGGGTCAGATGTGATGGTATGCCAGCTGGTAGAGGACACTGTCCTGGAGGTTTGGGGGTATGGTTTGGGTCGGGATGGCCCAAAGCTTATTGTGGGGTGTACACCTCCAGTTCCATATTCACCGATACATACTTTGGGTATTATTGGCATCTGGTGCAATGGTTGACAGTGTCATGTGCCCCAACAAAGATTTGGGCTGGACACAATGCGTTGGTGCCTCGTAGAGACCACTCTCCCTGAGGTTTGGGTATATTATTTGGGATGTCCCAAAGCTTCGTTTCATGGTGTACACACCCCAGTTCCTCATCCATGTTTGAGTTTATTAGGTATTATTAGCATCGGGGCCGGAGTTGGGCTGGACACAATGTTGTGTCACCTTGTAAAGGCCACTTGTAAAGGTTTGAGTGTATGATTTGGGCAGGACAAAAGCTTATTGCAGGGTGCATATCCCCAGTTCTTTATTCATTTTTAAGTACACTGAGTATTTTTGGCATAGGGGTGCCATGTTTATCAGTGTCTTGTACCCCAACAAAATGTTGGGCCAGACACAAGTCTGTGGCATCTTATAGAAGCTACTAGCTTGGATGTTTGGGTATATAAATTTGGGGTAGTCCAAAGCATGGTTTGGGGTGCACACCACTAGTTCCTTATTTAGACATACCGTATTTTCCCTATTATTGGCATGGTGGCAGTACACTTGATTGTGTCTGGTGCCCAAATAAACCACTGGGCCAGAAGCAACTCATAGAGGACACTGTACTGGAGAGGTGGGTGACCACACAAAACATGCATTCTGGGCCTTGTATTCCACCCCTGCTGGAGCTACTTTAAGCAAGTTGCTTCACCTTGCTGCATAGCAGGGCTGGCCTGGGGTAAGATTGATATACATTGTGATTACACACAAAACCACATGATTGTACCACCTATTTTTCCTCTTTGGGCATGCAGACCTTGCTAAAAATCACTTTCAGACTCACTTTCAGCCTTACTCATCACATGCCCTGGCTTGTGGACTAAAACATAGAATAACACATTTGTTGGTCTCCTGCCCTGCAGGGGGTATTGCTTACTGGGAACCATATCAGAAATGTTTAATATGGGTCAGTCTATAAGTGTGTCAAGTTTCATAATTTTAACCCACAGTCCGTGATTTTAGGCTTAATCATCCACTAACTCAGAACATTCCAGAGAAATCTCCAGCCATTAACATTATTTTGCCTGTCAAGAGATGTGGCCAGGCCAGCATTCAAAACAATACTTATTTTGTCTGGAGTGGCTGACTTCAGGAGTGGTGAACTGCTGATGCTGTATCCCATTTTCTGTATTGTTTTTAGCATTTGAATCCTGTTTTTTGGATAGTGATTTTATAGTTAGTTTATATAGCTTTATGGAATTGTTTTAATGTTCTGTACAATGCCTCAAGCATCCATTGGTAGACAGGCAACTCATCCATTCAAAAAAATAAATTAATAAATATTCTCCTGCCCTCCCACCCTCAAAGCATTTGTTCTACTTCATAGCCCAATCAAGACATACAAAATCTTGGAGGGGCTAGAGGAAAGGAGTTAGACAAGGGGCAGCATCTGCTTGCATTTACAGTCCCTCATGTCTCCGGACCAGGCCTGAGCAAAGACATTTTTCTGCTTTAGGTGAAGAACAAGATGGCATCCCAAATTCCATGTATGGAAGCCAACAAGACTGGTTGTTGAATCTTACTTCAACCCTGGTAATGGGACAGCATCATCCACTGCACCTGAGGGCAACAGGCTAGTTTAGGGGGTGCAGAGCAAGCTGTGCCGCATACACGGATCTGTTTTCCAACACTCACCATCACTTCCCACCCCCCCCCAGCATCTGCCAGCTGAGGCAGCCGCCACACTCTGACTGGGTTCAGACAACACGATAACTCACATTCAAGGATTGAGTATGGGATGAGTGTTGGTTGTCATTGAACAATGGGCTGCTGTTGAACCATGAGTTATCATGTTGTCTGAACCCAGCTGAGATAAACTGTTGTGAACAACCCACAGTTCACAACTGAACAACAAACCGTGGGTTCTCTCCATGGGTTGTTCGTGGTTAACAAACCATGGCTTGTTAGCACAGCTGGGTAAAGACAACATGATAACCCAAGTTTCAACAACAACCCATGATTCAACAACAACCCATACTCAACCCTTGAGTGTGGGTTATCATGTTGTTTGAACCCAATCTCTGCCTAATGGTAGAGCCAGTCATGCTCTAGGCTGAGTTTTCCGCCTTGCACTTTGATTTAGGTTTCCTTTTCTCCTCAAGTTAGTACTCATTACAGTATTTCAAGCCAGGGTCCCAGCAGCAGCTTCTGATTGTGCAATGTGTAGATTGAGAAGATATTAAATGGACAAGGAGGCGGAATTATAAACAAAAAGGAGATGAAAATGATTAACAAGGAATTGCAAGATCAAGTGATGACATTTTCAGAGGAATTCCTACATCCTTTCTGGTTTATATAATCAAAACACTCAATTTTTAAAATAAAGAAATATAAACATATTCTAAAGATGTGTGTGTGGGTGTGTGAATTTTAAGGCAATGAAATGGATGTTTACTGTATTTGTTTGTATTTGTTAAAACAATTTTCTTTGGTACTTTGCTCTCCTGCAAATATTCTAATCAACAAGATAACATGCTGTCCTATTTGAATGCTATATTAAAAGTCTGTGTCTTCCAAAATAAATAAATAAATGCTCTCCTGCATACATATTCTGCTAAGTTAATAATGCAGAATCTTTATGCAGGAGAACTTTTCTTTTTGTATACACAGACTTCATAGCAATATTCCAATTTTTAAATAATAAAAAACCCCAAGCAGGCTTTCATTCAAAGACAAAGTCCCCATCTAATGATCCTCCTGGGCACCAGAACATCTGCTGCTTCTGTGATCCAGAACTTCCCCACACTGAACAGATGATCAGCACCATCAACTCTTGTTGATCACCTGTTTGGAGAAGGAAGAGGGCTAAGGGGATGTCTGGATTAAATCACCCACACCTCAAACTGGCTATTAGTGCTGTGAGAACTGCCAATGCTCATTACATAGGGGGAGCATAGTTCATGCTCACCCCTAATTCTTGATGTGGGGGATTCCTCCCCCCCCCCAAAAAAATCAACACCCTTATACACATGCGAAAGGTGGATCCAGCAAGGGTGATGCTGGTCTTCGTGGTCTTGTGCATCACACAAATGGGCTCTGCACCTGTGCAAAGCCTCGTTTGAGAAACTTCTCTAGCTGAGGAATTTGGGCGGGAACCCCTCCCCCACCATCCTAGTGTATATGTCCCTAGTGGGTTCCCACCAGTTCCCTCAGTTCCTCTTCGACTGCCATTGTGGTTGCCTCGGGAGGAGCTTCTCTCGTTGTTAGTGACTTTGTTGGCTACCTTTTCCTGCCATTTCCTGTCATCACCAAGTTTCTCACGAGGGTGCACCTGGAGAACATGGACTGCATCCTAATTGCTCCCTGGTGGCTGCGGCAAGCATGGTTTGCCCTGCTTCTTCACAGGTGCCGGGCAGAGTACCTTTGCCTTCCATTGGCACCGAACCTCAGGATCCAGGTCGGATTCAATATGCTAACCTCAACACGCTTCACCTCACGGCATGGATATGATGGGCTTGCTACTGGCATCCATACAGACCATTTTGAATGCAGCTTGGAAGCCAGCTACAAAAAGTCTTATTCCGCAAAGTGGAAAGAACTTTCAGCCTTTATGCATACCATCCAAGTTGACCCTGTTACCTGTCCCATTCATCATGTTTTGGAATTCTTGCTGACACCCTCAGACTGGGGGTTGAAGCTGTCCTCTCTGTGAGTATACCTAGCAGCAATCTCTGATTTCCATGTGCCTTTGGATGGATTCTCAGTCTTCTCTCACCCTCTAGCCCAGGGCTCTCCAACCTTGGGTCCCCAGATGTTGCTGTCTACAGCTCCCAGCATACCCAGCCAGCATGGCTAATGGCAAGGGATTCTGGGAGCTGTAGGCCTGCAACATCTGGGGACCCAAGGTTGGAGAGCCCAGCTCTAGCCCAACAATTTCTCTGCAGCATCCGCAGTCTTGCTCCACCAGTCCATGTGCCGGTACTGCAATAGAGACTGTCAGTGGTGCTCAAGGCGCTTACTGCTAAGCCATTCAAACCGCTCACAACCGTGGATTTCCAGCTCCTTTCATGGAAGGTAGAGTTTTTAGTGGCAATTACATCTGTCCACTGATCTAGCGAATTTTGTGCACTTAGAGTTGACCCTCCCTATTTGACCTTTCATAGGGACAAAGTGGTTCTGAGTCCTGATTTGGCGTTTCTTCCAAAGGCGGTTTCAAGTTTACACCTGAATCAGGACATTGTCCTTCCTGCTTCCCCCCCACCCTCCTTCCTCTCCATTGGAATCAACATTGCATACCCGTGACATTCAGAGAGACCTGGCCTTCTATAAATCCTGTACCAAATCGTTCTGTCAATCGCGCAGCAGCTCTTCTTGTGTTATGGAGGAAAGTGCAAGGGCTTGCCAGTATCATCTCAATGCTTTGCCTCAGGGATAGTACAAGTTACTGCTCTAGCTTATGAGCTAGCTGAACTGGAACTTACTGGTAAAGTGTCCACTCATTCTCCCAGAGGTATGGCAAGGTCCGTAGCTTTTGGATGAGGTGTTCTGTTGCTGGACTTATGCTGCGCTGTGACGTGGTTGACCTTCGACCTTCATCAAGCACTACAGGCTGGATGTTCAGGCCCATGCAGATTGCTCTTTTGGCCAGGCTGTCCTTTCTTTGATGTTGCAGTGATGACACTGACCCACCTCCAGTAAGTCAGCTTGCTAATCACCCATATGTGTGATGCACAGAGACCACGAAGAAGAAAGACAGGTTGCTTACTTGTAATTGTGGCTCTTCCAGTGGTCATCATCTGTGCATTCATACAACCCACCCACCATCCCCGCTTTGGTGTCACTATCGAGTTCAGTGCTGGTACCGTAAATGGGAACTTCTCAGTGTCGATGTTGCTTTCTATATAGATGTTGATACTGAGCTTTCTCTCGGTTCTGAGGCCACAATAGGCAGTCTCAAGGGAACTGAGGGAATAGGCAGGAACCTGTTAAGGACATGCATGCTAGGATGGTGGGGGAGGGGTTCCAGCCTAAATTCCTCAGCTAGAGAAGTTTCCCGAACAGAGCCCATATGTGTGAATGCACAGATGATCACCCGAAGAACTAACTAGAGTTACAGGTAAGCAACCACCTGTCTTTCCCATGTTCTGATTGCCCTTGCTGATTGGGGCAAACATTTCTAAAAGGGTGTGTAATCGTTGAAAATATAATCTCTCTTTAGATTAGGGGTGCAGAAATAATCTTTCGTGGAGGGCCAAATTGCCCCCTCCCTACCAGGCCGTCTGCAGGCTGGACATAGTTGTGGCCAGGGATGGCATTCCCACCTAACCCCCTTTCACTTTCTGTGTGTTGAAGAGAAGCATGGAGTTAGGATATCATAGAGTTGGAAGGGGCCCACAAGGCCATTGAGTCCAACCCCCTGCTCAATGCAGGAAACTAGAGGGGTCTCCCATCCAAGTAATAACCAGGCCTGACCCTGCTTAGCTTTCCACGTTCAGACAAGCTGAGCCAGCGTGAGACACAGGCCTGTATCTGTGCCTCTCTCAGCATAGAGAAAGCGACTTAGTTGGCGCTGGGCGGAGCAGCTGCTCCCAGCACTGGCTGAATCTCCAGGTGTGCATGCTGCTTGTTGGGGGGGGGGATCCTCCTGCCCCCCTTGAGGATTCCAAGGAAGCTTCACGGGTCAGATTGGGGAGCCCAATGGGCAGTGGCGTGTTGTAAATTTTGAAGTGCATGCACTCATAGCCATGCCTCCAGGGAGAGTCCAAAATTGCAGGCAGCTGTGTTGATCCATATCAGCAAACCATTTCTAGTAGTTCTCATTTCCACCAGAAGCAGGTCTTTCCTAAGGCTAATGGGTCTTAATTGCCTATTCAAGACCAAGCCAATATATTGTTGTTGTGAAAATTCATTTCCCCATAGCTTCTGTGCAGATTGAAGCTAAGCTCAGAGGGAACTGAGGCAGGTCACAGAAGATGTTAACATCCCTGCAAAAAAAAATTTTTTAAGTGCCAGTGCTGCATCCCTGTGAGCCCTGGCTCCACTACACCACTTCCCGTGGGCTGCCTTAGGCCTGTGGGCTCAGGGTTCTGCACCCCTGCTATATACTAACCCCCAAACTGACATGTCAAACGATTGCTTTCCTACTTGCCCAGCTCCTGCTTCCAATGCTGGGCAAACACACACTTGATGTTAGCTCCGTCCTTCATTGTGAATAGCTATTTTTCTATCACCCTGTCAACAAATCTCATCCTTCACTCAGTTTGAGAAGCTTACAAAGAATACTTTAGCCTTAGGGGGTGGCCTCCTTGCTTTATTGTCTCCTGTTTGCAGTTCTTCCAGATCTCTGAATATGAGAAGCTTTTGCCTCATTGCTATGCATCTGGATGCTTTATCCCAAATGATGCTGTCAGAGAAGCATCAGGAGGAATCCAGCTGTGATAAAAACATTGGTTTGACTAAATTATCTGTCCCCGTCTGGAGAAAGTTTCTGCGATACTAAGAATCACCGCTTCAAACTGGGTAGGAAAGCTGGTGCTCCAGCCAGCATGGCCAATGGCCAGGGATGATGATGATGATGATGATGATGATGATGATGATGATGATGATGATTGGATAATTAAATTGCAGTCAAAACCTATGGCTCATGTTTCACCAGGTAGTTGGGTGAAATGGTTAAGATCACTGGTATCTTCTAGGGTGGATTCCCTGGAAGATACTCATTGAATAATTAACAGAGCCCCAACAGGAAGTGGGCGTAGCTATCAGCTCTTCCTCTTTCTCCTGGGATTCTTAGTGAGTGTGGCACCACCAGTTGTTGCCTCCACGTTCTTCTAGCAGCAGCATGTAACCAGAGTTGCTGGTCTGAACTCCACAAGTTCAGACCCCAAGTATTTCCAAATGAACTGTAACCAACTGTAAGAAATGCTTTTAAGCCTGCATGAATGAAACTGCATAATCTGAGTGAGTAAATGTTACTTTTAACTTTAACAAGACTGTGTCTCTGATTATTGTTCTGAGGGAGAGAAAAGGGGGCAAAACCAGGGAAATCCAGTCTGCCTTAAAGCATCCTGGATTGCCAAATGCTAACTGGCTAACACTAGCCAAATCTAAGCTTCTTTTAAGCTGGAAAGGGACTCTACTCTGCTGATCTCACTAACGTGAGATAGGAAAGATATTACTCCACAATATATCCTCTCCTAGCATCTTTTTCAAGTCCCAACAACAACTACTACTACTACTACTATTATTATTATTATTATTATTATTATTATTATTATTATTATTATTATTAACATTTATTTATCACCCATCTGGCCGGCAAACCGGCCACCCTGGGCGATGTACATAAGATAAAAACAGGATAAAATACATTTAAAACAGTATAAAATTTTAAAATCTTAGCCCACCCCATATTCCCGCCTGAACAGCCAAGTTTTTAGTGAGTGGCGGAAGCTCAGCAGAGAGGGCGCATGGCAGAGGTCACTCGGGAGTACGGGGGCCTCCATAGAAAAGGCCCTCTTCCTAGTCCCCACCAGTCTAGCTGCTCTGGCTGAAGGGACAAGGAGAAGGCTGTCTGTGGCAGATCTTGTTGAGCGGCCTACTTGGTGTTGCTGGAGACGCTCCTTGAGATAGACTGGACCAGAGCTGTATAGGGTTTTAAAGGTCAAAACCAACACTTTGAATTCGGCTCGGCAAGCAACTGGTAGCCAGTGCAGCTTCTTGAGCACTGGAGTGATGTGATGCCGCCGCCGGCTGCCTTTAACCAGGCGAGCCACCACGTTCTGTACCAGCTGTAGCTTCCGAACCGTCTTCCAGGGTAACCCCACGTAGAGCACATTACAGTAGTCTAGGCGAGAGGAGACCAAGGCATGAACCACTGATGGGAGCAGGTGATTAGGAAGGTAGGGGCGCAGCTGCTGTATCAGATGAAGTTGATACAGCGCTGCCCGGCTCACAGCTAACACCTGAGCCTCCATGGACAGCTGGGAGTCTAGAATGACCCCCAAGCTGCGGACTTGGTCCTTCAGGGGTAGATGTACCCCATTCAGCACCAGGTCAATATCCCCTTTATGGGAGTTGCACTCCAAAACATCTGGAGGGCATTGGGTTGCCAACCCCTATAATATAAGATTGGTCCAACAGAGCAGCTCCTGGGTCTGATTTTATTATAGACAAGTGGAACACTGAACACACAACAAAACCTGTACCTTCAGCCCTGCCCTCTTCCAGGGTATTCCATTCCATTCTATTCCCCACTCCCCTACGGTTTTCCATTTTTTTGCTACAAGTCAGCCAGCATTCTGTCCCCACGGAGAATGCTCAGTTGCCACTGAACTGTTTTGGAGGTATTTTCCTGCCTTTACGTGGTGAGGTTGTGGTGAGTACATATATATATGTACTTCTGCAAACCTTGAAGTTTCCCCAAGCCTGCTGCTACTCTCTTTTGTGCATAGGTGGTGCTGACTTGGCTTCATAAAGCTGGGCATTGAGAAAACTGAGATCGCTATTAGTATTGTAACGCATGTGCGCCCGCACCCCACTCCCGAGTGGTGGGACATTTCAGGGGTTTCAGCACCTGCTCAGGATTCAGTTTCCTTAGAAGGCAGTCACTGGTGACTTCTGGCATTTCTGTGGTATAAAGTTCATTTATACTTATAGTGAAGGGAGGGATGGGGTTACCCGGGCTCCCAGCAATGTAGGCAGGGACAAACAATTACCGAAGTAGGCTGCCGCCACCACTCCTTATGTCCACTTCAGGCTGAGCCAGGGGACGCTCAGACCTTGCAGGACCCTCTTGAGGCTTAGGGAATAGGGATTCAAACCACCGCCCTTTATTGCCTAGCCTCAAGCCTAAAATGTTAAACAGTAGCAATTAATTGAGCAGAAGGCTCTGAATTTAGTACCAAGGTTTGCTTGGAAAGAAGCACACACAACACTTGAAATAGGTGTTAAGTTTATTTACAGTGGGGGATGGGGAATAAAAGGCATACAAGAGCCAGAGTACATCTGGAAACAATACTCCAGGCAACAAATAAGAAATAAGAGCCAGTGTGGTGTAGTGGTGAGAGTGTTGGACTGAGACTCGGGAGATCCGGGTTCTAGTCCCCGCTCGGCCATGAAACTCACTGGGTGACTTTGGGCCAGTCACTGACTCTCAGCCTAATTTACCTCACAGGGTTGTTGTGAGGATAAAACGGAGAGGAGGAGGAGGAGGAGGAGGAGGAGGACTATGTAAGTCGCCTTGGGTTCCTCTCAGGAAAAAAGCCGGGGTATAAATATAATAAAATAAATAAAAAATAAAATAAAAATAAAAGTTACCTAGACCTGCCCTTTACGTTACCTAAGCACAGGTCTTCAAATAGGACAGGGCCCAAACCATGATCCTGGGAATCACAAGCTAAAAGCAAGCTGCAAAATGAAGATGAGGATGAAGACAAATGGTAGCCAAATGGTAGCTGTAGGGCCCTTCCTTCTTTTATACTCAAAAGCCTTTGACAAATATGAGGTGAGCCTCCTTAGCCAATCACTAGCTGGCTGAATAGTTCTCCCAGGCTGTCCCGTGGAGGGGGGAGGTAGAAAGTTATCATGGAAACCCAGCTGAAATCATTCAGTCCAATTGGCAAGAGTCCTGCCTTGAAGCCAGGACAGCGCAAGATAACACACACAGGTGGATTAACAAGTGCGTGCAGGCCCATCTTCACAAAATGGAGTGAGTTTTTGCAGGCAGCTAGATCGCAAAAAGAAAATGGATTTCTTGACACACATATATACAGTCTTCTGAGGACAAGCGTTTGGGGTCCTGGTCCATGACAAGAGGACCAGCATATCTGAAGCTACTGATGCTTCTGGACTCTGCTGCAGATCATAAGCACTATTTCCCCTTTCAGTGCCCCTCTTCTTACATGTCCTGGTTTTTTTTTAGACTTGGAGCCTGTGGGCAGGGGCTTCTGTTTTCTATTTCTGTACAGCATCTAGCACATATTACACACTTTTATAAATAACAGGTGTATCCCTGTGGGGCTTTTGCGGGGCT
The DNA here is from genome assembly GCA_021292165.1 of Shinisaurus crocodilurus. Classification (NCBI taxonomy): domain Eukaryota; kingdom Metazoa; phylum Chordata; class Lepidosauria; order Squamata; family Shinisauridae; genus Shinisaurus; species Shinisaurus crocodilurus. The sequence continues at coordinate 204,661,258 of CM037876.1, read as the reverse complement.
GCTTGACCCGAAAAAAATCCCATGATTCCTCCATGGCCCGGTAATAAAGATCAGACTCACCCATTACTTTATTCCCAGCTCCTTCTATTGTTCACTGCACTATCTTTACAAGCCCATGACAGCACTGCACCCTCATCAGTGCTTTTTTTCTGGAGAAAAGGGTACCGGAACTCTTGGATTACATTTCCTCGGGAGTAGATGGCGATTACCGGTAAATTGTAATGCAATTAATAGAAGAAAAGGTGCTGGAACTCAGTTCCGGTGAGTTCCACCAGAAAAAAAGCCCTGACCCTCATAAACCTTGTTGTTCCCTCCCCACAAAGTTCACTGTTGCATCTTCCCCTCAGACCCCAGCCCAGGTAGTCTTCTATGTCTGACACTTCTCTCCAGTCAGGTTCTTGCTTGGTCCTCTATTCTTCTTCCACCTCTTTGGGCTCCGGAGAGCTGGCCTCCACACACCTCCAGGTGTCCCATTCCTGGAAATACAGACCCATCCTCCTCTTCCTCCCTATCTCACTCCACTGACTCTTTCATGCTCTTCTCCACCTCTCCTCTGCCCCCTCCCTTCTCTTTCTTTTATCCTTTGGATCCAGTAGTCCCACTCTCTGTGGTGTGGCTTGCGTGATCTGGCCTGTACAATTTCACTAAGTGGTCTCTCCCAAAGCTCTCCCTTATCACTTTCCCCCAACTCCCTTGAGTTCAGCCCCTCATTATTTATTTGAAACCTTTCTAGACTGCCCTTCATCCAGTTCAATTCCAGGGTGGTGTGCAACAACATATATGTAATAACTTATTTATACAGTATCAATAATAAAAAAAGATTTTTAAAACCATCAATGAAACCCGTTGTGCAGGCTAAAACTTAGACAAGTTTACGGTAAATGCCTGGGTAAATAAACCCTTTTTAGCCTGATGCCAAAAGGACAGCAATGTGGGTGCCAGGCAAGCCCCCCAAAATTCTGCTTGTTTCTGGGCTTTGATTATTATAGTCATGTTTTTAACTGCTTTATTGTAATGGGATGTTACTGTTGTTTTATTGGTAATGGTATTATTGTTTGTAAGCTGCTCTGTGTTCCCACGTTGGGAGGACGGACATGGTATAAGGACTGTAAATAAATAGATAAGTACCGTAGGTAGACAGATAGAAAGATAGGTAGGGCATTCCAAAACCGGGATGCCACCGCTGAAAAAGCCTTCTCCCTTGTGGTTGAATAACACACTACTACAGATAGCAAAGGCAACTGGAGAAGGGCTTCAGCAGGTCTTTAAGACACTGCAGGAAGAGGTGCCCATTCAAGTATTTGGATCCCAAGCTGTTTAGGGCTTTAAAGGTAAATACCTACCCCTTGCATCAAGTCTGGAAGCAAACAGGCAGCCAATGAAGTTCTTTCAAAATTGCTGTAATATGAGTAAACTTGGTTGTACCAGTAAGAATTCTGGCAGCCATATTCTTTACTAACTGAAGCTTTTGAGTCATCTTCAAGGGCAGCTCCTCATATAATGCACGGCAGTAATCCAACCAGGAGGTTACCAGAGCATTGATCACCACCATGGCCAGACTATCCCTGTCCAGGAATGGTGGCAGCTGGCAAATCAGCCAAAGTTCGTAAAAGGCACTTCATGCCACTTGGGCCTGTAGCAACGAAACAGGATCTGAGTGCACTCCCAAGCTGCAAAGCAGGTTGCAGTGGCGAAGAGGAGCAACTCCAGGGTGGGCTTTTGTCAGTAGGACCCTCCTGGGGTGTGGTCCCTCAGCAGGCACCCAACCATGCCTACCGTTGACGATGGCCCTGGTTGAGTGTCATCAGCATAGCAATGGCACCTTGCTCATCGGGGCAGATGAGCACTCTAGATCCCACTAAACCTTGCTCACAAGGTGATGATGAGAAACCAGCACTTCCAGCCCCACAGTAAGGCCTCTCCATATGAAACATTGGGATATTATACCCTTCAAAACGGCTCCTTGCTAATCCTTTTGAATTAACCTAGAAGTCCAATAAAAAGGAAAATTCTGAAAATGATAGTACATTTGCTGAGAACAGCCCAAATAATAATTGTTACATTCCAGAAAGTAATAAATTAGCTCATTTGGAGTGATAGGTTCATAAAGTATGGGCGCTTCTAATAATAGGTAAGCTTTCTCTTCCGGTTAGCGTGACCATAACATTAAAAGATACACTTCTGCATTTTACTGGTTACTAGGAAATGTCATGCAAATCATCTATAAACGAAGGACGTTCTCTGGAACTCCCTGCCGAGGGAGACTAGGTTGGCTCCCGCTCTGTGGTCCTTCTGCAGGCAGGCAAAGGCCTTTTTATTTAGGCAGGCCTTCGTCATTGAGACTGATTTGTGGCTGAAGATTTAAATTGGTTAGTGCGGTTTATTTCTTTCATTATTGTGTTTTTAATCTAGTTGTTTTTATGTTATATATTAATTTTCTGTTTTTAATCTGGTTTTTATCATTAGCCACCTTTTTTGGCAGAAAGGCAGGATAGAAATAAAATTAAAAATTAAAAAAATCCTTGGTATTTATTTGTACTCTCTTATATTTGTGTTTGTGTGGATATTTGGTTTTGTTTAACAATAAAACAGGCCAAACAAAATCTCACTGAGGTTTGCAGCTTGCCAGGGGAGAACTGATCACCATCCGAACACACCAGCACAAAGAAGGTGCCGATCAGTTCTCTGGGTTGGTACTTTTACTACCCAGTCCTATAAATATTAGAAATAAATCCCAATGAGGCTTGCTCAGCAATAAGTGCATATAAACTTGTTCTATCAGAAACAACTAGAAGCATCAGATTGTAGATTAAGTCTCCCACAAGTGTCTATAAGGTTCAAAGGCCAGTCAAGCAATATGTTCAGTGTTTCAGAAAGTCACTAATTAATTATCACTGGGATGGAGCAACACATTAGCTTGATGCCTGGCAGACAGGGCTGCTCCAAGTCATATGGCTGCCTGAGGCAAAGTACAAGATGGCACCCTCCTTCATGCCCCAAATTCCACATAGAAAAGCCAACTGGACTGGCAGTTGAATCTTACTTCAGTACTGGCAATGGGATGGCATCTTCCACTGCAACTGATGGCAGAAGGCTTGCTTAGGGGATGCAGGGTAGGCCACATGGGACAGACAGTTCTGTCCTCCAACCTCTTACCACCTCTCCCAGCCCCCCCCCCCCCCCAAGCATCTGCTGCCTGAGACAGCTGCCTCACTCTGCCTCATGGTAGAACCGGCCCTGCTGGCAGATATACTGATAACAAATCATGTGGAACTCTTCAGATTTCTGTGCCAAGGGCTGTCATGTGCAGAGTGGGTATTGAGTGACATTGATATTAGTAATGAAGAAAATGCTAAAAGAAAGTGTCCTTGCAGAGACAATGTTGGACCGGTAGAAGACAGATAGTTCTGTTTAATCCTTTGGCAGCCAATAACTTACAAACAAGCTTTGTTTTCAGCGGGCACCAGCCACACTGTGCTCCCTGCATCAGCAGCACCAAAGCAACTTATCTTCCTTTGGCTTGGGGATACCATTGTTGGAGTAAGGTCCTGGGAACTGGAGCTTTTATGGACATTTTGGAAAGAAAATGTGTATTTAATCTGGAGTATGCCCTTGAGTAGCTGTTCACCCGTTCATGAACAGCTATCGCCATTTTTGTAATCATACCAATACCTCCTAAAATTGTCCCCTAATGCTCCAGAATAGCCTTCCCCAATCTGGCGCCCTGCAGTTTTGGACTGCAACACCCAGCATTCCTGACCATTGACCATTGTGGCTGGGGCTGATGGGAGCTGAAGTCCAAAACATCTGGAGGGCACCAGGTTGGCGAAGCCTGCTCCAGAAATATGTGATGGTTAAACAAAAATGAACGTTGAGTGCAACTACAAAGTTGACTGCATTCAGCTTAGGGGACATTTCTCAATGTCAGTCAATTTCATGGCATGCATAAAGCGAGACATGCATACACAGAGACACGAGTCCTCTGTGTATGCATTGCAAAATAGCATACAGACATCACTGTCTAAAAAAATGAAAAATGGTTTGTATCTGTGAGAGATCTAAGTGCAGTTCCCATGTCACGAAATAAAAGGCCTCACGACACAAAGCCATTTCATGCCTTCGCCTCCCAAGGCTTAAAAATCCAGCCATACTTTCAAAGCTTTATTTACATCCATTTAGTTCACCTTGCAGCAACAGAGCCTACCAAATGACAGGATTAAATGAGGACTGAATCATTTAAGCTCATGTGACTACCACTGTTGCAAAATGCATTTAAGACATTTCGCAGCTCAAGGCAATGATATGGGATCAGGCTGCGGGTAGGTTCTGTATGGTAGGTGGCTCTATGAAGTACAACTGTGGCCTGACAAAAGTCATCCCCAAATCAGCGCTGTAAAGGATTGGTAGAAACGTAGGTGACAGGATAGGTGGAAGAGGAGCATCTGGACTTGGATGGGGATGAGGATCAGACTGAACAGCTGGGTGGTTCGTATTACTCGCCACCTTCAAACATCTTCTTCCTGCCCTCCATTCCAGACTTTTCCTCAATGTTCTTCCTCCAGTCACCCACGTCACGCAGATCCTTCTCCTATGGGAGGAAGAAGAGAAACGTTCAAGCTTGGTCCATGTCCTCAACAGGACTCATATACAGTTGACACCCACTTGCTTTTTCTCACACAGCCCTCGCTTGACAGAGAAAACGCCATGATCGCTTATGTATTTGACCATTCGGTGGGCCAGTTAATCAGCGTTGGCTTAGAAGCTCTCCATCAGATCAACAGATCAAGGTTGATGAACAAATAACAAAAGAGCATAATGTTCCACAGAAAGCTGGTGGGACTGTAGGAAGAAGTGAAAATTGATTACACTGCTGAGGACATTTCAGAATCTTGGGTACTGTGATCAGAAAGCCCTGGAAGTTTTCTGACTGTACCATTTTTGCAGTCACCTAGTTCTTGGAAAAGTTGAATGCCTTCTCTGATGCCTGTCAACTTCCATTTGATTTATGATGCCATTTTTTAAGCTCGGAGGCTTGAATCCCATGGTGTCCTTCTGCCCACGCAAGAGAAACCTCTGGTGGAAGGAATTTCCCCTCCCCTGCAGCCCCTTGTGCACCCCGCAAATCTGCTCTGGAGCATTGGGGGACAATTCAGATTTGGGGGACGGCAGAGGGACTACAGGTGGAGGAGAGGATAGAGAAGTCCCATCACACAAGTGGAAGTCCACCCATACAATGTTGGATTTAAGCTGGGCTGCTTTAGGCAGGGGGAGGTAACCTGGTGCCTTCCAGATGTTTTGGACCACAGCTCCCACAATCCCTGACCACTGGCTATGCTGACTTGGGCTTATGGAGATTGTAGTCAAAAAAATATCTAGAGGGCACCAGGTTGCCTACCTTTGGCTTTAGGCAATTACAAAGTGTATAGAAAAGAAGCATTTGAGGCCAGCTGGAATGCAAAGTGGAAATAAGGCAACATTGTTAAATGCTAGATTGGACAACTGAGCCCTAAGCATAAACGTGTGGGGCAGCAGAGACCCGACCATTAGCTGTGTGTGTGGGTGGAATCCAATCTCACTAACAGAATGGCTTCCATCAGTGGAACGGGTAGGGGTGTGATTCCCCCTTTCCCTGCAGGCCCCCACACACCCTCAAAATCTGCTCCAGAGGGTTGGGGGATCCTCCAGGCAGATTTGGGGAGGATGTGGATGGCTGCAAGGGGGGAAGAGAGAAGCAGAACATTTTGTTGCGTGAGCAGAAGTCTGCTCACATGACACTGGATTCCGCCCGATATGCCCACATCTTTGACATGCTGGATGTTTCAACACAAGCAAGGTTTTGGCTAGGCACATTTGCTAAGTTGTGCAGCAAATTCACGGAGGATGCTTCTTTTAAACTCTCTAGATACCTTTTCAGTGTCTTCCTTCTTGACTTGTTTTAGGTTAGCTCTAAGATCCATGCAGACTTTGTGTTTGGAGCCCAGAAGGGCACGCAGCATAGCGTCAGCAGACATGCGGACTCTACGCAGGGGTGGCCTCTTGAACTTGCCCCTCAGGTCAAACAGTTTCTGGCCCAAATCTTCAAGCTAGAGAGAGGTGAGAAACAGTGAGTGATGAGAAGGACCCACAAGAGTGAGACAGGCGCCCGAAATCACATTTGGGAGGTGTTTTTAAAAGCAAAACACAACACCCCCACTAATCTATGATAGAAGACAGTCCAACTAAGTGCAAGTATATTGAAATGATAGGAGTAGGCACTTGTAAAGGAAAAGCAGTGCTAGGAGGGGATGTGAAATTACACTGAGGATATGTCTATACCAATTGTTTTCCTCATAATAGCCCTGAATGTACTACAGACAGGGCAGAATTTGCATCCTATCCCAACTAGACTCTGTTTCTTATCAAAAAGGAACTAACTTTCCCCAAACATCTGACTGTTACAAAATGTCTTTGGTTATTGTCCCAAGTCTCTTCCTCCACTGTAAACTTTTTACTTTCTTAAAATGTTTTACCTGGGAATTTACACATATGTACCAATCTATGACTGCAAATCAGCCCTGGTAACGGATGCCAAATTTCTTTCTTTGTGTGTGTATGGGTGGGGGAAGATTCTACCTTTGCATATATATTCTGGGTGTTTTCCTACTCCACTGAATACACATTGTGTCTTTCAGGTGTACACTCAAGATTTATTTTAAACATATCAAGTGTAACTGGTGAATACATAATCTGACAGTCCAGAAATGTAATTCCCAAACTTTTTATGGAATTTTGTCTTTGTTCAGGATTTTCCTACTGGACCCATTTTCCTGACTCAAAATAAGGCTGTCTTAGGGCACAATCCTATGCATGTTTAGACAGAAAAAAGGCTTACGACTCCCAGCATGCCCCAGCCAGCATGGCTGGCTGGGGCATGCTGGGAGTTGTAGGCTTTTTTTCTGTCTAAATATGCATAGGATTGCAGCTTTAATCTCTTCTACCCCAGCAAGCTGGTCTTCAACTCACAAAGTTCTTGTATTCCACAGGTAGGCGATGGTCCCAGTCCACCCACTCATTGGAAACAAATGTCACAGGACAATGACCCAAGAAAATGAGCACACACTTAATACAGCACAGAGCTGGTACTTCAGTAAAAATTACCTCCTTGGTAGTTTTCTGTAATTTAATCTCTGTATCATATCTTTCCTCATCGACCTCCTCTACTTTTGTATGAAGCTTTTTGCACAGTTCCTGTTGAGAAAGGAAGAGAGATTATCAAAGAGGGTTGCTCAAAAACACCCATTTGACATTTCCTTGCCAGCCTTTCCAGCCCTGGCTGGGAAAACCTGTATTTGATGGGTCTTCAGTATATATGTCTGGATGTAAAGTTTCAGAAATTTGTATAGTTAGTTCTTGGGACCTTCCTTCTTGGGTCCAGCTTGTTCTTACAAAATCTGAGAACACTAAATCAAGTGGAAAGCTGTCTTAATAAGCCAAGCGGGGAGGCAGTCATGAAGTGGTAAACCTGCATGTGTGAATTGGCCCTACATCATGCTGAGGAATTCTAGGGCAGGGGCAGGCAGGCGGCAGAGTGGAATCTAGGGACAGATCTCCAGGTGCTTTGCGATAGACCAGCAAGGATTTCTGACTCCCAATTATGTAAGAATACAATAGCAACGACCAAAAAGCCCAAAACTGTTTACCCCTCCTAAATGAGGCTGCTGAAATCAAGAAAGCTTGGGGGGGGGGAATAAGATTAGATTGGTGTGTAAAAGAATTTGTGTGCAAGTTCCAGTTCTGGTATTGAAAACAAATGTGTGGGCTAAGTAACTATTTGCCCAGAGGCACTTTGTTTTACAATTCTATGTCCACTTCTTGAGCCACTATTTTGCACCTGGCTCTGGTTGGTGGACCTTGGGGATCTAGAGAAAAATAAAGTAGATCCCTTAAGCCTAAAGTCTGCCCACCCCTGTCCTGTGGCATATCAACACAGGACTTTCTTCGGGAGCTGGATATGCTTGTGCGGTGCCCCTGTTCCTTGCAGTGCCCGCAGGTGTTCAACTGATACTGTATGGTAGGTGTAAGGGCTTAGCAATAGAAGGGCTAAGCCCCAGGTGTAATGTCGGCATACCCAGCAAATGGTCTGAAGCAACATGATATGATCCAGCTACAGCAAGGAAGTCTGGTCCTGAGCAGTGTCTGGATGCAAAGCTACCTAGGAACCATATATAAACCATCCTGACCTCCTTGGAGGAAAAGCAGGGTATAATTATAATAAATAAATGGGGGCTTTCATGTGCCACTTCATGCTTTCATGGGTGTTTTTTTTGGTGGTGTGGGTTTACAGAGCTGCTGGTTTGGCTAGGGGCAGGAGATGTTGCTGTGCAGACATGCCCTTAACAACAACCGTATTTCAGTGGGACTTCATTCCTAGAACAGCCGTCTCCAACCTGGAGCCTGCCAGTTGTTTTGGACTTCAGCTAACAGCCCCATCTACCAATGCTGGCTGGGGGATATGGTAGTCTAACACATCTAGAGGGTGCTAGGTTGGGGAAGGCTGCCTTAGAGTATCTTAAAGTCTTCAGTCTTGGTGGTGGCCCAGAGTTGTAGGAATGCTGGGAGTTGTACTCTGAAATGTCTGGAGAGCAGCCAGTTGGGGAAGGCTGTCCTAGAATGTGTGACCAGGATTGCACCCTTGGCCACCAGCTTAACCAGATTGGGTTCCAGTGCAGTGTAAGAAACTTGCTACATGGTTAGATCCAATAATGCCTCCCTGGATATGTCTCCCTGCTTCTGAAATTATTTTTAAAAGACTGGACTCTGAGGGATGTGAATTATTTCATCAGGATGTTCTTAAGAAGGTTGTAAAAATTTATCTTGACATGGTTGATCCTGGTTTCCCCCTCAACCATTGGGAGCCAGTGTGGTGCAGTGGTTAGAGTGTTGGACTGGGACTGGGAAGATCTGGATTCTAGTCCCCATTAAGCCATGAAGCTCACTGGGTGACTTTGGGCCAGTCACTGACTCTCAGCCTAACCTACCTCACAGGGTTGTTGTGAGAATGAAATGGAAAGCAGGAGGATCATGTATGCCACCTTGGGCTCCTTGTAGGAAAGGCGGGATATAAATGTAACAAATCAATCAATCAATCAATCAATCAGGGGCACCATTTCTGTTTTTATCCAAGATTAAATTGCAAAAGAGTAGTATATTTTAAGAACATTTGTTTAGCTACTTTTTTATACCTCATCATGTCAGTCAGTCACACACACACATTTTGTTTTAAGCAAATGGCTTTGTGTCTGTGGAATGTGGAGCTAGTATATTAGGAGGAAGCAGTGACTTTACCACAAATCCAGGTGATTCTGAGGGGAAATTATGTGTGACCTGAACATGTTACGATTTAACACAACCCTGCTTTCCTTAGATGGCAACGGCACCCCTGCTTCAAAACAATGTAGGAGAAATAATCGATTAAAATACCTGGGCACCTGTGGTCTCTCCAAGCAATACTATGGATTCTATCTGAAATGTTATATGTAGTTGCTTCTCATTCACTTTTGCATGTTTTACCAGGCACAAGTTAAGCACAGATGTGTTTAAAAAAATCAGTTTCTGGGCCAACATGTGCTCAGCTGTACACTCTGCAAAGATCTTGTGTGGAAAGGGAATTTACCGCTTGCACCTCATGTCCAAAACCACTGGGAGGAGCCCCAATGGGCTGAGGCCAAATGAGGTAAATGAAATAATGCACTACTAGCATTGGAATCAAATGATGCTGTTCTTCGTGAAGTGGAATTCTTACCTGCAGATCTTGCATGGAACTTGGGAGATGCAGAGGTTGGCAGTGCTCAGCAAGGTAGTCGGCTTTTTCTTGTTCTTTAGCGACACTTTCTTTTTCAAGTTCAGTAGCAGCAATCTGGAGCATAACACTCTGGAGGAGAACGTTGGGAGAGGCACAATTACTAGGAACACGGAAGCAGCGGTCAAGGGTGAGAGAGAAGTTGCAGGGGGGGGGGGAAACGTGTGGCCGCAGGTGTGGTGCACAGGTGTGAGATACACAGTGGTGCCCCAAGGAGCAAGCAGCAAGGCTGGTGCCAGGATGAAGTGCAAGGCATAGAAAGAAGTTCAGGGTAGAGCCAGCATGGCCCTCCTGGCTAAAATGTAATGCTAGGACTTGGGTTCATGACCAGGCTCTGCCATGGATTTGCAAGGTGGTCTGGCAAGTCCCAACCTCTTAGCCTCAGTAGCTGTTATGTAAAATGAGTGATCGGATGCACGGTCAAGCTAACTGTAATAGCAGAAGCCCCATTTGTTTAAAAGTGGCACTGCCCCCATCATGTGGAAAGGGCTAGGGGTCCGATTTTAACAGGGATGGGGACTCGGACTCGAGGACTCGACTCGTGAGTCGGACTGAGTCCCTCCTCTGACTCGAACTCGAGTCCCAATATTATTAATGGGACTCGAGACTCGACTCGGGACTCGAGACCAAGGACTCTTCAACATCCCTGGGCTGTGCCAGAAGGAGTGGAGAGGAGCGTGATTGCCGGCGAAGAGCGCATGGAAGCGAGGTGTGCCGCTGCTCGGCCACTATGGATGGCTACCAGGAGTGCAGCCCCAACAGTGTGTCAAGATTTATTTTGATTGATGTATTGCGTACTTGGGAGAGGCAGAAGAAGGACCTGAGATTACTCTGTGTGGCTGCTCTGAGTGTGTTTCTGGTTCCAGCAAGTTCATCACCAGTGGAGCGGGTGTTCAGTGAGGGTGGAATTGTGATGAGATCTCACCGTTCCAGAATGGGGGCCAAACATTTAGAAAAAAATCATGTTCCTCAAATGCAACATGGATAAGTTTTAGGAAGTACAGCAAGTTTATTTTTTAAAATCATTTTCCTAAAATGCAACCTTTCAGACATTTTGGGTTTGGCTGCCTCTGCCTGCCTGTCTGGGGTTCCCAGCCTCCTCTGCCTGCCTGGTCTCTTCTTGACCAGTTCAACAGTTGAATTGTCCAAGACAAAGGCCTCTGCCTGCCTGCTTTGGGGTTCCCTGCCTCCTCTGCCTGCCTGGTTATTTTGGGTTTTTCTGCCTGGTCTGTTCTTGCCAAAATCAGTTGCAGAGTTTTGAAATAAGAAGGCACACTTGTGCCTAGAATTTATTTAAGCCACACATCTGAAGTAGCCTTATTTTGTTGGGAAAACCCCCCATTGATTTTAATAGGGACTCGTGGAGTCAGCTTTGGGAGTGACTCGTGACTCGTGACTCGTGAGTCACCATTTTGGACCAAGGACTCGGACTCGGACTCGAGACTCGGGTCCAAAGACTCGTGACTCGACTCGTGACTCGAGACCAAGGACTCTTCAACATCCCTGGATTTTAACAAGGAAAGAGATATGCATGTGAGGAGTACAGTAGCCTACCCTCACAGCTGTGGCTTACCTCTCTGCATTTTCTCTCCTCAGATCGGCTCTAATGCCAGAAATGACCTCAACTGGGCAAAAAGCACTTGGGGACAGGGGCTGCTGAGAGGTAACTGGGGTGTGTGGGGAGGGTTCAGCAGCACGCCTCACCTGTGCTCTTTCGCTGTTAAAATGTCCCATTCCTACAAGACTGGGACAGTGTGTTTAAACTGCTGCCTAGAATTGCTGCTGTCACAGCTAGGCTGGAGATGTTGTACTTGAAAACATGACAGAAACTGTAAAGGACTCAGAACGTCAGAAATGCTCTATGAATGAGAACAACAATAGCAGTGGGTAATGATGTGAAATATTCAGACCAATTCTAGTTCTAGTTTGTGTGTGTGAAGAGACACCCATTCCAGAAAAGAAATGCTGTGAGGCTTAAGGATTTATTTTTTTACTATCTCTACTCTGAGGGGAAAGGTAAGAAGAAAACCAAGCAGCAAAGAACCAGGCCCTTTGGTATGAACCGCCAGAAACAGTACATACCTTGAGATGCTGCCGACGGGCAGTGACGGCCCTCTTCTTTTTCTATAATTGGAAGGAGTCAAAAGAGAAAGAAGTGGGTTACAAAGTGTTTGCAGCTCCCCTTCTATAAGCCACATTTTTGCATGCATCTTTGCTAAGACTGCCCCCTCTCCTCTATGTAAAAGTAGAATAGAATAAAGATAACAGCATCCACAGCTGAAGTAAGTCTGTATCTACATCTGCTTTGCCTGTTGATTCTATTTTGGTCCTGCCCCCAGAGTGCAGATAGCCTTGCACACACTGGTTCACACGTAACAACAAACCATGGTTTAATTAACCATGGTTTGTTGAATTGTGGGTTGTCATTATGTGCAAACCAGGAACTATGGGTTGTTAATTACAAACAATCCAGAAAGAGAACCCATGGTTTGTTGTTGGGTTGTGAACAGTGGGTTTTTTAAAAACATGGGTTGTTGTTACATGCGAACCCAGAATCGTGTGTTGTTCATGGGTTATTTCACCAGGCTACAGAGGCAGTAGGCAAGAGGGGTCAAAACCCCCAGCTTCTTTACATGCCAGTACTACAGTGCCACAAAGGCAGTTACTTTGGAGGGAGGGAGCAGGTGAAGGACGAGGGAAACAAATAATTGAAGGACTGAGAAAACAAACCATGGTTTGTTCAATCATCTGCCAGACAAACCCTAGGTAGGGCAACAAACCATGGTTTAAATAAACCATGGGTTAGTGTTATGTGCAGTCCAGGCCACTGTGGGGTGGTCAGTACCAGGGTCTTCAAGAACAAGACAGTGTTATGGCAGCAGGAACATCAACCATTGCAGCTGGTTTGCACAGGGCCCAGGCAACCGCTGCCCAAGGCTGCTCAGTCACTGGAAATCCCAGCCAGGGCTAAAGGGCCTTGAGAATGCAACCACTGCTTTCTTCTTAAAAAATGAAAACAAAACAAAGAAAAAACAGTCCTCAGCTCATGAAAGGACACACCAGGGGAGACACGTGAAGTGGCGGGGAGAGGAAAGATATGCTCCCTTACTCAGTGTAAATGACCATGGGATCCCATTGATATAGTCAGTCAAACCCACCCAAATCCTCAGAGGTTAGTCCTAGAACTCAATGCCAATATTCTGTTCTAGCTGCAGTATAAGGGCTAGTAAACAAAGCCAAATGGGGAAAGGCATGGTATTACATTTAACAGAAGAAACCCCAGCTTCCATGTGCGAGGCAGATATTTTTGCAAGGATATCATAAAGGGAGAAGTATGTAGGCAGGGAAAGAAGGCCTGGAGCACAGCCACACCCCCAAGGGGACAGGCAGTTCACCAGCAAGGGAAGAAGCAAGCGACAGCAGCAGAAATATGGTCAGTGTTAATATTCCATTAGGTGGTGCATTCAGGATGCAAAAAAATGCCCTTTTTATATTTAATTATAACTTGCTTATTATATCTGTATTTTATTTGCCTTGAGCACTATTTTTAGTGCAAAGTTGAGATATAAATTTAAATAAATTAAGTAAGTCAGTCCCTGGATGCCCTCAACCATTCCAGAAGGGGAATGCTGTCAGGCTTTTACCTCCCAAATCTCTTCCACAAGATGGAACAGTAAAAAGTTCCCACTCTTGGGTTTTCCTCATCGGATCAGGGCATGTATGTTTTCTACTCAGAATGTATCCAAAAGCTTTCAAAACTCAATAAAATCTAGAAGAACTGCCATGTTTTGCTGATGCAGCAAAAAGTCAGAGACCTGTGGTATTTGAAAGATTAACTGGTTTATTGCAATATGGGCTTTCATTGCAAAAAGCCTACTTTGTCAGGTACATCAAGTGACTGTCAAAAATATCAGCCCTCTACTTATAGAAGTAGCTAGCCGCTACTTCCACAGTGGAATGCACTAGTTTCTCCAGGGTCCCCCAACCTTCCCATGGCAGAATTACACCACTGTACAGGCCTGTGGTTCACAGCTTGTCTGAGCGTGGAAAGCTAAGCAGGGTCAGGCCTGGTTATTACTTGGATGGGAGACCCCTCCTCTAGTTTCCTGCACTGAGCAGGGGGTTGGACTCGATAGCCTTGTAGGCTCCTTCCAACTGTATGATCTATGAAATCTATGGATACAACCCAATGTGTGTACATGTAACATTCAGTTAGCCCCTCAGCCTCAGAGTAAATCCAACGCGGTCATAAGGAAATCTTCAGGTCCAAACCTGTCCTCCTCACAGCCATAGGATTTCCCCTCCCCTGCTCATCCTAGGGCAATTTTCAGGACTTTTGACCTAATTACAAGATATAGCCACATACAGATGTCCAGATTTAGCCTTCAGTCATGCTAATCAGAGCTTTTACTCCTGCAGTTGGCTCCTCAGAACAACAGTTCATTCTGTCTCTGATGCTTTGGTGCAAAGGGAATAGTTATTCATGTTTTGAATAACTTCATGTGCCGCTTGCTGTACTTTCATTTGAGGGCCTCCCATCCAAGTCATGAACATTTAAGAAATCTGATAAGGTCACCACAGTAGGAGGACAGCCCCAGACCAGAATTTGGCCTTTAGAAGTGTCTTCTAAAGGCAATGGAAAGACTTGGCTCCACTGCATAGGCTTCGATTAGTGTTCCTATGTATGTTATGAGATTACTCTTCCAGAAACCCATTGTATAACAACTCTGCAATTTGCCGTGCAATTCATCCCTGTGGAAAACTCCATTTCAGTACATATGGAGACTAAACAAAAGGGGTTTTTGCTTCCAAGCATTTAGAAAAGAAACTACGGTAATTACATCAAAAGAACCAACAGGGAAAACGGGAACAGAACTCCTTGTATGCTTAGATTATCAGATGGGGGCCTACTTCCAACTCCCCTGGATTTCTGAGGCCTGGAAGGTGATTACAAAAAAGCAGGGTCTTTTTGGTGGTTTCCCCTTCATTATGAAACTCTCTGTCCAAGGAAGCACAAGAAGCTACCTCTTCCCTGGCTGTTAGGAGGCTGGTAAAAACTCCCCACCCCCATATAGCCTTTGAGAGGGCAGCCACATAGCTAATACTTACTGTAAGCCTGATGTCTGTTCATTCTCTTGTACTAGTTTATTTGTTTTGATTAGTGGTTTTAATTGGATGTCTTTAATTGGTTTAAATTGCTCTGAATGCAGTTTGCTATTTGAAGTAAGCTGCCTTAGGGAATCCTCTTGGAGAAAAAGGTGGAGTGGAAAATAAACAAATAAACCAACCAACAAATAAGGGATTCTTCATAGGAGAGTACATGCTCCCTTCAACAAATGAGCCACATTGCCATACACAAGTATAGAGAAGATCTCACACTGGAATTCTTCAGAGTCCAAAACATATCACAGAGATAGGCCAAGTGTGACTAGAGATAGAGCAAATTCTGCTACAACCAAAATTTGGCCTGGAGATCCTTGTTCCAGTTGCAAAGTAATGATTTTTTGAATCAGGACAGAGGCATGCTGTATTCCAGCAGCTTCTGGGTCCATTCTGGATATGGCATGCAAGGCCCATCATGGGTGGAGGATCCTCATCTTGCATGCCTGGAGGCCTCTGACGTTGCAAGGGATCCATGACATCACTGCCATGCATTACAGTAAAGGCCCCTGTGCCACACATGCCCAGAGGCATCTAGCTGTGAAGGGTCAGTGACATCATTGTCCCATTGCCATGCTGTAGGCTTCAGAGAATGCAAGATGAAGCCCAACTGGGCCTGAGGGAGGACATATTCAGGATGCTCTAGGCAGCTCTGCAAATGCTTGGAGTGGACTCCACAATCATTCCTAGAGTTTGGGCAGCGCAGAATGTATCCAATTCCTTGCTCTGCCAACACTTTTTGAAGGTACACAAGGTACTCATTAATGTCCTAGACCTCATGAAAGACAAATGAGAGGTTTGCTGTTTGTTTCAGCTGCTAGTGTCTCTGCTTTCACTGCCCTCTTTCAGGATGAGATTAGATGTTCCTTGTAGACGAAACATATTGGCAGCTTAAGGAAGCAGCGGTTAGCCTTCTGGTCCGTTTCTGTACCTAGAATTTCATCTTAAATTAGTAAACTATGACTACCCAAAGAGGCTGCTAACACCATTTATAAGTCAGCTTAGCAAATCAATGTCTGCATTTCCTTATTAAAGTGGTAACAGTGGTAATCAGAACAGAAAGAACCCTTGAGACATAGTTCTCTCGGTCGAACTGTCTCTTATTCTCCCGCTAGTAAAATGCCTATCATCATGGTAGATAAGGTGTGCCTGGAGGGCTCAGCTTGCACATTGTAAGGATGTGCAAGCTGAGCCCTGTAGTATGTCTATGAGCTCTGCACATAGAGAGTGTTCCAATTCTTGCAGGATGTTTGACAGAGAGGGCCTGGCAACCCAGTATCAGAAATGGGGGCTCAGGGTTTGCCTGTGTCAGTGGGCACTATTCAATGCTGCCTGCATGCCAGTGGGACCCACTGCAAGTGCAATGGAAAGGTAGCCGTTCCTAAAGTAGCCACATACGAGGCAAATTTCTCATTTTCAGAATGGGGCAGGTCAGCAGAGCTTGCAGAAGGGAGATCCGCTGACCTGTCGTGTTCCGGAAATGAGCATTTCAGCTTGTTTCTGGGGTTGCTTTAGGAAGTGCTAGCTTCCTATTGTGCCGGAGGACAGTCCCACAGGCACAACAGAATGAGCGGAGCTGCAGGGGCAGCGCTGGATACTGCCCAGTGTCTCCAAGTGATGCAGCACATCACTTTTTCCAGTAAGGCCGAATGGGCACCATTCATTTATATGGGAGAAACTAAAAGGCTGCACTCAAGGATGCCCTTGGAAAGGGCTTAAGATTACACTCAGCCCTTGTGGTCCTATCGGCTAAGAATAAATCCTGCTCCTATATAGAAAGCCCTGCCTCTTCATCTGCATACCCCCTGCCTGGTTTCAGTTCTTTGGTTACTCAAGAGTGTAATGGAATGTTGATAGCAGTGCTATCAGGGCAAGACTTTGGGGCAGAGGTCTAGGGCCCCACTCTGCAGGAGGCCCCCAAATGCAGCAGGGTTGGTTTACCACATTTTGAAGTAAATGAAGTTAACCATATTACCATCTATGGGGTGGGGTGGGACAGAGGGGGTAGCCCACTAGGGCTGGAGCCCCAAATCTCGGGGGGGGGATCTGTCCCACCACCCTGCTGCCCATGGGCTCTTGCTGAAATAAGGGTACGGGGGCCCTGATGATCTCTGTTGCATCTGATCCCCCTGAATGAGCTGGCTTTTTGCCCACATGTGCTTCACCTCCTGCAGTCCCCCCCCCCCAAATCTTTCTGCCTGAGGTTTTTTTCTGAAATCAAATGCCTTCCTCCCCTCTGCCCTTTTTACAAATGGGGGGGGGGTCCTTAGGAGATAAGGTCCTTTAAAGACACACACACACTTTAGAACATATGTAAATTAGCATATGCAAATTTGTGCTTCTTTTTTTTTTGGTCCTGTGGGCCTGAGTCCCAGATCTTTTCAGTACCTAGAACCACCCCTGGGGTGGGGGCAGTAAGACCATTAAACCCAGAGTCTAAAATGACCTAACTGCACCACTGGTTGGGAGAGTGGCATAGAATGCTTGGAAGTGGCTTCTACAGAAAAAGATGAGGAGGTATGATGAGCTTGGTTGACAACTAACTAATCCTCATTGCCCTACAAGATCTTCTCCAAGAAGGCGAGATTTAACCCAGACTGATGGCATTACCATGTCAGTAATATCCTAATCCAAAATTCTACCCAGGAAACCCCCAAAAAGTCAAGGAAGAAAAACTTACTTCTTCTCTGGTTGGAGAGAAACAGACAGTCACAAGAGGAAAGGAGGAGAGAAAATAAGATTATTAGTTTCAAGGATTAAAAAACAAAGACATCCTGATCCAAAAAAGTGAGCATGGAGCAGTCCAGGCTGCACAGGTGAAGTATTTCAAAAAGGGTTGTATCCCACCAATACACTGTGTGGCAGGGAAGGAAGGGGAAGACAGAATCCAGGTAAGCAGAAGAACTGTAACTTTTTTAAAAATGAGCTCTATGTATGAAGCCCCAGCAAATCACAAAGTGTGCCTTGAGCCCAGCAGCTGCATGGGGTAAGGGAGCCTCACACACACGGGATCATTTGCACATAAAGCTGCACATCCATGCAGTACCCCCAGGTGGACTGGGGTGAAGGAAATTGTTCCTTCTTTTTTTTAAAAAAAAAAAGTGATAGATTGAAAGAAAAATATTTGAAGCTTATAATTATTTTACAAAGAGAGAAACAGAAGAGTAACTTACTCGGAAGACATCTTGGTTTTGTTGATGAGCCCCTGCAATAAACCAAAGATATATATTTTAATATAAGTGAATTGTTTGCATTACATAAAGTTGGTCACCACATTAATCAGAAAATAGAAACTGGCTTGTACTTATTTCCCAACTGCCCTGCTTCGGTTGAATGGGGAAGTAGTAACCACAGTTACGGTGAATTGCCAAATATGTCCTCAATCACAACTGGAGAAACAGCGATACACTCAAGCCCTAAAGAAAGCTTCCAAGTTTTAACACTTACAGAAACAATGTCTACTTAAAACACATGCAGGCGCCTCTTACAGCATCCCATAGCAGGGGACAAGGCACACTTTGTGATTTAGTCAATAGCTTACATTTTATTATAAGTGGCATATTTTCCAATATGTATATGCTTACTGATTGGCATACTGGTTAGTGTGCTCACTAGAGCAGTGCATAACTATAGGTTACTCCCATTTCAGTGACTTCTTGGGAGCACATTGCATTGATACTGTACAGTACAGTGTGTGTGTGTGTGTGTGTGTGTGTGTGAGAGAGAGAGAGAGAGAGAGAGAGAGATTAAAAATGCATGTGACATTTTCTCTCAACTAGTGAACATACAAACTACCTTTTCCTTGCTGGCCTCGGAACGCTGAAGGTTGTTAGGCCTGGCATAGGACCGCGAGGGGCTAAAAGATGGTCCAAAAGGACATCCAGAGGGCAAAAGAAACCTTACCCTGAAAAATGTGTAGGGCCTATCACATAACTCAGAAGAAAAGTGCTTCTAAAAATGGCTTTTAAGGAGCAGCAGCTGTCTCCTTGGGCTGCAGCCTTTTCAAGCCCCAGTGACTCAGAAGGACTGTGAGGAGGGTCATTGTGGCAATCACAGGTGGCACAAGCAATAGCAAAGCTTGACAGGCAAGAAATGTCAGTGCGCCACTTGCAAGAGCAGGGCCACTCCGAGGTGCTGAAATAAAACACTTCCTCTCCATTTTAATCTACTTCTCCTCGCCAGCAGCAAGTACAAAGAAAGCCAGGCAGTCAAGGATTCATTACACCTTCCCTTTTCTCTTTTAACGAGTGCAGTTTTAGTTTTTGCTGCCTACAGCCCCAAAATGCCAACTGAACAAAGCGGAAGTTTATTAAATGCCGAAAGAGCTGCTTTCGATAGAGCAAAATCTGCTGCTTTTTGCCAGGCTGCTGGCAAAAACCTCTACCGAGAAAGTTTTATTAATCAGCAGGCCAGGGAAACTGGCAGCATTCTCAGCTCCGGTTTGGCTTTGCAAATTGACAATATCCAATCCTCCAGGCTCCATACTTAACATATGGGAATTAAATCTGAGGAGAGTAACTATGAGCATTTTAACTCTTGAATTATGAGAGTCAACACCATTTGTATTGAGTGGGACCAGCAAGAAATGGAAGGAGGACAATGTCAGATGAAACTGAATCATTATGACAGACAGGCTAAAGAGAGAAAAGACTGATGGGTGTTGTGAGGACATTAATTAATTATTATTACTACTACTACTACTACTATTATAATTTTAAATAATAAATAATACATTATTTAAAATAATAATAATAAAATTATTATTAATTTTTATTTTATTTTTATTTTTAACCGTGAAGCACTGATCCTTTCCTCCAGATAAGCATCATTAATCTAGGAACCGCAGTGTTTCTATGCCTTCGTTTTACCCTCTTAAACAGCCAAGTGGGGGGCAACAAGAGACATGCAAAGGGCTCACCTAAGTCCCAAGAAGAAAAACAGACAGCGCTGGTGGGAGGACAGGGTCGACTGGCAAGCCACGGGCAGCTGGCTCACTGAGGAGGTATAAATGTATTTCTTAAACAGCTCAGCAAAAAGCTCATTCTCTCTTTAAGGGCATGGAGGCCTCCTCAGACCAATGGTGTGCAAGGGTCCAGAAATACAAACCACCGCCCTCGATGAATGCAGTCCATTTGGGAAGTGTTCAAGAAGTCTTGGAGGAGGCCGGCACTACAGTATACCACACAATAAGCACAGAGGGACATGGATATATTTACAGTGTGGTGGGAGAGAGCGCAATCATTTATTTCCCATGAAGCGGAGGAAATGGAGCCACGAGACAGGCCCATAAAAAGCAATGCACATCCTTAGAACTTCTATTCACCTTTAACACAAGCAAGATTGGCAAAGCACCCCACACACACATACCCCAACTCTTCTTGTGCAACAAATTCCACTATTATTAGGTCGATTTATCTAATTTGTAGCACACCCTTCCTTCAAGGACACATTGGATTTTCCTATTTTATCCTCACAACAACCCTTTGAGGTAGGCTAGGTGAGTGATGACAATTTATATTGTACCTTAGTGTGTTCAAAGTGCTTCACATACAATAATTTTTCAACACCCTGTATGGTGGGTTTTCATTATTATCTCCATATTTGTGTGTTGGGGGTGTGTGTGGCAGTGGGGAGCTGATGCTGTGAAACAGTAGCTTGCCAAACACCAGCTAGAAAGTGAAGAACATAAGAAGAGCCGTGCTGGATCAGACCAAAGGCCTATCTCACCTAGCACTCTGTTCACACAGTGGCCAACCAGCCACCTGTGGGAAGCCCACAAGTAGGACATGAGCGCAATATCAGAGGTAGGAATTGCCTCTAATTGCAGAGGCAGGATCTGAGCCAAGGGCTTATGGATTAAAGCGAATGGGGGCTTTTTCCCCCTACACAAATTTCAGGTGTGGGGTCCTCGATCTAGTTCAGGACCACAGTGGCAGGCAAAGGATTAAAGCCACCGCCTACCCCCATGCTAGGGTCTCAAACCAGATTGGGTTCCCTGCACTTTTGAGTAGGGGAAAAGTACAGATGTGGCTGCATGTTACATATTAAAGGTACTGTTTAGTTTGACTCTCAGCTCAGTTTCTTATCCACAATGCTACTTACTTACTTGCTCGCTCAAGGCCACTCAAGAAATTTCACAACTGAACAGGAATTTGAACCAACCTTTCTGCAGTCCGCGTCCACCACCATCCCACTACACCACTGACTCTCGTTGGGCATAGTTTAAGAAGTCCAGTACAAAGGAAATGCACATATTCATCTGCTGCGGCTTAAAGCCTTGGGGTCCATGAAAATTGGTTATTCAAATCTATATCCAAGGAAGATGGATTTTAAGTCTTCTCAGTCGTTTAGTGGATTTTGGATGTTCTCTCCCCAACACCCCAACTTTTTCAATGCTTCCAGCAGCCTGAGTACATGCCTGTTTGATACACTGTGTAGGTACAGAACCTAAGTTCAAAGAGACGCCGGAGAAGGATTACAGCCCCCAAGGCAAAACTGAAGTATAAATTATCCTTGCAGCTTCCAGCAAATCTCATTCCTCTTACAGCAAAATTTTAAAGAGGGTTAGTCAAGCACAGGGATGTCGTTCCTTGAATGTGCTGGACGGCTACATGGGCGTCTGCAGGAATTTTTCCAGGGGGGTATAGTGGCACGAGGCTGCACAGCAGTTTGTGGTTGTAATTCATGCACATAGTGCGCACTGCTACAACACACCTGTGCACTTTCTTTGTGTGTGCTCTTTGTTGTTTAGCATCACAATCCATGACACGGAAGGAGCAATCCTATGGCCCCTAGACAGGGCCATAGGATACTTCGGATTCCCAGATCTGAGGCTGGAGACAGCGCTCCAACCTCAAGGGGGGGGGGGGGGGAATCCGTGATCCATCTGTTGGAGGATATGGGAAGGAGTCGATCTTATACTGGTTAGGCCGAAGCAGAGTTTTCCCCCTTATGCACAGCCTGGTTATTGAAACTGGTTATCACCACATGGGTTGTTCAACCCTGCTAAAAGGCTCTTAAAAGGAAACGGATTGTGCAAACAAGGTTTAAAACTAATAAAGACATTTATTAGTTTTACTTACAGTCCGTTTATTCATATTCCTGTGTCTATCATGTTGGAGAGGAGAGAGAGAGAGAGAGAGAGAGGGCCACAGAGAAGCAGGAAATGAGGAGGGGTTACAAAACATGCACCCTGGGGATTGTTCAATTAACCCTTTCCTCCCACTGTAACTAGTGGTTACATTACCTCGTTGATTTAAGCAGGCAATAGTACAATTTCCATCACCATCCCCCCTCCCTCTCGCAGCCAGTGCGGAAAGAAACACGCCGGCTACCTCCCTGAGGTCGGGAATGCAACCTTAGAGAGGGGGGAAAGGGGGTGTTGTGGGTGGGTGGGGAGGAGACTGGAGAGGCCAGGATACGACCTATCCTGGGGCCTCTCCAGCCTCCTTATCTCCCCTTCCGAAATGCTTTCACTGGACAGGCAAAAATGCAGGGCAAAAGGACAAGGAGGTGAAGATTGCTGCCTCCGCCACTCCTCCCGCCATGCATAGGATGAGTGTAAGCCTCTGAGTTGGGGGGGGCTTCCGATCATCACAATAGGATTGCACCCTTAGAAGCCTACACTGTGTAGTAGGAGATCCTGGGAATTGAACAGCACTAATGCAGAAGACTGTTATATTCAAGAAGCATCATGAACTCCAACAAAACTTTATTTGGAGTGAGAGATTAAAAAAAAACACACCTAGGAACAAGAGGGGGGGAAACCCAAATGCACAAACACAATGCAGCTGTCTTAAGAATATCATATCTAAAGATTAGCAGTGGAGTCTGGGGAATATGTTTAGCAGTGGAAGGAGAAATGAGTATGCTTGATAAGGTTTTAGAGTTCTAAAAGTGAACTACTCACTTTTTTCACATTGTTATTAGCCACTTTTTACATCAGCTAACAATACAACTTTTGCATGGCTTGAATTTTGATCTACAGCAATGTTCTTTTGGAATTGCATATTTTTCCATGAACTGTACATTTTGTGTATGGTGGTTGCAAATTTTAAAAAAGCCCCGATAGCGTCGATCTGGTGATTGAGCAGCAATAAGGCCTGGACACCAAATCTAGCAAGGTAGGTAGATCTAACCTCTAAGAATGTGTATATCAGGTCTACCCCATGTTGTTTCTCAATGAATAGACCTGGTGTCCAGACAAGGTCTTTCCACCTACAGTTGAAACCCTCAGTTCTTTCCATGACTCTTCACCGCTGTAATGGCCTTTTGGGCCAAAGGCCATTACAGGGTTGAAGGGCATGGTTAATATTGCGGGATGGGGTGACCTGCTCAGCTTTCAACCCACTGCTAGGCTCTGCTCTGCTCTACAGGCAATGCACAACAGATTAAGGTACTTTCACACAAGAGGTTTCTTTATTTCTACAACACATGAGAAAACACTGACTTCTGTGGAACTGCATGGCACACTGTCAGCTCCAAGGCCAACACTAAAAGAAAGATGGAGAGGTTCCACTTGGGCCTCCTGCAAGAGATAAAAATGACATGTTCTCTTAAAGATAGATACACACACATACGCGCACGCGCGCACACACACACATATATATCAGGTTGTTATAAGAGAGATATATTCTCACATGAGAACACACACACACACCTATATCTATCCCAACAACTGTTCTACCCCTTAATAAATTGGACTGTTGCTACAATTTCACAGCCCCACCTGCATTTCTCTAAAACACCAACAACTGGACTACACTGCAGAGTTGTCATACACTACTCTAACACACACTCCTCTGCAAAACAGGAACAACAACACTGAGCTACTTTGCCGGACTTGTGTAACCCACACTTTCTCAGCCACAGCCCTGCCTCCTGCAATATGGGTATAATAATAATGAACTTTATCCGCACACCTTGTCAAGGTAATTTTTTAAATGTTTATAAACTCAGAAAAAATATATTAACAAAACCCGAGTTAGAAAGCTCATGAACTCCTGTCTTTGCTGCTACTTTTGTTTTTTGGTGGACACACTACTGCCCAAATCGAGCTACAGGAAACTCCAGCATTTCTAAATTGTTTTTTATAAGCCTTAAGGCTACAATTACTTCCTAACAGGAAAGACCCCAAAAGGCTTAACATGGTGCGTATGTCAACCATTGCTGTGACTTCATTCAGTTGGCTAAAAACACTAAAAGGTGGGAGCTGGCTAGTTTCTCACAAAAGGAAAAGGCAGAATAGTGGCTGCACATTTTTTACCTCATATCTCATGATCTTGAGATCTGCTTTAAAAAAGAAAGAAAAAAGCTGGGAATCTGGAGATTATGGCTCATCCCTAGGGGTTCAGTTGCCCCTCCTTGCCCCTTCCGGCGGATGCCCATGAGTATGGATGAAATTTACAATGGCTATCCTCATAATGTGACAGCCATCTCTCCCTTTATGTTCTCTTTCAGCACTTTCCCAGCCTTTGTGGGTGAACATTAACAGCCCAATCCCAAACCGCAAAAAGCCAGTGTACATAAGGAGTGCATCTTCCCTTGTGATTCTGGGACTGGCAGGGATTGTCTTTACAAGCAACACCCTGTCCCCCCCCCCCCACCTGCCACTTCCCAGATGTGTGTCATTCCTGTGTCCTCCCCCCCACTTCGCCTGTGTGCTGGAAAACAACTCATTAGTTTATTTTAAAGTGAACTCAGCCAGGGGCCCCATGTCAGGTGGAACAGGATGGGAATTCAGTGATTTCCATAGTCACAGTAAATGAGGAAGCCCATCATACCACTGCCTGTTTGCTTTGCGAGGCAGGTGCTCCCACAGGCTACCAAACCGAAGGCCTAACAAGCTGCGGCACTGCCTGGCTGGGCCTGCCAGAAAGCCAGCCTCACTGCCCCTTCCAGGTCCACATTCTACCATTTGTACTGCAGCCACCCTCAACTGAGCTCGATGGATTGCTTGTCTGGAAGCACTGTAAGAGGCTTGTCTGGAAGCTCACACAGTCCACTTGGGAAAAACAGGAATGAGTACAAGCAAACAAGGCCTGCTTCAGTAAGGACTACCTCAGTCATTAAGGGTGCAATCCTATCCATGTCTGGCTGGCTGGGGAATGCTGGGAGTTGTAGGCCTTTTTTTCTGTCTAAACATGCATAAGATTGTGCCCTAAGAGGATTGTGGGAACATTCCTAAATAGGGTGGAGCATGGACCAGATCGTGAGGTCATATGCCCTCAAAAGTATAGAGGGAGGAGCAGGCCTTTGCCTGCATGGAAATATCTGCAGTTTGGCTGATTTCCACCATCCCTTCCACTTCTTCCAGGTGCTCTGCTGTCCGACTCCTGCACGATGAGCCACCTGGAAAGTACTTAAGATATTTCATTGTCTTTTCATGGTGCTTCCAGACTAGCCTCTTATCCTGCAACCGCCCTGCCTCAGTCACAGAATTTTATGGAGGGTCCAGATGATGATCTCCTCCATTTGTAACCTTCCCGTGTTGCCCCACTGCTTCTTCCATCTTTATTTATTTATTTTTTTAACAAGAACTCTGTTACTGAGGGAAAGATCATGGAACAGCTGCATAATGCCTTTTGATTGGTAGCACTTAAGAGCTGTCCCTCTGGAGGCTCCCTTCAGCTTCAGAGAAGCTCCACCCTATGGCAGACCATTGGCTTCTCACCTGGTAGAGCTATAAAGGCTTCCAGGTCAGGCCTGGCTTTTTGTATGGCCTACAGTCAGATTTGCATTAGTCTGGCTGTTAGCACTATTTCCTGTGGCTGGTAAGGGGCTTTCCCCTCAAGGCCTTGAAGGTTCATGTCCGATTTGCAGCTTGCTGGATCTCTGAGGTTGCCTACTGGCCCTGCCTTATGAAGGCCTCTATGTTAAAATGGAGGGCAAGGATACCCTTCCCATTAAGGTTTTGTACACAGGTTGTTCTAGGTGGAGGGTGTGCTGATTCATATTATACTCAGGCCCAGCTTACACAGATAGTTTGCATTGCACACTTATAGAAAGGAGAATCATAGAGTTCACAGGATTGAGGGGAGCTCTGGTTTCTGTTTAAAGGAGTCAGTATGTTCCCAAGTAAAGGACACCTCTTCCATTCTATAGAGCAGTCCTCTCCAAGCAGGCACCCTCCAAAAGGGCTAGACTACAAACCCATCATCCCCAGCCATCATGCTGGGAGTTGTGGTCCAGCCCATCTGGGGGGCACCAGGTGCTCTACACTACAGAGCTCCACACTGCTCTGGAATAAAGGAATGGCCTTCCATTAAAAGAATTTGAAACTGGGTTGCTGCAAGCCCACTTTTGCATTGATCCCCCATCTACACAGCGCCTGCTCCAGTTCAACTGGATTTTAAAGGCAAACGTGAGGTCTCCACAGACCTCTCTGTTAATCAGTAACTACCCCACTAGATGTAAACAGGCGGAGTACTACAGCAGACTTCCTGTTCTGGCACCTGGGGAAAGTGCTGCCTTCCCTGCTGAGAGATGAACAGAGTAAAGGGGAGAAAAGAGCTTGATTTGGTAGCAGATGTGATGAGGTTTAGCTGAGCGAGAGTAGCCAGTTTCACATCAGCGACGGCAACATGAAGGTTTGTGATGAGTGGGACTTCCCAACCTTTACATAGCTTGTCATAGTTGGGAAGGCAGTTTCCTGTTGCCACCTGCTGGTAGAATTGCAGCCCAAGCAACAGTCAAAGGGCACAATCCAGTGAGTCAGTTACAACAGAGCCTTGTTGAAAGTAACAGAACAAGAACCAGACCAAGCAGCGCAACTAACTTAAAGCCTATTTGCTTTGATGGGGCTGCAATCCCATGCACTTTCTAGGGAGTAAATTCCATTTAACTCACTAGGACTTCTGAGTAGCACAAAAAGAAACAGAAGGGCTACTCCTGCAGCAATCAGGAATACTAATAGAAGGATCTCACTCAAAGATTAGCTGCAGAATACTTCTTCTGGGCCAAAACAGGCACTACTTTAAATGTGTGTCTAGCAGCTTTCCTTTCATTTTTACTTTAAAGTAGGCACAGTGCCCCAATCCAGATTAGGACCCTAGCATGGGGTACGGGGGCTTTTAAGATCCAGTTCAGGGGCCCTGCATCTACTCTATAGAGTAAAAATGAAAAGAAGTGTCTGTTTTGGCCCTCAGTTAGAATAGGAGAAAGATTACAGAGTTCTAACAAAGAACTCAGTTCAAGATGCATACGGCTCTGGATTCCTGAATGAGCCCTTGGTAGCCTCTGTAGCTTTCGGTATTACCTCCTTCTGAGTAAGCACGCACAGGATTAGGATGTACATCATTTTTCATTTTGTGCCCATACATTTTGTCTGGAGAGTCACCGTCGTCTCTTGAATACAACTCCTGCAATGACTGGTCTACACTGGGCCACATTATTCTTTATTTAACATCACTTCCAATATTATAAAAACGCCACCAGCACACCACAGATTTCTTACATGAGAGTTTAGAAATGATGAAAAACTGAATAGCGTCAGTTTTATCATCTGGGTAATTATGCAACACACTAGACTGCCTGCTTATCAACTGTAAACTGGTACAATTGATAGCAGCTTTATTTCTGGCCTACTCCCAATACACAGAAGGACTGATGTTCCCTCCACCAGCACCTTGAATATTGGCCTAGCTAGCTAAAAAACATATAAACCACCATGATGTTTTGAGCTGGACTTCTTGTACTGGACTTTTACAAATGGGGTGGGATCTGTCTAATGCTCTGGGTGGTGGGGAGGGCAGAGAAAAGGAAGGATTCTGTTTTCATTGCCACTCAGTTGGTCTCAGGAAAATAATTAGGGGAAATTAGGGATCTATGAGAATGTTTTGCTTGCAAAACATGAGTATGCCCCGTTCAAAGCTCCAAATGTGAGCGTGAGCATGTGTCCGCTTAAAGTATTCACAAATTGTTGGACATTTTGTCTTGTTCCCAATTCCCAGTTTGATGTGCGCAACTTTCCTAATGTGCGCAACTTTCCTCAATAGACTGAATCAGCCTCACTTTTTATGGAAATTTGTGCAAATTCGGGGAGATTTGGCAAATCTCCTGTTCAATTGCACTCAATTTGCTCAAGTCAAGTTTCCCGTTCACACAAAATGAGCAGTGATCGCAAACATGAATGGGAATCGGGCACAAGATGAGCAGTGAGATGATGTTCAGAGAAGCCTAGCAATCTTGAACATCACTAGTTTGCCCATCCCCAAGGAAACTATGCTGAAATGGAATTGGAGGAACAACAGGAGCCCAAACCTTCCCCACTGTGTTGCTCCTGTTGCATTAGAATTCCAAATGCTACCGACTGGTAGAGTAAAAGTGTTTCCTGTCGACACTTGAATTGGCTCTTTTTCAATGCAGTGGCAAGGAAGAGGCTTTGAAGCAATTTGGTCTAATTTCATTGAGTTGTTTACTTTGTAATTATATAGATTTTTACTTCCTCTCTAACTTTTATTCATACATTGTGCAGTACCCAACACTGGCAGTCCACCAGTGCCAATCATGTTACACTAGCAGGAATGACTGCTAGTGCAATGGGAAGCTACCGTTTGATAGCGCAACCGGAAACTAACTCAAACAAGCATTTCCAAAACCAGACAAGTCAGCAGAGCTCCCTTCTGTGAGCTCATCTGATTTGTCCCTGTTCTGGAAACAGTAGTTTGGGCTAGTTTCTGCTTGTACTCTCAAGTGCTAGCTTCCCGTTACACTAGCAGTTATTCCCATGAGAGCAAGGGCAACGTTGGATACTGCTCATTTCATATTAAAATATTAGATATTGGGTTTGTAGTCTTTATTAATGTAAATTATATTGGGTTGTATCCAATGTCAGTTTAACTTAAGTCCCACTCATTTCAATAGGTCTACTTTAAGTAAGATTAACATGGGATACAACCCATTTCAGGTGAAATTTGTACTTCGGTTTTCCCCTCTTTGAAACTTTTTTTTGGGTAAGTCTAATAAAATTGTTTACACTTTTTAAAAGCATCAAAAATTAATTGCCTTTTGCAGGTGCTATGGAATAAGGTTCAGGGGCCAGCTCCTTCCCTCTACTCTAGTCTATACAAACATACCTTCATCCACCCACTTCTGTACAGAGTGAATATGCACATTTATTTATTTATTTATTTATTATATTTATACCCCCGTTTTTCCTGCAAGGAACCCAAGGCGGCTTACATAATCCTCCTCCTCTCCATTTTATTCTCACAACAACCCTGTGAGGTAGGTTAGGCTGAGAGTCCGTGACTGGCCCAAAGTCACCCATAACAACCCCATCGTCTGTGTCAGCCTACTATGGACACAATTGGTCAGAATTCCTAACAAAAATGTTCAAAATCTGAAACAAGAAAAATTACAGCCAGTAAAAAAGTACTAATGAATGAATATTAACTACCTACCCAGTCACAGAATCTGGGATTTTACAGCACCAAATTTAAATTATTCTACTGACAACATCCTTCTTCTCAGATGCCCCTATCCATCCCTGACATAGAGACTTTTACATATCAGGATTTTACAAACTCACAGCTCGCTGTAGCTAAAGTCTTCTGTTGAGACAATCTCCGTAGACATTCTGGTCCAGTGTTACAACTGCAAGGTCTCTTTGCCAAATGAGAGGCCTACCATGCCTCATCTAAGGGCTGAGCTACCACCTTTACAGAGTTATGGGAAAAGGCTGAGCTAACACAGAGCGGCACTTGCCTCATGGAATAAAGGGTGTGTCGAGGCCAGGTTTTTACTGTGCAACTGCCCTGCCTCATCCCCGTGTTCCCCCACTTCTTCCATAGTGAAGAACATCTGCTAAGGAGGGAAAGAGTGGGATCACTGCACAATGCCTTTGTATTTGCATGTATTTGTGCAGGGCTTACTTTGTCCCCAGGCACTCTTAAAAAAAAATAAAATCACAATTGCACTATGCTGGAATAGTGCAACTAAACGTTTCTTTTCTTTTTTAAAAAAAGGGTAATCTGGCCAGGAACAACGTTGAGCAGCAGTGGCCGCCTGTTGTGTCCTCACCTCACCATGCCTTCATCCTGGGGCATATGAGGAGGAGTAAGAGGTGATGGTGGTACTGGAGGAACGTGCTTCGCTGCTGCTGTCCTCCAAGACTTTCCCAATGGAACGAAGAGGAAGCAGCAGACAGAGACCATTGCCAGGATCTTCCTTCTCCACTTGGCAGTTTCTCCTCTTTTTCTTCCCTTCTCTTGCCCCTGCAGCAACCTGCTTGCATTTTGGGTTGAAATGGCACTTTCTCTTCCTAACCAGAGCGGGCTGAGTCTCCTCTTGCACAAGCCAAAGCAGCTGCCATCTCAGTGACAATTTGGGATATTTGCTTGTTTCTTTGGGTTCCACCACCAGCCGCACCCACAAAGGTTCTTTTTATTGACCTTTTTGGCAGGAAAAAGTGCCAGCATCAGAGACATTGAGCACTCCAAGCCACCAATCACACACACACACACACACACTGGACATCTTGGCCAAGCAGAGGGTGCCGCAGCTGCGGAAGACACTGTTTGCCAAATGCTACGAAGGTTTATTGGTCTCCACACACACCTACCCCCCAAAGCCACAGATCACACACACACACATACACACAGGCAAAAATACCTGAGAAAAAGGTTGCTTCAAAGTAAAAAGAGAAGGGGGTGGCAACAATGAAGGGTGGGGAAAAGGAAGAGGACAACACTGCCCAAATGGCTATGTTGCGCCCACCTGTGTGGACGGAACATAGCGAGATGGACACACCTAAAAAAGCATTAGATCCCCTGAAGTGTGGAGGGTTAGTTGCAATTCTGCTTCCAGGTTACAGTGGAAGAGCATTGATTTGTAGCACTGGGAACCTTCTGTCTGGAAGTACCCTTAAGGAGCTTGTATGTATATTCAGCATCTAAGTGAGAGCCTGTAACTGTGATTTCTCAGGAGCACAGAAAAGTCACAGATTGTGGTATGGGATGCATAATTTAGCTTTTTGGGAAACTCAAGATTTCATGTTTTTAAAAAGCAACTTTATAGCCCTTATGATTGCAGAGATGTGCTTGAAAGTGTCTGGGCAATGTCTAGTCAACTTCTCCCAAGAGCTGCTGGATCTATGTTCAGTTGCCCCATGTGATGAACCAATGAACTGCAGGTGGCAGCTTCTCAGTGAAGTACCTTTAGGCCCTGGACTGACTCTGCCCAGCCAGATGGTCATTGGATCCTCTTGAACAGGGAGGAGTATAAGAGGGCTTCCTGTTCCAGTTGAGTCTTGGCTCAAGGAACAAGGTATGGTCTTGGTTATTGTTGAGTCCTGACTACTGACTTTTCCCATGGCTCCTGGTTCCCGGCTCACCACAGACTGTTGCCTGTGGCCCAGCCCTGTCAACTTCAGAAATCAGAAAAGTTGCTGAGTAAGATCTCTAGTAATTAAGGGGTGGGGCTTCAGTGCCCTGTACAGCTCCTTGCCCTTCCTCATGACTAGCAGAAACACACTCATGAAAAATAGTAAATATTGCAGAATAAATGAACTTTTTAAGCACAGGGTACACACAGCCCTGGCCATAGCTCAGTAATAAAGCACATACTCTGCACGTATAAAGTCAATGCTTAGCATCTCTTGTTGGAGGATTTCAAGGAGCCAGGCTGCAAAAGATCCTTCTAGTTGAAGACAGACCAACAACCTAACCCGGTATACTGAAAATGGCTTTAGAAATTTATGGCCTTGTGGAACAGGCACAGACAGTGTTTCAGTGCCTACATGGAACCTTATACTATTCTGTTGTTTATAACACTCTGTTGTATCTTCTCTAAGGTCCAAACTAGACATGACAGCAGCACTTCCATGGGTTTAAACATGGAATATCTCATAGAAAGCGAAAGTGGAGTTCAACAATGAAAGCACAAAGAGTGCATGAAGAACACAGGAGCATCTGACTATATACCAAAACATGTGCTGGGAGACAGGAGAGACTTCTGCACTCCTAATCCATGTGCTCCCTGCTCTTTCTACATGATTGAGGCCATTCCAGGTTTAAGCCAGGGGTGCAGAACCTCAGGCCCGAGGCCCAAATCAGGCCCTCGGGTATTCCCCAGATAGCCCCCCCTTCCTCCCTGACCATTGGGTGGTTTCCCTTTGGCCTTCGTGCTGTTTTCCCCACATTCTAAAAGGTTGAAATGCCTCTCCTAAGGCTTCATTACTGGCAGTAAAAATATGCTGGTACTTTTTTTTTTTTTTGTATCTTTGGCCCCACACACCACTGGAATGAGGCCCTCAGGCTGAAAGAGGTGTTGCACTCCTGGTTTAAATGCACGAAACTGCCACCCTCACCTTCTAGGTTGGCCCTACGTCCATGCCACCTTCCTCGACATGGCCTGTTTGAAGCACTCCATGTCCACCTCTCCTGGCCACAGAGCTCTCTCCAAACCCACCAGCAGGTTGCGGTGGCATTCCCGGATGTTCACTGGGTGCCTGGCCCTGACAAACCCATAAGCAGCCAGCAACCTCATGTGATGCTTGACCATCAGGTACTGGATGATGCAGGTCGGAGCCAGGGAGTAGCCATCCCTGCAGTGAATCAGCACCCGCTTCCTCTTCTCCAGAGAGGCTTCAATGCACTCGTTGATGTCCCAGAAGCATGGCTGCTGCAGAGATGGGCATTCCTCCTCCAAGGGCCCCTGCAGGTACACCTTGAGACGGGGCCTGCTATGTTGGGGCCCTTGGCCACAGGTGCAGGGGATGAAGTTCAGCCTGTAGTCCCCGGGCATGCTGCTCATGTCGATGATGCTGTCAATGTTGTTCTTGCACAGTGCCCGGCCGTTGTAAGCTGCACAGAGGTTCCCCACATAGATGCAGTCTGTTACCCTGCTGATGACTGGCTCTGAGACGCTGAAGCCCTGCATGGCCCCTGGCTTTACCCCGGGTTTCAGATTGCCATGGTGGGACTTCTTGGAGCAAGAAACAGACAAGGGACCGGAATCAGATTCAAAGCTGTTGTTTTCTCCATTGCCGCGGAGCAACAAGGAGGACCGGATGGAAGACGGGGCCTTGGGCGGGGATTCCGCTGGCTTGGACCTGGTGGATTTCGACAAGGAACTGCAGCCAGAGGCACAGAACAAGGATGCCCGTTCCAACGAACCTGTGCTGCTGGCTGCCCCACCACTGTGGGCTTGCTTCATCTATGAAAGGAGAACAAGCGTACCAGTTAATTTCGTGGCACTTTAGACTAGCCTTCCCCAACCTGGTGCCCTCCGGATGTTTTGGACTACAACTCCCAGCATTCTTGACCATTGGTCATGCTGGCTGGGGCTGATGGGAATTGTAGCCCAACACAGCTGGAGGGCACTAGGTTGGGAGAGGCTGCTTCAGACTTAGGTGCTACTGGATCCACGAACAGGCCAATGTGGCCTGCTATCCATCTCATGAATTCTCAACCAAATGCCTCATCAACCCAGTCCTTGATCCTGGGCATCCCTAGCTTTGCTCACCTGAGCATCAAGATTCTCTGGAGAGACCAGGCCATGGTACTGCCTGGCACTGTCTGATGAGAGGGATAAACACAGTGCCCGGTGAGTCTTCATCATTGAGTGGGACCTAGAAGAGGCTTCTCTGCTGCTCTTTTGCTCCAGTGTTTCGTTCTTGTTCATCGTCAAGTTTGGGCAAGAACCTGCAAGAACAGGACAATCACACCAAGAAAGGATGTTTGTGAAATATCTTCCTTTAACAAAGACATATGATGTTCCATGCATATACTGAATTCTTCTCTGGGAAAAAGCCAATCTTCTGCATGCAAAATGTGTGCTTCTCTCCTGAGCTGTGGTCCTCACGGTTAATGGGTACAGTGGAAGCTGAGAAAAGGTGAGGAGAGCACAGACTGCGATGTAAAGCGGGGGGGAGGGGGAGTTGGAAAGAGAGGATGGGGCTAGGGGAGGAGCTGCCCTCCATTTGCTCAAGGATAACTCCTTGGAGTGGGCTGATAAAGAGACTTTTACTAAGTCTTGCAAAATGTGGCTATTGTCTTTTTAAAGGGAAGAAAGCCTCTGGGGGTGAGATCAGTTTAAGATTCTTGGGCCCAACAAGCCTTCTCTGCATTATATTCAGCAAAGTGGCATCACCGTATTGTTCAAAGATTCCCACTCTTCTTTTCAACCTGAGATTCAGATGCAGCATATAATCACAGGAGCAGAATACAAAAGGCAGATAGTATCTTTAAATGTCTCACAGGTTTCACTTACCTGTACAGTGCTCGGAAAGAGCCACAGGGGAAGACAGATGCAGGGCCTTCCAAAGGCGCTTTGTAAGCAAACCTGGAAATTGAGAGAAAAATCCACTTTATCAAGGCATGTAGTGGCAGCTGATCAGAAGACAAAAATAAAAGCACATGTTAAACGCTGGTGCACACAACATGCAGGCAACAGATCCCCTTCCCCATCACCTCCTAACACTTATGGTCCTCAATACACCTAGGAACCACAAAACTGAGCCACAACAAAGAATATGTACCTGGGGGAAAGTCCCATAGAATTCAGTGGTGCTTACTTCTGTGTAGACACATACAGGAACACAGAATCTGCCTTATTCAAAGTCAGAGCCAATGAGGTACAGTGGTTAAGAGTGTTGGACTGGGACTCAGGAGACCTGGGTTCTAGTCCTCGCTCAGCCATGAAGCTCACTGGGTGACTTTGGGCCAGTCACTGACTTTCCGCCTAACCTACCTCACAGGGTTGTTGTGAGGATAAAATGGAGAGGAGGAGGATCATGTAAGCTGCCTTGGGTTCCTTGGAGGAAAAAAAGGCAGGATATAAAAGTAATACCGGTAATAAAAAGTCTGTCCATTGGTCCATCTACCCCAGTAATGTTGACACTGATTGGCAGCAGCTCTCCAGGGCTTCAGGAAGGAGTTCTTCCAGCCCTACCTACAGATGCCATGGATTAAACCTGGGGCCTTGTGCATACAAAGCATGAGTTCTACCACTGAGCCATGGCTGATGGACCATGATAGGACTGCACTGTGGCCTCCTACAAATCCAGCATTAATTTCTTAGTGCACCCAATCCAAAGTGTGCCCATCAATGTTATGTTTTTGCTTCTATAATCCATTTTAGAAAAGCAAAGACTTAGAATATTAATTAGAATTTAAAAAGCAAACTCAAAGGTGTTTCTGAAAGAAGCACAAGCACACCGAACACAAACAAAAGTAACGCCAATGAGTAACAATAGTCAGGCCAGCAACGGGATAAGAATGATTTTTAAAAACCCACCACTAGCCTTGAGAAGCTTGATGAACAAGCAGAACTTTCCCCCAAACACAACATTGGGATAGAGATACGTCTGCATACCCCAAGCAGGAACTTATTCCATAGCCTCAAGGCTACATTCCATCTAGGATTCGGGCCGAAGGAAACGGAGTCTACCAAACCAATCCTACATCTGTTGCACAAGGCCCATTTCACCAGAGCAATGTAGTGAGTCACGGTGTTGCATTAATGTGGCAAAACATTCAGG
Organism: Shinisaurus crocodilurus; assembly: GCA_021292165.1. Lineage (NCBI taxonomy): Eukaryota > Metazoa > Chordata > Lepidosauria > Squamata > Shinisauridae > Shinisaurus > Shinisaurus crocodilurus. The sequence continues at coordinate 204,625,778 of CM037876.1, read as the reverse complement.
AGGCTGTTACTGCCTTGTGAAATACCTTGCAAGGCAGAAGTGCAGAGAGAGGAGCTGTCTAGGCAAGCTGAGACACTAAGATGACACCATCCATTTTAGTTCCACTTAAAATTGCACTTAGACAGTATATTGACCATCAAGTATTAACTCAAAACATTTATAGTATGAATTTTATACTAAGTGTCAAGGTTCATAGTCCAAAGAGCTCCCAAAGACCACAGGCAGACATACAAATGATGATACTACAGCATATGACAGGGGTGGGAAAATGTTTCCAGCCCAAGAGCTGGCTTACCTTCTGGGAAATCTCCCAGGGGCTTCATGCCAGCAGTGGGTGTGGCCAGAGCCCAAAGTGGGTGAGGCCACTCAGTTCTCTCACTTCATTTTTATATACACATACAGACACGTAAGGCACCATCTACACACAAACACACTCACATGCATCCACATCATTCATTCATACATACACACACACACACACACACACACACACACATCATTCATACAGTATACAGGTACACCCACACCCCATTCATATGCATACAAACACACATACCTTTCCCAGCCCACTTCCTCAGTTGATTCATGCAGATCAGCTGAGGAAGGGAGCACTTTCCCTGCCCAGCACTGAGCAAGACTCCATCCCTCAGCAATAAGGAGGTGAAAAGGCTTCTCTCCAGTCAGCTATTGATTGGAGATAAGTACTTTTTCCTGCCCAATGCTGAGAGGGGGGAGCCTTTCTCAGGGAAAGGGAAGTCTCTCTTAATGCTGGGCAGTGATAAGATCTCTCCAAGCTGCTGCTGATCAGAGATAAGACCTTTTCAGTGGGGAAAGGATCTTATCTCCAATCACAGCTGATCGGAGATAAGACCTTTTGTCTGGGGCAAGGCGCTGGGGCCTTGAGAAGGAGCTAGTGGGCTGGAAGGGGAACCCCCAGGAGCCAGATATGGCCCACAGGCAGGAGATTCCCCATACAACAATAGGGCCAGTGAAATACTTCCAGGAAGCCTACAAGCAGAGATGGGTAGTGTCCAATCAAATCAGGAAAAGGCTAACAGCAGAATACAGTTCTGCCTGCAGAAGATCCCAGGTTCAGCCCCAAGAAAGATCCGAGAGCCTTGAAAACCACTGCAATTCACAGATACTAAGGGCTGCTTCACACAACCCGGGCGGCGAGCGGGGGAGGCACCACGGGGCCGTCTGTGGGGTCTGGCCGGGCACCGCAGATGACCTGCACCCCGCACACATGGGCGGACTGCGGTGGAGTCGGCAATCCCCGCGGTACGGCCCTCTTGGTGCTAGCGGGCGGCAGCCCGGGAAGTCCAGCGGCCGCAGCATGCTGCATGGGATGGCAGGGGGGGGCCGTCCGGCAACCGGGTGGCACAGGAGGGGGTGCAGACGCACGCCGGGCGCTCATGTCACAGGGGTTGACATGGGGGGGTGGCAGGAGGCGGGGCAGCCCCCTACAGTGCAGCCCCCCCGCAGTGACCACGGGCAGCCCCCCTTTGTGACAGGCGCATGGGCAGTGGGGGGCCTCCGCCGTGGCGCTGGCGCTATCACGCTGGCTGATGCTCACCCAGATGGCTAGCTGCCAGTCCGCCTCACGCCTCCGGTCCTCCTGCTTGTCCATGCCGCCCCAAATCACCCCTCCCTGCCCCGTCCGGGGGATGTGCTTCCCTGGCTGCCAGGCCTCCATCCCCCTCAGTGGCAGGGGGGGCCCAGGGCCCGCCCCAGGTGACCACTGCCTGCATGCCCAGAGCGTCCTCAGTGTCTGATGCCAAGGCGTCTGGGGGGCTGGCCCCATGCCACGGATGGTGTGCACCCCCGTGCCAGCTGCCGCCACAGTCCTCTACTGGGGAGCCATCCTGCGTGCTGGAGTGCTGCCGCAGTGTCCGGGGGGGGCATGGCATTCCAGGGCTGGGTGCGCGCCTGTGGTGGTGGGGACTGCCTTGGCCCACTGACAGCACAGCGTGCGCCGTGCCCGCTGCTCCTGTGGGCGCCCCCGGGCGTGCCTGGCTGCCACTTCGGGGGGGGGGGCTCCGCTGCGCGTGCCCGCTTGCAGCGGCCAGCCCTGGCGGGTGGTGGCGCCTTGCCCTCTCCCCCTCATCGGCCTCAGCCCCCCTTTGGCCAGTCCCCCCATTTCCCACCGCGATTGGGGACCACGTTGCCCTCCTCCCCCACCCTGCCCCATCTCTCCCCATCCGGTATCCAGGAGGGCAGGGGCAGCCGCATCCCTTTAACTGTGTGCCGTTCTGCCCTGCGGGCTGGAGCGACCTCAGCTCCAGCCGCTCCGGGCCACCATCTTTGTGCGGCAAGGGGCAGCCCTTGCGGGGGGCCCGCCCGCTGTCTGCATGACACAGCAGCCACGCGCGGGGAGGGCTTACCCGTCTACCACCCAGGGTGGATTTAGGTGCTTCCTACGCGTGGCTGTCCCACAGGGGCACCACGGGCTGGCGTTCACATGACACGGGAACCGCGGGGGACTTCCACTCCCCCTCAGTTCCCGTGTCGTGTGAACCGGCCCTAAGACTGGGCTGCATTTGGAACATATGAATATGCCTCATAATGAGTTAAACCACTGGTTCATCTAGCTCAGTATTGTCTACACTGGCTGGCAGTGGTTTCCAGGGTTTCAGACATGAGTGCTTCCCAGCCCGACCTGCAGAGAAAACTGGAATTGAACCTGGAAGCACCTCACTAGCCGCTGTTGCAAGCAAAACATTTGCTCTGCCATGGATACATGGGCCAATGGCCTTACTCAGTAGAAGGAAATTTCATCAATGGTCCACCATGGGAAAAGGACAAAACTCAGGGACACCTCTTTCCTGGGTTGTTTATTGTGACGTCTGAATCTGGAACACTGGGTTGCTGGGGGGGGAAGAACAACTGAGAATTTGAACCTATGGTGTGGTTTGTCACCCAACAACCCATAGTTCTGGGTTCAGATGGCATGTAAACAGCCCAGGAAAGGAGCATCCCCAGGTTGTTTATTGCAGCAGGAATGGGTGGGCGTGTGGGAGCCAGCACACATGCTCACACCCGCTGCATTTTCAACGACCCACATTTGTTACCTGTGGGTTGTTGATGATGTGCAAACTGGGTCAATGAAACAGCAGACTGTCACAGAACATAGAAAAATACTGAAATAAATAAGATGCTATTGAAATAGCAGCCCTATGCAGGCACCTATAGAATTTGGCTTGCCAAAAATATTCTCCCCTCTCTTACTTACTTGTAACACCATTTTTTCTGGAATCACATCTTTTGTTCAGCATCGTGCCTGCTACCGACTCCATGGTATCTGAATCTGAAAAATGGAAGAACAGATGGTCTAAACACCTACAGTATTATAGCAGATCATGAAAGATATATTCTGCTAGGAGAAAGAACAGTAGAATAGTATGTTCATCTGCAAAACTCTTTGCAGGATTGTGATGAAACCGCTCAAGTGTACACGTTGAATATAAACAAGCTCAGACCCTCGCTATAGGCTTTCTAAGTGTAAACATTTTTGAAGGGTCAGTTTTAAAAAAAACATGTCGTTTGCAAGGAGTCAAACCAAAACTGAACAGAAAAGTGTTATTTCCCCCAAATTAGAAGAGAACATGAATCCATTATTTGAAAATCCCTGTTAAATCTGCAATTATTGTTTCTTTAAAAATCAGGTTGCAAGCTCAAAATAGTTCAGTCAAAAAAGCTGATATACTGTAGTAGTAATTCACTGACCCCAGCCAATGTGAAGAATGAACACATTAAAAAAGCCAATATTATGAATTTGACTGGACTTCTGTACTCTGCCCTCTTCACAAGTTGGGAAGCAACCACCAAGATGGTGGTTGGGTACTTTGAGGCTGCGTTCCATTGGAATACACTGCCTTAGGCACCACATGATAGAAAGGTGGTATAAATAAATACATAAATTAATAAATGGACAGTGAAGATAAACCACCTGGTGGACAGGACAGCACTGAATATACTATCTTCTCTTCCTCCTCCCGCTATCTTCCGGCTTTCTGTACACAATGTAGGCTTTTCTGCCTTGTATATTTAACCACCATCTGGTATTAAGGTTAGGATACGAGTCACAATGATATTAATCACCCCTCATCACAGACATAGATTACCACCACATTGTAAATGATGTTTACACATGCCCACACAAACCGGAACATGTTCAGAAAGGCAGCATAATACTGATTGCCAGATTCTGGAACCAAACAACAAAGGAAGGTCATCACTTATTGGAGAGTACCATAGGCATCCAATGGGCCACACCTGTGGCCAGTAATGCTGGGCTACCTGAACCTTGCTCTGATCCAGCAAAGCCATGTTTTTCTACTGGGGTGTGTGTGTGTGTGTGTGTGAGAGAGAGAGAGAGAGAGAGTAGTACATATGTAGTACATAGTAATACATATGTACTTCCTGCAGCGGTGCAGCTAAGTAATTTTAGACCCTGGACTTAATGGTCTTATGTTTAGATGGCCAATTGTCTTATTTCAGTTGTGAAGCACAGAACTAACATCCCCCCCCCCCCGCCGCCCCAACCACCATTCCATGCTTTACAACTGCTTTCACATTCCTTATATTTTAGGAAAACAACACTCTTGCCAACCTTGATATAAAACCCAAACCCTAAGCATGTGCAGTTTTGCATTTTAAACTCAATTTATTTATTTATTTATTTATTCTATTTATGAATCGCCCATCTGGCCAGACATCCGGCCACTCTTGAGCGATGTACAGTCCAAAAAAATACAAGGGGGAGGGAACACACACACACAGTATAAAACACAATTAAAAACAGTACAAAACTTAAAAATCCTAATCCTAATCCACCCCATATTCCCGCTTAAAAGCCACATTTTTAATGCCTGGCGGAAGCTAATCAAAGGAGCATGGCGGAGGTCACTGGGGAGAGTTCCATAAATTGGGGGCTGCCACAGAAAAGGCCCTCCTCCTAGTCCCCACCAGCCTGGTTTCTCTGGCTGATGGGACAGGGAGAAGGCCTTCCGTGGCAGATCTTAATTAAATCGCAGCACCACCATGACTGAAGAAATAAAATGGGAGTTCGCTTCTGCTGCCCTCAGCACCTGCTGCTCTCTGGGTGGTCATGTGGGGGTCCTCTGGGCTGCAGAGCCCAGGACTTCGGCCACAAGGTCCAGCCCTGGCTGCCCCACTGATTTCCTGAACTCCCCTTTGCCCCAAACAGATTTCATTAAGTAAAGAGGCGTGCGGAGGGAGGCTAGTGGTGGCAGAGACAAAAGCAAAAGTGCCCCCCACCACCACCCCATGACTACCAGAGCAGCACAAGAGCAGATGAGCGCACACAATGAAGCACAGCGAGGGGAAGAGGCCAGGAGAGAGAGACCGCAGACTTAAAACAGTAATAAAAGAGGCAAAAAGGATTCCAGCCGCCCGATCCAATATCCAGCCTCGCTGAGGGCGGAAATCAGACATTACTTTAAATGTGTGCCTACTAGCAACTATGCCTTCTTTTCGGTTTTACTCTACAGAAGGCGAGGGGGGGGATCGGGATCTTAAAAGCCCCCTACCACCACCACGTTACAGTCTCGATCCGGATCGGGACGCTGCACCTACTCTAGAGTAAAAGGGAAAAGAAGACAAAGCTGCTAGTAGGCACACTTTTAAAGTAATGTCTGTTTTGGCCACAGGAAACAGCTTCTCTCAACTCTTTTTGCAGGGGACCAAGTTGGAAGTTTGCACAACAAGCCCGCCCCCAATCACTACCGCGCCATCCAGCCCTCCCGCGCAGCCTCGTTTCCAGAGCCCCTCTTCGCCCACCTCCCCCGCGGCTGCGCGGACACACACACCCGGAGCCGGCGTCGGGGTTTCCTTTCTTCTCGGCCGAGGGACGTGCGATTGGACAAGTCGCGCCCTGCTGTTCCGCAGAGCTCGGAGAAGTTTCGACCAAAGTTCCAGCTGCAGCCCTGGGGGATCGCGCTGGGCTGCACCTGCAAGCCAGGATCCCCGACCCCTGCGATCCTTTCCCCGCGGAGTTGCAGCGATTTCTAGCCATCTCCTCCCAGAAACACGAGCCGCGGGAGAGGAAGGGGGGCGGCGGGAAGACCGTCCAAGGGAAGGATGGGAAATGTAGTCTTTGAGGCCCATGTGGGCCTCCTTCACTGGAACCGGTCTGTTTTTGGCGGCCAAAGCTGCAGTCCTGTCCTGTACCTACTTACCTGGAAGTAACTCGGCGAGATTGACTTCTGTGTAGACATGCATGTATTGTACACCGCCCAGAGAACTTAAGTTATTGGGCGATTTAAACGTACAGTAAATAAAATGAATACATAAAATAAAAATAGGATTATACTGTAGTGTAAACGGTTTAATCTCAGTCGTTCTTCGGCAGGATTTCGGCCTCATTGTTTATTTTTATTTATTTATTATATTTATACCCCACCTTTTTTCCTGCAAGGAACCCAAGGCGGCTTACATAATCCTCCTCCTCTTCCTCACCATTTTATCCTCACAACAACCCTGTGAGGTAGGTTAGGCTGAGAGTTAGTGACTGGCCCAAAGTCACCCAGTGAGTTTCATGGCTGAGCGGGGACTAGAACCCGGATCTCCCAAGTCCCAGTCCAACACTCTAACCACTACGCCACACTGGCTCTCTTTAAATGTGTGCAAAGTGTTTTACAATCCTTATTTCAGACCTCGTAAACAAGGCCGTAGCTGGGTTGCATCCGTTCACAATCAACTATATCAGGGCTCTCCAACCTTGGGTCCCCAGATGTTTTTGGCCTACAACTCCCAGCATGCCCCAGCATAGCTGGCTGGGGCATGCTGGGAGTTGTAGGCCAAAAACATCTGGGGACCCAAGGTTGGAGAGCCCTGATATATGGTTTGGTCATATTTTTCGGTAAACTACAAACTGTCCACAATAAGGAAAAAGTAACTGGGTAAGTTTTTATTGTGAGGTGTTATACAAAACTAAGCAGAGCGAGGGGGCTTCTGTGTCACTTTCGTGAGAGTACTGTAGATATGTGTGCTTGCACAAGATCCAATCAGTACTGCCTTTAAAGCAACCTTCCCCAACCTGTCGCCCTCCATTTGTGTTGGACTACAAGTCCCAGCATGCCCCAGCCAGCCATCACATCTGGAGGGCAACAGGTTGGGGGAGGCTGCTTTAGAGTTTGTGTGTGCGCGCGTGTGTGTTAAAGAAAGGGAGATTCTTGAAAGAAAACGTAAGTAAACTTTAAGGATGCAAGTTATGTAGTATGTCTAGACAAAAAAGTCCTACAATTCCCAGCATGCCCCAGTCAGCATGGCTGGCGGCAGGAATGCTGGGAGTTGTAGGACTTTTTTAATGCCTAATAGGATTGTGCCCTAAACCACACAATCTCAACGAAACAAAGCCTTACTAGAAATCTAAGCATGTTTACTCAGAAGTAAATCCCAACTAGCTCCTTCTATCTAGTAAGGGCACAATTCTATGCAAGTTTCGACAGGAAAAAAAAGGCCTATAACTTCCAGCATTCCCTCCGGCTGGGGCATACTGAGAGTTGTAGGACTTTTTTCTGCTATAGGATTATGCCTTAAGTGTACTTAGGCTGTGTACACTTACCTGGAGTAAGCCCCATTTAATACAATTGTCCTGAGTAAACATGCCTAGGATTGCAGTGTTGGGGTGAGGCCAATGCTAGGATGCCAGTGTTTCCCACCAATTATTGCTGTTGTGAATGGTCACTGTGCTTCTGTTACATATATTTAAGCCTTAATTGAATCTTCAGTCTGTCCTTTTTTGCACTGAATTGCCATTGACTCCACCATTTATTCCCTAAAGCTTATGGCATAATACATATGTTAGTCTTAAGGGGTCACAAGGCTCTTTGTTGTTTTAGCTACAGAAGGGTCACTTGTTTTTGCAGAAAATGTAGTCATTTCTACTCTGCAAACTGAAATTGCCAAACAAGGCACTAGAGACCTATTTCCCAATTCTGTATTTAATACTTAAAATAATTAAAGCAACTGGGCTAGAAACCCTGTACTATTACTGCAATAAATCCTTTGAAGTCCTACTTATTTTGCCTCACTGATTGGGTGAACATCGGGAATATCCACAGCCAAATTAAATAGCCAAATAGGCTATTTGGTAGATGCAGAACCTTGTCTCTCCCAATGTATACAGATGCCATCACATTAAAACACACACACAATCGCACAACTTTTTGGGGGGTATGTGCTGCTTAATTCTGAATGTTATCCTGTTTTTTGTGTGATAAGCATGTGCACATTTATGACATGTAACAGTAAAAATATGCTTTCAGGGTTGTAGGAAAATGTATTTTTAATTATCTTACTATTTTTTAATTATTTGGTAGCACATTTATTTTACACTGATAACTGAGCAGCATGGTCAATTGGCTGTCTCACTTAGTGGAGATGGCAGACTAAGGTACAAAAACAGTTTAGCCAAGATTAAGTAGAGAAGGATGCAATCCTATGCATGTTTAGACAGAAATAAGTCCTACAACTCCCAGCATTTCATAGATCATAGAGTTAGAAGGAGCCTACAAGGCTATCTAGTCCAACCCCCTGCTTAATGCAGGAAACTAGAGGAGGGGTCTCCCATCCAAGTAATAATCAGGCTTGACCCTGCTTAGCTTTCCACACTCAGACAAGCTGAGCCAGCATAAGCCACAGGCATTCCCATGGGACTTTTTGTAGTTGTAGGACTTTTTCTGTCTAAACATAAATACAATTACACCCTGTCCCATTGATTTCCACAAGAGAGATAACTCATAAGTGCATACACAGAACTGAAATCCTTAAGATTTAAAAAGAGTTTAATTTTGGCTGGATTGAACCCATGATGAACACCTGAATGGTGCTTTCATTTAGACAGGAACCCTGGAGCTCAGTTTGAGGGCCAATCAAAACATTCAGTATCCTTGGGCATATTTCAAAGTCTAATAACAAAAGGGAGACATTTGGATATTATAAGAAGAAGATAAAAACATAACCTTTCCTCATAGGAGAATTGCTGCAGCCCCTTGATCATTTTGGTTGCCCATTCCCCAACTCTACAATATCCTTTTTAGGTGCAGTGACCAGAACTGTACACAGTGTTCCAAGTTTGGTCGCACCACAGATTTGTATAAGGGCGGTATGATCTTGGCAGTTTTATTTTCAATTCCTTTTCTCATTATGCCCAACATGGAATTTCGCCTTTTTCACATTTCATATAATGAAACAGGTCACACGGATTCTTTAAAGTTTGAAGGTTTTCCTTCAGGACCCCGAGCAAGAATAGCTAAAGGGAAAATACAGAGAATGACACTTACCTGATTTTAAAAGCAGGAGCGTCCAGTGCAAAGCAGCTGCTTTTTACTTTGCTTCCTGGTTGCTAACACTTGCCAGTTTGCTGCTACTGCTGGGCTGCGTGAATAAACCAAACAGGCAAGCAGCCTCAGTCATTTATGAAGGGTCTACTCCTCCACAGAGCTGACTGCGATTGGTTGACCACTGCTGACTGGGTATCCAAGATACTGCTCTCTCTATATGATGCCACACGTCACTGCTTCAGATCAGAAACAGAAGGTCTTTGCTAGTTTGTTGCATAAATATAGATAGGAAGAGATTGTTTTTAATACCTTACAAGTCAATTTGAGGGTAATGAACCATGCAGGGATAGCTGATTGAACAAGCATCAGGTAGGGACGAGACAGAAGTGTAAGGCTAAGCTACACTTGACTTCCAAGTAGTAGGGTGGATCAAGATCTCTCAGTTACTGTAATATTGATGCAGTGGCGGTGGCAGCTGAAGTCCATTGCTGCTGCTGCTGCTACTACTACTACTACTACTACTACTACTACTACTACTTTTATATCCCACCTTTTTTCCTCTTGTGAGGAACCCAAGGCGGCTTGCATAGTCCTCCTCCTCTCTATTTTATTCTCGCAACAGTCCTGTGAGGTAGGTTAGGCGGAGAGTCAGTGACTGGCCCAAAGTCACCCAGTGAGCTTCATGGCCGAGTGGGGACTAGAACCCGGATCTCCTGAGTCCCAGTCCAACACTTTAACCACTACACACACTGGCTGTAGGAGGGGCCATCATTCAGTGGTAGAGCATTTATTTATTTTTGCATGCAGAAGATTCCAATCCCTGACATCTTATTAAAATGATTTGGTACAAGTGATGGAAAAGACCTCTACCCAAGACACTGGAGAACCACTGCCATTCAGAGCAGACAATACTATGGGCTGGATAGACAAACAGTTTGATCTGCTATAAGGGAGCTTTCTATATTTCATAGATTCCATAGATCATAGAGTTGGAAAGAGCCTACAAGGCTATCGAGTCCAATCCCCTGCTCAGTGCAGGAAACTAGAGGAGGGGTCTCCCATCCAAGTAATAACCAGGCCTGACCCTGCTTAGCTTTCCACTCTCAGACAAGCTGAGACAGCGTAAGCCACAGGCCTGTATATTCACCTTCTCTGAGATCGACCAACAATACTGTCTTGGTATTAAGTTGAGACAGAAGTATGGCCCGTACAGGGGCATTCTCAAAGCCCCCCCACCTAAGCTGTGGAGTGCCCTCCCTTTGGAAACTTCCCAATTTGAAGCCAAAGCATCTTCTGGAAGTGTTGCAACACTTACCTATTTGGGGTGACTTTGGGGAGTTAGAGTTAAGCTAGCAGACAATGGAGATCTTTAATGGCATGTTGATTTGTTTGAATGCTAGTCTGTTTTACTAGGATTTTATTTATTTATTATATTTATACCCCGCCTTTTTTCCTGCAAGGAACCCAAGGCGGCTTACATAATCCTCCTCCTCCTCCTCTCCATTTTATCCTCACAACAATCCTGTGAGGTAGGTTAGGCTGAGAGTCAGCGACTGGCCCAAAGTCACCCAGTGAGTTTCATGGCCGAGCAGGGACTAGAACCCGGATCTCCCGAGTCCCAGTCCAGCACTCTCACCACTACGCTACATAACATACATTGTTATGATTTGTAAATATTACTCATCCCAAGAAGGAGAAAGTGTATACAGAGCAGTGCTTTTTTTCTGGAGAAAAAGGTACCGGAACTCTTGGATTATGTTTCCTCGGGAGTAGATGGCGATTAAATTGTAATGAAATTAATAGAAGAAAAGGTGCTGGAACTCAGTTCCGGTGAGTTCCACCAGAAAAAAAGCCCTGATACAGAGTGGAAATGCATGAAGTGTGGCATGCAGACACTGAGGATGCATCCAGACAGCAGGTTCTGAACTTCTGGTAGTGCATTTTAGTGCTTACCTGTAAGTGTAGGCAGCAGTACTACAGAAAGGAAGAGCAGAGCAGTGAACAATTTTGTACAAAAGTCTCACATAATCCATTGTTGGGGCCATGCCTCCAGATTGGCCCTGCTATGCCATTTGCCTTCTGATTTTAGGACCTATGACCACAAGGAGTGGCACAGTTCCTGTGTGATTTGTGGATGCAAGAGAGAATTATTGCCAGCCAAGAAATATTCTGTCTAGAAGCACCTCTGTGACAAACCCCTATATTCTGATGTAGCTCAACATTAGCATCTGATAAATTGACACTGTGCTGGGATGTTTGAATAGGCCTCTGATCTCACTTTTTTGTTCCCCAATATCCATCCAAAACTTAAGCTCTTTCACACAATGACCTGGTTCTCACGTCACGATAAACCAGTGGATTGTGTGCCTGGTTTGTGTCAATGACTTATGATGTCAGAAACCAGCGCAATCAATTCAGTGCAGTTTGTTAACCACGTACAAGCCACCCTGAGAACTTGTTAGGTTGTTGAGGGTGGCTTGTTCTCAGGGTGGCTTGTCGTGACATGCGAACCTGGCAGTATGTCTTCTCAGTGGCTTCTCAGCATGGGCTACAGACAGAGCCACCTGGCAAGAGCAGCGAAAAGCCTGGCTGCTCCTCATAATCTTGCTAGTGCTGCCTCCAGCCTCTCTGCTCAACGATGTCCACCCCTCCACTGTTACAGAAATGACATGTGGGAATGTCCTGAATGCGTTTGCCACTTCTTTTCCTGGCGCTTCAGGATACGCAAATATGTCTGTAATTCCACCCCACCACCAACACCGTCCTTCGCAAGTGCGCAGATTCGCTTGTCTGCCGTAGTACATGCTCCTTGTCAATTTCCTTGTAAATTACCTACTCCACTTCTGCGCTTCCATTGACAGTGAACTCCAAAAGCTCCGAAGGAAAGTTTAGGACAGTGAACTTGGAAAGGTCAAGGGAAATGCTGAAGTGCAGGGCAGGGGGACAGGATGCTTTGAGCTGGATTCCTGCATTGAGCAGGGGGTTGGACTCGATGGCCTTGTAGGCCCCTTCCAACTCTACTTTTCTATGATTCTATAAGGGCCAGTTCAATCCATAATACCATGAGGATGAAATCAACAAGAGGGATTTCAACATGTACAGAGGGGATATTGATCTGTACTTCAGAAGAAAATAAATAGCATAGAGGTGAATGTGTGCACTTGTAAACGACAGGGGGGGGGACTTAAAACAAACAAACAAAATCATTTGTGTACTTCCAAAGCATCAAAAAAATAAACAAAAAATGGGTGCGAACAGAAAGCTTGCATAGGAAAGGGGTAGCGATCAGAGCAGGGTGGAAGCCAGAACAGTTTCTCTCCAAAGGGATGAGGATACGAGAGGGGTTGTGCGTGCCACAAGGGCCCATGCGATACGTGCCAGGAGTGGGAGGGAAGATTAAGGGGGAAACAAGCCATGGCAAGCCGCACAGCTCCTGATGACCTGTTGGGAGTAACGTGGGTTAGCGAGAGAACAACCAATCCACTATGGCTTATTTTCAGGTTGGCTTAGCATGACATGCTAACTCACCCAATGGTTTGTCCAGTTAAAAAGCTGGCCAGCTCTTTAATATTTCAAGTGTAGGGTCATTATGAAGGTGGGTCCAGCCACTAAGTACTGATGTGCTGGTTGGAGCACAAATATCAGAAATGGAGGGTATCTCATTATTGTACAAAACAACAGTCAGTATCCACTAAGGGGCTGACTTTTACTGAACTTAGAACCTCATAAAACTGAGAGTTTGCTTGCACTCTCTGCCTTCCTATCAACATCTAATCAGGAGGCCAAAGATAGTATCTCTCAGGCCATTCTCTCTGCAAGGAACTCTGCATATGCTCTGAAACCCAAGACTCTGCTCAAGTAATAACATGTAACTAGCTAAATTAGATGGATTTATCTGGAATTCTGTGTATATTGTCTTCCCCTTTTCTTCCTGTTTTCTCCTTTTCCTAAATAAACTCCAGACATTTGGGTGTGTTGTTTTAAAGGGGAATTTCTCACTAAAACCTTCCCTGCATGAAGGACTGCATGTTTACAAAGCCATTGCTTATGTCCATAGGATCTTTCACAGAGATTTTGTTAAGTTCTGGGCTTTGGGAAAGAATCCAAAGCACCTTCCTTTTTATTTTTTACTAGAGCTGTGCTGAAGGGAAGGATCCTTGGCAGAAGGACTTAAAACTTGCCAACCAGCTGGGCGGTGGGCAGGCAAGGGAGTATGAGGAAGTTCAATGTGACTGCTATCAGCCTATTGTAATTCTTTTTTGGGGAAACCTTTCGAAGGAAGAGGACAACCAGTAGGGAAAACCATCCCTGCTTGCTTGCAGATCCGTAACCTCATGGGACAAGGAGGGTGCTTCCAGATTAGTCTTTCATCACACCACCCGCTGGCCTCATTCACGGAAGTTTATGACGTCTTCCCCTCATAACCCTCTTGTATTTTTCCACCGCTTCTTCCCTCAGAAAATCCATTAAGGAGAAAAGGATGGAATAGTTGCAGAATGCATTCTGAATGGTAGCAGCATGGAGCCTTCTTTCTGGAAGCACTTTGAGGCACAAACCAAAGCATACAGAACTGCTATGGAGGCAAGCACTTCCCTCTGATCCCTGGAGAACGATGAATTGACAATATAGTTGATTCATCTCTCTCTCTCTCTCTCTCTCTCACACACACACACACACACACACAGTATGGCTTACTACATTTGTCCCCATTGAAAAACTTTTTTAAAATCTACCTAAAATAGCTAGCAGCAATGCTGAAAGAACATCTACTTGTTTCTTTGTATTTAACCAGCAGTTTATTAATGGCTACTTAGATGAACTATCTTATTTTTAAAATATTGACATGGATAACGAGTATGGCTGCAACTATGTTCATTTCCAGGTTCTTCCCTTCCCTTTCAGCCTGGTGGAAATGCCTGCTCTACACGAGTCCGTGTGCTGCCCTCCCTGCACATCATGTTAACAGCGTCACTTTAAACCCAAGCTTGCATGACATCTTGTACCAGAAGTAGAGTCTTGTGCATCTTTTGTACTTCTCTCCCCCATCAAGTTGAAACAGTGGATTCATTCCATGATGGCAGATCGTACGCCCCTGTGATCCTAGCAGGGCTGGCCCCAAACATTTTGCTGCCTGAGGCAAGGGGCAAGATGTTCACCCGTTCCATATACAGAAGTCAGCTGACTGGCAGTTGAATCTTACTTCAACACTGGCAATGGGACAGTGTTCACCACCACAGTGGAGGCAGCAGGCTAATTTAGGGGGCACAGGGCAGGTTGTGTGCCATACATAGTCCTGTCTACAAACAGAGGAGGACAGCTGGGCAGTCCAAGGGGAACAGCTGGGAGGCTGCCACTTCTGTCTGCCAGCCTCTTCTGCCTGCGGCAATTGCCTCACTCTGCCTAATGGAAGGGCTGGCCCCGGATCCTGGCACATTAGGAATCCTGTTATCTGAGACAACTGCCCTTTGCATGGCCAGGGACTCAAAGGGATATTTAATTCTCTTGCTCTAAATACTTTTAGATGCATCTCTAATTGATCCTGATGTTCCATAGGGACTTGTGCTATATCAGCTCCTCCTTTGCAAGCTTGTCCTTCCATTCAAGAACCAGCATGGGTTCCCTTCTCAAGCGGAGAGCCACTTCTTGTTTAGCTGTTGGGTAGTGGCAGCTTGAAGCGTGTCTTCAACCCCAGGGTTTTGTCAATATCTTCCACAGGCTGCAGGCTGTGCCACTGCGCCACTGGCCTGCGGGGATTGGCCAGCATATCTGACCAATGGCGCAGCTGGTTGCCTGTAGCTCGGCAGCCGAGGAACAACTTCCCAATCTGGTCGTCCTTGCTCATTTTGTCATGATCCCAGACTGAAATCACCAGGTCTACATTCTAGAAAGAAGACACAAAGCAAGTTGAGGATGCCAAGGAAGAGTGAACAGGGAAGAACGGAAGTTCAGACAGAAAGATGTTTTCACAGGGCAGCCACGCCCACTTCTCCCACAAGACTCCCTCTATGCAGTGGTGCCCTTTAAATGTTATAGCATTTGCCTGGTGGCTGCTTTTTGGCGGGTTCATCCCATTGCACTGCTGAAATGTTTAACTAAAGGCTTTCATCATATTATCGATAGTACTAGTCGTGCAAGTTCTTACCACCCAACTGTCATAAGAGTATAAGAAGAGACATGCTGGATCAGACCAAGGGTACATCTAGTCCAGCATTCTGCTCATGCAGTGGCCAACCAGCTCCCAACAGGAAACCCGCAAGCAGGGCATGCGTGCAACAGCACCCTTCCAGTCTCAACCAGACCCAATATCAACCAGGCAACAAGTGCATTGTAAAGACGCGTGCAACCGTCCCTGTCCCCACCCCCAATGATGGCAGGCCTTTAAACTGTTATTGCGATGCCTTGGGATGAACCCATGGAAGGCAGCTCCCACGATGCTGCAGAAATGTCTGAAAGGAACTTCATCTAGCCCCAATTCACACCATTAAGCCAAGTACTAATTGTGGCCAGTGATAAGTATGTTGTTGGATTTTTTTTTTTTTAATTTGTAAGCTTTTATGTTAATTTTGTTATGTGCAAAATAATCTTAGCCTCTGGTGGGTAACAGAGATGTGGAAGCAGCTCTAGGCAGCTCTAGCCATCCAAGCATAATTAGGTATACATTAGAGACATCATTGTGGCAGGCCTGAGCTAGAGAGGCCTCTGCAAAGGCAATAAGCTAAGATGTCTAGATGAATAAAAATTCCCGAAAAACATGCATCTGACATGAAACAGGTGTCTACTGGACACAGGACATACCTGGATCAAGTTGAAAGGCACGTCAAAAAGAAACGCCTCATTGAAGTAGGGACTTAATGTATTTTTCTTTATGCTCGTTTTCTTTTTCTTCCATTTCTTTTTGTTCAGAATAAGTTGCACTTTGACATAGGGATCTGGGGTGGAGGGAAGAGCCACAGTGGCACAGCCAGTTGAAAAGATGAAAACGAAATCAAAACTGGGCTACAACAGGAGGTAATCCTGGATTTTAATTTGGGGGCCCTGTGAGGCCCCTAATAAGGCAATTTGATTCAGAATGGGACCATTTCCCCCTGACATCAACTTTCCGCTAGAGTTTCCTAGCACCGCATTCCAGTCGTCTGGGCCTCCATGACCGATCCTAATCACTTTGTCACCATAGAGCAGGGCCCAGGGGTCCCAATCCAGCCCTCCAGGGGTCCCAATCCGGCCCTCCAGGGGTCCCAATCCGGCCCTCCAGGGGTCCCAATCCGGTCCTCCAGGGGTCCCAATCCGGCCCTCCAGGTTCCCCAGATGGCCACACCCCTTCACTTGGCCACACCTCCTTTCCCCCAACCACCAATTCTTTGCAGTTTCCCCTCCATTTTAAAAGGTTTAGTTAATGGCAGTAAGAGCTTTAAACTAAAACATGCTGGTAGTTTGGGTGGTTTGGCCCTGCCCTTTTGCCTTCAGCCCCACCCACCACTGGAATATGGCCTCCAAGAGCTTCTCCAAAATGAAATTCAGCCCTCCAGCCAAAAGAGGTTCTTCACCCCAGCCATAGAGCTTTGCCACCCAACAGTGGTAAAATGGCTAGGTGTTGGATGGGGAAAACCCAGGTTCAAGTCCCTTGCCCATTAGGTGGCCTTGGGCCTTGGTTGCAGCTGGAGATCCCTGAAAGGGCCATCCTGACCTGAGCTCTTTGGAAGAGGGTATGATCAATCCTCACCAGTTTCTTAAACAAAAATAGACTGGCTCAAATTTGACACACTTCCCTTTACTTAAGATGAATCTCAGAGACCTTCCTTTGTCCCAAAACAGTGTGAAACAAATACTACCAGCCACAGACAAACTCATTCCCTCTCATGACACAGAGAGACTTGCGTTGCAGTTCTTACGACAGATGCCCTATCCTTTCTGTTTCCAAGGACAGCAGGATGTCATGTTAAGATAGCTACTATGGTGTTCAGCCTGTTGTATTAGGTCAAAGAGGATCCTGGGCTTAATGCGATTCCAGCCTTCATCTGATTAATGTACACGAATGGGTCTCTGCATCTGCTTTCGTGTTCCTTTATTCTGCACAGTGAGCCCCAGCTATCCTTCCCATTACCTGACAGTCCATGGGCATCCATCCGCTTGAGCTTTTTGGCTTCCAAGATGACCACTGTTAATTTGCTGGTGCTGGGGACGTATCGGAGTGAAAAGCAAATCTCCCCAAGGCGCTCTTGCTATTACAAACAGAGAGGGCAGGAGAAAGGTTCATATAGCTCACTGACAAGCTGCTAACAGCAGAAACCAAAAGGCCCAGTTACAATGTCCAGGGCTCAAGATTGCCAGGAAGCCATTGTCCCCGCTCAGCTCAGTCATCTCCCTGTTCTCAAAAGAATGGGGGAGGGTTGCAGTGCAGTGACACGGAGGTGAAAGAAAGGCACTGCCAGATAGTGCCCTCTAGGGGAATATTCAATTTCTGTAGCAGTAATAAGATCATAAGAAGTGCCTTGCTAGGAAAAAGGTGCTATAATTTCCAGCTTTTTGTCTAAAAACGGTGGACAGCCATGCAGAGGCAGAGCAAGCCAAGAATTATCATTTTCTAAAAAGCCCCAGCTTCTTTATTCTTTCCTCAAGGGGTCTGGAGAATAAAAATGTGCTTCGGTTTCATTGTATGTATGCATGTTCTGGCTTAGAAAACTGGTGTTTGTTGCCATTTGTTTGATCCAAATAGACTTGAGAGGATTCAGAAAGCCAGTCTTCCCCCACTCCCCCTACAGGCATGTTGACATTTGCTGTCAGAAAGTGGTGGAATCAGCTGAGCCTGAGACTCCTTCAGACAACCCAGTTCCATGAACAATACAGACCGCTCTTTGGACAAGTTGGCAAACTTTGATGAAACTGAAGCGGACACAGAATCCGTCACTTGTTAGTACCTTTCAGAATGCCCAATTTTCTTCTACAGTAATACCTTGGATTGCAAGCATAATTCGTTCCAGAACCGTGCTTGTAATCCAAAACACTCTTATATCAAAGCGAGTCTCTGGCGGGCGTGAGTGGGGCCGATTTTGGCCCGCTACGCCCGCTCGAGGTGAGAGGTTACATCGCTACGACTACTTGTATTGCAAGACGTCGTTTGTTTATCAAGTCAAAATTTATTTTAAAAAAATGCTTGTCTTGCAAAATGCTCTCAGACCAAGTTACTTGCAATCCAAGGTATTACTGTATTTGGGATGGTTACACTCAAAATCGCTGACTACAGACTACATATATTACCTAATTAGCTCTCCAATGCAAGGATGCCAACAAGGTTTTATGAATGGCCACTGTTAAGGTAATCATCACTGTCTGTACTTTTTGCATTTCGATTCCCTCTGACAACACAGTTTTCATCTCCCCTCCCCTCCCCGCATGCGCATATAAATCTGCCAACTTGCAGTTAACATTTTATGCACCTGATGAAATGGACAATGCCCACAAAAGCTTGTGCCATCATAAATTTGTGAGCCTTTAAGTCGGGGGAGGCTGGTGACGCCTGTCTGTGTCAGTGGGGCTCCTTATCCATTGCATCTTTTTGTTTGAGTTTTACAGGAGCTGTCCCTGGTAATCCATCCCCACACTATGTTCACCACCATGGAGCACTATGGACAGCTCCTATAAAGCTCAAACAAAAAGGTACAATGGATAAGGAGCCCCACTGGCGTAGGAGTCACCAGCCTCCCCTGCTTTAAAGTGCCACAAGACTCTGTTGTCGATTTTACTACAGATTAGTTACCCCTTAATATAATTTCACTGTGTTTCCTACATGTATGATGTAAGTGCATTTGCTATGCATAATCAGGGTGACTGAAGGACACGTGCTTATGGGAGAAGTGGAGATGTTAATCTGCGAAGGTATGGAACCAGAAGCTAGTAGCTGCTCTAGATTGACTGATACGGTGTGTAAGGTGTGCCCTAATAGACTACTTGCTGATCGTGCAGTCCCCTTGTGTTTTGGTATTCCCTGCCTACTACCTGGTCCTCGATAGCCCCCAGGGGGGAAATGTCTTTCATTAGCTGCTGTAGTGATGGCCCCACCCAAAGGGTCGTTCTAGGCAAGCCTTCCCAGCCTCTTGCCTTCCAGATGTTTTAGACTACAATTCCCAGCATTCCTGACCATTGGCAATGCTGGCTGCAGCTGATGGGAGTTGGAGTCCAAAGCATCTGGTGGGCACCAGGTTGGGGAAGACTGCTGTAGGCCACTGCATTGGTTCCCTCACCGATACCCCTGTTCCCGGGGGACACATTGCTCCCCTGATTCAAAGAGACTTTAGGTCTGCTTCACATGGTCAGCTCAGCTTGGGGCAACTGCGGTTCTCAGCCATGCTGGCCTGCCTGCAGCAAGGAGGCTGTGTCCATCCTGTTGGTCACCCATGTCTCTTCTCAGGGGATATATGCGCAGTATCAGTCCCAGCTGTGCCATTCCAATTGAAAGTGGCATTCTAGCTACTCTCTTGAATAAATCACAAGGCAATGATGGTCTGGCTGTCAATCTGGGCATGCCTTAATCAGTTGTATAATGGGCTTAAGACTGGATGCAAGTATTTATTAAAAGATTTTTAAAATTTGTTTATTTTTATTTTTTTAAATGCTGCATCTCCATCCTCAAAAAACCTTATGGCAATATGGCCAGATTTATATCTGGCCAAGTTAGCGGTTGGCTTTGCCTCACTGGTGTAAGTTGAAGAAATCTCTTGCTGGTACTATGGATCCTGTAGCTCTACCCCTATTCCTTTAACGACACCCATTTATGACCACCCCTTCCATCTCTGGTGAAGCCTTTTATTTAAACTTGGAGAGCCAGTGTGGCGTAGTGGTTAAAGTGTTGGATTGGGACTCAGGAGATCCGGGTTCTAGTCCCCGCTCGGCCATGAAACTCACTGGGTGACTTTGGGCCAGTCGCTGACTCTCAGCCTAACCTACCTCACAGGGTTGTTGTGAGGATAAAATGGAGAGGAGGAGGAGGATTATGTAAGCCGCCTTGGGTTCCTTGCAGGAAAAAAGGCGGGGTATAAATATAATAAATAAATAAAATAAATGTTAAAGAAACAGATTTGGAGCAGAATTATACAACACAGAATAGTATTTGTGAGCCTGCACGCACAGAGTGCCTAACCACATACTTATATAATGAACAGGGCTTCCTTCCAGAGTTCTTCTACAGTTTTGGTCTTTCTTGGCACTTCTCTATTTAGAAATTAAGCATGGCCAAGTGCCCTTTTTGATGGCATTCTGAGACCAGCATCCCCAAATATTTTTTGAAACTTTTAAATAAGTTATAGCTTATAGTAGTACCACTGCTACTCCATATTTCGGCCTTCTCCAGGCTGGGGCCTCCCAGATAGGTTGGACTGCAACTCCCATCATTCTTATCCAGCATGGGAGTTGTAGTCCAACACCTTTGGAAAGCACCAGGTTGGAGAAGGCTGTCATATCTGACCATACCGTCTCCTTCCCCACTGGCTTTACCTTACATCCTATTTTGCTGCCTCAAATAAGTCATATATGCAGCAGAAAACGTTACCTCTTACTTTCTTTTATTTTCCAAAATGCCTCTGAAAAAAATTGAAATACTTGGCTTGCTCAGGTCAAAAATTTGCATGCATATACCCACACTGTTTTCAGACTGCAAAGAATTATCATTCCTAGCTATGAAAATTCTAACACAATTTGCCACATATGCCCATGTAAGCAGCAGAGCTTACATAACTTTCATCATGGCAACCATCTTATGTAATAAGCTTAAATAATAGGAAAGTGATGCAACCTGTGAAAGTCACCCGATAGAGCACATTTTGATTGGCCAGCATAATCGGCCAAATCAGCTGACATTGTGACTAAATGGATCCATACAACATTCCCCCCCCCCATCTTTTGAAGATAAAAACATTCCCTCGTTGTAATGTGATCTTTTGATTGAAGAAATTGGTTCATTCTATACAACATGGATCTGTGGGCATGCTTGAGCAGGTTTGGCAATGGTATGAGGTATGAGTCAAGACATGAGCCTACGTTGCCATTTTGTCTGACTGACTCAGCACGTGACGTAACCTGTGTGACAGTAGCTAAGGTGGTATCCCTTTGCTAGGCAAGTGTTGCTGCTGCACTGCACAGAACCATAAGAACATCAAAGCAGCACTGTTATCCATGCTATGCTCAATCACAGTCTGAGCATATCTGGGCAGAAGGTATTTTGGTCTCAGATTGGGCGCAATCCAATGGGGATGCCCATAACCCTCTGAACTTGCAGGAGTATGGGCATCCTATGCAGGGCAGGAGGAATGCGGAGGCGATCTTCACCTCTGTGCTCCTCCCACCCTGCAAGTCAGCTAGACGGCTGATTGTGGTCATCTAGCTGCAGCGCCTTGGACAGGGAGGGGCTGGAGGCTGGCAAGCAAAGCCTCCACAGTCAACTGTTCGTCCCTGGCTGGTCAGATTATTGTGATGACCTAAGGTTATAAGCCTGGGGTGCACACTCTTTTTGGTCCCAAGGGCCATCTGGTGTTGACTTGGGGGCTGGAGGTTGCCCATGTGTGTGTGGGAGGTTTAAACCTCCTTTCCCTGCCCACTGAGATCTAGGGAATGCTGGGGAGGGGATGGAGATGAAAGCCACTTCCATCTCTCAGTGATCGCCACCAAGATTGCCGTTTCTCTGCCACTACTAGTTATGGGAAAACAGTGATCTCGGAAGCAGGTTCCACCGACTTTATGGGCCATGCCAGGATTGCCTGTAGGTTGTGCACCCCTATTGTAACCAATTCATCTGAACCGAATTAAATAGGAGTTGGTGTTTTTTGAGGGTAACGGTGAAACCGTCAAACAGTTCTAAGTGGGGGCAATTCATGAGATTTTGCCAGTCAACACTAGCTAGCAGCATTTGCCACCCACCCGCCCAAGATACCAACCTCCATCTTGCCAGCCGCTGTGAGCTCATGCCATTGCTCCAGGACATGCTGCAAGTCAACGTCACCAAGAGGCAGCCGCATCTCGCCAATGATGTCATGTTTGGAAAAGCGGTTGAAGTCAAACACCTGCATCACCAGTGTGGCTTCAGCAAGCTCTGCCTGCGGTATCTGGAGAGGAGGAAAGAAAGAGAAAGTAACTGGATTACCAACCTTCTCTCGTGGGATCAAATCCCATGTCTTTCAAGTTATACTCTCAGGTCCTGGGCGTGAGCGGCACGGGTCCTAGGCTGGAGTGCCGGGGCCAGGGGTGATGGAGGCGGAGGCAAGCCAGAGACAAAACAGTGTCCAGGGCAAGCAAGGTCCAGCACAGGCATGACGGAGCAGGTCCAGAGGCAGGAGTGAGTCCAGAGACAGGCAGAGATCTAGCATGTACCAGGCAAGGTGGGGTCAGAGGCAGGAAGCAGAGTCCAAAAGCGAGCAGAGGTCAGGCACGGATCAGGCAAGGTGGGGCCAGAGGCAAGAAGCGTAAGTCAGGAGCAGATGCAGGTCAAACATGGACAAGGCAAGGATCAGAGTTGGCTACTGGAGTCAAGAACCAGCTGCAGACACCACAATGACTTGTGTTGCTGTACCGAAGGCTTGGGGGGAGAGGAAGGCCTTATATAGGGCTTCCTGCAGACCCCAGCTGGTCTGTATTAGCAAGCCTGAGAGCACCTGGAGGTCTGGGGCTGAATTCCGCAAGTATAGCAGAGTGGGCTGGGCTGCTGTCTGGAAAGCAGCCACCAGATGGAGCTGTGGCGCTGTGCTGGCTGAGTAGATCCTGACATATACGGGCTTGATGCAAGAATTATTCTGTTATACATGAATGAAATCCTTCAAGATAAGAACAGAGGGATTGCCGTACTGGTGCGGCCAAAGGTCCATCTTGTCCAACACTGAGTCTCCAATGGTGGACAGAAGGATATCACCCCAAAAACTTACAAGCAGGGCACATAGTTATCCCCTGTCCCCATCAACTGGCACTCAGATATACTGCCTCTGAGTAGGGAGGTTCCATTTTCAGCTTTTATGGCTGACATCCATTGGTAGGTCTATCTTCCATAAATTTGCCTAGTAATCTTTATAGCCATTTAAAACTACTGGCTATAACCACATCTTGCAGCAACAAATCACAGAATTTAATGCAACTGGTATGAAGAATTCTCTCTTTTGCTTGCCCTGAACCTACTGGTGATGAATTTTGTTTGATTATCATTTTAAAAGAGAATAATTTCTCACTTTTAATTCTCGCTATGCCATCCATTAATAGATTAATTTATAAATCTCTATCATGATGCCCCTTAGTTGTTGTTGTTTTTCTAAATTAAAGAGCCTCAGCTTCTTAAGCTTCTCTTTAGAAAGAAGATACTAAATCCCCATGATAATTTTAGGTCCCCTTATCTATACCTCTACCAGCTCTACCATATGTTTTTGGAGATGTGAAAATATTGTCACATTATTGTCAAATTCTTGTATGGGATTTTTAATTTATTTAATTTATTTATTATATTTATACCCCGCCTTTTTTCCTGCAAGGAACCCAAGGCGGCTTACATAATCCTCCTCCACCTCTCTATTTTATCCTCACAACAACCCTGTGAGGTAGGTTAGGCTGAGAGTCAGTGACTGGCCCAAAGTCACCCCAGTGAGCTTCATGGCCGAGCGGGGACTAGAACCCGGATCTCCCAAGTCCCAGTCCAACACTCTAACCACTACACCACACTGGCTCTCATAATTTTTATTATGTAAGCTGACGGGGGAGAGCTTTTGCCCTTAAAGGTGGCCTAGAAATACTTTAAAGGTACAATCATATGCATGTTTAGATAGGGGGGGAAGTCGTACAACTCCCAGCATTCCCTAGCCAGCCACACTCCCTAAGTAAATTAAACAGGTAAATATAAATTGTCGTAATTCATATATTTGTATGCAGCCTTCCCCTCTGTTTAAGGTGGAAAATGATCCCCATGATCTCAGAATTTAGAAATTATGTATCTGTATATAAACATGTCCACCATGTGCTCATTGACAGAAGCTGTCTTGCTTAGATAAAAGCAAATCCCCAGGTCCCCTTTAAAAATGCAACTTACACTCTGATCCTGAATACATGGTGTGGAAGTTGTTCCATTGATTTCAACAGAGCTTACTTAGGATAGGGCTATTAGGCTCAACATGACCATTCACTGGCCATTTACATGAGCGTCATCTCAATGAAGTCAATTAAACGATCCCAGGATGCAGGATAGTATTGAAAATTGTACCCAAGGATTAATGGATTTCCTGCATAATATGAACAAATATACACACTGCAATACTGAGCTGGCCAGAAATGGATCGATTAGCCGGGAGAGGGTCCTGCTTCCTACCTGAAAAACGAAGCTCTCATTGAAAACAGGGTTGAGCGTCTTACGGTAAACTTTTGTTTCATACTTCTTCCTCATATCAGATGTCAGGTAGACTATCACATAGGGATCAGAGGTACCTCCACTGTCCATGGCCTTCAAGTCTGCTGCCTGCTTCACCCCAACCTTCATCTTAAAGAGAATCAGTGCCAATATATTAGTGTCATTGGATGGCGATGCATATTGAGCTTGGATACTCTCACGTATTGCAGAAATGGGCTACAACAGGAGTGGAGAAAAGGCAGGAGAGAACTTCAAAAGCTGAAAAAAATATTTATTTATAGTCCCAAGATGTTTTGGTAAATCCTTCCCCTCAGCAGGGTATATAGTAACCCAGAGGAAGGATTTTTCTATCTGCGTTGGGTCTGCAAATAAAACTTTTTTTCAGCATCTGGAGTTTTCTCTCTCCTTTTTTCCTGTTTATGGTGCCATCCCATTTTTGTCATCAGTTTCTTGACAACAGGAATGGGACAACAAAACCAGACATGGAAAGGCAAAGAGGTCAGTGGAAGTTGTTTGGAGTAGCAGGGGATGGGAAGGGCACAGATGAACAGCCCATAAGCCAGACATATATTTAGTATTTGCTACTAGGTCAGCAGTGACACAACCAGGGCCTAGATGAGGAGGATGGAAAGTCAGCATACTGACTATTGCTGGGATTGGCAATTCAGGGCACAGTCCTATGGAGATGAGTGTACGCCCCTGAATTCAGAGGCTCACACTCATCCGATGCAGAGCAGGAGGAGCAGCAGAGGTGATTTTCACCTCTCCGCTCCTCCTGCTCTGCATTTTCGCTAGATGGTTGTTTTTGGCTGTCTCACAACAGCTTTCCAGAAAGGGAGGGGAGGAGGCTGGAGCAGCTTCAGGATACCTCCGTATCCTGGCCGCTCCAGTCTCCTCCCCTCCCCACAAAACGCCCGCTTTGCCCGCTTTCTGAGGTCACTTTCCTGACCGTGGAGAGCAGCCGGCACGGTCCTTTCTGCTCCAGCTGCGAGCGGGAGGGGGATTTCATAGATTTCATAGATCATAAGAGTTGGAAGGAGCCTGCAAGGCCATGGAGTCCAACCCCCTGCTCAGTGCAGGAAACTAGAGGAGGGGTCTCCCATCCAAGTAGCAACCAGGCTTGACCCTGCTTAGCTTTCCACGCCCAGACAAGCTGAGCCAGGGTGAGCCACGGAGGGGAAGCAGAGCTCCGATTCCCAGCTCCGAGGTCAGAGAGCAGTCTCCAGTCTTGGATCTGGGAATCCGAACTATCCTATGGGCCCCTCAGACAATATCTAGGGGCCATTAGATTGTTCCCTAAGTGGAACAAGGAAAGAAGTACAGCACTGGCTACATGAAAACGATGGATTTGAAATGCTAGGAAGAGGAGACAAGTCCTTGGTGGGATATTTATTTATTTATTTATTTATTTATTATATTTATACCCCACCTTTTTTCCTGCAAGGAACCCAAGGCGGCTTACAGAGCTTTACAATACAAGCGGAACACAAATATTTCATCCTAGGGTTCATGAACCATACCTCCTGGCTACGGAAGTCATACTCCAGGGAATATTGCAGCCGTCCTCGTTTCTCATCCCCCAGTCCACACTCGATGTCATCCATGTCAGGCTGGACCTAAGTCAAGACAGCAAAACCCTCCCTTTACCCAAAAGTCCAAGCAATTCAGATAAAAGAGGCAGTTCACTAAGAGTATTGCACCCCTTGGAGGTAAATGGGCAGTTCAAAATCCATTGGCTGGTACCCCAGTGCCAATGAAAAAGAAAGCTGCTGTGCACTGCAAGAGAGATATTAAGGAGCAGCTATTTTGGAATCAAGTGGGAAAATTAGACCCATGAAGGACTCCATCAATGAATCAAAAGAAAAGGAAGGCACACATTCAAGAAATAGGCTGCTCTGTCATGTTGGCTGCTCCCAGATCAGATGTCTCATTTTTTCCCCTGTTTCCTATACTAGTTTTATCATGTGTAATGGACAGTAGCTGGTGCAGCTGTAACACCACCAGGTCTTGGAGAAGTTTCCCATACCAATGTGCCTCCCGGTGTCTTCACCTCAGTGGGTAGTACATCCCACATGGGCACATTCCTGTTAATTCTGAGCAAAGGCTGCTTGTATTCATGGAAGTGTGGCTCTGGAATCCAGGAACTAGACCTTTGCTCCTTCTCTTTGACTATAACCAGCCCGCCTCTCATTCAATGGGCTCAGAGGCTTTCATTTCCTTGCTTTTGTCAGCAGGCAAGGATCAGAAGATTAGTAGCAGTTCAACTACCAATCTCAGCATCTACCGCAAGGGTGGGCAACTTGTGGTCCTCCATATGGTGTTTTTTTTTTTTTTTTTGCCTACAACTCCCATGATCCTTCACCATTGGCTATGTTGGCTATTGCTGATAGGAGTTCAAGGCCCAAACATCTGGAGAGCCACCAGTTGCCCACCCATGCTCTACTGAGACCAGCTGGACTGTGTAATCAATGGGTTTTTTTCCTATTCTCCTGCTAGGTACCTGCTACTTCATTCGATCAGCTCTCATCAGATGGTACTGAAACTGCAGAGGAAGAGTCACTGAACATTCATTGAAAGTTCCTCACTGGATGAAATCTGTTTGAAGTTTTGCCTCAACGTTCAAACTGATATTTTTTTTGTGACATTCCAGATCTTAAGAGGAAGCTGACCCACCTTGGTCATGGTGGGGGCAGCAACCAGAAGAACCTACCAGACTGGCTGTGGTGGAAGAACCATTGATGCTAGCCAGGTTGAGTTTCTCCTTCTTCTTGCGTTTCTTTCTGCAACAGCAGCACTTGATGATGCAGACTGAGGAAGAGCAGGAGGACTAGGCCCACTGCGGCAGTAAGAGCAATGAGAGCCCATCTGGGTACTGTTACAGCAGCATTAGGAGACAAGAAAGGAAAGAAATAAAGTGTTCCTTCTTACTCTTTGTGTAACACGGGGGGAGCCAATTTGGTGCTCTCCAAGTGTTTTGGACTCTAGCTCCCAACAGCCCCAGCCAGCATGGCCAATGGTCAGGGATTATGGGAGCTGTAGTCTAAAACATGTAGAGGGCACTGCATTGCCTATCTCTTCTTGTAATGCATGTCAGTGAAGCATCCTTGTCCAAGGGCAATATTTTTGGGAATTGCAGTATCACTTCCTAACATAAGGTACATCATCACCATAAAAAAAATGATCAGACAGGAATGGCAAATGTTAAGCACTTACATCCATATCCTTATAGCCAACAGAACAAAAAGAACTTTTTTTCTCCTGGTTTTTCCACATTCTTTTCAGGTGCTTTCAGACAGAGGGCACCTACTGCTAGCAAGCAAATGGGAAGAAGCACTGGAAAACTTGGGAGGGTTACAAATGAAAGATGTTGTTGTCTGGACCCCTCATAAAATTCTGTGAATGAGGCAGGGCAATTGCACAAAAAAAAGCCTCTCTGGAAGCACCCTTCATTTCTGTCACAAGGAGATGGGGTTTTGTTTCTGTTTTTACCAAGGGAAAGAAGCCAGTTAGGGTGCTTATCTCACAACCCTCAAAAGTATCTGCTCCCACTTTAGTGAGAGGAGCATTTGTTTTTAGTTGTACTTATGACTACCACCAGGTGGCACAGTTCGTCACAGCGCCAGCTCCCTTTAGGAAATCTTTTTTGGTTTATGTAAAATGTGTAATGCAGCCTCACCACGCAAGTAGCCAACTAATTTCTTAGCTCACCTTACCTTCCCAAAGTTAGTTTGTATAGGATTAAAAAGGAAACGGAAAGAAAGCAACCTATAGAAACTCGGTTGTGGTCACAGCTTATTGATGAATGCCAAGAAGGTATGGGTGCAACTTCCTTCTTTTCATAACTCTCCATTTCCCTTTTAAGGTGATAGACAGTTTAACAATTCACCATACATATCTATTGTTCTTAGTACCTCATATATTTAGTACCTCACATAATTAGTGGGGGAAAGGCATGTTCAGATGTTTAATTACCATCTTCCAGGCCTGTGGCTTATACTGGCTCAGCTTGTCTGAGCAGTGGAAAGCTAAGCAGGGTCAAGCCTGGTTATTACTTGGATGGGAGACCCCTCCTCTAGTTTCCTGCATTGAGCAGGGGGTTGGACTCGATAGCCTTGTAGGCTCCTTCCAACTCTATGATCTATGAATCTATGTGTAGACTTGAGACAGAGCCTGATATTGCAACATCCACATGACTGCAGTCATGGAACAAAGAGCCAACGTATCCAATACATTAAATAGATGTTTACATTAAATATTTGTGTGTGTGTGTGTGTGTGTGTGTGTGTGTTAAAGCAGCCACTGGAGAAGGGAGCAAATATTACTATTATTATTATCGCATTTATATCCCACCTTTTTTCCTTTTGCAAGGAGCCCAAGACAACTTAGGAGAGGTTAACCCTTTCCTCCTGTGCCATAGTCCAAATGGAAACTGCCCCCCTCCCAAAAAACCTGCTATTCCCCCTCAGGAAGGAAGCTGCCATTGGGCTAATCACTGCTGTGGTGCGATTGGGCAAGTCAGTCTAGGCTTCTCTACACAAGGCGCTCACCCCGCTGCTTTTCCAAGGCTGCTTCTCCCGTTTTCTTTGCGGGAGTAAGATTGCCTCAGTTACATGTGCCTTCCCCCCCCGGGGGGGGGTTTCTTTCTCTGCCATTCTATATATTTTTGTGAAGAAAAGAGCCTTTGGGGGTTCCTACATGCGCACACATACACACACACACACACTCATGTGTGAACTGGCTAAAGGCTGGGAGGAGGGCAATGGCGTCCTAGAAGTCCTGAAAGTCCGGTTTACGGCTTTCAAATGCAAATGTAGTTCAGGCCCAGTGAGTCATGAGTCTCCCCTCCCTGCCTTGGCCAGGTGAAGTGCATCATGATTGGCTAAGAAGCAGAAAAGCTACAGGAAGGAGGAGGGGAAGGGGAAAGAGCTATTTCCCAACGTGTGGGTTTTTGTCTTTGTCTTTGGTCATCGGGTGGCTGCCCGGCTGTTGGAGCAATGGCGG
This sequence comes from Shinisaurus crocodilurus, assembly GCA_021292165.1. Classification (NCBI taxonomy): domain Eukaryota; kingdom Metazoa; phylum Chordata; class Lepidosauria; order Squamata; family Shinisauridae; genus Shinisaurus; species Shinisaurus crocodilurus. Next base: position 204,596,105 of record CM037876.1, on the reverse strand, counting down.
TAAGCCAAGGAGAGGCCCAAGCCTTCGGGGGGGGCCCTCAGGATCCGACCCCAGGTAGCTCCTGGTGAAATTAGCTGAATGAGGGCTCTGGTAAAGGCAAGCCTTGTGGGAGGCTACCCATCTCGGACCTTCGGGTAGATGTGGTAATCTCCATCGGGCAGCCAGGACCGGTGCAGGGCAGTTTGGAGCCCTAGGCGAAATAAAATTTGCGCCCCCCCTCTCGTGCCGTGGGGGGGGCTCCGGAGCAAACCCCCCCCCATGGCGCCGGCACCGCCACCATCACAACCTACCTACCTACCTACCTTCCCCCCGCCCTGGCTGCCGCCGCCTCCGAGAAGGAAGTGACGCGACGGGACCCCCGCGCTCTGTATTTTGCCGGGGAAACCAGGGCAACAGGGCTGTTTAAGCCCTGTTGCCCTGGTTCCTCCCGCCAAAACAACGCGGGCAGGGCTCCGGAAGCGACGCGGAGAAGGTAGGTGGCGGGGGGAGTCGCAGGGGGAGGGGGGAGGGGGAGTCGCGGGGGGTGGGGGAGGGGGAGTCGCAGCGGTGGCGGGCGGGGGAGGTGCGGTGGCGGCGGCGGGCGGGGAGGCACGGCGGCGGCGGGCGGGGAGGCACGGTGGCGGCGGGCGGGAGGCGCGGGTGGCGGTGGACGGGGAGGCGTAGCGGTGGCTTCGGCGGGAGCGCGGGTGGGCAGGTGGCGCAGCGGCGGCAGCGAAGAGGAGCGCAGCGTTTCTGCGCCCTCTTCAGCCACGCGCCCTAGGCAACCGCCTAGTTTGCCTAGCGGTAGCGCCAGCCCTGCGGGCAGCAAGGCTGTGCTGGATCTAACCCTGGAAGAGAACTGACCCTCAGGTAACAGAGTGTGTGCCTGAGAGATATTAAGAATCAGGTTTTGTTATTTTGCAGCTTTACTGTGTACCAAAGTCTCTCTCTCTATTTTTGTGCTTCTCTCATCTCCCACCTTTTGTTGTAAAATGCTACCAGAATAAACCTTTCTTGGTTTTACCCCACATGGGTTTTGTAGTCATTCTGCTTGGTTCAGTAACTAAATCCAGGTTATAGACGAAGGCAAGTCCCTGAACAGAGATTCAAGTAGGATTGCAGACAGCTGAGGCTGGCAATCTGGTATCTTGAGATCTCTGGGGGTCTTGGTTCCTTTGGGGTAGGAAATGGTGGGGGTGTGGCTGGGTCAGCCAGCCCCCCCTTCCTCCACAATTTTATTTACCAAGCACAAGGTAGTGCTGTGGTATAGCTGCAGTATACCAGATTTTCAGCTGTACGCAAGGCCTTTGTTCCGGTTTAAAATTTAATAGCTAACCTTCCTCACTCTAAAAAAAACCCCGTGAAAATGGTTGGAAAACACAGGAGAGGCCCTGGAGGATGATGATGTCGTGAAAAGGCCCCGCACACTTCTGTGAGTGAGGATCATGAGCGCACAATAAATGTCCTCGTGTAGGGAAGCCCCTAATCTATCTCCCAGGATTGTTGGGAAGATAAAATGGGGTAATGCCTATGGGTTGGGAAACTGAATGTGGAAAAGGTCAAGATTTGGGTGGCTAAAAGAAGTAGGAATGAACACACAGGCAAGTCAGGGACTTCAGGAGGAACACAGTTGACAGACATCATATAGGGAGAAAATGGGGGCAGCATTATGCCAGCAGGAAAAAAACAGACAGACAAGAAGGGCTGTGGACCACAGAAGCCAATGAAGTGAGGGGGGTGAGGGTGGGCTTGGGCACATTGATTTGAACTAACCAGCTAAATTATTGCTCCATATATGTATGGTAGGGCTGCATGAATTTCCTTAAAACAATCTGTACCTTGATGTATGCAAGTTCTCCAGTATGCAAGTTCTCCAGAAAATCAAATTAATGTTAGAAGAACACTTTCATATTTTGGAGGCTATAAGGGAGAAAACAAAGGCTCTACCTTATTATGTCAAAATGGAGGCCTGGCCAACTCTCCCAGCAATCTTACTGTTGTAGAATCCTGGTTTGGACAGGACAGGATTAATGGATCCAGGAATACTATTGGAGACTGCCTTAATAGTCCTGCCAAAGTTGCAAGTTATCTCCTTTGTTAGGCAAATACATGTGATATGTTGCCATGAGAACTAAATAGTTGGCCAGTTGCTCCTTGGTAGGAACAGAACCATTTTCTGGAATGTTTGGAATGAGAAAATCTGGAGAGTTTATGGCAGACCTTCCCCTCTGAACAAAGGATGATGTGATGGATGGAGGCTTCTGCTTGTGAAAAGAAATTGCCGTTTGAGTTTGGGCAGATTGTGAGAGACAGAAAAACAAAGAAAGCTGAGTTTTTCCGACTCTATAAGCATCTCAGGATGCTGGCTGCCTTCCCACAGATCTGACGCCAGAGCAGTGGACTTTGGTTGTCTACTGATGTGTTTAAGTTGTGCCTCCACCTATGCTCCACCTGTATATTTGTAAATAAATGCAAATATTACAAAATGCCAATAAGCCTCCAATGACCTTTTTCTACAGGAAACCAAATCAGGATAAGCGCTGAGCCCCTGGAATATCTCACCATTTTGAGACATCAGCTGAGCAGAACACTATATAATCTTTACATTTGGGTTCATTCTACCAACCCTTGAATTTACTCACATGGAATTTTGTTAATAATGCCTTCAATGAAGCTAGGCTGGGCGGTGGTTAGAAAAGGGGTTGCTGTGATGTTACTGGTGCTTCTGGGAGCAGCGGTGATGCCAGATATTGTTCCTTTAGCCATGGCTTAGGAAAGGTGAGCTGGAAAAATAAATGGGAAAGTTATTTACAAAACATTTATGAACTTCCAACTTCACCCATGCAGACTGCCATTTATGATTTGAGCTTGATCTCAGAATCAAGACCAAGTCATCATCATCATCATCACCACCTTTTATTTGTATGCCACTTTTCCACAAAAATTGTGCCCAAAGCAGCTCACAACATGACAAATAAATAACAGTAAATATAATTTACAAAACATCAAAGAACACTAAATATAATATTCAAAAAATAATTTACAAAATATCAGAACAGTAAATATAATTTATAAAATATCAAAAACACTAAATATTATATTCAATAAATACAATAGAAGCAATTGCAGATAACCATAAACAATTCAATAATTATTATACTAAGGTAAAAAAAAAAAAAAAAAGGCAAAAGTGGTAGCTGCTTCTGTAACTGGAGTCAGTCAGTCCCCACCCTCCCTGGCCAGGTGTAATGAGCCAGGGGAGCAGGGACCAGGTCTTACAGGACTCACAGGTAGATGGTCTTTTGCAGTATAATCCTATACATGTCTAGTCAGAATGTAACTCCAATTGCATTCAGTGGAACGAACTCTAAGGTGGACGTGTATAGAATTGCAGCCTTAAACTGTGAATAATAGATAACAGCTCCTCTGAGCATCTGCAGAGTGCAGGGGTGCAATCCTGGGTTTCAGTGGGGGACAAATAATCACTTGCAACTCCCCCCACCTGCACTCCTCCAAGAGGGTGTATTTGTTTCTCTGAACCAATAAAATAAAATTGGTAAATCATTGTGGAAGCTGGGAACGCTTCCAAATTTGGAGGAAAGAAACAGTGAGAGTGTGACTGGGTTCAGACAACACAATAACTCACACTCAAGGGTTGAGTGTGTGTTGTCGTTGAACTGTGTGTTGTCGCTTGAAACCTGGATTATTGTGTTGCCTGAACCCAGCCGAGATAACAAACCACAGTTCACAACCCAACAACAAACCATGGGTTCTCTTCATGGTTAACAAGCCATGGCTTGTTAGTGCTGCTGGGTCCACACGACACGATAACCCACATTTCAACAACCACAACCCACGGTTCAATGACAATCCACACTCAACCCATACTCAACCCTTTAGTATGGGTGATCATATTGTCTGAACCCAGTCAATGTGTATGTGCATGTGTAGGAGAGGAACCTTTTAGAAAGATTTTAAAATAATTTTTCAAATGACTTCACCAAAATCCCTGTTAGGAATACACAAAGCACATGGAGTTTTCCTCAGAGAAAATAGCATGCCCTCTTCTATGTGCCTTCCTACTGTCTGCTACCCATTCTATAATCAGAACAAGGTGTGGAGATTAAACTCCTCCCTGGGAACACATGCATAAGAGACCACACCAAATCAGTGTGGCAGATGCGTCACTTATTTATCTTGGCTCCCATTCCCATCCACTCATGCTGAGTGTTAACATGCCTGCATTTCATCAAGAGATGCAGCTGGCAATGGCAAGCTGTGTTCCTCCAATCAACGTAAGAATGATTTTTCTGACTGCATTCCTTAATAGAGATGGCCTCTTCAACTTCCTTTCCAGGATGTGAAGATTCAAAACATTTGTAAACACGGAGAGTGAGTATTGCACACCAATCATTAATTAATGCAATTGACTGGGTTTTTAAAAAAACATAACGGAACTGAAAAAGAAAGAAACCGCCTCACTCCCCTACTAGCTCCATCCAATGGCAACATCTCATAGTGCCAACAAGGCTTGTAGGAGGCTCCTGCGTGTTTAATAACTGCATGGAACAAAGATGATCAACAAGTTCATCATCTCCCAGATTGTGAGAATCTGGTGCTTTCAAGTTTCTCCCTAGCATAGAGTTAGGAAATGATAGGATATCATAGGATATCATAGGATCATAAAGTTGGAAGGGACCTACAAGGCCATTGAGTCCAACCCCCTACTCAATGCAGGAAACTAGAGGAGGGGGGTATCCAAGTAATAACCAGGCTTGACACTGCTTAGCTTTCCACGCTTAGACAAGTTTAGGCAGCGTGAGCCACAGGGCTGTATATGAGTTGTTAAGAGTATACGAACCATCCTTGGGTTAAGAGCTGGAACCCTAATCTCGTCACACCCAAGGGACCTGTGGTTCCAAAACAAGGCTCAATGACATCAACAGGAGGTCTTTACAGTATATTGAACAGGTTGCACATTTCCCCTGAGAATTAGTAAAATCTTATTTAACTTTGAATAATACCAGAAGCCTAGAAACTCACCAGGTGCCCACAAGGCTAGAACAGAGAAGGAAGCAAGGATGAGAAGCCAAGACATAAGAGAGGGCACATAATGGGTGGGTTTACATGTAATGCTAAGCAAGCCTGCAGGATAAACCACAGTGGATTGGTTGTTTGCTCGCCAACCCATGTTACTCCAGACAGATGATTGGGTGTGTGGCAGCTCAGTGTGGCTTGTTTCCCCTGTCCCCCTCAATTCTCCAGCCCAGTCCGTGTACGTATCCCAGTGTCCTTTGCAGCACAACCCATCTTGTCTCCTCGTCCTGGTTCTCTTCCCACTCCTATCGCTACCCCTTTTTGGAGCACTTACTTTGTTCACCACCTTTTAAAAAATAAAATAATAAAATTGGTGCCTCAGAAGTATGCAAATGGGGTCAATTTTTATTTATTTTTTTTAATTTCCTTGGTCTTTCACAGGAGTGCAGATTCAGCTGTCAGATATGTGTAGTCTTGCCTTGTCAATTTCCTTGTATGTTTCAGCTGTCAAAGGGAGATCAGGGAAGTGGAGTAGGGAACATACAAGGAAACTGACAAAGTGAGACTGCATATAGGCTAATCTGCCTACAGTTGCGAAGGATGGGGGAGGGGGGGAATAAGACTAAGAAAAAGGAGGAACACATTTGCCCAGCTCAGAAGCACCGAAAAAGGGGGGGGGGATATGAAAGAATAAGTGCTCCAAAAAGGAGCACCAAAGGAGGTGAAGGGGAGGCGATAACTCCCACTTGGCAATGTCATCCCCTCACTATTAAGCCTTGAACTGACACTTGGTCATGTCCTACCTTCTTTCAACACTTAGCCAAGGCTCCGGCAAGTCTAGAAATGTCCCCCACCCCTCCTAGCTCCTTTTCAGAGCAATTACTGCTGTGGTTACTTCAGCAAATCCACACATATCTCTCCTCCATTTACTGCCCAGGCTCTAAATTTGCACAAATCTTTCTGACAGTTTAAAAACAAAACAAAAAAAACCCTTAGAGGGTGGCTGAATGGGATGGAGCAAATGGGGCACCCGCACCAGCAGTAACTACACCCACCTGCCGAATAGGTCCCCATTCACGCCATCCTCTGCAGCCGCCTTCTAGTTAAAAAAACCCAACACACCTGTAGAGGAGATTTGCACAAATTTAGTGAAGTGCATTAACCTCAGCAGTAATTGCTATAAAAAGCAGCTGCAATTGGGTGGGGGAGCCAATAACTCCTACTTGTAGACTTCATTGGGACTCGGGGAAGTGTTGAATGGGGAGAGGACACTGATAAGTGTCAGTTCAAGGCATAACAGTGAGAGGACGACATTGCCAAGCGGGAGTTATTGTCCCCCCTGCCCTGCTTTGGTACTCTTTTTTGGAGAAGTTACTTCATTTGCATTTCTTTGTCAGTGCTTCTGAACTGTGCACATAGGTTTGTACTTTCTCTTGGTATTATCCCCCCCCCCTCCGGTCCTTCACAAGGGTGACTATATTAGCCTATATAGTCTTTCCTTGTCAATTTCTTTGTATGGAACCTATTCCACTTTGGAGCTTCCCTTGACAGCTGTAGCTACAAGGAAATTGACAAGGCAAGACTACGCATAGTAGACAGGCAGATCTGTGCCCTTGTGAAAGACCTGATGGGGGTGGAATTAAAAAAAAAGATGAACCTATCTGCATACTTCCAAAGTACCCCCCCCAAAAAAAAATCAAAAAGGTTGTGAACAAAGTAAATGCCCCAAAAATGGGTAGTGAGTGGAGTGGGGAAGAGGGAGTGGGAAAGTTTCCTGCCCTAGAGACATGGATATGAGACAGGTCACCACACAAAGGACATTCCATCACAACATCAATATTGGTGTGCACACACAGAGACGCTTGCTCCTTTGCCTCCCAATTTATTTTTTGCTGCTCACAAAACACGACAGGATTCCTTTAACCTAGGCAGTCCCGCATAACTTACACAACTTTCTATGATGAGCAGAGCTTCACTGCATGAGTAGGGTAGGGATTCTGAGAATTTCACCTTACCGTATATTGTCTCACAAACAGGTTTGCTTTTTCTTCTTCACTATTGGACTCTTTTCAGTTACGTGGTATTTTCTGCTGCTCACAAATATACAGAAGCTAGCTTGGCAGCTAAAACTTACAAGTTTGGGTACAAATTACATGTCTAGTAATTCCTGCTGCTTGGCAAAGGATATCTATCTATCTAGACTTTTATATGCTGCCTTTCAGGGCAAAGCCCTTCCAAGGTGACTTACAAACATAATTAAAACAATATAAAACAATTTTGAAAATACATATGATCTAATCCAATTGCAAAACAGCAACTTTGAGTAAAATGCATATTGAAACAAACAAGTTTTTAAGGTCTGTTTGAAAGCTGTAAGCTATACACAAATAATGACACACATACCGGTATTTTGAATGTATATGATGGTTGAGATTCCTCAAGAATGAACATCTAAAGAACAAGCCCTGTATACAACTAGCTACCGTAATTCATTCTCTGACTGTGGATTCTCATGTAGCCAAGAGGACACCATCTATGCATGAAAGGGATGTGCAGGCCTGGTGGAATCCCAAGGTTTGCAAAAGTACAAAGAAGCCCTCTCTAGGGGGGAACCCAAGCATGGGGGAACCCAAGAATAGCCCAATGAAGACTTAGCATGTTCAGTGGCCACAGAATACTGACTGACTGTTGAAGCAAAATGGTATACATCAGGGAGGGGGGTGATAGAGTGGAATATCCTGGAAAAGAAGTATGTTTGGTTTTGAGAGCCAGTGTGGTGTAGTGGTTAGGGTATTGGACTGGGACTCAGAAGATCTGGGTTCCAGTCCCCACTTGGCCATGAAGCTCTCTGGGTGACTTTGGGCTAGTCACTGACTCTCAGCCTAACCTACCTCACAGGGTTGTTGTGAGGATAAAATGGAGAGGAGATGGAGGACCATGTAAGCCACCTTGGGTTCCTTGCAAGAGGAAAAAGGGTGGGATATAAATGTAATAAATAAATAGGGTGTGTTGGCTGGAACCCTGAACATGATCACTCCACACAGCAACATTTTTTGTTACAGGTCCCCCATGTTAAAAATCTAATATTCAATGTTATTCTCTGCATAAGACCATACTCTGGAGTCCTTATGTTGACTGAAGGGCAAATTTTGTTCCCCTTGCTTCCTGTGCTGAGGCGGCGACAGCCATCAGGACTGTGGCACAAACACTTGGGGGATTTCTTATGTGGCGCAAGAGAGCAGCATGCAGTGGGCTATTGGGGCGGGTGGGATGCGAGCAAGAGTGGAGAGCAGGCCAATTTCCACAGCTCCCACTCTGACACCCTGAGGCCTCTAGGAGCAGTGCCATCATAGTGGAGGGGGAATAACAGGCGTGCATAGGTCATTCTAGAGCCAAAGGGACAGGTCCGGTGAGTTCTGCCTCACTTGCTTGGATGGGACGCTGCTTTAGCTGTTGGGGCTCAAGGAGAGGCTTCTGCTGCAACAATTCACTCCTTGGATAGTATCAAAATGTCAGTGGGCGTACATCTGATGATGAATAGCAGGTGCATGCACATGCTTTTCACTGCTCATTATTAATTGAACAACACTCTCTTTATCAGGTGATTTGAAAGGTCAGAAATGAGTGTGCCCCCATTCAGCATGACATTATTAAACAAAGCAGAAAATTTACTTCGAATGTTCCATCTCTGCCTTTACCCCAAAGGGCAGGAAAGGAAGCACTGGCTGGAGAAAGACATTAGTCTTTGAAGGTGGTATGAATGATGCATCATTTCTGATGGTGTACATATCCCCCCCCCCTTTTTTCATGCCCCAGTTGTGGCTGTTCACACTGCAGGCAAACAATTCCTTCTAAAAAGCACAGGAACAACCTAGTTGGATAGTGTCACATCAATAGTGTCATATCAATTTACAACTGTATTGCCATCTAACCAGTGCATGATACTGAAGAATTATATGGTAGGCTCCAAAATAGGTTTTTGGGTAGCTAAAACCATGTCTGCACTGTCAGGTGTGTCACAGGACATGCTGTACATTTTAAACACGGAAATGATGCAGCCTGGGACAACTGCAACATTACTCCTGTACAGGGCTGGCGCTACTGCTAGGCAGACCTAGGCAGTTGCCTAGGGCGCATGGCGGAAGAGGGCGCAGAAATGCTGTGCTCCTTCCTCGCCGCTGGCGTGCTCCTGCCCTGCCTGGCCGCCTCGCCGACAAAGGCACCGCAACCACCAGGTCAGTGTGTGGGGGGGGGATTGCGGGCGCCGGCGGGCTCGCGGTCGCGCTCTGCTTTCCTCTGTGCCCGGAGCTAGGCCGGGTCAGGAGCGCGCGTGGCGGCGGCGGCGGCGGCGACCGGTTGGCAGCGGGGAAAGCGGCTGCTGGAGGTGGCGGGTGGGTGGGGGGAGGGGCGCTGGGCAAGCAGGCATTTCCCAGCTGCTTTGCTCCGGAGCCCCCCCCCCCCGGCACGAGAGGGGGGGCACTAAATATAACCTAGCCTAGGGTGCCAAACTGCCCTGTACCGGTCCTGCTCCTGTAATGGTGGCAGCTAGACTCTGACACTGCAATTGCACCCTTGGTTGTGCCCATTTGGGTTATAGACTGGGGCAGGATAAGGCATGAACCGCTATGGCCAGTAGTGCATCAAGTGTATGTCACAGATCAGGTGGATGCCACTGGTGATAGATTAACACTAATGTGGGCACTAATGTTCTGGAACAGTTATCATTTCCTGCCTGACTGAAATCTTATGCGATTCCAAGGTGGTTGAATGCCAACTACTCTGGAATCTCATGAGATTTCTGTGGGTTGGATCCATCACAACACACACACACACACACACACACCATATTCTTAAAAGGCAGGCAATGGATACTGACTATAAGGAAAAGCATATACAAGTCACAGGACTTGTATTGTACAGAAGAGTTCTCAAAGGAATGAGAAACTATTACCTGAAAAAATGTAATTGTTAAAAAAAATGCTCCTAAGTATACAAGATGGTGATAATATGTAAACAAAAGTGCCACGGAGCAAAGAAAATATATGTTACTACCACGTACCATATCTCATGTTGATTATCACAACATGTTTTTTTCACTGTTAGTTATTTGTTTATTCCTTGTCATGGTCAGTCGACACATATCTCTTTCTGAGGGGCTACTGTGATAATTTTCGATCATATATTTTCTTTCTGTGCAGTTGTGTGCTCCGTGGCACTTTTGTTTACATATTATCATTATCAACTGCAGCCTTCGCTGTTTTTGTACAAGATGGTGATAACAGTAAAAAAAAGAAAAGAAAAAAGAAAACAAGACACATTTGACCAAGCCACTAAATAATTACAAAGTGTATGGAAATCATCTTCACACCCACTTCCTTCCTATGCAAAATTGTTTGTGTTAGATGATGCTGAAGCTGGTTACTAGTTCCCAGTTCCTTATTTGCACAAAACTTTGAAACTGAGTTCAATCAGTAAACTGGATAAGAACCTTAAGTTTATATGCCCCTGCCCCCCAAACTAAGTTTAGGACTGCCCCATATCATCTATCCCCATGATCTATCCCCCAGGATAAAATGGGGGGGGGAGGATTATGTAAGCCACCTTGGGTTCCTTGAAGGAAAAAAGGCGGGGTATAAATATAATAAATAAATAAATCAGGAGAGTGAACCCTTCACTGATGTGATTCAATGCCATTTCATAGAGGACCATCTCCTGGACATATGGGTGTATCATTTGTGTGGCCCAAAGTTTATTTTGGGGTCATACCTCTTTTTCCATTTTTTGTAACTGTCATCTGGGGTCATCATGTATTAATGTGTATTGCTCAAAAATAATGGTTTTGATTTGAAAGACTTGAAGGGGGCAGTACCCCGATCATGGAGATACGTGATAGAGCGACGTAGTCCTGAGCTTAGTTTGTGGGTGCAGGGACATATACACTTTAAATCGTTGTTCAGTTTACAGGCTGAGCTCTGTTTCAAAGTTTTGTGCAAATAAGGACCTGGGAACTAGTAACCAACTTCAGCATCGGTTGCATTAGCACTTACGGCGCACCATGAAACGTGAAAGAATGAACACTTTTCCAAACAGGGACAATGTCAAGTTTATTATTTTTATTATTACATTTATAACCCGCCTTTTTTCCTGCAAGGAACTCAAGGCGGCTTACATTATAATCCTCCTTCTCCTCCTCCATTTTATCCTCACAACAACCCTGTGAGGCAGGTTAGGCTGAGAGGCAGTGACTGGCCCAAAGTCACCCAGTGAGCTTCATGGCCGAGCGGGGACTAGAACCCGGTTTTCCGAGTCCCAGTCCAGCACTCTCACCACTACGCCACGCTGGCTCTCCAGTGAAGTTGTACTTCATTTCTGAATTATGGGAAATGGGCAGGGTGTTGTATGTAACGGTTCTCCTAAAATTTAAGAGACTTAGACTGCGATCCAAACTGGATGCCCACAGCCCTCTGAACTCGGAGGATTATGGGCATCCTATGCAGGGCAGGAGGAACGCGGGGGCAAAGGTCACTTCTGCACTCCTCCCACCCTGCAAAGCACTTAGACAGCCGATTCTGGCCGTCTAAGTGTGGCACTTTGGAGCAAGAGGAAAGGAGGCTGAGGCGCCCCCAGGATACTTCGTGCCATGGCGTTGCCTGTCTCCTCCCCCGCCCGCCTCCCAGAACGTCCACAAGACCCCTTCTCCGAGGTCACATTTACAACCTTGGAGAAGCAGCCGGCGCAGTTCTTTCTGCACTGGCTGTGAGCTGGGGGGGGGGGGGGGCGGCACGGGAATGTGCTCCAAGCTTGGAGTCCCGGTTGGGACTCCGAAAAATCTTACAGCCGTCTAAATGCTGTCTAGCAGCCATAGGATTGCACTGTTAAGGGTGCGGTCCTATGCATGTTTAAACAGAAAAAAGTCCTATATAACTCCCAGCATTCTCCAGACAGCCATGCTGGCTAGGAATGCTGGGACTTGTACAACTTCTTTCTGTCTAAACTTGCATAGGATTGTGCCCTTAAGGGACTCCTAAGACTGAAATCATCAGAATACATTGCTTTATGTATTTTGCTTTGTAAAAGCTTATTTGTAATATATCATTTTTAATGATTAAAAATGGTGTGTAATAGCTTCTATAACTACTGACAAGGTTAGACAAGCAGCTTTAAAGAAAAAAAATATCAAAAGTTAATTGGAAATGGAAGCAAGACCACTTACTGCTTTTAGTTTCTCTTCATCATATATTATCTCAGCAGAAGCTGCTGTTTAGTGATTCCTCTTCCCTGAATGGAGCACATCATTGCTAAATGTGTTGACCCTCAGCTCAGCACACTGAATTCAATCCTGAATGGCAAAACTTGGCTGTCTCTTGTGTGCAGTGCAGAAACTAAACCGGAAATTCTTCTTTGTCAGCTGAGAAACCCGACTGATGGGAATGGCTCTGGTTGGCCCCACCTCACTTGTTAAACTATGCAGCTTTACACGAAAAGAAAGCAAAGCAACTATGGGCACTCCCAGCAAGATGTCAATTTGATAAAAGACCCACACAGCACTGGGACAAAGTGAGCAGACTGCAGAAACTCAAGTCAACGGACGCCTGCATTCATGTTCCAGTTTGTGCCAGTGGGACCAGACCTGCTGGAGGGGCAAAGATAGTTTTTAGGGGATGATGATGATGATGATGATGATGATGATGCCTTTTGACAGGTGCCTTTAACAAAAAGCAGTGGAAATACAGAAGAGTTAAAAACTCTTCTGTATCTCCACTGCTTTCTATTAAAGATACCTGGCAAATGGCTACTTTCCCCCCTGGGATGGGGGCCAGAATTGATTGCAAATGAAGTAACTGAGTTCTCAAAAGTCCTATTCCATTTTCAATGGATTCTTAAAATGGGATCCAGTTTGGAAAACTGAAGGGGCAGACAGTTCTCACAGCCCATTGTGCCAGGCAGAACAGGAAAGAGACTCCCCTTGAGTTGATTTATCTAGTCCAGCATTCTGTCTCACACCGTGGCTGACCAGATGCCTCCTGAGAAGCCCACAGGTAGGCCATGAGTGCAATAGCCCTCTCCCACTGTTGTTCTCCAGCAGCTGATATTCAGGGAGCCACACTGCCTCTGATGCAGAAGGTAGCATATAGCCATCATGACTAGCAGCCATTGCTAGATGTAGCCTCCATGAATTTCTCTAATCCTCTTCTAAAGGCATCTAAGTTGGCAGTCATTACCACATCTTGTTGTGCTAGTGAATTCCCTCATTTACAGCATCCTAAAAGTGAATAACCCTAACCCCTAGGGGCCACGATCTCCTTATAATGCTCCCCTAATTTGAGCATTGTACAAATGATTGTTACCTTAATTAGCTTAGCTTTGTAATTGATATCTATGTACATCCTTGTTGTATTGTCTCCAAGATCATGTCAGGTGATGTAAGAGCTCTTTGGTCTTAACTGGGATGGCTTTGACATATGCACCTAATGTTGCATTCACTAACTAATGAACATGCATGTGTGGATGAACTCCTACTAACTAGAAAAGTGCTCCTTCCTGGCAAAATAAACGCATGGAAGTTGGAACTTGGAACCCAAGAGACTGGGCCTCTCATCTCCTTACTCCAAATCAACACAGTGGGGGAATGGTGTGTGTGTGTGCACGCATGCACACTCAAGCACGCACGCACGCACACTCAAGCACGCACGCACACACACTCACATATATATGTCACCCTGTGAAATTTGCTCTGTATAATGTTCCAGCCCATTGTTCTCTTCCCATGTGCAGAGTTCAGGGATAGAGTCTGTTGCTCAAAGGACAGTTTAATCATTAACCCCTGGCCATAATATTCTTTGCATAAGGCCCACCCTTTAACAATTGACAGCCAGAAGAAAGTGATTTCCAGGAAAAGCAAAGTACAAAGTGTTTTCTTCAGCAGTGCTTATACTGTAAGCAGTGCAATTCTCCAATTAGTTGTTTGGATGAATAGAAGATCAACAAGAAATAATCCTGGCAGGAAAGAGGTGCCAACTTAAAATTTCCCATTCAAGATTTAGGTCTGAGACATCAAATTCCCTTCTTCAGATGCATGCAGATAGTCTCATGTGAATTCTTAAGTAGAGGTGTACATTCGTGCATGGAATTGCAGCAGTTTCCACAATCTCAGCATGGGGGGGGGGTTAGGGGGCATGGCAGAAAAGCCCCAGTATGGGCCATGGTGTAATTTTGGAAATGTAGAATATCTAATTTCAGAATTAAAACAGAAACTTCCCTTTCATGATTTATTAAATTGTAGAGATGGGATTGTGGTACATGTGTGGACAGGGCCCATGATACAAGTTTGTATTAGGGTACAATCAGTGATGCTTTGGCACTGTCAGTGGGACATAACTCAGTAGTAAGTGTGCTCAGGATCTGGCTTAGGGCAGATTCATATTGTTGAAAATCAAGTTCCAGAGTTGAATCCACATGAGAATATGGTTCAAAGTAAGCCTTTAGCATTTAATTCTAAGACGCCCTTATGGAATTATCTAATACAACAAACATATTTGCAAGTGTATCCCTATGAATAGAGCTTCTGAATCAAATCAGGCAGGAAATGTGTTTGGTAACTACTCATGAGATACTTGTAGATCTGCCAGATTGGGCCATTTTCCAGGAAATACTGTGCCAGGGGTGGGGTTGTGTAATATTCTTATGCCTTAACAGCTCTTGGCAAGGCAGAGGTTCTATGACCAAACCTAAAATAGTTATTGTTTTAAAAAATGGCTGTGCTGCCCTGTGTGATTCACAAGGATCCATAATAACTGTGTGGGGGTGGGGGAGGAATACAGCCCCTTTCAAGGAATTGTTGGGAGAAAGTAGACATAAGGAGCTTATGTGTAATGTACACAGCCCAATCTTCAGCTGCAGTAAAACTGGAGCCCACATTCATCGCCTTCAGCAGAGATACATCTGGTGACAAATTGATTCACCTCGGGGTAAATATGATCAAACTAGTCAGGAAAGGGGAGTTTAAAGATTAAATTTGAAAAAGAGTGGAATCTTAATTCTTACAGAGCAATTATAAAACAGCTCTGCATGGGAACAGATCCACTTTTGCACAGTAAAGTATCCTGGAAAAACAAGGGGTTATGGCAACTTAATTCATCTATCTTACATATATGTATACAGTAATACCTTGGATTGCAAGCATAATTTGTTCCGGAACCGTGCTTGTAATCCAAAACACTCTTATATCAAAGCGAGTCTCTGGCGGGCGTGAGCAGGGCCGATTTCGAGGCGAGCGGTTACATCCCTAAAATTTTTGTCTTGCAAGACCTTGCTCGTTTATCAAGTCAAAATTTAAAAAAAATTTTTTTGCTTGTCTTGCAAAACACTCTCAGACCAAGTTACTTGCAATCCAAGGTATTACTGTACATATAAGCTCACCCTAGTTGTTATTCTTATTCACTCCACCCTGTAACAAAGATGTAATAAACCCTAAAGGAGCAGTAGGCACTTCTGCATGGCTGCCAGGTTTCTCAAGGCTACCTGCATGTCTGCAATGTGTGGGAGTGCCATCTCCTCCAGAGCAGCCCTGCCCTGTTTCTATTTGGCAATAAGCACAGTCACACAAGTGGTATTTCAAGTAAAAAGCCTCTGGGCTTTGTTTTTTCCGAAGGAGCAACAGTAGGACAAACAAAACTTGATGAGCCTCAGAGTAACAAAGGAACACCTCAGCCTCAGAGGGTCACACAATTTAAAAAAAAAAAAAAAAGACAGGGAAACTCACTGACCAAAGGCCTTTCCAGACAGTTTATATAGCACAATAATACTCACTGGTTATGCATTTCTACATGCATTTGTTTCATGGGATCCAGATAGCTGCCCTACACCCTCCCCCAGATAGTGCTTCTATCGCAAAGGTATTGTATGGAAGGAGTCTACAAGGCCATCGAGTCCAACCCCCTGCTCAATGCAGGAAATTAGAGGGGTCTCCCATCCAAGTAATAACCAGGCTTGACCCTGCTTAGCTTTCCACGCTCAGACAAGCTGAGCCAGCATAAGCCACAGTCCTGTGAACTTTTTTTTTTTTAATGCCTTGGTGCCTGTACACATACATTTTTTCTACAGCTATGCAGGAATGCTCATCCAGTGCTAGCCTGGAGTATGTGGTTTTCAGTTAGCAAAATAATGAGAGTCCACACCTCCTATCCCACACCTGGCAATGCCCCAGTTTCAGGAATCTCACCTTTCCACTGCAGCTCACGTTGTTTATTGTCATCAACATTAGGAACACGTCACTATTCCCTATTTTTTCTCATCACTCACTCCAGTTTTGTTTCATATTAACTCAACCATTCATTCACGTTATTAAGGATCTTCCCCATTTTAGCCAATCACAGCACAATCCTATAACATGTTTACTCAAAATTAATTTCCACTATGTTCAGTGAAGCTTACTTTCTACTCTAAGTATGTTTAGGATTGCAACATTCATGGTTACTCCTTTGGCACCAATTGAACAGCTCATGTAGTTGGATGTCATTAAAATTCCAACGTCACCATCCATTTCAGCTGCTCTGGAATTTACAGGAAATATAAACAGGGATGAGAGTTGAGTACAACCTTTAGTAAACACTCTAAATACCACTGCCAAACAGCCAGAATTGTATAGCTTGGCCAGAATTTCATCTTCCTGGCCAGTTGTTATAAAAGTAGAGTATAAACACTGTAACCAGTGTTTTTGTTGTTTCCCTTTTATTTTATTTTTTAATGTTTCCTGCCAATAGAGAAAGGCACTTTACCCATGATCAGAGGCGTTCTTCTTCTTTGTTAAACAAAATAAAATCCTTTGTTCCATTCAGGGCAAAGACACTTGTGCAGAGGCACCACAGTCTGAAATGCTTGAATTTGGGGGAAGGAAAACGTGACAACACTAAGTTTAAATTAGAATTTTTAAGGGCACAATCCTATAGCATGTTTAGACAGGAGAAAAAACCTCCCAGCATTCCCCAGCCAGCCATGTTGAAAATAAGTCCCATGGCTGCTCCAGCCATGCTGACTGGAGAATGCTGGGAATTGTAGGGCTTTTTTTCTGTCTAAGCATGCTGCATAGGGTTGTTCCCTAAATAAAAGAATATAGAAATGAATGGGAAAGCAAAGATGAACACTTAAGAGAAAGCCATTCTGATGAATTCTCTTAATATTTTTATAGCTATGTTTTACAAAAAGAGGGTATTTTCATGTGGTTTGGGGCATGGTTAAATTTAACAGATGTATTTTATAGCCCCTGTAATTAAAGGGCTGTTGCAAATTATAAATAGTTTATCCCAGTGAAAATAAGGGTGTCTTCGGTAGGTTTATGACAGATGAATACATAGCCTATGCAAAAATGAAAGGGTAGCCTGCGGTAACCCTGAAATTTAATTTTGCAGTTATTGCTATTTGCACTTCAGCTGCATTGGCTTGCAGAGATACCTCAGACCGGTCATTACCGAGACAGTTCCACCCATCAAGATAAAACCTCGCCCCACACAACCTGGCGTTCTGACAGTTTGTCAGTGCAAGGCAGCCTGGGAAAGAAAGTTCAGGCTTGCCTTTTTCTCCGCGAGCGGAGAGGCGCGCTTCGAGAAGTATTGGCTACAAATCCCAGAATGCTAGGCGACTCTTCTACCACTACCAGGAGAGAAAAAAGAGGCAGCATCTCCCCCCCCCCCTTTTTTTAAACCGGGTCTTTTGGATGCTGCTGCTGCTGCTGCTGTTGAGGCAAGCTGCACTTAGAAGTAAAGGACTCACGGTGAGTTTGGAGCTTTTGAATATACTGATTTTTCACGCGTGTTTTTTAGTCCGTCAGAGCGAACCCACACTTTCCCCTAATTGTGCCGCTCACTTTTCGAAATAATACGGGAATTGTCAAACTTGGCAGTACCAACGACGATCCTTCGCGCTCTCTTCTTCCATTGGTGCTCAGTCTTTAAAAGGAGATGGATAAACCCTGCAATAAACAAGATACCTTGTATATGGTGATCTTTGGTTCTCTTGTGCTCCACCCCCAGTGCACTCTCTCCTGCGGGAAATACTCCGGTGAATGAGGCTCAATGGTCATTGGAAGTCATTGAAACTGGCGATTTCAGCTCCGGTCTACGTTTGTGTGATCGCATTACAAGGCTAGGAAGGAACACAGGTCAATTTTGGGTCGGGCTAATTCATATTTTCGGCTTACTACTGAGCTACATTGGCTCTGCTATGGAGAGAGAATTTATTATATTTCTGAATCGCCCATCTGGCCAGTGACCCGGCCACTCTAGTACCAGTTGGCAACCCTGGTGCTCCTTTTTTTTTTTTTTTTTAGCCATCTTTGAGTTGTTCCCTAGAATGTACCACCTTCTCCATTCTTACTTTATAAACTCTATTTAGGGAGCCAGGCACTGTAAAAGAATTTGCAGAAGTTCAGTAGAAGTCAGGAAGCATGGCTTCTTAGTTACCACATAGGCATTTAGCAACAACTTAAAGGATCGCTACAGTGCAATCTACTCAGAAGTACCGTAAGTAAGTCCCATTGAGTTCAATGTGCTTGACTCCCAGGTAAGTCCCATTGAGTTCAATGTGGTTGACTCCTAGGTAAGTGGGATTTAGGATTGCAGCCCTAACTGGTTTGGGATTTTATTCCACTGGCAGCCTGATCCTAACCTTGTTTACTTAGAAGTAAATCTCACTAACTTCAGTGGATCTTCCTTTCCAGTAAATAGTTTGAGATTGCAGCTCTAATTCCAATGCAAGTCTTGAAGGCTGCAATACTAAACTTACCTACTAGAGAGTAAAATGTAACATGGAATTCAGTGGAACTCGCTTCTAAATAAACATTGTGCAGAGTGGGCCAGTTAGTAGCCTAATGGCTGTTGTGAATTAAGGGCAGCTTCCAGGAACTGCCCAAAGGCACCCCCACTTATGACACACTGCAGAAGTCTAATCTGAAGGTTACCAGAGGATGGATTATAGGCTGGTTCTATCACGTAGTGGTGTTTAGTTGCTCTTTTAAGATTCTCTGTATGTGATACTAACAAATAATAAGCATCCGGTATGAAGGATTTATTTGTAGATCAATGAGCCTGAATCAGCTTGCCCTCCAGATGCATTGGACTACAATTCCTATCACCCCCCACCAGCATTTACACACACAGGCCCAGCATAGTGGTTAGAGTATTGGACTGGGACTTGGGAGATCTGGGTTCTAGTCCCCTGCTCGGCCATGAAACTCACTGGGTGACTTTGGGCCAGTCGCTGACTCTCAGCCTAATCTACCTCACAAGGTTGTTGTGAGGATAAAATGGAGAGGAGGAGGAGGATTATGTAAGCCGCCTTGGGTTCCTTGTAGGAAAAAAGGTGGTGTATAAATATAATAAATAATAAAATAAACTTATCCTTAAAAAAAAAAGCTCAATTACGCACAGGTATTTGTGTTAGTCTTTATTTTAAATTGTGAAGAGCCCAGGTGTAGCTTTCAAAACTAACCAAAATTATTTTATTGAAAGAACACAAGCTTTCATGGGCCATGGCACACTTAGTCAGATGTTCTGTTCTACCAATCTGATACTGCACAGCAAAGGGTTAGTTGAGTAGATTTTACTTTTAAAAATAATCATGTGATGCAACTTTTAGGAAATTGTCATATCATTTTTGGTCTATCTGGGGTAAGTCAGTAAAGGAATGTAGCTATTTTAAGCTATAGATGTAGCTCTCTTGAATAGCAGGAATATCAGCAAATAATGCAAAGGCTGTAATCTTCTAACTCTGGATTCAGTTTGAGGATCATAGGCAGAACGCTAGCTGGATATTCATTTCCATCTTGCTCAGTCTGTTTGTTGGTAAGCAGACTATTTCTCTACTTGACCAAATTCTTATTTTATCACTCGAGTTATTTACTTTTATTATCACTCTCCACGGAAACATGTTTTCACAAATCTATGAAAAGTTATGTTCATACCTCAGATTAGTGTCTAATCCTTAGACATTTGCAGGCCCGCTTTTTCTCCTGCTATTTTGGAAAGAGATTTGTAAAGCAAATCATACATGCCATACAATCTTTCCTATTTCTGATCAATGCAACCTTTCCTGCCAGTAAGTCGGATGTGATGTTATACTCGGTGCATCAGGTATTTTTTTGCTCTTCAAGGTCACAAAGAGAAGATGGCAGACACTGAAAGCACAGTCATAAACACCAATGTGAACCAGGTAAGGCATTAATAGCAAAAGTTATTTACAGTACATTTGTTTTGTTTTTTAAAGGCCATTACCATTCTCTAATTATTGTATAGGTTTAAACTTTCTTAAATGGTTCCCCCCCCCAACAAAAATATTGTTCATTAGATTTTATCTCCATTTAAAAAAAACAAAAAAGCTAATTCATCTAATATTGGTCCTGGGACCATGGCACATCACAACAGACTGTGAAGCAGTCTTCTGGTTGCCTTCTTGCACAGATTGATTTTCAGCCTTGTGTGTGTGCATTTAAAAAGCAACTCTCTCCATCATGGGCTGAAAAATCAATCCTGCCATCTGATTGTCCTGCTATGGCTGAATCAGATTCAGCATTAGAGCAAATTATGGGGAAATCTAAAAGACAAGGCAACAAAACAGGCAACTAGTCAAGCACAAAGGTTTCAGTCCAGTATGGGATCAGGCTAAGGCAGGAGTGGTCAAGATACAAGCAAAGGTCAAAGCATAGTTAAGCAGTCAGATAAAATACACAGTCCAGAAGCAGAGTCAAGCAGGAGCCCAAGGGTCAATAAGCAAGCACAGAGGGACAATCACAAGGCAAGGTCCAGAAAACAAAGAACAATGTTGTTCCAGCATGGGCTAGGCTAAAACTGAAGGCTTATATAGCCAGAGCTTCCTGAGCCCCACCCAGGGCTCAGCTGCAGTGCATTACAGGCCCTCTGGCAGAAGTCGTACTTGGAAGGAGGGCCTTGCTTCTGAGGAGTCCTGTCCTGCTGAGGAGTCCTCCTTTGTAATCTAGCACTTCTTCTCAAAGGAGCCCTATCGGCCTGCCTGTTGAGGCGACAACACTCTCGGGGGCTAGGTGGTCGTCCAGCCTCCGCCTCAGAGGCAGAATTCCCCTCCTCCTGTGGGGAGGGATGAGTGGTGATCTCCCCTGAGGGCCAGGCTCCCCCAGATCTCCTGACATGGGTGGCTCCTTGGCAGTGTCTGTTTCTAGGAGCTCTAGCTCTTCCTCAGAGGAGGGTTCCTCCAGCAGGGGCATGACACTGATGGAGCAATTGGACAAGTACTGTGTTGCATGGCATAGCTCAATGGCAGAGCACATGCTTTACATGCAGAAAGTCCCAGGACAGGTTCATTTCCAGTTCAAAAGATCTAGGCCTGCAAGACTGCCTTGCCTGAGACCCTGGGGAGTTAGATAGACCAGTGATCTCACTCAGTGTAAGGCAGCTTCATGTGAGTTTTCACTTTAGCTCTAAATTTTAAACAACAGCAATTTAAGATGAGCATGTGGGTATTAAATATCATGAAGTTCGATCTGGCTTTAATGTGCCATATGATACTGAGGTACCCTTTTCTCCAGACGAATACGTTCTATAGAACAATACAGCTGGAAGATGTAGATCAACTGGTTCAAAACTCAGTCTGAAACCTGGTCCACAAAGTTGGTTTGTTGGGTGGCAGCCAAGAGAGAATTACTACTGAATTCCAGAAGTTATCTAAGAAATGAGAGCCAAGTCATATTATCTATTTAAAGTGGCTAGCAGAGACTAACAGGGACTAGCAGAGACTGAGTTCTCTTTTCACTCAAACCAGTGAGCAAGCCTGACTGGAACCTTTTATAAGGGTACCATACCACATGATGTGCCCTGGCCTATTGCTGCTAAGATACTTAACCTCACCAGCCTGCCTGATTTCCTTGTAGTTCCTTCCTTTGGCAGCACACAAGGTGAAGCCGTTGGCTCAAGTTCTGACACGTAGGTTTGAGCCCTGCTCCATCACATCTGTGTTCTCTCCACAGTGGATATAATTATAGGGATCGCCTGCCTTAAGTACAGGATTGCAAATCTTTCTGGCAATTCGGTTTCCAAGAAGGTGGAGGTACGGGTTCATATGAACATTCAGCGCTGAAGCACCTCAAGCGCAAGTGGCATGGATTTGAGTGGGGAGGGCAGGGACAGGACAACAGAGGAGATATGCAAGCATGGGTTCCCATCCCCTTTCATCACACTTTCTCGTACTTGATCGATGCTAGTCGGGTCAGCTAAATCCACTACCTTGTTCTCGTGCTTCTCCACTTCAGAAAGATCCAAAGGAAGCTCTAGTTATTGCTGTGACGACAAGGGCCATTTTCAACCTGGAAAAGGAGCATGAGATCTTCTTGACAAAGGGCAAGGATGAGTACGTGAAGCATCAGCAAGCTAACGAGAACAGCCCCTTGGAGCAAGGGACAGCCTTCACTTTTGTTCAGGTAAAAGTGCCCTGAGCTCGCTCTTGTCAAGGCACGTGTGTGAATTGCAGACCTTGTATCTTCTAGAGGGAATCCTCATCTTAAAAGTCAGTGAATGCTCTGCTGCTGAAATAAAATAAAGGGTGAGCACAGATATAATGTCTGCAACAGTGGCTGCAGTCGGTTTTTCACTTGCAGTGTGAATTACAGTCACCTTTATTTATTTATTTATTTATTGTATTTATACCCCACCTGTTTTCCTCTTGCAATGAACCCAAGGTGGCTTACATGGTCCTCTATCTCCTCTCCATTTTATCCTCACAACAACCCTGTGAGGTAGGTCAGGCTGAGAGTCAGTGACTGGCCCAAAGTCACCCAGTGAGCTTCATGGCTGAGTGGGGACTAGAACCCGGATCTCCTGAGTCCCAGTCCAACACTCTAACCACTACGCCACACTGGCTCTTTGCAGTGTGCTTTACACCCTTCTGTATGTATTGTCAAATACTGGATCAGTGGTCAGTTGTGCCCCTCTCTTCGTGTTTCTGGCAGATTGTCTGCCCAATTCTCAAGCAGCAAGTACTCCAGGGGTGCCATGCTGCATAGATTTTCCTTTAGAATGAAGTCACTGGCGGTTTACTGTCATTATTTTCGTAATATTTCTGTAATATTTGTGCCTTATTTACAAATATACGTACAGGCTGAGCATAGGTGGAGGTTCACAGTTTAAACACTCCAGCAGAACCCTCCCAATCTTGTAGAACTCTCAACTTTGCCCTGTTCCCTGTCTATGTCCCTGCTTCAGAAGACTACAGCCTGTTTGCATTTATACAGGCATAGCTGGATGCCATCATTTCCAGAGAAGGTGGAGGCAGAAAAGACTTGCCCCATTCTAGAAAGAGTCTGCCTGTTTACCTAGCCTTTGTTAACGCTAATAGTTTCATAGTTTCATAGTTTCATCGTTATAGTTTCATAGATCATAGAGTTGGAAGGAGCCTACAAGGCCATCGAATCCAACCCCCTGCTCAATGCAGGAAACTAGAGGAGGGGTCTCCCATCCAAGAAATAAGCAGGCCTGACCCTGCTTAGTAATCTCCTTAACAAAGGGAAGGTACTTGCCTACTCTGCCTTGGCCATTAAAATAATATCCAGCCGTCCTACTGGTCTGACCAGTTTGGCAGGCCCCACTCTTACAACCCAGAACTTTTCTACATGAGGCTGTTAATCCGCTGTATCTACTTTCGGTTTCATCGCAGAATTGAGATCCGAGCACTATATGAAGAGCATTTCTTTTCCTGCTTTTCTGTTACATAACCTCTAGGTGGTACTGTGGTATACCGGAATAGCACAAATACACAATTAGAAATAGTGTTTTCTTTTGCTTTCTTTAAATAATACCGCATTTTAAAAAACTCTATTAAAAAAAAAACCTCGCCGAAAGTGCTATTTAAAAGCAGAAGCAAAACTGGAGAGTCACAACATCATCTAAAGAACCTGTAAACAACCGTGAGTAGGGAATGACATGTGCATAATATGTGCCTCGTGTAGAAAAGCTCCGACAATCACAGAGCTGGAAGGGACTCAAAGAGGACATCTAGCCCAATCCCATAACAATATTTTAAAAGAGTGTATACATGTGTTCCTGCACTATACGCTCATACTTTACCATGTAAAAAGAAAAAAAAAAGCCATACACTTTAAAAACAGTTGCAAAACTACGTACAGTCATGCCTTGGATTGAGAGCATAATTCGTTCCGGAAACGTGCTTGTAATCCAAAACACTCATATCAAAACGGAATCCCCCCCAAAAAAATTTGTACAGAGATTTTTAATTTAAACTGTACTACAGCACTTGTATTGCAAGACGTTGCTTGTATATCAAGTAAAAAAAAAAAAATATATTTAAAAATTTGCCTGTCTTGCAAAACGCTCTCAAACCAAGTTACTTGCAATCCAAGGTATTACTGTACAAGATTTGGGAGGTGCTGTGCAGTGATGCCATAGGTGTTGCAGATCTCTGTTACAAAACACATTTCCCTGAAATGCTGGAAGCTTGTGGGTCTGTGTTTTTGTTTCGTTTCATTCTTCAGAGCTCACTTCAGGGCATTAAGACGCCTGTATTTTCAGGGTAGGGAAGGCACTTTCAAGCCTCCTCCACTGCACTTAAAATGTTGTGTCTGCCTTTATCCAAAGCGTATCTGCTCATGGCCAGGCATTCTGAGAAATAAATAGTAATGCTTCTCTAGCTGCTTCTTTCAGGCAGTGCAGTCTGTGAACAAGAAGCTTCTTGAAAGAGACCCAGAGGAGAGGGGACTCTTTGATGTCATTGTTCTCTCCAATAACAGTCCCGAGAGTGGTGTGCGCATCATCAACAGTGCAAAAAAATATGGTAGGTTGCCTGTTCACAAGATTGTTGGAGACTTCTTTAAACCCTTGTACACAAGACGCTCATGCGTGCACACACACCTGGGTTGAGGATTTTTTGTTTTCTGTTCCTATTGAGCATGTGTGAATTTCTGCGCATTACCATGGTAAGTCATATGTATGTGAGAAATGAGAAACTTAGCAGGTATGACTGAATGGGATACAGAGCCATCCAATCCTATGCCAGTCTAGAAAGACAGCAGTTAGTATGGAACAGAGGGCCAGTTGACGCTTACAGGAGACCCCTGTGCAGGCCTTGGGAGCGCTGCCGTTTGCATGATTTCAGTGGCCTGGAAAAGGCTCTTGCAATTTCACAGATCATGGCAGCCATGTGCAAAGATAACCTATTCACACAGCTCTTAATATGACAATATAACTCTGATCAGGACAATATCAGCTGTGGACTGAACAAGCGCTGAAGTGGAGGGTTACTGTCTTTCTAGAAGTAGGGACTGGAAAGTCCAGTCTCTGGGCTCTAGTTGGGTCAGAAATGCAGTGTCCGCATGCTCCAGTGAAAGCTAAAGTCAGTATGTCCTCCTCCTCCTCCTCCTCCTCTATGGTGGAAGTGAGATGGTCTTCATGTTGCCCAATGTGCCTGTGACCAGGTCCACATTCTGAAAATGCATAGTTATGGACATGCTCCAAGTAGAAGATGCAACACTGATGGTTGTCACTGTAGTTAGAGCTGTGAATCTGAGCTCTGAGACTGTTGCAGCCTCCCCCTAACCATCAGGCAAAGTGTCCAGACTACAGGAAACTTAATGTGGAGGGGAATTTTTGTGAGGTACATGGCTTGGGTGGCCATGTGTCCTACTTTACAGAGGATGGTCCTCTATTTGCTGTCAGAGGACAATCCTCTATTTCTTCTGTGGTGGTGTTCTCCACTGTAGGAGGATGTGAGATGGGGACACTGTAGAGGTATGCGAGTAGAAACATGAGGCAGTTTGGAAATGGCAGAGGTGTGGTCTCCCGTTCTGAGTCATAAGGAGTTGTCTAGGTATAGTTTAACTAGCTGTATTTATTTCATAGATCTGTGTGGGTGTAACAGGCAACCTTGAGGCCGTACCACAATGTTCATACTGATGGGGGAGGTGGGCACCTGGAACCAAAACAGGGATTTCAGCTGGTATAAAATGCCTGTTAAGCTTAGGACTGCCCCCAAATGATCTGCAATTCTCATAGAACTCCAGCAGCACAGCCACACACATTCATTTCAATGTAGTAGCTTATACCTAGGAGAAATTTGTGGGGGAGAACATTTGTTTTAATGAGAACTGAACTGTTTTTGCAGTTTTGAATCATTGCACTCTCGAACCAATACGAGAACTGAAATGCAGTTATCCTTTGAAATTTGCCCTTTTCAGAATTTTGCAATGGAGCTCTCCTGTAAAAAAAAAAGGGTACAAAAATGTGTTTTATTAGGGAAAACTGCACATAAAATGTGTATATTTTCATAAAGCATTATATTAGGAAAATTGCTTGCAAAAATTGGTATATTAGGCAAAATTGCCTACAAAAATGACCTTATTAGGAAAAATGCACACAAAAATGTATTTTGAATTTTCATGCAAGCAACCTTTAAAAAAAAATTAATCTCAAAATTCAGAACGAACCGAATTTAAGACCGGAAAAATTAGAGACTGAGGGAAACTGACATCGACGGATTCATGCTTCCCGACTTAGACCATTGTAATGCTTCGGTAACATAAAAATATCTCCTAGGTGTTTCCAGTCTTGGATATGCTAGATACATGAACTAGGGAGTGCCCGGGAATATGAAGGGACAGACAAGGCTGGGGAAGTAATTAGAGAGGGGATTATAAGTCTTTGCTTCTTCTAGGGCCCAAACCCTTAGGCACTGTGTGGGTCAGGGATGGGGAACCCAGGGCCCTCCAGATGTTGTTGGATGACTGCTCCCATTGTCTGTGACCGTTGGCCATGCTGGCTGGGGCGAATGGAAGTTCAATTAATGTGCACAGATTACACAGTTTAAATAGCTGCCATGGAATGGCCTGAGCAAGATAGGTACTGTGGCACAAAGGAAGGAGGGTTTAATCCTTCACCCCCATTGATGTCTTGATGAAAATGCCCTCCCTGCCCTCCCTGAAGCTGGTATTCGGTCCAGGAGGGAGGTTCCCCTTGGCACCAAGAGGAGTTCCTCCCCGCCCCCAGGGCTAACTAGCTTTGGGAGTGATTTTTCTCACTAGCTGCAGGGGAGAAGGGTTAACGCTGTAGTGGCGTCTAGCGCTGTAGTGACATCTAGTGACCATTTCCAAGCATTACAAATGCAAGATTTTTTGAATTATTTTTTTTTAAAGAGCAAAAAGACATACACTTGAGTTTCATTTCAGAGAGGATGCCCATTTGAAAAGACGTATACACCCCAGCCGGGTAGCCAGCCACAGAAAGAATGCTACATAGAGGGTTTGCGTAAATTCAAACTAAAGCTAACCAATAGGAAACAAAAATGATGCAATGTAATATTTTGGTTTGAGGCTGATCACTGTAGAAAATGAGAAATGCCCAATATTGTGCAATTTGACACATCTGGTATTGCCCTTAAGGCACAATCCCATGCATGTTTAGACAGAAAAAAAGGCCTGCAACTCCCAGCATGTCCCAGCCAGCATGGGGCTGGCTGGGGCATGCTGGGAGTTATAGGCCTTTTTTCTGTCTAAACATGCATAGGATTGTGCCCTTAATGATCCGGAACCTGGTTACCTAAAGGAATGCCTTCACCCATATGAACCTACCCAAGTATGAAGATCTTTACCTCAGACTCTGCTCTCTGGTTTCCCATTAAATCAGACTCATTTCTTGAGTGCAAGAGACAGGACTTTCTCTGCAGTGGCACCTAGGCTGTAGAACCTCCTCCCAGAGGGCACCCATCAAGCTCCTTCTCTTTGTGCTTTCAAGTATGCTCTGAATACATTTTTATTCTGGAAGGTTTTTTATGATTGGACCTGTGTATGTGTTTCAAACTGTGCTACTTATGTGAGTCTTTACTTGTGGGTGTTAAATATGTTGCCATTGCTGTATTTGCCTGCCAACTTCTGAAAATATTTTACATTAAAAAGGTGGAGTATAAATGTGTAAAATAAATTAAAAATAAAATCATACCTTCACGTTAGAAAGATATTTGGGATTGGCTTTAGCTTTTCACCAGCTGAAATTCTCCCATTTCACATGTCCAAACAGTCTTCCTCCTCTTTCCTCCTGTGGAGTGGGGAGAAAGCCACTTGGAGAATGGGGGGGCGGGCAGTTTGGAGTGGGAAAATGTCCAGTGCTTACTAATTTGTACCTCAGAATGAGACATGATGATATGGTGCATTTTCTTCTTGCATGCTTCAAAAGCCCCTTGTATCCCCTTTATAGTTCTCATTAGAATTACCGTAGTTGTTTGTTTATTTCTGGATTTTAAGGTCTAGAGATCTCCAAGTTTTGCTTTGTCAGTGATGAAGATTCTACTGAATACTTGAAGACCCACAATGTGAAGCTTTTTCTCTCAGCTGACAGGACAGATGTGTGCAATGCACTACGGAGAGGTTTGTTGTTTCTTCTATTCCTTCATTATTCTTTTTTAGCTGAAATACTCAGTCTTACATTTTTGTTCTCTGGCTTACGCCCTGGGCTCGACATGCCTCCTTGCTTACTTCCTGTCACAAATTCCATTAGTACCCCCAACTTTCTGTCTACTACCAAGTTCAAAATACCAAGGACTCACAGAGAAAACACATCCTCAGCTCAGTGCTTGCTCTCCAGCTCTGAAATTATCTCAGTGGGTTTGTAGTCTACCAGTTTGTTTCCCCAGGATAAATCCTAAGAACAGCTGGTGGTGCTGTATATACGAAATCCCAGTTGGAGTCACTGTTTAGCGGTGTGGGTTGTCGCAAGGTTAGTTGTGAGGAAACTAAGTTTGTGCCTTTTTAAAGAGAAATAGATATGCCATGCAATGTTCCTCACAGGTTTCAACTGAGTCACTACAGAACTCTTGAGAGACACTCCCCTGCCCTTATTCAGCTCGTGTGGTGGCAGAGGGGGTGTACGAGGAGGAGGAGACAGGCTTCAGTCCTAAAATAGACTGTTCTGTCTTTATTATTCCCCTGTTGCCTGATATGACAAGGAAGCTGACTGCATAAAAGACAACCAACCTGTCCTCCTTCTGAAGGCTGATCGCAAAAAACCCAAACCAAGCCTCTCATCACTTGTGACATCTAAAAGTGTTAATAGTTTGTCACGAGCAGGCTGCGCAGCCGCAGAGCATCCTGCTAACCAACCATTTCTTTCTTATGCAAACAAACAAACTTCACATCTGCCTCCCCTCAGAACGGTCAGGGAAGGAGGATATTTAAATCGGGGCCGATGCCAAGCTGTGTGTCTGCCATGTGTCTCTGCTGAACAGGCAGTGAAAATGTCTGTTTGTCGCATAGGAGTTTCGGCAGCGCTCATCTTCCAGCAAGAGATCCAGGTTCCCAGCACCCAGCTGCGTGTCGTTTTTGATGGTGACGCCGTCCTCTTTTCAGATGAGACCGACCGTGTCTTTCGTGAGGAAGGGCTGGAGGGGGCTGTCAAGTATGAGAAAAGTATGGAAGCAGTGCCCATGGGAGAGGTACGGTTGGTGACATTACTTAGAAAGAGGTTTTCTCATCTGCATCCTCGATCTGCACCCATTTCCCCCACAGGAGATGGGGGTGACTTCTACTTGCAAAGCTCATTTCCCTCCACTCCAGGTCCATGAACCAAATCTGGCCCACCCGGGGTCCCAATCCTGCCCTCTGTGGTTGCCCAGGGGACCATGCCCCCTTCTTCCCCCCCCCCCGACCACCAGTCATCTGGTGGTTTCCCAGCTTATGTGCAGTCCACACCGCCGCCCCATTTTACAAGGTTGAAATGTCTCTTCTTAATTGCTGCCAGTAAGACCTTTAAGCTAAAGTATAGGGGCATGTTTGCTCCCCCCTGTTTTGTCTTCAGCCCAGCCCACTACTGTAATGTGGCCCCCAAGAGCTGCTCTGAAATCAAATTTGACCCTTGGCCTGAAAGACGGCCGACATCCCTGCTCTGACCAATATGAACCTGCGTGACTGATGAGATCTTCTTCAGAGGCACTGCTCAGAAGAGCGCTGCTGGTCACCTTCTGCGGTGACCAGTGCCGGCGCAAGCTCTCCTGATGCCTGAGGCGGGAGAGTGCACACGCCACTGTCTTCCATTGCCACCACCATGACCCCCCCCTTTGATTCCACTCTCTCCCCTCCCCCAACCCACCTGAACCGTGGGCAATCTTTAGGAACACCCCTCCTCCCACAATACCTGGCACTAAGGAAGGAACGCTCTGAGCTAGGCTTTTAAGCCTGACTGGCTCTCTGAAGAGCTGCACAGGCCGCTTTTTCAGCCAGTGCAG
Source organism: Shinisaurus crocodilurus (assembly GCA_021292165.1). Taxonomy (NCBI): domain Eukaryota; kingdom Metazoa; phylum Chordata; class Lepidosauria; order Squamata; family Shinisauridae; genus Shinisaurus; species Shinisaurus crocodilurus. The sequence goes on along the minus strand of CM037876.1, from coordinate 204,565,850 downwards.
CTCTTCAGAGTGCTTGGCTGCCCGTCGCTCACTTTGAGGGGATCTACAGAGCAGGCAGCAGCAGCAATGGAGGGGAGGGGAGGTGTGGCAGCGGAAAACAGTGGGTGGGCAGGCAGCCCTTAGCAATGACAGTGGTGGTGGCAGCACCGGCAGGTCCTCCTGACTGGGGGTGGGTGGGGAGCATGCAATTCACTGTTCCTCTCACTCCGCCACCTGAGGCAGGGGATTCACATGCCTCATGAAAGGGCCAGCCCTGGCGGCGATGGTGTCAGAAGACGGGGCCTTCTTAGCCATGGCAGTTTGTCTCTGGAATTCCCTTCCTTTACCCATCCATCAGGCTCCCCCTCTGGTGACTTTTAGAAAATGAACTAAAACTGTGGCTTCCCACCCCACCCCCCTTAGCTTTTAATAGAGTTTGATATGCGCTGCTGAAGTGGATTTTGCCACAGCATTTATTTGTTGATTGTGTACGTCTGCCTTTTATGTTATTGCTGGTGACCTTAAGAATCCTTGTTATTGAGAGACACATTATACATGCTTAACATGAATATAATGTAAGAACATATTATAGATATGCCAGGATTGTGCAGCTTGTGACCCACCAATGCAGTCCACCAGTCATGTTGTACATGGCCAACCAGGCGCCTGATACCCCCCACACACATTTTTTTGCAATCCCAACAGATTTACTGAGCCCCTAAGGGGGGGGGGCATGTTAGGGTTTGAGGAGTCACATTATGGGAGGCCTGAGAGTTCGTGGGTGAGTTCACATATGCACGTTCATCACCTAATAACTGGCGACAACATGGAAATTGCATGTCTGACAGCTTTCTTATCATCTGACATTGTCTCAGACACAGTACTTTCCAATGGCGGTAGTGCACATGTTCAGCTGCAAGTCACCAAATGACACACATCCATGTGTCAAATCAGCCCTACAAAATGCCACAATTCGAAGTGAGCAGGAATGTGCTTCTCTTGCTAGGGCTTTGCTGCATCGATCTCTCTTTACAAAGCAGACTTCTCTGTGTGGTTACTACACAATGATCTACTGAATACTAAATTCAGACAGGCATCTATCACTTAAGTGAGAAAGCAAACTATAAAACTCTTCTTACATCCCCTGATGAAAAGAGCATATGCTTAAAATGTGGTGGGACTTTTTCTTTTTCACTTCTATTAAACTGCTTTCATAACCACTACTTGAATGCTTTCACTTGGATAAAATAAGATTATCCTTGTGGTTTGTTTGTGTCTGGTTGTGTGTAATGCAGGCATGGGCCACCTGTAGGCCAAAACGTCTGGAGGGCTACAACTCCCAACATCCCCAACCATTGGCTATGCTGGCTAGGGCTGATGGGAGTTGTAGGCTGAAACATCTGGAGGGCCACAAGTTGCCCATCCCTGGCATAATGGAACCCCATTCCCTCCCTCTGAGGGGAATAACTTGGTCTCAATTTCTGTTGTCCAACTGTGACTCCCTCTCTCTTACATTGACTCCCTCTCTCTTACCTACCATATTTTGTAGGGCCCTTTGAAAGCCTTTGCTTTGCACCTTGGGAAAATGCGCAAAAAGTTTGATCAAGAGGATTCCCCCATCCGCACCTACTTGGTAACTGCCCGCAGTGGTCGTGACATGGGCATCCGGGCCATCAAAACCCTCAGGGAATGGGGCCTGGCCATTGATGAAGCCTTCTTCATGGACGGAGCTCCAAAGGGCCCCATATTGTCCAAGATCCAGCCCCACATCTTCTTTGATGATGGTCTTCATAATATCCAGGGGGCCCAGGATGTGGGTATACCCTCTGCCCTAGTTCCTTGTGACTGCCAAAATTCGCTCAATGTCGTGATGTAGGAAGAGACCAAGTGACAGCTGGGCAGAGTTTCTGGCTGAAGGGACACGGGTGAAGTTCTGAATCCACCCAGACCACATTTTGGGACAAAGGGAACAAAACTGTGAGGATATGATGCATTATCATGATACAGTTGGAATAAATAAAAAAGATCTGGACCCCTTTAACCTGAGCAGCAGAAAGCTCAAAGTGCAAAAAGAAAAGATGCTTGAAACAGAATAAATGGACTCCTTTCTTCTTGTGCAGTAACTTTTTATTCTCCATTGACCGCCCTTACTGGTTTTATGTCCTATTTCTGCAAAGGTGATTCCCAACAAAATGTATACATGCACTGAAACTCAGACTTTGCTTACAAGTGGAATTCATCTTCAGAATTCCAGTCCAGAACCTCCATGCAAATTTAACCATGTTCTCCAAATACCACTTCTGTTGAGAACTGCTTTTGTCAATGCCAATGAAAAATTGTTAGTTGTGAATATTCGTATGAGCAAAGCATAAACCTTTGCGGAGGATCTTCAGTTCCCATTAGCAAGAGCTGGAGGTAGATGATGGATGCTTCCACATGGGTGGCTCTGTCTGAACAGTACCCAGTCATGGCTTTTCCGCTGTAAGCTACACAAGAGATTACAGTTGACTTTGCACACTTCATGGAGTTTAGTACTCTGGTATGTGTGCATTTCACGGTGTTCTGTCCACACTTGAGGGCATGAGATAGCCATGTGGGTGAGGACTGCAGAATTTGCCAGAACATGACATGTGTGGGTTGTTGTTGTTTTTTTTACAATTTTAAAAATAATTTCAATCATTTAAAAACAATCATTTTAATCTGTGCTATGGTGCTTATTTTATTTAGGCGCAATTGGGTGATTACTTCAATGATGTTAAAAAGAAGAAGAAAATTAGCATCCCTTTCCCCCAAATAAACACCTTGATAAAATTGTACCAACTGGAAAAGTAGCATGATTGCTTGTTTTTGAATCATTTTTTAAATTGCACTAAAATGCTTTTTCATTTAAGAGCTATTGCCTGAATGTTTTAATACTTTTTTTAATTATTATTATATATAGGCAAAAAAGAAAGAAAGAAGCACAAATTAAAAGACTGATTTAAAAATACAGGGCCAAAATGGTGCTGACTGGAAAGATAATAGGGAAGGCATGCAGGACATCTGGCTGCTATCACACCTCTTTAAAAGGATGGAAGATAATGCTAAGGCAATCTATTCTACACCTGTGGCAATTGAGCTACTGTTCTATTCGTCCCCAAAGGTAGGGTTTCCTACAGTCTGAAAAAAGGCAAAAAGAAGCACGAGGAAAACACAGGAGGACAATGATGTGGTGGTGGTGGTGTTGTCATGTAGACATTCTGTAAAAAATGAGTGATTGAAGCAGGGGTATTCCCTAATAAATGCCTAGTGTGGAAGCACCCACAGGGTTAGACACAGCTAATTAGCATCAGCAGCCAGTAACTTCAACTTTCTTTCCATGGTTTCATTTCATCTTGGCAACTACTCCCAAGTTCTCAATAATTTTTACAAGTGTATTTTTATTTTTTAATTGAACAGAATTCTAAGTAAAAACAAAACAAATAACTTACGGGCCAATCTGCATATTACACTAATTGCTCGGTGTGTAGCTGAGCCCAATAGCTTTATTTACTCCTGTATAAGTGTGCATGGCTCTGATTCAGATTGGGACCAGGAAGGGAGGATTAAACCTTCCTGCACACACACCTGTTTTTTCATGAAATTTCACCCCACCCCCACCCCCACAGGGGTGTTAAAAGAAAAAGGAGAAATGTCTCCATTGACTTCCCTAGAGCCAAATAACCATTAGCAGAAATTCCGTTAAGCTTATTACAGCAAAAAACTACTATAAGCAAAAGCATCAGAAGGTGGTTGTTAGAGTGTGAACACACCAATGTCTTCCTCAGCGTTTTGCTGAGGTAGTCAGTTGGTGATGTTTTGGCCTTAATGGTTGCATCTGACACCTCAGGGCTTTATTCTACCAGAACTGTACCTTTTTAATGAAAAAAAAAGCTGCTAGAATACAAAACCTGACCAATTTGTTGTATACCCAATGGTGCCCACTAGAGGACAGCATAGAGCTCTCTACCAAACTAGGCATGGTTACTTTGTTGTATCCTGGCTTGAAATTGGATTTCATTGTCAGGATTTTTCTTTGTTTAGGAGCAGAGGGTGAAGAGCGTTACATGCAGAAGTCCTGTGTAAAGGTCTGTAATAAGCCACTTTAAAATACTAGGTATGGCAGGGATGGGGAACATGTCCACCCCTGGTTGTTGTTGGATTGTATTTCCCATCATCCCTCACCATTGTCTGATGGGTGTTGTAGTCCAGCAACATCTGGAAGCCCACCCCTGATATATGGTATCTTCACTACAGGGCAGTGTGTGGGTAACTTGTGGCCCTCCAGTTGTTTTGGCCTACAACTCCCATCAGCCCTAGCCAGCTGATGGGGGGGATTTCGTTTTGATATAAGAGTGTTTTGGATTACAAGCACGTTTCCGGAACGAATTATGCCCTCAATCCAAGGCGTGACTGTATAGGCAGGAGTGAATGGTCATGTATGTTCTCCTGTCAGGGCCAGGCCATGGGCAGAACCCTGAGCTGAGCCAGCAGCCATGGGACAAACCAAGAGCCAGGGCCATTGAGTAAGTCAGAACCAGAGGCCAAAGCAGGAGGCAGAGTTGAGGAGCAAGCTGGAAGTCAGGACCTGAGAACAACCAAGGGCACAGGTTGTACACCAGATCTGAGGAAGACCTTGTTGCTCACATCCTGTCCAGGAGGATCCAGCGGCCAGCCTGGATCAATGGAGTCCAGCGCCTGAAGCTACGGCACTGAGGAGCGGCCACCTGCAGTTTGATTGCTTACCACAGAGGGGAGCTGCACACAGGTCCAGCAGTTCCTGACATCTCCCCATTTAGTGTGACATAGGTCTGGGTTTCGTGGAAGTTGTAATTACGATGCAAAAGTGACATAAGAGTTAGTCCACAGATTGAAGCCTGACACAATAACCATTTGAGCAGGGAAGAATGTTTATGTGACTGTCTCCAAGGGCAGGTGTCTGAGACCCAACTCAAACATGTACAAAAAGCACAGTCCTTGTGTTGTGTTTTAGAATGCAGGTGGGGATATCCTATATTTGAGTCCTACTCATTGCATGCAGAAAGCTAGAACACCAGGGAGAAATCTTGGCTGAAACACTTTTCCTTGACGTCATCTAGCTCCCTATGTGCATAGAATTTTTGTTTTTATGTGAGGAGAAGCATTCAAACATGCTCACAGGTATTGCTCTAGCCCAGGTCAGCTAAGGCAGATGAGAATATTGTTTGTGGATTAGCCATCATAAATAAGAATTCACACATGTGTGGGTCTCCTTTGTTCAAAGAGTCTCCTCCCACTTGCTGCATGCTACATACTCATCCAAGGTTATCGTTTCAGCTGCAGCCTTGTTGCTATGCTCATGCAAAAAGTAGCCATAAAGAACAGTACAGGCTAGGTTATAAAACAAAGTTTCCTTTAACTATAACCAACAGCCATGTTGACTCACAAAGTCGACACTTTTTCTTTTGCAAGGATATGGCTACTGTGAGACCATCTGTCCCGTGGCTGCTATGTCAGCTTCACCTTTCAATTGGTCTGCATCTAGGAAAGATTCCACTGCAGGAAGAGACCTACCGCATAGCAGCATGAGACGAACTTTTTTTTTAAATTAAGCCCTATTCCCAAGGCTTTCCTGATGATGTTAATGACTGACTCAGTCAAATATCTGAGTAAAAGGGGATTAGCTACGGCAAAGTATTGGTGCTGAAACAAACCGCTTGCAGATGGAAAGGACATGGTGAGATTACCCAGAGGCATGATGGGTAGAGGGAAGCAACCAGCCACAGCTCTCGGGGTGTCTCCATCACCCTGGACAAGCAGAGATGCTCATGTGCTTCATTATTGAGGAAGAAAGTCCTGTGCTTTCAGCAAAGTTCAAACAACATACAGGATAATGGGTGACTAGGCAAAAGATGCCTGAACTGAACAGAGAAAGTACATGGTCTTCTCTTGTTTCTTTATGCACCTGTAACTGCAAATTGACTGCCTATATAATTGTTGTTGTTGATATTGATGTTGTTGTTGTTGATGATGATGATACCCACAATTGCATTTATATCTCTTCTTCCTCCAAAGAGCTCAGGATGGCAAACATAGCTCTTCCCCACTGACTGGCAGCAACGGCTCTCCAGGGCTTCAGGCAGAAATTTCTCCTGTCCTGCCTGGAGATGCTGGGGATCAAACCTGGGACTTTCTGTATGCAAAGCAGGTGCTCCACTGAGCTATATTGCCTCTCAACAACCCTATGAAGTAGGTTAGGCCAAAAGATAGCAACTGGCCCAAGCTCACCCAGTGAGCTTGATGGCTGAGTGGAACTGAGTGGAACTTTGAACCTAGGTCTCCCCAGTCCTACTCTGACACTCAAGCCAAGAGGTCGGCAACATGGTGCCCATGGGCACCAATATGCCCCAGTCACCTTTCTTGGCACCCACCAAAGTGCCTTCCCCTCCTACTTTAAAAACAACAACAACACATTTTCTTACTGGCAGCTGGGATTGCTGTGAAATAAGTTTCTGTTGGTGTTGCAAACTGTGGGTTTAAAGGATTTGTTTCGTGTATTGGGGCTCAGCGCTTGCCTTTGCCTTGTACTCAGTCATTTGGGCAGGTTATCTGTCCCTTGCCATGCTTCCCATGGCAAACAATTTTGTGGTGGTGCCCAGGGCAGTTTCTCAAGTTGCCAAATGTGCAGAAGGGCCCCCTGCTCGAGCCACTGCACCAGTCAGAATGTGGGCTTCTTCTAATCTTCACAACAGTTCTTCAGGGCACTGTCTCAGACCCTCATCCCAGTGCTACTCAGCTGGGCACTTTCCTCCAGAACTGAACAGAATTTCTCTTCCTGCAAATGTTCCTGTTTTGAACAAGCAGCACTGTGGCATGAATTCAATTTCACACTTACTGAGTGGATGGTGGTGAGCCAGGCAGCAGGCCTGCCGAGGTTACTGGCCACTGGTCAGGACACAGACACGCTTCAAAGGAAAACAGTGAGCTTGCTGGCTAACGCTGTTTCCTTGTGCATCTGAGGCCTTATTATCCAGCTGCCTGACAAGCCTGGGAAGCTAACCAAGACCAAAGTAGTGCTGAACTGTTTCCAAGTACAAGGATAGATCCCCAGCAGATGTCACCCGAAGTAGCTTGACTGGACTTACTGAAGCTGCGTTGATGTACACCAGCTGGGCATCTTGCCCTGAGGATAATGCAGAAAAGCCAGGGCTGTTTAATAGGTTTATGAAGGCATTACAGATTGGAAGGAACGCTGTGTGTCATTCAACTTGCAACCAAGAGCATGATTGTCTTGCACTTCCTGATTTTGGTCAACCATTTTTGCATGTTCCCTTTGTAGCCAGTAGCTGCACCCCAAAACCAGAACAAAAGCATTGCACTCACCTTGAAGTGTGGAAAGGTCAGGTTCTCTTCCTCCCTGCAAAGACTGATCTCCCCGCATAAGCCTGATTGCCCAAAAGGAAGCAAGCACGAAACAGTAGCCAGCATGAAGATCAGATGGGAGGGCGGGGCTCTCATGTTTAAGAGGTCCTCCCTTCTGTGGATGGAGATCCAGAAGAACAAGCAGAGTGCCAGCTTACCAGCAAGGAGAAGAAAGATGGTGGTGTGGAGGGAAGTGGTTGGAATGGGTTCCCCTTGACTGTGCCTTGTTTGGGTATTATTCTGCTGTGGTGGAAACCAGCTTCTAGGGCTCCTGCGCAGAACAGCTTGTCTACAGCTCTACAATCTGAAGGTATGGCTCTTTAAAGGGGCCGGAACTGTGACAGGAAAGCTGAAGTGGAGCTGCTAAATTTCAGGATTTCTGGTTTTTTCCTTTGTTACCCCTGGGCTAGTGAAGTAACTCAGCTCAGGGCCTTTTTCTGTTAGCCCTTGTGTGAACATAGGAAGCGGCCTTATACTGAGATAGACCATGGGTTCATCTAGCCCAGTATTGTCAACACTGACTGGCAGCAGTGGCTCTCCAGGGTTTCAGGCAGACATTTTCCTGCCCTACCTGGAGATGCCAGGGATTGAACCTGGGACCTTCTGCATGCAAAGCAGGTGCTCCACTGAGCTATGGCCTCATCCCCTTGTGCTTGTAAGAGGACCCCTCTACCTAGTAACTCCAGGTGGCTTACTACCTGCCCCTCTCTACTTGTGAGGAAGGTGCTTGAGCCCCCTGGCACATGCAACATCATGCCTTTAATTAGTGAGAAGAATCCCAAGGCTTTTAGGGAATTGTTCTCATCTCCATTTTATCCTCACAACAACCCTGTGAGGTAGGTTAGGCTGAGAGTCACTGACTGGCCCAAAGTCACCCAGTGAGTTTCATGCCGAGCGGGGACTAAAACCCGGATCTCCCGAGTCCCAGCCCAACAACACTCTCACCACTATGCTACACTGGCTCTGCAACACAGGGCCAAAACAGACCTTACTTTAAACCTGTGTCTAGCTGCTGTGTGTGTGTTTGTTTTTTTTCATTTTCACTTTTGGATTTGGCCCCTAGCATGAGCGGTAAGAGGATTTTAAAGATCCAGATTGCCCTGCACCTACTCTAGAGTAAAAATGGTGTAGTTGCTAGACACAGATTTGAAATAATGTCTGTTTTGGCTCTTAGAGTAGACCCATTGAGATGGATGAGAGTTAAGTTAGTCATGACTAGCTTAATTTCCACTTATTTCAATAGATCTATTCTAAGCAGGACCAACATTGGATACAACTAATTCTTCTCACTATGCAGCAACTTCGTTCTTATACTCTCAATTGGATAGTAGGATTAAAGTGGCTATTGCATCTGAGCCATACTCCCAATCTAGTGCAGCCTTTCAAGTCTAGTAACAACAACTCTTGTTTCAGTTCCTCTCAAGAGCCCCTGATAGCCTGTCAGGATAGTGTAGGACATGGTGGTCAGTCTTGCTGGATCAGGTCCAGCTAGGCTAATAAGCTTAGAGATTTTATTATATGGTATAGAAGCATTCTATCAAAGACCCTGAAAAATGTGCAGATCTGATGCATTTAAAGGAGGCGTGTGTGTGTGTGTGTATTCCAAGTTGTACAGAAATGTACAATTTGATATTTGAAGTTAAGATTTCCAGATTTCTGCAGGGGTGCACAAGTTGCCAGATAGTGAGGAAGTGGCTTGATTTGTCCATTGGCTCCTTCCCTGCTTGCTTTGTACATAAACTGCCATTTTTTGCCCTTAAAGCTATGTGCTGGAGGGATTAAGTAAACCTAGTATACTGGACCCCCTTATCATCAAAAGCTTAGGTAGATCCTGAAAGCAATGGCTGGACTGAGCCCTGGATTAACCATTAAGCAATATAAGCACGTGCTTAGGGCACCAAGGGAAGGGGGGCACCACAGAGTACCAGAGGACCACAAATGTTTGCATTTGCATTCCCCCCCTTATAACAGTTTTATTTTTAAAAAATGCATAAAACAGTGATGAAAATTTGTATTTCTTTCTGTTGCCCTAGTTATAAGTAAGTAATTGGCTTATATTGCTTGCTGCTATTTAGTGTTAAATATAATAAAAAACAGTTTATATTTAATATAGTTGTGTGTTCTGGCATGGGAGATGGCCTTGAAGAAAACTGAGTTTTTAATGTCTTATTTCACCTTCAGCACTTATTGAGTCCTAATGTCTTGCCAGCTAAGCAATGGAAGGGCCCAGGGGGCACCATTATTGGGCTGTGCGAAGGGCATCAGCTGGCCTTAATCCAGCCCTGGCTGGACTATGGAGGAACACTAGGGTGGCCATGTGTCCTCTTTTACAAGGGACATTCCTCTATTTGAAGGGCTGCCAGAGGACAGTCCTCTATTTTGAAGGCATCCTCTGTCTGGTGGGCTGTCCAGTCCAAGTCCAGTTTAAAAATAAAGAACCTTCAGAAGGAAGAGCTGCCCATCTGCAGCACCTGGACAGCAGACTGAGCAAGGAACACAGGGCACCTGGTCACAGTCTTCCATGTTATGGTGAGATGTACTATGTTTGTATTTAATTTATAATAAGTGTGTGTGTGTGTGTGTGTGTGTAAAATCATAGGCAAACTTTATTCAAATCCCTGTCCAATTTTGTCCTCCCTTTTGACGATTCACAAGTGGCCACTCTCAGTCAAATGCTCTTTCCTTATTTAAGCAAATGGCAACGGTGAACTGGTTTGTATTTTAAAATACAGTCTCTTGAGTCTGACTCCATTTTTAATATATATTTTGCATAGTTGTAGGTTTGGGGTATATACTGGCTATGCAAGGTTCCAGACAGACACAAATTTAAAAAATCACAAAGAAAACCCTTCAACACTGTCTCGGCTTGGCGGTGCACCAAGTATTTTTATGCTCGCTGATATCTGTATTGATGCTGTCCAAGGAATTTTTGCTTTATTAACTTTTGGCTGAAACTTGAGACTATTTTGAAAACTGGGGGAACAAAATGACAGGGAGATTGCCAGGGACAGGACAACGTGTGTTCATGCATATAGGAGCCGTCTCCCTTTCTTTGTGAACAAACAGGACCAGGACCGGTGCAAGGCAGTTTGGTGCCCTAGGCAAGATCAGATATTTAGCGCCCCCCCCTTCCCACTTGAGAGCGCTGTATTTTTTTTCCAAGGCATTTCTGGCGCCTCCTTTAGCCCTGCGCCCTAGGCAGCTGCCTAGTTGGCCTAATGGTAGCACCGGCCCTGAACAGGACTCACCAATTTCTTTGATTAAGAGGGCCCAGCCCAACCAGGCTGGACAGGTCTGTCCAGCCTGACAGCATTCAAGGTCAGTCCCTGTTCAATCTATTTTCTGTAAAGCTGCAAGAACACTTGACAGCTCAATTGCCCTGCATCCATGGCTTTCCTAAATAAAGACTGTGCATGAAACTAGAGGTGATCATCACACCTTGTAGCAGTCCGTCCCATAAGTACATTGTATAAAGTACTTCCTTTTATTTGTCCTTAAGTGCAGCTATCTGTTCGTTCTCTCCATCCTCACCCCCTCTCCCAACTTTCCATTGAAAGGGAAGCCCCCCAAAAGCTGCCTCAGACAGCTTGAGAACTGGGTGCGCTGTCTTGCTAGGTTACACCATTGCACAACATCTTCAAGTATTTATTTGATGTATCTCTCAGGCAAGGTCATTCCCCAGAATCTTGTTGACCAGTTTCTCAGGCAAGATGTTCAGCATGGCCATTTAGTATGAAGTTTCATGTGTTAGTTGGCTGGCATAAGGAGAACTTGCTGGAGTCATTCACATGCCAGTCATGCCTCAGTGAGTCAACCTCCGAGAGAAACTACAGCTCACAAGGGAGGATGAGAAACCTAGTGGGCCCCAAACACCGCCTTCTTCTCACTAATTGAAAAGCATGCCAGAATTAGGGTCTCAGAGGGTGCACCTCTGGTTACAAGGAACTAAGACAGTTCCAACTACAAGTACATCGGCACACAAGGCGACACTATTTGCCCAGAAGGCTCCAACCACAACGGCAGATAATTACTGAAAAACAATTGCATACTGCACCTAACTGACCCTCAGTACCTCACCCATATCTTTATTATGCTAACTGCAAGCATAAGCATATTTCACACTGATTCAGTGCCACGGCTTCACTTCTGTCAGGCCAGAATTCTTGCTAGTCCAGTAAGGCTTTCAGTGACAATGATGACACATTTAAATTCATGCAGGTGTGTGTGTGTGTAATTTTTATTTTTATTTTCTTTTATTTAGATTTTGTTTAGTTTTGGTGAAATTCACAATAAAAATTAATTTTTTAAAAAAAAGATTAGAAAGGAAATGAGGAAGAAACAGGGATAATGCAGCCATGTATACAGGGCCAGCCCGAGATATTTTGCTGCCTGAGGTGAAGGCAGGATGCCCCCCGCCACCCCCATTCCACATACAGAAGCCAACCAGACAGAGTTGAATCTTACTTCCACACTGGCAATGGAATAACACACATGAGGGCAGCAGGCTTGCTTAGGGGTTATAAGGCAGGCCACATCGCACGCATGGCTCTGTCCAACAACATGCCAGCGCCACTTCTCAGCCCTCCAGCATCTGTTGCCTGAGGCGGCCACTTCACTCTGCCTAATGGTAGGGGCAGCCCTGATGTATAGCAACAAAACAGGCCTGTGGCTTATGCTGGCTCAGCTTGTCTGAGCGTGGAAAGCTAAGCAGGGTCAGGCCTGGTTATTACTTGGATGGGAGACCCCTCCTCTAGTTTCCTGCATTGAGCAGGGGGTTGGACTCGATAGCCTTGTAGGCTCCTTCCAACTCTGATCTATGAAATCTATGAAACTGTGTAAGGACAAGGAACAATGCGCTGGTCATTTTGGGAAAGGATCTCAGGTGTGTCCACTGCATCCAGAGCAGAGATGAGTAATCTGTGGCCCTCCAGATGCTGTTGGACTACAGTTCCCAGTAGCCCCTGACCATTGGCCATGCCGACCAGGGCTTATGGGAGTTGGAGTCCAACAACATCTATAGGGCCACAGGTTCCCCACCTGTGATCCAGAGCCTCAACTCTGACCAGAGTGCAGAACAAGCAGGTGTGATACAAAATTAGAGCTTTAAAACCAGGAATGGTGTGGTGTAGGGGGAGGCAGCATCCAGGGCTGGCCCAAGATATTTTGCTGCCGGAGGCAAAGGACAAAATGGTGCCCTCCATTCCACATACAGAAATGGAAGTTGAATCTCACTTCAACACTGATGATGGGACAACGTCCTCCACTGCACCTGAGGGCAACAGGCTAGCTTAAGGGCTGCAGGGCAGGCCACACAAGCAGCTGTGGCCACCAAACCACCCTGCCCCTCAGCTTCAGCTGCCTCTGGCATCTGTCTCACTCTGCCTTATGGTAGGGCCTGGAGGCACCAGTACTGCTCCTGAAAATGTTGAAGATGCTGGACAGCATCACAAGGAAGGCTGGTTCGTGCATGCATGTACACCGCTTAAGCTCACTATGCTTGAGGACTGGCTGTTGTATGTGTGAACCGACTCCCTCTAAAACACTGTGTCCAAAGCAGTGTGTGGTGACATGAACATTCTCTCTGTGATCTTATATCTGTAATGGTCTATTCATACTTGCGAGCCATTGCTCAGTTGTAGGGCACGTGTTTTGCATGTAGACGGTCCCAGGTTCAAGCCCTGCCATCATCTACAGTTAAAAGGATCAGGTAGCAGGTGATGGGAATGCCTCCTGTGCCGGAGACCCTGGAGAGGTGCTACCACTCAGAGTAGACAGATGGTTTTTATTATTAATCCCGGGTTTTATTTTACACAAAGTTGTCCAGCTTTTTGTAGCCTGTGTATTCTTTTAATTGTTTTTAGTTGGGCATTGCCCGCGAGCGCTCATTGAGCAAAGGGGCAATCCAAATATATTCTAAATTAATTAATTAAGGACACAATCCTATGCATGGTTAGACAGAAAAAAGTACCACCATTCCCAGCATTCCCCAAGCCAGGCTGGCTGGGGAATGCTGGGAGTTGTAGGACATTTTTCTATCTATGCATAGGATTGTGCCCCAAATTAATCCTGGGCTAGAGGAACCAATACTCTGATAGTGTGGCATAAGACAGTGGCATTGCAGTAATCAAGTGATGAGCATGCATGCATGAATCCACTCCAACAATTGCACCTGTGTCCTGTGGTTGGGCCACATGTGGGTGGGTGTTTTAGCTATGGCCCACCAGTCCCTGTAACTGTTAATAAGATTATCTCAGAAATCTTAGTGAAGACATTAATGCTTCATGCAAAAGTGTAAGACAGTCATAATGCTAGTTATCAACCACCATCCAACAAAGGAAAATGTGCAAGTCTTTATTGTACAGCCACAAGATCTGTTACATCAGGGGTTCTCAACCAGGGGGGAATTCCCCCCAGGGGGGAATGTAGGGTTTCGGGGGGGAATTGGGACCACAGACTCAAACTGTTGGAATACTGATCTTTCTACAAATTACAATTCTACAGATTGTACATAATCTACAGGACATCACACCTTATTGTTTGGCTCAGATTAAGTCAGAAAATCTTGGAAAGGGGGAATGACATTCTGACATATGGTGAAAAGGGTGCATGGGGCAAAAAAGGTTGAGAACCACTGTGTTACATTCTGCAGAATGTTAGAATCCTTACCCATATTTACTCAATATTAATTTGCTTTAATTGTAAAAGGGAATTCACATTGCTTTAGTCAAACTAAGCAGTACAACCCAAATATATGCATTCCGTTAGGGATTCTTTGATCAACCCCATGTCTAAGGTATAATCCAGCTTTCCCCAACAACTCTCAGCCTTCCTGATCATTGACCATGTTGGCTGGGGCTTATGGGAGTTGAAGTCCAAAATAACTGGAGGGCAACAAGTTGGGGAAGGCTGGACATACTAGACTATTATATCAAAAAAATATAAACACCAGCCTTTGTTAGGGCAGGATCAAGGCTTTTATTAGTAAAGCTATTCATTAGCCCCTTGCTCAGTAATTATACATGGCCACAATTCAGTGCAGAGTTAACAGTGCAGTCCTACGCACTGACTCAGAAGTTATTCCCACTGAATTTAATGGGAGATATTCCCTGGTAAATGTGTACAGCATTGTAGCCTTAATGCACTTAAGCCCTTTGATTTCAATGTGCTTAGGCATTCTTCAGTCTGTGTTGGATTGTGGAGCCTACATTGGTCTTGACAATAATAATTTCATCAATTATCTCTCAGCTTCTTGTCTTTGATCTTTAATAAGAGAAGATTAGAGGGCTGGTATCCTTATCCCAGCTTTGTGAGTTACTGAAGGCCTCAAATGTTCTTGACTGAGATCCACCTGGTGTTTTAGATCTGGCCATGATGTGAAGCCTTCGTTTGGTGTCATTGTTCCAGGAACAGCCCTGGATATGTGAGCAGAAAATATAGTGCCACGGAGGTAACATCTACAAGCTCTGAACCTCTATTGCACTAGAACAGCAAACCTGCAGTTCTTCCGTCAACTCTGTTCAGCCTATAGTAATTTCTCAATCTATATGGAGCCAAAATGAGAACAAACCAGGTTGTACATCAATGGAAAAAGAAAAGAAATTATACTTGCTGGCAATATAAACAAGCAGAAAATGGACAAAATAATCAATGATAGACATGTTTTATTTCAGCTCCACTGTGCAACACTTATCTCAGATGTTTCTGGAGACTATGGTAACAGTAGCGGCTCAGAAGTCTGCTTGGGACGGTGGGGCCCCTGGCATTTGATGTAGTCCTTATCACATGAACAGCACAATCCTAGGCATGTCTACTGAGAAGTAAGTCTCACTGTGTTCAGTGAGACTTACTCCTAGGTAAATGTGCATAGGATTGCAGCCTAAATCTCTGGCTCTCAGGCTATTCTTGCTATTCCTGAAAGGCAAGAGTTTGCAGGCTATTTATTCCAGAGTAGCACAACCTGCCAGCCGCATGCAGCCCCAAAGCCCCCCCCCCCATACCTTGCCACTTCTGCCAGAATTAAAAAAGGAGGGGGGAATTGTAGTCAAGCAGTACTGAGCATGTGTGGGCCTGGCACAGAGAGTGTGGGCTAGTGTGGCCTATCAACTGGCTGGAAAAAGAGAAGGGTATGGTGGATAGAGAGGCACCTTTTGATCACCGCTCCAGACCTCCTCTGGACAATTCTGTGTGTTGGGCATGTACTGCAGCTTTACTGACTAATCACAGTGTTGTCATCTTGATGGGGTGGGGTGAGGCGAGGAGTTGCCTCTCCAATGGATGGAGGGCATTGGCAGACAGACTGTTTCAAATATTTGAACTAAATTTGAACAAGCAACAATAAAAACAAGTAACACAGAGAGAGAAGGGGGGAAACTGTGGGAAGCAAAGCACTCTGCAGGACTGTTTATGCACGGTGACTTTGGTTGTCTGTGCAGATTATTTCTCCACTCCCAGGTACCCAATATCTTTCTTCAGCTGTTAAACCAGCTGGTCAAAATGCTAGGCTCTGCCCACTAAAGGAGAGTAGATGATGAGTGTCATGTATTTCAAGACAAATGAACAGTGGAATTTTGGGGGTAGATGTGAAAGGGAAGCCCGTTTGTCTCATATTTCCTTCTGCAAATCAAACAAAACGAATAGATTCAGCTCGAACATCACTTTTTCTTTACTTTGCAGGTTATGGGCATGGCCTGAAGGCACATGAGGTAGGCATCTTGCTGAAGCTGGGCAGGCTTGGGTCTGGTCAGTGCTTGGAGGGGAGGCCACCTGGAAGTCCCATGTATCCACCTTGAGTTCCACGATGGAAGAAAGGTGGAATATAAATGTAAAAATAAATAAATAAATAATAAAATAAAATAAAATAAATAGAAGGCTAGAAGATGACTGAACAGTACTAGCCTTCATTTGACTTATTTGGACTTCTTCTGAATGTTGGCCACACCCACTGTTAGAATGTGGCTCTTGACAGGTTTCCGCAAAGGAAGGTGACCCTCAGCACAAAAAGGCTTGCCCATTCCTGATTGATTCATTTTTGTAATGAACTTAATTGTTATGTTCTCTGTGTGTTATAACCCCACTTTGTGTGTAGTAACTGCTGGGGAAGGCTATTTATTTATTTATTTATCTTAAGATGTATATCCAGCCTTTCCAGGTAAAATGCCCACTCAAGGTGGCTTGCAATATCTTCTTTCCCTGTCTCTATTTTTAGATTGTAAGCCCTTTGGGGAAGGGACCTGTCAGACCTGCTTTTTTTTTTTTTTTTAAGTGCCATGTGCATACATGGTAATTAAAAATATAATACTTAAGTACCCTTAATAGGCCAGTGTTTAGAAACTTTTATTTCTTATGCTGCAATCTCAATCTTGTGAAATAGTTACAGATGGTAGTGGATTTATTGGGCAAGAAAAGAGTGTGTAGAAAGGCTCTTGGAGTAATTACATACTCATGCAGAGCAAAATTACTGTGTGCAAAGCAGGGGGAAAGCGATGGCCACAGCTAGAGCCCTGCCAGCTTGCTGCAGCCAGGACAGGAGATCTGGGGGAGCAGCCTATTCTTTTAATTCGTGCTTCTCCCCATCTCTCCAATTAACTCCAGTGGGAGGGAATTAACTTTGCTGGCTCCAGGACTAGCACAGTTGAGGGCTCTTTTAGGGGTGGGGTGGGGCAGTTGGAGGAACTAGGGGGCTTTGGATCCTGGGTATCCAAGGCTGCCCCGATATGATCCTGACACCCCTCAACATACCCAATATGCTCCTGATCCCTACTGCCAGTGAAACACCACCAGCAGAGCTTTCTGGGTGCATATAAGAAGGATCCTCCAGGGTGTAAGTGCTAGCAGGCGTCCTCCCTGCTGGTGGTGAATTGTTGTTGTTGTTGTTGTTATATTTATTTATATCCCACCGTTTTCCCAATCCTGGGACTTAAGGCAGCATTACAAACTGGTACAATTAAAACATAAATAGGAATATACAAAAGTTAATAATAACATTATTATTATTATTATTATTATTATTATATTTTATTTATATACCACCCAACAGCCAAAGCTCTCTATTAACTATAATATTAAAATTATTTAAAAATATCCAAGTGAAGGACTTACACCACTTCCAACAGCCCCTCAGCAGTCCTTTAGAATTGCAGCTTTAGAATCATTATTTCCATTTGATGCCTTCCATAGAATCCAGTATCACCTTGGGCTTTTGTGCTGCAACATCACATATTCCGCAACACTGTAACACAGGGGTAGGCAACCGTTTTGGGCCCGTGGGCACATTTGGCAATCTGAGCAACTGTCCTGGGCACCACTGCAAAATGGGCACGCTGTAGATTAAAGTATCAGCCTGCACCCACCTGCCATTTTCATTTCCTAAAAATGTCTGAGTCGTCACGTGTGGCTCAGAGGCATTCATGGGAAGAGAAGATGGGAGCAGCTAGAAGTCCTCACTTCACTTTGAAGTGATCCCAGCTGCCAATAAGAAATCGTGTTGCTTAAAAAAAACAACCACAAATACATTGAAGGGGGGTAGGGCACCTCGGTGGGCTGCTGAGGGCACACTGGTGACCATGGGCACCACATTGCCTACCCTGCCATAATGGCTAAACCTTACTCAACAGGACTGGCATCCAGCCTCTTAGTCCCGCCCGCCCCTCTTACACTGGGTTTTTCTTCCAACGCGCAACATGTGCTATTACATTTATTCATGTTGAAAGTCATTTCTGATACTAGCCCAATAAACTGCTTCGGTCTGAGACAGTTTTGTATTTTTGGTATGTTCTCTGAAGTATTTACAGCTCCTCAACATTTTGCACTCTCTGTGAATTTGGTAAGTGTATTGTCCACCTAGTAATACAAATCAAGAATTAAATATTAAACGAATAATTGAAAAGTGATAATCTTGTGGCTGTAAGTGCTTAAAATGTATACTACTGTACAAGGATATGTTCAGGGACAACGATCCTAAAATACCGTATGTAGGGAACCTGTGATGAATAATGTAAAACAGGCTGCGTGTGTTGATGTTGTTGTTGTTATAACATTGTTACCTTTTATTTCTTAAATAAAATACTTGTTTTAAATAAAAAAAATAACAAGCAGCACTGTTTTATTCTCCCCCCCCCCCAGCCCCTTCCTGGCCAACTCTCTCTTGGACTGTTCTACTCCCTTCCATGAATTTGCTGTTTTTTAAAAAAGGGTCAGTATCAGAGTCAAGCCCCTTGGTCATCTTTGTTCACATTACCAAAACAAAAAGTGTTGTATGACAGCTCTTTTAAGATGTGTGACAGTGCAAAAAAAGGGGGGAAAGGGGTGGTGGTGAGAGCAAGCATTTGAAGAAGCTGGAAATGTGTTGATTCTGCAGCAGACTTAGCCCTTCCGGCCACAGATGTTTTATGACTCAGCATTTTGAAGCCCAGATTTGTCAATAATGTTCAGTGGAATGATAACTCAGGCTCCAAGTCCAGCCCTACGATTAGGCAAACTGAGGCACGTGCCTCAAGCCGCAGGTACTGGCAGTGGCGCTGGGTGTATGCGTGTGTGTGTGTGTGTGTGACATAAGACCATAAGAAGAGCCCTGCTGAAGCTGAACAAGGGCCTATCTAGTCCAGCATTCCCTTCACATAGGGGCAACTAGATGCCTATGAGAAACCCACAAGTCAAACATGAGTGCAACAGCACCCTCCTACTCATGTTCTGCAGTAACTGGTATTGAGAGACATACTGCCTCCAATACTGGAGGTAATATACAACCATCAGGACTAGTAGCCATTGACAGCCTTTTCCTCCATGAATTTGTCCAATCCCCTTTTAAAGCTATGCAAATTGGTGGCCAACACTACGTCTTGTGGTAGTGAATTCCATAATTTAACTGTGTGAAGAAGTACTTCCTTTTATCTGTCCTGAATCTCCCACCCTTCATTTTCATGGGAGATGACCCCATTGTGTTCTCATCATCATCAGGCGATCACTCGTGACCGAGTAAGATTGTCTTCCAGGATAAAAATTTACAAAAAGGAGATTTTAAAATGAGGAAATTCTAAAGAAAATTGTATAGACTCTAGCGATGGGTCCGTAAGTGACTGTGGAGGCCAATTCTAGATCCACACAGCTTCCCACAGTGAGGACACAGGTTACCAGATGGAAGATGGTCCTGTAAAGGATTCATTTAACGTGCTTTTCACTTAGCACGTTTCTCCCTTTCACCTTGCACTTGAGCTTCTTCAAAGTCCATGGAACCTTTGTGAAAGGCCAACCTCCAGTTAGATCGTTCATGGGCCAGAGCTTCCCAGTTTTCGATGTTTATATTGCATTTTTTTAGATTAGCCTTATGAACATCTTTAAACCTTGTGTCTTTAAACATTGTGTTCTAGTATTATGAGAGAGGGAGAAAACCTCACAGGGGACAGGGAAGAGTGGCAAGTTGTTGGTGGACAGAGTTGTGTGTGCCATGTGGCCTGCCCTCTGCCCCCCAAAGTTAGCCCTCAGGTGCAGTGGAGGATGTAGTCCTGTTGCCAACACTGAAGATTCAACTGCCAGCCTGGTCAGCTTCTGTACATGGAATGTGACGTGCAGGAGGTGGGATTGTCCTTTGCCTCAGGTAGCAAAATATCTTGGGCCAGCCCCGTACAAGCTGTTTAAAAAAAAAAAAGAAGCTCTAACACACAACAAATACGTATAGAATCAAAACTTGGGGAGGTGGTAGTAGGACCATGCCTGTAGGCCCCACATCCCAAGTTCCTGTGGTTAATTGGGTCTTCTGCAAAGAGTCTATGCATGTGCAAGTTGTGTGCATGTCATCTCTCTGTACACATGACCTATAACCTGTAAAAATGAAGGATGGATATGGAGCTAAGTCAAAATGTAGCTGAGTGCTTGTTTTATCATATTCTTGCCCACAATGTCAACTATATCCCAAATCTATCTGAAGCAGTTGCTTTGGACACAGAACCATTTTCCTCGCCTCTGTGTCACTTTGGAAAATGAGCCCCAATGTGGAGTGATGGAGGAGTGTTATAGCAGCCATAATCTCAGGCCCAAGCTAACCATGGCATGGGAGATCCATGATCAGGATGGCCTGTGGTTTATGAAAAAGTTAACAGCAGCTCGGGGGGGGGGGGGCAGGATCAGATTGTGACTGTGGCACTGGTGGAGGAGGTTTTAAGCATTTCCCCTGCATCACCTTCCTGATTAAAATCACTGCCCACCTGCTATTGCCCTACAATGGAAAGCATAAAGGTATCAGAGGCAAGGAGAGCTTTAGCAGGAGTTAGCCCAAAACGGGATATACCCTTTAATGGCTGAAACAGGCACTCTCTAGGAATTTGATGCAGGATCAGTGGTTTGTGGCCTGTTTAAGTCTGCTTGTTTCCAATAGGCTCTGCTTGTATAATTGTAAGTAAAACAAATATTACAGAGGCACCAAAAACCTTCAAGGCTCACTCCTATACTAAACTAAATCCCATAGTGTTGTCCCAGGCTCATCACTAGGGAGAGCATAACAATGTTTACTCTGTCTTGACTAAAGAATCCTGGATAACCAAAGGGTATCTGGTTAGCATGTGCTTTGGGCAAGTCATGTAGAATTTGATTTTTCAGCAACCACCATCAGATCTCGATTTAATGAGTAGGTGGGGTCAACTGGAGAGAGCCATTCCCAAATATATGCAACAGGACACATAATTGCCTCACATTAATGCTTATGGAGGGCCATTGTAAGTTAATGGGAGAACTTGTCAGTGTGCAGGTAATGGGATGGCAATTAAACAGCGGAGAATTTTCAAGCAAAATGAACCATGAATCCTAGAGCAGCCTTTCCCAACCTGGTGCCCTCTAGCTGTGTTGGTCTAGAACTCCCAGCAACCCCCAGCCAGCTATGGCTGGTCTAGGCTCTGAACCAGCAGGATGTTTCCACATACCACCCTTTTAAAATTCCCAAGTGTATTCCTATGGAAGCATTCATTGTAGTATCCAAGCCAGTTGTCATTTGGGTGGATACCAGAAAGGCGTGGATATGACAGTGTAACCCGCAGGCAGTTTCTACTGCTCTGGTAGCCGCTGGAGAGCCAGGGAAGGGTACACTAGCCAGGTTTCAGGGAGACTAATGAAATCCCTGAGAGCCTTGACACTAGAATAATATGACGGAATGTAATTAGAATTAATGTAAGACATAATTAGAGTTGGGTGTCACTAGCTGAGGAGCAGAAGTGAGTCACTGATAACATGGTATAGATAACAAGGGCATCCGTTGCAGGCAGAGTGTTTGTTCCAAATGATAGGGTCCATGCAGAAGCACAGAGTTGCTTCTTGGAGATGAGGAGAAATCAAATGGCACACCCTCAAAGAGCACATGGTGCTACAATTAGAAACAGGTTGGCTTCACCACCACCTTGCCCCAAGGAATCTTAGGAACTGCAGTTCTATGAGATGTTGGGTAAGGATCTTTAGCAAATTGTGAGCATCCTCACAAAAGCTGCCTAATTCCCAGCATTTCTCACGGAAGCCATGCCTTTTAAGCTGGTTTAAAATATGTTTACATTTGTGACATACTGTATATATGTCCTGCCCTTCCTGTGATTATATTCCATAGAAGAACTACAGAAGAACACCAGAAGAACTACAAACCTACCTTCTATATGCATGGGCTAGGCCAGGAGTGGAGAACCCTGTGGCCCTCCAGATATTGTTGGACTCTAACTCCCATCAGCCCCAGCTAGCATGACCAATGATCATGGGTGATGGGAGTTGTAGTCTGACAACAAGTGGAGGGCTGCAACTTCTCCTGCCCTGGGCTAAGATATAAGGGTGGGAACCTTTTTCCTATGAAGGACTGTTGACATACAGGAAAAGTCCATTGAGGGCCACAGCCAGTGGTGGGTGGAACCAAAGCCCAAAGTAGGCAGAGTTTGCAGTATTGCATAGCTCTTCCTCTCTGTGTGCCACCCATCCCTTCTCTACCACTCTATCTCTCTCACACACATGAACACAAAACAGAGGAGGAAGTGATTCCCAGAGGGGCTGTCCAGAGAGCAAGAGTGGGACCGTAGCATCCAGGGAACCAGATGATGCTGTGGAGTGTGGACTACATGAAATTGGGCTGTGGGCCACAGATTCACCACCCCATGGCTAGGTGAATACAAGCCATTCTTTTCCAAGTGGTAGCCTACCACAGTCTGTCTGTAATCACAAGCCAGTTGTCTATAGCATCTCGTTAAGCAATGAGGAAAATTTCACCACATTCCATTCCCAATCAGAATCTCAAGGAAGCAGAGGAATTATAGAGCTGTTTTCAGTATTCCCCCTTATACCTTTAATAATTGGGCAGAAGAGAGAATTTCAGCAGGTGCTGCTTTTCTCATCCCTGCATGACAAGCTGCACCCACCAAAACTGACCAACTATTATGACCCCTGTAATTTCTTAATTATTATTTTTTTGCATCTGGTCATCCTAAATGAAATTGACGTGACTTGTGTTATTCCAGAACTGTGAAGGATCTTACCTCTAGTCTGCAAAGATGTATATATACATGCTTACACATTTTTGTAAGAGAAATAGGCATTCCTTGTCTTGCTTTCCCACCCCTGCTTATGTGATGCTTGTCTTCAATTAAGGCCAGCAGTTCTTCAGGGCAGGGAATGTCTTTGCTGCTGGATGCCACTTCACAGCATCCTCCTTGTGACCCCAGTCCTGAGGTCTGCGGTGCTAAAGGAAACAGCTGATGGTAATTTATAGTTAGGTAGAACTTGGCTAACACCCTTTTATGACACTTGTTTGCTGATGCTTCCAAAACAAGATAGATAGTGGATAAAATTCACACATACACTCAGCAAATCCTTACCCTTTTGTGCTACCTCCCAGGGAAGAGATGGTGATTGTAACGGTGCTTCTTCATACTTGTCATGCCCCTCTCAAGCATATCCAATCCACATTTGTAGCAATTTGTGATGGGTTGAATCAGATGTCATACAGGAATAGGCAACAATTTTATTACGATTAAATTATCATGAGTATGACGATAACTTTTTCATTATGACTAGGATCATATTTTGTTCTATTTTGCAGGTCGTATGGGTGGAATTTCAAGCCAGGCCATTTTGTACAAATCCAACACTGCAGTCATTGTACCAAACCAGCTCCCGCTGCAAAAACGCTAGTGGACTTCAACGTTCTTCAGATGATATAGGCTCTGAGGTACAATGCAGTGCCTTCTGATAAGAAAACACACAATGACCCTAATACTTTTTACTTAAGGCAATGCTGTTGATTTCAAATGGAGCTTACTTTCAAGTAAGTGTGCTTAAGAGCAAAGCCTCAGGGTATTTCCACATGATCACTGAAAGCATGCCACATGCCCATTTTAGCCATTGTGTGATGTCCCTCAAGACTCGGGTCTTTAGGACAATTAACAATTGCAATATCTTGTCTGCAGATAATAAATGCTGATAGGATGGAGACTAGCCTTGCTGCATGGGTTGTTGCTGTTCCCATCTTTAAAATCCACAGTGAACCATTTCACTAGACAGGACTTAATCCCTGCCCCATATAGCTGCCGTCTCTTAGTTGTATTTACAATATCTGAGTAAGAGATGAGATATATGGCATCTAAGAAGTAATCTTCCTGCGGAAAGGTCACCAACAACACACAAAGTCATTGGAAAATATAGCCCTTAATATCTAAGTATTATTACACTGCATCTTGTTGTGCCTAAGATAAACAACAACGTTGCCTTAGCTAATTCATAGTCTCCCAACAATCATATGAGACGGTCACCATCATTATTCATTATTATAAATTTGAGGCACTGAAGACTGATTTGCCCAAGCCCACTCAGTGAGTCTATGACTGAACAGAGATTTGAGCTTAGGCCTTCCATGGGTAATTCCAGTTAGCTATCCACAGAACTGCACTATAGCTTAGGGCCAGGTGTGGACAGAATTGTGCAAGCAATTTGCTTTACAACACTCCTCTTCCTTGATTGACTGAGCTTCTGGTGAGTAATATGTTTTGGCAGTGGGGTTTCAAACCCCTACCTGGTAAATTATTCCAGCATCATACACGTGATGTGAGCCTCCCTCATGTGCAGCTGGCACCTTGGACGCTGTGAACTGTGTGAACTATAAATAGGATAAATATACATAAGTGTGGGATGTCTGCTTGCCAAACCATTGCAAAGCCATATTATT
Source organism: Shinisaurus crocodilurus (assembly GCA_021292165.1). Taxonomy (NCBI): domain Eukaryota; kingdom Metazoa; phylum Chordata; class Lepidosauria; order Squamata; family Shinisauridae; genus Shinisaurus; species Shinisaurus crocodilurus. Next base: position 204,541,276 of record CM037876.1, on the reverse strand, counting down.
TAGTTTGCTGTAGTAGAGCTCTTAGAAGTTTCAGTCATTCACTGGAGCCATATTGGTGTTACTGAATTGCAAAACTGTTCAGCTGCAAGATGGGAAACAATCTATATAATGCTCCATTTGAAAATATTCCCTAAAGATCACCATATTTCAGCCCTAATTCATCGTATACATCCATAGCAAGGCCCCCGAGTAAAATAGCTGTTGAGCAATCCATCCTTGTAGAACACATTTACTGGAGACTGCTGATTTAAGTCAACATTTATGAAATTGGAGAATTACATTTAATAGCAAATTACCTGAAGCTTAATTTGAGGCAGATTGCTCTAAAGTTGCCTTGAATCCAGATTTTCAACCCTTGCGTGTACAGGGTAATATTAAGGAAAGTTTTTGAGCATGTTTGGACTAACCACATCCAGCTGCCTCCCATACACTTTGGTTTAGTGGGGAGAACTTCCAGATCAGAGGGCTTGAGCCCTGGCATCTTTCATTGTGGAAAACCATACAACTGGAAGGACCAAAAGTCATGACACTAAGATAAGGCAATTGAACCACCATTCAGTTCGCCTTCCCCCCGCATCAACACTGGGATGAGGGAGAAATTCATTTGGTTCGCATTTTAGTACAAACTTACCCAATTTCACAGTTTTGAACCAATACACGAACTGAAATTAAGTTATCCATTGAAATTCACACTTTCTTGAATTTTGTACTTTCTTGAATTTTGCATACAAAAGTGCATATATTAGAGTACCTGCACACAAACATGTGTATATTGGTGAAAATAATGTTAAAAATGCATTATACAGTATTAGGAAAATTGATTGCAAAAAAAAAAAAAAGGTATATTAGGCAAAATTGCATACAAAAACGGATACGAATTTTCATGTGAACTTTCCCTCCAAAATTGAAATTTGGGACAAACTGAATGTACGATTGGAAAAATTCACAAAGTTCAGGACAAACCAAATTTAAGGCGGCATGCTGGGAGGTGTAGGACCTTTTTCTGTCTAAACATGCATAGGATTGCACTCTTAAGATCGGAAAAAATAGAAACTGAGAGAAGCTGAAATTTACAGATTCATCCATCCCTACCTATCATCCTACCTATCATCCTGCTAGCTCTGCTGTTTGTTTTTAATCTGTGGTTTTAAATTTTATATTTTATATTGTATTTTATCATTTTAACTGCTGTAAACCGCCCAGAGAGCTTTGGCTATTGGGCAGTATAAAAATGTAATAAATAAATAAATAAATAAAATACTCAATCTAGACCACAGTGTGCCATAAGCAGAAGATTTATACCTGCCAAAAACCCTTTCTTCTTCTTTGGCCTGCGTTTTGCATATTGATATACATTTTCAAGCAGCATTATACTGCCTAATAACATTTTCATTTGTGTGTGAAGCTCCAATTGCCCTGCTTCTTAAATATGCCATGAGAATCTTCCATGACAGCCATGTCATATCCTTCTCAGCCTTAAGATGCAGATACCATTATGCTTTATGTGTTCATGTTACTCTAAAATATGGAGTCCTATCAGCATTCCTACTCACGTCCCATCTTGTTCTCTGCACAATTAATGCGTCGGTGTGACTGTGCCCTCTGCTTAATAGAATCTTCATTCAGATGGATCTATAAACAGGTTACAGCATTTTAAGGACTGGATCTCTTGCTAGCAGACATCAGCACAACTTTAAAGTACATGCCTAAGAGATTTTTGTGAAGGACTGCAACTGGTCCTTTATCTCAAGACCAGAGATCAAAGGTGCAAAACTGCCAGCCTTGGCTCTGCTGTCTTGACGCTGATTCTCTCAGGGCTTTGCCCTTGGTCTATACACTGGATTTGAGCACTGAACCACAGAGGAACTACACACACTGTGTGGGGTAGAACCAGGAAAGTTTATTTAAGGTAAACCGATTACACTAAAAGGTGGGAAATGAGGGAAGGGGGAAAAGGTGGGGAGACACTTTGGTATACACAAGTAGAGCTACAAAACAACAAAACTAGTTCCTTTACTATATAAATACCCAGGCACTTACTCTTTGCCTGGGGGGGGGGTTAGTCTTCTTAGGGCCTGCCTCAGCAAAAGCCCTACTCCGCGCTCCTTCGCGTCCAGACAACAACCAAAACCAGAAGCCACGGCTGGCAGTATCGATTCCCTCCCACCCCTCCTTTCAGTAGCCCAGCTGTCCTTGGCCAATCAGGATGAACTTCATCTGGGCTAGGCAGGGGAGGGGTGGCTCCCAGGTGTCAGAGGGGTGAACTCCTGATCATGACTAGAGTGCTTGGGGAACATCTGCATGCAAATACATGGGAGACTCTGAGGCTGAGGCGGCACAGGGCCATCAGAAGAAGTTTGCAGGAGATTCTGAGGCCCAGAGCCATCAGAGGAACTATGTACATTTGCATGAGGTTCCCAGCCTCTGGCTGGGGTTACACTTGTTTACACGTGTGTGCTGGAGAGTCTGCTTCTCTTCACAATTTTGATTTTAATTTTTGCTTGCTGCTTTGGCTTCCCTCTCCCCACATGATTTTAGCAAGGGGGCGGGGAGAAGGTGAGATATGATTGAGATATGATTGTCTAGCACTTTTTCAAAAGCACAATTTGCTGGCCTAAATTCATCAGCAGATGTAGTTGTAGTTGGTCTCCTCTCGCCTAGACTACTGTAATGCGCTCTACGTGGGGTTACCCTTGAAGACGGTTCGGAAGCTACAGCTGGTACAGAACGCGGCGGCTCGCCTGGTTAAAGGCAGCCGCCAGTGGGATCACATCACACCAATGCTAAAGGATTTGCACTGGCTACCAGTTGCTTGCCAAGCCGAATTCAAGGTGTTGGTTTTGACCTTTAAAACCCTATACGGCTCCGGTCCAGTCTATCTCAAGGAGCGTCTCCAGCAACACCAAGTGGGCCGCTCAACAAGATCTGCCACGGATGGCCTTCTCCTTGTCCCTTCAGCCAGAGCAGCTAGACTGGTGGGGACGAGGAAGAGGGCCTTTTCTGTGGCGGCCCCTGTACTGTGGAACTCTCTCCCAAGTGACCTCCGCCATGCCCCCTCTCTGCTGAGCTTCCATCACTCATTAAAAACCTGGTTGTTCAGGTGGGAATATGGTGTGGGTTAAGATTTTAAAATTTTTATATTGTTTTAAATGTATTTTATTGCTTTTATTCTGTATACATCGCCCAGGGTGGCCGGTTGCTGGCCAGATGGGCGATAAATTAATAATAATAATAATAATAATAATAATAATAATAATAATAATAATAGTTTTGCTCTATGACATTATTACCTGTATGCGGATTATCCACCTATCTGACAGCTGCTTGACTTGGCTGCAGGTAGCAGCACGCAGCTGGGATCTTGCCTGATGGCATACGCTTTGTGGCATTGCATTGATTCACTCCACTCAATCTCTTTTGAGTGGGTGGGGTGGGGGATGACAGACCTACAGGCTTTGTTCAAGCCTGGCACTGTTGCCTGAACCAGCTCCAAATCCGAGTGCTCTCTCTCTACAGCTTGTTCTAGTCCCTCTTGGGTGCTCTCACTGTCTTGTTTTGCGCTATCCATCGTGTCCAATCAGTGTCCTTATTACTGATGTTCACAAATGTCACAGGCAACTGTCACAGGCAACTAACTTAGACATGTGTGACAGTAAAGCACCGTGCCTCTTCTCTGGTGTTTTGCTTTGCTTTAAATGAGCCGCCCTCACTTGCCAAGGCAGTGGAAGATCCATCTGCAATATGTGATGCTCTTAAAATGGAAATTCAGGGAAGCTCACTGCAGACTAATTGATACACCGAACACATGGTTTAAATTTTAATCTCCAGCTGTGAATATAAATTGGTACCAATGGGGGATTTCCTCCCATTGGGGATGGAAAGTGCAGGGGGTCCGGATCCCAATAAGGCATAGCTGGCTGGGGCATGCTGGGAGTTGTAGGCCAAAAACATCTGGGGACCCAAGGTTGGAGAACACTGCAATAAGGACTGTGGCAGGAGCAAAGGGTTAAACCTCCCTGATCCTGATCTGGCTCAGGAACCCTTGCAATGGCTTCTTTAAAAAAATATCTTGCGTGCCGGTGCCACCACATGATAAATGTCACATCTAGTTTGACCCTAACCAGAAAAGAGATCTTGGGATTGTAGTGGGTGGCTCAAGGAATGTGTCCACTCAGTGTGTGGTGGCGGTGAAAGGGGCAAATTCCATGGTAGGGATTATTAGGAAAGGGATAGAAAATAAAATAGCTAGTATCAATGCCTTTATATAAATCTATAATATCACTACATCTGGTATACTGTGAACAGTTCTGATGTTTCCCCATCTCAAAAAGGATATCATAGAACTGAAAATGTGCTATACAAGCTATGCAAAAAAGGGGAAACAAAAATGGTCAAAGAAGCACTTTCTCTAGGGACAGGCCTGTGGCTCATGCTGGCTCAGCTTGTCCGAGTGTGGAAAGCTAAGCAGGGTCAAGCCTGGTTATTACAGTATTTTTCCATGTATAAGACTATACTTTTTCCTAAAATTGTTAGACTAAAAATTGAGGGTCGTCTTATACACGGAAGTAAGCCAAGGAGAGAACCGCGCAGTTGCGAAACTGCCCAGTGGAGGGCGTCTTATACATGGGGGCGTCTTACAGACGGAAAAATACGGTACTTGGATGGGAGACCCCTCCTCTAGTTTCCTGCATTGAGCAGGGGGCTGGACTCAATGATCTTGTAGGCCCCTTCCAACTCTATGATCTACGAATCTATGAAAAAGGTGAATTTGTTTAGAAAAAAAGCCTTCTTTTTATGTATTGGGCTGCTGAAATGAAGAACGTTTGGGTGGAAACTAGGCATGGATTTTTGCACAGAAAGACTGCAAGCTAAGTTCTGGTGCTGAAAACAAATGGCTGGGCTGAGCATGTCCTGTCACTTAATCTAAGTGTGTGTCTGCCCTGCACCACTATTTTGCACAAGGCTCTGGTTGATGGATCCCGAAGTTCTAGTAAAAAAACAAACAAACCTGGGAACAAGCTGGCTCAGCTTGTCTGAGCGTGGAAAGCTAATCAGGGTCAAGCCTGGTTATTACTTGGATGGGAGACCCCTCCTCTAGTTTCCTGCATTGAGCAGGGGGTTGGACTCGATAGCCTAGTAGGCTCCTTCCAACTCTATGATCTATGGAATCTATGAAACCATCCTGCAACCTTAAGTCTGGCAAGCCCTCTATCTCTTTGCTGCTGGCACAGCCTCTCATACTTTCAGCCATGGTGATTGCCCATTCCTGAGGCCTCTCATCAGTCTCCACTTGCTGCCTCTCATTTTTGAACTGGACTTCTGACGCTCCCCCAGAAAGCCTGGCACCTCATTCTGGGATCCCTGCAGTGATGTGGGCTGGAAAATATTCTGATGCTATATTTTTCCATGGGAAATTTCCCCACACCCTATATGTCTGCATTTATCCATAATTGTCTGGGCTGTTGTATTGCAATCAATCATGTTAGATGGGCTACATATAGGATATGAACTTCTATAAGTTATCCTTCTAAGACAGGCATTGACAAACCCTAGTGCTCAGTTGCCCATGGGGGAACTAAAAAATAAGGTAGGACAACCCCTTCCCGTGCACAGTGCAGTTGGCTCCTGGCTGGGTGCAGGCCAGACTTATACATGGTGTATTTGCCCTCTATTGCTAACATTCTTCAATAGCAGCAGCTTCTTGTGAAAGGAACTGGAAGGCTTTCAGCTCAATCAAGACAAAAAAGAGGAATAGACTAACAAATGAATGTGCTGCTAAGCTTGTTTCTATTTCGCAAAATCTCTTGTTTCTGGACTATCAGTCACAAGGTAGTAAAGACAAATTGTGACAAGTTGCCTGTGCCCACAGACTCACGTCCATCCTTTAGTGAAATAGAATGTTCAACTAGTTGTTCTGAATCAGATTTTTCTCAACTTGAAATGGAACCCATAAGCAGTGCAGAGAGTGAGTGAAGCTGAAGGTGCTACAGTTATATATTCTAATATAATAATTTCCACATAAAGCTTTGAATGTGTTTGAATATAACATTTAAACTATATTGTGTGGTTAATTTAATTTCCCCCTAAGCAAATATTTCCCCCTAAGCAGTTATATATTTTGTAGCAATTGAGAAAACTTCTGATATATTTATACTACACATAAAATTGACATGGATTACATTTTTAGTGCTGTTTACTAAATATGAGATATTTTGTGTGCTTATTGAGAGAGAATGTGCATTGGGGGGTGTAAAAATGAGTCAAATGAACATGCTAAATCAGATAAACATTATTTAGAGCATTGGAAAATTTCCCAGAAAATTTCCCAGTTCTACTTTTCCCAGAAAACCCACATCACTGGATTCCTGACAAACCCATAGAGCAAGGACCTGATAGTATTTGGGGATTCTCATTCTGGAACACCTATTATCATAGACATAATAATCATATTCTGCCTTCTAGTCAATAACATTTTCTACCTTCTAGTTGATGACATAGACCAACAGTCTTATCAGCAGGCACAAATCTTAAAGCATCAGATGTCTGCAATTAAAATCACTCCAGTCAACAAATCAATACTTCACAGCACATTGTCATAATAATAATAATTCTGTCCTGTCGCGGCACCAGTTCTGCATATTAGCATAGCCTTCCCCTTCACTCTTGTGACATAAATCTTTCTGATAGCACAGGAAGCTCTGCAGACAGAGCTCATCACTATTCTTCAAACCATCATCTTAATTTGGGTATCTGTGATGCAGATGGCCTCACGCCCGGGCTTAATGGGCAGGTAAAATGGAGTCCGTCAGGAAGTGTATGAATGCAAATGCGCTGCCATGGGCCAGAGGATCAGGATTATCACCCCCAGTGGACAGATGCTGATCTTTGAACAGGAGAATAGATTTTTAGCATTAGAAGTCCGCTTCAGCGTCTCACTTATGCCCAGTTCACATGATTGCAGGGTGGTTAATAAGCCATGGTGGCTTGTTAACCATTCTGCACGTGCTGTTCGCATGCCGGGGGGATCAGCATCAGTCTGGAGCCAGTGGGGCGTAGTGGTTAGAGTGTTGGACTGGGACTCGGGAGATCTGCGTTCTAGTCCCCGCTCGGCCATGAAACTCACTGGGTGACTTTGGGCCAGTCACTGACTCTCAGCCTCACCTACCTCACAGGGTTGTTGTGAGGATAAAATGGAGAGGAGGAGGAGGAGGATTATGTAAGCCGCCTTGAGTTCCTTGCAGGAAAAAAAGGCAGGGTATTAATATAATTAATTAATTAATTAATTAACTTTGGCAGTGTAGCTTCTCGTGTTGTGCAAACCCGCCCAGGGTGGGTTCTTGCCATTGGTAAGAAGCCACCCAGAACCCATGGGCTGTTGTAGGGTTCGCACGATATGACAAGCTGTGCTGCCAAGGGAAACTATGCTAATCCCCCCCCCCCCCCCAAGCACACAACCGGCATGCATGGCAGGGGAAAGAAGAAGCCACTGAGGCTTATTTCCCCAGTCGCGATTGTACAAACCAGGAATCCCTTTCCAGCCATTCCAGCCATTCCAGCAAATGCAGTATCACAATTTCAGTTGCAAGTAGCTTGAGGAAAAGGGAGTCAGCTTTTAATCTGCGATCTCTCAACTTTTTGCTGATGTAAAGCTTAGAGCAGCCTTCCCCAACTTGGTGCCCTCCACATGCGTAGAATACAACTCCCATCATTGGCTTTTGCTGGCTGGGGATGATGGGAGTTGCAGTCCAATACATTTGGAGGGCACCAGGTTGGGGAAGGCTGGCTTAGAGCCTAGCGTAAGCTATGGCATTCCCCCCCTACCAAATAAAGATCTAATATTAATGCAAGGAGGCCTTTAATGAACTAATCATCCCGGGGCCCAACTTGCGAAAGTGTTTAGACTCCTTCCAACCTCAGAGAAGGATTGTGTCACGTTCAGCATTGTTGCCTAGAATGACAAGGAAGCATTTGGGCTATTCATCACAGCTAGTGATGGCGCCGACGTTCATAACGAGTTCAGTATACAAATTTGTCCAGCTCATAATGCTTTGCTGAAATGAGCCTTCCCCAACCTGGTTCAGTTACTATTTAACTTAGTAAGTAGTTTAGAGCTGCTTCTGAGTCAAGCTGAGTCCAACTTGTGGGAGTTTACCCACACAGAACAACCCAAGAATAATTGCAGGGCTAATTAAAAAACAAACACACGGTAATGGTGAGAGCATTTCTAGCCATGTGTATGTGTGTGTAAGTTTAAATGCAAGTTATTTGATATGATTTTTAATTGGCTCTATGTGCAGTAATCGCCTCTAAGCTTCTCCAGAGCCCAAATGAATGTTTCGTGCCATTTTGGAGTCTCAGTACTAAAGGAAATTCCATTTGGAACAACTCAGTGCTCCCACCCTGCCCAGATTTACACAAGTGAACAGCACCTTGCACTGAAAACGGTGTGCTGAAGTCAACAGGCGAATCAAATGCCTTAGTTAGCTAGAGCAGCCTCCCCAACCTGGTGCCCTCCAGATGGGTTGGACTGCAACTCCCATCATGCTGGCTGGGAATGATGGGAATTGCAGTCCAAGACATCTGGAGGGCAGCGGGTTGGGGGAGGCTGAGCTATAGAGGAATAAGTCTTCATATCACCAGTCACCAGATAAAGATTTGGAAGAGAGAGGGGGTGAAAGGTATCCTACCTGAATGTGAGTGAGCAAAGGATGGACAGAGCTATCAGGCGGGAATATGGGGTGGGTTAAGATTTTAAAATTTTTATACTGTTTAAATGTATTTTATTGTTTTTATTCTATGTACATCGCCCAGGGTGGCCGGTTGCCGGCCAGATGGGCGAATCATCATCATCATCATCATCATCATCATCATCATCATCATCATCATCATCATCCTAAAAGGGGAGGATTGAAGTGGCAGATCATCCACTGCTTCCAAAGCCAAGAGGTGGGGGGAGTAATGTTATCAGGCTTCTTAGCCTGGCAGATATTTATTTTTAAAATCCCCCCACCATCATTGAAACCAAGTGGGGGGGGGGGTTAGCTACTCCAGCGTCATGCTGCAGTAGCTGATGAGTCTGATCCAGAGGCCCCTTATGGGGGATTGAAGGGCTCTGGGTCCAGAGGATCCCAAGCTGCCCGTGCCCTGGAATGCCCCAGTTTGGAGTCTACCGCCAGTGGGAACTCTGCTGGCAGCAGATCTATGCCCATAGAACTTCCCACAGGCATAAGTAGGGCCTCTAGGGTGGATGTGCCCCCCGCCCACTTGTGGAGCTCCTCTCTACTGGTGAAGGGGCAGGTCCATCATATTTTAAACCCTAATCTGGGGGATTAGGACTGCACTGTAAATTTAGTTCCAAGTCTGCCCTAAGGTACTTCGTTCAGCTATTTGAAGGCAGCAAAACAAAATCATCATTCTGACCATCACTGTGGAATAGTCCTAGGGTTGCCATTTTTTTCTTACTGGCCCCTAAGCTTTTAAAACAGTAGGTTGATTTGCAGGTGTTAGCAGGTGTCTCCATGTGTTATTTTCAGCAGATCAAGCTACTATTAAAAGGGAAAGAGCAGGCCAAAGCCTGGGTTTTTTGGAGGCAGGGTGTCCCTTAGCAATCCTAAATCCTGCTGGTTTCTCTTTGACTTTTGCTTGCAAAGATCTTTTCAGTCAAATACCGGCTGGTTCTTGAAAGAATTTGAAAGTTGCTTCAGAACCCAAGAAGACCCCACAATATTTAAAATGTGATATTGGCTTGAACTTAAGTCTGCTCTGCTTTCCATGCCTCTGATCTGTTTGAGTCGTAGTGTTTTTTGACACAGCACACACACTTCTTTTTGAATGAGTGTTAATGTACTAATTTTAACCTGAGAACTTTCCAAATTCTTAACAAGCCTGCTTCAACATATTTGAGGGGGCAGAACATACAACTCTTACTGTACAAACACTGAGATATAGGCGCATGCACACACACCCCAACAGCAGCAGCTAGTTTGCCACATCTAGAATCACAGAGAAATAAATTTGACTCTATGGCTGCTGCAGCGCTATACACCATTAACTGGGGTGAATCCCATTGAACAGTGGGATTTACCTCTGACTAGAGATGCATAGGATTGTGCTTTGTGGCACAATCCCAATAGCACAATGCTAGCCCCTTCAGCTATCCATGCTAACATAAATAATAATTGCTAGATAATTACATACGGAGTCTCCTACTACTATGATCAAATCTCCAAAAAGTCAAATAACTAAATGTCGCTCTTGCCAATATGTATTATAAGACTCACCTTCCAATGGGTAGATTTGCTCAATTGCTTGCAACATCCAGAGCCATCGGTTTGCCGGATGTTTGATGAATGATGCCTTGTTTGCTTGCTCCTGCTTTCTGCTTGTGATGCACATTGCTGTGAATCATAGGGGTTCATATAATTGCGGTTCACACGATCAGATAACCATCCTGAAGCACTCCCTTTCCCAAAAACAGAGGGCTGGACTTGATGACCTCTTGGTCTTTGCAGGCCCTGTTTTACTATATAATTATTTTTAAAAATCACCATAACTGGGCTACCTGTGAAGAGAATAAGAGGAAGCATATGCGTATAGCAGCCTCCTCCAACCTGGTACTCTCCAGATGTTTTGGACTCCAACTCCTATCAGCTCCAGCTAGCATAGCCAATGGTCAGGAATGCTGGGAGTTGTAGTCCAAAACATCTGGAGGGTACTAGGCTGGAGAAGGCTAGTATGGGTGTTGACTCATATGCCTGTCTTCCCACAAATCAGCCAAAAGAACAAGGTGTCCGTCACTGTTCTGATCTTGTGAGTGTGTGCAGTATTATTTATATTGTGGGCCCTTGGTTGTAGGGTTGCCTTTTTTTGTTGTTTATTTATTTTACTGACAGACAGGGCTCTTGTGCCTTTGACAGATGCACAAGCAGCAGTCAAATTCAACAACTGATGTTTCTCTGCAATAAGGCAGGGATGCTGAACCTCCGCCTGCAGGCCTAATTCAGCCTGCAGTGATTCCATGTGCGACCTGCAGAGCCTCCTTGGATTCCTCCAGGGAAGGAATTCCCCCTGGAGGAATCCACACTGTTTTCTCTTATCTCAGTTCAGAGATAGCAGTGGGGATGCAAGCTGGCAGCAGGGGATTTCCCAGCACCAGCCAAGTGGCTTCAAGCAGCACCTCTATGGGGACAATACATGCCACACAAAGCCAAGAACTTGGCGAGTGCTGGGAGGAGTGGCTGCTATAAAAAGTACTGTACGTGTTAACAATGTAGTATTTTAATCAATTATTTTCCAGTTTCATAAACAGAAGACAACCAACCACTCTGCCAATGCTTGTGTGTCCAACAAGAACAAAAACAGCCACCCATGATATTCCTTCATTGTGGGTGGCATTAAATTATTAAATTGTTTTATTTTTTAAAATTAAATTAATCACTAATTAATTAATCTACACTTACTACCCTTCACACATTTATTCCACTTGCCCACAGTGTTTTGCAGGCAACTAACCTCCTTCCTTCCAATGAAGCCAAGCTGACCAAAGGCAGTTGCCCAATAGCTCCTGAGACACCAACGCACAGATGCTATAGGATGAGAAAAAACACATTTAACTTTATGGGAAGTTAAATATGTCTTTGCATTTAACTTGCAGGCTTAAAAAAAAAAAAGTAATTATGCCAACAGCAATAGCTGGGGCAGCTGATAGTTATTGGGAGGAAAATCCCTCCTCTGAAGTATGCTGGGAGAAAGTCCCCCATTGGGGACAATGTTGTGATGTGTATCACAATCACCAGCTGCAGCACATTGTTTACACTTGGAGAGGAACAGAATGGCGGTAAACAAGTAAGTTGTGTCTGTCTACTTTCCCGTGTTCTTTCTCATGGGAAAGCTAGATCCTAGGATCATTATGAGCTAGTCACATGGTTTGTATGTTCTGAATGACGTGCTAACTTGTTTTTCTGTCTGAAGCCATTTTAGAGAAAGGCAGGACTGCTTTCTCTATTCTTTCTCTCTTCTGGCTATTGCTTGCTGGACTTAGCAACAATGTAACGTCTTTGCTGAGGTGGAGTGAAGCTCAAACCTACTCCACTGGAACTAATGCTTGCTATGCATTGTACTCTGCACATGGACTGTAACTAGGAAATGTATACTCTGTAAAATATTACTTGCTAAGTAAATAAACAGGTAGAAATAGACCTGTGGAGTTACAGAGTGTTTCCTTGCTACTTGGATTAATCTGCAAACCGGGGAAGCTACAAGCTGGAGTCAGATTACAGGCAAGCTGGCTGGCAGCTGCAAACATACACGCTGGAACGCTGCACAGAGGGGGGTGAGATCTGGAGATCTGTGTGTAGAATAATGGGCCTCTATGCACAGACAGGATTTTAATTCTCCCATCCAGCACACGCGGAGCTCTGCTATCACTCACGCGCCTTCAGACAAGCCCAGGGGGTTCTTGTCAGTGCCCCCCTAGCAGGTGCCCGATCATGCCTACCCTTGATGTCAGACCTGGCTTCGATATCCTCCAATTTCAGAGGATTTTTTCTCTCTTAGCCCCTCTGCTCAGTTTTAGGGGTTGTTCACACAACACAACAATGTGGGTTGTTGTGTTGTATGAACCCAGTCAGGCTAACAAACCATGGCTTGTTAGGCACAAACAACCCACAAAGAGAATCCATGGTCTGTTATTGGGTTATGAACTCTGGGTTGTTCATGGTTAACAACTCATGGTTTGTTTGCGTAGCTGGGTTCACACAACAGCCCGCAGTTCAATGATAACCCATACTCTGGAGTTGTCATCTTGTGTGAACCCTGTAATAAGCTGGCTGTTAAAACCCTTTTTGTACTTTATGAATTTTTTTTTAGTATTTTCAATCTCTTAGGTCTGCACTCTGTTTTTAAGATTTTATTCTCTTCTCAATTTCTGCTATTGGTGCTGTCTTAAAGTTTTTAAATTATTTTTAAAGTTTTTTAATTGTTGCAAGTTTGAACTGTATCTCACCTTGGAGGCCCTATTTGGGCTGAAAGGCGACTCAAAAATTTACAAATAAATAAAACAAATAAAAAAATAGGGCCATACTTATAACTTTCTCATAGTGATGATCACTGGCCAAGACCCTCCATTACTTCTTGACCCCAGAGAACCCTTGGAAAAGTTACTTAGGCTGAATTCACACATGCATCTTCCTCAGTCAGCAACTGCAACCTTCGTATGTGAAACTGCCATCACAGATCAAAAACAACAGACAAGCTTTATCATCTCACATCACCTCAGACAGGAATCTATGAAAGTAGCTCAGGTTGGTTTCTGTCTGTCGTGAAGTTTTTAAAGGCACAGTGTCTGTCAGTAAAAAGGTGGCTACCTTAGGCTTGGCTGACCCAGGTGTTTTGAATCCCGAGGAACCAGATGCAAAGCATGCTGAACTGCTTCCTACCCAAAACTACATCAGAAGATGATTCAGAGATTTATCTGATAGCTTGACTAACTCATGAAGATTGCTGGGAAAGGTCCCAGGGATAACAACCACAAATAATTTGAAAAGGAAGTTGGGATTATTATTGTTTGACTCATATTTTCTGAGCCTTTAGCTACTGTTAGGCAACTTGGTGCCCTCCAGATGTTTTGGACTACAACTCCCATAATCCATGACTGTTGGTCATGCTGACTGGAGTTGATGGGCATTATAGTTCAAAACATCTGGCAGGTGCCAAGTTAACTAACCCTGTTTTAGGGTATATTTTGTACTCTGTTTTTGGCTTTTGTCCATACCAAATGGGGCTACACACTATATGTATCAGTGAAACCTGAGAGTCTCATCAGTTTATTAAGTCATGACCATAGCGAATGTTTGAATTGTTACTATTAAAAATACATCAAAAAGTGGCAGCCAAACCCAATTATTCCTGGCCTGCTAGCTGTATCCCCTTTGAATGACTTATTCATGATCAATGGGTTGAAATGTAGAGTACTTCCAGAGGAAGCTTTTATTATGCCACAGCCTTGCCTTATTCATGGAATTGTACAAGGGGTCCAGAAGATGTTGTCTTCCTATGGTAACCACCATAAGCGGTTTCCCCACCACTTCTTCCATCTTTTTTCTTTCCACAGAGAAAACATTAAGGAGGGAAAATATTTTAATTGGTAGCACTAGGTGCCCTCCATCTCGAAACACCCATATTTACTGATAGTGTGATACCCGTGCAAGTCCTCCATTGCATGAAGTATGGTCCCCATGTTATAGAGGAGAACAAGAAGATAGAAACAGGGGGACCCCTTAAAAACATATACGACTATATGCTCCAATGTTGAAGGAGGCCTGGATAAATGAGAGTGATTTGACTCACCTCCAGAAGCTAAATGTCTCAAACACTGAGTGGCTTCTTTGGAAAAGGGAATTCTATAGTACTAAATGCATTTCCAGAACCTAGCAGTGCAATCCTCTACAAATCTACTCAGGACTAAGTTTGTTTAGCATTTTTACCCTACTCCTCAGCCAAAAAAAGGCTCCCAGAGCAACTTACACAGATAAGACAGTCCTCAGACTTACAATCTAAAAGACATGACACAAAAGGAAAAGGGATTGGGAAGGAGGAGGAAAAAAAGCAATAGTCAGGCACAAATTCTTAGTTCTCAGTTCCACTTAGTTCAATGGGGCTTACCCCCAGGTAAGTGGGTATAGGATTGTAGCCTAAGTATCACTTCGTTGAATCAGATGAAGGCTATCTACTCCAGCATTTTGTCTCCAAACCAGCAGCCTGATCTTCAGGCCAGCAGGTAAAACTCTGCAACAATGGAGATCAGCATTATCCCCTGCTGACATCTGCAGATCAAACTGCTGTAAAAGAAACCTGAGCAGAGGCCAATAATAAAGTTAGAAATCCAAGTGCCACAGTAGCAGGAGGGGGAATGTCACTCCCCATGCTCTGTGGAAAACGATTCTCTCCAGGCACGTGCAAGAAAATGTTTTTGTTTGTCTGTCTCAGGATGATTCCTTTTAATTGACGAAAGCTTTATTTGTTCTGTGGTTTGTTAATTTGCATTTGCTTTGTTATACCCGATGTTTAGAAATTGTGCTACATCTGGGAATTCTGGGGGAACCAAAATGGCAGTCACCAAGAGTGGCCCCCAATGCCTGCTCCTTCCTGTACCAGCTCAGCTACTGCTGCCACTAAGGACAAGAGATCCCAGTCCCAAATACCATGAATGAGACTCCCAATTCATACCCATTCATTCTTGTGCATTCACTGTGGGACAATAGAAAATAGAACTGAATGGCCCCCGTTTGGTTAAATTTTCCACAAGAAATGAGCATTCCTGCCTCCCAACATCTCTGTGCAATTATAGGCATGCTAGGACACAACTTTCAGCTCTGCGAGGTGTTTCTCTAAAACAACGGTACCTATATCTGGAACAGAACTGCCCAGTAGGGGAAGCAAAAAAAGCTGCTGTTAACTGTGAGAGTGTGCTGAACATCCTGTTGTTTTTTATTCTCCTAGGGTTGACAGTAAATTCCTGATGTTGAACAGATCTCTCCGTGAGGAAGAAAGACTCTGTGTTGTACACATGTCAACAAGAAGAGGCAAATTTAGGTGGTCGCAAAAGTGTATGGGAAGACATGACTTGCTCTGTCTGTGCTTTCTGACAGAGGAAGTGGATGCCACCAACTGCATCCTTTTGGCTGCTGTTCTTAATCATGTTTTAAGAGGCCTCCATCAGAGAAGAGAAATGCCTACATCTTCCCTAGCTCTGAACAATAACTTGAAAAACATCTTATTTTCTGTCTTTTTGGGTGGGTGGGGAAGGGGTTGCTTTCTTTTTATAAATGCTGAGAAATGCCCAGAACTATGGGTGATGGATTCAGGGGATAAGAACATAAGAGCCATGCTGGATCAGACCAAGGGTCCATCTAGTCCAGCATTCTGTTCACACACAGTGGCCAACCAGCTGCCCAAGGGATCCCACCAGCAGGACATGAATGCAGCAGCAACAGCAACTGGAGAACGTAAGCATACTGCCTCTGATACTGGACATTGCAAAGCTGATGGAATAGACGTGAAATGAAATGATGACAGTGGGAAATGATCAGCGAATGAGAGGGGGGCTCAATTAGAAGGGTATGTTCAGGGGTGAGCCTGCAAAAAAGAAAAGGAATTACCAGGAAGGATGGCAGTGTATGCCTGAAACAGACTTTAGTGCAGCCTTCCCCAACCTGATGCCCTCCAGATGTGTTGAACTACAACTGCCATCATCCCCAGTCAGCATGGACATGTTGGCTGGGGATGATGGAAGTTGCAGTTGCACACATTTGGAGGTCACCAGGTTGGGGAAGGCTGCCTTAGCATTTACTGCCATGTTAATTAAACTAGGAAAGGGAGAGGTAGGTGGTGTTGACTCACTGGTAAGTAACCCCGAGGAAAAGAGATGGGAGTAGTCTGTAGCTAGAAAGGGAGAGAGCTGAGTGTGAGAGCTGAGTTTTGCAAAAGCTATTCTGGCACAGCTGACACATAGCTCTGTTACTCACATCATGCACAGAAGTGGGATGCAGGCCAGCAGAAGCGTAATTGGGGAATTCTACAGCAGGAAGGTGGACCAGGTTCCACTTTTTGGTGAACCACTTCCTAGCTGCTGCTTGTCGGATTCCTGCATAGAATCCTGGCTGAAGTGGGCCTTGATCTGATCCAGCCAGCACAAGGCACTTACTCTTTATGCTAGGAAGCTGCCTTTTACCCAGTCGGACCGTTGGCCCATCATCTACCATAATATACATGCTGACTGAGTTCACACGACATGACAACCCACCACCACTTATAAGCCATGGTGGGTTGTCGTGTCTTGCGAACCTGCCATGGTGTTGTCAGGGTTGCTTAAGTTTGGCTTATAAGCCACCCTGAAAAGCCATGGCTTGTAGTAGGGGTTGCTTGACCCATGATGGGTTGTCGTGTCATCTGAACCCAGATGACACGACCCATCGTGGGTCAAGCCACCCCACTAACAAGCTGCTTGGCAAGAGCAGCAAAATCCCCTTGCCGCTCTTGCTGAGCAGCTAGCGGGCAACTGCCACTGCCAGCTGCCCCCAAAGTGCCCAAGCAGCACTTGGGGGTGGCTGGTAGAGGCTTCCCCCCCATCCCCACTGTAGTCGCAAGCCATTTTTGGCTCTCTGCAGCTTTTTTTTTACTTGAAAAAAAGAATTTGGGGTGTGTGTGTCAATTTTTGCCAAGCTGGCTTTTGCGACCCTAATTTAGCCATCCACATGCAGTCCCTGCAAGGTGCACCAGCGGTACTTGGAAGGGCTGCCCAGGGTGGCTAAATATATATTTTTAATTTTTTTTAAAAAACAACATATTTTTAATTCCCCCCAAAATTAATTTTCACAAATATTTGTGAACATTATTTTTTTTAAAAAAAAAAAATTCTTGCCACCCATGTGCAACTGCAGGAGGCAATGGGGACCCTGGAGTGGCTAATGGGCGGTGGCGGGGGGGGGGTTCTACTGGCAAAGTCTAGCAGGCACCCACCCTGTCCACTGCCCCCCTAAGGGTTCAGACAAGTAATCTCCCCCCACACTCCTTTGAAGCACTTGACAGCTGTCAAACTGACCTGTCAGGTGCTTCAAAAGCCCAGGGAGATCAGTGCTTGTGAAAAGGGGAACTAAACCCCCCCTTTGCAGCAAGATCCCCAAGGTTTTTTGGGGGGAGCCCATGTCTCCCAAGTGTCTCCTCCATTTTGCCACTATTCCCAAGGCGCTGCTACGGTGCCACCTTGGGAACATGCAAAATTAGGGGGATTCCCCAGGGTGAGAGGGGTAATTGCTACCAATGATCAATCATTGGGAGAAATTAAGACACACACCAGGGATGTTGAAGAGTCCTTGGTCTCGAGTCACGAGTCGAGTCACGAGTCTTTGGACCCGAGTCCGAGTCCGAGTCCTTGGTCCAAAATGGTGACTCACGAGTCATGAGTCACGAGTCACTCCCAAAGCCGACTCCACGAGTCCCTATTAAAATCAATGGGGGGTTTTCCCAACAAAATAAGGCTACTTCAGATGTGTGGCTTAAATAAATTCTAGGCACAAGTGTGCCTTCTTATTTCAAAACTCTGCAACTGATTTTGGCAAGAACAGACCAGGCAGAAAAACCCAAAATAACCAGGCAGGCAGAGGAGGCAGGGAACCCCAAAGCAGGCAGGCAGAGGCCTTTGTCTTGGACAATTCAACTGTTGAACTGGTCAAGAAGAGACCAGGCAGGCAGAGGAGGCTGGGAACCCCAGGCAGGCAGGCAGAGGCAGCCAAACCCAAAATGTCTGAAAGATTGCATTTTAGAAAAATGATTTTAAAAAATAAACTTGCTGTACTTCCTAAAACTTATCCATGTTGCATTTGAGGAACATGATTTTTTCTAAATGTTTGGCCCCCCATTCTGGAACGGTGAGATCTCATCACAATTCCACCCTCACTGAACACCGGCTCCACTGGTGATGAACTTGCTGGAACCAGAAACACACTCAGAGCAGCCACAGAGAGTAATCTCAGGTCTTTCTTCTGCCTCTCCCAAGTACGCAACACATCAATCAAAATAAATCTTGACACACTGTTGGGGCTGCACTCCTGGTAGCGGCACACCTCGCCTCCATGCGCTCTTCGCTGGCAATCACGCTCCTCTCCACTCCTTCTGGCACAGCCCAGGGATGTTGAAGAGTCCTTGGTCTCGAGTCCCGAGTCGAGTCTCGAGTCCCATTAAAAATATTGGGACTCGAGTCCGAGTCGAGTCAGAGGAGGGACTCAGTCCGACTCACGAGTCGAGTCCGAGTCCCCATCCCTGACACACACACCCGGATTCCCCCCTAATTTTGTATGTTCCCGAGATGGCAACTAACCTAGATTAGTTATGCCTTAACTGTTGACAGTAATAATAATACAAACAAATAATGATTTGTATAGCTCTTTCAAATTCAAGCACTTCACATGTCTTATCTAGTTGTAATCCTTACAACAACCCTGTAAGTTAAGTCAGTATTATTATTATTCCCCATATTGCAAGGGGGTGCGGGGAACTGAGGCTGAGAGAGAGAGGGGCTTACCTAAGGCCATCGTGTGTGAGTTCATGGCTGAGGCAAGATTTGAACTGTGGATTCCTTGATTTGTAACTCAGCCTCTTAGCCACTCTGCTACGCACATGTGCTTTCTAAATTTAAAAGGCATTCTTTTAAAATATTTACTATTTACTATTTTTAAAAGAGTAAATATTCTTTAAAGAAGAAGTAGGCTATCCAAGAATGAAGTCAGCATACCCATGATCTACCACAGTGACAAGGCACTTTAGAGGCTAACAGTGCAATTCTACACATGTCTGCTCAGAAGTAAGTCCCATTGATTTCAATGAGGCTGGCTCCTGGGTAAGCTGGAGTAGGTTTGCAGCCTAAGGGTTGCATCTGATCTGGTTCCATTTGTGGAAGGGCTTTTGGTCCAACAGATGCCTCTGCTAACAGAAAGGGAGGAGGCAAATCTTCCCCTTCTGCCAGCTGCCCCCTGCAGCACCTCCCACACTGTTCCAGAGGAGGACCAGAGCAGATTTCTCCAGGGGCACAGAGGGAGACATGGGGGAAGGGGAACTGGCAGAATTTGCCCCCCCCTTTGGTTAGCGGATGCCTCCCCTGGATCAGAAGCCCTTCTATGAAAAGAAGGGCAGCATCAGCAGTGGGCCCTGCCTGGGCATTGGGACCCTGGCAGATGCCCAAGGATGCCTGGTGCTGGCCCTGGGAGAAATTCAGAAAGTGTCTACATGCCTGGGTGCAAGGATGCAAATGTACGCAAGCAAGCAAGATTTTATAATGGAGGAAGAGCGGCACAGCAGCAAGTGGCCCAGAAATGGGTCACCATCAGACATCTATCCAGATCAATCACACAAGAGCAGCCTTCCCCAGCCTGGTGGCTTCCAGATGTGTTGGACTGCAGGTCCCATCATTCCCAGCCAGATTGGCCATGCTGACTGGGAACGATGGGACTTGCAGTCCAACACATCTGGAGGCCACCGGGCTGGGGAAGGTTGCACAGAAGCTTGTACGTGAGGTCTGGACTGCTCTCGCTTCTCACGGGTTGTTCTAATCTACAGCAGGCTTGGGCAGGATTTACCGTCACTGTTAGCCCTTCAAGCAAAATGGAATGTCAGGGTAGAGAAGCACTATATTTTTAAACACCAGATACTGGCGATGAACAGCAGTGCGAGCGTCATCTTATTCACGTCCTGCTTGTGAGTGCCCAGGAGCACCTGACTGGCCATGGTTGGAAGAGAATGTCAGACTATTTGTACCTTGGCTGATCCAGCAAGCCAATAGCTTGTAATGGGTTTGGTGCCAGCTCACCCCACTACTGCAGCCACAGGTACCCCTTTGCTTTCACACTCATACTTACTTGGCAGTGGCAGCAGCACTGCATAGTACCAGGACCTCTCTTGTATTGGTGCAGCAGCAGCATCCTAAATGCAAGGACCTCTGGACATTGTAGTTTCCCAGGATTCCTCCTTTCATACCAAGGGACTAGGACAGTGATGGCGAACCTTTTTGAGCCCGAGTGCCCAAACTGCAACACAAAACCAACTTATTTATTTCAAAGTGCCAACACTGCAATTAAACCTGAATACCGAGGTTTTAGTTTTAGAAAAACAACTCATACAGTTGTCCGAACTAATTAACATCTTTTGTCTTAAAAGAAAAACACAATAACAGAGCTTTCAATGATACAAACAGTTTTTTGTTGGAAAAAAAATCAACTCAAAAAATTATAGTACTATATTGTACACATAGCCTGAAGGGAATTTATACAAACTTTTAAAATAATTAGGCACATGTATTTTTGGATAAGGGATTCTCAACTTGTAATATGCCAGACTGAAATTGTATGGGGCAAGCTTTACTCCGGGTCCTTTCCCTGCTTCTACAGGTGTCGGATTAGTAAAAGTAAAAGTCAACCTGTACTAGGATGAGCAAGATAAACAAGAAAACTAAACGTGCTTAACACATTTTAAACACTTTATGTCTTGGACTGCAAACACTGCATTAGGTAAAAGTTTGCATTGGGCATGCTTTTGCACAATTAATGTGATTTTCGCTATTGCATGCATGCTGATAATTTGTCAAACTTTGGCTCATACTCCGTTAGTTTGAGAGCAACACATGCAGCACTCAGGTCAACTGTTAGGGCTTTACATCCAAGCCATGCTCTGCGCATCATTCTTCAAAATCTTTTAAATGTGATAACAATGTAGAAAAGAATTCTGTAACAGGAATTCTAGAATAAAATCATTCTGTTCCACACTGTGAGAAAGAACAAGATCATTAGTGTTTTGCAGAAGGGGACGGTCTTTTCGCGATCTGGTGACCAATGGCTCGAGTGCCCACAGAGAGGGCCCTGCGTGCCAGCTGTGGCACCCGTGCCATAGGTTCGCCATCACTGGACTAGGAGCTCTGGAAAACTACATTTCCCAGGGGTCCTAGTACCCGGGATGCTGGTTTGAGGACACTCAGCACTGCAGCTCCCTAGGCACCACACCATCATCCCTGAGAAATGTAGTCTTCACTGAAGACTCCGGAACCCTGGGAAACTATATATTCTAGGAATCCTGATTGTCTGGGAGGCTGCTGAGACAGTGTTCTCGAGGATAAGAGGTCCTGGAGTCAGTCTTCCTTATTCCAAAACTGTTGCTAGTCAATGGTAAGCCTGGAGGAAAGGGAATGGACACAGGGGGCTCATAGGGTGGCCAGATGTCCTACTTTTCAGAGGAATGTCCTCTATTTGAATGTCTCTCAGAGGACAGTCTTCTACTGTATTTGAAGACTGTCAATTCAGATCCAGTTTAAAGATAAAGAACCATAAGAAGGCAGAGGGAGGAGGGACCCTGAAGCTGCCCATCAGGACTTAGCACCCGGACAGCAGACTGAGCAGGCACACAGACAGGCCACCTGGTCACAGTCTTCTCCACTATGGTGAGATGCTGCACTGTATTTCTATTTAAACTATAGTAATTATTTCTAAATTTGCACCTAGAGCCAGTGTGGCGTAGTGCTTAGAGTGTTGGACTGGGACTCTGGAGAACCGGGCTCTAGTCCGGTAGTCCCCACTCAGCCATGAAGCTCACTGGGTGACTTTGGGCCAGTCACTGACTCTCAGCCTAACCTACCTCACAGGATTGTTGTGAGGATAAAATGGAGAGGAGGAGGAGGGTTATGTAAGCCACCTTGGGTTCCTTGTAGGAAAAAAAGTGGGACAGAAATATAATTAATAAAATAAATAATAAATCTATACGTATAAATTAACATATGCATTTTTTATTTTATTTTTTGGTGTTCTCTTCTTTCGCAAGGAGTAATTGGCCTCCCAAGCCTGGAAGCTTTGTTTGAGCCCTGTCACACAGCTGATGATGTACTACAATTTGTTGGGAGTCATTTGATCCAAGCCCATTTCAAATCAAGATGGGAGGAGGCTCCCTTCCCCCATTCACTAAGTCTACTTGAACATGTGAATCTGCCTCATACTGAGTCAGATCACTGGTCCATCATAGATTCAGATTTTCATCACATTGTATTCTGTAGTTTCCATCTAAGTATTTCTAAATCCTTCCTACATAGCTTCTCCTATCTTAGGGAAGGGGGAATGTGTGGCCCTCCAGATGCTGTTGGACTGGAACTTCCATCATCCCTCACCACTGGCTATGCCAGCTAAGGCTGATGGGAGTTGCAGTCCAACAACATCTGGAGGGGCACACATTCCCCAGCCTGTCCTATTTCTAGTAGAGTTGGAAGGGGCCTACAAGGCCATCGAGTCCAACCCCCTGCTCAATGCAGGAAACTAGAGGAGGGGTCTCCCATCCAAGTAGTAACCAGGCCTGAACCTGCTTAGCTTTTCACACTCAGACAAGCTGAGCCAGCGTGAGCCAAGCCTAGTATTGTCCATTTGGTCTAGCAGTGGCTCTTCAGGGTCTCGGGCAGAAGTCCTCCCCATCACCTGTGTCCTGACCCTTTTGACTAGAGGTATCAAGATAACTGTGTGAGGAAGAGGAGGAGGAGGGGGAGGGGGAGGGGGAGGGGGAGGGGGAGGGGGAGGGGGAGGAGGAGGAGGAGGAGGAGGCATAATCAACAGAATGTTGACAAGCAGTGCTTCTTCCTGTTAATAAAATGGAAAGTCAATTTGGACAGGGAAAAACCTCAGACTTCCAAGATTTTCAAAAGTGATGAGTTGTTCTAAGTCCCCAACATGGCATTCTTTAATGTAAGAAGCCCTGTTACTTTGAGAATGTTCCAGTTCCACACTACTTGTCTCTAAAATTGTGCTGTCTAAGGGAGCACTATGTTGGGCTCTCCAGAAAACTTTGCCACTTTTTTGCAATATCCTGGGTTACCTGCCTTATTTTACGCGCCCACGACACCCTTATTATAGTTCCGGTGTTTACAGAATGCTCCTTAGGCATGCGTGATGTGTCATCATTTGGACAATTAACAAGGTTTAATCGCCTATTATCAGATGATGAACAAGATGCTCTACTGAACATCATTACTATGAATGATAATGTAATCTTGATGTTATGAAATCCTATTATGGATGCCTTCCAGTTTCTAGCTATTTATGATTATTTTCTCATAAAGTAATAGAGAACAAGTAGCTTGCACAATTTTCTTCCAAGGGAGCTGGTGACTGGCATACCACACTCAAGGATTTTGGAAACATTTACTTCAAATTGTACATATCACAACCATCTTTCAAATATCTTCTCTTTATGTTCCACAAAACCTGTTTATTTTTCAGTGTCATAGAAATCTAGCTCTCTCTCACACACACATACACACACCCCTTCCCTCAAAACTCCCTCATGCCAATAGATTCATTATATCTGGTACCAAAGCAAGAGAGCTTTTGTTCTACTTGCCAAAGAGGAGCATACCATCTGGTACACACCAATAACGAGTAAACAAAGTGATAAAATAGATAATGCACATTTGAACAAATACAGTTGGTTGGTATATGGCACTTCACTTAGGTCTATTGCACATCGATGCTTTCAAAATAATGTTTCCTATCATCTTTATCTAAAAGGGAACATTGTATAAAATCTGGCCATAGAAACACCAGCAAATGTAAAGGCCTTTTCCTGACATTGTTTATCAAGCAACAAACGTGCAGTTGTGGCTCATTTGTTGTGCAGGATCTTGAGGTATTCCCTCAAGAAGGTGCTATTTTGAAAACATCATGTTTTCCCAGTGCTCAAAAAACAATACATACGGTAGTTGCTGGGAAAAGGGGGGTTCTTTCTAAAGCAAGTGGTGGGGGACATTGTGAGTTGAGCTGCAATCTTAGACAGTCATAGGGTATTGGTCGAGGAGATGCATACATGTAGTCAGAGCTGGTTTGAAAGTTGTCATGGCAGCTGATCACTGGACGAACACACAATCCAGTTTTAAAAGGAGAAATTATTTACTGATTCTGTCACCTAATCAGGTACAGTTTGTCAAATATGTGTGTCTATATGAGTGTACTGTGCATGTAGTGGATAGTGCCTGTGACACCAAGCAATACAGTATGCTCTCTCACCCACCTATCACATAATTCTTCTGTAAACTTCTAAAGTTCTGTAAACTTCAAGTTCTTTGTTACTCTTTAAGAGGGGCCACCCTCCCATTGTGTGATGCAAGCATGGAAATGCAATGCAGTCCTTTAAAATGAAAGAAACAAATGTCATAATCGCCAGCAATACTAAGCTGCAACAATCTCCCACTTTTCATGAGCTATTCTTTAAAAAAAATATCAGAATTTTCTTTGAAGGATGCTAGGTAAATCAGGGGATTGCATGAGGGCTAAGGGAAAAGTGAAGGTTTCTTAAAAGAATGTCTGGATGAGCTTTAAATACATGACCCACATTTTGCTTTCTAACACAAATGTCTTGCTGTAAGCTAATTTTCATATACAGAGAATCCTTTAGACTTGGTTAGAGGAAGCTGGGACAGCGTTGGTTTAAACTGCGAACGTATGGAACTGGCTGAAAGCTAATTTTAGGCTGCTTTTTTACTGGCAGTTTACCACTGGATCTTTTGCTGGATATTTCCTTTTGCTGTAGGGTTTGCTATGCAATTGACCAGCAGGTGTTCATTGTTACATACAGTAGTTGTTTACTACTGTTTCCCTTAGGATGCTTGAAAGAAAATGAACAATTAGGGAGTAGAATGGAACTACTTCTGTCCTTCTGAGCAGTCATACAGTTGGGTAGAGCACCCTTTTGAAAGGAAAATGCGCTGTCCTCCCTTATTCATTGCAAAGGATTACGGCTGGATTCTCCAATGTGGTGCCTGTTGGCACCAATGTGCTTGTGGATACCTGTCTTGGCACCTGCCAGGCTCCCTGCTCCTCCTGATTTTTATTTTTAAAGATATTTTAGTTTTAAAAACATTGGGAGGCTGGCATGCTACAAAATGGTCTCCAGCCCCATCTCCGTTTTCCAAGAATGCCTCTGGGCCCCATGTGGGAGCTACTCAATGGCTCTGTAACACTGGAGTATCAGCTTAGAGGCCAGATACCATTGCAACATGATTTCATACATGGGTGAAAACAACTGGACTCTGCTCTGGGTAGCTATTCAGCCTGAAGCACTGTGGGATGCTGAGTGCTTCCAGATGGACGGCTCCTAGCTCCGCCAATCAAAAGGCATTGTGTGCAGCTATTCCATCTTTCCCTCTGTAACAGATTGTTTGTAGTAAGAAAAAAAGACGGGGGAAGCGGTGGGAAAACACAGGAGGGTTACAAAGTGAAAACAATGACATCTCAACCCCCCCCCCCCTGTAAAATTCAGTTATCGAGGCAGGCCAGTTGCACAACAGAAGTCTCATTTGAAAGCATCCTGTGACTCTTGTCTCTGGCCAATCAAGAAGTAAACCAGAGCAGTTGGAGATCGAACCGATAATATAAAGAGGCTGGCTTTAACCTTCTATGAATGTTTTACCTGGTTCTTTGAAACTTATTCTGTTCTACAGGCTTCTCTAAACTGCACAGTTCTGTGGTGCAACCAAGCTCTTTTTGATGGGATTCTGTGGCATTTGAGACTTCCATTCTTTGGTACTATGAAGGTGTGTTATATCAGGCGTTCTGCAGCGGTGTGGGACTCGTATTGGTTCTGGATTTCTGTTGTATGAAGTTCTAAGGAAGTTTGTTTTGCAACACTGCCACATTTTATAGTAGAGGGTAAATTTAATAGTTTCCAGGATGTTCTGTGTAGTAGTAGAGTTCTGTCCTGTCAGACTATGTGACATTATGGAGTTCTGTGAATTTTTTTGAAAATATGGGGCATGCCCTGTGGTGTCTGGGAGCCATGGATGGTGGTCTATTCTCCCTATAGAGTTCTAACTTCTATTGCAGTTAGCAAGACTTCCCCCCAACACCTACTTTCTAATTAAATATGGGCTGACTAAGAATCAGGCTGGCTTACTAGAGGGTTGTCTCAGTGCTGGCTCCAGGCTTCTGAGGCCCTTGGGCAAGGCACCCTCTATGGGGCCTCTTCCCTCTGTGGGCCCACTACTTCCTCACCACCAGGACCAGCATCAGCACCTGGCATGCCTGGGCAGCCATCGGGGCCCAGTGGGTCCCCATTAAAAAAAAAATACCATCCCAGCACTCTGAGAAGCGCTGGCCTCCTGGATCTAGCTGCCATATTAATTTCCCTCAATGCCCTTGACAAAGTATCACTCCAGAGTATGGAGGGAAATTAAAATGTGGCTAGACTCAGCCAGCTGGTGCTGCTTAAGTAGTGTAGCTCAGAGCACCACTGACAGATAAGGCCAAGGGGGGTTTCCAACAGAGGAGGGGGTCCACTAGAGGTCACTGAGCTCAGGGCCCCCTTAACCTGGAACTGTCTCTGCTGCCCACCACTGTTGCCAAGTGGTGGCTGGTTCTTCTTGTCATTGCAACCACCTGCTTACTTGCCAGACAGAGAGTTGGTGGTGGCTCATCCTCACTTTCCCCGTGATTTGCTTACTCTGGGGCAGAGGGAGAAGGCAGCTGACCAAGCAGATGGCAATGCTGAGGAGGAGCAGCCACAGCAGTTCCTGTGGTGCTTTTCACTGTGGGCCCCCTGCTAGGGCACAGGCTTTGTCAGATGCCCCAGGATGCCGAGCTCTGGCGCTGACCCTGGTTTGTTCGTTTTTTTGGATGTGATCCGCCATGTACCATTAGAGGTCCATAGAGAACCTGCTCGTATTCATACGTCAGAGCCCTTGTTCCCACTTGTCTCAAGGCCTTGTATCTTTCCTGACACACCCGGCTTGCAGAAGTCAAATAATTATACAATCACTTTTTTTTTTCAAAACGTGAAAGAACGGACCATTTAGTTTCCAGTAAAACTTTAGTGTGAAGCAAGGGCGTCCCGAATGGCAAAGTAAGACCTTAGCATATGCTGTTTAAAACGATTTTAAATGACGCCTGCATTTCTAGACGAACTGGTGGCTTTGGGGCGCCGGAATCATGCGGTGCTTAACGTGGGACGACGTGTGCTGTACACAAAGAGTTTGCATTTTTCTTCTCCGGACGCACCCAACCAACCGCCTTGGAATATACGTGCAAGCATGCTTTGCCTGGTATCCACTCCATTCAGCTATTCCTAGCAATCTTTCCACTAGTATCTGACGGCAGGTACGGGGTTAAATCCTGCCCCGCCTCCTCCCCAATCACGTGGCCCCGAGCAGCAATTTTAGATGATCAGCTGATTAAGCAAGTCACAGGATTGCATTGCTCAGTCATCTCCTTAATATCAGAGAGTGCGCGAAGGAACGGAGCAGTACTCAAACCGCACCCGACTTGCTCCGATCCAGCACGGCCCACTGCAACCATGGGGCTCCGCTCTTTAATACTGCTTGCCTCGCTTGTGGCCGCTTGTTCGTCGCTGATCAGGTGAGGATCGGCTTAGTGCTAGGCATTGCCTTCTTCCCTGGGTGCGGAGAGGAGAGGGCCGTTAGGAAGGCTTGCAGTCACAGAATTTGCGAGGAGATTGCAATTATAATAATCATTATCGTCGACCAAGCCTCGCGCTTTCAGGAGTGGCCCTGTTGTCGTGCTTGTTAAAAAAAAAAAAAAGTAGCACTGGTCCCATCTTCTATCTTGATTCTTCTGGTCTGAAAAGAGCTGCCATTTCGTAGGGCTTGTCGGTTTAGTTCGCCTGTTCCTCTATTGAGGGCACAGTCCTAGAGCATGTTTAGACTGGAAAAAGTCCTACAGCTCCTAGCATTCCTCAGCCAGCCATGCTGGCTGGGGAATGCTGGGAACTGTAGGACTTTTTCCAGCCTAAACATGCTTAGGATCGCGCCCTTCGTGTCCTAGCTTTTACTTTTCTGAATCCTGATATTAACTCCTCGATTGGACACACACTCTCGGAACGAACAAAGATCCTTTCTTTTTCTTAAGAGGACTTAGACGCGAAGAATTACCGGTAGATTAAAACGAAGCGGGAGGTTGCAGAGGAAGGAATCCCATGTTTCCTCTCCCCCAGCGTGTGTGTTTGCTGTTGGCTTTGCTTGGAACTATGCGCGTGTATCTATAAAAATGCCGATTGGCCTTTTTATACACGTGCCCTGCCCTCTTTAGAGTAGGTGCGGAGGGCATGATCCGAATCGGGACCCTAGCGTCGGGGGAAGGGTGGGGTGGCTTTTAAGATCCGGATCGGGGCCTCTGTGCCTACTCTAGCGTAAAAGTGGAGAGAAAGAAAATGTAGCTGCTCCATACGGAGTTAAAGTAATTTCTGTTTTGGTCCCAGGTATGTTTACTCGTAAGTAACCCACACGAAGTTCAGTAGGACTTCCTGTTAAGTGGCTAACCCTGCCGTCTGAGTTGACCAGAATTGCATGTTATGCTCTTGTTTGCTTTAATGTTCTAGGCAGGGTTGTCGAGGGTGTCTATGGAATACAGTTACTTTACCACCACCACCCAGTTTTGTTTTACCTGTGGTACTCCTGCTTTCACTATATTAGCTCTGTGATCTCCACACCTGTTGAAAGTAATGGAGCTAATTTCTGGGGTCCTGTCATCAACGCTTGAGGCTAGGGAGGGAAGTTCGCAAGCATATGAGTTCCAGGGAAAACCAAGCTGTAGGCCTTAGGGCAGTGTTCTCCAACCTTGAGTCCCCAGATGTTTCTGGCCAACAACTCCCAGCATGCCCCAGCCAGCTATGCGGGATTGCACCCTAAGTCTCTTTTCTATCCGCCACATGTCTCTGGATACCCCAACAAGATGAGGCCCTCTCTCCCTATCTCGAGTTCTCCGTGCATTGCATGTGCTGGAGCAATCATTTGACTGGCTGGGGCATGCTGGGAGTTGTAGGCCAAAAACATCTGGGGACCCAAGGTTGGAGAACACTGCGTTAGGGTGTGGCAGCAGATTATTGCAAGAGGGTGGTGGGGAAGGCTTCTGAGAGGTATTTTTGCCCTAACAGGAAGCTACCTTTAACAGCACAGTCCTGTGCAGGTTTACTCAGATGTAAGACCCACTTTCCTCAAGGTGGTTTACTCCCATGTAAGTGTGCAAAGGATTGACGCCCAAGTATGAAACTACTATGGAGAGCCCCCTCATCTCTTCATTATTATACGTTTGGGTGGGGGGAATTTAACATAGCTGATGGACAATGAACTATTTAATTCGTATCTTCAGAAAAATGGTAAGAGCAAAGTGCCAAGTACTTGATGTAGGGAGTCGTGCACACTAGACAGCACCATAGTAACAATGGATAAATAAAAAGTGGAGTCTGTTCTTAAAAACAAGTTTCTAGGTACCATCGCTGTACAATACTGTTCCCTTCGTTGCTCTCTCTCTCTCTCTCTCTCTCTCTCTCACTCACACACACACACACACACACACACACACACTGTTCCTGCTTTCACAGACATGAGACACCTGTTTGAGATGGCATTCGATTAAAAGCTAACCCCCTCATGCTTTAATAGTGAGCAAACGAGTTAGATGACTGATGATGTTCTGACATGTAGAAAGGGCCTCCTACGTGGCTGGCAGTGCTTCACCATCCTTATTGCTTAGAGTGCAATCCTATATATGTTCAGACAGAAAAAAGGTACTACAACTCCCCGCATTCCCCAGGCAGGGTGGCTGGGGAATGCTGGGACTTGTAGGACTTTTTTCTGTCTGAACATACAGTACATAGGACTGCGCTCTTAATGTACTAGATGATAGTTATGTTGAAACAGCTTACAGTGACATTAGCCAGATGCAGAGAGGGCAGCATTATTTTGGAAAGGACTAAAAAAATTTACCGTGCCCATTTGAAGGGGATGTACTGAGAGACAGCCCATGCTTGAAATGTGTTAGTCAGTTGTGACCATAAAGCAGTGCTTCTCAAATAGTGGGGCGGGCCCCCCAGGGGGGGCGTGAGGCTCCATAAAGGGGGGCTCGTTTGACCTCAGTTAAAAGTTTTTTTTAATACTGTGTTCCTTTAAAGCCTGTGCTCCTTTAAATCTTTTCTGCTACAGTTAATAAAGCTATTCTTTGTTGTAAATTGATCCACATTTCTTTCTTTTTTAATTCTCTTATACGTTAATAAGGATACAGTGTTATGCAGAGGTGTACTTATAACAATTTTATAGACAAATGATACTATTTACAGTCGCGCGGGGGGCGCGAAATGTTTTCTTCTTCCTAGGGGGGGCATGACAGAAAATAATTGAGAAGCACTGCCATAAAGGTGCAATCCTATGCAAGTTTAGACAGGAAAAAAAGGTCTCCAACTCCCAGCATGTTCCAGCCAGCTATGCGGGATTGCGCCCTAAGTCTCTTTTTCTATCCGCCACATGTCTCTGGATACCCCAACAAGATGAGGCCCTCTCTCCCTGCCTCCAGTTCTCCACGCATTGCATGTGTTGATGTGGGGTTGGCACGATGGACAATGGAGCAATCATTTGACTGTGCCAAATATTCCACGACGACCAAAAATGTGAGGTGGCAGCTTAGCTTTTTCCGTTTCAATATGGTGCTATTTGTTAGTGAGAACAGAAGCGAAGGTGGGACGCTTGCACCCTAACCCTTCAGCAGTGTGGGGCAAACCTAACTGCATTGTAAAGTACCGTAACTCCAGTATTTCAGAACAGAAACACAAGCAGCCATTGGTAGCAAAGGTCACTGCAGGACAGCCCACGACTGCGAGAACTAAGGTGTTATCCCTCTTCTATAGCTGATGTCATATGAAGGAATCATAAACGTGCAGAAGCTGACACTGGACTTCTAGAAATATAGTAGAGCAGGGATGGAGAATGTGTGGTCCTCCAGCTGTTGTTGGCCTGCAGCACTTCTCTTCCCTCACCATTGGCTATGCTAGCTAGGGCTGATGGGAGTTCCAATCCAGTACTACATCTGGAGGGCCGTATGTTCCCCACTCCTGCAGTAAGAGGAGTGGCTGCATGGTGGCTCTTTGTAGTATCTAATGCTTCAATCCTATTCACGGTTTCCTTGGAGTAAGTCCCATTGAACTCAGCAGGGCTTACTTCTGAGCAGACCTGTATAGGATTGTACTGTAAATGTCTAAAGCTATTGGCAAACTAGATATTCTACAGTTTCCGGCTTGGTTTGAGCTACTTTAATTGGAATTGTGTGTCAGTGACTCAAAAATGTGAGTACAGTAATACCTTGGATTGCAAGTAACTTGGTCTGAGAGCGTTTTGCAAGACAAGCGAATTTTTTAAAAGTTTTTTTACTTGATAAATGAGCAAGGTCTTGCAAGACAAGTCTAGGGATGTAACCGCTCGCCTCGAGCAGGCGTAGCGGGCCGAAATCGCCCCGCTCACGCCCGCCAGAGACTTGCTTTGATATAAGAGTGTTTTGGATTACAAGCACGGTTCTGGAACGAAATTTATGCTTGCAATCCAAGCTATTACTGTACCTCCTTAGCGAAACTGAAACTCTCCTTTCCCCCACTCTGAGATCAGCTTTACTTCCTGTGGCTTTTGAATGATGCTGTTGTTCAAAAGCCCTTGTAGAAGAGAGCTCTTACCACAACAATCAATGTGATGTGCTAGAGCTGGTGCTGTATCTGCTTGACCATGAAGTTGCTAGGTGGTTTTGTCACTGTTTGTTGTTACAAAGACAAACAAGCAAAAGATGACTGAGTGTTGTACATGTTGTTGTGTTTTATTATTAATAGCACAAGGTGATATGGGCTCTGATTCTGCTATGGTGTTCTGCCAAGGGCAGCGGTTCTTTTTAGGATCCAGAGACAATGAGCACACTTGTGAGTGAAGGCTAAAGACACTTTATTAGCAAACTACAGAAAAGAGATTACAGAAGCAAGATAGATGCAGAGTACAATGCTTACATCCCTTCTGTTGTCCAGAACCCCTCAAAGAAATGACAATGGACAGACTCCCTGGCCAGCACACTACCTTCTGCACAGCTAGGTCTGTGTCGAGATCCACCCTCCTAAGGATTCCCTAATCTTATATAGGTTTTCAGTGTTTAAAATAATCATACCTGCTCTCATTAAGCTAGATATGATTAATATATTTTGCACATAACTAATTGGGGAAGAATCTCATTAGATTATGTCATATGCATCTTAGACACTCCCATACCAGGTTCCCAAGTCATCTAGTGGTAAACAATCCTTTTGAGTTGACCATGAAGCCACCTGGAGCCACTCAGTTCCCAGGTCATCTAGACCCCTCCAGGTGATGAACCTATGCTTACCGGTACCTAAGCCATTGAAATCTGGCCAGCTGATAACCAAATGTGCTTCTGATTGTCAGCTAGCATCCTTGCCAAGCTTAAGCTTGTCCCAAAACAGACTTTAATTGGCAAGCCTCTCACGGCAAACTCTAAACATTATGAGCTCACTGGTACTAAACACAAAATAGTGAGAAATAGCAAGAAACAGCAGGCTTCAAACAGCAGGCTGCTGAAAACACAAGGAGCAGGTATATTCATACAATAGAGACCCAGACACAAGTACAACAATGGTCATCCACCACTGTCTCCTCGAAATCACAATGGTCTTCCGGCCTTTTCTACTACATATAGAAAAACGTCCGTAAACATGATGTGGAATGGGGATTGTAGCGGGGAGTATGGTTGACAGAGGGCTGCAGCTCTCTGAGTGATGGAAGGGAACAGTCATAAGTAAAACCTTGGCGGAGGGGTTTAAAGGAAGTTTTAACGTAAAGCTGTTTGATATCTAGAGATGAAAGCTGTCATTTACGAGTATTAGGGTGCAATCCCATGCATGTTTAGTGAGAAAAAAGTTCTGCAACTCCCAGCATTCCCAAGCAGCCATGCTGAGAGTTGTAGGATTTTTTTTTCCTGTCTAAACAATAGGGTTGTGCTCTTATAATTAGAAGTTAGATTAGCAAACTTCCACAGGTTGGCCTTCCAGCAGATACGAGTTAATAAAAAAAGGCAAAATGAAACTTCCAGAACTGGATCCAGGAGGGAGGTTCCCATAAAATGGTGCCAAATTCCCTGCACAGGTGAACCAGCAAGGATCCATTAACTTCACAGGAGCCGTGCCAATAAAACCCCAATGGAGAATGTGGCTCCCGCAGAACCTGTTGTGCACTTGTTCTTCTGTTTCAGATCAAAAGGAAAAGATGCTGCCTTTGCTACAAAGGCAAATGTCTTCCCTCTGAACCTCTCAAGAAAATCTCTTGTTGTGGAATTAAAGCTAAGACAGTGCTGATAATGGAACAGGTCCTTGGTTTGTAGCTTAGGCCTTGTCTTGACTCTTGCTGAGAAGTTGCAGGAGAGGGTGGGGTCAAGGAAGCTATTTGCTTCAGCTAATGTGTGTGTATCTTTTTTCTTTTTTAAAAATCCATTTCTCTTGGACAGAATCCCATTGAAGAAATTCCCCTCCATGCGCAGCATCTACAATGAATATGGGACCGATATCCAAGACCTGAATGAGTTGGGGGAAATGTTGAAGTACAAATTTGGGGGCCCAGGTGCAGCTACACCTACCCCAGAGTCGTTGAAGAACTACATGGATGTAAGTATTGGAGCTCCTCTAATGACTTGTTTGAATATGTTTTTGTTCTTTCGCAGTGAGAGAGATCTATGTGGGACTGTTTAGCTTAGAGAACAGGTGAGTGAGGGGAGTTATGATAGAGGTGTTACAAAATTAAGGAGAGACATGATAGAGGTGTTGCAAAATTATGCATGGTGTGAAGAAAGTGGGAGACATTTCTCTGTCTTTCTCGTAATACTAGAACATGGGGTCGTTCCATGAAGCTGACTGGTAGGAGATTCAGGACAGATAAAAGGAAGGACTTCTTCATGCAGCCCACAGTTAAACTGTGGAATTCACTTCCACAAGATGTAGTGATGGCCACCAAACTGGATGGCTTTAAAAGGGGATTGGACAAGTTCATGGAGAATAAAGCTATCAGTGGCTACTAGTCCTGATGGCTATACGCTACCATCAGTATCCGAGGCAGTATGTCTATGTACACTAGTTGCTGGGGAACATGGGTGGGAGGATACTGTTGTGCCCATGTCCTGCTTGTGGGTTTCCCGAGGGCAGCTGGTTGGCCACCATGTGAACAGAATGCTGGCCTAGATGGACCCTTGGTCTGATCCAGCAGGGCTCTTCTTATGTTCTTATGTGATACTGTGATAAACTGGAGAACTGCTGTTGTCCTTGCCATTGCATAGCTACACAGAAAGATTAAAATTATCTGCAGCTCTCTTTGAAACCAGCCTGCACTTCGTGTTTTGCTGCATTTGCACGTGCTCTGCTTCATTCCTTCGGGAATGCTTGGCATGTAGGCAATTAATGCTGTTGTCCCACAGCAATAATCTCTGTGTGAAATCCCCTCCCAGTGAAGCACTATGTGCTTTAGAGCGTGGCCTCCCTTCTGAAGGATCCACATACTCATTGGAGATGAGACAGACTCATGATGCTTTGCTTCACGCAAAGGCAGCTGTTGAAACAAATGGGAAAGTGTAGGAGGGGTATGAAGAAATCCATGAAGCTTGGTGTGGATAATGGCTCCTGTGTTCCTGAGGGTTTGACATTCTGAGATCAGTACCATTTTGCTCCAAAAGATACTTACACTGGAAAAGGAGCCACTGCAGTGAACAAGCGTAGATTTAACAGTGAGATAACTATGGTCTACTGCAGGGGTTTCGCAGAAAGTAAATCTCCAGATGTTTTGGATTTCAACTCCCAGAAGCCCCTGCCAGCATGGCCAATGGTCAGGAATGTTGGCAGTTGAAGTCCAAAACATCTGGAGATCTACCTTCTCTTCCCACCCACCCCGGTCTACAGGACCAATTGTAAGGCTAGACGCTCCTGACCTGGAGTTCTTTTTGTGGCAATCCAACTGGTTTTGCTTTAATTTCTGTTGGAAAACCCTTGCCTCCTTCTCCCCGTGTTACTTCCTGCACAACTAAAATGATTTGGACCTGATCAGGAAAGAATGGGGTTAGAATCTGCTGAAACAATCCAGTTAGCAAAGATTCACAGTAGCTGGTGGTCCAGTTTTCTTCCCCAACAGAGTCTTGACACAGACTGCTCATTAGTGCTAGATATCATACTTGTTGGCGAGCTCTGCTTGCCATTAGAGACTGCAGAGAAAGTGGCATCATCAACCTCTGAAAAGTGGCCACTGTGTCTTAAAATGGAAATTGATGCAGCCATGGCAAACTGTGCGTGTGCGTGTGCGTGCGCTCTCGCTCTCTCTCTCTCCTCTGAGTATTCTTTGCAAATGGTCTCCTCTTTCTTGCTGACTTAGCAAGGTTACAATGCAATATTGACTAGCAAGGAAATAGTTAAACAGGTCATACCTTTTATTAGGACCAGCCAGAGCTCAAATGCAATATGCATGCTTTTGAGTCATACAACTCTTCTCAAACTGGCTGTTTCAAGAGGAGAAAAAAATATGTGTTTTGAGTGTGGATAAGACCAGCTTCCCTTTATCCACAAACTTCCGTAATTGAGTTAAGGCTAGGCCATGTGCAACTTGGTGCCACAGCACTAGGGCCTTCTGGGACAAGGCACTAATAGGACAAGGCTCCTTTTCTAAGTATTAAAATACAGTCCTAAACCAAGTCAATCCAGGCTAGTGTTCATCAGAGTTTGCTGGTAAACGTTGAGTAGTGCCTAGAACTCTACGGGCGGTGAACTGTTGAACATCTAAGTCAGTCTGGCCCAAGCTGGGGCCCTCCAAATGTTGTTTGGAGTACAGCTGCCATCATCCCTGACCATTGGCCATGCTGGCTGGGGCTAATGTGAGTTTTCCAAAACATCTGGAGGGCACCAGGTTGGGGATGGCTGATCTAAGTAAATATGAGGATAAACATAGAACTGTCCTGTGGGCAACTTGTAGGTGAAAACATCTGGAGGGCCACAGCTCCCAGCATACCTCGCCATTGGCTGTGCTGTCTAGGGCTGATGGGAGTTGTAGGCCAAAACATCTGGAGGGCCACAAGTTGCCCAACCCTGCTCTCCTAGATAAAATTATAGAGTTGGAAAGGGAGCAACTTGTAGGCCTGCACCCTGTAGGCAATCCAGAGCTGGAGCACCCCCCAAAATCCCTCTGCTTGAACAACTCCAATGTGGGAGAACCTCTCCCCCCCCCCCCCCCCCGGTATTTGGTTCCATGGTCAAACAGCTCTTATGTGGCTTTGTATTCTGGAGCCATCCCTGCAAGCCTCTTCTGAACATGAGGTTTCTAACTTTAGAACACTAGTAAAAAAATAATAATCAGATGTGTACCATGGCTATGGCATTCTATGAAACCTGAGAGAGACTTCTGGGTATTTAAAACCATCTCCATCTAATGAAAAGTAAGAGTCAGCAAAGAAAGGAATTGAGAACATAAGGGCTGGCTTAATGAATGGTTTTTGTAATCTTCCAGGATGCAGGTGTATGTGCTGCAAATAAAAGCGGACAATATAGGCCAGGGTGGAGAACCTCTTTCAGCCCAAGGGCCAAATTCAATTTCAGAGAAGCTATGAAGGGCTGCATTCCTGTGGTGGGTGGGGCCAAAGGCAAAGGGGGCGGGGCCAAAATACCAGCATATTTTAGCTTAAAGCTCTTACTGCCAGTAACTAAGCCTTAGGAGAGGCATTTCCACCTTTTAGAAGGGGGGGGGGGACACGACGACCATGCAAAAGCTGGAAAACCACCAGAAGATCCATGGTCAGGGGAAAGGGGGTGGGACCAGGAAAAGGGAGAGTGGCCATCTGGGGGACCCCAGGCTGGATTGGGCCCGCGGGCCTGAGGTTCCCCACCCCTGATGTAGACTGACATTTGATTCCTTGACTACCAAATGATTGCATCCTCTGCTATGAATCCTAGAAAAGTAGAGTTGGAAGGGGCCTACAAGGCCATCGAGTCCAACCCCCTGCTCAATGCAGGAATCCCAAGTCAAAGCATCCCTGACAGATGGCCGTCCAGCTGCGCCTTGAATGCCTCCAGAGTGGGAGAGCCCACCACCTCCCTAGGTAATTGGTTCCATTGTCCTATGTCTATGAGACATAGGACAACCGTAAAACTCTTTTTCCTCAAATGGTTAAGGATCCCCTCTCTGTAGGGCTGAAAAGAGAGCTTACACGCTTCTAAGAGTTTTGTGTGGTTAATATAGTTTTACTCTTGGTAAAGGCTAGCAACTCCAGGCATGCTTGCCATCTCATTACAATGCGATCTGTGTGTTTGGTGCCTACACAAATCTGAATCCAGAGCCCTGCAATTTCCAGGCTGCAATGCAAAGCATGCTTTCTTGGAAGCGAGTTCCAGCGGAGTCAGCAGGTTTACTTAGAGGAAACATGGTTAGGATCAGGGTTTCACTGCTCTTGTAGTTCTTCGGTGATTTTAAGGCTGCAATCCTATACAGTATGTACTTACCTGGGAGTACATCTCATTGAACTCAGTTCTTCTGAGTAGACATGTATAGTTTTGCACTGTCAGTCTTTTCTCTACAGAGAAAATGTGCCACCGTGTTTTCTAATTGCCCAGAGACTACCAGGGGTTTGGGATTTTTTAAATGCCTTTGTACAACTTCCTCTCCTTATTGACTCTTAATGTCTCTCTCCCCTGTTGTTCCACCTTGGGCTTCCCTTCACCCCAGTTTTTCTGCCAACCCCCCCCCCCCCCGTTCCAGATTTTGCCAAACCCAAATCGTACATTCCGAAGACCCCGTTTAATGCTACCTTGGTAGCACGGGAACTACTGCGATGCCAGTCCTCCCTGTCTTGCTCAGATAATGTTGGGATATCTGTGTTGTATAAGAGAAGCCTATAGTGTCAGCCCTCCTAGGAGTTGTGGCAATGCTGAGATGGAAAAGAGCTGTGTCATGGGCTCCTTCCATGTGATCTCGTGAGTTCTGATGCTGCAGGTTTGGGAAGGACATGTGCTGCATCAGCTCCCATGTCACGGTGTCAGAAAGGGCCCTAAAAATGAATTGCTGAATGGATACATTTTTGCTTGGTCTGCAGAATTCTGGATGTGAAATCTGGAGTTCCTCAGTGCTGATGTGTGCGTTCTTAAGCATGTGTGCAGATGTAACTGTTCAGTACCATTTGTTCAAATGAGGAGTGTTGATAGGAAGTGTCAGATTTCCATCTTCAACAGATGATAGGAAATAGTTCGAGATTCTGTTCTGTAATCTCGGCAAAGAATTGGCAGTGTGATCTTTAACTACGTATGTGTTGTTGCATATGTGTGTTCCGCTAACAGGTCAAAGAGCCCCAAAGATTCCCCCCCTCCAACTGTAAAACGGAACACGTTTTGATGCAACCAATGTTCCTTAAATCTTTTAAAACTTGGACAGGTGTCAGCCCTCGCCCTCCACTCCACCTACTTGTTTGGTGGGTGAGCAGAAGAGACCCTTTCTGTGAAGCTCAGCATTGCACATGAGGCTGTGCCCCATAGCTTGAGAATGTAAAGGACATTATTTTTTATTTATTTATTATATTTATACCCCGCCTTTTTTCCTGCAAGGAACCCAAGGCAGCTTACATAATCCTCCTCCTCCTCTCCATTTTATCCTCATAACAACCCTGTGAGGTAGGTTAGGCTGAGAGTCAGTGACTGGCCCAAAGTCACCCAGTGAGTTTCATGGCAGAGCGGGGACTAGAACCTGGATCTCCCGAGTCCCAGTCCAACACTCTAGCCACTACGCCACACATTAGGCAGCAAGCACTGGAGAGGAAGACAGTGGAGGGAGCAAATGCACTTTCCCTCCTCTCGGCACACAAAATTGTTGAGTCATTCCTGGTTCTAGGAGATTGTGTCTGCCACAGAGTTCAGTTAAAGTTGCTAGAGGCTAATGGGAAAATTCTCCATTGTGTCCAAGCTATTAATTGGGACTCTGAAAATCAGGGTGAGGTGCTGAGAGAGAAACCCAGCTGAATTCTGCACCCCTTCTTCCTATGAGAGACTGTGTCTTCACCTTGGGAAAGATTGCACTATCTACTTGTCTAATATGACTGGGTTCGGACAGCATGATAAGCTATACTCAAGAGTTGAGCCGTCGGTTGTCGTTGAACTGTGGGTTGTCATTGAAATGTGGTTATCGTGTTGTTTGAACCCAGCTGATCTCTGATAACCTGGCTGAAGTCATCTTGTACATGCAGATGGTGATGCTCAAACTTCTCATTCTCCTTTCTCTGCCCAGGTCTTTCCCTGTTCACATGTACATATTTGTGAATTTTTAAGTTGCTATGTAATTTTCCCCCATCTCTGCATCAGGTGTGTCACTTCTGCCTATTCCTTTCTGTGACCATTATATTGGCACCAGCCTGGCAATGTCACTTATTTGACCCAGACCAAGGGTAGGCAACCTGGTTCCTTCCAGATCCTTTGGACTACAACTTTCATTAGCCTGAGCCAGCATGACCAATGGTCAGGGATTATGGGAGTTGTAGTCAAAACATCTGGCGGGCACTAGGTTGCCTGCCCGTGACCCAGACTTCGAAGCCTGTAGTGGGGCATGTGTTTCCTGTGCTTAGGTAGGTTTTCCCCCCACCTTCAAAAGTACTGAACGCCTGCTGTAGGAGTTGTGCGGGCTCACGTTGGGCATCCCAAATGGATATGCTTTTTTTTAAGGGCAGAGGTGTTGAACCTCTTTCATCCCAAGGGCTGAATTCCATTACAGTCATGCCTTGGATTGAGAGCATAATTCGTTCCGGAAACGTGCTTGTAATCCAAAACACTCTTATATCAAAACGAAATCCCCCCCAAAAAAAATTTGTACAGAGATTTTTAATTTTAGCCGTACTACAGTACTTGTATTGCAAGATGACGCTTGTATATCGAGTAAAAAAAATTAAATATTTAAAAATTTGCTTGTCTTGCAAAACGCTCTCAAACCAAGTTACTTGTAATCCAAGGTATTACTGTACAGAGAAGCTCTTGGGAGCTGCATTCTAGTGGTGGGTGGGACAAAAAACAAAAAGGGTGGTACCAAAAACATCACCATATTTTAGTTTAAAGCTCTTACTGCCAGTAACTAAGGAGAGGCGTTTCAATCTTTTAGAATGGGGGTGGGGGGGGGAACTGCACAGAAGCTGGGAAACCACACAATTACTACCAAATGGAAAGGTCCGCCATCCAGCAGTGCCTATGACAGAAGAATGGTTGGTCAAGATGCTGGAGCTGGCAGAGGTGGCCAAACTCACATCATTAATCAGAGAAACGATAACATCCACGTTTATTGTTGAGTGGAAACCTCTAATTGACTTTTTGCAGAGACGGGGGAAATAATGATTTGTTTGTGGGTTTATGGAATAATAAGTGAATTTGAGACAATGGGAAGAAAGAGATTTCTCATTTTGATTATTGAGTAAGAAAAAATATTGTTACCCATATTTGCTGTAGAAGAAAATTGGAGGTCTCTTTTGTTTTGTTAATTGTTATATGTTTGATATTATGTGTTTGTTTCACATAGAAATAAAAAATCAAAAAATCCATAAGCTTAAAAAAAGAAGCTGGGAAACCACACGATTGGTGGTCTGGGAGAGGGAGTGGGTCCAGGGGAAAGGGGAAAGGCCTTCTGGGGAACCCAGGCGGCCTGAATTTGGCCCCCAGGCCTGAATTTGGCCCCCAGGCCTGAATTTGGCCCCCAGGCCTGAGGCTGCGTATCTGTGGTTTAGGGAGAATTGCAATGAATGGAGGACCGGCCAGTGCAGCTGCTGGAGCTTCAGATCCCCAGCTGTAGCCTGGTCCTGCTCTGCTCTAAATCGTGCATATCTCGGTCTCTTGGGAAAGCAAGTATCTCGGCTTCTCTTTTCCCCTGCCCCAGGCTCTTGTCAGCCGTCCAATTTTCTTCTCCTGTGATTT
This sequence comes from Shinisaurus crocodilurus, assembly GCA_021292165.1. Classification (NCBI taxonomy): domain Eukaryota; kingdom Metazoa; phylum Chordata; class Lepidosauria; order Squamata; family Shinisauridae; genus Shinisaurus; species Shinisaurus crocodilurus. Next base: position 204,499,981 of record CM037876.1, on the reverse strand, counting down.
GTAATCTCTTTGTTTGCCAATCCCAAGTGAGTTGTACAAGGTGGGAATGGAAGTGTGTAATCAAGCTCTACCTGTGATGTTGAAATCTACAAGGTGAAAGTTGCTCAATGCTTTGCTGCCCCATAATTCTTTCCTTCTTCTTTTGAAGAAAGCTTTACTTGTCTCATGGCACGGTGGGCTTTTCGTTTGGTAATGAAATCTCCCAAGTTTTAGAGTTAGTACAAAATGTTTCTATCAACTGTAAGTGTTTGCTGTGGAACTTCTCCTTAACAGATTAGCTTTACAGGGTCAGACGGTCTTTTTGACTTGGGTAGCATTCAAATATGCAAGCCTGTACCTGTGTTCTGAAGTATTGCAGTTCTTGGAGGGCTGTGCTTTGTGCTCTTCTGCATGTATAGGTCAGTTCATAGGCCTCTGAGAGAACAGAGCTGGCAGTTGTGAAGTGAGGCTAAAGCCATCAATGGCTACTAGTCATGATGGCTATATACTGCCTCCAGTATTGGGGGCTGTGGAGAAAGCCCAACACAGGTCCACACACACACACACACACACACACACACACACACACACGGTTTTCGCCCAAGGGAGGGGGCAAGGAAGGGGGGATGAAGTCATCGGAGAAGTAGCAGACAGACCATCATCCCCAACAAAAGAGAGTCTCGGTGGAGATCCACAAACCCAAGGAAGGACCATCAAGGATCATCAAGCTATCAGGGCAGTCTCAAAGAGCTGCAAAGTACTAATACGTCACCTTCTTCCCGGGCAGGAATAAGCCCACCTGAAACGAAGGGGCAGGCATAAGCCCCCACCTGACCTAAAGGGCGGGGAGAGCGGGAACTCAGGGGTAGAAAACCCCTCTCCCTTCCGGTTTAGGGCTGTTGGGAACCAAGGGTACTTCGGGGCCAGAGTCATCTCCAAACAGCAGCCCGAGTACGTCCTTCTCATCCACGCATCGGCCGACCCGGAGCCAGGCTGAAATCGACTAGGCGCAGAGTCTTTGGTCTGAGGTAATTGACTAGATTCACTCCGCTAGCCTAAGCCTGTTCATTGAGAAACCCAGGGGTCAGCTAAGGTTGTGTTGCTGTTGTAGTATTCCTGGAAAGCTGTTAGTTCCGCTCTGTGTTTTGTGTAAACAAATAAAAGCCTTATTTGGACATTCAAAGTGCTGCGGTTTCCTCTTGTGCGCGAAAGCCTCGTAGGTGATTACCAGCGCTCGTAGGGGCTGTAATTCGGAGCCGGTTAACCCGTTAAGCGCCGAACTCACGCAAAGGATCCTGCTGGTGATCCTTCACAGGGGCAATATGTCTCTGTATGCCAGTTGCTGGGAATTTGACTGGGAGGATGCTATTGTGTTCATGCCCTGCTTGTGGGCTTCCCATAGGCATCTGGTTGGCCACTGTGGGAACAGAATGCTGGACGTAGATAAGTTTGGTCTGATCCAACATGGCTGCTCTTATGTTCTTAGGAGCTGGGATGAATGCTACAGCAGGGATGTAATAGAGCCTAGTGGAGTTCTAAAACCTCTTCCAAACTGATGAGGAAGGAAATACTGCTGAGCCATACAACTGAATTGCCATTGTAGTCTTACTAAAGGGCTTCTCTTCTCTCCCCACCCCTACCCCCAGCTCTAACTTGTATTGGGGCTACTATTAAATGTGGTTAGAGCAGGATGAGTAGTCTCTGCTGCTTCAAGGCCACAGTAAAACCTGCCATAACCCAGGGTGCTGAAATAAATTACTTCGCTGAATATACTCTTTTTTTCCCTTCTCCCTCTCCCATCAATCCTATAATTAAGTTTGCCGAAAGCTTGCATTGACATGATCATAAATGCAGTCCTAAATGCAGGTTGTAGTCATAAATGCATGACTACATTTACTCCAGTGCATGAGACTGGAATGGGCTGCTCAGGTGTGTGGATCTCCAGGGTGGGTTGATTTAAATCAAGATGATTTGAATCTTGATTTAAATCACCATGAGAAAACCCTGAACGGAATCATTGATTTAAATAATATTTGCCACTGAAACTTCTTCACTTTTTTTTTTTAAATAGTGGTGCAAATATGATCACTAAAACATGTTAATGTATTACTCAATACAGCTTTTTACAATATCAAGGAGTGTATATTCCCAGATAAAGTCTTATGTCCAGAAGCCATGACAGTTTTCCTATGGCAAACGTATGGGGGAATATAGGAACTAGAAGCTATGTCTGTACAATCATGTCTTCCCTGTTTTGTTTTCATTCCATGCCATTGTTCCATTCTACTCTGCCTCTAACCAACTCTTCCTATGTTGTCTGTCTGTCCTAACTAACTCCTCTGCCTTGCTTGGCACAGCTCCACCACCATATAAGCTCCAGCCCACAGCTCTTCTAACCATCCTGTGTCTTTGTATAATGACTTTAGTCAGGGAAACCTAGGAAGCCACCTTATACTGAGTCAGACCAGTATTGAGCTAGCAGTAGTCTCCAAGGTTTCAGGTAGGATTCTTTCCAAGCCTTACTTGAAGATGCTGGGGATTGAACCTGGGACCTTCTGCATGTAAAGGATATGCTCTGCCACTAAGCTATGGCAAAGCCCAGAACTTTCAAGAAGAAAGAGCTGGCAGTTAGGCTAGACAGAGCTATTTTTATGAGATGGAAAAACTGAAATGAATGCCCATGGTTGATTGGTAGGTAACTCAATGGCCTGGTTCACACATAACAACAACCTAGAGTATGGGTTGACATTGAATCATGGATTGTTGTTGAATCGTGTGTTGGTGTTGTGTGAGAGAACCCTGCACTATGGTTAACTATGGGTTACCAGAAACAACCCAGGAAAAGAACCCATGGTTTGTTATTCGGTTGTGAACTCTGAGGAGTTCGTGGTTAACAACCCATAGTTAAACCACAGTGCAGGGTTCAAATGTAATGGCATCCCACGATTCAGTGTCAGCCTATACTCAACCTGTACTCTGGGTTGCCATTACGTGCAAACCAGGCCAATGTGTGCGAGTATGATGGAACTACCGTATTTTTCCGTGTATAAGACGCCCCCATGTATAAGACGCCCCCCCACTGGGCAGTTTCGCAACCGTGGTTCTCGCCTTGGCTTACTTCCGTGTATAAGACGACCCTCAATTTTTAGTCTAACAATTTTAGGAAAAAGTATAGTCTTATACATGGAAAAATACTGTATTTGTTTATTTTAATGAGACTGTTAATATAGGTTTAGCATGTTTGTGCTGAGATTTAGTAACAATGTTATTTTTAAAATAGTTTTATTGATGACTTTATTTTAAAAAATCAAAAATCTGATTTAAATTTTTAAAAACCAGTTTGATTTTAAAAAGAAAAGAAAAAAGCACTGATGTTTACCCACCCTGATCTGCAAAAGACCCTCAAACATTTGCATCTTTTCCCAATGCCTGCCATGTGGAGCCTGTCAAAATCCATGTGCCATTGCCAGTAGTAATGAATCTCTATGCACCTCCATGCCCCCGTCTGTAGCTTCTTCGTGTCTCCAGTTCACTGGAGCAGTTGAAGATATTGGAGGAAGGACCAAAGAGGGGAGCAGGAGCATGAACCTGATCCTCTTCTTCCCTTGGAGAAAGATGAACAGTGGCTATTCTACTTGCTTCTCTATATAGTGCTTCCCACTTTTATCCAAGAACGTGCATAAAATATTATATTATAAAATAATACTGCTCCTGTGTATTTTTAAAGTTTCTGTAAGAATCCTGAAATTGTAGAAACCTTCAAAGTCTAGGAACTTCCTAGATGCTCAGTTGGTGTGTGTTTGATACTGGGGGTTTGGTTTGGTTTGTGCTGCATGATAAATGTGTATTTGTTGCAAGAAATCAAGACAATTTCCCTCAAGGGAGTGCTTCTGTTTATTTATTTATTTTATTTTATTTATGAATCACCCATCTGGCCAGACATCTGGCCACTCTGAGCGATGTACAGTCCAATAAAACACAAGGGGGGGAACCACACACACACACACACACACACAGTATAAAACGCAATTAAAAACGGTACAAAACTTTAAAATCCTAACCCACCCCATATTCCCGCCTGAAAAGCCACGTTTTTAATGCCTGGCGAAAGCTAATCAAGGAAGGGGCATGGCGGAGGTCACTGGGGAGAGAGTTCCATAAATTGGGGTCTGCCACAGAAAAGGCCCTCCTCCTAGTCCCCACCAGCCTGGTTTCTCTGGCTGATGGGACAGGGAGAAGGCCATCCGTGGCAGATCTTGTTGAGCGGCCTACTTGATGTTGCTGGAGGCTCTCCTTGAGATAAACTGGACCGGAGCTGTACAGGATTTTAAAGGTCAATGCCAACACCCTGAATTCGGCCCAGCAAACACCTGGTAGCCAGTGCAACTCTTTGAGCTATGCTGGCTGGGGCATGCTGGGAGTTGTAGGCCAAAAACATCTGGGGACCCAAGGTTGGAGAACATTGGCTTAGCATGTCGCCTGAGCCCGGTTAACCCATAGTTTGTTGTTGGGTTAACTGATGGGTTGTTTAGCCCCAGTGCTCCAGGTTTGGATAACACGCTAAACATCCTGTGGAGGAGCTGATCGTGGGCTGCTGAGTAAAAGCAGAAGTGGTGGGCCCGCTGCAGGCTGCGTGTTCGCTTTCTCCCACTCCTCCCCAGCAGCCCATGGGTTTAACGTGTTGTGTGAACCAGCCCTATGTCCTTTTCTCTAAAACAAGGAGAAGACTTCAGAGAGGGGATTTGCTGAGTCACTTGGCCAATTAATTGCAGACTTGAACAAGGTATGGATTTCATAAATTCATGAGAGATATTTTTTTTATAAGTGGGTGAGATGGCTTTGAGCGTGTCCTATGACAGTATTTCATTTTGGCGATCTATGAAAGTTGCAGAACCACTTGTCCAACTGCTAAACAGAAAATGCTGACCAGGAAAAGTTCTGACATTGTTCAAGAAGTCCTGTTCTCCTCTGTCATACAAATCATCATTCCCCCTCTTTCTGATGTTCAGACATGCGTATGGATGCTTATGTAGCCAAAAAAAACCCACACCATCCACATACAAGAGGGGGAGGAATCAGTTGGTTTGAGGGGAACACCGAGATTTGCTGAACTACCAAAAAAATCTTTAGAGAAAAACAACAACCCTAAGTGGGGAAATCCTGCAAAACAGCCCTCTGAGGACTGAGTTTGCTCGGTGGCCACTGAATGTTCACTGTTGTGGGTGAGGAATCGAAAACCAGGCAGGGGGAATGGCACGGAGTGGCTGCAACGGTGTCCAGAAGCATTCCACACTGCAGCATTCTGTGGCGGATCCCTCTTGTTGCATATCCCTAGTTCCCTTTTGCAGCTGCATTCTCAAGGAAAGCAACAATGCAAGTAGGCCATGGCTATGACCACATTTCTGCAGGTATGTACATTTGACCGTTCATTTCCTAGCGTCCATGCTTCTTTGCAGTTGTAGATACCATGTCCCCCTCTCCACCTGTTATGTTAAAATCCCCAATTCCTTAATGTCACAACCCCACAGAACACAATGAAGCTTCACTTTGATAGAACACAGTTTCTCCAAAGTTTTAATATTGGGTGCTGTAGGACTTTGTCTGGATTGAGCTGGACACGCAGACACTTCACTCCTGCTCTCAAAATATTGTATTTCCTTGGCCAGCTTCCAGAATACGAGGCAGGCATCCAGCTGTGGATAGCCCAGTGAATATTGCCTGATGGCATCCTGCTCTCCCAGAGTTCTGGGCTGGAACGGTGCTTTCCAGTCAATGGTAGTGGTTCTGGGATTCCTCTTGCACTACCCGCTACACCTATTGACTGTAGTATAACAAATCCCAATGTGTCTAGTGCTATCCACACTGGTGCAGAGAGAGAGAAGATCAGTGCTGCATGGAGCCAGCTCAATCTGACAGGCATGAAATGGTGAATGTATCTGACATGGTGGCGTAACTCTTCAAGACACAGTTCAGGTCCTGTTGGAGCAGATAGTTTGGGTATTGTTCTAGATCAGGGGTGCCCATGCAGCCCCAACAGGTACCATGGTGCCCACAGGGACCTCCAACAGTGCCTATGAAGCTCTCCACTCTCTGCCCCCATAAAAAAATGTATTAAATAAAAACTGGAAAATGTTGGGGCAGTTGTCCTTCTCCCCCTTTCTAGCCTCTAGCCTTGCTCTTTCTCTCCCCTCTACCCATGTGCCTGGCTGTTTCCCATTCCCTCCTAGCCTCACTATTTCTCCCCTCCCCCCGACCACCTCTTCAGCTCACGTTTGACTAGCTGGGCCCCCATGGTAGCCACTATGTGACTAGCCACATCTTCCAAGGGATCCATTTTGTGGTGGTGCCTACAGCAGTTTCTCAAATTCCCAAATTTGCCCACGGGTCCATAACAGTTGGAGACCACTGTTCTAGAAACATAACTCAGGAAGCTCTGTCATTATGAGTTTTAAACGAATGCTGCAAGCAAGGGGATTGTTTACAGAAGTAAATATTGAGCTTTGTATGAGAGGCAGTCCTGGCTTTTCCTTCTGGGAATGTAATAATGTTGTAATTTCAAAATTATAGCCCAACTCTATAATGGATTTCATTTAGCCCCTGGGACAGGGCATGCCTGTAGCTATTCTGATGCATCGTTACAAGATGACACTCCTTTGGCAAAGCTGACTCCCACACCCGCACACATATCACAGCTGTGATGCCAGTGGGTATGTAAAGGATGGAGTACTGTTTGGCTTCAACTAGTCACTATTATTATTATTTCATTTATTTCATTTCTATACCGCCCAGTAGTCAAAGCTCTCTGCGTGGTTCACAACAGTCTGTAAAAGCATGAACATTATTATCACTACTATTATCAACAACATTGTTATTGAAAAGATCAACAACATGAATACAGCTGCTGCTAACTTCTGCCTGTCAGTCTAGTCACTCTTCCTCCAAGTTAACATTTTGTCACGTTAAGTTCTCATTTCTGTAAAACTTACCTTTTCAAAAATGGCCAAAGAGGAAGTGCTAATCTTGGTTATTGCAAGTCCAGAGTCTGTGAGGTTTGTAAAAAAAAAAAAACAGCAGCAGTTGCTAAATAACAAACTTTGGCAATCCTGAAGCAAACTGGGACTCTCTCTCCCTGCCGCACCCAGCCCACCTCCACAGTCATTCACATAGGCAAAAAATGCATTACTGATGCATATATAACCAGCCACGTCTAGTCTAACTTTTGGTGGATCCCCTGTTGTGCTAGAACCGGGGTGGGCAGTGTGGCACCTGCAGGCACCAGTGCACCCCTTTCCTGGTGCCAGCCAAGGTGCCCTGCCCCTTCCATTTGAGTGAAAGACTATGGGTGGCAATCCAGAGTGAGGGGGGGGGGAGAGGGAGAGAGAGAGAGAGAGAGAGAGAGAGAGAGAGAGAGAGATGGGGTGAATGAGTTGGCTGGCAGAGCTAGGGAGGGGGGGAACCTTCTGTGAAATAGGTTTCTCTTGGTGTTGAACACTGTGGGTTCAAGGTGTTCTTTAGTGTGCTGGGGCTCAAACCCCACCTCTGCCTTCTACTCAGTCTCTTGGGCAGATTACTTGTCCTTTGTGACTAGCCATACCTCCCATGGCAGCCATTTTGTGGTGGTGCTAAGGACATTTTCTCAAATCGCCAAATTTGTCCACGGGCTCAAAAACGTTGCCCACCCCTGTGCTGGAACACGTTGAAATTGTGTGGCCAGAAATTGATATCCCTTTCCTTGCTACCAAGATCAGATGTCGGGTACCGAACCTGGGACTTTCTGCATGCAAAGCGTGTGCTCTACCACTGAGCTATGGCCCTTCTCTTTATAACTGGGGTGAGGAACCAGCTGCTCTCCAGATGTTGTTGGATTGCAATGCCTGTCTGCCCCAGCCAGCATAACCAATGGGAGGAATGATGGGAGTTGCATTTCAACAACTTCTGGAGGGCCACGTGTTTCCCCATCCCTGCTTTTTCAAATTTGACTCCTCTCCCCCTCTGTGCAAGGCCTCATCTGGGAACTGAACCCAGGTCCTCTTGTACCCAGAGAGAGAATTGTGCCTGGGATAGGCAACCTTTTTGGGCCCGTGAGCACATTTGATAATTTGAGGACTATCCTGAGCACCACCACAAAATGGGTATGCTGCAGATGAAAGCATCGACCTGCAGCCACTTGCCATCTTAAATTTCCTAAGAATGTCTCTGAGCCCCACGTGTGGCCCAGGAGCATTCATGGGAAAAGAAGATGAGAGCAGCTGGGGGCTCCCACTTTGCTTTGGAACCGTGCCAGCTGCCAGTACCAAACATTATTTAAAAGCTAAAATAAAAAGTGGGAGGTGGAGAGGACACCTTGGCAAAGGACCAAGAAAGGTGTCTGAGGTACACTGGTGTCTCTGGGTGCCATATTGCGTACTCCTGGTCTAGACTGTACGCAGTGCGGTTCTATGGTGGGAAAGCTGGCAGGTCCATGGATGGTGGTGATGTTCTTTCTGTAACATTGACGTTTCTGCCACCTTCCAAACTGGTCAACATTAAACTTGAAAAACAGGCTCTATTTCACCACCACCACCTCGGAGCTTCCTTGGAGCTGAGGCAGATGAGTTTCTTCCAGGTCACCACCACCTCAGAGCTTCCTTGGAGCTGAGGCAGATGCGTTTCTTCCTGGTCCTTGTAAGACCTGAGAGAAACTTGCTATTAGCCTAAAGCCTTAGCCCTCTAGCCCAGTTGCTGCCACTCCTCTAAACACCCCCTGCCTTGCCATTTGCAGGAACTGGACACTTCTGAGTCAGCTTTCCAATTAATATCACTTAAAAACAGCAACACCTTAATCTGATTCTATCTCTTTAGGTTTTGTAACAACTTCATATACCCTTCTTGGCTTTATTCCATTCTTTTTTTGTAATAGATGGTGATGTGGCTCTTACACAATGGCATGCCTTTATTAGGAAGGGAGAAGGCAGGTGGAATTCTTAAAAATATGGAGGGCACCATTTGGGGAAGGTTGCATTAAGTGACTGCTCAGCAGGTATGCTAATGCTACAACTGATTATATACAGTAGGCTCCATGTTTCTGTGTGTTTTCTAATAGTAGCAGCCTGCTTTTGCAATTGACAATTTGGCAAACAGTCTTATCAGACTGTAAATCAATGCAGAGCATTGTCTCCATCTTCTACGGTTTGCTTTAAAAATAGTAGTGGTGGGGGATTGGGTTTTGCAAACCTTCAGTCAATTATTGCTCACCATGGATTAAAGATTTCAACTGAGATGTTGCTGGGCATTGCAGCTACCTTCTAGCAGGCGCACTACTGCAAGGGGGTCTAAGCAGCCAGTAGCCCCAGATCAGCAATTCGTAGTGCATGCAACCACATACAAGTAAGGGAAATGCACGCCGTTCTCAAGCCAGGGAATTAAGTGCATGCCTTTTCTAGCTACAGAAACACTTGGCTAAGTTCACATACTTGTTCTCGAGTGAGGAAAATGCCTTGTGCCGTTGAGGGTTGCAATCCTTCCTTTTTCCTCCCATCAGGACTCCCATAACAGCAGTGTGACCAGCAAACAGAGAAAAGGACTGGCTTTCTCCAAAATGAAGGTGCAGCAGTTGTGGGGAGTGGAAAGCTGCACCCACTCAGTTTTTCAGGAACAATGCTCAAATAAGTTTCTTTTTAGCTTATTTTACAAGCCAGATAAATTCATTGTCAGTTTTGTACTATGCCATCTCTTCTGAAACTTTTTTCATTAAATGCAAATTCCAGCAGCCTACAGGCGATTGGTCTGCAAGATGAAGAGCTCTGTGCAAGTGGAAAGCGCTCCCCCCCCCTTTCAGGGGTCAGTACGTGTACTGGAAGGGAATGAAGTGGGTTAGCCTTCCTAATCTGGCACCTTCCAGATGCATTGGACTACAACTCCCATCACGCTGGCTGGGGGATGATGGGGCTTGTAATCCAACACATCCAGCAGGTGCCAGGTTAGGGAAGGCTGAAGTAGGGTATTGGTGCTTCCCTTACTCTTCAAGCATACCTTTGCGCTCACTGGTAGTTTATACTGGAATGTCATGTTTATTTCTTATGGTGCAGCTGAGTTGAATGGTGCCTGCATGTATTGCTTGAACATCTTTGAAAATAGAATAGCTTTTCCCTTTGTGTGTTTTTGTTTTATTATATGAAAGCTGAGAATTCAGTTTCACAGCTGTCTTAAGACAGCCGTCTGCCACCTCAATTTTTATTTTTTCAGACCATGGGCAGAAGCGGAAGGCAGTAATCTTTAAATTCTGGCCAAATACTTCATTCCTCATGATTATTTTCCATTCTCACACAATAACTGTTGCATAAAGCACTGACCCTTGTAAATATCAATCACTTAGCCAAGATAAAATATCAAGGCAGAAACCTTGGTTAATTGCAAGGTGTTTCACATTCTCTCATCTGCTGTGGCACTTCAGATGTAACAGCAAGTATCTTTGTCTTATGGTAGGTTGCTGTACTTGGTTAGAAAACACACCCTGCCCTAGTAGGATAATGGTTTTAATTTGAGATACCAAAGGAGGAGGAAGAAATGCCATTACCTTTAATCTTATAACTGGCTGTAGGCACATAACATATGCATGCATAGGCCTTGAAAACAGGTACCATTTCTGCATCTTGCATAATCGTGTTTACAGGAGCATGCATCTCTAGCACATGCTCACCATAGAGAAAGAAAACCCTTCCCCCTTGAATGGTAGGGCTGTTGGCCAAAGCACCCCAGTGGCTGTGCCATTCACTGTTGCTTTGGAGTACCTGCTTTGCCTGTCATCCACTGGTGTGCATACACTTGTAGCTAAGGAACTCTGGATAAGTGTGAAAAAATGCTTTCATCTCTGGTCTGTTGCAAACCTCCTCTTGTTGTTGAGCAAAATGGGAGTTATTGGCTGAGCCATGTGAGGTTCAACTCCCATCTCAAACAAAAGTAAAATTTTGGATGGTATGATCACTCTGAACAGAGATATTGGGATGAAATTTGGTACACCATTCTATGTTTGCTGGTTTGAACTCAATCCACACACACCTCCCTGCATGCTCGTTAAATGCACTGGCTGAACGTAGGCTTCTTTGGGTGACTTTTCAAAGATGCGTGTTCTTGAGGAATGAATTCTGAGCTCTTGGAAGGAGTGTACGATGTCACAAGGAAGGAAGAACTGGATTTAAGACGTGACTTTCAAGAGAAGCTGAGGAGACATGAGGGGTTTTTCACTCACTATTTGCCCTGTCTCTTGCCTGTGTGTGTGTGTGCATGCATGCATGTATGTATGCATATGTATGTGGCGATAAAGTCAGGATCAAGTTACTAACCATAGCTCAGTAGGGACCATAGCTAAGTGTGATAGAGCACATGCTTTGCATGCAGAAGGCCCCAGGTTCGATCCCTGGCGTCTCCAGGTAGGGCTAGGAAAGTATCCTGCCTGAAACCCTGGATAGCCACTGCTGCCAGTCGGTGTCAACAATACTGGGCTAGATGGACCAAGGGTCTGACTCAGTATAAGGCAGCTTCATATGTACCTATGTACTCCTAGGGGCTGAGCAGTAAATGAATAGGCATACCGGTATGTATACTGTACCTCATAGAATTCAATTGTGTCCTGCTATCAACATCTGAGTGCCTCCTCCATGGGAGGTTTGGAGGATGGCAGCAAAGGAGAAGGCCTTCTTGGTGTTGCCCCCCCCCCCCCATTATGGAACCCTCTCCCCAGTGAGGTCCGCCTGGAGCTGACATTGTCATTTTTCCACTGCCAGGTTAAGACTTTCCTCTACTCCCAGGAATTTGACAGTATTTGATGGGGGGTTTGAATGTTAGTTGTTTTATCGGGTCCTGGTATTTATTGTTAGTTGTTTGTATGTTAATTTATGATTTATTGTCTGTATGTTAATGTTCTTATATTTGTCTTATTTTGTATGTTAGGGTTTTAATATTTGTGAACAGCCCAGAGAGCTTTGGCTATTGGGTGGTATATGAATGAATGAATGTACTGCTGTTTTTGATTTTTATGCTGTACTCTATGGTGGTTCTCTCTAAATGAGACTCAAATCTAGAGTGGCCTGATCTTGAAACAGCCCACTCTCCTTTGCTTCTTTACATTTATACCCCACTTTTCTTCTAAGGAGCTCAAGGCAGCATACATGGTCCCCATTTTATCTTCACAAAAATCCTGTAAGGTTGTTCAAACTGAAAGAAAATGGCGCACAGTCACCCAGTGAGCTTCATGGCTAAGTGGGGATTTCAGCCTAGGTCTCCCCATTCCTAGTGTGGCCCTCTAAGCTACTACACCACACAGGGCCACCCTCCCCACCATGTCATTGGGATACTATAGGTATGTGTATAGTTTGCTTTGCTGCTTCTTTTGAAGTATCCATTTGTTTATCTCCACCCTATGAATGTGTAAAGGACCGCCGCTGGTCCTTTGCGTGAGTTCGGGAGTTAACGGGTTAACCAGAGCTGCGAAAACCCTACCGCTATGATTCTGACCTGAATGAAAGTGAAATTGACTAGAATACAGGACTTGTGGATAGTAAGTTTAATGAAGCGTATCAAAACAAACAGATAAAGACTCAATAGTAAATATAGCAGAGTCAATAAAACTAAATGAGGCGTGCAAACCTCAATACACATAACCTCAGCTAGCGGAGACAGAGAGCAATACACAGTGACCTGGAGTTACCTTGCTTCTTCGATAGCGAGTTCCTAGAAGCCTTGCCGCTTGCTAGCTATTACCGGGCGCGTTACCCGGGGTTGATTTGGGATATGGGAAGGTCCGTGCAGTCCTGCACCCAGTGATCCACAACCTGGCCGGGCTTGGTGCCCCTCTTTTACCTCCTCCCTTGCTCCCCCCTCCCTTCTTGCTTCCCCTCCCTTCTTGCTGTCAGGGAGAACCGGTTCTTCCTGCTGGTTCTTGGGTGCCCCCTGGGTGCTTGACAGTACTTGGCAGCTCTTTGAGACTGCCAGGCATCTTGGCGCCCCCTTGGTGCTTGAGGGTGCTTCACAGCTCATTGAGGCTGTCAGGGGAAGTTACTGGAAGGGTATGTAGATGAACCTATTGAGGTGAATGTAAATGAAGGCTGATGCAAATGATGGCTCCAAACTGGGCTGTTTCTGCCCTAGGCAGAAGCTTTGATGCTTGTTGCAGTGTGTGGGTGTGGGTGTACTTGGACTGGCTTTCTCTTCACAGAATGCTTCTGTGGTAAGAATTATCTCTCTGTTGTAGTCCAGGTTTATCCTCTGGAGGTAATGGGCATTGTAGCTGGCAGCGTGGTGCCATGAAGGTGGTGCATATTTTGGTTTATTTATTTAATTTATTTCCTGCCTTTCTGCCCTAAAATGGCACTCAAGGTGGCTAACAATAGCATCCAGATTAAAAACAGGATTTTAATTAAAACAGAACATAAAAACACAGCCAGAAAAGAAACAATTAGCACCCAACCAGTTAACACCCCCCCCCCCCCAGCAACAGGCCAGTTTATATGCCAAAGTCCTTCCTGAATAAAAACATCTTTGGTTCTGGCCTGGGTGACTTAGTCCTAGCCTGGAATAGCCGCCTTCCCCCACTGGCAGAGTTCTTACCATTTTGTTCTTGTATCTCTCTCTCTTTCAGGCACAGTATTATGGGGAGATTGGCATTGGAACGCCACCACAGATGTTTACTGTGGTCTTTGACACGGGATCGTCCAACCTCTGGGTGCCCTCAATCCACTGTCGTTTGGTGGATCTTGCTTGCTGTAAGTATCCCTTCTTGTTTCTGTAGAATGTCAAAGTTGCCTGACTCTATATAGCACTATCCCACATGGTTATCTCTTTTTGCACACATACTGCACCCATGTAGGATGGCACTCTGGAAAGGTGGTTCCTGTGTGGCTGGGTCAGTGTGTGAAGGGGCTGGGTGCCTGTATCCTTTTTTCCACACATTGATGGGGTTCACATGACACAGCAACCATCGTGGGGGGTTGTTGTGTCATGTGAATACAGACTGCTTCCCGCAGGGCGGCTCCTTCCCCCCAGAAACCACCCTGACAACTTATGGCTTGTTTTAGGTGTTGTTGAAAACAAGATGGGTTGTCATGAACCCAGGCGACCGACTCATCATAGGTTGTAGGAAGTGGCGAGCAAGGGACATATGCAGCCAAATCTGTATATGTCCCTGTCAAAAACCCTGTTTTAAAAGAAACGTTTACTTTTGTCAGCTGTCAAAAGTAACTGCTCCCATAAATGCAGTAGGCTGCACTTTTCCATTTTCCCAAGTACCTAGAGGCTTGGGATAGGGTGAAAAAGGTGGAGGATACTGAGAAGTAACAGGGCTGAACTTAAAACCTAGAGGATCTCACTGCGAAGGAGGTGATGTAGTTGCCACCTTCTTTCACAAGCAAAGATCTTCTCACTGCTTTGCTTTGTGCTTGACAGCTTGCCATTTGACATCTGTCAAGTGAAAGCAAAGTAACATACAGTATTTGAAGCCTGGCTTTGTCAATGTCCATGGATGGTGCCTGCTTTGAGAGCAGACACTTACCAGGACATTGACCAGGCAAGGCTTCACAGGTAGGATAATAGGAATTGTGCACTTGTGCAACTCCGAACTACAGTCATGCCTTGGATTGAGAGCATAATTCGTTCCGGAAACGTGCTTGTAATCCAAAACACTCTTATATCAAAATGAAATCCCTCCCAAAAAAATTTGTACAGAGATTTTTAATTTAAGCCGTACTACAGTACTTGTATTGCAAGACGTCGCTTGTATATCAAGTAAAAAATAAATAAATAAATATTTTAAGATTTGCTTGTGTTGCAAAATGCTCTCAAACCAAGTTACTTGCAATCCAAGGTATTACTGTACTGACCAAAAAAATTTTAACGACCTCATTTACGCACATTTCTGGCACCATTAAAAAAAAAAAGGAGGCAAACCGGTGAAGGCCGCTCCAGTGTGCTCCTTGAGCACGTTGGAGGGGCTGTCACTTTGGAGATTATGAAAAGTGATCTCCGGGGGGGAAGGGGGGGTCACGGTGATGCAAAAGGGGTCGCGATTGGAGCAGAGAGAGGAGACGAGACAGGTTCTGCCACACAGGTCCCTGGAATACCTGCCGGAGGACCAAGGGGAAAGGAGCAGGGGACAACCCATAGTGAGCTCAATCGTCTGTCAGGCGCACCGTGGATTGTTCCATGAACAACCCACACTGCATGTTTTATTCACAGGGTGGGTTGTCGTGTCCTGCAAAGGCTACCAGTGAGATGCAGAATCTTTACTAGAAGTGCCGATCTGCTTGTGAGATTGTGGGAGGCGTCAGATGGGATGAATTTCCTACACAGATGCCGCTTCTGTATGTCCTGCATGTGCACCATTGATGAGTCTTCCCTGACTGTTCAAATAGGTGGAGCATCCCCTGCTTGTGATGAGCTCCTTCCACATGCTGGAACCCCACTTGAGATCATAGGAACGTGTCTTCTGAACTGATCAGTGCAGAGAAACACTAGTGGCTGAAATGAATGTGGGTTACACAACACACTAAATTAAGCCAGTGTACACTTCTGAATGGGCCAGATGATGATAAAATGTAGGGCAGAGAGAGGCAACCCTTCATATTTGTGGCTTTAGGAACATGCTGTGTGTACATTTAAGCAATATGGTCCAGTATTCCATTTTGCATGTATTCAAGCATGATGGGTCAGTGTCTTCATTGCCTTAGGCTGAAGATGGATAATGGTTTTGTCTGAGGATTGAAGGTGGTTTGAAAGAGAGAGTTCTACTCATGGTATGTACACCCATCTGGTTTCGCAGCCTTTATGCTTCAAAACCTTTTTGACCAGAGGTGAGTGGGTAAAAAAAAAGTGTACACCATGGGAAATGAAGCCTCTCAAGCTACTTCCAACTCTCTGTAAAGGTATGTGAGCTCAGCATGTATCTTCTAGTTTTTCAAGTCTTAGGCACTCTTGAGAAAAGAACCTGCCAGGTGTACTTGAATCTCAAAATACTCTTTCCAAATCCAATTTAGCAGCCAAATTGGATCTCTCCACTTAATTCCCCATTTGTTAGAAGAGCTTTAGAAAGTGCTCATGTGTTAATGCTTCCAGGTAAAGAGCTGTATGCTGGTAGTCCTTTTGCCTTACTCAAGAAGCTCATTGGTTCAAAAGGAATGAAAAATGATACCTGCCAGCAGATGGCACTTGAAATGGGCAGACATAGTTCTGCTGTGGGCACTTCAGGTCTATGTTAAACTTGATCACACAGAGACTGTAAGGCCCACTGTCTTTCAGAAGCTCCTATAGCATTCCAGATGGCTAGAGTTTAACTGGAGCTGCTTACTCGCACATAATCGATACTATGTGGGCACTTGCACACAAACAGCATGGCATGAAGTGCAATTTCCAGGGCAAGATGGGATTCATATGTTATCAAGATGCAGATATAGTAACTTGCTCCACTGATTTTTCTCCTCCTTTGCTTAGAATGTTTGGGAGATGATACAGCTATGATGATTAGGTCATTGGGGCCTCCATTTATACACAGTTTACAATCCAGAGCTTTCTTCCAACACAAGGACTATACATCAGTTTTGGTGGTTCTCAGACGAGTTCACAAAAAGAGATCTCTAGGTTAGGTCTGCACCAAAGCACAGCTCCCTTTGTGTATTTCAGAGGTAGGGATTGTGTGGGCCCACAGATGCTGTTGGATTGCAATTCCCATCAGCCCTAGCCAGCATAGCCAATAGTAAGGGATGAAGGGAGTTGCAGTCAAACAACCTCCAGACGGCCACACGTTCCCCATCCCAGGTGTATTTGCTATATGTATCTACCTGTTGGAATCCAGGAAGCTAAGTTAATAAATAGTGTTCAAATAATTAAAGGCTACAAACCTGACTCCTACTCTAATTAGAAAGTTGGGATAGAGGGATCAGCTCATGGTTTCTATTTATGAATCAGCTCGTGGTTTCTATTTTGTCTTGAAGGCCCAGAGCTGCGTGTCTCGTCAAATATTTGTCTGGTGCTCAGAGTGAGCAGAAGTGTGTGTATGAGCCATATTCCTTTTTTCTCTCCTTGCAGTGCTGCATCACAAATACGATTGTTCCAAATCCAGCACATATGTGAAAAATGGGACTGACTTTGCCATCCATTATGGTACTGGGAGCCTGTCAGGATATCTCAGCCAAGATTCTGTAACGGTTAGTATATTACCGGATATACCACCCTTCACTTCTCTTCACTTCTCCAAGGCATTAAAGCCCTGATTCTTCAGCAAGTAAACAACCCCTTCTTTAAATTTGGTTCACTTCAGTACGGTCCTAAGAGTATGCAGAAGTATTTGAAAGCATACTTGAATATCACAGTAACAGTAGCCATGTATCTCCATGTTTGAAAAGGAGAGTGCATACTTAAAGGTCTCCGTTTAGTACGGTGCAGTGTTATGCATGTTTAGATAGAAAAAAGTCCAAAAAGTCCCAGCGTCTATTTATTTAGATCTAGGCTGTGTTTTGAGGTCAGAGTACACTTAATGGGTTGAAGGATGTAAGGTTATAAAGAGGTAACTACCAACTGGATAGTCTTATCGTGTGCATTTGTCACACATGTCATACCCTTCTTCCAAGGCAAGGGTTATATTGCAGTGCATCCTGGTCCTTCATGCTCTGAGCCTTCTCCATTGAAAGACAGCAGGTGGGAGGTTGGTTTGTGTGTCATATGAGTTCTGAAAGCACTTAAGGGCACTTTTGAGGGTAGCTACGCCTCAGTAAATCACCACCTTGGATCAGTGGGTGGTAGACATTGAGCAGGTTTCCAGTGTCTTTGTGGTATCACCTGTCATAATCACCTGGCAGAAACTGGCACAGTTCAGCACTATGCTAGCTGTGCAAGAAAATCTAGGTAATTCTCCCTTGCTCAAGGCTGCTCTTATTTTGTAAAGCTGACTCCATACCATGCCACCTAGAGTCTGCACAAAACGTGGCTTCCTAAGGAACTCTGCATTTAAAAAATAAATAAAAATAAATCCTTTTTCTGTAGGCTTTATGATTTAGAAAATTCCTTTTGAAAACCATCTTGGGGCAAGAAGTTGAAATCTCAGAAGTGTTAAAAGTTGAGGAAGGTTCCATGATTGCTCAGGAGAGTAGTGAGATTTCTGTGCCTTGCACCTTTCCCTGCTGACCTTGCTAGCTCCTAATCCTTGTTCCACTGCATCTGTTTTTCCATTCAAGCGTGTCCTTTCTTCCTTGACCTTTACCATACCATACCTGAATTTTGCAAAATACACAAATATGCTTTCATCCGAATTCAATACATTTGTACAGCTGACTGCAGGATGCATTTCTCTGGGCAAATATTTGTTTCCTTGGGAGAAGTAGAAAGGATTCAGTATTTTTTGCCCAAAGTAGAGTACCATTGTTATGGCCTTGGGTGAAGCTGTAGACATTTACCTGAACTCACCTGTTGAAGGAAGTGGCAAAACTACGATGACATGGCAGTCTTACACAGTGCTGGGCACCAAGCACTGGTGCTCACTTCCTAAAATACCTTCTGCTGTGTACGTACCTCTGGACCATTTTGTCCCACTATAAGGAAAGGGAAGATGATTGAGATATGCTAACTGGGATATTTAGATAAGCACAGCTTGCTACCCCTGCTTCTACATCTTGCATGTGGTGGATCCATTGCTTAGTTGTTTTGTTGCTTTCTCTCTAAACAGAGCAGTAGATCCGGTATAATGACAGATAAGAGGCCAGAAGGACAGACATGACTAACCGATCACACAAAATCTTAGGATGTAATTGTGAGACGTGGTCATAATTTTGAGCAGAAGAGAAGCAATCTATATTAATTCATGCAGGAGGCCTGGGACTGACATACCTGAAGGCTATTTCCCCCACACCACCACCATGTTCCATCTGAGGTCAGGTCAGCTGGCACTGCTCCCTCTTGCATCTTTGCAGCAAGTAAGGGTAGTAGCAACCAGAAGCAGGGCCTTTACCCTAGTGACTCCTAAATTTTGGAACTTCTTGCCTGAGGAATTTCAAAAATCCCCATCTCTGTTAGGATTTTGGAGAGGTCGTAAAACTTCTCTTTTCAGCAAGTATTTTGTTCTGTGTTCTGTTGCAGCCTTCCCCAACCTAGTGCTCTCCTATCGGGTTGGGAAAGACTGCTGTAGTGTGTGTGTGTGTGTATATGTGTGTGTGTGTGGTTCTACTACTTATAGGGGTGGACAGTGTTTGGGGATTTGGGGGCCAGATTGCCCCCCACAACCCACTTGGAGGCCTCACCCCACCCCTGCCACTGCTGGCTTTGCTGCTGAATTTGTCACAGCAGCAGCAAAAAATCGCAGTGATTTAGCAGGGAAACAAGGCGCATAGGGAGCACACTCCTTGTAGCAAAATTGTGCTTCCGGAAGCCGCAAGGAAGTGCAATTCTCCTTGCCAACAAGACGCACACTTACCATGCGCCGTGTTTCCCTGCTAAATCACTGTAATTTTTGCTACCAGTGTGGCAGTAAATTCAGCAGGGAAACCCAGTGGGGGCCACACACAGTTGCCCACCCCTGTTCTACTAGTTGAATTTTTATTTTATTTTTAAAATTAAAAATTGGTGTGTGGGTGATGGAAGTGACTTGGCTTCCAAGAAGGCCACTGCAGTAGCTCCTGCTGTTTCTCAGTGCCTTGTTTCCCATAGTGTGGACACGCATGGCAGTATGTCTCTGACCTTCAAGACACCTTGCATTATACAGGTGTGTGTGGAGGAGAGATTCTGGCACCCTTGTTTAAAAGAACTTCATCTTATTACCAGGCAACAGTTGTCCTACCTGTCCTAGCAGTGGCTGAAGTGTGTGTTTGGCTCCTCCCCTCCCCTTTTTCTTCCTCACAGATTGGCGACATGTGTGTCAAGAACCAGTTGTTCGGTGAAGCTGTCAGGCAGCCGGGCATCACGTTCATTGCTGCCAAGTTTGATGGCATCCTTGGCATGGCCTTCCCCAAGATCTCTGTGGATAAAGTGATGCCTTTCTTTGATAACGTGATGCAACAGCAACTGTTGGACAGAACATTTTTTCCTTTTATCTAAACAGGTGAGGCTGGCCCTGGTGGAATGAAACCTCACTCTTCAGACGTGTGTCTGTGTAATACCTGCCTTGGCATGTGAGCTATGTAAAGTGGGAGGGGCACAGAAGGGGAGTGAGATGCGAGCTTTAAAAAAGAGGGTAGAAAACCCCCCCAGACATTACTAGAAATCCGTATCTAGCAGTTATGTTTTTCATTTTTACTCTATAGTAGGCATGGGGGTCTCTAGAGTAGCCCCCCCCCACTCCCCACACTAGGGTCTGATCTGAATCAGGACCGTGTATCTACTCTAGAGTAAAAATGGAAAAAAGATGTGGCTGCTAGATATGGATTTAAAGTAATGTCTTTTTGGGCCCAGATTGTTGGTGCTGGGGGATGATGATGATGATGATGATGATGATGATGATGATGATGATGATGATATGATGATAGGAGGACTAGAGGAAAACAGCAGGAGCATATAGCCGAAGAAAAAGACAAAAGAAGGTGGCAGCTAGGAATGGGCGAACAAGCGATTTTCAAGCTTGTCGAGGCTCTCCTTTTCCCACCCCGATGCCCATTTCTCATCATGCTTGCTTACAAATGCAATCGTGTGTGTGTGTGTTTTCTTTATGAGCAGGGAAAGTGTGCATTTTCAAACAGAAAAAATGTACCCTTTCCAAGCATGCACTCAGATGCGCGCTTCCCCCCCCCCCCCATTAAGTAAAGCATAAAATGTGTCCCTTTGGGGAAATGCCACTGTTTATAGGGTAAGGACCAAAGAAATAAGGCCCTGCTGTTCCCAAAGAATTACTATCTTCCTGCATATGGACCAAATGTTTTCCCAGTAGAGTATGCCCATGCTTGTGAAAAAGCACAAGGAGCCAGGGAACAAGCATAGCCTGTGTGCAGACTTGGAATCGTGTGAAGCCTCATAATTCAGCCCTATAAGCTACCGTAGTGAGAAACGGGAACAACATGGGATGTGTGATACATGTTTACTTGGAAATAAGTCCAGCTGAGTTCAGTTTGAGCTTACTCAATAGTAGGGGTGCTGTCTTGAAATCCAGCCTCAAGGAAACTTACGGTGTGCATTTTAGGATGGCGTTGCTCACCTTGGATTCTATGGACTTGCACCATGTCCTGCCTGGTCTGGAACACTTTGGTCTTGATTTGTGCCTTTTCCTCTTCATTGCCACAATTATTTGAGCACATTGCTCTATGGCTGTGGATCTCTCTCCCTCCTTATTTGCACTGCTACTTTGTTCTTGCCTATTCTAGGGATCCATCAGGGTCACCTGGAGGAGAATTGCTTCTAGGAGGCCTAGACTCAAAGTATTATTCTGGAGACGTTAACTGGGTGAATGTCAGTCGTAAAGCTTACTGGCAGGTCCACATGGATAAGTGAGTTGTTATTGTTTTCTTTTGGTTTCACAGATACACAAGCATGTCCTATAGCTGATTGGCATATGTTTGTTTGTTTATTATTTGTCTGTAGCACAAAGGCCATTACAAATGCAAGTTACAATACAGCTCTACATAACATAAAACTGAACCAAAACATAAAATAATGAATACCTAAAAACAGAATCTGGGGGGCTATACAAGAAGAATGCAAAAGCCAGGCATCGATAGAACAGAGTAACCATATGAACGTTAAAACGAGTGGGTTAATTGAAAACTGGCACTAAGAATAAAAGCAGTGTCATATAACAAAATATACCAAAACGAGCAAGCTGGACAAGCTCATGAAACTTTCTGTTATATTAAATGATCTCCTTGGTAATTCACAGCAGATGTTACTAAAAAGTTTCCACAGATTTTTTTAGCCGCTACTGCAAAAGATGAGACCCTCATTGTAATAAATTTGCTATAGTCTGCCAGGAAATCACAAATAATTTCTACAGGAGACCTGCCAGCTCTAGTTTTCAGGAGGTCCCTCAAAAAGCAGGTCCTAGGTTCCTCATACAAGGGGCAATGAAGAAGATTATGTACTATGTCCTCAACTTCCCCAGAGCCACAAATGCAGGTCTGCTGAGCCAAAGAGATCCCATTATATTTCCCATCCAAATAAGCTGTCAGCATAGTTTGGAAATGGAGGGCTGTGAAAACCTTTCTGAGAGCTACAAAAGTTAAATCCAGGAAATACTGTTGTAAATATTGTCCTCTCTTGAAAAAACTGAACCATGGTGAAAAGGCCTGGCGTTGGCTAGCAAAAATAGGTTCATGGCAATAATTGGCATATAGATATAGACAAGTGGGAACCCGCAACAAAATTTTGCAGTGTAGCCCCAGCCCTTCACATTTTACAGCTTAATACTTACTTGGATGCTATCTTTCCCTAGCACAAGGCACCAACTGCTTTGTATAAGATGATGGAGAAATAACATCATACAGTGTGTCTGTCCTTTCAGAATTCATACTTTCAACACACAAATGCAGCTTCTTTTGCAAATGAATATTGGTGAGGCCTGAGCAGAGCTAGGAAAGACCTTTAAAGTTGCTTTGTGTTAGGCACAAGGCAAATGCTTTCTTAAGTTGCTGCTTATCTTAATTCCAGGTGAGAAGACTATTTTGTTTTTGTTTTTTAAAAACCCTATTAAAACAGTAGTGCTTAGTTGAGGTCAGCTGCTGGATTGACAGCCAAACCTAGCTTCAAAGATTAGCATATTGGGCCAACTCTTGACTCCCGCATTTTTCCGCAGTGTTTGATATTTCGTTCACCTGTTGCTACCCACTGGCCTCATTTAATGTCTGTGGAATGCCATTAGAGTTTATAACCTGTGGTTACTGGGGAATTTTGTGGGTCACTTGTTCCAAAACGAATTGGGTAACTTTTTTTGCTAACTTCTTGTTTCTGGACTTGTCATGGCCCTTCTCCCAGATGTAGTGTTCCTTCCTCTGTGTCCTACAACAACTGCACATCTTCTAGATTCAAGAGTTTCTCCCCCATGGCAAGCAATGCTCCCTTCTCCTGAAGGAAGCCATCCAGCTCTGTATTTCTGTTCCTCTCCTCACACTTTGTTACCTCTCAGCCCTTTGGTAGCACCCAGAAATCAGAAGTGGTGGTTCTTGCAGCAACTGGGAAAAGGGGAGGATGTTGTGTTTGTTTGGTTGGGTTTTTTTTTGAGATGTGGGGGAGTTGAGGAACTGCTCATGTTCCATGCTGGCTGGGGATATGGGAGTTATAGTCCAACAGCATCAGGGGGGCACCAGGTAGGAGAAGGTTGCTCTAGGGCTTTGTAGGTATTCCCCAAAAGGCAAAACCCAAGGACTCCGCTTAGTTCAACATGTCTGTCTGTCTGTAAACCGGAGGGAGGTTTTCCCCATCCCTGTGCATATTTCCTGCTCACTGGTTTGATGCCCATTCACTTATGGTGCTGAGTCATCTGGGAGGGGTCATAGCTCAGTGGTAGAGCACCTGCTTTGCATGCAGAAGGTCCCAGGTTCAATCCCTGGCATCTCCAGGTAGGGCAGGAAAACCTCCAGCCTGAAACCCTGGAGAGCCAGTGCTGCCAGTCAGTGTCATCAATACTGAGCTAGATGGACCCATGGTCTATCTCAGTATAAGGCAGCTTCCTAGGTTCCTGTGTCATAAAACCAAACATATAAAATGCTGCGTGGAGAAGAGGATGACCCTGGCTTCACCGAAAGGTCTTTCTGCCGTATTCATTGCAGAAATGTAACATGTTTCCTCCTAGGCCTGTTCTTTTTGCATGGCCTGCTAAGACTGCCATTTTGTGTGGATTTCAAAGTTTGCATATCTGTCTTTCTAACCAAGACTGGCTCTCTTCTGCTCAACTGTACAAAGGTGGATAGATTTGACTGGGGAATTGTCTTCCTCTTACAGGGTCAATGTTGCCAGTGGCCTGACCTTGTGCAAAGATGGCTGTGAAGCTATTGTGGACACAGGAACCTCTCTCATTACAGGGCCCACAGAGGAGATTAAAAAGCTGCAGAAAGCCATTGGAGCGAAGCCAATAATTAAAGGACAGGTAAATGCAGGCAGGGAATGCAGGGGGGGGCAAGGGGGGAGGTGGCTCTGACATTGAAACATGTGAACAGCCCTTGTTCAGTCAAACTATTATTAATATACTGGTTTGAGGTTCGTTTGCATTCAGAATATGTTTAGAGCAGTGCTCTCCAACCTTGGATCCCCAGATGTTTTTGGCCTACAACTCGCAGTTGTAGGCCAAAAACATCTGGGGACCCAAGGTTGGAGAACACTGGTTTAGAGGCTTTGAGTTGCCACCCAATAGGCGGCTTAGTTACTAGTTCAAGCTGGTTTTGTGTAGAATTACTTAATGGGGCAGTACTGACTCAGAGGAGGCTTTTCTCCAAATGCCTTTAGTGGGGAGCCTCAGAGGGGATGGTGTGTGGGGAGAGGCTTAAACCTCACTGCCTTAGCGATCCCATCTCAGCAGGCAGGGAGGGGAGGTTTAAACCTCCCCATCCTTGCACACTCAGGTGTGTGTGTGTGTGTGTGTGTGTGTGCGCGCGCGCGCGCGCGCGCACATGCGCAGCCTCCGACCCAGCACTACATGTAAGCCTTGGGGCCAAAAGGTTGCTCACCCCTGCATTATGTTGCAGCATATTTTGTTTTTTATACTTCCTGGGTATCGTAGGATAAAGGGATGGTTAAAAATCCTTTAAGTACATACTGTAGCAGTGTACCCCACCCCGCTGAATACTCCCACAAGAGAACATGGCTACAAAGAGCTGGCCATAATGAACTGCTCCCTGTGCCTTTAGTAGCTGTGTGGGACAGGAAGGATCCTAGCAGGTGCAGTTCCTTGCACCACAGTGCTCCAGTTAATGAGGCAATGCCTGCCAAGCGTTTCCATGCCATGTAGCAATTGAAGGCGTGGACTGGAAACACCTTTCTTTTCTTTTTTTTAATTGTTCTTTAATTGAAGTTTTAACATATATATAACAACCAAACAATAAACAAAATATCCAATCTATTACATAGATTACTATAAACCAGAATAAAATCACCACCACCACCCCCAAATTAGAATTTCAAAAGAACAAATCCAGCTGGGCACCGTTGCGTGGAAACACCTTTCTGCAAACGGTGTAAGTCCTTCTCAGATGTGCTGTATGATGAAACAAACAAACAAGCAAGCAAAACCTCTTCACCAAATTGTCAGTCAGCCCAAGTGGGAATAAGTACGTAGTGAGGAAAGATCTCGGGACTCAAAGAAAATGTCAGCCCAGCACACAGCGGCAGTGCGGAAAGGCAAGATCCATGCAAGAGATGATGAAAGAGGAGACTAAAATAAAATCACCGCTGGCATAACTGTGTTATGTATTCTTCTAAGATAGCCTTCCCCGTGCTGGTGTTCTTCAGCTTTGTAGGACAGTGACTCCCATCACTTCAGCCACCCACCATTTTTCTTTTCTAAGGATGGCTCTGGGCCCTTTGGAAATAAAGATGGGGCCGGAGTCTGGCCCTTTGCTTTGCAGCCTCCCAGTTTAATTTAAAAATAAGGTAAAATAATAACAATAAAATAAAAATCCTGATGGGCAAGGGGTCTGTTGGGCGCCAAGAGAGGTGCCCATGGGCACCACATGGGAAACATTAGCTTTAGCATCACCTCCGTTATCCTATGATTCTCAGGTCCAGTCCCAAAGGCCTGGTTTATATAGGATGCAGGCCACCACAGGCAAGCGTCTGGACGGTGTTGGCATTCTGTGTGTGCCCAGTCATAGTTAAATGTGCTTTGCGCAAGCCCATGATTTGTGTGTAATGGGAGCATAAGCATGATCTCTGACATTACATGCACATGAGCCAGTGCCTGGGTGAAAGTACATTTTAAATGTGATCAGCTGAGGGCCAAACACTTAGATGCATAACGGGGCTTATCTGTGGCCTGCACCCTGTATAAAACCGAGCTTAAAAGAGCTCCCCTCGGAGTTGCACAGAAGGGGGAAGTCTGCCAAGTGCAGCTTCTGCTGTCACTTGAGCACTTTGGGAAATGCTGTACATAATTAATCTCCCTTTTGTGCAGTTCTTAAAAGGTGTAGGAGGGCAGGTCCACTCAAGATATAGATCTCACTCTTAACTTCTGCTGAGATGTAAGGCTTTAGCAGGGTGCGGGGGACAACGGAATGTGGTACTTATCAAGTGTAAGGTGTAGTTGCAACAATGCTTTGCATTTTTATAGGGCTTCACATTCCTTGTAATCCTCACGAAAACCTGGTAAGGTGGGTCAGTATTGTCCCTGTGTTGCAGATGGGGAGGGTGTGGAGTGTGTGTGTGTGGGGGGGGGGAGTACTGCAGATGGGGGAAAGACAAGAGATGGCCCAAGATGTTCAGTGCCAGCAGCAGAAAATCCAAACGGTATCCTTGTAGTAAATATAATAGGTTACAGAACTGACAACTTGTTGCCCTTTTAGCAGTACGCCAAAACCTGTTGTTTGAGGATCATACTACATGTTATGGGGAGTTCTTTGTAACTCATGCCCCCGCCCCCATGTATGTAACGAAAAGCAGCCATAGGAGGCTGCAGTTGGGAGCAAAGGAAGTGGGTAGGGGCAGCTTAACCCTTTCCCTTCAGGCCATTGCTCTACCCCAAATCTCCCCCTCCCAAACTGCTTTTCTTCTCGCAGGGGGAGAAGATATCCAGGCATGTGCCTTTCCCCTGTAGGGGGAAGGCAGCTTGGGGTACAGTTTTTAAGAGGAAAGGATTAAGCAGCCCTCTTCACACACACACACACACACACACCCGCCCCGCTCCAGCCAAATACTCCTGATAGCAACTTAGTGGTTGCTTTTTAATTTTACCTGTAAAAAATAAATCGGGAGTGGGTAGAGACGACTTGAAAAATGGGAGGGCCAGCCCTGCAGGGAGTGCAGCTTTGAGACTCTGGGCTGTCTAAGGACACCTAGCGAGCTCAGAGGCATGTTTTGAAGAACTTCATCATGGCTTACAGCGCAGTCCTAAGAGAACAGCTGAAGGCGACCTGCAATCTTCATAAACGCAAAGGAAATGTTAAAAAGGAACATTTATTTATTTATTAATTTGTTAGTTTAGTGTTCTCCAACCTTGGGTGCCCAGATGTTTTTGGCCGACAACTCCCAGCATGCCCCAGCCAGCATAGCTGCACTATTCTGCACTAGATACAGATTCTGCACTAGATACAGCCACACAAGATTGTTTTCGTGTATACCAGTCAATTAGACTTTCACTATACATGATCACATTTCCACTTGTGGACTTTCTATCTGTTGCAGCTCCCCAATCAGCATCAGTGTACACACAAAAACCTCCCTCTGTGTGTGATGACAATTTCAGTTTGCAATTCATGGAACCTTTTAAATATCTTAACACACGTTTCACAGCTAGCCAATCATACATAGAAGGATTTTGCATTTTCCTGCTAAGTATGTTCACAGCATTGCTGATGTCTGGCCTACTCACAAAAACATCTGGGCACCCAAGGTTGGAGAACACTGTGTTAGTTAGTTACATTTATATCCTGTCTTTCCTTTGAAAAGCCCAAGGTGGCGTATATGATCCTCCTCCTCCATTTTTTTCCTCACAACAACCCTGTGAGGTAGATTAGGCTGAGAGTCAGCGACTGGCCCAAAGTCACCATAACGGTCAATTTCTAGAAAGCTGACACTGGGGTGGGGGTGGGGGAGGGATGTGGTTGCTATGGAATTAATTATTTGGACGTGCAGCATTACCGGAGCAAAAGTACTGAAGCTTCATGCCTTTGGGGCTGAACTCTTGCCTAGCATGTGGAGTGAGCAATTCTGGCTCTAGCTGCTTGTCCCAGGTGGTTGTCCCAAGTGCATTTGGGCCATACAGCAGATGGGGGAATGTCTTATTTGGCTGTTCAGAGAGCCATTTGCATGCATCGCGGGACAAATCAGGCAGAGACCTCCTGGCACCAGCCCATCTGTGGAACAGTCCCAAGACTCTTGGAGGGAGAGTGGGTGGGAGTCACTCTCGCTCTTTCATGGCCATCAGCCAGAGAGGAACAAGGGCCACAGTGTTCCTGCTGCCCCTCTGGCAAGGTGAACGGAACTGTGAGTGAGAGGGGTGGGTGGGGAGGAAGACAGAGGAGGCATTTGGATAAATGCCGCCTAGTAATGGGGTAGACCGGGGTAGAGGAGGTTCTGGAGCCCTCCCACCTCCCTGGTTAGTGGTGTCAGAGGAGCTTGAAGAGAAACTCCAGCTTTCTTCTTGTAGGGTCTTCAAAGCTAATCACTAATGACAAAAATGGATGGTGCGTGCTTAATCCTGGCTTATGTATACTAGGCTCCTGTCATCATAATAAAGGGCACCAACCTAGAGCTTGTTTGTGTCCCCCTGGTGTTGCATCTCTCAAGACAGCCTTCTCCGATGGCCATGCCGGCTGGGGATGACGGAAGTTGCAGTCCAACCCATCTGGAGGGCACCAAGTTGGGGAAGGTTGTCTTAGGCTATCAATTGTCAACTTCTCTGACCCTCTTGTAGAGGGGGTAGCATTCTTCAGTCACACTTAAGGGGAAGGTGTTTGATGTCTGTGATGGGTTCTTATACTTCTCCTTCCCCACCACCCTTTCCTTTTGCAGTACATGCTTCCCTGTGACAAGCTGTCTTCCCTTCCGATTGTGACCCTTGTCCTAGGAGGGAACTCCTATGACCTCCCTCCAGAAAAATATGCCTTAAAAGTAAGTCCACAGTTATTTCTGTGATCCTCCTCCTCCTAATGCTCATCAGCCTATGCTGGGCATAGTATTTTATGTCCCCAGGGTGCTTAATCTCAGTTTTGTGCAGCCTGTACGTAGTAACAGATTTCTTGGCCATATAGTGGATCCTCTCCAGTTCAAGAAAATAGCCAGGGCCACAATGGACTCATTCTGAGTGTCTTCACACACTGGAGTAACTTGGTTGAAGCAACCCTAGTTTTATGCATTAAAAAAACAAACAGAAACAAGCAAATTTAATGTGAGGTGTTAATTTAGCTCTCCCCTGAGAAATCTGTAGAAAGCATTAAGAGAACTACATCAAGAAGAAGCTATAGCTGAACATCACTTTCAGTTCCTGGAATTGGGGAGATCAAAAAAGGGTTTGAATGTTCCATAAGTGGTCTTTTCATATCTACTAAAACATGACTTGACCACTGCTTTCCTGTTATAAATAGAAGGGTATTTTTAATTGGAAACTTCAAAATGTAAACTATTAACTGTTTCATGATCTAAGATTGGTATGGGTTCTTCACAAAGGGATGGTGTTGTGGGTGGGTAGAAATCTGTTCCATTCCTTTTTCAACTTTTCTTTTTCTTTCTGTTGTAGATTACAATTCATGGAGAAACTCTTTGCCTGAGTGGATTTTCAGGCTTGGATGTCCCACCACCTGGTGGGCCTCTTTGGATCCTGGGTGACGTTTTCATAGGCCCCTATTACACAGTGTTCGATCGGGATAATGACTCAGTTGGCTTTGCAAAGTGTAGCAGCACAGTCTAGAAACAGCTGATCACCAACCTCCTACAGTCTCTCTACAAAATGCACTCACAAACACACTGGAGCTTTGTATTGTGGCTTATTGGTATTAAGAACAAAATCAGGAAAGAAAAGACACCTTCTAAATTTATAAATGAAAAGAAGCATAGATCTTTATTTTATTTTTTATGATAAACCTTTCAATACCCACTTGCCCCCTCTCAAATAACAGGCTATAGAAAAGTTCTAGTAAAGCTGTTACTTCTAAGGAGCACCAGTATTGTATGAGCTCTTTGAACATCAGGCTACTTGGAACACTATCCCTTCATAGATTTCTGAGCATCAGCACTATAAATACCTTATTTAGATTAATACAACTTTCTGTTCTCTTCCTACTCCACCCACAAAAGAGAACCATTTATAAATGCTTCTGGATACATTTTCCTTATTTCCCCCTTCTTTTTTAAAAAAGAAAAGAACAATATAGAGAACTAAATCTTTTTCTCAGTTGATCATGGGGAAGCACTAGATAGTTGGGAGGTATAGTTTGATCCCCAGTTTGCACTGTTGAAGATAAGAAAATGTGTTGGCTGTATTTCCTCTGGGGTGTGGGATGTGGCAAAAAGGTCCTGATTTGCAAATTTTACAAGCCAAGCTGGTCCTCCAATTGAGGTAGGTAGGCTCTAGCTAGTAGAGAATCCTTGGGAAGCAATAGTCATAGGGAGGATACTTCCATAGCAGATGACTGGGTTCTCCAGCTCATATTTGATAAATGGCCACCTTTTGTATTTTGGCCTGAGCAATCCCATTCCGGTGTTTCGTTTCACAATGTATTTCTCTAAACAACTTTCTCTTTAGTTTCCCAAACCTTTTGGACTTCCCAGCTTCTTTTGGAGGTGTGAGGAAAGTGACCTTTATGTGGCTTTTCAAACCCATTCAGAATCACAAATTATTTCAAACAAGGTTGGGGTTTTTTTTGGTTTTTTTTTTAATGTATTATTTTGTGAGAACCTTTTTGGCTCAAGGTGGTTTTGAAGAAGCATCTACACTTCTGTTTCTCCTTGATAATACATTTTTTCTTTAAGTCAAGCCCTCACTTCCATAATCCTTCCTCCCAGTACTGCCATCTGTTGTGAAGAAGAAAAATCTTGTAGATCTAAATAAAGCTTGTGCTGCTCTGAGAAGTTTAGTCTAGGAACCCATTTGTGTGAACAGCTCTACACAGGCAAACTCTTCTTGCCTAGACTTCTACAGCAAGGGTTTCCAAAAAATGAACTTTCTCTGTATTGGCCTCTTAATTGTGGCCTGACCAGAGTCAGTGCATACACTATGGAATTTACTTCCACAAGATGTAATGCTGGCCACCAATTTGGATGGCTTTAAAAGGGGATTGGACAAGTTCATGGAGGATAAAGCTATCGGTGGCAACTAGTCTTGATGGCTATATGCTGCCTCCAGTATCAGAGGCAGTATGCCTACATGCACCAGTTGCTGGGTAAGATGGGTGGGAGGGTGCTCCTGCATTCATATCCTGCTTGTGGGCTTCCTGTGGGTAGCTGGTTGGCCACTCTGTGAACAGAATGCTGGACTGGATGGACCCTTGGTCTGATCCAGCAGGGCTCTTCTTATGTTCTTAAATGCATGAAGCAGCTGTTCAGAGCAGGGCGGGAGGGCAGACAGGTGGGTATTTTGTGTTAGGAAGTTAAATTAATTGGAATGTTATTAATATTAGCTTGACAGATGGGGAGATTTCCAGCACCTTTTAGATTAATCTGAAATGTTCCATGATACTTGGATCCAATCCCAAGGTTGTGAGACAGCATGGGCAACGGAGAACAAAACTTGAGCTTAAACAAAGAAAGAAGTGTTTGATGTAAAAGCTAGCAGCACTTCACTGAAGATGCTCTTGTAAACTAGATGAAAATCTGGCACATGGATAGAGGAATGCAAGAGAAAAACTTGTGAATGCAAGGGAGCAGAAGACACCAGGAATTTGAACATA
The DNA here is from genome assembly GCA_021292165.1 of Shinisaurus crocodilurus. Taxonomy (NCBI): domain Eukaryota; kingdom Metazoa; phylum Chordata; class Lepidosauria; order Squamata; family Shinisauridae; genus Shinisaurus; species Shinisaurus crocodilurus. The sequence goes on along the minus strand of CM037876.1, from coordinate 204,468,536 downwards.
TCTTTGTGAATATGCTAGATGTCCTAGAGACTTTTCTTACCTGCTGGGTTGAATATTTTGGATACCGATAAGATACCTGGAGACAGTGTGGGATGGGGTGCCTATCAGGATCTCTTCAATTCTGTTAATACCTGGCTGGGTTTTTAAACAAGGCTCTGCTATCCAATTCATTGTGTGTTCATAAACATGTGGAAGATACCACTGGTATGTCTTGGAGATATTGGTAAACTCGCATGTTCTGAATTGCCCTGGGTGTAATAAAAAGCAACTCTTCAGTGCCTGATTCTAATAGTCTTCAGTCCTGAATTAGTAACCTAAAATCATTGAATAGCCCCTCATTGCAAAATATCAAATGCAAATACTCAAGGAGCCTTCATTTCAAACCTCTCAAGTGCCCAAGGCTCTTCCAAAGAGAAGGTGTGTAGAAAGTGTCTTAAAACTTCCTTCAGGAGCTCATTCATAGCAAGGTGGGGTTGGACATGATCTTTCCCTTGAAGTGATTTTACCATGTTGAACATCATAAAATAAAATGAATGCCATAAAATTAAAAATGATTTCACTCACTAGTATCGAATGGATTGATTGGCTGATAATGCTATATATGTTGCAGTCTTGGAGTGGCAACTGTTAATGCAGCCTGACCCCCCTCTTAAAGGATGTATGGCACAGCCCAAAGTCTAAAGGAGGAGAGCAAGTCCACTGCAAACCTTTGGAAGGTGCCTCTTAATTAGAGGGATCTGAGTGTTTGCAATGTGAATTGGTCTGCTGGATCTGTAGTTTGCCACCATTCCCTTGTTTCACTTGCTTTTTCTAAACGTGAAATACTGTTGAACCCTCTCCTGTTGGGGAGATGCGATCTGCTGCCCTAGCTGTTCTCTCTCCTCAATTTGTCATAGAAAAAAATTAATTAAACATCTTTTTCTCCCCCCACTTCTTATCTTGTGTCATCTTTTGAGCATTTTGGGAGACATTTTTCAGCAACCAGGTGATGCAGTCAGGCACAGTGTCCAAGCTAGCTGAAAGAATGAGGCTAATCCAGACTGGAAGAGAAGGCAAAGCTTAAATAGCCCAGAGATATCCGAGGCTTACAATACAATCCTAAGCATCTTTACTCAGAAGTCAGTCCCACTGAATTCAAGGGGGCTTATTCGCAAATAAGTGTACCTAGGTCTGACTGATGATCACTGGGGTGGAGAGATAGATAACTTTCCCTACTGGCAGACCTTTTTGTAAGGGTTGCCCAGAAAATAATTACAATAGGTTGCCACCACAGGCTTACCTAGCCTGAACTGTCTAGTCCAGGGTGTGCAGTACTGTAGGCCCAGAAGGCCTTGCCCCCCCCCCCCAGCTCAACCCTGTTTCCCCCAAATACCTATGGCTTGCTGGCTTTTGTGCAGTTTTCCCCCATTCTAAAAGGCTGAAAAGCTCCCAAATCTTAGTTAGTGGCAACAGGAACTTTAACTTAAACTATGCTGGTGATTTTGGTATTTTAGCCCCACTCCTTTTGACATTGGCTCCGCCTGCCTCTAGAATGCAGCTTCTCCAAAGTGGAATTCAGCCCTTGAGCTAAAAGAGGTTCTGCACCCCTGCTCTAGGCTGATGATTTGGGGGAGTTCAAAGCCCTACTGGCAAGGACCCCTTCCCTTAAGCCCAGCTCTAGAAATAATAAGAAACCACTTTAGTTTTACTTTCCCAAAGCATACCAAATCTTACAGAACCTTGTGAACAATCCTTAAGAGTGCAAGGGAGTAGCTTAACAACCATACAGGCTTAGCACATGACAAAGATTTTTGTGAGACATTCCAGAGAAATGCCTTTAAAAACCAATGAAGCAAAATGTCAAAAGTATCAAGAATTTTATTTCGGGAGAAGGAAGGAAAGGGAAGGCAACAACCACGCAGGTAGCCTTGCAAATAAAATCAATGAAGTCAGCTCAGTGTAGCTAGTTATATGACACCTGCTTGAGTAGAACCTTGGGTTTCAGAGCACATACAGAATTAGTTGCAGGAAAGATGATCTAAGAGTATGAGAGCATCTTTGGACTGCTGATTTAGATGGTTCCAGAAAGACAAAATACTGAGATGATGCTTTGCCTATTTATGGGAGTTTAAGAGTCTGGCTTCTACTGGTAATGGAGAGAGAGATTGTTTGGGCCAATTGTGAAAGTGGCTCCATCTCTGATGTAAGTGGTTTAGTGTACAATCCTATGCATGTTGAGACAGGAAAAAAGTCCTGTCTAAAAATGCGTAGGATTATGCCCTTAAGCAGCCAATCAGAAATTTATTTAGAGTCTGGTTCCCTCTCTCTAATGAACTTAACATTACAAAAGGACAGGCCAGTTCTGACCAGATGGGTTATTGTAAAAAAATAATAATGGTACAATGGTTCCCAGATCCCCTCAACAAAAGAGGGTTCACAACAGAATTGTGAGGGGTTGGAAGGGAGAGGAAGAAGATTGTGCTTCTGACAAGGAAACTAGTATTTGCCAGTTGCAAGGCCTCAGTTCTACTGCTGGTAACACACTGTATGACAACTCTGCACTATGATTCTGCACTCACGCACCATACAGCCTAGCCTAACCCATCCCCTGAGAATTGCTGAATTGGCATATGCCATCTTAAAAACCTGGTTAAGAAGCTTGGCCTGCATTTGCTTCCAACGTTTTGCTTTTAATGTACCCCTTACTTGAGAAACACACTACTGCTTCAAGGCCTAGGATGCGTTAGTATATTCTACTTGTGCTGTCAGATGTTGTGCCTGGTGGTCTCAAGTTGGGGAGAGCCAGCAGCAAGATCTTCAGCCGTTTGGAGAAGACTGAGGGATGGGGTTGAACAGGGGTGATTTTTCTACCAGGCACAGCTTCATTTGTGGTTCCACATTCCCATAAGGAGTGAGCAAATAAATCGCCTCTCCTCTTGCTCCTAAGCTAAAGTTTCATTAATCCACACATACACACAGCGCACACACACCAGCCTGGAACATGGGATTCTTACTCATGTGTGTACTTAGTGGCTGACTACTGAAACATGTACTCGGAGAATGCCGCTAATAATAGTTTGCGAAATATATGCAAGATCTAAAACTAGCTGTTAAATCAGGGCTATGCATATCACAGAGATTAACTGATAGATAAATTAGTGATAAATTAGCCAGGGGACCCTCTGGAGCAGATTTATGAGGGACTGCACAGGGGAGGGAGAGTGGGAGAAAGTCCTGTCATTTGAGTGGACGTTTGCCCGCGTGACAGATTCTGCCCTGTGACTTTTGCACAGGTGGAAGGAGCTGCACTGAGCAAAATTATTCTGCAATATTTTAAAGGTATAGAAGTCCTGCCCTGTACTGGGAACCTGATGACTGAATTTCTCTTATAATTAAACAGGAGTGAGAGAAAGGTGGGAAGATGAGAGAACTATTATCAATAATGATTCAAAGCCTGACTCCTTCCCCTGCAATTGCTCAAAAGTACATTTCTTGTTAAATGAAGAATTTGGTTTGTTATTGTTTTAACCAAGTTTTTTATTTTATTTTTTTATTTTTTTGTGCCTATGATTGTTAGCTGCCTTGAGTGCCATTTTCTTGGTGGAAAAGTAGGGTACAAATCAGATAAATAGGCGATGCAAATAAAGTCAATATGTGAATGTTATGTGGGAATTGAGGAACAGGTTTCACTTTCACTATATGGCAAAGACATTTTATTGTTTGAGAAACTATTTTTACTTGTAAAACTCCGTAAGTGCTTTCTGTTTCTTCTGCTTCCTTGATTTATTTATTATTAGTTTCCTTTGGGATGGGAAATAAAGTGAAGTATAGTTTAAAAGCCTTTACACAGAGAAGAGGGATGGGGGGGGGGGAGACACATATTCCCAAGAGTTAGAAAACAGACGCATGCCCACCTGTTGATGCAGAATAGAACATTTCAAAGAGGTGGAGGAAAAGAGAGGTGGATCATCCATGTTGGTTTCCTCTCCTGATCAGAAGCTTGGTTTCATATAGCATGCCTAGCGCCACTGTCTTATAAATGCTTAAAGACTATGGAAATCTATATATCAGGTGGGCAGACTTCAAACTTGCAGGATCTACTTTGTTTTTTAGTAGAACCCCAAGATCCACCAACCAGAGGCTGGTGCAGAAGACATTAAAGAATTCTGAGTCCAGGAATTTGTTTTGGGTACCAGAATTGAATGGAGTTCAAAACTCCACTCCTGGTTACCCCAGACTTAATTTAGGGTGATAGGGAGGGGAAGACTTTTGTTTTTGCTGCTGCTATTGTTAAATAATTGGGAGTCACAAATCCCAGCTAAACTACTACAAATCACCTAGAGATCTACTAGTAGATCCAGATCTACCTTCTCTCCACCTCTGCTCTTTGCCAGAGACACATCTCATTTGCATCCTGCCCTTCCTTCAAGGCTTAGAAACAGTGACTGTGTCCGCATGACTTGACAACCCATCATGGGTTGGTACCCACGATGGGTTGTCGTGTCATGTGAACCCCAACCAATTTCCTCAGGGTGGCTTGTTCATGGGCAACAAGCCGCCCCAACAACCCATGGATTGCTGTAGTGGTTGTTGTGCCCACAGTGGGTTGTTGTGTTGTCTGAACCTGGGCGACTGACCTCATCATGGGAACTGGGAATCAGCTACTGAGCCACTTGACAAAAATGACAAAAAAAACCTTGCTGATCTACCAAGTGGCTCTCGGGCGACCACTAGTGCCAGCCGCTCCAAAAGTGCCTCTTTTATCCCTCTTAATTTTTGCAAATATTTGTGATTTGTTTTTTTAAAAAAATATTTTACCTGTACTTGCACAACTGCAGGAATGGGGAGCCTCAGGTGGGCAATGTTCAGGGGGGGCTACTGGGCACTGCCCCACAGTGGCAGCAGGTAAGTTTATTTTTCCCTTTGGTTACATCAGACAGCCGTCAAAAGGCAAGCTATCAAATGTAACCAAAGGTGCAAGTGATCTTAGCTCATGAAAAGGAGGTGGCATGTCATTCACCCCCTTTGTGGCAAGATCCTCGGGGGGGGGGTTGTGGAGGGGACTCGTGTGTCCCAAGGGTACCCTCACTTTTGCACCTGTTCCCGAGATTCTACCACCTCAAGAACATGTAGAAGTGTGAGCTACCCCATTTTACTAGAGTAGTTACCTTTGACAGCTGTCAAAGGTAAAGCTCCATGTTTCAAGTGGGATTTAGAAAGGGTTAAAAAAATGGGGGCAGGAATGTATACAGGTATATTGACTCTATATATCTGTATACTTTCCTGCCAACCTCCCCGAAACAGCTCGCAATCATGGTGGGGAGGGGGGAGACAACTTGGTCCTCCCACAGTGTCCCCTGAGATACCAGCAGGAGGACCAAGGGGGGGAGGGGCCAACAACCTACAGTGACCCCAGTCATCTATCAGGCACACCATGGGTTGTTTGCATGACAACCAACCCACTGTGGCTTATTGCCAGGGTGGGTTAGCATGACGTGCAAATGCGTCCAGTGACTTGCCCAACGCCTTCCATGGTTGAATGTGGATTTGAACAGAGTTCTTCATGGTCAAGTCAACACTAATACATCAGCCTTCCCCAACCTGGTGCCTTCCAGATGTTTGGGCCTTCAACTCCCAACAGCCCTAGCCAGTACAGTTAATGGTCAGGAATGCTGGGAGTTGTAGTCCAAAACATCTGAACCACACTAGGTTGAGGCAAGCTGTACTACATTATACAACAAGCATAAAGATGTGTATTAATTTTTTTCTGGTAGTATTACTGTCTTGACTAGATAATACTATGCTTGCATCGTGCTAGCCATCTCTTCTTGTCCCACCACCAAAAGATTATTGGCAATAACACAATGGATAAACACCACACCAAGGACTTCATTTTGATAAGCCATTTTATGGAGCTGGGCTACAATGCATCTCAGCCTACCAACTAAACCAGGATTGGGGAACCTCTCTCTGTCCGAGGGCTGAATTCAATTTTGGAGAAGCTCTCGGGAGCTGCATTCCAGTGGTGAGCAGGCCAAAAACAAAAGGGCTGGGACCAAAAATGCCAGCATATTTTAGCTTAAAGCTCTTAGAGCCCATAACTAAGGAAGCCTTGGGAGAGGCATTTCAACCTTTTAGAATGAGGAAAAAACCCCACATAAGCCAGGAAACCACCAAACAATTGGTGGTTATGGGAAAGGGAGTGTGTCCATCTGGGGAACCCTGGAAGTCCAGATTATGACCTCAGGAGTGCCAGATTTGGCCCCTTGGGCCTGAGTTAAACTGAACAAATTGCAGCATCAAGGCAAACCTTTCAGGAGAAAAATGGGAACTCAGGAAGTCATGCTGGAATTGGAGATATTTCAGGGCATGGTTGTTGTTGTTGTTTTTAAAGTAAGTTTCTCAATGCGGGGGTAACTAGAGACACAAATTTCCTATGGCACTACAAATCACCTAGACTTCTAGAGTCAATGTCAAGATTACTAATGTACGTGACATGCTTTGGACTCTTGAAATACGCTATACAATTGCAAAGTATCCTTCTCTATTTACAGCCAGGTTGGTATGTCATGCAGCAAGGGCACAATGAAGCGGGGGACGAAACGCAGAGCTTCCAAGACTGCATTTTTGTAAATTCTCCATATTCCATGCACATGGCTGCCCAGGCAAAGCTTTCAGGATCTCAGTGTGTGATTGAGATGATGACTTCAGGAGAAGAAAGTGAGATTTGCTAGGTACTGGGGAATATTTTGGTACAAGGGGCACTGGCAACTGGTCGCACTCAAAAAGGCTGTAGAGGAGAAAGCTCAGTGGTACTCAGAGCATCTGGTTCAGGGTGAGACATTCTTTAGGTGGTGAATTCTAAATGTTCTATGATCTTGGAGTAAATACAGATATTATCAACAAGCACACAAGCAAACCGATTTACACCAACTGTCAAGGCAAAAAAATTGCACATAAAATAGAAGGACAAAATATATAGGTGCACACATATTGAAATGATAGAAGTCTCAAAGTCAAAATGGGTAAATTAGGGTGCTTCCAGACAAGGCTTTTATTGTGCAGTCACACTGTCTCATTCATGGAATTTTACAAGGGGTCAGATGGCGTCTTCCATTTGTAGCCCTCCCGTATTTTCCCGTTGTTTCTTCTATCATTTTTCTTACTAGAAAAAATATGTTAGGGGGACACACACATGGAATAGCTACACAATTTCTTTTGACCGGTAGCACTAGGAGCTCTCCATCTTGAAGAGTATACAGTCAGCATATCCAAAGTTTGGTGGAACTGTGAAAACTAATGGAATATTCTGTCCCTGGATATAGTAAATGTATGGAAAGGCCATACTGGAGGTGACATATTTCAGAGAAGAAATGGATTCCAAGCAGATTACAAATCATAGAATCATAGAATAGTAGAGTTGGAAGAGGCCTATAAGGCCATCAAGCCCAACCCCATGCTCAATGCAGGAGAACAGATGTGGGCAGCCCAGGCAGTCACTCATCCAAGCACTGACCTGGCTCATAACTGCTTAGCTTCAGCATGTGGCCTGCATTATGTGCTCTCGACGCCACCTGCAGGCACAAGAAACAATCTTATCTACACAACCACGGTGAATAGAAATCCCAGTCTGGTGGAGAAAAACCACTAATGGAGGAATCGGAATAAACTACATAATCTTATAGATTTTCATAGATCATAGAGTTGGAAGGAGCCTACAAGGCTATCGAGTCCAACCCCCTGCTCAATGCAGGAAAGTAGAGGAGGGGTCTCCCATCCAAGTAATAACCAGGCCTGACCCTGCTTAGCTTTCCACACTCAGACAGGCTGAGCCAGCGTGAGCCACAGGCCTGTACAAAGCTTGACAGTGATCATGAAATTCAAGAAGAATTCAGAGAAGTACAGAAAGGAGAATCTGTAATGAACACAAGTTATTTACATTACTCTCAAATAGACAGGATAAATGTAGTCTCAGATCATGAGAACAAATACAAGTTTGGAATGTGTGTCATTTTGATCAGCATCAGCATGGAGTTTGCAAATTGCAAAAGGGAAAGGTGGCTCTTGTTTTTATTTTAATTTTCCTTTTAATTTTCCCCTGAAGATTAGTTTCAACTCAAAATGTGTATAAGCTTTTCATACTACCAATTTTTGAAATACACTTTCTCTTACACACATTGAAAGGCCTAGGAGGAGATGGGCTATTGGATGTTGGTAGGGGTGTTTTTTTGTATTCAGGTGAGTGTGGAGAGAATGCCATCCTCTAGCAGCTAGCTCACATGGGGCCAGAACCTTTGAAGGGCTCTCAAACCTGGCATAATTTCCCCTTTTTGAATTTTCCTCTATGTTCCCGGCGCCTGTTGGTCATATAAGTGTGTGTGTGTGTGTGTGTGTGAGAGGGTTTAAGGGTGCAATCCTATGCATGTTTATACGGGGGGGGGGGATCCTACAACTCCCAGCATTCCCCAGCTGGCATGGTTGGTGAATGCTGGGAGTTGTAGGACTTTTTTCTGTCTAAACATACGGTACAGTATAGGATTGCACCCTTAGCTATACTTACGTTCACTGCTGTGATGTCATTAGGAAGTGGTATATAAATTTGTGAAATAACTAAAGTGGGTGTGTTTGTGTGTATGTGTGTGTGAGTCTGCACAGTCTGCGTTCAATATTTATCCAATTTCTATCCATTCCCCATGACTGGAGCGCACAGAGCGCTTCTTGCCCCTGGGCGCTCTGCTCAGCGTCAACATTGTACCACACTCGCCACATGAGACGCTTCCCCCACTTGAAGGGGATTGGGCGGTAAGGAGTGGCTAAGACTCTTCCAGCGCTGCTGGCCACGCATCTTTATGACAGATGGCGTGAGTATGTGTGTTGCTTTTACGGAGACCCGGCCCCGGCCTGAAAGACCTCCTCCTCGCAAAGTCGCCTCGCACAGAAGTGGCCCTCCCGCCTTCTTTCTGCTTCTGAAACCGCTCTTCCATTATTGGCCGTCGAGAGCGCGTGGCCTGGGGATGCCGGCGCTGTGGCACCGGGGGCGGGCCACGTTTCTGGCAGGTAGGTGCAAAATAACAAAAGCAAAGCAAGCGGGGGGAAATGATGGGTGTGCCATTTCCCCCCCCCCCTTCACTCCCGCCTCAAGCAGAAGGTCGCCGTCTGTGTGTGGGAGCGCGCGCGCGCGCTCTTGGGGCCAGAAGGGCGGCAGCGGCAGGAGGGGAGGGGAGAGAAACACACACACACACACACACACACACACGAGCGTGCCTCGGCGAGGTGAAGTGGAGCTGGCCAGCCTCAAGGCTCTAATGAGCGCGTGTGCGCGCGCCTTGCCCTGATGGGGATGAGGATGGGGGGAGAGGCGCTTGTTGACCTCTCCCCCCTCCCTTTTCCACTCCTCTCCTCGACCGCCAACTCCAGTTGCTAAAGAAGAAGAGCCGGAGGCGGTGCTGAGCTGGAGATGCAGCAGCAGCAACTCCCTGGCTCCCTCCTTGTAAGTATCCTCTCTTCCGTCCTGCTCTGTTCTGGAGAGGCGATGGACGGGGGCGTGTGTGTGTGTGTGTGTGTGTGTGGCGGGGGAGATGGATGGACAAACGTGGAGGTTACAGGCAGGCTTTTTCCCTAATTGCAAAAGCTGATGGGATAGGATGACAGCGAGCGAGAGAGCACTTCTTTCAGTCTTACCCCCCTCCTCTTCCTCTCCTCCTTCCCCCCCTTTTTTCCTCCTCCTCCTCCTCTTCTCACAGACACCCCTGACCGTGCGGCATTGTCCAAACAGGGAAAACTGCTGACAGGTGAAAGGGGTGAGGGGGGGTGGGGGAGGGAAAGTCAATTACATCAGGGATCCAGCAAAGATGAGGACTCAGCAAAATCTACATTGAGAGGGAGAGGAAAAGACAGACAAGGCAGGGCTGGTCTGTCGCAGCTGTGCAGCCTGTTCCAGGAACAGACTTGGTTTATTCGCCCACCCGGCCAGCTCCGAGCAACCCGCTTCGATCCTGGCACGGGACAGGAGAGCTCTGATGAAGAGATGGACAGAAGGAATGAGAAGGGCCAAACTGGGAGGTGGGGAGGGGAATGCTGGGATACAGTTGGGAACTCTCCTCAACCCCAGTCTGCGCTCTCTTCTTTGGAAGCAATTCTCTCTCGCTCTTTTTAATTCTGCTGGATGATGATGATGATGATGATGATGATGATGATGATGATGATGATGATACTGTTAGTACCTATAAAGCTAATGTTGAGTGAGTGAGTGAGTGGTGAGACAGTTGCTCTTGTTGTTATCAGACAATACCGCAAAGGACCTCGGCAGGGAAAAACGTAAGACGGTGGGGAACGGATGAGGAGAGCGAGAGGAAGCTGTGATGGATGTGTCAAGCTCCATGCCTTTCCCAGTGTGTTAATGAACTCTGGGGCTGTTTCTGTGTGGGAGGCAGGGGAGGGGAAGCCAACCAGGCATACTGCGGGAGCTGGGACACCCAGCTGCAGGGGGCCCAGGAACTGTTACACTGCTGCATACATTAATGACTGCTCAGTGTGCCGGAGAATACTCCTTTGTGGTACATGCTTGTAAACAATATTCTCTCTCTTCCCTCCTCCTCCTCCTCCTCCTCCTCCTCCTCCTCCCCCTAATCTATTGCCCCTTCCTCTATCTTCATTCTGTGCTTTCCTTTTCTGATCCCTGCATCCTTGTACTCTGTCTCCCACGTCTTTCTCCCTCCTGAACCTCCCTGCCTTCTTCCTCCTCATCTTTATCAGGGGATCACACTTTGCCGGGATATAGTTGTGTAAACTGGGGGCTGCCACCACGGAGAGACCACAGGAACCCCCCTTGGGCCCTCCATGTCCCTTTGACGGGGCGTTTTGGACTCGAAGACCCCCACAGGCACCCCAGAAGGGGTGCTTTGCTTGCATTTCCAAGACACCCCCTGCACAGCAAGGATCGCCTGTCCTGTCTCCCTCCTCTGCCGTTTGCCTCATGGAGAACAAGAGCTGCAAAGGGGACAGCCTGAGGCCACCGGTCCAATGCAAGCACTCTGTAGAGAAGAAGACGATGACTAATCCCACCACGGTGATTGAAATCTACCCAGACACCACCGAGGTGAACGATTACTATCTCTGGTCCATCTTCAACTTTGTATACCTCAATTTCTGCTGTCTGGGTTTCATTGCCTTGGCGTATTCTCTGAAAGTAAGTACTGGTCTCAGCCCCATATATTGAGGCTCTCTGGAGTCAGGCCCACAACTGGAGTAAGTCTGTGTCCCTCCAGCTGCACTCAATGGAGGGATGCCGATTTACTCCAGCTTTGGAATGAGAACATGTTATGGGTGAATGTCTTGGGTTAAGTAGGTGAAATCTATCTATCTATCTATCTATCTATCTATCTATTGCAATTATCTCTCTCTTGATTTCATGGCTAATAAGGTAGGCAGCTGAATTTTATGACTAGAAGACAAACAGCCAGGTGTGTGTGTGGGGGGGGGGATGTACGGTAAATACAGGTCTTTCGGTGGGTTAGGGAATCTTGTGTGCCACTGTCATCAATACCACCACCATTTCTGTATTACTTGTAACATCCTTTATGAATGGTATTGCATTTATCTTTACAACCATCCTATGAGGTACCGTATGTCACTGATCTCCCCCTTCCCCTGCCCTTTTATAGATGGCGATCTGAGGCTGAGAGATTGTGACTTGCCCTACAGTTTTCTAGTGAATCCATGGCTGAATAGGGATTTTAACTCAGTGCCACAGGACCACACTGCCTCTCGTATTTCATGAAGCATTATCTGTCTGTGTGGCACTTTCCAAACTTTAATTCGGCTTTTACAGTGTCCTGGGAAACAAACTTGTTTCCCAGCTTAACAGGCAGGAATGTTATGGCTCAGCTAGGTTTTAGATGTGTTGTCACTCATAAAATGTAGGAATATGGTTTTGGTTCTCCGAGTACAAGTCTTGTATTTAGTGCACTAGACTGTGTTGCATCAGTGTTGTGTGAACATCTGGAGCCCAACTGATGTAAAAGCATGTAATAATACTGTTGTCTGCAGTGGAGGAATTGGGCTTATTCCTACTAGCTCAGTTTTGGTAAAGGGTGATTTTTTTTGAGAGAGAGAGAGAGAGAGAGAGAGAGAGTGTGTGTGTAGAACTCCATAGAAAGTCTTTCATACAAATATTATCAGGATAAGTGGGAGTCCTTTCCCAAACCTGTGGAATAGGGATCTGATCCTTCATCAGAAACCTTTTTGTTTTTGGAATCTGAGTGGCTCCCAATGGGGAAAAAAATCATTTGATGAAGAGAGCAGCTGCAAACTGGAAGACCTGAGAAACCCTTGGGAAGCAGCCTTAAGCACAGATGAATCGGTTGTCAGCTTCTAACTCTGCTCTTTGGAGGACCTCTGGTCCGCTTGTAACCTCCACTTGCTCACTGCATAGGCCAGTTTCTTCCTTTGGCAAGCAGGAAGGGTTGAAAGAAACAGCTGCTGTTCTGCTGCTGTTCAGATTACCCAGGCGAGGAGGAGGAAGAAGAGAGCAACTCATGCTGCACTCTCCCCTGGGCCTCATAAATCACAAGGTCAGCGATGGAGACCTTCTAGGAGAGCAAGACTGCTGGCTAGAGTGATGGAAGACTGGGGGAGGGATGGGGCATGGGGCATGTCACTTGGATAAGGAGGGCAGATCTGGAAAAATTAAAAAGGGGGGAAACAGCAAGCATGTAGGAGAGGTTGCGCTCAGACTGTTGGGTTAAAAGGAACCTGCAGCCTGTTATATACCTATAAAAGCTCTTTGGCCTGCTTGGTCACCACAGAAATGGTGGCAAGATGGGTGTTAATGAGAGAGAGGAAGAGCTGGCAATAGAGCTTATCTAGCTTGTATAACCTTTTCTAAGGCAATGCTACTCTCTGAGCACACCAGACCTGCTGTAATTATTCCTCATAACTGCAGGGTGAAAATGAACCAGCTGGGCTCCACGATTTCATTGCTGAGTGCAGCCAACGAGCAAATTGTGATTATCTATCAAAAAGGATAGAAACCCCCCCCCCTTGTTCTTTTTGTCCCCTTTTCTTAATAAAAAAGGGGGAAATAGCTAATGGGATGTGAGGATGAGGAAGGCCCAAGGAATGCTATGCAGCCTCTCATATGAGGTCCAGTGTCCTGAGAGATGGGGCATATAACGGATGTGTTTTGGCAGGCAGCTTTTACACTATTCAGAGGGATTTCATCACAGAAATAGATCAATTAATTGCATATAACTCCAGCGACCGTGAATTCCACAAGAGTGGAATGGGGTTGTTTCCAAGCTAGCTGCACCCTCAGTCTCTTCGGTATTACAAGCTGGCCACTAAATACCTGGCTTGGACCAAGTGGTTCCTGTGTCCCCAAACTCTTTTTGGGGGAGGATCCCAATGTCTTGCCTCCATTAGTTGTGTTCTTTCATTCCTCAGTTTCACTATGTGTGAATAGGGTTCCATATCCCTTACATACAGTGCAATCCTATACATGTCTGCTCAGAAGTAAACCCCATTGAGTTCAATAGGGCTTACTCCCAGGTAAGTGTGTATAGGATTGCAGCCTTGGTCTCCTAAAAACAGATTTGGGGAGGTTGAATTCATTTATGTGCTGTTGTGTGCCAGCTGCTATATAGCAGCTTAGCATTCTTTGGCAGGTAGCTCAAAGGTGATATGGCTCCCCACCACTACCATCCTTCGAAACATGGCTTTGCACCCACTTTGAGAGCCGTGTCTTCTTTGTAAATGGCAGGAAGGTCGTTCTGATCACAAGCTCCCTTGTTACACGTTCAGTCCTCAAGCTGCCGTTTTTTGTACTGTTCACCTGCCTTCTTCACAAGCTCCTTGCAAAATGGGGAAGAAGAATGTCAGAGCAAACAGGCCATGGCTGTTCCGTGTTTCACTCTGTGGCCATATAGACACAATGCAGAGTGCAGCACACCATTCTGCATGTCAACTTCCATTTTTAGAAAAATAATGTTTCTAGTTCTGATGGTATTAGAGAAACATTTATGTGTGAATAAGTATGTGCTAGACTTGTTCTCCAACCTTGGGTCCCCAGATGTTTGTGGCCTACAACTCCCAGCATGCCCCAGCCAACTGGCTGGGGCATGCTGGGAGTTGTAGGTCACAAACATCTGGGGACCCAAGGTTGGAGAACACTGTGCTAGAGCTTTTGTATCCCTGGGAGTTGTGGGGAGAAAAAGGAATTTGGCTTGAGCTTTCAGTGCTAGCCGGTCTTTCCTCATAGCTGCTAGGCTCTAGTTCTCTGTCACTGTGACCACCATGGTTCAAGTATTCTTCTCTTATAAAAATATTCCAAGTTATGTTGAAAACCCAAAGAATACTTAATTTATTAACTATTAGGCATCTAGGGCATATCTCCATAGGTAGTTTCTTGGGATTTGGCTGTATCCCTACTATGTATTCAAAGCCTGTGTTCCACACTGTACCCTTATACTGTCCTTGCTGACAGTGGTGCGGTTAGGTAATTTTAGACCCTGGACTTAATGGTCTTACAGGGTGGGGGTGGGGTGGGGTGGGGTGGGGGGGATTTAGACAGCCATGTGTATTACTTCAGCTGTGAAGCACACAACTAACATTTCTCTTCTCCCCCTCCCACCCACTGCCAGTCTATGCTTTTCAGCTGCTTCTACATTCCTGATATGTTAGAGCAAAATTTAAAAAAAAAATAAAAATAAAAAACCCTGTTTGCCAACTCTGATAAAAAGAGAACTACTCTGAGCATAAACAAATTTACTTGGGAATAAGCACCAAGGAATAAGTTGTAGAAAAAGGTAATACATTTTAGTACAAAGACTAAAATGAGCATCTGTAACCATGTACATACTCAGCCAGCCAGCCCCATGCCTATAATTTTTTAAAAAGAAAATAAGAAAGGATGCTGCAACAAGCAGACTCAGCCTGGGGAAGGCCCCGGGATACCCTTGCCAGCCCAGGTGCTCCCTCCAGGCCTGTTTAAACTTAAATCCCATTCATTTCAATGGGTCTGCTCTACATAGGACTAACACTGGATACTACTCCGTGTTGTTGTAAGCCTTTATTCTAAGTATTTGGGATGGGGGGGGGACTAATAAACTGTAGCTGCTCAGTGGTAAAGGAAATGCACTCTGCACATGCTGAGAGGCGCTTTTCCTCATGTATTCTGGGACTCAGACTTGGCTTTGAAAACAAGTTGTTGGGTTGATTACCCCTTAAGACAAATGAAGCCCCAGGCAGGGTGCCATTTTCTCTGTTTTGGGGGTGGCTTATCTCTGCCATAGAGCACGCTTGTGTGTGCATCTGAGCCCCTTGTTTCCTGAGAAGCAGGGACTTGGGGGAGCATCTGGCTTGAAGGAAAGTGCAACAGAGGCAACTCTGATGCCATTGAAAAAGTGGGGCTGAAGGAAAACCAGACATACAGGCACACAGAGCTAAGGACATGAGACATTTGGTGTGTTTGGCATCAGTAGAGTGGGGGAGAAATGCAAGGGGAATTTGGAGGCTATGAGCCAGAGAACCTACACTGCCAAGTTTCAGATCAATCCGTTGCGCCATTATCTGAGTCTAAACTACTGCCCCCCCCCCCAATTTCTGGCTATAAAGGCGGAATGTGATTCATCCAACTCGTCTTTAACATAGGGCCACAACTGAAATTGAATGGAACTTGGGGTGGGAAGGCAGGGAAACAGCAGTAATTTATTAAGATTTTTCATTATTGATAACAATAATAGAGAAGTATAACTGAAATTATAATGCCCTCAACAAACCTTCATTTTCCAAAATAGATATTGTCATTTGGAATAATAGCATAGCAACCAGGAAGAAATGAGGCTTCTGATAATTAAATTAAATGGAATGTCTCCGCCCAAACTCTCTCTTTCCTTCTAACTCATTCCCTACCTCAGCTGTTGCAACTCTGTTATTCTATGATTCTATGACCTGGTGCCTGCTAGATGTTTTGGACTTCAACTCTTGTAATCTCTGACCATTGGCCATGCTGGCAGGGCCTGATGGGAATTGTATTCCAAAAGTATCTGGAGGTCGCCTACCTCCGCTCTCCCATTAACAACATTTCTGGTTTCTCTTGACAAAAGAGGGTCTTCTTCCCAATTGCCCCAGTTTTGGGAATTCTCTCCCCAGGTATTCCTTTTGTCTTGCTCCTTGCCAATTTTCTGGCAGAGGTTTCATAGATCATAGAGTTGGAAGGGGGCTACAAGGCCATCGAGTCCAACCCCCTGCTCAATGCAGGAAACTAGAGGAAGGGTCTCCCATCCAAGTAATAACCAGGCCTGACCTTGCTTAGCTTTCCACACTCAGGCAAGCTGAGCCAGCGTGAGCCAAAGCATGTAAAATATAGCTTGCTGCTGCTGTTCATGTACCTAATCTGCTGCTACTCATTGTTTTAAATTTACCACTGCTGGGGGTTTTTTGGGTGGGGGTGGGGTGGGGTTGGTGTGCTTCTTATATTTGTAGTTTATGGCTAATTGTATGTCTTATTTGGTATATTTTTATTAGCTGCCTGGGGTATCTTATTGACAGAAAGCCAAAACAGATGATGATGATGATGATGATGATGATGATGATCATGATGATGATGATGATGATGATGATGATCATGATGGATGATGACGACTATGACAAAAATAACTATTTGACTAATACTATTTGACACACACTATTGTGACCAAGAAAAAATATCTAGGATGGGGCAATGCAGCTGAAGGGGTGGGATGTACACAGATAGAGATGGAGTTGTATTCAATTCAAGGGGAATTGAATTCAGCGGGAGAATGTAAACAGTCTGCAATCTGGGACACGGTTGAGAGATAGCAAAGCCTGCACCAGTCCCTGGGACCAGCCGAGTTTGAGGTGAGGGGCAGGCTTTACCCTCCTTTCCATGTCCCCATTTGCAGCCTGCTTACTTTCTCCCATACAGTTTAATGGCATCTATTGACTTATGGGATAAATAAACAGGTTCCAATCAGCAAGACTGAGGTGGGATAGGATGGGACCCACTTTTAATACTATGGGGTGAATATAGGGGTGGAACATGCTGTCGATGCTAAGTGGCCCAGACCTCACTGGCAGAGACCCCCTGTGGGTAGTACAGTGGTGTACTGTGCAGAGTGCAATGAGATGGACCGCATTTCCCAGCAGTCTGGTAAAGATGTGCTTTCACATCAAACTAAAGCCCCCTTCACATGTTATTCATATGAGGATAGTCAGGCGGTGGGGCTACACCACTGGCCCTTTCCTAACATTGTATGGCTCTTTGTCCCCAGCCCCTGACATCCATGCATTGAACTTGGACATCTTCGGCAGGGAAGCCTACACATGGAAAGCTCTACATGCAGAGAGGATTCTGTGCTGCAGATGTCCATGCTCAACATGTGGATGTCAAAGGGCAGCCCTGAGAGCCTGGCAATGTCAAAGGCAGGGTCAGCAACACTGTGCTGCTTCCCTTTCAATATGCATGGACCCCTGTCACATGAGAAATGCATAAAGGGGGCTGACTTGCAAAAGAAAACAACCCTATTTTTTTCTTGCACATTCTAATCATGTATTGAACATATCAAAAATCTAGAAAAAAGTATTTAGGTGAGCATTTCCAAAACGTCAATTTAAGGCACAATCCTATGCAAATTTAGACTTGGCATAGCTGGCTGGGGCATGCTGGGAGCTGTAGGCCTTTTTTCTGTCTAAACTTGCATAGGATTGTACCCTTAATTATGGTTGCTGCTTTCCCCTGAGATTGTATGATCTACTTTTTCCAAAGCTCAGTGCTATCACATCTACTAACAAAGTACATATATTACTTTTCACTTTCAATAATCCTAGCTTTCCAGTTATGCAAATAATATGCAGGATAGTTAATAATCTATGGAGAAACAGCAACAATGTGCTTAAATATGCTAGGAATAATAATCCTGCTTGGAAGATAATCACTATATATGGTCTTTTTTCACAAACCATATATATCCTTGAAAATATCAGTATTCTTGAAGAACTTTCATTCAGGAAATTTAAATGTTTTTTGTGTGTGCAAAGTATCATTTTTGTTTTCAAAATGGTATACCATTTCTCATATTTGGTCAGTAGCCCACACAAAATGTTAGGCTGGTTTACATGCAATGCCAAATAATGCTTTGGCCATCTTCAGGCTTGTACACTCCTTCTAATTTCTCCCCATTTCTGCTCTCCACATGTGCTCCATTCCCTGGATCAAAATGAACAAATGATGGTATGGCTACAAATCAGAATTACAAACCACGATTGACACCCCCACCAGGACTACAGGTGGTATGATGAATCACTGTCCCTGTTTGCAGCCCATGAACAGAACTGTGAAACTGGGGAAACCATTTTGATTCAGCCCTAGTGAGATATACAATGATGCACAATTGTGTCCCTTCAAAGTAGACATGTCAATTAGAAATCCTAAGACGTGATGGTAAAAATAGTGAAAAGTAATTTATTAGTATGTGTAGACCGGCATTAAATGAGCCTTGAGTCCAATCCAATAATCTCTGGAGCCTATTATATATCACAAGCTTAGTCTTTTTTTTCTGTATGGAAGCAGTTCTCATGTTCAGTTTATGCATTTTGTTAGGATAATCATATCCAAGTTTTGGAAGACCTGTGACTGAAGTTGGAAATCCTCTGATACTATCTCCAAATTCAATATATTGGGCAGTATCCAATGCGGCACAATTGCTAATGTAAATTACGCATCACTAGCATAAAGTACTCCAGAGCAATGTGAGTTGTGTTACCGATGCACCAATTTCCCCGGGAAATCGGCATGCCAGCTAATGTTATTGCCACTGTGCTGGAGTAGTTTGCACTAGTGCAACATAATGTCAGGATCTGCTCAGACAGCACAGCGCCACAGCTCCATCTGGTAGCCGCTTTTCAGACAGCAGCCTGACCTACTCTGCTATACTTGCAGGGTTCAGCCCCAGACCTCCAGGTGCTCCCAGGCTTGCTAATACAGACCACCTGGGAACTGCAGGAAGCCCTACATAAGGCCTCCCTCTTTCCTCAAGCCTTGATCACAGCAACATGAGTCATTGTGGTGTCTGTAGCCGGTTCCTGACTCTAGTGACCAATTCAAAGCCTTGTCTCACCTTGCCTGTGTTTGACCTGCATCTGCCCTTGAACTTCGCTTCTTGCCTCTGGCCCCACCTTGCCTAGTATGTGTCTGACCTCTGCCTGTTCTTGGACTTCGCTTCTTGCCTCTGGTTCCACCTTGCCTGATATGTGCTGGACCCCTGCTCATCTCTGGACTTTGCTCGCAGCTCTGGCCCCGCTCTGTCATGCATAGCTTGACCTTTGCTTGCTCTGAACTCTGCTCTGGCCTGTCTCTGCCTTCCTCACCCCTGGCTCCAGTATTCCAGCCTAGGACGCTTGTTGCTCACACCCTGAACCTGACACATAATTTCTGTTAGTGGTTAAGCCCCATTGGATAATGCCCATTATTACTATTTTGGGTATGGACAGCAACTGACAGAACTAACACAGTTTAAGAAATTACTAATAAAAGGGGGAAAAAACAAAAGTAACTTATTGAGATACATGGTACATTATTAAAAACAATCTAGAATTACTATGTATAAGAGAGCAATTTCAGATAAAGAATGAACACTTGTATGTAGAAGTCAACTGAGTATATTAGCATAAAGGAGAACTTGTATCATCGGTATTATGTACCATAAAGCATAGTAAAATATATATAAATAATTCCAACTTGTGTAGGAGGAGTGGTCAGGAGAAACAGATCAATATATACATGTATAGCCAGGCATGGCTCCAGTCTGTGGGCTCAGTGTGTGCTGCACCAGCTCCACCACCGCCACCTCCCTGTGACTGGGTTTGCATGACAACCCACCATGGTTGTCATGCAAACAACCACGGTGGGTTGTCGTGTCATCTGAACCCAGACTGCTTCCTGCAGGGTAGCTTATTTCTTGGCAATAAGCCATCCTGACAATCCATGGATTGTTCTAGGAATTGTTCCACCCATGATAGGTTGTCGTGTTGTCCGAACTCAGAAGACTGATTCCATCGTGGGTTGCGGGGAGTGGCTAGCAAGTCGCTCAGCAAGAGTGGTAAAAAACCCTTGCTGCCACTCTTCACGATTTTGCCCGTGCTGCTGCCGGTGACAGCCCCTCCACCAATGCCCAAGCAACACTTTGGAGCAACCGCCACTGATTTACCACCTGAGGAGTAAGTCAGCACAATGAAATAGGCAGCAGGATATTGAGGTTGAAAGGAAGCTTTTCTTTAGAAGATTCTAATAGTGTAGATCTTGAAATAGTCTGCTTTTCACCTTTCCTCCAGTATATTTATTGTTTTAATAAAATGGACTCCTGAAAATCATAACAGCTTGAGAAATATTTGCTTTCTTGTGTGGGCAAAGAATTAAGCCAGATATTTTTGGAATGCACAGCCCAATAATTAGAAATGTCAGTCTGACTTGGGCTTGTCTATTAGAGAGAGAGAGACAGACAGACAGACAGACAGACAGAACAAAAGAGAGTGAGTGAGAGTACAAATCCTTAATAGGTGTCTTGGATGATGTGTACAGTAGGGTTTGTTTGTTTTTTTTAACTCTTGAAGGCCTCTATCCTCTTGTCCCCCTGGTACATAATCTAAGCTTCAAAAAAGAGCTAACCAGTCAAGAGCTCCATTAAAATTTCATGCCGAGGATGCCAGTTGTCCAGGTTTCACTGAAGATGGAAAGGTTGAAGAAGGCACTCTAAACTTTGCAGTATCAGAGCCATATTTGGTATCTATAAATGTCATTTGGATGTAAAACCTAATGGGAAAATAAATGCTTGGTATTCTCCAGAGAAATATAGATAGAAGCCTGGTTACCAAAAGTACTGAGGATCTATAGCTCCCATTGACTCTGCCAGAGTGCAGCAGTTTTGAAGATAAAAAATAAACTAAATTAAATTGGCTCAAATTAAGAAAAGGGAAACACAAGCTGATCATTGATGCTGCGGTGATGTCTGTCAGACCATGGCACTGTGACTGCTTGCTCTCACTGAGAAATAAATAAAATAACCTGCTTTGTGGACTAGCAAAAGCAATATAAGGAATAAGTAGCAGGGGCATATGGTGGGCTAAAACAGCTTCTGTATCTTCATAGTTCTCACTGCCAGAAGGGACTATTATGGTCAATTATTTTGACCTTCTGCATGGCACAGGTCAGAAGATTTTTTTGTCAGTAATTCCTGCAGCAAGCCCATAGGGCTCTTTTGTCTCTTGCAGCTCTGATTTTATAGCAGTGGGGAGAAATGGAGAAAAAGCAAGCACAACATTTTTCAAAGGCACAGTAAGAGAGTGACAAAAAAAGGCAGTGACCATGGCATCTGTGCCTTGTGCATAGGGGTCTTTGGGACAGAAAAAGGCTGGATGCACAGAAAAAGGAAGCCTTTGGAGAAGGCCCTGTAGTGAAGAGAGTGATGGTAAAATTCTATTAAAACTAGTGAGTGTTATTTTACACACACACACACACACACACACACACACACAATTTTAATTTTAAAAAGTTCTTCGGAGGATATGCACTCCCCCTCTATTGCACTGGAGTGGAGCATATACGCACCTAAGTTTTAGAAATCACATAACTGTTGCACTTGACTCTGCAAGTTCCAATTCTGCAATAGATACATCAGTCCAATAGACACATTGGTTAAATGGTGGTGTTTGGGGCATGGATTAATTGTACAGAAATACCCTTAAGGTGCAATCCTATGCATATTTAGACAGAAGAAAAGCCCCACAATTCCCAGCATGCCCCAACCAACCATGCAGTCTGAGGCATGCTGGGAATTGTAGGACTTTTTTCCAGTCTAAACATGCATAGGATTGCACCCTTAGGCATCCCAGTGACAGGGTAGTGGAATGGATTCATCGCTAAATTGTCCCCAAGCTGTTAGGAGTTTCATAAATCAAAACCATCCCCTTGAATTGTGTCTTGAGATTCCATAGGGAAACATTGCCAATGTTGAAGCATTGATGAGACTGGGCTGGAAGGAGCATATTTCATCAGGGGATGGACTGCTGTGTGTTCTCCACCAACTGATGTTTTTAAGCAATCATCAAGAGCAGCCCCATCTTGAGTGCATTACAATTGCCTAATGACAGGGAAATAGCATGAATCACTGTTGTCAGATTTATATCTAGCCTAATGGACTCCAGTCTTCTCACAAGATGGAATTGGTAAAAAGCATATCTGCTCACTCTAGAAGTTAGTATTCCAGACTCTGCAGTGGGCCTAGGAGTACCCCAAGGCAACAACCTTGAGTAACAAAATGGAACTTCCATCACTGCCCCTATTGCCCCACAAGCTAGCATTGTCTACACCAGAAGAAGATGGTCTAAACAAACATGTTTATTCCTTTCTGGAAAACTTATCAACAGAATAGAAAAATGGAAGTATTTTCCCAGATTATTATAAACTGTCCTAAGGCTGGTTCCCACATGCATCATCATCACTCAGCTGGAGCTTCAAGTGATAACTTGCATATGTGAATGAGTAATTACAGATTGATTGCTCCAGATATAACTTTTCATATCATCTGATCTCAGCTCAGACAAAAGATTTTTCAATGGACACAGTTCAGCTGAGATCAAGGGCTTCTTTACATGAAGCTTTTAACCTGACACTTTACCAGGCTTCTGCTTCCACATTCTTTGTGGGATTAAGATTGGCTCCTTAACATGTGTGTGTTTTTCCCAGGGGTTTTTCTTTCTCTGCATTTCTTTATGTTCCAATACACAACCACTATGTGGTGCTATGGTATAAGAGAATTGCACAAATACTGGAGGGTTTCATGCCACTGATCAGGGATAATAATATACCTGACTTTCCTCATGGGGCGGGCGGGACGGGGGACGACGACGACGACGACGACGACGACGACGACACTAAAATGGTTGCAAAGCATGGGAGAGGCCCTGGAGGAGGAGGATGTTGTGTAAAGCAACCTACAAGCCACCGTGAGTGAAGAATCACGAGTGCACAATAAATGCAAAAAAATTAAATGTGTAGAAACGCTCCAAGTGATGAGAGACTGCATAATGGGAGATCACATAATATGCATGCCTGTTGTGTGAATGCAAGTTGCTTATATTCATTGAGAGTACACAGACTTCAACACCAATTCTGCAAAGAACATTGACCCACTAACATCACTGGGGCTGCATGTCTGTTCAGGCAGTATTAATTGAGGCCTCAGTTATGAACTAGAGGCTGTCACTTAAAAAACAACAACACCAAACTGTTGTGTGTTAAAGCAAGTTCAGAGTATTGTGGCTGGAATACAGTCAACATGCTAAAGGCTATAGGGTCCCCAGAGTTTGCTCTTGGAACTTTAAATAATTTAGGATGCAATCCTATGCAAGTTCAGATGGGGGGAAAGGCCTATAGCTCCCAGCATTCCCCAGCCAGCATGGCTGGCTGGAGCATGCTGGGAGTTGTAGGCCTTTTTTCTGTCTAAACATGCATTGGATTGTGCCTTTAAGGACTTAAAAACATAAAACTTAAAAATGATACTAAATAGCTAAAATAGTACTTCAAGGGTGCAATCCTATGCAAGTTTAGACAAAAAAAAGCCTACAACTCCCAGCATGTCCCAGACAGCATGGCTGGCTGGGGGATGCTGGGAGTTGTAGGACTTTTTTTTCTGTCTAAACATGCTGCATAGGGTTGCACCCTAAATGGACTATACAGTAATACCTTGGATTGCAAGCATAATTCGTTCCGGAACCGTGCTTGTAATCCAAAACACTCTTATATCAAAGCGAGTCTCTGGCGGGCGTGAGCGGGGCCGATTTCGGCCTGCTACGCCCGCTCGAGGCAAGTGGTTACATCCCTACACTACTTGTCTTGCAAGACCTTGCTTGTTTATCAAGTCAAATTTTTAAAAAAATTTTTGCTTGTCTTGCAAAACGCTCTCAGACCAAGTTACTTGCAATCCAAGGTATTACTGTACTCATTTTTTCAACAGGATCCTAAGACCCCAATGCCTTGAGCTGCTGCTGCTGCTGCTGCTGCTGCATCAGCACAGCAGCATATGGGAATTGGGTTTAAGAGTCCCAGGACTTGCAAAACAGTAGACAGTGATAGCCCTATATAACTGGCATCCTGAACAGCTCAGTGTTGGATTATTGTTATAAACTTGCAAGTGCAATTTTGGGTTGCAGAGGTTTGTTTGTTTGTCTGCCTGCATGTGTTACAAAGCCTTGTAACCTCTCCATAGCTCAAAGGGGTTTAATTTAAAAGCAGAACAAAATCCTAGCTATCTTAGGAAGAAGGACATAGCTTAGCCTTTTCCTTACTGTGTTAGTTTTGTGACTTAAAAAGGGGGGGGGGGAGCATTTGAACATTCAGTGCCACTCCTGCTGGCTGAAGTGGTACAATTCTGCATCGTATGATGCTGATCATGCTTCCCAGTGGAAGGGCTCTGCTTATGCTCAGGGTCTACACAATTGCCATACTAAGGATCAGAAAGGAGTTTTTCCTCAGGTCAGTCTGGATATCAGTCTGGCTATCAGCTCTGTGGGGTGGGAGAGCGGTTTGCTTTTCTCTGCAGTGTATGGTTTGCCTTGCCTGTGCAAATCATATGGAGCTATTGGTATATCTGTGTCTTTCTGTATGCAGTTGGATAGTATTGTGGATTGACATCTGTTTAGATTACATAGTTTGATATGTGGAGGACTGTTGGTTCCTGCCTTTGGGCAAGGGGCTGGTCTCCATGGCCTTTTGGTCACGTCCACCACTACAGACCGTTTCAGGGCCGAACCAGACTTGACATTAAGCACATGAAATGGTGCCATGGCATTTCCCCTCACAATGCAGATACCAGCTTCAAAGGATTTTCCACGGGACCACAGCAGGGGTGGAAAAGGTTAAAATCCCCCTCCCCGCCTGCTGTGATTCTGATCATGCTCAAACCCCCAGATGATGCTAACTGTATTTTTTAAAATTGTGCATTAAATGTAAATATTAATTTAGCGTCTCTAGTTTGGCCCTCACATGCTCCCTTTGATTTTCATCATGTGATGACTTGCAGCTGAATGTGTGAACTGCCATCATTTAAAAGCATTGGACTGTTTTGCATGACAGCCCATGGGTTAAAGAATGGGATGAACGGGAGAGCGCGTGTGCACTGCTTGCCATTTTCACTTTTTCTCAGCAAAACACAACCGAGTCCTTCACAGGTTGCTGACTGTATAGTTTGGACATGGAGCACTGGATTCTTTAGGGGCTAAACAAACCAGCAGTTGACCCAACAACAAACCATGGGTTAACTGCTGGGTTGTTTAGCCCCTAAACAACCCAGACAACATGCTAAGCAACCTACAGAGGAGCCATTCGCATGTAAAAGTGGAAGTGGCAGGCGTGCTGCAGGCAGCATGTCTGCTCTCTCCTGCTCATCTCCGACAGCCCATGGGTTGTTGAACCCATGGCTGTTGTGTCACGCAAACTGAGTCAGTGTGTCTGAGCCGATATGCAAGTTCTATCTGGGATTGTTTGATCTGTGTTAGTTCATCCCAGGGATGTTGAAGAGTCCTTGGTCTCGAGTCACGAGTCGAGTCACGAGTCTTTGGACCCGAGTCTCGAGTCCGAGTCCTTGGTCCAAAATGGTGACTCCCAAGTCCTGAGTCACTCCCAAAACTGACTCCACGAGTCCCTATTAAAATCAATGGGGTTTCCCCCCAACAAAATAAGGCTACTTCAGATGTGTGGCTTAAATAAATTCTAGGCACAAGTGTGCCTTTTTATTTCAAAACTCTGCAACTGATTTTGGCAAGAACAGACCAGGCAGACAAACCCAAAATAACCAGGCAGGCAGAGGAGGCAGGGAACCCCAAAGCAGGCAGGCAGAGGCCTTTGTCTTGGACAATTCAAACTGTGGAACTGGTTAAGAAGAGGCAAGGCAGGCAGAGGAGGCAGGGAACCCCAAACAGGCAGGCAGAGGCAGCCAAACCCAAAATGTCTGACCCTAACCCTAAGCCCCCACAACAACACATCAATCAAAATAAATCTCAACACATCGTTGGGGCTGCACTCCTGGTAGCTGTCCATAGTGGCCAAGCAGCGGTGTGCCTTGCTTCCATGCGCTCTTCACCGGTGATCGCACTCCTTCTGGCACAGCCAGAAGACTCATCAACAGCCCAGGGATGTTGATGAGTCCTTGGTCTCGAGTCCCGAGTCGAGTCTCGAGTCCCATTAAAAATATTGGGACTTGAGTCAGACTCGAGTCAGAGGGGGGACTCAGTCTGACTCACAAGTCGAGTCCGAGTCCTCATCCCTGGTTCATCCTCATATGCAAGTCATTGCTTGATGCTGCCATCATCAAGTGATAAACATGCATATGTAAACTAGCCATTAGACTCTATAATTCTGTGCTGAGGCTCCAAAACTAGGGGAAATGGCCCAGGAATGGGTGACCAGGGTCAACTGCAAGGAAAGGAGGAATGGTGCAGTCTCACTTTGTTTTCCAAGCACCTTGCATGTTTTTCTGTTCAAATGTTAGTTTGGTACTTATTATTTTGCAAGTATTTTACACTTTAAGAACTGATTTGGGGGGTGGCGGGGGCTGTATGGTGGCTTCGTGGCTGACACAAGCACCAGACAATGCTGTTGAGAGCCCTGCTCCAGGGAAGGGGTGGTATGTGGCTTCTTGATTGACACAAGTTACAGTTACAACTTCTGAAACTGAAAAGGACCTAAGCAAAATTGGGGGCGGGGAGGAGTTGTACCTGTGCCGAAAATGCAGTGAGTGTGTTTCGGCAGTTGGCTCACTGCTAAAATTATGTACCGTATGTCTGTATGTACTCTTTTAAATGTAAAAAAATACACAATAAAACTAGAACTAAAGTTCACAAATGGTGTAGGCCGGGGAAGAAGAGTTGTGTTTGTGTCACAGATGCAGCCACATTCTGCACAATTCCAAGCACTATCTTGGAAGGATCAACATTTTCCCAGGTACAAAATATTGCAGTCTGTGTGCTAGCAAAATTCAGCACACCCACCATGGAAACAGCCTTCTTTGGGGGAAACATGACAGATGAATATATATTAACTGAGCAAAACTGATTGCATAGGAAGTTTATGTGATATAGTACAGTGTGTGTGTATCTCTTTACAGTGATACACAGAAGCCCAAAGCAACAACAAATTTTCTTGGTACCAGACTTGTACAAAATACACAGTGCATGTTTACATATTAATCAGGTATCCAAGTTCATAACTCTTTTCATTCTTGGCACAGTTTGCATGATCAAAAGATAAATCATCGGCTAAAACTACACTTGCATGGGAGAAAGCAAAGGGACACTGCTGAGATTTACTGCTTCCCCTAACATTGATGATCCCAGTGTCAGAGAAGGGGGGTAAGTTTTGTCCCCTCCTAAACTATCTTCCAGAGTGCCATCTAATAAACTTAATAGAAAAAGAGGACAGGTAAGAACTGGTGAAATAGACCTGCAAGGTAAGACAAAGGGTCCGGTTGTGCTTCCTCCCCATCACAGGATAATTCCCATGCTGGACCTCTGGTGTGCATGCACCTCCTACAGAAGAGGAGGCATGGCACACTGCAGGAGAAGCCCAGTATGGCCAAGAGACAGACCAGTGAACTGACGAATCTCCACTGTTTAGACACTTCCTTCTTTCTCTCATCAGTAATGTAGAATATTGTTTCCAGGATAAGCCTTTATCATCACTTCCTCCAATAGCAAATTCAGGTGATGAGTGCTGACAGTAACTGAGCCAAGACAGGACAACTGAGAAACAAGAGGAAGCTATCATCATGCCTAGGGTAACCCCAAGGTTTGCACAAGTATAAAAAAAAATCATATACATACATATGTACATACATACATATATATATGGGAAGACTGCTGGAGCTCCCTGCAGCTTACAGTAACCTGGAGGAGGGCATGGATGCCTGGCAGGCAGGAACCCTGAGCTGGAACACTTTTGCTAGGAGAAGAGCAAAATCTGCATTTTGTTGCATATCCTACTTATAATATTCAATAAGGCATTGTGGTTTGATGAACATGGAACAATAGCCCCACAAATGCCGTTCTGAATTGTTTCATGTGGCAGTTGTCACCATGCATCAAGCTATCTGAGTGCAGCAGCTCACCACACTAACCAGGATTTTCTGCACGCCATCACAAACGTCTTTGAAGAAAAGATATACAATGATGTGGAGAAAACACACACATACATACAGCAAACTGCAGCATCCAACTTGCCACATGGAACAGGCCGTGTAGAAGCCCCCATGTATCAGTGGTATTATGTGCCCTGGTCCTTGGGTTAGAGTGGCTACTTATAAATCGCTTAAAAAGAAGACAGTGATTTGCATAACATTTGCACATGCTAATATATATGTATAGATGCAAATTTAGTAATAATTTTTATAATTTAAATAGAAATATAGTACATCTCACTATAGTAGGGAAGACTGTGACCAGGTGACCTGTGTGCCTCCCTGTTCAGCTTGCTGCCCAGGTGCTAACTGTGAATGGGCAATATAGTAGGGAAGACTGTGACCAGGTGACCTGTGTGCCTCCCTGTTCAGCTTGCTGCCCAGGTGCTAACTGTGAATGGGCAACCGTTCCTGAGGTTCTTTATCTTTAAACTGGAACAGAATTATGCACAAAAATGGAAAGTTCCAGCATTGCCTACAACAGAGGAATGGTTGGTCAAGATGGTGGAGCTGGCAGAGATGGCCAAACTTACGTCATTGATTAGAGAAAAGACAACATCTTCATTTATTGCAGAGTGGAAACCTCTCTCTAATTGACTTTTTGTAGGGGTTAGAAGACAATGATTTATTTATCTGTGGTTTTGTGGAATAATAGGAAGATGAACTGACAACAGGAAAAAAAATAAGATGATAAATTTGTGACAATAGAAAAAAGAGCTTTTCTTTTTTGATTATTGAGTAGAGAAATTATTTGTTACCTATATTTGCTGTAGAAAAATTCGGAAGTCCATTTTAGTTTTGTTAATTGTTAATTATTGTTATATGTTTTGTGTTTGGGTTTTTTTTGTCTTTTTTAGAAATAAAAAAGTTAAAAAAATAAAAATAAATAAACTGGAACAGAATTCAAATGGAGGAGGGCTTCAAATAAAAGACTGCCCCCTGTGAAAGAGGAGACCCTGGCCACCTTATGGGCCAGGGTCTGAGCGTTATGCCTTATGGCATCTATGCTGTACGTTTGAAGGTGGGAGGGGTCAGACTAGACTAGGGCAACATGCAGTGAGAGAGGAAGCATGTTTATTTAGAAGTCCACCGAGTTCAATAGGGGTTATTGCCTAGTAAGGGTGCATAGAACTCCAACCCTAATGAAAGTTAAATTTGCAGCCTCCACTCTGTGAAAAAAATAAAAAGAAATTGCATCTCATGGGCCTCCAGGTAGTTGGCTGGCTGGCTGGCTGCAAGTTCTCAATGAAGAAAGACAGCCATCAGGTTCTCATAATTTTCTCTTTGAAGAACAAGGACTTCTAGAACTTGAGAAACATCAGACTTGCCTCACATATAGTGAAGCAACTATAGGCAGATGAGTCAGGAGTGATTCTCATATTAGTCACTGCAGAATATAGGGCTGTTCATATCTTTGGCAATATACAGAGAGTTCATGGCCATGATCCACAAACCAAGGCAATCAGATAGAAGTAGCAACTTCAGCTTTTGAGAGGCCCTTTGCAATTTGGTATATGCCAGCCTTCCCCAAACTTGTGCCCTTCAGATGTTTTGGACTTCAACTCCACATCAGCCCCAGATAACATGCCCAATGGCCAGGAATGCTGGGAGTTTGTAGACCAAAACATCTAGATGGCACCAGGTTGGGGAAGGCTGATCTAGGAGGATTCTCCACCATTAGGAGGGAAGTTTAAATTTAACTTTCACGGGTTTGAGGGGGGTGGAACCAGTGCTTTTTTTCTGGAGAAAAGGGTACCTGGAACTCTTGGATTACATTTCCTCGGGAGTAGATGGCGATTAAATTGTAATGTAATTAATAGAAGAAAAGGTGCTGGAACTCAGTTCCAGTGAGTTCCACCAGAAAAAAAGCCCTGGGTGGAACACACAAACTGGAAAAAAAACGCAGTGTCTCCAGTCCAGTCATGCAAGGTTTCAGGGGCACATTCTCACTTGTTACAGGGGCCAGAGAGACTTAACACAGGACATGCTGCTTCAGATCTGCCTAGCCATGCTCTTTGCCAAGTGAGAGGTGCTGGCTCTTTCTTGGGCTGTGGCAATCACCCAATAGTTTTGCTCTCTGATACTATCCATAGTGGTGGCACTGGCTTCCAGTCTATTTAGGCTTTGCTCAGCACACTAGCTGCTAGACTGTGGTGTGGTGTGTCTGGAGTTAAGGCAGTTTCGTCCCAATGGTTCAGTCAAGTAGGATAGTTTAATCAAGTATTTTCCTCTTAACTCGCTTGTGAGTTGGGCTATACCTATATACGGTAACTAGAATAGCAAGCAAGGGGCTTCTTCTGCTGCTCGATATGCATGGGGATGATGTTATGCCCCAGAAGTAAATAAAGCAGAATTCCATGCAGCATGTGCAAGGAGAAAGAGAGATACATCCACTACTTTCTGATGATGCAAAACTAGACCTGATCAACTTCACAGTGCCAGATAATTCAGGCCAATTTCTTGTTATGTGAAAGTAACTTTACAATTTCAAATTGCATACTCAAAGACAAAAAAAAAAGAAGAAGTGATTACCCAAAGCTATCTCCAGGGCGGGCCGAAATATATTTAAAGTTATCAAATTTTGATGAAGTGTATATAGTATAGAATGCATTCCACATATACTGTATTAGTTTACTATGGACAACTTGGTTATGTATGATATGATTGTGTTTATGTAATCACCAAATGCCTGGTGTATTACCCAATTCTGTACAAGCACTGTGTGAGCATAACATTCAGAATCCTGAGTTGCAACAGCTTTTTTCTTCTTCTTTAAGGCAAGCTTATAGACTACATAACTGTGAAGAGAGTCTTGAAAGTGTGCAAGCAATGCCTGTTGGTGGAGGGCAGCTGAATATGATTTCTTGTGGTGACGGGATGGGACTCCTTTCCACTTTCCATGACTAGCAAAAGTAGAACATGTTCTGCAAACAAACTAAATAAAATATGTGCTAGTATGCTTGATTTACTTAATTTGAACCAGTTTTCGTGTTGCAAAATTTGGGCTACCTTGGTACCAACTTTTGATATCCCCCCCCCATTTTGAAGACCCCCTGAATCTTGTAGCCATTGTAGGCAGCAATTAGTAAAGCTGGTGCTCACAGCTGAAAAGGTTAATATACTCTAGTTATGTCCAGTTCACAAGGATGTAATGTGTAACTGTTAAGGGTCAGGATGCAACATTGGGTGAATACAGATGACCAGCTTACTATGTAGTAAATGTTAGGACATTTACTTGTTTCTTAAATGTGTGGCAAAGTGCAAGCAAGACAGGCAACCATGACTAGTAGTAT
The DNA here is from genome assembly GCA_021292165.1 of Shinisaurus crocodilurus. Classification (NCBI taxonomy): domain Eukaryota; kingdom Metazoa; phylum Chordata; class Lepidosauria; order Squamata; family Shinisauridae; genus Shinisaurus; species Shinisaurus crocodilurus. Next base: position 204,437,020 of record CM037876.1, on the reverse strand, counting down.
TCCATGTTTGCTGTTGCTCTACCTCATTCTGTTGCTACGGAGTGAAGGTTTTACCTATCCCTTCATGTACTGCTCAGTTTTCAGCATAATTTCCTGGTTCTTTCTTTATTGAAGTAGATGGTTTATTCTGTTCCCACAGTCCTAAAAGTTCATACTGACGTAGTGCTGTTTGCACGGGTTTTCAAATATGTATGTAATTTTTTAAAAGTATTTTTAATGATCCCTTGTGTGCATATACACACAGCCTCCATGGCATATAAAAAAGAAAAGAAAAATTCATCAAATTCATTAAAGTCCAAATTAATCATATATATGCATACACTCCACCCTTACCATACAACACACAAAAAAACATGACCTCAGAGATATCACAGTATGGTTTCTTGGTAGAGAAAAAACACACACATCAATACATAAGTGAAAAAAATGCAGGTATTTGAGTCTTTCAAAGGACATTTGGAATTGTGAGATTTGAAAACCATGGAGAAAAAACAAGTGATACATTCCTTAAAAGAAGACTCTAGCAACAAAATTCTGTAGCAGAGGAGAATACCTTCCCCACTCAAGATCACCAGCCAAGGATTACTAATGCAGATGACCATCAACTATGTGGGGAAACCTTCCCACTTGGTAAAGACCCCAACCTTTACCACATATAAGAATGCATGGTAGAAAATCCTACATGTGATAAGCTCGTTGTCTGTATTAGCTCATTGAAGAATAAAGTTCACATTTTCCTGGGATGTGGGTGGCCGTTGGAAATGCGTTGGGGAGCTTTGTGTCTTTCCACCCAGCATTCAGTTATTGTCAGAAACAGACCAATGAATTAGATGGATCCCTGTTCAGAGACAAGATTGAACTGGAGCCAGTCAGGGTCATATGCTTATTGGTATCCTACATTTTATAGTAGTGCTATATAGTATGACCTTGTTCCCTGCCTCTTCCAAACTTGAGGCAGACAATGCATGACCTTGAAGCAGGGCAAATTTCTAGAGGAAGTGCATATTATAAGGTGTGTGTATGGAGGGGACGTACAGCAGATGGATGGAAGGACATTTTGAGGCTATAAACAAAACTCAAGTCTTATCTACAATGGGGTTGTGTTTGGAATCTCTAATTTGCACACCTGGCTGGAGTCTACACATTTGTTTCAGAGGCATCACTGTAACAGTATTTTATTTTATTTTTTGATAACTCATTTGCTTCTCTGTGGGGGCACATCAATTAATATTGCTTGCACTGTATCCTTTGTGTTTAGAACATCTTTCTGTGCCACTCAACTATGTGTAGTATTGCAATTGTGGGGGAAATGGGTGGTGTTTTCAAGACCATGTGAGTGGAGTTTATCAGTTTGTAATGAGATTTTGTATAGCACTTTGTATAGCACTTTCATTGTTTGAGAAATGGGAGGTAGTTGTAAGATGAGTCCTGCTGCCTCAGGGCCTTTTTTCAACTGCATTGTTTAATGCATGCACACCTGCACCGGTGCACATGACTTTATCTGATCAGAGTTATTTTACACCATTACTGTGCTCTCTTCCATTGCCCTGTGTCCCACTGCAAAATGTGGGCATCCTCCCTTGTCCCACTGCTCTTGGCGCTGATGTTCTTGGCTGTGGCTGCCACAGTTTCTTTCTCCTGGCTCCCCCTGGCCAATGACCATGCTGGCTTGGTATTATGGGAGTTGCAAGTCCAACACATCTGGAAGATGGCATGTTGGGAAAGGCTGTTCTACATGATTTCCATAGGCATCTTGGCTGACCACCCTTGGAGACAAAATGCTAGAACTGATGCTTGTTCTGATCCAGCAAGGTTATTCTTATTGCTTATGATGGGTTTTTGTTTTTCAAATTTGTGTTCATCCCCTACCTGTCTGATAGGGTGACAGCAGGAATACATTGTTTGCACAAGTCATTCAAACTCTCTGTGTGTGTGTGTGTGTGTGCGCGCGTGCGCAGTGGGGTTTGGCCGTCATCACATTTGGCTGTTCTTTTTCAGGACACTTGTCTTGAGCTTCCAGTTTGGTACTAAAGCACTGAACTGTAAGTGAGCAAGGCTCTCATGCAGATGTGCCTTTGCATTTTAAGTAGTATGTAAATTCATCAAATGAGATCTGATCATTTTATTCTGCTTGCTGATCTCTTTTGAAAATCACACCAAAGGCTACATAATGGAAACTGGATCCCCAGAGGTGTTACTTTAATTTATTTAATAAATGGCACTGTTTCAGAAAGTCTCATTCTAGCTTTGAATTCTGTACACTTACACACTCTGGGTATGAGCTCTTGGGTAACATTTGGCCTAAGGAATCTGCACTTCAGCTCTCCATTTCATCTTCTTTGGTTCATTAAAGCATTCCAAGGACAAATATATTAGGGATTTTTGAGGCTTGGTTACGGTCCTACATAAATTGCACAAGATTATTTGAAATCAGTTTAGGTGAAGAGGGGATTGAAAAAAATATTCTTCAAATTCACTTTGTGCAGATCAAAAGGGTACCAGAGATCATAGGCATGCTTGCCTCAACACAAATTCAGCATTACAAGGATGGAAGTCTGGTTTCTTGTGTACACAGTGGCTGCCATCAAGTGGTTTCAGTCTGGACTGTTGAAGATAGTTCAGAAGTTTTAGTTCATATGCCCTGCCACAGCCCACTTTCCTGATGGGTTAAGGAGGTGGAAACTCATTCATCCTGTTATGCAGCAGATGTACTGGCTACCTATTACCTTGAGTTAGAGGTGCTGGTTTTACTTTACAAAACCCTTCATGGCGTGAGTCATGTAAATCTTAGATTATCTCTCCCCTCATGAGCCCCTTCACTTTTTAAGATCATCCAGAAATGACCTGCTCAGATTCCTCTCTATGAGAGACATGAGAAGAAGGAGTGGTCCTACCTTCTTGGCAGTGGCCCCATAGTTCTGGAACATGTTCCCCAGGGAGATCTGCCACTGTTCACCCCTGCTGCCCCACTAGGATATTGCATGAGAGTGATATTTGTTTAGGAAGACTTTCTAGAGGGTGTGTTTGACTGGTATTGTGTTGGCTGGTTTGGTGTGTGTGTGTTGTTCTTTTAATATATTCTTTGGTTGTGACTGCTGCTTTAATGACTTTTATGGTGCAAGTTCTTGTTTGTAAACAACTTGAATTTGATGAGATAAGGCTGGATATAATTCTTTTAAATAAATGTGGACCTCCACATATGTGGGACCTTACCTCGTTGTCTTTTTAAGAAAGAGGATGGTTCCCACATGGGCAGTGGAGAGTCCTCATGTGTTCAGCACTTTTCTTTGTAGAAGGAGATAGGAAACCACTACATGTGCTTAAGGTCCATTTTTATTTGGCTTGCTGTCCCAAGTGGTAACTGCTACTTTTATGTCTAGATGGATAGGGTTATTTCAGATAGACAGAGACACTGGACAGACATATTGCACTAGCGATAACTGAGAATGTACCAGTAGTGTATCTCATGCCGAATTGTGGCAACTATTCCAGTAATAAGTGCTGCAGAAACTATGTGTGTACAGCTCTTGCAATGAGATGTCTACACTGTGCCAGGAAAACTATGAATCTTCCTGGTGAGAGTCCAGTGCCAAAATCGCCTTTATTGATCCTTATGCAACAGCAGCGAACAGAGAAGGGAGGAACAGCAACAAACGGCTGAATGAGAACAGGAAGAAAGATAGCTGCACGTTGAGAAAGGCCACTGACCAGGAGTTTTATATAACAAAAGGTGCAGCTGTAAATCTCTTAAAATACATAATCAGAACCATATTAAAACCAGTAGTCTGTTTTCCTAAACACCTCAAGGACCACTTAACAGAAAAGTATAAGTGATTAAAAAATAATCCTCTCAACAAATACTTTGTGTCATCATAATCCTAGCTGCACAATCATAACAATAGTGTGAAGACCCGACATCCTAGGGTGGCCAAAGACGGAAGAACACGGGGCTCTTAAAATGGTTGTGCAGAAGAGAAAATTTTATAAGGGCAGCTGTTCTCACCACTACAGGACAAGCTATATGCACACTGAAATCCTTCCCCCCCCCCCCCCTGCACAGCTGAAGTCACAGGAGCCCTGTCCTTCTTTGTATCTGGTCTCTTTAAGGCGCTCATTCACAATTATAGTGTGATGCCTGGAAGGAAGCATAGATCTGTATGGATGAAGTCATGGCTGGCAAAATAGCAATCATCAGAGGTAGCAGCATAATACCAATAGTGCAGTGCTTTGGTCCTATGTCAGACAAAATGCTGCAGTAGCAGCTGCTTGAATTATATTGCTAATATGCTGTAGGGGGTGGGGCGGGGGCGGGGGCGGGGGGAGAGATGTGTGTGAACAGCAGTTGCTGTGACAGGCAGCAGCCTATGTTCCTTAAACATGGGTTGCCAGAAGGACATGTAAAAGTACCCAAGGTATTGTCAGCTTGATTAAAGAGTGCCTGCATGCTCTGTAATAATCCCTGCTTGATACTCTGCACCTTTTCACCAAGCACTAAAGCATTCCTTGTGCTAGATAATCCGTTAATCTTCAAAACAATAGGGAGTGGGGAAAGGGAGCAGTGTGGGGAGAAAGGAGGATGGAAGGGAACAACAATCATATATAGATCAAAAGAAGGGAGAAAGTTCATTCCTGGGTTCCTGAGAGATGTACTACTTCTTCCAGTTACACTTAGATGCTCCTAATTATCATAAGCACCCTGCAAGATATTAATGGATTGTTCTTTTCTTTTGTTCTGCCCCCCTCCCCACAAAGATGCTGTGTGTTCCCCGGGACTTGTGCTGGGATTTTGTCTGCTTGTCACTGCAAAAATTAGGCTAGCAACAGTTTTGAAGTAGCTTCAGCTTCAGGGCTGGCATGAAACTTACCACCCTCATGATCTTGACATACTCTGAGAACAGAGTAGCTGTGAGGAAGAACCTGCCTCTCCTTTACGGTATATGTAGATAAATGTAGAAGGGAAGGGAAAAGAGGGCAGCAAAAGAAAGAGGAGGCATGGAAGACTCCAGAAAAGGAGTCTTTAATGATAAGAACACAGGGAAGGGCCGGGTTTAGCTGATGAGCCGCTGTGCCCACGGGCGCCAGGTTGCATATGCAAGCCCTGCTTGGGGTTGTTGAGTTGTGTGAACTTGGCAAGCATGTGAGGGTTGTTTAACCTTCACATAACCTACATTTGCTGGGTTTGCACAATGCAACAACCCCCCGAGTAGGGATTGGATATGCATAATGGCAGCCACACACACCCCCACAACCTCTCCGTGGGTTAAATAACCCATGGTGGTCTGTCTTGTTGTGCGCACAGCCCCAAGGAGACAAAGGGTCCATTCACACACTCTGTGGCAACAAAACCAGGTTTACCACCAAATGTACAGTCAACAGGAAGCTGCAGCCAATTCGGGCTTTCTGATGAGTGTACCTGTATGACACCTGTGTTTCCAAACACCTGTTTCTCTTATTCATACATTGCAACCGCCCTAAATTATACTGCTAAAATGAAGAAAGTGTGGGGTAAGCAGGAATGGATTTTTGTGGGGAAGGACTGTGAGCTCCACTTTGTTCTGGAACTCAAATCCTTGGACTCAGAATATTTCTTTATTTCCATGTGTGTCTTCTGCACCAGGCTCCAGTTAATGGCTGTCAGGGTTCTAGTAAAACAACAACAACAACACCAAAGTAGATCCTGCAAGCCTGAACTCTGTCCAACCCTGGTGCAGTGGCTACAGAATTGGCTTGGATGTAGGAAGCCCAGGTTCAAATCAGCACTCCATCATTAAGCTCTTTTGGTAGCCTTGTTCAAGTACCTGTGCTTCACATTACCACCTGTCTCACTCTGTGATGGGGGAAATTTCATTTTAAGCTCCTTGGAGGAAGGGCACGATACAAATGTAACTAATAATAATTGACACTAATGCTTGCTAATACATTATTTAGGGATGTTTTTAAATGTTTTTGCAGAGATGTCTGCTGCTACTGTGCAGTGGCTATGCGATATTCACTAGGGATATATCTTCGACTTCAAAGTTAAAACATTTAAACTGTTAGGAATTGCCCCAAGGAGCTGATTTAGATGTCACTAAATGTAGGACATGATGCATGCCATACTTTCGGTATCACGGATCTCCAGCAGAATTCTCACCACCTTTACAAATCCCAAAGTTCTCTGCAGGAAGTCATCTGCCTAGGTTTTCTTCACGGAGATGGAGCTATGCCTCCATACAGGCAGCCTAGGGATAGGTGAGGCTCTGTGCCTTTAACAGCCAGGTAATAGGCACAAATCAATGTGCTACTTTTCCTATGTGTAGCTGCTTTTAATAGCTACATAAAACTGCAGCCCATAAAAGTGGAGCTACTTTTAATAACTGCAAAGCATCAGAAAACAAAGGTAGGTTTTCTTGAAATGGAGATACAGTAAAGGTTAACCTGTTGATTTCTGATGCTTTGCAGCTGTTAAAGGTGCCAAACCTAAGGAAGATTATGGGAAAGAGGGAAAGTGGAAGACAGATGGAATCTAGGCAAATAAAATGCTGGGTTTCCATAAGCATAGCATAGCATAGCATCATCATCATCATCATCATCATCATCATCATCATCATCATCATCATCATCACTAATTTTACAAAGCCATCCTAATTTTACAAAGCCATCCCTCCCAACCAATTCAACATCAATCTCTGCAAAGAGGTCATCTCTGAAGTGGTTTCCAGTGAAGTGCAGTCATGTTTGCTTTAGAATGGAGAGACCCACTCACTGCCCAGCCCTAAAGCTTACTGGGTGACCTTGGGCCACTCACTATTGCTCAAGCTTAACCTATCTCATAGAGTTGTTTTGAGGGTAGAAAGGAGGGAGGCATGCATACTGCCCTAAGCTCTTTGGAGAAAGAGTGGGATAAAAGGGTAATAATGTCCATGTTGGTGATCAGCACTGAGTTTATGTAGCCTCTTTTATCACAACTGAGGATGGAAGGACTTGCATTTGGTAAATGTCAGGGTCCCCAACTGAAGTTGGTCTTTAGTAAATTAATACAGGGCCTGCAAACATGTTGGGCAATATCCAGTACTGCTAGCACAATAGGAACCTAGCAGTTCCAAAGCAATTCTGGAACAACACAGGTCAGTGAAGCTTGCAGAAAGGAGCTCTGCTGATCTGTCCCTTTCTGTAAATGAGCACTGATGCTAGTTTCTGGGGTTCCTTTAGAAAGCTAGTTCCTGTTGTACTTGCAGTGGGTCTCACGAGTGCAACAGAACCAGCAGAGGCACAGCAGCAGTATTGGATACTGCCCATTGAACTGCTTCCTTTCTACAATCTCAGGTACTGTCAATGAATTTTTCTAAAAATAAAAATGAAGCTTTGCAAATAGAATAAACTAAAAAAAAAAAAGGATTGCAAATGATATGCAACTATTTTTAAGTTATTCAGAATGCAAATTTTGCATTTTCTAAATTTGGAAATTTAGTGCAGAGACAGAAATACACTCCCTCCTCTCTCTCCTCCCCCACCCTCAGTGAAACTATTTTGATCTAGGAAGGAAAAAGCAGGTTGGCCATATTTTCAAAGTACTCTGAGGATCTAATATTCTCAGTAAGGGCTTCTCTACACAAGGCATTTATTGCGCGCTCATGATTCCTCACTCATGGTAGTTTGTGGGTGCTTTACACAATGTTATCCTCCAGGGCCTCCCCTGTGCTTTCCACTGCTTTTTTTAGATCAAGGAAAGTCTGGTATTACCTGGAAATCATGCTATTAGAAGCTCGTGTATTTTCGCAATTCCGCTATACCAACTTCAATGGACCGGTCATGTTGTTTGAATATCTGACTGCCATCTCCCAAAGCAGTTACTTTATTCCCAACTCAAGAATAGAAAGCGGAATATCGGTGGTCAGTATAAGAGGTTTAAAGATGTTCTTAAGGCTAATCTAAAAAATGCAATATAAACATCGGAAACTGGGAAACTCTGGCCCATGAACAATCTAACTGGAGGTCAGCCTTTCACAAAGGTTCTATGGACCTTGAAGAAGCCCAAATGCAAGGTGAAAGGGAGAAACGTGCTAAGCGAAAAGCACAGTCAAACGAATCCTTTACAGGACCATCTTCCATCTGGTAACCTGTGTCCTCACTGTGGGAAGCTGTGTGGATCTAGAATTGGCCTCCACAGTCACTTACGGACCCATCACTAGAGTCTACACAATTTTTTTTAGAATTTCCTCTTTTATAATTTTCTTTTTGTAATTCTATCCTGGAAGACAATCTTACTCAGTCACGAGTGATCGCCTACTATACCTTGTGGTTGTGTAATGGAACATATAGAAAGGCAGAGAACCACACACACCCGGGGGGAAGGGAAAAACACATGTAAAGGAGCCGATCTTAATCCCGCAAAGAATCCAGAAGCAGAAGCCTCCGTAAAGTGGGAGGTTAAAATCCTCATGTATAGAAGCCCTAAGAACTGCATGCCACTCGCCAGACTTTCGGCTTTCCAGCGGGCTGCTGTTTACATAGAAAATGCCTTAAGATACATCAAAAGTGGGTCACGAGGAACCTGGAAGTCGCTTCCCTGGCTTGACTTGGGAGAACGCGAGTCGAGCCGGGGAAGAGGTAAGTGGGATGGAGTTCAGGGGGTCGAGCCCGTCTAGTCCTCCAGATATCTGAGGGCTAAATTGCATGTTACATGCAAACATGTGTATTACATCCCACCCCGCCAAAGCTACTTCTTTTAGGGAAAAGCAGTTTCAGAAGGGGGCAATTATCAGCAGAGAAATGGTGAAGTAGAGCAGAAGTGTAACCTTTTCTCTATCCAATTGCTTTCCCACCTCAACATGCCCCAAAGTCACTCCCTCTGTCACAAGTGTTCCAGATAGTTTACTCTGGCAAACACATATCTGGAAACACAGTGGGGAGGTGCAGGAAAAGAGCATTGGTAGGGAAAGGGTTGAACACCCCCTCGACTTCTCTGCTGAAAATCACCCCCTCCCAGAGCTGCTTTTTCCTAAAAGAAGTTGCTGTTAGGGTTTAATATATGCATCCATGTAACATGTGGTTTGGTCCAAAGTCTTCTACAGCAGGATGGGCAGATGTCAGGCTTGTGGGATCTACTTTGGGTTTGGTTTTTTTACTAGAACCCCAAGATCCATCAACCGGAGCCAGGTGCAAGAGAGAAATGCTTAGAATTAAAGAATTCTGAACCCACAGATTGGTTTTGAGTACAGTACCAAGAATGAACAGAGCTCACAATCCCTCCCACAAAAAAAACCCCATTCCTGGTTACCCTAAGCTTTCTTCATTTCAGAAGTATAATTTAGGGGGGGTCAGTGTGTTGCTGCTATGTTAAACGTGCATCAGAAAGCCTTGTTGATCTACTACAAATCACCCAGAGATCTACCAATAGGTCCAGATCTACCTTCTGCCCACCCCTGTTCTACAGTTCAGTCAACATTAGCCATTTTCTTCAGCAGAAACTGTGCCAGTGAGCAGGCAGCAAGGCTACATTTTTGACAAGCAACGAGTATATTTGAAGAAGAGCTGCCTTGCTAGGGGAGCAAAGTGGAAGATTCCACGTATTTAGAATGCACGGGATGTTGCTCTATGGCCTGAAATAAGCTGCAGGCTTTAGAAATTGGCGAGCCGGAAGAACAGAGTGAATCTTTGGACTTGCAGCATTAGTTATTGCCGTATGTTAGATGAGCACTGTCAGGTTCACAAGACAGTAAAATGCTGTGGGAGTTAAAATGCTGTGGCAAATTGCTGGAAAGTAACTTGCATGAATTTGTGGAATATTTCTGGAGACCGAGGCTTGGTCAATAAAAACATCTAGCTCTATCTAGGCAGCTGCGCTGCTGCACAACACAGGCTGGTGGATTTACCTATAGCTGGTTCACCACTGGCACCTGGTGTTTAGCCTGGTGCATTGCAAGTGGACTATTTATTTTATTTATTTATTATATTTATACCCTGCCTTTTTTCCTGCAAGGAACCCAAGGACTACAGTTTCTCCTGATGGAAGGCACTAAATATAAAGCAATAATCAACTGGAGTATCAATTCCTTGTTTTTTTTAGCTTGCTTTTAGTGTTTTATTAAGTTTTTGTTTGATAACTGTTTTATCTTCTGATTTTTTGGTAAACCTCCTTAGTTGGCTTCAGAAAAGCAGTAAATAATAATAATAATAATAATAATAATAATAATAATATATTATTATTATTATTATTATTATTATTATTATTATTATTATTATTATTATTATTTCATTTCATTTCATTTCTATACTGCTCAGTAGCCAAAACTCTCTGGGCAGTTCACAACAATTCATAAAATTACAAACCACAAATAATAAAATACCACGTAAACGTCAATATAGAAAATTTAACACAATTTAAACAGCTAAAACCAATGTCAATAAAAATACGAGATATGTTAAAAAGACAGCTGACATAAATGCCCCATCATATGCCATTAAATACCATTAAATGCCTAGGAGTAGAGAGCGGTCTTAAGCTGGTGCTGAAAAGATGACAGCGTTGGCGCCAGGTAAGCCTCAGTGGGGAGATCATTCCATAATTGTGTGGCCACCACTGAGAAGTCCCTCTTCCTTGTTCCCACCCTCTGAGCCTCCCTTGCAGGAAGGCCTCAGAAGCTGATCATAGTGTCCAGGTAGATTCAGGTTGGGAGAGGCGTTCCATCAGGTATTGCGGTCCCAAGCCATGTAAGGTTTTATAGGTTAAAACCAGCACCTTGAATTGAACTCGGAAACATACAGCCAATGCAAGCAAGCCAGAATTGGTGTTATATGTTCAGATCTTCTGGTCCCAGTTATTAGTCTGGCTGCCACATTTTGAAGAAGCTGCAGCCTCTGAACATTCTTAAAGGGCAGCCCCGTGTAGAGTGCATTGCAGTAATCTAACTTGGAGGTTATGAGCGCATAGATTACTGAAACCTGGTTATCCCTATCCAGATAGAATCATAGAATCATAGAAAAGTAGAGTTGGAAGGGGCCTACAAGGCCATCGAGTCCAACTCCCTGCTCAATGCAGGAATCCAGGTCAAAGCATCCCTGACATCCCTGATAGGGACATAGCTGGTCCACCAGCCAAAGCTGGTAGAAGGCACTCCGTGTCACTTGATGCCACCTGAGCCTCAAGTGACAGATATGGCTGCAGGAGGACCCCCCCAAGCAATAAACCTGTTCCTTCAAGGGGAGTGCAACCCCATCCAGAACAGGTTGAGCACTATCCAGTCAGAAGAACCACCCACTAACATCTCAGTCTTGTCTAGAAATACCATAAATAAGTATATATGGCAAAGGTCACTGCAGGAACAAGATCATAGCTGTTGTTTGTCCCTTCAGGACACACATCTCTGTCTGAAGAATCCTTGTCTAGGAGTGCTGAGTTCCTGACCTTTTCAATGTTTAGCAGGCAGACAACGAGGAGACAGCCAATAAACAGGGTGGTCTACCTAGTAGAGCTCTCTGCAGGATCAACAGCAGCAAATAGGAGGAACTTCCCTTTTCAAGCATCAGCTAAATGCCTTGTGTCATTTTTTACTTAAAAGGACAATGCCTGGTCATGGTGGAAGCAAGTAAGAGGGGTAGGTCTTTAATTGTGTAGAAGAGGGAGGGGTGAGAAAAGCCACCTGCTGAAATCCCCTCTTCTACATAAAATGTATGACTTCTGTCCTCCTTCTTATCTAATTACCTTAGGAAGGAGTGGCTGAGGCTTTGGGGCCTAGCTTTTTGTTTGTTTGTTTTTAAACTGGCATTCTGCACAGTGAAGTGTTGGCCTCCGGCACCATCTTTATTTATAGGAATGCTTCTGGGTCACAGAAAATTTAAAAAAATGTGCCTAGTGCTTTGTTCGGAAGCATGCCTGGCCCCCAGAAAAAAGAAAAAGGTTTGCTGGGGTGGATGGTAGGGAATATCCTGTGGGGCTAGATTGCAGGGAGGTATTTTGCCCGTGTGTGTGAGGGTGTGTGTGTGTTTCTCTGGGTATTACCAATTTGCCTTCTGTAAAATCAGTGTTGGAGCAGAAAATTGTGGCTTCACAATTAGTGGTTTAGTGTTTTCTAACTCAGACCTCACCTCTGCCTTGTGCTTAGATTCCTGGGCAAGTTACTTTTCTTTCAGCCTCCCCTGCTTATCTTCTGGGAAATGGGCATTTTGTGACTGGTGACACCCACCATGGCAGCCATTCTTTGAGTGGACAAGTCCCCCATGACAGGCATTTTGTGAGAGTATCCACGGCATGCTCTCAAAATTCCAAATATGCCCACTGGCCCAAAAAGGTTGGGGATCCCTATGCAATCTACATATCCCCAACTGGTTTCTTCTCCTTTGCAGACTGGTAATGGAATAATACAGAATTTCACTTCTTTAAGTAAGCATTTACATTAATAGGAAGCTACCACTGGAATTTTCTCCCATATCAATCATAGCATCGGCAAGTATATATTAAACATATTATCTTGTGAACATCTTATATGCATATGCAAGATGTAACACAGCCAGTCTGCAGGTCCAGACACATATGGAACATGTGGTCTGTGTATGGAGAGAAACAATTACTATAAGAGGCCATGTAGTACATTATTTCTACAGCCTAGTAGACCCATAACTGGGATCACATTTACCAAACATCTGTCAGAAGGCTAGCCATTTTTGTCTGTTGCAGTAAAAACAACAAAGTGTCTTGAGGCACCTTAAAGACTAACAATTTAAGCTTTCGTGAACTAGAGCCCACTATACCTTATATAGGTACGTGTAGAACAGAGGTGGGGGAGATATAAGCAGTAGTGTCAAATGGCAGTGGAATGCTAAAAGTACAGTCTGTGACATGCAAAATAAGCACAATGACCATTGACAACAGCAGGAATTGGTGCTAATCCAATCATCCTAGCTTTATTAAATTAAACATTTGTGGCGAGACAAAACCGTTGTCTCTATTCATGCTCAAAAGGATATAATTGATCTTCTTGATGGGTTCTAATTCACCAGCTTCTTCACACTGGAGTCTCCTTCTAAAAAAACATATTGTTGAGTTTCAGGCTTTTGTGTTACATCCCCCCCCATCGCACGCGTGTGTGTGTGTGCGCGCGCACACACACACACACACACACACACACGAGTCACGACACGACAATCAGAAATGGCAACAATCAGAAAACAGTGAGAGAACATTTTAACCTCTCAGGACACTCTGCTGCTGACCTGAATGTTGCTATTCTCCAACAAAGAAAGGATGGTTGAGTTATCAACAAGTACTGCTGTTGTGAATGGTTACTGTGCTTCTTTTGCATACATTTAAACTTTAACTGAATTGTCACAGACTGTACTTTTGGCATTTCATTGCCATTTGATCTCACTATTTACTATTTTCCCCCCTCTACAACCATGAGTATATATACCTGCCAACTGAGGATAATACTTCACACATCTGATGAAGTGGACTCTAGTCCACAAAAGTATTGACCACGCATTATAGCAGAATTGTATTAGCACATAGAATTCTCAAATATGGCTGCAGTTATGTCAAGCTAGATCCACATACAGTCATGCCTTGGATTGAGAGCATAATTCGTTCTGGAAATGTGCTTGTAATCCAAAACACTCTTACCGGTATATCAAAATGAAATTCCCCCAAAAAAATTTGTACAGAGATTTTTAATTTAAGCCGTACTATAGTCACTAGTATTGCAAGACATTGCTTCTATTTCAAGTAAAAATAATAATAAATATTTAAAAAATTGCTTGTCTTGCAAAACGCTCTCAAACCAAGTTACTTGCAATCCAAGGTATTACTGTACCTACAGCTTGTGCACTTCCTGAAACTATTGCTTCATGATACAACTGTGGACTCTCTCTGCAGAGGCCACAATCTTTCAATCACTTCTTCCAGAATACACTGACAATCAGTAGAGCTGCTCCAGAGTATGGTCCTTGATTATTCTAGTCGTAATGGTACTAACTTTGTATCAATATTTTTGTATCAGTCTATTCTACTAGAAATGAAAGATGAATTATAGCTGCAGGGGGTATAGGCTAAACTGCACAGGATCTGCAGAAGAGCTCCATTAGCCTAACCCTATTAATATTAATGCTCCGTAAGCTCCGTCAGTGGCTTCCTACTGCAGTGGAATGCCATGCCAGATTTCACCTTCACAACCTCTGAAATGGACCGCAGCTGTGTCACTAGCAAGGATGGGACACACACACATACAACTGCGCTAGTGACAGCTTTCACAATCACATTTTCGTTCCCAATGCAAACAGGATCAGTGCCTGGAGTCATATGACAGGGCTAACATTCCCACTCTGAACTATATGCTGCCCTGCCATAATGTATTTTACTCAGAAGGAGCTTTGGAAATTAGCCTGGCCGCAATCATGTATCAAACACATAACAGTGCTGAACCTAATGGCTTTTTCAGAAAGCTGACCATCTCAGCTTTTAGCTTGCGGAGAGGAACACATTTCTGGCTTGAAGTTTTTGCTAATACCTCTAGATCCAGAGAGGTAGGTCTGGCAGATGTCAAGGAAATGAAATGCTTCCACAGTATGCATAGATGGTTTCCTCCCCTACATGACGCTAGGTCCATATTATTTATTTTATATTTATTATTATTTATTTGTTATATTTATATCCCGCCTTTTTTCCTGCAAGGAACCCAAGGTGGCTTACATAATCCTCCTCTCCATTTTATCCTAACTAATGGCCTAATGCCCCCATCATCCCCATCCCATATCCCCCCCCATTATTACAACTTATATAAACTCATTTTGCAACCAGTAGGTGGAGCACAAATGTAGTTTCCCTAGGGCAATTAGTTATTGCTCCTGGGCAAAGCCAAATAGCATCTACCTGTCCTACTCATTCCCAGGTGCCAACTCACCTGCTCCTATTGTGACATTTGCAGTGCTGTTTCCCCTGCTGAAAAGAGTACAGCAGTACTGTCCTTACCCTTTAAAGCTGAAGGAGATAGTCAGGATTCCCAGGCAGAGGGAAAATGCCACAGTATCTGATGCAGTAGCATCAGATGCTAGGTTTTTCTACTCACAGTATTCAGCCTGGACTACACTAAAGATAATGGCTTGTCACAGGCAGTTTCTCTCGTTTTAGGGCTTTAAAATGACCCTTATGTCATAGCTTCCTTTTTGACATGCCCACCATTTTTCTTGTTGTTGTTTCCAGGTTCGGGATAAAAAACTCCTCAATGACCTGAATGGTGCTGT
Source organism: Shinisaurus crocodilurus (assembly GCA_021292165.1). Lineage (NCBI taxonomy): Eukaryota > Metazoa > Chordata > Lepidosauria > Squamata > Shinisauridae > Shinisaurus > Shinisaurus crocodilurus. Next base: position 204,421,807 of record CM037876.1, on the reverse strand, counting down.
TGAAGACGCCAAGACAGCTCGTCTTTTTAACATTACCAGCTCGGCACTGGCCACCTTCTGCATCATCCTTGTCTTCATCTTCCTACGATATCCACTCACCGACTACTAGAACATGGCCAGCAGTCGCTGCCCAAATTACTCCATGCCAGAAGCCGCCATTGAGATTCTAATAGAAGGGACACAAACAAGAAAAACACCCATACAGCTCCCTCCTAATGGCAAAAGCCGCCCCAAACAAATAAAAGAAGCAACCAGGACTCCCCCCCCCACACACATACACACACATACACACACACACACACACACACACACACACCCTAATTGATATGTGAACTTCTGTAGCAGAGAGTTTTACTTTTACATTTTGTAAACAAAGTATTTATTTTCATGATAAATAGGATTTGATGGTGAGATGGAGACTTGGCACAGCTTATTGTAATAATCAAAGGGGACGGTGAACTGCGGTGGAGAAAAAATGGAGAGAATACAGGGTCATCAATGATCCCGAGATGAAGAACCAGCCTGAGTGCTGAACTGAGGGGATGGGACAGATGGCTCTGCTGGGCAAGTTGATCTGCAGACCTCTTTGGGATCTACTACGGATTCTATACCCAGTTTCAGAGCTCAAAAGGGAATTGGGTGGGGTGGGAATGCTTACTGCTAAGAGATAAGCATGGCCTTTGCAGAACATATCAGTTGCATTCAGACTGCTTCCAACTTCTTTCCCTCTCCTCTCCCCCCCCCCCACACACACATACCTTTGCTGTGTACATTTTACCTGTTTTCATATTTGACTGAAGCCCATAATAGCTTGCAAAAATGTTTTAAAAACCAGGAAATTTTGATTCTATACAGTTTACACTAGCCTCTCCTGATGAATCCTGGAGCCTTCCAGGGTAAACCCCAGGGAAAAAAATAAAATGTAATAATGGTCTTCTTTGGAACCTCATGGAAACACTGAGAATGTAGACAACTTATGGAAAATTCACACTAGATCCTGTATCTCTGTAAACTTTCAATAAAAAATACCTCTAACCATCAGACACTGTACTGCTACAGGCAACGTATTTCTGTGTTGTAATACAGTCAGCAGCAGGAGGAAGCTGGAGTCTGGACTTTGTCAACCAATTTAAAGTTGTTGGATTATATTTAGTAAGAAGTCATTGTTTAAAGCCAGCTAAATTATTCCATTTAAATATTACAATATCTAGGGCAGTGTGTGTTTCACTGTAACAGTAAATGTTTTCTTCAGCTTGCCAAACATAGCAATGCCAATCAGATGTTTAGTAAGCTCTTAGATAAAATGTATTGTTTACTTAATTAATACTTCAATTCCTTAGGGGAGGGAATGTACTCTACTGGACAACAGAACTCGCCTCTTCACTCATAATGCCGTGGGATCCTTCCAGCAAACTAGCTTCAGAAAGGCACCTAGAAAGAAGTAGAAAAGGAATTGCAGCTGCTCAGCTCAACTATTGTTATTTGTGGCCCAATTTATTTGGATACTTTGAAGAGGTCACTGTTCCATAGACCCTCCTTGTCCATCTCCAGGTCCTTGGCTCTCCTAAGCCCTCCTCTTCACCTTAAAAGGGTTTTTGATGCACAAGTAAGTCATTTGCTTGCCCCAATAGAAGCCCTTGCAGGAGCTTACAACTGCCAGAAACTCTCCAACTATTTCTTAACGAACTGGAATTAGGTGGGGTGCCATCCTATGGTTCCTTGTGTAACTAATTGTTTACTGTTCCTTATCTATTCCACTGCAACTAGACCCCAATGCATTCATTATCCAGGGGCAAAATAGCTGATTCTCTGACTGGGTTCAGACAACATGATACCCACACTCAAGGGTTGTTGTTGAACCGTGGGTTGTTGTTGAAACATGGGTCATTGTGTTGTCTGAACCCATTTGAGATAACAAACCATGGTTTGTTAACCATGAACAACCCACAGTTCACAGCCCAACAACAAACCATGGATTCTCTTCATGAGTTGTTTGTGGTCAACAAGTATGGATTGTTCGCGCAGCTGGGTTTAGACAACACAACTCACGTTTCAACAACAACCCATACTCAACCCTTGAGTGTGGGTTATTGTGTTCTCTGAACCCAGTCTCTGTCTGATCCCCATGTTGGTGTGTGGTAGCACAAGAAATGGTGAAATCACAATAGGAGAGGTGAGATCAGGTGCCCAGATCAGCACCACACCTCACTGAGGACCTGTAGTGATGTAGGAAATGGTTTCCCATGTGTTATCACCATAATGTAGGAAATTGTGAAAAGACATGGAAGGGGAGGATCACGTGATGGTGTGGGAGCCTATCACATGATCCTCCCCTCCCATGCCTTTTCACCATTTCCTACATTACTGGAGTTGCATGGTATGCAGCCATGTAGAAGGAACAACATAGGAACAACCACATCTGTCTGACCAATGAGTCAGACCATTGGTCTATCTGTCGCATTGTCTAAACCTGAGATGGGGAATGTGTGAACCTCCCAATGTTGTTGGCCTGCAGCTCCCATCCTCTCTCACCATTGACTATGCTGGCTGGCTAGGGCTGATGGGAGATGCACTCCACCAGCATCTGCAGGACCACATGTTCCCCACCCCTGGTTTAAACTGATTGGCAGTGGCACTACAGGATTTCAGGGAAAAGTCTTTCTGAGCTGTACCTTGAGATGCCAGATGCTTTTGGCAAATGGTTTCTTTGTTCGATGCTGGCATATGTGCAACAGCCTGCTAATCTTGAACTGAAAGGCCTCTCTTCTGGAGTGCCATGCTTTGCTTTTTAAAGCAAATAGGAAGAATGTGACCAATCTGATTAGCTCCTTTTATATAGATACATAGATTAGATGAAATATAATTTAATTGGGCTCACACCGCAGTCACTTACAAACGATGGATCAGATCCAGAATGGTAAAGAGTGGAACCCTGCCAACTGGATGATCCCGTGGGCGGAAGTGGCAGAGGTGATTTTTTTTGCTGATTCCCTCTTTTCCCTGCAGCTTCCAATGCTCCCGGAAAATCTGCTCTGAGGATTGTGGGATCTTCAAGAAGAGTATGTGAAGTGGCTTTGGAGGCTTCCGGAGGAAGGAGGAATTGAAAGCTGCCACCTGACCCCTTCCTCCAGTGGGGAGGCTCCCCTGGATCTTCCACTGATGGAAGAACCCTTCCGTTCACAGAGGGTCAACTCTGGATCCAACCCATTGCTTACAAGCTAGCTTCTGTAGCAGACATAGATGATCAGATGAAGAATGAAAAACTACCAAAGAAAACCCAAAACAGGATGTAGCCAGGTCTGTTTGCCTGTCACTGTGTGCAGAAGGGAGCTTCTGAATGGAGTACAGTGTAAGTTGTCCCTTAGTTTTACAAGTCACTTAGTATTCCTGTAACCTGCTGATGAAAAGTATTTTACAGAAGGTATTCATGTTGCTGTTATCCTTATTTATTTATTTATTTATTTATTTTAATATAGGGTTGTATCCAATGTTAGCCCTACTTAGAGCTGTCCCCATTGAACTGAATGGGACTTAAAATAGAGTAACGTTGGATACAATCCACATTCTTCTCCTTTCACAGACTTAAAGTAACAAGCAGCCATGCTTGTACAAATGGAAAGAAATCAAATATGGAACAGACAGGCAGAAGCGCCAAAGGCCCTGACAAGTCAGCAGAATGAAGGAATTGATATACAGCCAGCATACACAGATGAATGATGAGAAAGAGGGTGGGCAGGTTATAGATAATAGCTCTACAAAGACAACAATGTCCAACTTTTGTTGGCAAATTGCAAGAACTGCGCTCAGACTCTGTGTGTGTGCATATGCGTACGCATGTCTGTACACATACAAATAGGCATACTCTTGCACACACACACACACTCTGAGGGACAGTTAACACAGAGCAATTTAAATTTATTTAAATCCTGTTAGACCAATAGGGCATATACGCAAGCATCCTGGTACTGGAAACTAAAATATGCACCCCTGGAACAGAACACAGATTGACTTGCACAAAAATGGTGGGAGTATGGCAGCACCCTCCTACTATCCTGCACTGCCAGCTGCAATCCTATTCTAACATCTTATTTGCACATAAGGTTTCCGACAATGTACAACAACAGCCCCATTCCTTGCAATGGAAGACGCAGGCCGAAACATTTCTTTACAGACAAAGCTTTTTCTGCGGGAAGGCTTGGAGCTGACCGCAGCACAGAGAATCCCATGGGCATCTGAGCGCATGCAGGTTTCTCAACCAGATGCACAGCCCATAAAATGTAATGCCTTTGTACTAGGCTGTGCAAGGAGTCTAACAATATGAACAGGCTAAATATGGATCTGCTTTTGGTTATAGAAGCGGATAGGTCTCTGCTGATGGGCTGCTGACTTTTCCCAGGGAGAGATAGCCTGATGGAAGATCTGTGAAGAGCTGGGTAGATCTGTGAAGAGATCTACTGCAATGTAGCTGTTGCTGTGATATTCACCCTTCCCACTGACTTGCATATTTCTGTTTTACTGCTCCAGTGATCTGAGAACCTTTCGCATCTGATTGCTTGCTCGATTTGTCAGAAGGTTAGAGCGGCGAGATGCAGGCTTTGATTTGTGATTTCATTTGGATATATCTTCCCCGCCGCCACCCCCGCTTCTGATCTTTGCCTTCTGCTTTGCAGGAAGGAGTGTGTTTGCTGCAAAAGCCGACTGTTGTTTCCAGTGTATTGATTAGCAGAGGAGGAAACTAGTCCAGCTCTTCTCTGTAGCTATTGCTGCTATTGACACTCCTGTGTACACAGAAAGAGGAACAAGCCACCTTTTCATCATTGTGGGCCACCAGAGAAATATATCAGGAGGAGGAAGCAGATAATTGCAACCCATTTTAATTTTTAATTTGCACATAATATAACATCATCCTCATGACTATGGAAAATCCCAGTTCTGGATTAGCAGACACGGAGACTACTTCCCCTCACGTTACAGTCTGTGCAGTTTCTGATGGTGGATTTGAAGCAACACTTCAGTCTTAGGCAGAGCGATTCCACAGTAAATGGTGCCCTTCATACCAAATGCTTCTTTTTCCCAGCTGCTTACACATTGCCAAAAATGAGGAAATACATTACCAAAAAAGAGGAGAAAAGAGGATACCAATATGTATAACATTTGCATATGCAAATGGGTATAGCTGCAAATTTAGGAACTGTGAAGGACTGCCAACTGGTCCTTTTCTCAGGACCAGAAATCAAAGGTGCAAAACTGCCAGCCTTAGCTCTGCCGTCTTGACTTGATTCTCTCAGGGCCTTGCCCTTGGTCTATACACTGGATTTAGCACTGAACCACAGAGGAACTACACACACTGTGTGGGGTAAAACCAGGAAAGTTTATTTAAGGTAAACAGATTACAATAAAAGGTGGGGAATGAGGGAAGAGGGAGAAAGGTGGGGAGACACTTTGGTACATACAGCAGAGCTACAAAATAACAAAAACTAGTTCTTTTACCATATAAATACCTAGGCGGCACTTACTCTTCTTTGCCTAGGGGTTAAGTCTTCTCAGGGTTTGCCTTAGCAAAAACCCTCCTCTGCACGAAGCGTGCAGACAACAACGCAAACCAGAAGCCACAGCAGCAGTATAGATTCTTCCCCCCCACCTTTCAGTAGCCCAGGTGTCTTTATCCAATCAGGATGAACTTCATCTGGGCCAGGCAGGGGAGGGCCAGGCAAGCTCACTTAGGGGATGCAGGGCGAGGGGATGCAGGCATTTGCATGCAAATAGCTGTGGCACCGGCCATCAAAGACATGGGAGACTCTGCAGCGTCAGGAGCCATCAGAGTAACTATGTACATTTTGCATTTCCCAGCCCCCAGCCGGGATTATACTTTTTTACACATGTGGAGGTGTGTGTGTGTGTGTGTGGTGCAGGAAACTCTGATGCTTTTTCTCCACAGGAACAATAACTATAATTTAAATGAAAGTACAAGACATTTCACCATAGTGGGGAAGACTGACCAGGTGGCTTGTGTGCCTGCTAAGTCTGCTGTCCAGGTGCTAACTGTTGATGGGCAACTTCAAGGCCCCGGCTGCTCTCTCTTATGGTTCTTTGATTTTAAACCAGACTTGGACTGGACAGCACATCAAACAGAGGACACCTTCAAACAGACTATTTCTGCCAGCTCTCTAAAACAGAGGACTGGCATCTGTAAAGTAGGACACCTGGTCACCCTAGCTGTCACTGTAAAGTCATGTCCCTCCAGCGCTTAATTTTGTGCCAGGATTTAGTATCACTGGTTCTTAATCCAGGAATACATGAAAGTCACAGTACAGGTAAGAGCTCCTGAGCATGCATAGAGTGCCTTTACTTCATCACCAAGTAGTCCCAGCCTATCCCCACACACTTAGGATTAAAGGTGAGGATTTGTAAGGTTCCAGAGAAGCACGACCCCAGCATCTCTCCAGGGATGCTATCTCAGCGGGGGGGGGGGGGGGACAGGGGAGAGAAATTTCAGTTGTAGGCTACATTTCACAGCGAGCTTCAAAGGCTCACCCTTGTATACGTTCAAGATTAAATTGCAAAGCATCAGTATATTTTAACAACCATTTGTTGTGATTATTTGCTTCGTTTTTAGACCTCATCAAAACAATAGTAGTATTAGCGATGACACTAACATGGGTCAAAAATTGTCACGTTTAAAAAAAGGGGGCGGGATTTGTGCATTTAGCATGCATGCCTACCACAGAGGCCTCCGTAACTGTTTATATCAATAGCCACTCAGTGGTTACAGTCCAACACAGGATTAGGCATGCTTGTGCCCACTGATTTGGATGGACTTATGTGTGCCTTACTCTGTGTGGGATTGCTACCAGTATGTACACCATTAACAGCAATTAGCCTATAAACATTCACATTTAGCCTTTTTCTCAGTGAACACAGGTAACCTCTCACTTCACTTGTCAGGGGTGTTACTTTAAGGTCTACCTGTAGTCATGCCTGTACTCACATTCAGTCCAGTTGTGTTAGACCAGGGGTCCTCAAACTTTTTACATGGGGGGCCAGTTCATTGTCCCTAAGCCTGTTGGGGGGCCGGACTCACTGGGACTCCCCTGTGCCACCTCCTTCATGCTGCTCCCCCCGCCGCCGCCGCCGGTGTAGGACCCCCCCCGCCCCCCGCTGCCGGACCCCCCCGCCACCATCCCCCGCCGCCCCGCTGCCACCGCCGCAGGACCACCCCGCTGCCGCCGCCGCAGGACTGCCCCGCGCCGTCCCCCACTGCCGCTGCAGGACCGCCCCGCTGCCCCCCGGTGCTGCTGCCGCCGCAGGACCCCCCGTAACCCCACCCCCCACCGCCATAACCCCCGCCGCCGCCATCCTACCTGGTCCCCTGCGCGCTGCTACTGCTGCCGGTGCCTCCGCCACAGCCTCCGCTCGAGGCCGCCGCCAGAAAAAATGCGGGGTATAAAATAAATAAATAAATAAATAAATAAAATAGATAGCGCCTTGCACAGTGTGGGCAGGGCCAGCCCTACCATTAGGCAGCATGAAGTGCTCACCTCAACAAGCAGCAAATGCTGAGGGGTGGGGAATGGTGGTGAGGTGTTGGAGGACAGACCTGTGTGTGTCACTCAGCTCACCCTGCATCCCCTAAGTGAGCTTGCTGTCCTCGGGTATGATGAAGGATGCTGTCCCATTACCAGTGTTGAAGTAAGATTCAACTGCCAGTCTGGTCCAGTTGTCTTCTGTGCGCGGAATGGGAGCAGGGGGAGGCACCATCTTGTCCTTTGCCCCAGGCAACAAAATATCTTGGGCCAATTCTGAGTCTGGGGCTTCCACAAGGCTTGTCTTATGTAACAAAGCATTTGATAGACCACATTATTGATGTGGCAGATAGAGGGCCCCCTCAGACTGTACAATCTTTACATAAAGAGCAGAAGAGCCAGTTTTGGATTTTTCTGTCTGCTTCCAAGAATTCATAGTCCTTCATGGAAAAAGAACCCCAAGTGGATCCCCCTTCCCTTTCACTCTCCTGGCATGTTCTTAGACTACAACTCCGGCCCCAAGAACATTACATCTCTTGCATTGTTGTTCATTGCCCTGTGACTAGGCCAAACCTTCTGACGCTACTATTTATAGGAGACTGAACCACCCTGAGGGCATTTGCTAGTTGGGTGGTATACAAATTTAATCAATAAATAAAATTGTATTATTAGTAGTATTAGTATTAGTCAGGGATGGGGACTCGGACTCGGGGACTCGACTCGTGAGTCCGACTGAGTCCCCCCTCTGACTCGAGTCCCACTCGAGTCCCAATAATTTATGTGGGACTCGAGACTCGACTCGGGACTCAAGCCCAAGGACTCCTCCGCCTCTGCCTCCGCCCTCGCCTCTGCCGCCGCCGCCCTCACCTCCTCCTCCTCCTCCTCCTCCTCCTCCTCCTCCTCCTCCACCGACCTCGTCGCCATCGCACGCCGCGTCACGCTGCCAGCACCGTCGCTCTGTTTTTGGCGGAGTTGCTGTGGTTCCTCCCGCCAAAAACAGAGCGCCATCGCTAGCGGCGTGACGCGGCATGCCACATCACGCCGCCAGCGCAGTCGCTCTGTTTTTGGCGGAACCACAGCAACCCCGCCAAAAACAGAGCGCCGGCGCTGGCGGCGTGACGCGGCGTGCTGTGTGCGACGGCGATGGCGACGGCGACGAGGTCGACGGCGGAGGAGGAGGAGGAGGTGAGGGCGGCGGCGGCGGCGGCAGAGGCGAGGGCGGCGGCGGTGAGGCCGGCGGAGGTGGAGGTGAGGGCGGCGGCGGCGGTGGCAGAGGCGAGGGCGGCGGCGAGGCGAGGGTGGCGGCGAGGTGAGGGCGGCGGCAGCGGTGAGGTGAGGGCGGTGGAGGTGGAGGTGAGGGCGGCGGAGGTGGAGGTGAGGGCGGCAGCGGCAGCGGCCCATGGAGGGAGCAGGAGGGTCTCCGCGGGAGGAAGGGCAGCTCTTCTTCCTCTCGCGGAGACCCTCCTGCTCCCTCCATGGGCCGCCGCTTTGGGAGGGACTCGGGACTCGGGACTCGACTCGAGTCACCATTTTGGACCTCGGACTCTAGACTCGACTCTAGACTCGGGTCCAAAGACTCGGGACTCGACTCAGGACTCGGGACCAAGGACTCTTCAACATCCCTGGTATTAGTCAGTGGAGGTTGCTGGCTCCAATGTCAGTTGGCCAGTGGATCCACTCTGGGTTGCAGCCTGAACGTTTAAGGAGCTATCCATGGTGCTGAACCTATTTTGGGGCTGTGGGTTCAGCACCACGGATAGCTCATTTGAAGTTCAGACTAAAACCCAGAGTGGATACACCACCCAGTGACACTGGAGCCTCCAGCCTCCACTGGTATTAGTCTTCTTCCCTGTCATCCAGGGATGCTGGGGAAGGACACCTAGGCAAGAGGGAGAACAGGGGAAACTTGTTAGCTCAGTGTTGTGCAAACAGAAAGAAGTCTGGCCACTTTCCAAAAGATGTAACAATAATCTCCAACCCTTTCTAACACCTTCGAGCTGAGTGACTTACTGAACATGAGAAGTCCTCATATGTAATTATGTTCTCCAATGATGCATATGCATCCTATACCTGGGGTGCAGTACTAAGATGAGGTGAAGGGCAAGAGGCATGCAAAGAAATACTTGGCCATGCTGAAAAGAGCAGCTGCTTTTCCCCGTGCTGGCTGAGCCCCTTGCTGCCTGCATCCCCGCTGTTATCTCAAATCTCAGATTGGAGATAACAGTTGAGGATTCCTCCAGGGCCCAGGGCTTCGAAGCTACAGCCCACCCCCTGAAGTAACCCAAGGAAGTTCCGCAGGCCAGATTGGGGAGCCTAGTGGGCCAAATTAGGCCCACGGGCCGGGGATTCTGCACCCCTGTCATAGATTCTCAAGGCCGGCAGTGGCCAAGCTGTGGTTTGGGTTAGAACCCTAGTAGGTACCTCACCTTGGGACTGCAGACACAAACACCCAGCAGCAACCCCCACTCCACTCCTACACAGGATTCACACAACTGGCAAAGGGGATGGGAGGGAGACATGGGAGAAAGTTACAACAGTCATACTTCATAGGACCCTTCCCTTGTTTACCTGTGTGAGGTGGTCTGTCCTGGCATCCCATCTGTAGTAGTGGAGTGTTTGCAGCTGGGGTCCCAAGGTGAGGGGTACCTGTCATCTGAGTTATGTTCTTCCTGTGTGGGGTTTATATCATGGTGGCGGTGTGCTGTGTGACTGAGGCCAGCGAGATCTAGCCCCATGCGGTGCACCCTACCTTTGGCATTATGGACTTTCTGGGTGGGGTTTATATACTGGTGGTGTGCTGTGATTGGGTGCTGGGTTCCATCATATCCCATGATCTGTTATGGTGATGTGTGCAGGGCAGTTGCCAATTGTTGATGCAGGGGTGACTATTTTCTATTTTTTCCCCTTTCACTGAAGTCAGTTGGAGGAAGGATTTCTTGCACCAGTCTGGGACTGGTGTAAAGTTCTGCCATCAATGGGGTGGTGGCGGCACAATCGTGGTGTGAAGGAGTATAGGATACAGCATAAGTGTGCTTCTCTACCCTGCCACCCCCATCCTGCCCACGACTCCACCCTGATTTAGCCATTCCCTGGTGTATCTTTGCTAGTGGAAGGCCTGTACCAGCGGAGTGTTCTGCCGGCATATCACAGCTGTTCTGCCAGCATAGCGGGACTTCTGCCATATCCTATGGCCCCTCGGCCACCAGATCTCAAATATAGATGGCTCTGTTAGTACTGGATATCCTTATTAGTATGTTTTTGGTCCTCTGAATTTCAGTTTTCCAGATAGAAAAGAAAGAAAGAAGAGGGAATGATTCTCATTGACACCAACGAGACCAGTCTGCAGTTCCTCTCGGTGCTTAGAAATTTGTGATGGGCATCCTCAGAACATTCAGCATCCTCAGAAAATCACCTTTCAATGTCCCCCCCCCTTCTTTTTTCCTTTTAAAAAGCAAGTTCACACAAGGCTTCCTTAACCAGACCACACTGAACCAGTATTGTTCATTCTGGCTGGCAGTGGCTCTCCAGTAGCGTTATTTCCGAGTTCTGCTTTCTTTCAACTGCAGGTGGCAGAGATGGGAGCCTCCTACATGCAAAGGGCTCTGCTCCTGGGCTATGGCCTTTCCCTCTATGGCTCTTCTCTCTCATGCCTCTGATGGAATGAGGATTTGGGAGGGAGTACTCTGTTCCAGGTGGCAGGAAGTGCTAAGATATCCGAGGGCGCGACTCCCTTCCAAGCTCTGCCAGCAACCTACTGTGTAGCAATGTCGCTTTACACATCCATTTCACATCCTTTTATCCATCACAATCTCAAGGCAGTGTCCATCCATTCACTGATTACATGATTTGTCTGTCTCTCACTTGTTCACAGTTCAGTACTCCAAGGCGGCTAACAGAGCATGGTCTGAGGGCACATGAAGCTCTGCTGCTTTGCTGAAGCTAAACAGGTATGGGTCTGATCCAGGGATAGGGGACATGGGGCCCTCCAGACGTTGTTGGACTGCAGCTCCCATCATCCTTCACCATTGGCTATGCTGGATAGGGCTGATGAGAGTTGCAGTCCTACAACATCTGGAGGGCAACACAGTCCCTACCCCTGGTCTGGTCAGTACCTGCATGGGCAACTGCCTGGGAACTCTCTCTATGCTACATTACGCCCCATGACAGAAGAAACATTGTATGTAAAGGAAATAAATAACATACTTTAAAAAAAGAAGAAAAAAAAACAGTTCAAAAATATCTGAGGTTGAATAAACCAAACAGCAGCAGATTTACACAATAACCAGAACAAGACCACCTCACTACATCTCTCCAAAGGCTTGTCTAAAGAAATCTGCATTCCTATGCACCTTTCCTGCACTGGGGAGAAAGACCCCTGTGTACTTCTGAGTAAATCTGTGTCGGATTGGACTGTAAAACAGATTTTACTGGGAAACAAACAAGGAGGAGTAGGCAGTAAGCGAAGATTTCAAGGGAGGGCATGCCATTGCCACACCTGCCTAGTCACCTGGAGCAAGGCATCAGGTAACGATGACCTCAGCACAGGTTTGTATAATTGCCATTGTGTGCCTCAACCCAGAAGCTAGAGTAGAGGGCAGAGTGTGTGAAAGCCAGGTATTTACCGAGATTAAAGGGGTTGCTGGGAAATGGTAAACAACTCATGGGTGTGCTAACTAGTTTTATGATTGTTCATGAATAATAATAACCAGCGCCATCAACGTCAAGCATTTGCACTAGTAAATAACCTTAATCCACAAGTTGGTGACCACAGAGCCATCTTTGTATTCTATACTGCTTGGTGACCAATAATGCCATGTTGCTCGTGCTCCCTCACCTACAGGATTTGGGCTAAAACAAACACCTCTCCAAGCGTTGCTTCACTTAAGGCAGGGGTGGGGGATATCTTTCATCCCAAGGGCCAAATTAAATTCCGGAGCAGCTTTCGGGTGCTGCATTCCAGTAGTGGGCAGGGCCAAAGGCAAAAGGGGCAGAGCCAAAGGCAAAAGGGGCAGGGCCAAAAATAAAGAAATAAAAATACCAGCATAGTTCAGCTTAAAGCCCTCACTGCCAGTCACTAAGCCTTCAGAGAGGCATTTCAAACTTTTGGAATGGGAGGAAAAACTGCGCAAAAGCCAGGAAACCACCAAATGATCCATGGCTGTGGGAAAGGAGGAGGGGCCAGGGCCAGGGGGCGTGGCCATCTGGGGAATGCTGGAAGGCCAGACTTCCACCCTGACACGAGGTTCCCCACCCCTGGCTTAAGGCTGCTTCCAACATTACAATATTTGTTCATGAGAGCGTGGACATAAGATCAATCAAGCCAAACAGGTGCCTATGGTAAGCCCACAAACAGCACATGAGGGCAATAGCCTTTTGCCTGCAGTTGTTCCCAAGCAACTGATATCCAGAGGCATTCCACATCTAATCCTGGGGGGTAGCATATAGTCATTGTGACTAGCAGCCTTTGATAGCCTTATCCTTCAAGAATTTGTCTAATCCCCCTTTAAAGCCTAATACTTGGAGGAGCAAAACAAGGGTATTTGTAGGTTTCACTTCCAGATCTCAGGTTAGAATTGGTGAACCACTCACCAACCAAGACAAAATTTCATTGGTTTTAATGGGTGGGAGGGAGATTTGGGAGATGGATTCAACCATACCTTACTGAATGTTTTGCCATTAACAATAGTGGGTATGAGCTGCTTGCAGATTGCCTTTTTACATTGATGGTAGCTCCACTTTATAAGCAGGGAATTAAAGATCAAGGAAATGTAGTCATCAGTCTAAGACAAGGATGGGCAACTTGTGGCCCTCCAGCTGCTTTGGCCTACAACTCCCATGATCCCTCACCATTGGCTATTCTGATGGGAGTTCTAGGCCAAAACATCTTGTGGGGCCACGAGCTGCCCTCCTCTGGTCTAAGAGGAAAGGTCCCCATATTCAGATGTAGCTCCTGTACTATAGAAGTAGTGTAGGGGCTTCATCTCATTCCACTTCTGTGCTATTTAGTGAAAGAAAGGAAGGGCATGAGCAGAAGTCCAGCCAGCATGCTTGTCCCTTGGCTCCCTTTGATGTCTTGTGGGACCTCTTTGGTGTCAATTGGAGCAGCTCTCCAGCTACACTGGGGGTTGGATCCAAATTTAGTCAGAATAGGCCAATTGAAATAAATGGTAAGTTAGTCATAACTTACAAGTCCAGTTGATTTCAATGAGTCTCCTCTGTGACTAAATAAATCTGGATCCAACCCTAGGGGTGTGTGTGTGTGTGTGTGTGTGAGAGAGAGAGAGAGAGAGAGAGAGAGAGAGAGAGAGAGAGCGCAGGAGGGACCCTTTTCCTGGAATGTCTGTTCTGTGGGATTGTGTTCTGCCCTGTGGAGGTGAAATGTGCATCTGATGTCCTATTAGTAGATCTAGAAAATGTGTGGCTAAAATTCCCAAGAGGTTTAGGGTGTCATGCAAACCTGCCCAATAAATACAACTGAGGCTCACAAATACAGCAGGACTGAACAAGTGGAGGGGAAGAATACAAAACTTAAGTCCCACCTACTGAGCTCTGGGATGAGTGATGGCTACAGTCAGTCTCCCTTTAACACTTTACACCAGACTTCCCCAACCTGGGGGCCTCCAGGTGTTGTGGGCTTCAATGCCCATCAGCCCCAGCCAGCATGGCCAATGGTCTGGAAGGCTCAGAGTTGTGGTCCAAACTAAGTAGAGGGCTTCAGGTTGCTTTACACACTATATACCACATCTGTTAAGGCTTAACTTCCAATTTCCTGGCTTTGTGGAGCTCAAGCCAACATAAAGCATCTTTAACGCTGGTCTTAAACCAGGAGGTTTAGAAAAAAATAATCATTGAATTAGTAATAAAAATGCAGGAGATTCTGATCATGGATTTCCCACATGACATCTAATTTGCCCTTCAACTAACCTTAGACATTTTCTCAGCCCACCATCCAGGGCCAAGTATAGTTTCTGTGCATGTAATGAGTGCTTTCAGACATATGTAACAAACAGGCTTTTTGTAGGATTCTATAGCATTGTGGCAAGATAAATAAAGGATGTTCTCCTCAAAATGGATAGGTGGATGTCTTGTCCAAAGCTGTCCTGGTCTTGACACTGGGACCATGGGACATGATGGGCAAGGCAAGCTTCAAATGAGTGTGGGGAAACGAGCCTTTGGGGGTACGTACTACACACACACACACACACACACACACACACCTCATGTGTGAACCGGCTGGGGTGGGGTGTGCATAGTTAGCGTGTGGAGAAAGGGGCCCTTGGGGGTTCCTGCATGCATACACACACACACACACACACACACACACACACACACCTCCTCATGTGTAAGCCAAGTGAGGCCAGTTGAGGGGGCTGGGAGGAAACGAAAGCCTCGGATAGGGCTTTCATATGTAAATAGTTCAAGCCATGAGTCATGAGTTCCCCCTCCCTTGCCTGGCCAGGTGAAGTTCTTTCTAATTGGCTGAAGGCAGAAAAGCTACAGAAAGGGGGAGGGGGGAAGAGATATTTCCCAAAGCCTGTCTTGGTCTTTGTCCTGGATCGCGTGGCTACCGGCTACCCTGGCTATTGGGGATGGCGGCAAGCCAAAGAGAGGCCCCAAGCCTTTTGGGGGGGCCATCAGGATCCGACCCCAGTTAGCTCCTGGTGAAATGAGCTGGATGAGGGATCTAGTGAAGGCAAGCCTTGTGGGAGTTTTACCCATCTCAGACTTGCGGGTAGATGGAGTAGTTCTCCTCGGGCGGCAAGGCTGTGCTGGATTTAACCCTTGAAGAGAACACCCTCAGGTAACAGGTGTGTGCCTGAGAGATCTTAAGGAATCAGGTTTTATTGTGTTTTAGCTCTATTTCTGTGTACTAACGTGTCTCTCTCTTTATTTTGTGTGCTTCTCTCATTTCCCTAATCTTGTTGTAAAATGCTACCAGAATAAACCTTGTCTTGGTTTTACCCCACATGGGTTTT
Source organism: Shinisaurus crocodilurus (assembly GCA_021292165.1). Taxonomy (NCBI): domain Eukaryota; kingdom Metazoa; phylum Chordata; class Lepidosauria; order Squamata; family Shinisauridae; genus Shinisaurus; species Shinisaurus crocodilurus. The sequence goes on along the minus strand of CM037876.1, from coordinate 204,406,308 downwards.
GTAGTACTCTGTGAGTTCAGTATCTAAATCCAGGTTACAGAAATTGAAGGCGAGTCCCTCAACAGAGATTCAAGCAGGGTTGCAGACAGCTGAGGCTGGCAATCTGGTACCTTGAGATCTCATCTCAGGGGGTCTTGGTTCCTTTGGAGTAGGAAAGGGTGGGGGTGTGGCGGGCCAGCCAGCCCCCCCTTCCTCCACAATGAGCAACTTACTCCAACAAACAGAGTCTAAGGCTGGGTTCACACGACATGATATGACAAAGTATGGGTTGAGTGCGGGTTGTCATTGAACTGTGGGTTGTTGTTGAATCACGGGTTGTTTTGTTGTGTGAACTCAGCCACACTAACAAACCATGGTTTGTTAACCACAAACAACACATGAAGAGAATCCATGGTTTGTTGTCAGGTTGTGAACTGTGGGTTGTTTATGGTTAACAAGCTACAGTTTGTTAGCATGGCTGGGTTCACACAACACAACAAACCGTGATTCAACAACAACCTATACTCAACCCATACTCTGACCTGGAGTCTAGTGCTCCTCTTTTCTATTCTGACAGTTTCCTGCAGGAGCATTGCCTGTGTTCACTGGTCAACATGGGGATTTGTATTCCTGGCATGGAGGAAGTTGATTCCTTTTGCGGGGTGCAGGCTCCAAAGGTACGGGCTCCAGAAGTCCTGACTCAAGGCTCCCTGGCTCAAGAGCCCCATATCTGATGGGCTTGGGCTGCGGCTCTCCCAGGCTTGCACACAACGCTGAGACCTGGCTTGATTTCTAGTACCACTGCTGCTGGTGTCACTAGTCTGAGGGATCTGGCCGGTCCCTCCTCATCTGAGTTGGAATCAGAGCCCAGGCTACTGCTCAGGGTGGGGGTCTTGGCAAAAGCTGCTGATGGACTCTAATGCAGCAAGACTAATCTGCAAATAGGCTGAGCTGAGGGAGGATCAAAGCAGTTCAAGGTCAGCTTATACCTGCATTGGTTTCCCCCTGCCTGCTCCCACTGGCATTCCTTGCCCAGTGTTTTATGCAGACCAACTACATTACAGGGACACTCCACCTTTTCAGCCCAGGGGAAAGGTTGCTTCCTGAGAAAAGGAGCGCCATTTTGCCATTTTGCTCTGGCAGCACAGTGTTTCATTCTCATGCAGCCAAGCCATATAATTGTTCAGCATGCTGTTGAAGTGCTGTTCCAGATGAAAGACACAAAGCAGGGAAGGCGATATCATAATTATGAGGGAAATTCCTATTGCTGAGCACATGCTAATAAATCAGTCAAGCATCAGAATTCAAGGAAGGGGGTGCCTGAGAAAAGCCAGTATCTTATCTCCTTCCACAGCAATCCACATTCCACTTAAAGCAGCTTTTAGAAAAAAGAACTTTTCCGAAAGATGCATTTTTCTGCAGCCTTTTCTTTCCAATAGTGCCCAGCCAGATGCCACGGAGCCAGCAGAGCATGAGAGGGATAGCCAGCCCCAGTTGTTTGTCTCAAGTATATCTACTACAGCAGCAGAATACTGCCGCTCCATTTAGCTATCATGCCCGAAAACATGGGCAGAACAATCCTATACACCAGGGCCGAGAAACCTGTGGCCCTCCAGATGTTGCTGGACTACAGATGCCATAATCCCTGGCCATTGGCCATGCTGGAGAGGGTTGATGGGTGTTGGAGTCCAACAAAATCTGGAGGACACAGGTCCCCTACCCTGCATATACCCGAATGACACCAATGTGGGGAGGAGACACACTGCTGCTAGTAGAACATGCGCTATAACCCCTATGTGCTCAGCCTGGGAGGGGAGGGGAAAAGCACGCATCCAGAAAATACAAAAGCAGCCTAAAACCACTCATGCCCACCAATCAGGCACTGTGCTGGTGCCTCTGTGTGCAGGCATGCGGGCTGCCCACACAAAGAAAAAGCCAGTTCACTCAATGATGACAAGGGCACATCCCCAGCACACACTCCTGCATTGCAATATGGGCAAGACAATGACACAGTGTCCCTACTTGGCCACACAGGCACAGCCCAGCAATGGCCCCAGTATGGTGGGTCTCCCCACGCATCTCTCCAGGCAGGGCTTCGAATCCCCTTATGCTTCTCATGGGCACTGTTTTGGAGCACATGGGGAGGGAGAACACGCAACGTGGAAAGACAGACCACACTCCTGGTCAGGAGACACAACTTATCAGGGACAAGGGCTCAAGGCCCACCCAGGGAGGAAAAGGCTCTTTTGCCAAGCAGCCAATGGCCAGGACATGCAACAAGGCCCGCACAACGAGGGCCACAGAATGACAGCAGCAGTGGCTTGCAGTGGCTTGCTGCATTGGGCATAGGGCTAGGGAGCAGGGGATAGGTGTTTGAACATGCCCTTGTTTACCTTTTGCATGTCTGGGGGAAAAAACTGGGTCGGGGCAAAAGGGAGGAAGCTTCCAGGACTCAAACCCACACTGTAAGTTCCCCAGAGCAGTTGCATAACCACTCAGCTACAGCATGAGACGGGCATCAGACGCATCACGGGGCATTGGTATCCCCACCCGTACACCCAGTCATAGGTGCCAGCAGGACCCCCGGGGGCTGCAGAAGGAGCCCCAGCCAGGTAAAAGAGCCCAATCCAGGGTACACCCGGCATTAGGAAAGGGGGAGGGCCCCCACGGCCAGGCACCTGCACCAATCCCATTCTGAGGCCAGTTGAAGCCAGATAACACTAAGCTAGGGTGTGGGAAAGGGAATCGATCGCTGGCAAAAAAGAAACAGCACAAGCCACACGGTCAAAGCCTTTCTGGATCAGCATCTGGGATGGAGTAAATCCTGAAAGGTGGGCTTGCCAACCGGTCACTCAGCAGGCCTCCTGTGCCTTGAACAGTGGCTCTATGGAGAGCAAGGTAGCAGGTGCAGTGTCCCCTATGGCAATGGTGGGCAGACGCCAGGCTTGTGGGATCTACTTATATATATTTTATAAGGGCTCCAAGATCAACCAACAACACTTGCAGCACAGTCAAGGACTTTCTTGATCAGCATCTGGGATGGAGTAGATCCCAACAGGGAAAGACACATGTGTGGGGTGGCCAGCCAGTCTCCCCAGTAGGGCTCCTCTGCTTTCAACAGTGGTTCAACAAACAGAAGTGGTGTAGTGTCCCTGATGGCACCAGCTCCATGTTAGAAAGACCGTCACCTGTTGTGAGTTGTTGTGATGCACGAACACATCCTTTGTCTGGTGGCATTCGCTCCTTCACTTCAACAGCAAGGCAAATTAGAGAAGACCCTCATTTGCTCATATTCAATTTCAGCTTTCATGAAGACTATATACCTAGCCCACCCACTCCTGCACACATAATTCAGTCTTGAAAGAAAAGGAATTTGGGTCTTCTGCCCCACTGCACTCCCATCCATAGAACATAGCTATTTGAGAATACATTCCCCACATAGCTATTTGAGAATACATTCCATTTAAATTTTTAAACCAATTTAACTTAATGCTGACTCACATGACCACAGTGTGCAGTTTCAGCCACTATTTTCTCTTGCTCATAGTGAAAGATGCTTGTGGCAAAGGGTTTACCAGAATTGTTTGTCAGGAGGACAAGATGAAATTTTGTATGCCTCCAGTCAACAATATTTAGGCAGTTTGTAGTAGATTCCAAAATGGTGGCTTGTGCTCATGACAAACAAGTCACTGGTTGTAAGCATCATCATCATCAGGCGATCACTCATGACCGAGTAAGATTGTCTTCCAGGATAAAAAAAATTTTTTTTTTTTTATTCATAATAAAACAAACAAACAAACACAAACACAATAATGGACTTCCAATCTTCTCCACAGCTTAATCAACCACAGTTACTCTTAAAATCTTTTCTGTTAACAAAAAATCACTTCCAGTTATGGCAAAAAAGAACCCTAAAAGGAACAAACACCAGAGGTCTCCACTCTCCCCCAATAAACATCAACTATTTAATCTATTAAATTCAACATTTATAGATACTCCAAAAAAGAAAACCTATAGTTTCATTAAATAGTGTTTTCAATTCCAAAATACAGTATATTAAGAATCCCAAAAGTAAAAAGTAACTATAAACTAATTAGCAAATGACCACATACCAAAAGCATTTTGTATTTCCATCGCTCCCGCACTCTCTAGTACCTAACCATCGAATCAATACATTTGTATTATTACAATTACTCATTATTCCTTTCTATCTAAGCAGAAATTCCTTCACTTTTAATCTCCAAGATATTTTTTTTTAAAGGAAAGAAAAGAAAGATAAGTCTAAAAAATTAAGAAATAAGTGACGTCTGACAGAACAGCAGAAGCACATAAGCCATCATGCTACTTATAGAACCAAAAAAAACAAAAGACCTTCCCCTTTAATACTTCAAAGCCTCCACAAAACAACACCCCCAACAACAACAACAAGTTATTATTATTATTTTTTAAATAAATGTTTCCAAACAGACCAAATATAATTATACCTTACTTATAATAATTTCCCTTACATCACCATTAATATTTAAAATTCAAATAAATCATATAAGCAATCCCTTTACCTTTGCCATTAATATTTAAAATCAAAAGATTATTTATATTCCAACTAGACATATAGTTCAGTATACATCAACCCTTTATCTTTTGCCAATAAAAGACCGTGAAGATAGTCCCTTTCATTGCTTTCCTCTGTCAAAGGGAAATTCATTAAGTTCCAGGTTTTGAACCAAGAATGAAATCAGCTTGTTCTGTTGTTTTGTGGTCTCCTGCATACCGATCTCCGGCTCCGCCATCTTAGATTTTAAAAAGTGCGTCACAACATCTTCCTGAACTGCCTTCTCATGCCACTTCGACCCAATTAAAACTTCAAAGTCTCTGTGAATTTCTGGTAAGTTTCCCAAGTCCTTATTTACTTCTTCTGTCTTCTCCTCTGCCGGTCCTGTAAAGAAATCCGTCTTACGTTGTTCTTCTGATTGATCCACTTTCAGATTTACGTTCCAAGCCTGGATCCTTACTTCCAATCTGTTTAGAATTTCTCTCTCCATTTCGTACCACAGGTTTAAGAATGCTGTAACTGCAAACATCTTGCCTTGCGTATAGATGTTTCCAAGACGCTTCCAAACATATAAGATTTATAGACCTCCTTTCAGGTTTCCTCTCTTATCTTTTTCGCCTCCCAGATAAACATAGTCTACTTACAGTTAATTATAAATCCCACTCTGCTGCCGAAAGATTCCAATTAGCCACTCCAGATGTACTCCTTTATTTTGGAAGCGAACATGCAAACTTCTGATGATCGGTAAAACCGGTCTCTGGAAAACAGCGCCGTTTTCCCCCACCTCAGGTCACCACCGCATTTATTCGTCATACGACAAACAAAAAAGCGATTTATGACCCTATGAGATAATTTGGGGGTAACCTCAGATCTTCGCTTCTCTAATGAGAAGTAGATCCCCCAGCCTGAGACATTCTCTGGCCAGGAAACGCTGTGCCAGCTCCCCACAGAATTTCTGTGCGGCTTTCAAAGCTCCATGTTCACCCGGAAGCTAGTAAGAAGTACGGTACATCACGGCGATCTCTAACACGGACAATTACATAATCCAGAAGATGCCAGTGCTTTGACCGTGGGTGCTGCCATGATGTTTTAAACTTATTCTTTTGTCGAAAGAGCGTGTTTGTAATAGTGAGATTATGCTCTGCACATATAGACAGAAGTAAGAGTCCATTCGGGTTGCTATTACCAACTCCGTCTTTTCCAATAGTTTCTGGCCATAAATCAAATTCATGCCCGACTCTTGCATTAAAATCGCCCAGGAGGATAATTTTATCCTCCTTAGGTATCTCTGACAGGAGAGTGTCCAACTGGGTATAAAAACTTTCCTTGATGTCTTCATCAGCATCTAATGTTGGCGCATAAGCGCTCAGAATAGTTACCTGCTGGTTATTGGCGAGCTTTAATCGAAGAGTTATCAGGCGTTCGTTAATGCCAGTAGGAACTTCTGACAAAGAGTTCACCAGCTCATTTTTGATGGCAAAGCCTACTCCATGTATTCGTCGGTCCTGCTCAGGTAGTCCTTTCCAGAAGAAGGTATATAACCTCCTTTTTCTTCCTTCAATTGTCCCTCTCCTGCCCTTCGAGTTTCTTGAAGTGCTGCTATGTCAATTTTAAACCGTCTCAACTCCCTTGCAATAATAGCAGTCCTACGCTCAGGGCGTTCACTATCTATGTTATCCATCAATGTCCGAATATTCCATGTTCCAAAATTCAAACGTCTTTTTCGACTGCTAAAATGGTGACCCCACTGGATGCGGTAATCCAGTCAGGGGAGAAAGAGGTAGGCTATGTTTAGGACACCTTTTCTAGCCTCCTCCCCATACGGGGTGAGCAGAGTGGATCCTAAATAGGGCTGCTCAGTCGTGGATACAGCTGCCGAGCTGCTCGACTACCTCATTCCTTGAACAGGGCGACTGGGTCTGCATCCACCGCCCATGTGCTGGTCCATGACTAGGGGCTTCCAGATTCACAGTCCTGCCCCCGTCACTTGGTGCAAGGGGAGAAATGATGGGCTACAGAGAACTTGTTAACTGGTCCATTTCGCAAGCAAATAGGCATAACCCAGAGCATGTTAGGTGCACCTAAGTTCCACTGAAATCAATGGGGCAGTCATTTAATTGCATGGTTAGATCTCATTGATATTCATGTAAGTTTTGGGTTCACATCTTTTCTGAATAGTCAAATGCCACAATTAAAAAAGCTACAGCTGACTGATGATGTTTTGCTAAACCCATTATCTAGTTCTGGCTCTTAACTCTTAAAATCTCAGATTTGCTAAACATAAATGAATCACTGTTTTCTCAGCAACACCCAACAATGTTTTTTTTTCTGATGGTGATGCCTGATTAAGGAGAAGTGGGTAGAGATCAAAGGCTTATGTCTACACCTTTTTGTGTGATAACCACAACATCACCAAGGCCTAGTCCAAACCCATGCTGTCAGCCTCTCATGTGTAATGTGGTGTGTGTGTAGTGTTTGTGTATGTTTGGGGGGGGGGACACACACCATTCGTTGAACTGAATATGCCAAATTAGTTCTGTGGCCTGTATTTCTGAGCTTGTGGTGCTCATGTTTTCAGGTTCTTCTCCACCATCACAAGCATCCTTGTGGCATCTGGCTGGCTGCTATCAGAGACAGAATGCAAGGTTACATGGGCCTTTAGGCTGGTTTTGCATGGTGATTCATGTGTTTTTTTCATGGAAGGAAGAAAAAAATAATTTAATTTCAAAGGAAATTTGTTGAGGTTTTCCTGCTATGGCATAGATGAAGAAGTAACTGTATTAAACATAGAATATGCCTGATTTGTATTTCAGTAATCAGCTTATAGAGGGCCTTTCTACACAAGGGATTTATTGTGTGCTTGTCATTCCCTACTAGCAGTTGTTTATGGATTCTTTTGTTGATGTTGTGACCCTCCAGTTTTGCTCTTGTTTTTAAACAGGACTTTCTGCAAGTTTTTTTTAGAGCAAGGAAAGTGTGGTATTTAACTGTAAAAGTGAAAGAAACCCTTTTTTTACTTGTGTATTTGCACTGTTCCACTATACCACAGTGCCACCTAGAGATTATGTAGCAGAAAAGCAAGAAAGGGAAAGCTCTTCATATAGTGCTGAGATCTCAGTTCTAGAACAAAACTGAAAGTAGATACAGGAGATTAACAGTCTCATGTAGAAAAGCTCAGAATCAACAGCAATGAAGCAAACTGCCCCAATCCTTAGTTTTCTACATGAGGCTGTTAATCGGCTGTATTTACTTTTTGTTTCGTCACAGAACTGAGATCTGAGCACTACACAGAGAGAGTTTTCTCTCCTGCTTTTCCACTACATAACCTCTAGCTGGCACTGTGGTATAGTGGAATAGCCAAATACACAAGTGGAAAAAGTGGTTTCTTTCGCTTTTACAATTAAATGCTGCATTTTCCCAGCTCTAAAAAAACTCGCCGAAAGTGCTGGTTAGACGCAGAAGTGAAACTGGAGGGTCATGTCATCATCTAAAGGACCCATAAACAACCGTGAGTTGGGAGTGATGAGTGCATGATAAATGTCTCATGTATAAAAGCCCTCTTTTGGAATTCACTGTGAATGCTCCCACTCTGCAAGGATATCTTATACTCAGGGTCGCCATTTCAGATTTCAATATAGGTCAGTTGGTTGGAGGGGCTTAAGATTTTCTTCCTAGTTCAAATACTTTTTGTTGCAGTTACATTTTTATACTTCATAAAAACTTCTAGCAATGTCATAAAAGATTAGCTCCTTTGACATGCTGCATGACTAGTACCTTGGCATATCAAATTGTTTATATTACAACCTTCCCCAACCCAGCTGGAGATGATGGGGGATGTAGTCCAGCACATCTGCAGGGCGCTAGCTTGCGGAAGGTTGTTTTAAATAAAACCTTCCTTTCAGTTTGTACCTAGGCTTTGAAGGGAGTTTGGTGACCACCCCAAGGAATGCTTCCCCCCCTACCCACCTGTTATGAAGTATGCTTTAATTTACATGGAGGTATATTTTACATACATGTGAACCACACACATACATGAGGGATCTTTTGGCATTGAATTCTGATACCCCCAAAGGCTGAGAGAGTCAGAGATAACAATGGGGTCCTTGAAAGCAACTATTTGTTTTATTAAAGAAGAATTTAAAATGAACTGAAATCACACATCCAGGGAATTAGAAACATACATTAGCACAGAGATGGCTAAAGAGAACAAGCATTTAAAGTCAGCACTGAGGCTAGGTGCACTGGGATAGAAAATTCTCTGTGTGTGTGTTCAAAAGAGAACAGTTATAAGCAAGGGGTGTGTGTGTGTGTGTGTGTGTGTGTGTATTCAAAAGAGGGGTGATGGAAGCATGGCACTTCAAAGAGCACAGTTTTAATTCCTAGTGAGGTTTGTGTGTGTGTGAATATGGGGAACGGGGAAGAGAGTTGCGGGGTGGGGGGGAGAAAAAAGCTTCAGCCTGGGATACTTTGAATGGGGGAGAAACAGAGTGTTGTGGGGGTTGTGAGAGCGTTTTGGAGGAGGGGGTTAGACCAAATGCAAGGATTTTGTGCGAGAAAGTGGATAGAGAGGCATAAAAGAGCGACAGGGAGCTCCAAAGCCAAGGGGCTTTGGAGTTTGGAATGGGGTGGGATATCAGGAAAAAGAGAGGAAAGAGAATAATTGGAGTATGGGCCACTTAGTGGGGGGAAAGAAAATGCAAAAAATTACCTTTCCATATCTGCAGAGTTGTGAAGTGACGGGAAGCTCTGTTCTCTCAAAAATAAAGGGAGACAGGGAGAAGGAAAAGGGGGGTTTCTCTGAGTAGAAAGTGTGAGGGGTCCCTTCTTGCCTTCTCTGTGTGTTCTATAGATTTGGGTTGGGTTTTTTTTTTATCCTTCTCAGGATTTAGTAATAAAAAAACAAGTTCTTCCTTTAGATAGCTCATAGGATGTTAGACATTAAGGGAAGAAAGAAGAGAATGAACTTCTCTTTTTTTTCCTGATGTGAGGAAAAGGTGGGAGTTGATGGGAAGTATTTTGTATATCTTTGGCTATCATAAGTCCAGGTGAGCAAGATAGCCAGGGGAGATTTTGGTGATTGTCTTAAACAAAGGTGACAAAAGAGTCATGTAGGCATGCCTGCTTACATAATGGCTGGATTCAGACAACATGATAACCCACACTCAAGGGTTGAGTATGGGTTGTTGTTGAACTGTGGGATGTTGCTGTTGAAATGTGGGTTATTGTGTTGTCTGAACCCTGCTGCACTAACAAACCATGGTTTATTAACCATGAAAAACCCATGAAGAGAACCCATGGTTTGTTATTGGATTGTGAACTGTGGGTTGTTTGTGATTAACAAACAACGGTTTGTTAGCGCGGCTGGGTTCAGACAACACAATAACCCACATTTCAACAACAACAACCCACGGTTCAACGACAACTCACACTCAGCCCATACTCAACCCTTGAGTGTGGGTTATTGTGTTGTCTGAACCCAGTCATTATTGGATTTTCAGGATCTCACAGCTTTAAAACACGTTGAATTCTTTATTTTTCCATCTATTTCATAGAATAGAATCAATAGTAGAGTTGGAAGGGCCCTATAAGGCCATCGAGTCCAACCCCCTGCTCAATGCAGCAATTCAAGTCAAAGCATCCCTGACAGATGGCTGTCCAGCTACACCTTGAATGCCTCTAGTGTGGGAGAGCCCACTACTTCCCTAGGTAGTTGGTTGGTTCTATTGTCGTTGGTGCATTGAACTGCATTTAATCTAAATGTGTTAGATTAAACAAGAAGGTTAGAAAATATTTCATGGTGGGGCGGTTTGAGGCAAGATCTGAAATTCTCACACCAAGGAATTGAGGTAATCGGAGCACAATGGCTGGCCAGAAAATTGTATGCAAGAAGTCTGCAGCTCCCCTTGGATGTGCAAGGCCTCAGTATCCTATGGAGCTTGCTTTTTTGCTCTTATCCAAGACAAAAACAAAAAACCCTAGTCCCCTTCCAGATACAGGCCTCTTATTTTCAAAACAGCAGAATTTGGGTGTGTGTGTGTGCTTCGTAACACATCTAAGCTCCTTGGAGCTATGCTGCTCACTGTTGCTTGGAAGATATGAGGAGAGCAAGCTGCCCTTCCCCTGGTGACAGAAGGGTCTAGCCCAGGGGTGGGCAACTTGTGGCCCTCCAGATATTTTGGCCTACAACTCCCATCAGCCCTAGTCAGCATAACAAATGGTGAGAGATGGTGGGAGTTGTGGGCCAAAACAACTGAAGGACCATATTTCCCCATCTGTAATCTAGCCGGTTGCTAACTCTCCCAAGCAGATAATTGGCTTGGAGCTCTAGATTTCCTCCCTGGCCATAGATCATAGGAACATAGGAAGCTGCCTTATACCGAGTCAGACCACTGGTCCATCTAGCCCAGTATTGTTGACACTGACTGGCAGCAGTGGCTATCCAGGGTTTCAGGCAGGAGTTTTTCCAGCCCTGCAGATCCCTGGAGATGCCCGGGATTGAACCTAGGACCTTCTGCATACAAAGCAGGTACTCTGCCATTGAGCTATGGCCCTCACTAGTTAAAGGAACATGGAGGTGGTGGCAATTAATGGTTAAAGCCAGTGATAGATAGCAACACACAGTCCTACCTAACTAGGCTGGTGTGTGCTCAAGAACTGTCACTGGCTCCTCCTGAAACAACTGTAAAGAACTGGTGTGTGTGTGTTTTAACCAGGAAAACACTTGTGCAAAATCCTCCCCCCCCACTTTTTTTTCCTTTTAAGTTATCAAATGCAGTCTTGCTTTTTAAAAATTCCGTGGTGGGATTTTTGGAAATTAAGTAGTTTTAAGAATAAAAGAACATTAAAAGAAGGGACTCTCCACCCCCAGTGTCAGAACTCCAGCAATCATGCCAAGCTCAGCAGCACTGACAAATTAATTAAATGCTCCCTGCCTGGGCTGCTGGTGTATGCCCAATCCATTCAGTGGACAATCAAACCTAAATGCAATGGCAGAGGGAGGGAGCTGGAAAAGCTTGGCCTGGCCTCTTCAGAATAGCTGTACGGCAGCTCCCTCCAACCTGGTGCCTTCCAGATCTATTGGACTACAATCCCCAGCTGGCTGGGGGATGCTGGGAGTTGCAGTCCAATAGATCTGGAGGGCACCAGGCTGGGGAAGGCTGCTGTAAGGGAAACAAGGAAGATATCAGACTTTGAAATAATAATAATTGCCATTCTGTTCAGAGAAAAGCTAAGCAGGGTCAGGTCTGGCTATTACTTGGATGGGAGACCCCTCCTCTAGTTTCCTGCATTGAGCAGGGGGTTGGACTCGATGGCCTTGTAGGCTCCTTCGAACTCTATGATATCTATGAAATATCACAGTTTAAAAGCCTATAAATGGGAAAAGTCAGGCATGTATTAAACTGTGGTCTGAACAAAGTATGAATTGGGGAAAGAACTCCCCCCCCACACACACACACATTCCCTTTTCCTTATCTCACATTCCTTATGCTTTTTGGATTAATAGAATCATAGGATTATGTGTGCAAATCTCAGGTAAAATGTTACTGACTGCAGTATCTGTGACAAGAGGGACTGTCCCTAAAGTATGTCAGGCATCAAGGGAAAGAGGGAGTAGCAAAATTGTGATGGGGGGGATTGGGTAAAAAGGGGAAGGGAGGAGGGAGGGATTAGAATTACTGTGGTGGTGACAATGCTTATGGATGGTTGCTAATTGGAACTCAGCCCTAGATATAATTTGCCCACACATAGTTACAGATTATACTAAAAGCAACTCACAGCACATACAGATATACATTAAGAATATAAGAAGAGCCATGCTGGATCAGACCAAGAGTCCATCTAATCCAGCGTTCTGTTCACACAGTGACCAACCAGCTGCCCATGGGAAACCCACAAGCAGGACATGGGCACAACAATATCCTCCCACCCATGTTCCCCAGCAACTGGTGTACATAGGCATACTGGAGGTAGCATCAGAACTAGTAGCCATTGATATCCTTCTCCTCCATGAATTTGTCCAATCCCCTTTTAAAGCCATCCAAATTGGTGGCCATCACTACATCTTGTGGAAGTGAATTCCATAGTTTAACTATGCACTGTGTGAAGAAATATTTCCTTTTATCTGTCCTGACCCTCCCACCAATCAGCTTCATGGGATGACTCCGGGTTGGCCATTCTCCAGTCCTCTGGTAGAGAGGCAGATCTTAGGGACATATTATATATTTTTGTTAGAAGATCAGCAATTTTGTATTTGAGTTCTTTAAGAACACTAGGATGGATACCATCTGGGCCTGGTGATTTATTAACTTTCAATGTGTCAATAAGGTTGAGAACTTCATCTTTTGTCCCCACTATTTGCCTCAGTTCCTCCGATTCCCTTCCTGAAAACATCAGTTCAGGCACAGGTATCTGTCCTATATCTTCTGTGGTGAAGACAGATGAGAAGAATTCATCTAGCTTTTCTACAGTCTCTTTATCCTCCTTTAGTACTCCTTTAACTCCATTGTCACCCAATGGTCCAGCTGCCTCCCTAGTTGGTTTCCTGCTTCTGATATATTTAAAGAATTCTTTATTGTTAGCCTTGATGTTGTTAGCAATATGCTCCTCAAAATGCTTCTTTGCATCTCTTATGGTCTGCTTGCATCTCCTTTGTGCAAGCTTGCGCTCCCTTTTGTTTTCCTCATTTGGGCAAGACTTCCTTTTTGTGAAGGAAGCTTTCTTTTCTCTAATAGCTTTCTTGACACTGCTCGTTAACCATGCTGGTGATCTCTTGAACTTGGTGCTACCTTTCCTAAACTGTGGTATGCATTCTAGCTGACCTTCTATTATTGTGGTTTTGAGTAACCCCCAAGCAGTTTGAAGGGATTTAACCCTCTTGACTTCCCCTTTCAACTTCCTTTTTACCAGTTCCCTCATTTTAGAAGTCAAATGTGACTGTGTTTGACTTCCTTGTCAATTTTCCACTTACCGTATATGTACATTAACACTGATAGCACTGTGATCACTGTTTCTAATTGATTCAATAACATTTACATCTCATATTAGTTCCTGGGTGACACCATTTAGGATTAAATCCAGGCTCACCTCCCCTCGGGTTGGTTTCTAGGGCACAGTCACTTAGGGCATCTAAAAATTTAAGTTCTTTGTCAAACTGGAACATGCATTTATCCAGTCAATGTGGGGGTAATTGAAGTCACCCATTATTACAACACTTCCTTGTTTGGAGCCCTCCCTGATTTCGTTTTCCACCTCAAGATCACTATGAACATTCTGATCTGGGGGAAGACAGCATGTTCCTAATACTAAATTAGTTTTGGAGCCCAGTATTGTCACCCACAGCACTTCTGTGGAAGAGTCTGCCCTTCCTGGTCCTTCCTATAGTCAGGGATGGGGACTCGGACTCGAGGACTCGACTCGTGAGTCGGACTGAGTCCCCCCTCTGACTCGACTCGGACTCGAGTCCCAATATTTTTAATGGGACTCGAGACTCGAGACCAAGGACTTGTCAACATCCCTGGGCTGTTGACGAGTCTTCTGGCTGTGCCAGGAGCGCGATCACCGGTGAAGAGTGCATGGAAGTGAGGAGCGCCGCTGCTCGGCCACTATGGACAGCTACCAGGAGCGCAGCCCCAATGATGTGTTGAGATTTATTTTGATGTGTTGTTGTGGGGGGTTAGGGTTAGGGTCAGACATTTTGGGTTTGGCTGCCTCTGCCTGCCTGTTTGGGGTTTCCTGCCTCCTCTTCTTAACCAGTTCCACAGTTTGAATTGTCCAAGACAAAGGCCCCTGCCTGCCTGCTTTGGGGTTCCCTGCCTCCTCTGCCTGCCTGGTTATTTTGGGTTTGTCTGCCTAGTCTGTTCTTGCCAAAATCAGTTGCAGAGTTTTGAAATAAAAAGGCACACTTGTGCCTAGAATTTATTTAAGCCACACATCTGAAGTAGCCTTATTTTGTTGGGGGGAAACCCCATTGATTTTAATAGGGACTCGTGGAGTCAGTTTTGGGAGTGACTCAGGACTAGGGACTCGTGAGTCACCATTTTGGACCAAGGACTCGGACTCGAGACTCGGGTCCAAAGACTCGTGACTCGACTCGAGACTCGAGACCAAGGACTCTTCAACATCCCTGCCTATAGTATAGAGCAGTGTTTACGCTGGCTGGGGCATGCTGGGAGTTGTAGGCCAAAAACATCTGGGGACCCAAGGTTGGAGAACACAGGTATAGAGGTTATATCCAGAGATGGCCATATCCTACTGGTTCTCTCCATTCCACTAGGTTTCCATAATGCCCACTATATCTAGGCACTCTGTGAGAATGACTCCTGCATCACCATCAGCGGTGTTAGTATTACTGAAACACTGTTTTACCTGTCTCTAAACCTAACCTCCTAACAACTGGACATCAGGACCAGCATTTATGCTTCTTTTTCATGTAGGAGACACACCTCTGCTGTTGATACAAGGATACTTTCTTATTGGAGGCCACTTGGTACATCAACTCTAACTCAGATCTGATTTAAAAATCCTAAACCTGCCTGCTTCATTTAGCAGCCAGCCAATAAAGCTCTCCCTTGCCTTTGGCACCGGTGGGGGTGGGGGGAAGTGATGTTTCCCAGCTCCTCTTTCTGAGCAGTGGGGTTTATCCGTGCACTGGTGAAATATGCCTGCCTTGCCTGCCCTTCCCCTCCTGCAACAATAAATGCCACATTGATTAAGAATGAGCAGCTTGTTTTACATTGCTGCATCTCTGCACCAGCTTTCTCCACCGAGGCAGGGGCATTTCCCTTTTAAGAGCTTGCAAAACTGGAAGGGAAAGAGGCAGAGAAGGAAAATCTAGGCCATTGCCCCTTTTAAACTGCAATTCTGCCTGCCTGTCTCCCTTTAATCTGCACCCAAAGCCCCAGGATCAGAGGCTGACGTCATCCTGCTCCTGAGCCTCTCTCTCTGATTGGCTGGGGGTGACGTCAGGTGCTTTTTTTCAAGGCATGACCTCATCCTCAGTTCATTTTTAGTTCTAAAGTGCAACCTTCTGTCTTCCTGGATCCCTTCAGCCCTGTTAATGCTTATCTGTACTAACTCCCCCCCCCGCCCCTTATGCAGGGACATGCCTGCCCCTTAGATACTGGGCTGGCATTATGAGTGTATTTCAGTGTGGCTGCGTGTGCGTGTTTGCAGAAGGCTAGAACTTGCATCATCAGCTCCTGCCCCAGAAATTTCAGAGCATTTCCCATCTGATCCTCTCGTAATTGTGGTAAATTATCTTGGCGAATGTGCAGAAATCTGCAATCAGCTGGAGCATTGCAGAGGCTTTGATCCCGGGCTGCGGAGCAAGTGCCAGGAGGGTAAGTGCTGTAAAATGTTAAGGACTGACTCGAGTGAGTGGTGATGGTGGTGGCGGACTGGGCTTCTTCATGTTGCTGAAGAAACCTGCAGAGTGCTGCAGTATCGTGGGTATTATAAGGATCTGAAACCTTGTGGGGAAATTAACAACGTGCAGGGGATTTTAGCATGCTCATTGTATCTTCCACATGAGGACGCAACGCCGCATGCTGTATTCAGCACAAACAGCGTACATATGGGATCATATGTGTAATATCACTGCAGCTTTTTCGTTCGTGACTGTGCATATATTCGGTGCATCATAATATCTAGAAGGGCAAGTTCGTTAGGGTGGGGGTGGGAGAGACTTTTTTCTTATGGTAGAGTTTGCATTAGTGGGCTTTGGGGGTTTTTGGTATTTTTTGTATTTTTGCATAATTCCTGCAGAACACAGTAGGAACAACTCTTCCGTGCACACAGAAATTCGCAGCAGCGAGATAGCCTTGGTGCAGTGAAGAGAGGGCTGCAGCCAGCGAATCGCATATTTATGACGTGTATTTAAGTAACAGGAGGATTAAAAACCGGGGTGGGAAAGTCCGTTTATACTGAGGGTCAGTAAAATAGCAGGACACCCTGCAAAATGAAGGGAAGGTCTATGTGCGTGCGCACTTGCGAGTGGGATGGCGTGTGCGTGTGCGGTCTCCCCCCCCCCCCCGGCTGTTGTTAAGAGGTCGTGGTTGTGCCGCGAGGCTTTTAAGGGCAAGATCAAAGGGGAGAAATGTTCAAGGATCTCTTTGGATTCGGAATTTTGAGTGGGTTCCCCCCTTTCTTAATTCTTCTTCGGGAGTAGGGGTGCCGATCTAAAGCTCTCCCAGTTTTTATTTGTGAGGTTGGTGTTAACAGCCCTGTGGCTTCCTGATGCTGAAAGAGTTCGGTTTGCCGCCCGGTGCCCTTGGCGATTTAGAAGAATCCAGGCAAGCAGCGCCTGTTGGTGTTTCACCTTGGCTAGGGGCTTCCAGAAAACAGCTAAAAATAAACAAATAGTAAGACCATTTCAACCACAAAGCATTCGAACATGAGCTCCTGCCAACAACCATGTTTGTACTGTGATTCAGCATTTGACGGCTTAACCTCCCCCCCCCCACCACCACACACACATGCCGTAGAAGGGACCAGGCTAGCTCTCATATCAGTAGCAAAAAGCAAACCCCCCCACAAAACCTCATATAAAGGATTGTGCACCCGCATTTAGTATCTTCAGCTCAATAAAGCATAGCGCTTTATTGGTGGTGGTGGTAGTAACGAGTTGATATAGCTATGGCTAGGAAAGAGGACTTACAGGCATTTTTCGGGGGCTTTATTGTAAGAGGGAGTGCTATCAGTTGCAAAGGTCCTAATCCAGGCTTCATGGATGTAGGCCAGCCTTCGCCAGTGTTGTGCCCTCCAGAGGTTTTTGACTACAATTTTCATCTTCCCTGGCCATTGGCCATGCTGGTAGGAGTCACAGTAAAAAACATCTGGAGGGCACCATGTTGGGGAACGCTGTTCTAGGACGTATATATTACGCTAACAACCTGTCTCTCAACCTAACTTAAATCGAAACATTTTTCTTTATATCCTAGTTATAGGAGCGTTTCCAGTGTATAGCAAAGTTCGTTTTAGCTTGGCTCTAAGCCTCTGTTCTGTGGTTACTGCTGACTTTAGAAAGACTTTTACTTCTGGTTAAGTGAAATCCCCTGTTTGTTTGACCCCAGTATTGTAGCAAATTACTCTCAAGATTTTGCAACAGTTAAATTTGCTGTTGATTTTGCAAAGCCCCAGCTGACCTATGCTGGCCAAAATGCAAAAGTTGCAGGCGGGGAGGGGGGAGCCTCACATAAACTGAGATATGCAATCCAGAACTTGGCTGTGGAGTGCCTTTCTTTGGCAGTGTCGGCACAACTTATTTGGGGTGGTGGTGTTGTATAACTTCCAAGGAGCTCAGAGCATCACAACCAAGGAGCTTGGCCTAGTGAGGCTGAGTAGGGATTTGAACTTTGATTTCCCATATCCAAAGACAATACACATGACATTAAACATGCAATTGAGCCTTTCATGCAGTGTATATGCACGTGTGAGTAGTGGGATAGGAAGTAAAAAGAAGCTGATTTTAAAATGAGCATGCATTCTAGGGTGTTTAGGTTTTGTAACCATGTTTTGCATGGAGGAAATATAAAAAGTAGTTTGTGTCATGGGTGAAAATTCCCTTTGTCTGTAATGAAGCCTAAGGAGTCTATGTATGAATGGCCATTGATCCAAGCCAGGGACCTGTGCTGAGCAGACAGCAATGGGAATTTTGATTGGTCAGCTGATTTGTTTTGCATGTGAATAATAGCTGAGTTCAAGCCTGATTGTGTGTGTGTGTGTGTGTGTGTGAGAGAGAGAGAGAGAGAGAGAGAGAGAAAGAATATGAACCAGTTTGCATGACACACCAGGCTCATTGGGGATTGTTTAACCCACGATGAGCTGATACTTTGAATATGCAAATATGCACTCAGGGATTGCTGTGTTGTGGGAACCTGGCCACCAAAGGATATGTGAGGGTTAAACAACCCTCACCTGATCCTCTGTTTGTTGCAGGGTTATGCGAGGGTTGTTTAGCCCTCGCATAACCCTTGGCTGGGTTTGCACAGCACAGCAACCCGAGTGGGGGCTGCATATTCAAAATATTGCCTGCATGTGCCGTGGCTCATCGTGGGTTAAACAACCCACAGTGACCTGCGGCATGTCCTGCGAACGAGCCTGTTGTTAGTGGTGGTTGGGTGGAGAGGGTGTTAGTTTCACCAGACCTGGTGCTAGTTGCATTCTGCTAACCTCAAGAACTTGCATGTGACGCTAATATACATATGGTTGTGTTTCCCCCCAAACCGTACCTTGTTCCAGTTTTGTTCCTTTCATAGAGTTGGAAGAAGGGGAAATGCCTCGTCTTCACAGGGAAATTGGACCATCCATCTCCCAGGTTGCCAGACTGCAGTCCAGAGACCAGGCCTACATCTCTTGAGCAGTCTCACAGCTGCAAAAGGATGCAGCCACTTCTCCCACTCCTCTCTTTCCTCCCTGGCCCCTTTGTCTACCTTCCCATCCCATCCCATCCGCTATGGGGGAAACAACATAACTGATGGCTGAGTGCTGCTTGCCCAAATGTCTAGCAGCAGTTGGTGGAGGTGAGAGAAGGCTTGTGGGGATTGTTGCACCAACTCTCTTGGCTGGTAGACAGCCCTTCCTGGAGGCACAATTTTCAGCACTTCCTGCTTCGTGCTATAGCTCCTGAAACTGGGGAAAACTCTGTCCAGAAGCTACCTTAACAAACCCGTATTTAACTCCCAATATTGAGCTACATGCTGCTTTACAGAAAGCAGGAGGTGGTCCATGGAGTTCGCATCCCGAACTGGAGAAATGTGACTTTTGCTTGATACTGGAATCACAAGAGTGGATAGAACATCCTGGTGCTTTCCTGGTGTTGGATGACAACTTTCATCATCCCCAGCCATCCTGATGGGGTGATGGGAGTTGTAGCCAGACATATTTGGAGAGCACTAGGTTGGGGAAGGCTGGAATAGAGGAACAAAACTTTACACATTACATCTCATGCTGTAAAATGGCTGTGTGTAGATGGCCTGTTTCTCTAGGTGCTATTCTCTATTGCAGAGAGATATCACCAAAACTGGGATGATGCTTGAAGAAGTGCTCTGAATAGGCCATGGTTTACACTGACAGAATAGAATGGAATATGGTCCTTTATACTGAACCTTTCTACATCTCTCTTTTAATTTTTTACGCTGAAATCTGCACAGGCTTAGCAGATTCCAAAAGAGCAGCAGCTGTGTTCTCCTGTTGTGGCAAATAAGAGAAAAAAGAGTCCTGTGGCAACTTAAAGGCTAATTTATTTTAGCATTCAATTTCATAGGCCTATTTAATTGGATAGAGGTGTGTGATATATAAACAAGAGCAACACAACAGTGAGTATTCATAAACATATGGTCCTGTCCAGTTTATGTTCAGATTTATTTATTTATTTATTTATTGTATTTCTAGATCACCCATCTAGCCGGTAACCCGCTAGATTAGTGAACATTGATTTGCCACTTCCCCCCCCCCCATTCATTTTAAAATTTGTTTTACTGCTGAAACTGTGGGCATTCAAAATCTTTGCATATTGCAGCAACCCTTATAGTTAGCAATAGTTAGAAGCTGAGCCATTGCACTGCTTTGCATTCTAATGACTGCTGAGTTAAAAAAAACATGCAAACACACAGTTCTTTAAGCTATGCCTTTGCCCCTCCTATTTTGCATGATTCAGAGTTTGCAAAAAATGCTAATCCCATCAAATATCCATTTGGAGTAAGATAGGTCAAAATAACATCATAGGTAAGAAGTCAACATATCACTGGGGTTTATTGAGGCTTGTCCCTATGAATATGACTGCCACTGAGCAGAGGAGGAGCATCTACAGAGAGCTGGGCTTAACACTGTATAACTTAGAAGGGCAAACAGCTCTCAATTTTGTTTATACATACGAAAGACCTAAAATATTAAATATTGTTTTTCCTGTATCTGCGTTTCCTTCGTTCATATTCCAGTATAGCTAAGTGTGCTTCAGAGTGTCTGGAGAGTCAGTCAAAAGTATCATATATAATATGTGTGGTATATATTAATATAGGTTTGATTTCTAGTCAGTGTGGAAAGGTCAGCTTTTGTGGCTAAGCTAATAAGGGCACATGACTATAAGTGGTGTGGTGCAGGTACCTTATACTGGCATTGTTTATTTCTTTAAATCTGAAGAAATTAGATGTGCCAAGAGTTTATTTTGTAGTGATACAATTGAGTTTTCATGTGGCATTTATGCTGATTTAACTGTTAGTTTATTGAATCCTCTGGAATATTAGTGAAAACTGAAGGCAGGTGCACTTGAAAAAGGCAAATGCTTCTAAAAAGTAGGCAGCCTTTGGCAATTTCCCTATAGATGCAAAGTGGTTTCTTATGGTAGTCTTAATGGACTGCTGATGGAATAAAATACCAGAGTCTTGCATCACTCCCCATCAAGCTGAATTGAGAAACTGAGGAGAAAATACAGTGAATTAAATGCTCTGTGCAGAACTAAAAGCACACACAGACACTGATGTTTTTGAGACTTTAAAGCTGCTGTCCTCTGCAAGTTTAGAGAGAAAAAAGTTATACAACTGCTGGCTGGGGAATGCTGGGAATTGTAGGACTTTTTCCTGTCTAAACAAGAAAAAATTTATGGGTTTAATTGTTGTGAACTGCTCAGAGAACTTTGGCTATTGGGCAATATAGAAATGTAATAAATAAACATGCATAGGATTGTGCCCTTAAGTAGCAGAAATGTAAAGATATATTTCAGTTGAGTTAATCAACAGTGCCAGCATTTTTTACACTTCTATCTAGCTCATTACTGCCCTGTTACAATCAAAGCCTTTATCTTTCCTTGTATGTGTTAGGGCGGGGGTGGGCAGAAAGTAGATCTCCAGATGTTTTGGACTTCAACTCCCAGAAGCCCCTGCCAGCATGCTCACTGGTCAGGAATGCTGGGAGTTGAGGTCCAAAACATCTGGAGCATCTGGCACCATCTAGGAACCATACCTACTGAACAGCTTGGTATATCAAATTAGTACATCATGGAGCCAGCCAAATTCAAAGAAAGGCTGACAGCAAGTTACTTTCTGCCCACCCAGAAGTTACTTTCTGCCCACCCCTGTGTTAGAGCCAGTGTGGCATGGTGGTGAGAGTGTTGGACTGGGACTTGGGAGATCCAGGTTCTAGTCCCCGCCCGGCCATGAAACTCACTGGGTGACTTTGGGCAAGTCACTGACTCTCAGCCTAATCTACCTCACAGGGTTGTTGTGAGGATAAAATGGAGAGGAGGAGGATTATGTAAGCCGCCTTGGGTTCCTTGCAGGAAAAATGGCGGGGTATAAATATAAATAAATAAAATAAAATAAGTTAGGGAATCAACATGGCGTGTGTGTGTGTGTGTTTATTTATTTATTTTTATTTATTTATTTAATACATTTTTATACCGCCCAATAGCCGAAGCTCTCTGGGCGGTTTACAACAGTTAAAATCATAAAATACAATATAAAATATAAAATTTAAAACCAAAGATTAAAAACAAACAGCAGAGCTAGCAGCAGCAGTTACAATAACGGAATTAAAAACAATTACAAGATTAAAATGATTAAAATGCCTGGGAGAACAGAAAGGTCTTCACCTGGCGCCAGAAAGAATACAAAGTAGGCGCCAGGCGAACCTCTTTGGGGAGCTCATTCCATAACTGGGGTGCCACAGCAGAAAAGGCCCTCCTCCTAGTAGCCACCTGCCTCACTTCCTTTGGCAGGGGCTCTCGGAGAAGGACCACTGAGGAAGATGTTAGTGTCCGGGCAGGTACATATGGGAGGAGACGATCCTTCAGATACCCTGGTCCCAAGTCGTTTAGGGCTTTAAAAGTTAGCACCAGCACTTTGAATCGGGCCCGGAAACAGACTGGCAGCCAGTGCAGATGAGAAAGCACTGGCATAATATGTTCTCGTCGGCCAGTCCCGGTTAATAATCTCGCTGCCCTATTTTGGATCAGCTGAAGTTTCCGGACCGTTTTCAAAGCTAGCCCCACGTATAATGCATTGCAGTAATCCAAACGAGAGGTTACCATAGCATGGATAACTGTAGCTAGGCTATCTCTGTCCAGATAAGGACGTAGGTATATCAGCCTAAGCTGATAAAAGGTGCTCCGTGCCACCGAGTTGACCTGTGCCTCAAGTGACAGTTGGGGATCCAAGAGCACCCCCAAACTACGAACCTGATCCTTCAGGGGGAGTGCAACCTCATCCAGAACTGGTTGAATATCACTTAGCCGGGCGGACGAACCACCCACTAACAATACCTCCGTCTTATCTGGATTGAGTCTCAGTTTATTAGCCCTCATCCAGTCCATTACTGTGTCCAGGCACTGATTCAGAACAGCCACTGCCTCACCTGGATTAGATGAAAAGGAGAGATAGAGCTGCTGGGTGTCATCCGCATATGAGCAGCCCACACCTCCGGATAACCTCTCCCAGTGGTTTCATGTAGATGTTAAACAGCATAGGGGATAAAATAGAGCCCTGTGGCACCCCATGGCATAACTGCCAAGGGACAGAGCAGTAATCCCCCAGCACCACCTTCTGGAATCGGCCGCCCAAGTAGGATCGGAACCACTGGAGCGCAGTGCCTCCAACTCCCAACCCAGACAACCTATCCAGAAGGATACCAAGGTCGATGGTATCGAAAGCCGCTGAGAGGTCCAAGAGAATCAACAGGGTCGCACTCCCCTTGTCCCGCCCTCATCCCACAGGGCGACCAAGGCAGTTTCCGTTCCAAAACCAGGCCTGAATCCAGATTGAAATGGATCTAGATAGAGTTTAACTCCCAAACTCTGTTTGGAAAGCTTGTCATGTACACTGCACTGAGCACCTTGGAGGAAGGGTAGGGGGTGAGATTTCCAGAAAACTTTGCATCAGAAATCTGTTTTAATGTCCTAAATCAATTGGGGATCAGACGCAGTTTGGATTATGTGTACTTTTGTTATTTTAATTTATCCTTGGTAGGAGAAAAATAATCTAATTTATAAATAAGTACATTAAAATAGTATGCCATGAGGGGTGGAAGTGAAAAATAGGTTTTGGAGCCACCCATCAGATACAGTGATAGTGGGAAGTGGGCAAGAAATGTAGGCCATGTTAGCATGTCGCTAGCCTTGTGCGAGCATTGCTTTGAATGAGTGTGTCTCTAAGAAAGAGTTGCCTACTCTGAGTTTTGAACTATTGATTTGTATTATGGCAATATTCTTTTCTTTTTTTATTGTTGGCTTTTGTGGGGATACTTGGATCATCATCTGTCTTGCTGTCAGCCTTCCTTTGAATTTGGCTGGCTCCATGATGTACTAATTTGATATACCAAGCTGTTCAGTAGGTATGGTTCCTAGATGGTGCCAATATTGGTAACTCCTGCCCACCAAGCAAAAATAGGAAAACAACCACCTCTCCTCCTAACTAATGGTTTCAACAAGAAGACTCCCATCATTAGAACCTAGGGTTTAAGCCCCCCCCCCCCCCCCCGGCACACACCTGTTTTCAGACTGAAATTCCAATACTTTATCTTTTTTTTTTTTTTTAACACCCCAGGGTGATTTTGGGAAGAAAATGGGTGTGTGGTGGGAAGCTTAAGTCCTCCTCTCCCAAAGTGCCGTGGTCCTGATCCAGATTGGGGATTCTCCTGCACACGCTGCAGGAGAATAGGGAAAACAGTCCTGCATAGCTCCACTACGTGTGATTAGGAGAATGCTTAGTTTGGCCCCGATTCTAATGAAAGACTAAATAAGGTCGGTAGCAAAGCAGGAGGGGGAAAGCATTAAAGCTGTGCATCATTAGATCCCCTCAGATTTAAACGAGAGCAAAACTGTGGGCATATTTCTGGAGGAACATTTGTTTGCTTCCTGCACCCATTGAATAATGTTTTTTGCCTTTGGATTTGTGGTGCCAGTGCTCTCCAGATTGAGGCTGGTGCCGAGACATTTTTATTTTTTTCTAGATCTGCAAGAAATCCAACTATAGCTGCAGTTATCACATGAGAATTATGGTCATTTGAATACTTGAAATACTTTTGACTCACTTCATTGTAGTGCTTCAAAACAGATCTACGGTATGTGTTCTCCGTTTGCTAAAATCTTGCCTATCGTTTTTAGTAAGCGGTTCCTTTTTAGGTCAGCTGCAACTCTTTTTTCCTACTTTGTTCTAGCTTTGGCCCAGGCCCGTAGTCAGCCTAAAAGTTCTGGCACGGGGCGCCCAAAATGTAGGGCGAGAAGTTCATCTGATTTGCAGGCCTTTTAAAGACAAAATTATGAACTGTTTTTTTTAAAAAATGTATTTGTTTGTTAAAAAATTTTTTAGGAGGGGCAGAGAAAGCTTGGAGGGGGCAGGACCCCCCAGCCCACTCCTGACTACAGGCCTGCTTTGGCATGAGGGCGTGGCTTGATCAACCAGTAAGAGACTGTCAAATTTGGAAAAGCATTTAAAAAAGAAAAATGACCTACTTTGTTCTTTCTAACGACCAGTGCCGGCCTTATCATTAAGCAGAGTGAGGCGGCTGCCTCAGGTGGTAGCTACTTGGAGAGCGGTGGTGAAGTGCTGGAGAACAGAGCTTTGTGTGTCATGTGGCCTGCTGTGCACCCCCAAAGCTATCCTGCTGACCTCCGATGTGGTGGAGGACACTGCCCAGTCACCAGTGTTGAAGATTCACTACCAGTCTGGTTGGCTTTGGTTAATGGAATAGGCCAGGAGAGGGACACCACTTTGTCCTTAGCTCAGGTAGCAAAATGTTTTGGGCTGGTCCTGCCAACAACAAGGGGGGCTTTGTTGCACCTAAGAATCCAGTTGGCTTAACTGCCTTTTCTTTCACCTACTTGAGCACTATTAGAACAGGAGGTAGGGATGTCAACATCAGTCTTGGCCTGCTCCCGTGTCTTTAACAGCAGCCTGGTCTGCAGAAATCAGCAGGTGAAGCTTTTTTTGGCATGAAGATAGATATTGCCACCAGCTAATGATGTAGATCAAGCTGTGGTTAAAGGCAAAGGGCCAGAGTCCACTTAAAAAAAAAAGCGCTGGCAACCCTTGCCTGTAGTAGACCAAGCAATCTAAGGTTGGCCACACACTGTATACTTAACAAGGAGCTGGAGCCAATCTTGGCACCTGAGTGTACCTATATGCTACATTTGTTTGCAAATATGTGTTCATTGCACATTTTTGGGGGGACAAAAATGTGCACACTAAAACATGCTAGTTGTACACCTAAAAACCCAAGTGTGAAGTGGGTTTCTGGAGTGAGGAGAGCTACCAGGCAAGATCCAGAAAAATCTTTTGTGTGCCCTGAAAGGTGCACAACTTTGGAATAGGTTTTTGAGTGCACCTTCTGCCTCTTTTTTTCCAGCCAAGGTGGCTAATGAACTGACCCATTTTGGCAGCTGTTCTGCTAATGGTCCCTCTGGAGATTGTCAGTATTGGCATGTTTTGGCCTCCTGTAAACTGGAGGGAGGGGGGAATGAGAGATTTTGTTATGTAGGAAGAAAACTAGTCTCGCGCCATTAAGTCTAGCAGTAAGAGTTCATTGCTCTGGTTAGAGGGGATGGATGGAAGAAAATGTACAGTCACTTGGTTGATTTCCTCCCCTCCCCCATGAAAAGACTTACCAATCCTGTTTATAGATCACAAATCCCAAGCTAAACTGCAAGAGCGGGATATACCACAACGTTGGTACAGCATCTGCATGCCAGATGTTCCTTCTCATGCGCTTTGTATAAAAGTGGGGTACATAAGTATGACCCCCCTGAATTCCCAGATAGTTTCATACTTGTGACGCTCTGTGAAAAACTATAGGGCAGTATCCAATGCTGCCCCTCCACCGATTGTGTTGCACTAGCAGGACCCACCACCAGCACAACAGGAAGCTAGCGCTTCCTAGAGCAACACCAGAAACAGTCAAAACACTCCTTTCCGGAATAGGACAGGTCAGCGGAACTCCCTTGTGCAAACTCTGCTGACCTTTTCCAATTCGAAAATGAGCATTTCAGCTTGTTTCTGGTTGCTTTAGGAAGCGCTAGCTTCCCATTGCATCAGCAGTGGGTCCCGCTGGCAAACAAGCATAGTTGGATACTGCCCACTGTGCTTACAAGTATTGGTGTATGCAAGAGGTTGGACAGATCTTCAACAGAATCCAACAGTTAAATGCCACACACACCTCGGTCAGTTTTCCAGATTCTTACTAGCCGGAGTACTCCTGTAAGTCATTGAGTCAGTCCGCATGTAACAACAGCCCATGGGTTAAACAACCCATGGGTTGTTGGGGATGAGTGGGAGAGAATGGGCACGCTGCCTGCAGCTTGCCAAAACTTCCACTTTTGATCAACAACCTACGATCAGCCTGTTCATAGGTTGTTGAGTGTGATGTACGAACCCATAGCGTTGGCTGGGTTGGTGGCTAAACAACCCAGCGGTTAACCCTACAACAAACCATGGGTTAACTGCTGGGCTGTTGGTCCTGAACAACCCAGTGTTTCGGATTCACACGTCATGTCCACAACCTAAGAAGGAGCCAGTCATAGATTGTTGATGAAAAGCAGAACTGGTTGGTGTGGGGGAGGCAGCATGCTTGCTCTCTTCCATTTGTCTCATGGGTTGTTTCTCAGAGATGCTGAGTAGAACTTGCAGCATTATGGAAAATGGTAATACATTAAAGGTACCACAGTGACATGTGAAAGTGTAGGAGTGATTATAACCTGAAGAGCAGCCTCTGCTAACCTGTGTTCCATGCCAAGTTAAATCAACTGAGTGTTCTTCAGTGACTCCAGAGGTAAGATCATGGAGTGCAAACTTATATCTGTGTGAGTGTTTCCATGTTCACTTTTCTTGAGGTCATAGCATTTCAGTGGCAAACTTGAGTTTATTTGCATACTAGTCAGAGATTAATGTGTTACATGCAAGAAAGGGGGTGCTCTTGAGTATTCTTTTCTTCTATTTCTTCGCTTCTGTTTCACTTAAGGATAATTGACAGTTCACAACCTACTGTGGTGTACCATGGGTAAGTGAAGTTGGTTGGAGTATACTCCAGAATGTAAGCAGATTACAAACTGGAATCACATAAGACAGTGCAGGAAACACAACCCCTAGTATTCCTCACCTACATGGAGGAGTTCACACGATTGGAATTGCTGACTGTTAACTGTTTCGCAGAACAATGCTATGCATTGTTAGTCAGAAGTAAATCCCACTGTGTTTAATAGATCTACTCCCCAGTAAATGTGCATAGGATGTTACCCTCCGAAGCTGTACATTTGATACTGTCTTGGTATGCTTGTAAAATATCACATGTCCCAATATCTGAAAATGATCACTATGTATTGGTCTACAAATGGTGTGAATTTGGTGCTTTTCTGAAAAAATGCACGATTGCTCTGAAAAGTTCAGCTATGCTGCCACACTATATGACTTGTTCCCCACAAACATGAGAAAATAAACTTCTGTCTCAACTGTACCATTTCAGACTGCAGTTGGGGCTGATATGATCAACCCCAAAAAGGTTTCTGAACATAGAAAATAGATGTTTGGTGGAAGTCTTCTTGCTTAGGTTTCTCCCAATGTTGCTAGTTTTACATGTACAGGGCATAATTTTATTTATGTTTTTATTAACAGATTTCTGTTTTTCATTTTAACAATATTACAAGTACATGGGCCTTCCAAATATCAAAAAATTTCCAACTGGGCAGCAAGAATGAGAGTTGTTATTATAAAATCCTTATGGAGAATTGCTTTACCTTTTTTGGGAAGATTTCCAGAACAGATGGTCTGAGATCAGGGAGGATGGTTTGACCTATTCTTTTGTTAATTTCTTGGTATGCCTGATCCCAGAATTTAGAAATTAAGCCCACCACATGTGATGATAAATGCAGCTTCGTGCTTAGCAGCTCCACCAACATATCAGGAAGGACATCTTAAACTCCACCATGTATATAAGAGGAGAGGAGATGCCAACAATGACGGTTTTATCATGTAACGTTAAAGCAGGGGTAGGCCAACACATCTGGAGAGATGTGCTGGCCTACAACTTTCAGCCCTAGCCAGCATAGCCAATGGTGAGGGATGATGGGACTGGTAGGCCAAAACATGGGAGAGCCATAAGTTGCTCCCCCTCCCCTCCTCCCATGTGTCTGGGAAGAGGACTTCCACTGAGTTTAGTTTCACTTTTAAAGAATCTTGGTTAAATTACATTCAAACCAAGAATTCTTGTTTAAAACAATGGTTTGTTAAACAAGTCAGCATTTGAACCCATGGTTTGAAGTTAGCTAGTTTAGAAATTGACTAAGGTTTCTTTTCAACCAGGATCCCTTGTTCAAATAGAACAGTAAGCCAATGTTTTTTAAAAGTTAAACTAAACTCTGTTGGTCCTCCTCCCGGCCGTGCAGGAAGACAGGGTGGGAAGCATGTAAGCACTCTACTTTGCTCAGGCTCTTTCGGGCTCATCATGGTTTAGTTACTAATTTTACTATTCTGAGCAAACCAGGCCAATGGATCTTCTTTGTTCTAATGTGAAATGGTAATGGTTGTTTATGCCAAATAGAGGTCCAGAACTCTGGTTATAAAATGCCCAATGCCTGCTTCTTGTAAACCATCCATGTTTGCACAGGCCAGAGTAATAATGATGTTGTAAATGCTGGAAACCTGGTCTTTAGATTAATTTAAACTTGCAGTATTAACTTCCAAATTCAGTGCGAGAATGAGTAGACTGCTGTGTTACAATATGGTTTGTGCTATAGTGCCTAATTTAGTGGACCTGGAACCGATTTATCCTTATGGCACATAATTTTGTTGCAATTTGGTCACCAGAGAGTGGATGAGCACCATTTTAATGGTGGTGATTCTGCATAGTCAGGTTATGTTATAAACATCCCATGGTTTCAGATCAGGGAATGGGGATTTTCATTGGTAATACCATGCTGTAGCAGTAGTACTACAAATCAAGTTGTCTTTAGTCCTTGATGGGCAGAGAAGATTTGGAGCAGTATCAAGTGAGGAGACCTGTGTGGCCCTTTGTCTGTTTTAGGAGCGAAAATTTCCTAAATGAGCCTGTAGCTTCAAAAGCCCAGATAGAAAAGGAATCATAGTTTGCTTATCTAGGGTAGGGATGGCCGACTACTAAAAGGGACCATTCTAATCTCCAGATGTGATCTGGAGGCTAGAAGTGTTTTTCTTTTCTTTCAATATACTCTTACATTTTATGAATTTTCTTTTATATAACAATTGTACAGTACAGGGTCACGTCATGAACAGATTTTTGTTGCACAAACTGACCCATCATTAGTGATCAGGCTCCATTGTTTTAATTGATATATTGCTTTACATTTTAGTACAGAAGAATTGTATGTTGCTATAGTTGCCATTTTTGGTGGAAAGGCAATTGATACATTTCATAATTAAAATAAATAATTCAATAAAAGCCATCAGACAAGCCAACACACTTACAAAGCACATGCATTCAGGCATCATAGCCTCACATACAAATATGTACATTAAGCTGTCAAATACAAAACTGAAAAGAGATGCTGCATTAAAGCATGGAGTGTATCTGGTTCTTGCAACTTGAAAAGTTGGAGGGCTTTTTTTTTTTTTTTGCTATATTAGTGAAAGTGTGGCCAAACATTTTATTATATCTTGATTAAAAGTTGGTAGGATCACTAGGGGTCAGAAGGATAAAGTATTTGCAACTGGATCCAGCTTGTAGGTTGTTAGTTGGCTATCCCTGATGAACAGTTAAGACTTTGTGCCATGTGAACTTGCTGGGTGAGGAGGGAGTGTGTTAAAGATTTTAAGTGGTATAATAGGAAGCAGCTATGCTAAGAGTAAGTGTGCATGTATCATTCCCAACCTCAGTGGCAAGAAAAGTGAAATTCTGCCTTAGGGAACCTAAATTCTGTACCAAATGTACAGTAATGAGCTGCAGTTTGAAAAATACTAATTATGCATATGTTGTGCTATTTTACTAATTGCACCTGTTTTGCACACTGGTTTTCACTTTAAAACTAGCTAAAGAGATTACAGGGATTTGCACAGAAAGAAGAAAGGCAGGGTTGCAGTGGAATTCCACCTGATAGAATGGATAAAGGCCACTGCTTGAAATAGACAACTACACAAAGACATGTTTAAGGTCCTAAGGCAGATGAGGCTTATCCCCCGCTCCCCCCACCCCACCCCAAAGTGGGGTCACTTTAACAGGGCAGTTATCTATGGTTGGGATGTCCAGCATATTCCAAGCAGATTTTTCAACCGTGAGAAGTCACCTCAGTGGCAGAGACACCTGATAACCCTCCTGTCCCTGCACTGCAGTAGTGAGAATCTTGGTTAACCTCTGCATGGGCTCAGAGGTACAGCTGTTTCCTGGGATCTGTGTAGTTGCCATGGAAACACAAGGCACTAACTTCTTAATAAGACTCATGTCCTTGATTGCCACTACTGCAAAAACACGAATAATTTAGTAACAGTTCTGTGATTTTGGGATTTCTCATATGGCACAGAGTGGGTGGTAAGAGTGCAGCTTGCTGAGCACTTAAGCACTTGAAAGAAGAAGGGGGTGGGATTTTAGCTGCAGTGCCAGAATTTACATCTTAATAAGAGTGTAGATAGCTGCATAGCTTAAGCCATCCTGCCAGCATTTCAGGTTCTAAGCTGACAGTTACTTGGTTTGGTAATCCTTCCGGCAGATAATAAACTGCCATTCCTGTAGGCTGAACCAAGAATTACTTTCTGTCAGCCCCTGCCCTGAACTCCCCCCCCCCCAGGCTTCCACACATGATTATGTTTTACCCTTTAATTGCTGTATGAGGAGGCAACCACTGCCTGTAACTGGATAGGTAATGGCAGGCCTATCTCCAAGCAGTGGCTAGAGGAGTGGCTAGTCTAGCCAAGCAGTGGCTAGACTAAGGCATCAGAAACTGGAAGGGCCTGAGCCCAGTCTGGCCCCATTACTTGCAAGCCTCGAGGCAAAAGGGGCATGGAGAAAATAAGGGGGTTCACTTAAACCCTTTCACGTGTTGAAAGAATGTGTGCGGGGGTTGTGGAGTTGCCTGTTTCATACTCCCAAATAGAAGTAACCATCTGAGCGCTGTGCTGATCTTCGTGCAGTGGTGGAAGGGCTGTTTGGATGTTGCTTTCCCCTCCCTGCTCTGTACAGAGCAGAAGCAGGTTCAATCTCCTCCTGTACAATCCTTTTATTAGTGTTTCAGAGCACCAAGGCACATCTCAGTTCATTTTCTACCACATTTAACCTCTGCCACCTTGGCTGTGACATTGAATACTGTTACTGTTGATCTGAAACATCTGCATCTATCTGTATTTTGTTGTTGAGACATCGCTGCAATGCAAGCATGATTCATAGTCATCTTCTGAGCCCATGGCTGTAATGTTCAGCTTCTACTCGAAAAACCAGGGGTGAGGAACCTCAGGCCTGGGGCCAAAAATCTGGCCTTCCCGGGGTCCCCAAATGGCCACACATCCCTCCCCCGGCTCCACCCCTTCCTCTCAACTACCAATTTTAGTGGTTTCCCAAATTTTGTGCAGGTTTTTTCCCCAGTCTGAAAGGTCGAAGTGCCTCTCCTAAGCCTTAGTTGCTGGCAGAAAAAGCTTTAAGCTAAAACCAGCTGGTATTTTTGGTATTGGCACCGCCCCTTTTGCCACCACTGTAATGCGGCCTTGGGAGCTTTTCCAAAATGGAATTCAGGTTGAAAGAGATTCAACGCTCTTGCACTAATGCAGTGTTCTCCAACTTTGGGTCCCCAGATGTTTTTGGCCTACAACTCCCAGCAAGACCCAGCCAGCTATGCTGGCTGGGTCATGCTGGGAGTTGTAGGCCAAAAACATCTGGGGACCCAAAGTTGGAGAACACTGCATTAAAGCATAAAAGAGTAGACTCTACCACTGAGCTAAGCCCTTTCCCTTGGCTTCCTCCTCCCATGCTGCACGTTCAATCCCTAGCCCACCGCTTTATAGGGCTTTAGCAAAAAACAAAACAAAAACAACCAGTTCTACACATGTGTTGCTTCTCTCATGTCTAGTTTGTCCCTACTCGGTCATTAATGCTTACTCACCAAAGACTGAGACCCATTATTGGGTTTAAATTAAAATAGTGCTGTGCTGAAACTGCACTTCCCTGTGAAAGAGGCAGCCATTTTTCTGCCTCTTCAGTGGAGGATTTTGGAGACATTTTTCCGGGTGCTTCCATGCTTACCTTACTGTAAGGAGATGGCTGAGCGGGGGTGGGTGCTTTTTATTTTACCATTTTATCCCGGTTTTTCCTTGCAGCCTCTACAGCTGCTTGAGCTTTCTGAAAAGCCCCCTGGAGGACTTAACCAGCACTTCCTTCCTTGGGGGTTTCCAGCGGTGTGGAGTGCCTGAAAGCTGAGCCAGGCGTTTTTGGTTTTGTTTTGTTGTTGTTAAAAGTCCTTTTAACAACAAGAAGAGGAAGAACTACTTCAGGATTTCAGCCTGAAGCTGGAATTATGCATTATGGGGGCAATGCTCTTGCTGGCAAAACCAGCAGAACTAATCTCTCTTCCTTTCCCCCCTGGTAAGATCTAGTACTACAAAAAGTGTGACATCACTACAGTTTTTTCTACCTCTGCTTGCCTCATTGGCTGCTGCTTCTGGGAGTAGGGTATCTTGCAGCATGGTGATGTCACATTATACTTTCTGTAGTACTAAATGCTACCAAGAAAGGGACACCCACGGCTGTGGCTTTTGGTGGCAGCTTTACAGCTTTGACTTCGTAATGTCAATGTGGCATGGTGGTTAGAGTGTTGGACTGGGACTCGGGAGACCAGAGTTCTAGTCCCCACTCGGCCATGAAGATCACAGGGTGACTTTGGGCCAGTTGCTGACTCTCAGCCTAACCTACTTCGCAAGGCTGTTGTAAGGATAAAATGGAGAGGAGGAGGATTATGTAAGGTGCCTTGGGTTCCTTGGAGGAAAGGTGGGATATTAATAATAGTAGTAATAGTAGTAGCAACAACAACAACAACAACAATAATTTTAAAAATGCCAGGTTTCCGCCTTCATTAGTTACATTCTAGGACAGTATTCTCCAACCTTGGGTGGTCCCCAGATGTTTTTGGCCTACCACTCCCAGCATGCCCCAGCCAGCATAGCTGGCTGCGGCATGGTGGGAGTCGTAGACCAAAAACATCTGGGGACCACCCAAGGTTGGAGAACACTGTTCTAGGAACTTAATGCTCTCTTAGAATGACTCCCTCTACTAGACTTCCCCTCCCTCATTCCACCATGGAGGTTGCATGCTGTCCTCAGACAGCCTGTAGTTGCCTTAAGAGCCATGTTAAGCTGCCCGAAGCTTGTCCTGAAGCTGTGGTGTGGCACCTCCTGCTTAATTATTTTCATTCAGGTTAACCCCAGTGTCCATCTCCTCATTACAGTCATTCATGAGAGAGGTGGAATTAAAGGATTATGATAATGTTCTTCAGGAGCACTCAAGAAGATTATGGTGGCTTTGATAAACTGATAAAAGAAAGACATAAGGTAGCTTTGATTCTGAAACCCTAATTTAGGTCCCATGTTAACCTTTCCCCTCCTTTAAGAGTTAGTGGCCTGCTCTTGCTGTACTGAGTGAATAAGGTCCTTAATTTTACCTCATGCTCATATCATACCTAGATTTGTGGTGAGCTCACATGGATAGGCCCCTACAGCACCAGCTATGCTGGTTGGGGCATGCTGGGAGTTGTAGGCCAAAAACATCTGGGGACGGACACAAGTTTGGAAACCACTGTCCTACACAGTTGCCTCAGGAGTGTGTAGGCCGGGAATGGGGAACATGTCCTCCAGATGTTCTTTGGCTGCAACTCCTGTCAGCCATAGGCTATGGTGAGGGATGATGGAAATTGCAGTCCAACATCTGGAGGGCTGTGCATTCTCCATCTCTGGTGTAGGGCTTCCACTGGGCTCACAGTGTGAATTGGTGCCTCCTTGTTGATAGCTTATATATCTGGACACCACAGTTTTTGTGATGTAGTTTGGTACAGCCACATTCACACCACCCATGTGGATATGCCACCTCATAAAAGGAGGTGCCTCCATGTAAGCCCAGCAGCACTTCTGAGATAGTTGCATGAGGGCCCCATCATATCTGAATTGGACCTTAGAAGCCATACTGTTTGTAAGGTTTAGAGCAAGTGGTGTTTCCTAATTTCATTCACCATGAGAACAACCATGTGAGGTAGATAATTAATAGTTCTGTTTTACAGAGATTGAGAAATTCTGCATTCTGCTAAGTTACTAAGCAAGCTGACTTTGATTTATGGCCAGAAACTATTGGAAAAGACGGAGTTGGTAATAGCAACCTGAACGGACTCTTACTTTTGTCTATATGTGCAGAGCATAATCTCACTATTACAAACACGCTCTTTCGACAAAAGAATAAGCTTAAAACATCATGGCAGCACCCATGGTCAAAGCACTGGCATCTTCTGGATTATGTAATTGTCCGTGTTAGAGATCGCCGCGATGTACTTCTTACTAGGGCCATGGTGAGTGCCAACGACTGCTGGACAGACCACCGACTAATCCGGTCAACAATGGTTATCAACATTGCTTCCCAACGTAGGCTTCAAGGAAGGAAACCAAGGCGTAAAATGTACATCCAAGTCCTTCAAGATCCTATTAAGCAAACTCGTCTTCAATCACTTCTTAAGGAACATCTACCTACGGAACCTCCTGACAACATTGAGGACCATTGGTCTAAGCTGAAAACCTCCATTACTGCAGCTTGTGAACAAACTATTGGATATGAAACTAAGAAACATCAGGATTGGTTTGATGAAAATGATAATGAGATTAAATATATAATTGACCAAAAAAGGAAAGCCTTCCAAATATGGCAAAATGATATTAACTGCGCTGCCAAGAAAAAAAACCTACGCTAGCGCAAAGGCTGAGGTCCAAAGAAGAACAAGAGAACTTAAGAACGCTTGGTGGAAAAAGAAAGCTGAAGAAATTCAACAACTTGCAGAATCTCATGATGCATGGGGCTTTTTTAAGGCCACAAGGGCCATTTATGGACCAAAAACCTATGGTACAAACCCTTTACAATCAAAAGATGGCACCAAACTCTTAAAAGACAAAGAGTCTATTGCACTGCGTTGGAAAGAGCATTATTATGACCTTTTAAATCGTAAATCTAAGGTGGATAATGAGATTTTTTCGCAAATCCCGCAAAAACAAATTAAAGAGGAACTTGCAATACTCCCCACTTTGGAAAAAAAGCCATCAATCAAAT
The DNA here is from genome assembly GCA_021292165.1 of Shinisaurus crocodilurus. Lineage (NCBI taxonomy): Eukaryota > Metazoa > Chordata > Lepidosauria > Squamata > Shinisauridae > Shinisaurus > Shinisaurus crocodilurus. The sequence goes on along the minus strand of CM037876.1, from coordinate 204,370,547 downwards.
GAAGAACAACAAAGCTAGTGGACCAGATGGGATTCCTGCTGAAATCTTTAAAGAAGGGCCCCCCGAACTTGTACAACATCTTCATAAACTCATCGAAAAAATCTGGATAAGAGAAGAGATCCCAGAAGACTTCAGGGATGCCATAATTATCACCCTCTTTAAGAAGGGTGATAGAACAGACTGTGGAAACTATCGGGGCATTTCTCTCTTAGCAACCGCAGGTAAAATATTTGCTAGGATTCTCGCAAACCGTCTTCTATCTATTTCAGAAGAGATCCTCCCTGAAACTCAATATGGTTTCCGCCCCTCTAGAGGGACAGTAGACATGATTTTTACTGCACGTCAGCTCCAAGAAAAATGCCGAGAGCAAAATCAACCCCTTTATATGGCATCTATCGATTTGGCTAAGGCCTTTGATACTGTAGACCGTACAGCTCTCTGGACTATCCTTATGAAAATTGGATGCCCCAATAAATTTGTGAATATCTTGCGACTTCTCCATGACAACATGTCGGCAACGGTTTTGGACAACAACGGCTCTCATGGTGCTCCATTTAAAGTGGGATCAGGTGTTAAACAGGGATGTGTTATCGCCCCAACATTATTTGCCATTTTCATCGCCATGGTTTTACATCTTGTCGAGGGAAAACTTCCCACTGGTGTGGGAATTATATATCGAACAGATGGAATTGGAAAGCTTTTTAATCTCAGCAGGCTGAAAGCAAAAAGTAAAGTAATTACAACCTCCATTGTGGAACTTCAGTATGCTGACGAAAATGTGGTCTCCGCACATTCAGAGGATGATCTCCAAACTATCCTAAATGCTTTTGCAGAAGCATACGAAAACTTGGTCTCTCACTTAACATCAAAAAACACAAAGTGCTTCATCAGCAAGTGCAAGTTAACCCTTTGGTGATGCCATCTATCCAGCTTGGCGGGGCAATACTGGAAAATGTCGATCATTTTCTCTATCTTGGCAGCTATCTTTCTGTTACAGCTAACACTGACAGTGAAATCCAGCATCGTTTGAGCTCCGCAAGTGCCGCATTTTCTCGAATGAAACATAGTGTTCGAGGATCGGGATATTTGTAAGAAGACCAAAACACTGGTTTATGAAGCCATTGTATTACCAACTTTATTGTATGCCTGCGAAACATGGACTATCTATAAACGTCACTTCCACCTCCTTGAAAGGTTTCATCAACGTTGCCTCCAGGAAAATCCTGCGAATTACTTGGGAAGATAGGCGAACAAATGTCAGTGTACTGGAAGAAGCAAAGACCACTAGCATTGAAAAAATTATTCTTCAACGCCAACTTCAGTGGACCGGTCATGTTGTTCGAATGCCTGACTGCCATCTCCCAAAGCAGTTAATTTACTCCCAACTCAAAGATGGAAAGCGGAATATCGGTGGTCAATATAAGAGGTTTAAAGATGTTCATAAGGCTAATCTAAAAAAATGCAATATAAACATCGGAAACTGGGAAGCTCTGGCCCATGAACGATCTAAATGGAGGTTGGCCTTTCACAAAGGTTCCATGGACTTTGAAGAAGCCCGAGTGCAAGGTGAAAGGGAGAAACGTGCTAAGCGAAAAGCACGTCAAATGAATCCTTTACAGGACCATCTTCTATCTGGTAACCTGTGTCCTCACTGTGGGAAGCTGTGTGGATCTAGAATTGGCCTCCACAGTCACTTACGGACCCATCGCTAGAGTCTACACAATCTTCTTTAGAATTTCCTCCTTTTATCCCGGAAGACAATCTTACTCGGTCACGAGTGATCGCCTGATGAAGCAAGCTGGGGCAAATTATAAGTTTAAATCAAGTTATCCAAGGGTATAACTTTTCTTTCTGCTAGCTTCCAAGAAGATATTACTTTACTTTGGCAACTTGATCAAGAAGAAAGAGGAAAAATGTCAAATTCTTTCTTTGAAAACTTACTATTATAAAATTTAAAAGATTTTGAACTTTTTGAAGAAGTAGTCCCACATCTGAGGAGGATATGAAGTCAACTGTTTCGGCCCGGAACTTTCCTCATGGCTCCTAACCATGACTGTATAATTTGTGGCCCAACAAGCTGAATGTAGCCCATCACTCATATATTAACTGGGTTTACAAGACATGACAACCCATCGTGGGTTTTTACAGGGTAGCTTGTTGCCCTCAAACAACCCACCCTGCAGGAATCAGTCCGGGTTTGCACAACATGACAACCCATCGTGGGTAACAAGCCACAATGGGTTGTCATGTTGTGCAAACCTGGACTGATTGCTGCAGCGTGGGTTGTTAGAGGGCAGCAAGCCACCCTGACAACCCATGGGTTGTAGTTGGGGTTGTATTCACGATGGGTTGTCATGTCATCTGAATCTGTGCAGCTGATCCTATCATTGGTACCATGAACTGGCCAGTGACTCGCTTGGCAAGAGTGGCAAAAAACTCTTGCAAAGCTTGCCTGGGCACCCACCAGTGCCAGCCTCCCCGGAAGTGCCCAGGCGGCACTTGGGGGCAACTGGCATTGGCTGGATGTCCCCTGCCATGATCACAAGTTGTTTCAGCTCGCTGCAGCTTTTTTGTCACTTTACCATTTTCCCCCAGCGATTATGAAAGCCAGCTTGACAGCCAGCTTTCACAATCCCTGTTTTGACAGCCACTGACAGCCCCTTCAAAGTGCCCAAGCAGCACATTGGAGGGGCTGTCAGTGGTTGGGAATTTATTATTTTTTTAAATTGTCCTTTAAATTTTTTAAAAATTTTTTTGCTGCACTTGTGCAACTGCATAGGTACGCAGGTTCTGGGAGTGCAGCATTTAGAAGTCTCGGCTTTGTCAATGTCCTGGGGGGGGGACGACCTGCTGTCATAGTACAGCAGGTACCAACACTGGACATTGACCAAAAGAGGCTCCCAATAGACTTTTTCTTCCCTTTGGTTTCTCTTGACAGCTGTAATCTCTGCTTGTGAAAAAGGGGTGGTGGGATTTACACACGCTTTGCAGCAAAATCCTCCTGGTTTTTTTGTTTTGTTGTTGTTTTGCAATACACTGTCCTAAGGGTGAGCTCACATTTCCAGTTCCTGAGACGAGTCTAGGTGTTCGGGAACATGGAAAAGTGTGAGCCACCCCACTTTTAAAAGGAGCTGTCAGTTTTGACAGCTCGCTCCTTTTAAAGGGGTTTTTTTTGGGGGGGTCAGGGCTCCCCATGGTTTCTTCACAGGGACATATGTATTGATGCCTGCATATGTCCCTGTCAAGAAACCATGGGGAGCCCTGTCAAGAAACCCCTTTTAAAGGGAACCAGAGTTTTGACAGCTAGTTACGTCAATGTCCAGTGGCTGTCAAAACGGGCATTGCAAAAGCCAGCCAGTCAAGCCAGCTTTCGCGATCTCCGAAAAAACAAGATAAAGTGACAAAAAAGCCGCAGCAAGCTGAAAATGGCTCACGATCATGGCGGGGAGACAAGTCGGTCCTGCTGCGGGATCTCCTGGGATTTCTGCTGGAGGACCAAGGGGTAAGGAAGGGGAGGGAGGGGGCAAACAACCCCGCGGTGAGCCTGATTGTCAGTTGGGCACAATGTGAGTTGTTTGGGCAACAACCAACCCACCCTGGCTTATCGCCAGGGTGGGTTGTCATGACATGTGAACCTGCCCATTGTCAACCAGCTGGCAGGTCACAAGTCTCTTTTTTTTTCTTTCCAGTCTAAGGCAGACAGCAAAAACAGGATGCTTATTGAACCCCTGGTCTTAATACATGGCTGGCAGGCTTCATCCTGCTTCATGCAGACCTGCTCTTGACTCACTATTCCACAGTGGTGGCTTTTGCTGGCAATTGCTTCTGTGATGACGAGATAATTTCTTGGAGTGCAGTGCCACATCTCTCAACTTACTCTTTTTCCCTTGATTTTCAGGAGATGGAGGGTGTCTTGCAAATTACAATTTCCCCTGCCAGTTTACTTTCACTGTTTTTGTGTCTTTTTGAGCCTTTTTTTTTTTTTAGTGTGTTGCTTTTCTTTGGGACTGGGTTCCTGTATGTAGCCTGTTCCCTCCGTAAATAGTTCACCAAACCTGACTGCATAATAAATAAATAAATAAATAAATCACACACAAGCGCACACAACACTTTGGTCAGCAAAGCTGCTAAGATGTCAGGGCATAGACTGGGCCTGTTGCTACTTTTTGGTATCATTCTTCACATATTTTATTTTATTTTATTATATTTATACCCCGCCTTTTTTCCTACAAGGAACCCAAGGTGGCTTACACAATCCTCCTCCTTCTCTCCATTTTATCCTCACAACAACCTTGTGAGGTAGGTTAGGCTGAGAGTCAGTGACTGGCCCAAAGTCACCCAGTGAGTTTCATGGCCGAGCGGGGACTAGAACCCGGATCTCCCGAGTCCCAGTCCAGCACTCTCACCACCACTACGCCACACTGGCTCTCTTATTAACATTAACCCTAAATTAATGGTTAGCAAATAACTATTATTTGCTATATATTTTTTGCTATATTATTTGCTAACATATAAATTCACTTCTTCATTACTGTTTAACACACACATGCTTCCTCTGAACAACATTTTATCTGATCAGTGATAAAAGGCTTAAAAAAAAATCTCTCCTAACCCTCTTGAATTGTGTTTTGAAAAGCCTGAGTGCTGACCTTGTTCATCATAATCTTGAGAGTGGAAGGACTGAATTTCTGTTATCTAGATATATCATTCATAGGCTGGCCTTCTCTATTTGATCAGTCCTCCATCTCATTCTGATATTTCATTCTGATCCCTTTGTCTGTATTATCTCTGTCTCTTTATTTCCCCCCCCCCCATCTATCTGTTTCAATTAATATTTTTCCTGACTGGGATTTGGAGAAACGAAGGCAGCTAGTTCCCCCTCAGTGGCAAAAAGGGGATGAGTTGAAGAAGGCAAAGAATAAGGTTGGGGGGAGAAACCAATTAATTTTCATCCTTTCTGATTACCTTCGGTTCTGTTGCTCAGGTACAGCAGGGGATCCTCATCGAGGCGGAAAGCACATAATGAAGTGTGTCATAATGGTAGTGGGAGCCTACATCTTCCCTCTCAGACCTCTCTTAATTAGGGTTGTCTCGGTTTTAAAAGCTTGCCTTGAGTGCAAAAGAGAATCTGATAGTGGAACACAGAAAAGAGAGATCATATTGAGCCGCTTCTGATGGTGCAAAGCAGTTTGCAGGCCAACTGCCAAAGGAGCTGCTGTAATTGGCATCTTTGTCCAAGCGAACAAATAAATAAATAATGCACTCCAAGGAGGTGAAGGAATGGACCAAGATTTTATTAGAAAGAGTTCCTCTTCGTACTCTGTCTTCTAGTATTGTTTTCATGGTTTCTTCTCTGCCTTTTTTCTTCACAGCAATCTAGTGTGATTTTGATGATCTAAGGTAACCTTCCCCAACCTGATGTTCTTCAGTTGTGTTGGACTACAACTCCCATCATTCCCAGCCAGCATGGGCCATTCTTGGTGAGGATTATGGGAGTTTCAGTCCAATGCATCTGGAGAGCACCAGGTTGGGGAAGGGTGATCTGAGGATTACTGGGTTTTCTCCTAATGACAATCAAGGTACGTGCACAGATCTTCCAACTCAACATCTTCAGTTAGTTAGATGATGAATAAATCACAACATACGGTAACCCTGTGCATGTCTATTCAGACATAAGCCCTTAAATTCAGTGGGACTTGCTCCCAGGTGTGTGTGTGTGTGTGTATACACACACACACACACACACCTGGGAGCAAGTCTTATTGAATTTTACTTGATACTTCTGAGCAGACATGTATAGATTGCACTATTAGAGTCTTAGTAGACATTTTAATCCCAAAGAGCAAGTGAGGCTATACCTTTATCTGAACTGGTCTTTAAAAATGATTTAACTAATGTTAATTGCTGGTGGTGAGCTTTCACCTTACAGAGAAGCTAGTCTCTCAAAGAAAAAGGTAGATTATAATGTTATATGTCCAGGATGTTAACTCGGGAAATGTGAGTGTTCTTTAAAACAAAACAGTAGGAATTTTCAAATTGGAGCTATCTATGCTGATTGGATTACAAACTGTCTGGGCCTGCTGAGATGAGGTAATATAAACGCTGCCCCCCCCCCCAATAATATATCAGATGTTTTCAACAAATTATTGGGGCAGAGGAATTGATCAGAAATGTAATGGAAGTAGAAACTTGTGTATCTTCTGTTACCTCGTTTTTCTCTTTCTTCAAATGAAGAACTGCAAAACCTTTTTCTTGAAATTTCTCTAAAACAATTGGCAATTAAGGAAGTCCAGGTAAACTTTTTAAGAGTTCAGCTGCAACTTGCCAAGTTTTAGCTATGAAGGTGAATTCATCTATTTATTACTTTACAAGGAAATCTCCCTATGGTGAGAAATTCCTGTGTTTCTTCCATATTTATTTTTTCATGTAAAAAGAGCCATTGGCCTGGTTTGGATGTCACATCACAGTAAGCCATCACTCCTGGTTTATGAAGCCAGGGTATGCACAAGTAGTGTGCACTGCACTCACATTCAGCCCGTTTGCAGGGCCTTTGCTCCTCCCTTCATGTGACTAAGTGAACAAGCCAGGAATTGCTTCCCGTTAGATGAGAGGACTTCCAAACAAGCCAGGATTTGTAAACCAGCTTTCAAACATGGTTGAAAGCTGGCTTCTGATCCTGGCTTGTTTAGAAGCTGTTATAGTTTCTGGTTTGGACAGAACTGAGAGTGGGATCTACAACACACTCTTCTGCAGCTGAATATTACTACAGAGGAAGCGTTAGTAGCAGTGGGCAAGCTGTCCTTCAGAGATGCTTTTCCACCATTATTTATCTTTTTATTGAGCAACTCCTGATAAGTTTAGAGGAACCAGTTTGAAAACCCCTCTGCTTTGTAGAATAGGGTGGGATTAGAGAACAGTGATGCGTCCACTAAAATATTATTTTTTTAGTTGTTATGAACAGACCTGTGACGCATGCTGGCTCAGCTTGTCTGAGCGTGGAAAGCTAAGCAGGGTCAGGCCTGGTTACTTGGATGGGAGACCCCTCCTCTAGTTTCCTTCATTGAGCAGCGGGTTAGACGCGATGGCCTTGTAGGCTCCTTCCAAGTCTATGATCCTAAGTTCAGATGATGCACTTGGGCCTAGCATCAAAATCAAAAGCCCCAAACTGTAACATTCCTTAGTCTAGTCTTATCTGTAATTTCAGGGTCCCTTTATTCTCTTACTCTAGATGGCAGTTCTGTTAAGACAGGCTTCCCCAAACAGGTGCCCTTTAGATGTGTTGGACTACAACTCCCATCATCCACATCAAACATGTGCCATGTTGGTGGGGGGTGATGGTGATTCTAGTTCAGTGCATCTGGAGAGTGACAGGTTGGGGAAGAAGGCAGTATTAAGCCATGCAGTGCTCTTTGGTGCTCTCTTTAGAACTCTTTGTAGTTTTTGCCAGACCTGAGGTAGAACAGAATATGTAAATCAATGCCAGTTTGGTGTACTTGCAGCATCTGACTACTTTCCCCCCTTTCTCTCTCTCTCTCTCTCTGCCTCTGTCCTTCCCAACAGGTTTGGCACAATGACTTGCCACACGGGGCCTTAGCAGCGTGTCAAAATTTGGCTGTTTTCAAGCTGCCTCCCCCCTCCCCCCAGCCCCTTCGCCTCTGGGAGACCTGAGCTGGCCCTGGGCATTCCTTCCCTTCTCCCACTTGCTGCGGAAGGGACAAGTCTACCATGACCGGGGACAGACTTCCACGCCAAGTGATGGATTCTAAGAAGCTTGCCTGCCTCTTGAGGAGTGGGGCCGAAGGCATGTTGGTCATTGACAGCCGCTCCTTTGTGGAGTACAACTCCTGGCATGTCCTCAGCTCTGTCAACATCTGCTGCTCCAAGCTGGTCAAGAGAAGGCTTCAGCAAGACAAGGTATCCATCACAGAACTCATCCAGCCAGCCTCCAATATAAAGGTACTTAAATTTGGCCCCTTGGTAATCCTCCAGATCCTCCTGTAACTCGGTGTTCCTGCTATAAATCCCAACCTTAAAGAGCAGCGTTGCAATAAATGACCTGGCACACTCGTGCGTTAAGTTGGGGCTACATGATACACCATGCTCCTTTTTATACACTTCTGCCGAGGCTGCAGTTTCAAAAGGAAAACCGGTGTAGGACCAGCAGAGGGTCTTCTTAATCCTTTCCCCTCGTGCTGTTATTCTGCTGAAAGTTGCTCTCCCCCATATGCTTTTACCATTGTTTGGGAAAAGATAGCGGTATGAGGGGGAAAGGGTTAGAAGCCCCTCTCCCCATGCATCAGTCTTCCACTTCAGATTTCAACTATAGTGGTTGCATAATAAAAAGGAAAAGAAGAAAAAATAGCAGCCCCAAAGAGAATCCTGGAATTACATGTGATGTCTAGTTCCACCGTATACCAAAACATGGATTGGGCAGAGGAGAATCAAATAGAGTTAATGTCAAATGCTCACCTGTTTTATTTTAGGGGCTAAAAGTAGTGGTTTTGTGGGCCCAAAATGCCTCCCCCTGAAGTCCCCACATTATGTGAATGTTCACCTTTTTCATTTCTGTTCATTGCCAGTATTTCGCCGCTTCTCTGCTACATTGACACCATTTTTTCCTCATTTATCTTGTTTCTGGGAGTACAAGGGTGAATATCACACACTGATGGGATCTTAATTGACTCTAAATACTGAAGAAAAAGGTACTGGTTATAAGAGTGATAGCTTCAGTTTCTTGTTCTGAAGTTGAAAAATGCAAATTCAGTGTTAGAAATTATACCATGATATAAATCTCTGGTGTTGCCCATATTGGCAATACTGTGCGAAGTTCTGGTTGCTGCATATATTCATAGGCCTTGCAAAATTGATATAAGGTTGCTTCCACACCAGCTGTTTTCGGTGGAACTGTCATCTTTTTTTGTCATATAATAATGGGAGGAACAGCCCTCACTGGAACAAAAACTGTCAATAAGGGGCCATTAAGAGAGGCTATTCAAGGGGTGATTAGAAGGCTATTCATCAGTAATCCCACAGGCACTCAACAGACAGCAATAAAACAGGCGGAACCTGCAAACAGAAAGCTTTTAATTAACATTGAAAGGTGCCTTTGCTGAATGGGATTGACTTCTGAGTAAACATAACATGATGATCTTGGCCATGAGAAAGCATATTGCTAGATAATATAGTACTATATTGTGCTGTGTGGAACCTCTGTTTTCATTTCGCTTCAAGTAATAATAGAAAAGCAGTGCCTCTGCAGCACTTCCACTACTGTGGAAGAAATCTCAGTGTGTCTGTACACAGGCATTGTTTCCAGTCATTCACCCTTCCTGTGTCCCTCTGAACTCATTGCCTGGTGCATAATCTATCCTCAAGAGCCATGGGTTAACAGGGATAATCCTTTGAAGTAGGATTTATGTCAATGAAAATAATGGCATGCAGAGCAAATTGTGTTCAGAGGGGAGGGAGGAGCAGGGGTGTGCTACTGACGAGCCACCATTCTTGATCCTTTGGCCTTACAATGGGAAATAATCAGCAGAAGGGTGGTCTTAAGTTTCTGTGTCTGTTTGGTGGACTATTGGTCTATTTGCCAGTGTTCTGAAGCAGGAGAGATTTGCTTCTGATACACCTTCTTTCCTTTCTGAAAATTGAAATCTAAAGAACTCAGCTCCATTATCTGAAGCACTGATCTAGTCTATCAACCCCCCTTTCCAGAGTCTGCTCTGTCTACTTCTGCTCACAGCCTCTTTGCCATTTTCTCATCAATCTTTGCTGTGCTATATTCCCTGGGATTGGCATACAGTCTCCTTCGTCTTGGGTGTGGAGGGCACAGGATCAGTGCACCCAAGGCAACTCTAGCATACTACCCCCAATTCTTCAAATGCAGCAGAGCACACCTAGAATCAGGGCCAGTGCAAGACAGTTTGGTGCCCTAGGCAAGATCAGATATTTAGTGCGCCCCCCTTCCCACTTGAGCCCTCCCTCCCTCCAGCCCTATGCTCCTGGCACCCCCTTTAGCTCGGCGCCCTAGGCAGCTGCCTAGTTGGCCTAATGGTAGCACCGGCCCTGCTTAGAATGGGGTGCCCATCTGGACAGCATTTGACAATCAGGAGTACAGGGAGGGGCATACGTTTCCTGCAGAACATCCCCATGCTCATCAACCAGTCATGTGGTCCAGTAGAGTACCAGCATAGCCTGAAGCAGGCTGCACAGCTGGAACAGGGACTCTAGAAGCAGCAGCATTCCCAATCCTTGGAATTAGAGCGATCGGACCATGTTCTATAGCAGGGGTGGGCAGAAGGTAGAGTGGGATCTATTCTAGGAGATTTGCAGTAGATCAGGAAGGGTTTCTGGCTCCCAGTGGTTTAACAACAGCGACAACAGAGATCCTTCTCCACCACCACCCTCACTCCGAAATTTGGGTGCTGACATCAGGGAAGCTGGATGGGGGGGAACAGGAGTAGATCTGTATGTGAAAGGATTTTGTGCAAATTCCAGTTCTGCTACTGAAAGCAAATCCAGGGGTTATGTGCTCGGAGGCACCTTGTTCCTCAGTTCTATGTCTGCCTTCCTGAGCTGCTATTTTGCAGATAGCTGCAGTTGGTGGACCTCTGGGTTCTAGTGGAAAACAAAGTAGATCCTGACAGCCTGAGGTCTGCCCATCTGTGCCCTATAGCAAAAGCAGCCTAAACTGGCAGTGCTTATTTATGTCATGGGCATAAGAGAAGACAGATGAAAGGGGAAAGGAAGGTGACATCATGAAATTGTAAGGGTTCGCTCCAAAGGAATTTATTCCTGGAGCTTACTCCCAAGTATGTACACACACTGACCTGGTAGCAAAATCCCATTGCATTCAATAGGATTTTATCATTAGACCGGAGGGCTGTGGTTACCAGCTTCTTTATACCAGCCACACTCCTTTCCCTTTAACAGCTGATTGGCATGCAGAAGTTAAGCAGGTGAAGCCGTTCCATTGCAGTATGTGCATGCTAGGAAAATCTTCACCTGCTGAATGTCTGCATATCTGGCATAGGAGCAAAGCCAGTAAAAAAAACAAAAACCTTGTCAGGTATGCCTTACTTTTTGTGTGTGTGTGTGAGATAACCAAGGGTTTAAATCTTTGCCCACTGAGCTTGGCAACAGAAGACCAAGAAGCTAAGCTTTTATCTCATGACGTATATATAGACTCGACTCTCTTCCAGAGCCCAGGTAGAGTCTTTCTAAGTTCAGCTGCTGCCTTTTCACAATAGATCCTCCCTCAAGCTTTCCAATTGTGGGCAGCTCTCAGCAGCTGGATTGCTTTTTAGTGTTTGTTCTTGCTTTCCCCTCCCCCCTTTTTATTATTATGTAGCAAAGGAGGGTAATTCAAGCAATTAATCAAATGCTAGGCCCAGCTGGAGCCATCTGTGGCGTCCTCATCTCCCCCTCCCCTTGCATGTGCGCACAAGGCTCACTGCAATTGGCTAGCAGTGACATCACCCCGCTTGGATCAAGTGTGTGTGTGTGTGTGTGTGTTGGTGAATGTGTGAGAAAAGATACTCTTTGCCTCCAGTCTCTTTTACTGATGCTTCAGCCTGTGGCTTTAGAGACCGGTCCCTGAATGTCCTTTTTTAAAGCCGCTGTTAATACTGGAGAGTAGAGCAGCATAATCTACACACACACACACACACACACACTTTAGATGCTTAGTCAATAGAGGTACCCACTACGTTGAGGGGTTTGTGTATCTACAGCTGTTAAATTCTGGGGCATCTTTTTGTCCTAGAACAGCTTGTTAATATTTTCCAAAATACAGGAGCATTAAATACTTCTATGGTAACTGTCAGGGGAACAAGAAGTAGGTTAGGAACATAAGAAGTTGCCTTATACTGTACTTACAGTCAGACCACTGGTCCATCTAGCTCAGTATTCTCGACACTGACTGGCAGCGGCCATCCAGCGTTTCAGGCAGGAATTTTTCCATCCCTGACTGGAAGCCTGGGATTGAACCTGGGACCTTCTGCATGCAACGCATATGCTGTACCCCTGGGCCATGGGTTAAGGAGCCATTCCCAAATTTTATTTATTATATTTATACCCCGCCTTTTCCCCCGCAAGGAACCCAAGGCGGCTTACATAATCCTCCTCCTCTCCATTTTATCCTCACAACAACCCTGTGAGGTAGGTTAGGCTGAGAGTCAGTGACTGGCCCAAAGTCACCCAGTGAGTTTCATGGCCAAGCGGGGACTAGAACCCGGATCTCCCGAGTCCCAGTCCAACACTCTCACCACTATGCCACACAAATGGGTGATCCCTGAGGTCATCTGTAGAGCTGTATGCATTCCATGATTCTGTGCAGGTGAGGTGCCATATAAGCATGGAATTTTATACTGGGTGCATAGTTCTATGTCTTGAGAACCTTCACTTTGCTTTTTCTTTAAAAAAAAAAAAAAAAAAAAAGGCAACAGCCTTTTGACCACAAAGATAGGCTTCAAATATGCAGTCAACCTGTTGAAATCTCAGAAGCTAGAGATGGGCGTTGAATAGGATTGTCAGTGACCATCAGGGAGTAAGGTTTCAGCGTTTTTCCTTCCCCATGACTTGCAAAGGGAGAATATAGTTTGCAAAATAAGCAAAGGTATGCATGTTTGCTTCCTTTGCGTATTTCATACAGGTCATAGCACTGCTCTCTGTTTGAAGGCCAGAATTTGGGTTGCCTTTGTGCAGAATTTTGTTATTTAGTTATCTTAGTAGAGAACAGCCACATGAAGCAGTGGGCAGAACGACCAATGGAATGTGGAGAGCTGAGAAATGGCCAAAGACCCCAGAAAATTAATTCCTGCTTGATGATTATGGAGCGGCTCTTGCAATTCTGTAGGAAGCAATCCGTATCCTTCTCTGGAAAAGGAAGCAGCCACAGGGTTCCTATATAACAGGTCTCCTATCCCTCCCTACACACCCATATTGCTAGCTGCAAATGAATGCAGGCATGCAGCAGGCCTCAACTTTCATTCATGGATAGATATTGAACAAATACTGTGTTGGTCATTCTTCCATGCTAAAATTTTACCTCTGACTGTGCATGGAACTGACCAAAGGTGTTAAGAAGCAACAGGCACAAAACCGAAGAGCAAATACGTCCTGTGACATATGATGTTCATGTAATTTGGATTCTAAAATAAGCAATGGATCAACCTAGCAATAATTGCTTATACACCTGGAGTCCTAGCCTTCCCAGTAGTGGTGTCCAGAATGTGGAATGTCCCCCTCAAACAGGTTCAGCTGGGGCCCTCTCTCCAGTTTTAAAAGGGCAGCAATTGTTTGTTGTTTTCCTCTGTGCCTTTAATCTGCTCTCCTGCTGCTGTGGCGATGTATTTAAATCTAAATTGACCCAATTGTTTTATGCCTCTCTCATGCTGCTGTTTTTAATGATTTAGGGTGCAATCTTATGCATGCTTAGACAGGAAAAAAAGTCCTACAACTCCCAGCATGTCCCAGCCAGCCATGCTGGTTGGGGTATGCTGGGAGTTGTAGGACTTTTTTCCCCCCTGTCTAATCATGCACAGGCTCACCCCTTTTATTGATGTGATATATTTGTTTTATTTCATTATTTTTATTGTATTTTCATGTTTTCCATCTGGAAGCTTCCTTGGGAGTCCTTTTGGGGGCAGAAAGGCAGGGTGGAAACTTGTTTTTTAAAAAATGGCAATGCTAGAGAAGGAAATTTTTATTTGTTGCCTTTTCCCCACCTACTTTTCATATTACCTTTACCAAGGCTGAAACTTTTTCTTGCCTCTGTAGTGGTTTCTCATGCAGAAGCTAAGGGCCAAACTACATGAGATGCCATTCATACAGTTAGCAATTTGTGGCAATAGAAGATTTCTTTTCCAGAGCAGAAGGCCCAGTTAGGATTGGATCGCAGGGGGCAGGGGGCAAAGGGTTAAAGCTCCCCTGCTCTTCATCACACCAGAGTCCTGATTGCCACCCCCCCCCCCCAGCACCTGTTTTTTACTTTATAAAAGTAAAAATGGCTAATTGTGTGCATATAATCTAGCTTGGCTGTAATTCTTCTCACCAGAGTTTATTGGAAATGCTTTTTGACTATTAAAGGTTTTCATTTGTGTGAAAGATTTAAAAATGCAGTTGGGCTGAAAAGTCTAGGAAATTAGGGCTTGGTGTGGTTGTTGCTTTACATTTTCTTCCTTTTTTGCTTTGTGGCTCAAATTCAAACGCTTCAAAGTTTCCTGTTTCTGACTTCAGATAACAACGAAAATGGCAAATAGGAAAATCTAGAGGGGAAATCACCTGAGCAAAAATACCCGACAGTGGTAAATGCACTTGGGGAAATTTTCAAGATGACTTTCACAGGAACGAAAGATTTCTCGACATACATCTTGCACTCAAAAACTTGTACAGGTTTTTTGTGTTCATCTTACTAGACTTCAAAGGATCTATGTGTGTAAGTGATAGTACTATGTACTACATCTGCTTAGTGGTATTGTTGCCCCCTTATGTAGGTATGGATATACTATGCATGATATTTGCAGCTGAATTCTGCAGCCTGAATAAATTATGCAAACCTAACAAATTGGCATATTTTGCTTATTTTTACATAGTATATTCTGCTTCAGATATGGCTAGACTGATCCTATAGGAATCATTTTTAAATCCATCTAAAATAGTGGCTATCGCTACATCTTGTGATAGTGAATTCTGTAAACTAATCACATGGCATATGAAGATGTTCCTTCTGATATGCCTGCTAAATTGATAGATCTACATCCTATTTACCATTGCTTTCAGTGAGAGACATAGTTGAGAATCATCAAACCTGTGTTTTATGTTCCATTGGTTTCAACAAAATGTATTGACAAGAAAATATATTATAGAATAGAGGTTTTAAGCATATGACAGCATGAAGTTCCTAGCTCTCAGTGTTTGAGAAGTGGGGAAAGCAGTTTTGCAGTGCTTTTTTTTTTAACTTCTTCTTCCCTGCACAGGACAATTTTGTTGTTGCTAGGTTTAGTGCAGATGTGAATGGTTTAAAACCCAATAGGAGGAATGCCTTGTGAGATTTTTGGTGCTAGTTAATTAGCACCTTTGGGAAATAGGGCAATTCCAGAAGAACAGAGTTGGAGATTTCTGCCGCATAATTTGTTTATTCTATCACATTCCTCCAAAGGGCTGTATGTTATTCTCACAATGAGCCTGTGAGGTAGGTTAGGCTGAGAGAGACATGACTTGCCTATGCCAAAGAGAGAACTTTATGGTTTGAGTAGCGATTTGTGCCTGGTTCTCCCAGTCCACATGAAACACTTTAGCATCTATTACACTTCAGTACCACTCTAAATTAGGGATGAACAATAAAGGCATTTCTCAGCCTTAGGGCTCACCGTGTGCTAGGAATAGGGTTATCAGGTCTTTGTTTCAGGACAATATACTATTATTTGCCTCCCACCACATTCTTGTATCTGTTGTGGGGCCACAGCAGGTGGCAAGGTGGGGTGGTACACAGGATTAGTAAAGGACTGGAGAGGGCGAAGTGAGCAACACATATTCATAAGCTTTCACACAGACTGGTTCACATGACACGATAACCCACTGTGGCTTATAAGCCGCAGTGGGTTGTCATGTCATGTGAACCTGTCATAGTTTAGTCAAGGTGGCTTAAGTTTGGGTTATAAGCCACCCTGACAACCCATGGCTTGTAGTAGGGTCTGTTTAACCCACAATGGTTTGTTGTGTCGTCCAAACCTGGATGATACGACCCATTGTGGGTCAACCCAAACCTTTAGCAAGCCACTTGGCAAGAGCAGCAAAACCCCCTTGCTGCTCTTGCCAAATGGCTACCAGGTGACTGCCATTGCCAGCACCCAAAAGTGCCCAAGTGGCACATAGGGGTGGCTGGCACAGGTTCCCCCCCCTCCCTGCTGCGAGCCCTTTTGGACTCGCTGTAGCGTTTTTGCCACCTTAAAAAAAAAAATTCTTCAGACCACAAAAGCCAGCTGTGAAACCAACTTTCACGATCCCCCTTTTGACAGCTACAAGCAGTCCCTCGAAGGTGCCCCAGCAGTACCTTGGAGGAGCTACCCGTGGTTGCAAGTATTATTATTTTTTAATTCCCCCTAATTTTTGCAAATATTTGAAGTGCTTTAAAAACACCTCGCTGCTCTTGCTCAACTGCGGATGCCTACAGTTATGTGGGAGTGGCAGTGGGGAACCTGGGGTGGGTATTCAGCAGGGGGGGTGCCTGCTGGCAAAGTCCAGCAGGTGCCCACCCTATCCAGTGACTCCCTGCGGGTGCAGGTAAGTAAATCCCCCCCTTTGAAAGCATTTGACAGCTGTCAGAAGCCAATCTGTTGAATGCTTGCGAAGCCTGGAGTGATCCTTGTTTGTGAAAGTGGTGGCCTTGTTCATCCTTTCACAGCGGGATCCTCAGGTTTTTTTTGGGGGGATCATGTGCCCCCAGTGTCCCCTCAGGTTTGTAAGTGTCCTCGAGATGCTAGCATCTTGAGAACATGCAACACTTCCATTTATGGACGTAATTCCTCTTTGACAGATCTGCTGATCTGTCAAACTGGAAATCTCCATTTTTAAGGTGGGATTTCTAAGGGGTTAAACATTTCTTTTTTGGTAGAAAAGTATACAGGTATACAATTCCAAATTTGGAATGGTGACCTAAGAACAACTTGGGGATGTCCCTCCTCCAACAACCAACAATTCTTGGTTCGAACATCACGCAAAACAACCTAGGTCAGTGGGAGCTCACTTGCTCCCACTCATTCATGAGTACTCAGGGTTTAAATAACCAATGGGTAGTCATAATGTGCAAACTGGATCATTGTGTTTAGGATGCTCATGCTGCAGCTGGGATGGTACTATGGCAGGCTATGGTGCAAACCTGTGAGTAGCATGTGCACAGTAGAAGCACCAACCTTCCCACCCTGACCATAACAGCCATTTGGGGAGAGAGATGGCCCCCCGTCTTCCCATAGGGTTACCACCTTTAAAATAACCCTACAGTTGCATGCTTTGCAGATGTTCAGTTATGCTATAATACTGGCATGAATGGGGAGTGATGGGGAATTGTCTGTATCTTTTAAATGCTCCAACAAGTTGGGGAGCAGACTGATAAAGGAACAGGATAGAAAGTGCAGTAGCTATAGCCTGTCTTGGTACACTTAAAGATAGCGGCACTGCATCATCCAGGCAAGGTGCAATACGTTAATTGCAATACATTAATTGCATGTTCACTCAGAAGTAACTCCCACTGGATTCTGTGGGGCTTACTCCCTTGTATGTCTGCATAGGATTGCACCCTTAATAACATCTGTATATAAATCTCTATGTAAAATACTTTTTTAAACATCTGTGTAACCACCCAAGATCCACATCGTGTGTATTCTGTCCTTTAAAAAACAAAATTCTGCAGCAAGGTAACCCAAGTTCAATAGCAAAAAAAACCCTGCTGAATTCTACAGCCTGAATAAATTATGCAGATTTAGCAAATTTGCGTACAGTGCTTAATTTTGCTTAATTTTATACTGCTTCTGCTAGTCATGGGGATAGACAAGGAGTTAGGCAGGGCCACTGGAAATCCTATGCACCTATACCGCTGGCTCCTGCCATGTTACCATTTCAGTCCATAAACTTCCAAGCTTATATAGACATGGGGGGCTGCAAGTGTGCCTTTTTGCTTGATCAATAGCCCTACTTAGGCACTCTGGCCCATGCTGTTACAAATGCATAAAGGGGAGAGCGGGGCCACATTTTCTGCCCCTATTGTTGCATCCTCGTCCCTGCCCCACACCATCCAGGCATTGGGTAAGAAAGTCTGGAAAAGGAAGCTACTCTACCTGTACGATCACCCCCTGTGATTGTAGAACCCTGCAGTCCCCTTTAAGCAATTATAATGGCATGAGGGGTGAAGGCCTGAATAGGGCTTACTTATTTTCAGGATGTTTGTAATTTTATCTTATAATATTATCTTATACTTGTAAGTAAATTTAAGGGTGGGGGTGGGCAGGAAGAGAAAGTAAACATTTTTCAGGATGTTGATTTCTGCATCCAGTATCAAATTTGGTGCTTGTGTAAAATCTGCATGGAATACACATAGCCCTTCTTAAGTTTTATTTTTAATGTATTTGCTGTCGTTGTCATCAGATACCTTATTTATTAATATTTCATTTATTATTACATTTATATCCCACCTTTTTCCCTCTTGCAAGGAATGCAAGGCGGTTTACATGGTCGTCGTCCTCCACCCCATTTTTGTCCTCACAACAACCCTGTGAGGTAGGTGAGGCTGAGACTCAGTAACTGGCCCAAAGTCACCCAGTGAGTTTCATGGCCAGGTGGGGGCTAAAACCTGGATCTCCAACACTCTTAACCACTGCACCACGCCTTGAAGGACTATCAGTCCATTTATTAACTTGGGTCCTCCCTCTTAAGCTTGCAGCCATAGCATTACTCTCCTGTGTGTGTTCGATTGGGATAGCAGGGCCTTCCTGTGGCAAGTTCAGGTGGTATACTTATCTGAAGCATGGATTCTGAAGAATTCAGGAACGTGGCCATTTATTCATTTATTTGTTACATTTGTTGTATTGTGCGAACCCAGACCGATTCCTGCAGGTGCCTTGTTTGAGGGCAACAAGCCACCCTGACAACCCATGGCTTGTTTTAGGGGTTGTTGCACCCACAATGGTTTGTCGACTTGTCCAAACCCGGGCAACCGATCCCATTGTGGGCACAGGGAATCAGCTACCAACCCACTTGGCAAGAGCGGCAAAAACCCCTTGCCAGTTGCCACTCTTGCCAAGCATTCCCTGGCACTTGTCAGTGCCAGCCTCCCCAAAAGTGCCCAAGCAGCACTTCAGGGCAGCTGGCACTGGCTTTGCCCCACTCCCCACCACAATCGGGAGCTGTTTGGGGCTTCTGGTGGCCTTTTTTTGGTAGTTTGAACTTTTTTTTCCTGGAGATCACGAAAGTCCGCTGTCAAGCTGGCTTTTGCGACCCCCATTTTGACAACTACAGACAGTCCTTTCAATGTGCTCCAGCAGCACCTTGGAGGGGCTGCTCGTAGTTGCCAATTTTTTTAAACACCCTCCCTCCCAATTTTACAAATATTTGTAATTTTTTTTAACTTTTACCCCCACCCCCACCCACTTGCGCAACTGTGGGAACGGAGAGCCTCGGGTGGGCAATGTTCAGGGGGGCGCCTGCTGGCAAAGTCCAGCATGTTACCCGCCCTGGGCATTGCCCCACAGAGGCTGCAGGTAAGTTTATTTTCTCCTTTGGTTCCATCTGACAGCTGTCAAATGGAACCAAAGGCGCACGTGATCTTAGCTCGCGAAAAGGGGGTGTCGGCTTGTTCACCGCGTTCACTGCAAGATCCTGGTGGTATTGGGGTTTTTCGGACTCATGTGTCCTAAGGGTGCCCTCACTGCTGCACTTGTTCCCACCACCCACCCTCAACCCTGCATCATCTCCATTCTTGTGACAATTAAAAAAAAAATACATTTAAAATACAGGTTTCGGCTTCCCTTTGTCACCAGCGACGCTTCTTCAAATTCTCTTGGGAGGAGGATGGACATGTAGAAGGCAGCAGTGGAGTGAATCACCCTCATGTTATTATGTGGGGTCTTTTTGTTTGTGATGGGGGAGGGGGCAGGGGTGAGTGGAGCTGCTGCTGAGTAGCAGATGGCAGGAAGGGTGACATCATAGGCACAATTGTCCTACCCCATTATTCTTCCTGACAGGCTCCTGCCCTCCTTTCTGGTTTCCTGCTGACAGAATTTGAAGCTGGGGAGGAGGCAGCCAGAGATCCTAAAAATGCCTCCCTTTTGAGTTTATCCTTTATTTATTTATTCTTAAACAGTATAGTAGGTACTGAACATAAAGCCACAGGCCCTGCTGGTTTGCAATTTGAGAGGATGGCCGCTGAAGGAAAAGGTAGAAGAGGGAGACCAGTTTTTATGTATGCTGCATATAATTTGGGTTGGTATGTATGTATGTAAAATACAGGAAGGATATATTTTACACTCGTGCAGACTGGTCCTGTACATGGTTACTCAGGGAGCAAGTCCCGCTGAGATCAGTATAGCTCATTCAAGGCTTAGGATTGCAGGCCTGCTGAGTTGCCATCTCCAGACTCTGTGAGGGCACTTGTACCTTTAAACTCTTAAAGAGTTTAAAACTTGAAGATACAGGAACCCTCACAGAATCTGGAGATGGTGTTCTGCCTGCCCAAGCACCCCACTCAAACATGGTGCCAGCACTGCCTGGAACAGTTAAAGGTACAGGTGCCCTCTCTAGTTTGGACTGCCAGCCCTACTGAGACTGTGGCCTGGTTCTCACATCATAACAACCCTGAGTATGTGTTGCTGTTGAATTGCAGGTTGTTGTTGAATCATAGGTTGACATTGCATGCGAACCCTGTACTATGGTTTAACTATGGGTTGTTAACCACGAACAACTCAGGAAGACAACCGATGGTTTGTTGTTGGGTTGTGAACTCTGGGTTGTTTGTGGTTAACAACCTATAGTTAAACCATAGTGCAGGGTTTGCATGTAACAATAACCCATGATGCAACAACAACCCATGGTTCAACAAAAACTCATACTCCGCCCACACTCTGAGTTGCTGTTTATGCTTATACCTTGCTAATGGGGGGCGGGGTTTACATTGGGAAACTGCAATCCATCTCCTTCCTTAGTAAAACTAAAGTGAGGGAGGTGATCAGTCCTGTTATCACAGCAAACCAACTCAAAACACATTTCCTGTGGAAGTTGAAATCCCATGGATTTCAGTAACACTTACTTTCACACATGTGTGCCTAGGGTCATAGCCTTTTGAATGTGAGGAAGAATCAAAGGGGGCTCTAGATGCTGTGCTTCACTAATTGGGAGGTTTTGCTTTGATTTTATGGGTTCACTCAGGAGGGCAAACTCCCTTCTGTAATCCAAGTCAGTGAGTTTAGAACAACAAGGCTTTTTCACATTTGGTCTGTCAGACTCACAAATGGTTGTTTAAACGGTTGTGGAGACTTGTCCCCCGCATACGCTTGTTTTACACTACTTGAAAGAGCAATTCCTCATAGAAGATTCAAGACTGCTCTCATGGGATCTTGGTGGCATGCACACCTTCTTGGAAACTTTGCCCAGGGTGACCAAATGCAAAGGAGGATAGAGCTCCTGCGCCTTTAATGGTTAGCGAGGGCAGCTTGCCATGCAGCAGTGGGAAGAAAACTCAAAGCTATTAATGCAGAAGTGGGCAACTTGTGGCCCTACAGTTGTTTTGGCGTACAACTCCCATCATCCCTAGCCATAGCCAATGGTGAGGGATCATAGGAGTTCTGGGCCAAGATATCTGAAGGCCACAAGTTGCCCCTCCCTGTATTTAAGGCACGATAGCCTTTTCCCCCCTAAGAGAGACTTTGTGCCTTTATTAGCTGCTTGACAGCCAGAAATTCAATGGGACAACTTTCTCCATCACTGTATCTCTACACCGGGGAAAACTACACCTGTTCAGTATTTGCATACCCTGCAGTTACTAAAGGCACATAGCCTCCATCAGGAACAAAGTTGGCAACCCTAATTTGTCACTTGGTTATCCCAGAAGTCTTCCTAGGACTACCTGCACACACAGCCTAATTGTTACTTCAGCTGCAGAAGATGTCTTTTACTTAGGCTGAGAGAGAAAAAGGATGGTTGTAATTGTGACAGCCTTGTGGGTCTCCTTAGTAGCAGGAAGGTGCCTTATACTGAATCAGACCATTGTTTCGTCTAGGCCAGTGCTGTCTACTCTCGTTGGCTGTGGCTCTCCACGGTTCAGGCAGGGGGCTTTCCTAACCCTGCTACCTGAAATACCAGGGATTGATCTAGTTTGGACCGTCTGTGTGTAAAGCAGGCGCTTCACCGCTGAGCTAGGGTCTCTCCTCCCAAGTAAAGAGGCCTTGTAAGTTGAGTGGACAACGTTTTGTTACTGGCCCTGCTCCTGTGTCTTTAATAACAGTACAGAAGTGGCACACAGAAATTAGGTGGGTAAACCTTTTCCGATGCCTTTCTTTTCATTTCAGGTGCCTTTTAAAGAGAGAGGGACTTGGGGAGTAATCCTGTTTCTAAAGATAGATGATAAAACCTGACATGGAGAGAAGATGGAAAGCCCAGGTGATGAGAAGGGGAAAGTGCAGAGAGCTTACACCTCCCAGATGTAAGGCCACAGAAGCATTCTAGGAGACAGCAAAAAAAGATATTGTTTGGGACTCCTGTCCAAGAGGGCACTAGCTACTTTAGCTCTTAAAAAGGGGATTCATGTAAGCTGTCACTCATCACTTTTATAGTTAAAGGAAGAGCAATCCCATTTAGCTGAAATGTATTTAAAACATCCACACCCCTTCCCGCTCTTCCCCGCCCCCCTCTGAACTCTGTCCAAGCAATGCAGTGTTTACTCGATGTAGCCTGCTTGTGTGTTGCCAGTGCTTGTCTGGCATTTCTATTGCCTGAAACCTTATAACTTTAATAAGATATAAACCGTGTCACATCCATCTGCCGTTGCTCAGCAACCCTTCAGTAATGCCCAAAACAAAGCTCCCCGTGTGGAAGGAACACGAAATCCTACTGTGGGATAATTCTGCTTCCAAAGCTGTTTCCTTCGCTGCTAACAGCCCTTCCACCTGTAGCAGCAGTGCACATTGCACATTAGGTGACTACCCTGTCACCTTTGTCCTTGTGGCTATGACTGGAGGGATTACTTTCCTTGCCCTTTTTGGGTGTGTTTAGATAATGTGACATGGATAAACACCTTCTCCTCTATTTAAGAACTGAGGGTGCTTGTATTCACAGTACATATCAAATTTCCCAACATTGGATTTAATACTCACGTCAGGAAAAGTGTCGAACCTAATGTCAAAATGACCAAACAAGTGCATTCTTTCTTATATTCCACAGGTTCAGAAGCTCAGTTTCCCAGTGTTTCTCTGGCACAAAGTGAACATGGTCACTGCAACATTGCTTATTGCACACACTTTCTAATTGGGTAGTTCATACTGAAACCTTGGAATGAGTGATAATGCCCCTGTTAGAAAAATAAAAATGGCTCTCTCAGTATTTTTTAGACGGACTCTGAACAGAGTTTCAGGATGAAGACCTGCCTTTGAGAGTGCTCTCTCTTTAGGGCATATGAAAGGCAATTCTCCCCATGTCAGTCTTCGTGTCCCATAATCCTTCCCCTCAACTCAACTCCCGCACCTCTTGAGTTGCAGATACTACAGACAAAACCAAACATCCCTTTCCACTGGAAATATTTAGTGAGGCATGACATGCCTGGCATTTATTTCTGCTGTTCTCTTCTAGTGGATTGTTTTGACAGTCATAATTGAGGGCTAAATTAGCATCAATCGCATCCCTCAAGTTTCATGCTGGCAGCCAGACACGAGTCAATCAGCAAGGGATGTGTTGAAAGTTGCCAGGCAACTGCACATGGTTAAACAGGGTCCAGTGAACTCAAAACAACTTGGAATAGAATCTGTTTTTCTCTGTGGATTTGCAAGTTGATTTTGCACACTCTTCTGTGTCCAGAGGAAGGCGTGTGAGATGTAGGTTTTTTGTTCATCTTGTTTAGGCTTGCATGGGCTTTTTAAATGTCTAATGCCTGGAATTATACAAAAATCTGGTGTTTTCCCATCCTGGAGAGTGTAACAATATGCTCTTGAAGGTTAAGTGCTGTGTCTTCTGTGCATGGCCGTGTTGCATATGTTCCAGTAGAATTACTCCAGATGGATTACTAGACATTAACTTTGTAAAAAAAGAGTTCCAGTTCTGTGTGGTTTCTGTTGTTGTGTTTTGCCTCTGTTGATTCAAATGGCATTTGAAAGTGCTGTATGATGTACACTAAATCCCCTAGTGCAGTGTTTCTCAAATAGTGGGGCGCGCCCCCCTGGGGGGGCGTGAGGCTCCGTAAAGGGGGGCGCGCCTGATTGGCCAAACCAATTGGTAGGCCCGCGTGAGGCAGCGTCATGCTGCGCGCCAGGGCTCAGGCCGTGATGCGGCGGACGGGGACGACGGGCCTACCTGCTGCCTCCGTGCCGGCCGCGCTGGACCCGCCGCTGCCCGTCGCATCATGTCCTGCACGCCGGATCCGCCGCCCGTCACGTCATGTCCTGCGCGCTGGATCCCCGCGCTCTGTTTTTGGCGGGGGGGAACCAGGGCAACAGGGCTGTTTAAGTCCTGTTGCTGCCCTGGTTCCCCCCCCCCGCCGCCGCCAAAAACAGAGCGCGGGGATCCAGCGCACAGGGCATGACGCGACGGGCTGCGACGGCGGAGCTGGCTTCAGCAGCGCGGAGAACACGCCGCTCAGAAGAGCGACGGACGGCAGCAGCAGCTTGAGCGGCGTGGAGAATGCTCCACGCCGCTCAGAAGAGTGACGGGTGGCGGTGGCGGCGGTGGCGGCAGCAGCTTGAGCAGCGCGGAGAACGCTCCACGCCGCTCAGAAGAGTGAGATCGGGCCGCCGCAGGAACGATCGGAAGAGCCCAGGTAAGGCTCGTATTACATTCCTGCCCATGCGTTCCCATGGAGCCGCCTCATTCTTGCCCCCCAGCCGCCTCATTCCCTCCTAGCCAGCACCTCCTCCTCCTTTCCCCACATTCTCCCTGGCTTCTTCACAATCCCCCCCTCTTTCCCCCTAAATTACCTTCAGGCTATGTGTACAATGTAGTACTATTTAAAAAAATTGAGTTGATGTTTTTTTCAATAAAAAACTGTATCAGTGAAAGCCCTGTTATTGTGTTTTTCTTTTAAGACAAAATATGTTAATTAGTTCAGACAACTGTATGAGTTGTTTTTACTAAACTAAAACCCCAGTATTCAGGTTTAATTGCAGTGTTGGCACTTTGAAATAAATAAGTTGGTTTTGTGTTGCAGTTTGGGCACTCGGGCTCAAAAAGGTTTGCCATCACTGCTTTACAGTCGCGTGGGGGGGGGGGGGCGAAATGTTTTCTTCTTCCTAGGGGGGGCATGACAGAAAATAATTGAGAAGCACTGCCCTAGTGGGTGGCTTGATTAGGGCAATGTCTCTTCAGTTTCTGCCTCATCCAATTAAGTTGTATTTCTCTGTCCATTTTCAGCAAATCCATCCACATCCACTATCAAAACCTGCCCAATTAGCTCAGCATGATGACATCAGTCTAAACAGGGCAACCTTGTTGCCCCAAGTATATGTGTGTGTTTTAAGACAGACACGTTGCTGACACCTGCACAGTAATGTAATTGGCTCTCCCAGAAAGCTGGAAAATAAGAGTCAGCAAGCTGTTTTAGCCTCTGAAACTAGTCCACCACTTAGTTACCCTATCCAAACCATGTTATCCAGACCTTTCCTATATTAAACATGTGTCCTCCATTAAACTACATAAATACCTTTTGGGCAGGTGGGGGGAGAAATGTTTCTATATTCTGGATGTTGCACTAATCCAGGCGAGGGGAGAGGGGGATTTGAAGCAGGGGATGAGTGGGAACAGTTACAGATACCTTGAGTACTGCTAGACTGGAGCATTTGAAGGTAGACATGTTTTCTCTTGGATGAAAGAATTTCTTTCTTTATTTCTTTCTTTCTTTCTTGGATGCAGCCTAGCAACTCTGTGGTCATTTGGGTAAGTGAGGTTGTAACAGAAACTATTCCTGTAGGGCAGGAGTGTGGAACGTGTGGTGGTCCAGCTAGCATGGCCATGATCATTGGCCATGCTGGCTGGTGCTGATGGGAGTTGGAGTCAAACAACATCTGAAGGGCTACACATTCCCTGCCCCTGCTGTAGGGTGGGGGCTTTTTTTGTGCGTGGAAGTGGAGAATGTCCAAGCCTTTTCTGTTTGCCTGGGCTCTTGTCTCTCCCTCTTGTACCTATATCCAGCCTTCATAAGGCACTGCTAGAACAAGACCAACTCCAGTGTAGTAAGGGGGGGGGGGTACTCACATATTTGTAGAGTTGTAACCCAGAGAAAGTTAGCTTAGCCCTTGCATTCATGTGAAGGGTAATTTCATGGGCTAGTGGAAGCCAACAGGGGCTCCAGCAAGAGCCTCTATGTCAAGAAAAGGACTTTGCTGATCTCTAAAGATCCCTCCTCTAGCTTCACGGAAGCCTTCAACTTGGGAGTGCCATCTTTTATGCTCTTTCCCTCTCCACCCCATATCTCTTAGTGCAAAAGTGGGCAATTTGTGGCCCCTCAGATGTTTTGGCCTACAACTCCTATCAGCCCTAGCCAGTTTAGCCAGTGGTGAGGGATCATGGGACTTGTGCGCCAAAGCATCTGGAGGACCACAAGTTGCCCACTGCTGCCTTAGTGGGATGAAATGCATGTGATCAACACCAGATGGTGGTCAGTGCTTATTTCTGTATACTCTTGTAGGCTGATCTCTCCTTAGGAGTACAGAGAGATATATCTGGAGTACTGGTGTGATGTACGGAGTTTCAGCAAAAGACTCCATATCTATTCCTGGGCAGAAAGAACAGCATATGGCAATATAGGTTACCAAGAATCCAGGTGCTTAACTAGAAGTGGAGCAATACGAGCCTCACAAAAGTAGTATCACGTGGGGCAGGATGGATGGGTGGTTGGGTTCGTACAGCAATTTCTCACTTGGAGTGTGCCAGTGCCACACAGCTAGATCCCGTCCACTAGCTGGGCTAGTAGTGGTCAGCATGGGCACTTGACATACCTGACTCTTGAAAATCCATTATGCCTGGAAGCAGCATTAGCATATCCTGTGAATTTGTATTCTTACCATCTTCTCCATCAACTTCATGCATCTGATGAAGTTGACTGATGCCCCTGTGAATGAGTGAGTCTTGGGGCCAAGCTACAACTAAGAGTTTGCTGATGGCACCAAATTATTTAGGCTGGTAAAAACAAAAAGGAACAGCAAAGAGCTCCAAAAGGATCCCTTCAGACTTCAGGAATGGGCATTAAAATAGCAGATGTGATTCAATATAAGCAAATATAAAGTGATGCATGTTGGGGAAAGATCCTAACTTCACATATATGCTGATGGGATCTGAGCTGGTGGTGACTGACCAGGAAAGGGATCTTGGGGTGATGGTTGACAGCTTGATGAAAAGGTCAACCCAGTGTGAGGCTGCTGTGAAAATGGCAAATTCTGTGTTGGGAATCATTAGGAAAGGAATTGAAAATAAAACCACCAGTAGCATATGGACTTTATACAAATCTATGGGGGGACCAAACCTGGAGTACTGTATGCAGTTCTGGTCACTGAACCTCAGAAAGGATATTGTAGAGTTGGAAACCATGCAGAAAAGGGCAACCAAAATGATCAAGGGGCTGGAGCAACTCTCCTATGAGGAAGGTTTACGAAATTTGGGGCTTTTTAACTTCAAAAAAAAGATGAGTAAGGGGGGGGACTTTAGAAAGGAATACAAAATTATGCATAGTGTGGAGGAGGTATGCAGGGAGAAGTTTTTTCACACTCTCCCATAATACTAGAACCAAGAGTCATCCCGTGAAAATGAATGGTGGAAGATTCAGGACTGGTAAAAGGAAGTACTTCTTCACACAGCGCATATGTAGTTAAACTGTGGAATTCACTTCCATACGGTGTAGTGATGGCCACCAATTGGGATGGCTTTAAAGGGGGATAAATTGGACAAATTCATGGAGGAGAAGGCTATCAATCACTACTAGTCCTGATGGCTATATGCTACCTCCAGTATCAGAAGCAGTATGCCCATGTATACCAATTACTTGGGAACATGAATGGAAGAGTGTTATTGCACTCAAATCCTACTTTTTGGTTTCCCACAGGCAGCTGGTAGGTCACTGTGGGAACAGAATGCTCTACTAGATGGACCTTGGTCAATCCAACATGACTCTTCTTAACATGGGAGATCCATGATTGGAATTCTCAGTGTACCTTTCTTCTAACCTGGCATGAGCAGAAGGTAGACGTAGATCAGGATCTACTGGCAGATCTGTAGGTAATTTGCAGTAAATCAAAATGTTTTAACAATAGCAAAAACAAAAAGTCCCTTTCTCCTACTAAATTAGGCTGCTAAAGTCAAGGAAATGTGGGGGGAAACAGGAGTAGGTTTGTGTGTGAAAGGATTGATCTGCGAGCCCCAGTTCTGGTACTGAACACAAATTCCTGGGCTGAGCATGTGTTCGGAGGCAAGGTGTGTGCCTTCCTGAGCCCCTATTTTGCACATGGCTCCAGTTGGTGGATCTTGGGGTTCTAATGAAAAACAAAACAAATCCTGTAAACCTGAACTCTGCCCACGTCTGTTCTTCTAACCCTCCCCACTCTGCCACAGAGCTTTTCCAAATCTCCCTCCCTATTGGCTGTCGAGGGGGAAGCATATAGGTGCCAGTGTTGATGCTTGTATAATTTCCTCCTCTGTTGCTAATAGCAGCTCCAGGAGAGTTTGGGATCAAGGCTGCAGTGTAGGAGAAAGGGTTAGACCTTCTCCCCACACCACAGCCCCAATCCTACTCCCCGGGGGAGGGGGCACAGAATTGCTTTTAGGTGATGAAATTTTACAGGTCCAATCTCAGATCTCCCGTATATTGTAATGAACATAGAGGGCATATCTACACCACAGAGTTAAACTGCTTTAATAGTCATCCCCTGTCCCCAGGGATTCCTGAGAACAGTAGTTCTGTGAGTGGGGCTCGGGATCTTTAACCAAGAATTCTTGAATCCCTCAACAAACTACAGTTCCCAGGATTCTTTAGGAGAAGCCTTGGCACTTTTAGTTTTGTTACCAGTGCATGTACCTACGTAGTTTTCGAATGCTGCTCTCCTAGGTCTGAAGCACTGAGAACTGAATGGTCTGCATACTGAAAACGGATTTGATTTGAAATGCCTTCCAAAGCTGACCCAAACTCCTGCTAACAGGCTATCTGGAATGTAATGGAAAGAGCTACTGTATTTTTCCGTGTATAAGATGCCCCCATGTATAAGACGCCCCCCCCCCCCCACTGGGCAGTTTTGCAACCGCACGGTTCTCTCCTCAGCTTACTTCCATTTATAAGACGACCCTCAATTTTTAGTCTAACAATTTTAGGAAAAAGTATAGTCTTATACATGGAAAAATACTGTACTTAGTCCTTTCCTGTCCCCAATTGGCTGGCTGTGTGTGCACACGGTTCTCTCTCTCCCTCTCTCTCTCCCTCTCTCCCTCTCTGGTTTTGCTTCACCGCAGCTGCCTTTCTGTGACAGCAGAATGATAGATGTGCTTTGCGCCAGAGGGCAGAAGGCCGCCAGCTCGGAAGGCCGGCGTATGCCACCCATCAGCCTATTCAGTGGATGCATTCAGCCGTGGCACTGTGAGGATTTCATCAGCCTTTAATGCATTAACCTTTCATTAGGCACGGCAGCCCCTGACTGTGCCTTGCACTCCTTGCCTGTACCATGCAGGCCATTGCCTAGGTATGCCACGGAGCCTTGTCATCATAAGGAACCCCCTTTTGTCCCTACATGGGATCAATGATGCATTCATGCAAACCTGGTGGTGGTGAATCCCTTGCCTTCTTTCCTGTAGATACGCAGTGTGCCTGAATGAGGTCTCCTTACTTGCATTGGCGTTGAAGAAAATCTTCCTCTAACCTTCTTCTCTGTCCTCTGCTCTAGCCTGCGCACACACACACACACACACGCACACACGCACGTGCACACACACTATGCACATTCACGTGCAACATTTTGTGCCATCTAGAGATCCAGTGAGGGACTTAGAAGGCAGCTGATTGCAGGCCAGATGGGGAAGAACAGCTTATGAAAGTAGATGTGTTTCTACAACCTGAATGGGCAGGTTGTTTGGAAAAAGGTTTTAGCTTTGCTGATGAAGGCCAGGGTCTGTCTTCAGAGGGATGCAAAGGATACATTGCATTCAGGCTCCCTTTTGAGCAGGTTTCAAACGCTTCCCCCCACCCCCCATTATGCTGAAAAACTGACACCTGCCACTCTTCTTTAACAAAGGACCCCGTAAAATGGTACCTTTGATATTCTGGGAGGAAAAGATGGTACAGGTTGGAAGCATGAAAATGAGGGGTTGAAAGAAGAGAGGGTTTGTGTGTGCATTTTCAACCCTGGTTGTCCGTGATGAGCTCCGCTGCCCTTAGCTGTCCAAAGGTCTCCTGCTCTTCTAAATAGTTCTGCCTTTTTCCCTGTGCTTTCCATTATGCCTGGAACATCCTCCAGAATGCTTGTATGATACCACCTTTCCAAATCCCTTATCAAAACCTGCCTCTTCTGTAAAAGCTTTGTCGTAACCCCGTATCCCTGTTTGAAACTAAGCCCAAGTACCATGTAACTGGACTGAATGCATATTTTTCCCTATTAATGTTACCTTCATTTTCCTACTGTCCTTCTCTTCTCCCTTGTGTCAGATTTCAGTTTTATAAGCTCCTGAGCAGGGACATGACTTTTGTCCCCCAGTCAAGATTCCTAGTACCCAAAGCCAGCCAAGTTATTTCAGCACAGGAGGCAAGAAATCACACAATCACCTCTCCCTGTGTCTGGCATAAAAAAATAGAACAGTAATACATTAAATAACTAACAAACTTGCTGTCCTTTCATGATACGCAGAATTGTCTGTAGGAGGCAGCCGCTGCACTCTACCTGTGATAGAGCGAAACTGATGGGGAACAAAGTTTCTATATGCTTTCATCTTATAAAACCCAGAATAGGAAATGATTTTGCACTTTGTGCACCCACTAACCCATAATTGGCAGTTAGTGACCGGCCAGATGGGCGATTCATAAATGTAATAATAAATAATTGCTTATGTCAACCCTGATCTATCCACCCCCTCCTGCTTTTCATAGAATCATAGAATCATAGAAAAGTAGAGTTGGAAGGGGCCTACAAGGCCATCGAGTCCAACCCCCTGCTCAATGCAGGAATCTAGGTCAAAGCATCTCTGACAGATGTCTGTCCAGCTGCACCTTGAATGCCTCCAGAGTGGGAGAGCCCACAACCTCCCTAGGTAGTTGATTCCATTGTCTTATTGCTCTGACAGCTGATAACAAAGGAGAATCACGGAAATATGAATATATCAAAGAAAGTGTGAAAACACCACCGTGATAGAACTTTCTTTTATCTATTTTTTTAAATTTTTAAAAAACTTTTTAACAATACATGTTCAATCATTATATTTAAACTTTCTTTTTCTATTTTTGGAATTTTTAACATTTTTTTACAACACATATTGATTTAATATTTATATAAACTTTAAAAACTTTTCAATAATCAAACTTTACAAACTGTTCACTAATCATGCTGTAACACAGAGTATACAGCATGTATAATTATATCCAATGGTAATCACCCCCTTATCTTTCAGGGGTTTAGCATCCACCAAACTTGCTGTATTTTTATAGAGTTAATGAAAACCTTCCTTTGTTTTTTCTTTGTCTTCATGGAGTTGCTGCAGCCTTTACTCTTATTTTTTGAGATGGCCTTCAAGTGAGCCTTCCTCTCCGTTTCTTCTTTTTGAGTGGCTTAAAGCATTATCAAAATAATGAAGAAAAATCACATGAAAGAATGGGGCCCCATCGTACCCCTGTGTGAGGACAGTGGAGAGACTCACTCCACTATTTCTCAATTCAGTTTGAAAGCTGTGTACCAATAACATTTACGGATTAATATTTGTATCCATGCTGAGGCTTTCTTGTTTTGCTTCTCTTGCAGGTGGAGGCAGAAAAGCACCAAGATGTGGTGGTCTATGACCAGAGCACACAGGATGCAAATGGCCTGGCACCTGACAGTTTCCTCTCCATTCTCCTCAGCAAGCTGGACAGCTGTTTCCACAATGTGTTCATCCTCACAGGTAGGAGTTAGCAGCTGTACAGTGAAAAGTGAATAATCTGTGTACTTTGGGTATAGAGGAGACCATTTCTGAGGACTTTGTATATTGGTGGCAAAACAGTGCTAGAAAGGTTCAAATGCTGGGTTCAGACAACACGATACCCCACACTCAAGGGTTGAGTATTGGTTGAGTGTGCGTTGTGTTGTTGAAACATGGGTTATCGTTTTGACTGAACCCAGCCGTGCTAACAAACCATTGTTTGTTAACCATGAACAACCCACAGTTCGCAACCCAACAACAAAGCATGGGTTGTTCGTGGTTAACAAACAATGGTTTGTTAGCACGGCTGGGTTCAGGCAACACGATAATCCACATTTCAAAAACAAACCATGGTTCAATGACAACCCACACTCAACCTGCGCTCTACCCTTGAGTGTGACTTATCGTGTTGTCTGAACCCAGCCACTGACTTATCTTGCCATTTAGTATTCTTTGGATAGATCACATTGCCTCTGTCATGCTCTTCGTGAGGAGTGAAATGGAACATGCTCTTGCATTTCCTGTAGCTAATTCTAGCAAGGGAGGAATCACTGCTGGACTGAACAATACAGTGATAATGGGCATAGTGCTATCAGCTATTGGGCAGTATAGAAATGATACACACACATATGTGTGTGTGTGTGTGTGTGTGTGTGTGTGTGTGTCTGGGCTTGTCTCTCTGCATATGCTCGACAAGCCCTGAATCTGTAATCGGTAACCCTGCAACAGTCAGCCAGCTCTGGAAAATTGTTCCTCCATATCTTGTGTCATTTCTGAATTTAATTGTACAGTTACTAGGAAGGGGGATTTTCTAAGGGATGGGATCATGTGTCATGTCACAAGGACTAATGCTAGAGAGTGAGGGATCTTTGGGAAGCCATTATCACTCTCTGTAGGTCTCAGGTTCCTTGTGGCTGGCTGTGTGTGCTCTAGATAGCAACCTGTAGTCCTGAAAGTGCTTTACTGCAGTCACTCCACACATCCCTTAAGTCCACCTCTTTGTTGCCAAAAAAGTAACATCATTTGAAGTGGAGTGAGACTGCTAATAGTATTTCCTTAAAGGAAAACTAATTCTGAAGCAGGAAGGGGACCCTCATTTTCACCACAGTGAAAGTTGCAGAGGTGATGTGCTATTAGATAAATTGATTGCTTTGAGCAGGGATTCAGCTAGGATTCCAGACCCAGAATCTTTTCAGGTGGAAGAAATCTTTAAGTGACAGTCAAGATTAAGGCAAGGATGCATAATGGTTCCACTGAGTTTAAAGTATCTTGGGTACTCTGTGACTTAAAAGAGAGAGAAAATATGCAGTGCAGTGTTCCTATAAAATTCAAGCACTTGCATAGCTACATCTTTTGGTATTTCTTTGCCAGATACCACCATTTTCAAGCACTGCCTCTGAAGTGTGTGACGGAAGCTCCTGTTCTCCTCTCTTACCCTCTTATATTAAGTACTAGTTTATGTTAAAGATGGCCATGTATTCTGGGATGAGATGGGACTAGAGTCCTATTCAGGCATTCTCTTAAGTGGTTAAGCTGAGCGCATGAGGAGAGGGAGCACGCTAGCCCCGCCCCCTCCATTGTCCCGTTTGTTGCCCTCCACTTGTGGACTGGAACTGTCTGAATAGACGAGCCTCCTGTATCCATGGAGGCTCTCCATGCAAGCCAGAGCCACCATGGATACAGATGGTCGCCCTCCACAAATGCGATTACAAGGGGGCGGGGCTAGCGCACTCCCTGTCCTTGCATGTTTGCTATACCCAGTTTAGGAATGACTCAATAGGGCTTATGAGTATACTGTTTGTTTCATTTATTAAGATTGTCTTATTCAGTTGCTAATAGTTATGGTCATTTGAGGCTTTGAAGGCATTAGCTCTACCTAAAACGTAACATTTTAGGTAGAGCCAGTGTGGCGAAGTGGTTAAGAGCGTTGGACTGGGACTCAGGAGATCCAGGTTCAAGTCCCCGCTCAGCCATGAAACTCACTGGGTGACTTTGGGCCAGTCACTGACTCTCAGCCTAACCTACCTCACAGGGTTGTTGTGAGGATAAAATGGAGAGGAGGAGGATTATGTAAGCTGCCTTGGGTTCCTTGCAGGAAAAAAGGCGGGGTATAAATATAAAAATAAATAAATAAATTTCTGGAAATTTTGAAGCCATAGAAGAAAAATTGTGTGGAGGGGGGAATGGGGGGACAGAAATGTGATGGGAATGGAAATATATGCAGTTATTATCAAATCTTAATTTACTTTAGGAATGTGAAATGTATTACATTATAAATTGCATAATTTAGAAAGTGGATATAATTGCACTGTTTGGTATATTTACGAAAGGTATAGGTGGTTAATTTTAGTCAAACAATGGATGCCCAGTGTTTAGAGATGTGTCTGTGGGCTGCTATACCCCAATGCACCACCTGTTATGGAATTTGCTACTTTAACATGTAGTGATGATTGATAGCTTAGGTGGCTGTAAAGGGAGTTTAGACAAAGTCATGGAGGATAGGTCCATCAGTGGCTGTTAGTTGTGTGATGGCTAGATTGAATGTTCATGCTCAGACGCGGTGTACACTACAGAGTGACAAGTTGGAGAGAGGGCGACGCGACATCATTATGGGCATGGGGTGGCTGGCTGAATGAATTGCTCCAAAGGAAACAGGAGTCGCTGTAGCCACCCAGCCCACATTTGGTCGCATGACTGTTCTGTGCCTTGACTGTTCTGTGGAGGAAGGGTACATGTGTGTAGGGAAGGATTTCTATATAGATGCTATCAGGACCGGTGCAAGGCAGTTTGGTGCCCTAGGCAAGATCAGATATTTAGCGCCCCCCCCTTCCCACTTGAGCCCTCCCTCCTTCCAGCCCTATGCTCCTGGTGCCCCCTTTAGTCCTAGGCAGCCGCCTAGTTGGCCTAATGGTAGCACCGGGCCTGGATGCTATCTTCCCAAAAGCCTAAAGGGAAAGCTCTCCCAAAGTCAGCTAGTACAAAGCCTATTTTGCCCAGTAGAGGGGAGTGTTGCACATCCACAGGAATCTACACAGCCCCAGAGATGAGGGAGAATTTGTTTGGTTCGCATCTTAATATGAACTGGCCTAATTTGCACTTCCTGAACTATTACATGAACCAGAATGCAAATATCCTTCAGTTTTCGCACTTCACTGGAGAACTGCATTTTGCAGCGCAGTTCTCCAATTAAAAAATTGCGTACAAAAATGCATACATTAAAAGATGCATACAAAATGGCAAAAATTAGGAGAAATGCACACAAAAATGTATGTATTTTATTTCTTCTAAAATGTGCATTTTTTTTCTCCCAGTGTGTATTTTTGTAGACATTTCTTCTAATACATAAATTAGGAGAAATTATCACAAAAATATACACAGAAGCATAAATGCAAAAATGTGTACAGTCATGCCTTGGATTGAGAGCATAAGTCATTCCGGAAACGTGCTTGTAATCCAAAACACTCTTATATCAAAACAAAATCCCCCCAAAAAAATTTGTACAGAGATTTTTAATTTAAGCCGTACTACAGTACTTGTCTTGCAAGACGTCGCTTGTATATCAAGTAATAAATAAATAAATAAATATTTAAAAATTTGCTTGTCTTGCAAAACGCTCTCAAACCAAGTTACTTGCAGTCCAAGGTATTACTGTATATCGGGAGATATGCATACCATAATGCGTATGGATTTTCATGTAGAATTTTATTAAAATTTACCCCACAGTTCACAAACTGATGCTGCAATGGGGCGGAAAAAACTTGTGCTCTAAAAAGTTTGAAAATTTTAGAAACAGAAATTGACAGATTCATCCATATCTAGCCCAGGCTGTGCAGGTGATCACAAGATTACTGACCTAAGCATCAGTGCTTTTGTCACATCACCACAAACTTGCTTCTTTCTGTGCCACAGAACTTGCTTTTTTCTCTCACCTGTGCCACAGCTCCTAGCACAGGTCCTGTATCTGGCCCTTGTTTGTAGTCGGTTCCATGAAACAGGTAACCAGCAGAGGTATACCGGTATTTGTAGAATAGGACATTCACAGTGAATTCCTGTGCATGTCTACCGAGAAATAAGCCCCATTGAGTTCAGTGCATTGTGTAGGATTGCCGCCTCAGAGAAGGAGAATAGGTAGGATTGCAGGGAGGGAAATTAAAGCCCAAATATCCTCTCCCCTCCCCCACCCCCATGGTTCAGCCGTGCCTAGCCATGTTAGTATTTGCAGAGCGAGTGAATGAATGAGCAGGGCCCTTTTCCAGAACTCTTAAAAAATAATCAATGGATTCATTCGGAAAGAGGAAAAGGAGGGTGACTGTGGGGGTTTCATTGCAATGAATCAGTCCCTGAGGGACTCTTATCCCCAACCACAGACCATGTGGTAAAGTGGCTAAGTAAGCATGATATTCTAATTATAGCCCTTCTGTGGAGTGTGTGCAGCTACAGTGCTAGTGAGCTCCAAGGGACAGGCGTGAATGAATGAAATCCTCCAAGCGGTCAAAGGGAAAAGGCGGGGAAGGTTAAAGCTCTCATTCAGTCCATTAGGAAGGCAGGTCTTACGCCTATACTCTTTCCTAGCACAGAGTGACTAGGTGCCCTGGGCATAATTTGGAGCAAGGTTTACAGACAACTTGCTCATACCCTCGGACGCCTCTATCTCCTGTGGCCACTCGCTCTGTTAAAAAAGTAACAATAACTTTACTAGGACAAATCAGTGGTTCCTCTAGTCAAGCCTTGCCCAAACTGGTGCCCTCTAGATGTGTTGGACTGCCATTGGCCATGCTGGCTGGGAATGATGGGTGTTGCAGTCCAACACATCTGGAGGGCACCAGGTTCAGGGAGGCTGCTCTAGCCTGCTTTGCTGCAATTTATGAATGGGCAATACTAGATGCTACAGTAGAAATATAAAATGGGAATAGAGACCTCAGCTTCATCCCCTGGCCATTCTATCTGAGCACTACTGCTATATCCAACACCTATTCATTTGTCTAGTCCAGATATATTTTTGAAAAACTAAACTGGAACCAACCAATCCTATAGCATCATAATTGCATTACATTGTTAACTTAGAGAATGATTTGTTGCATCATGTAGCAGGAAGGTGTACATTTTATTTGGTGTGTAGTTTGGCATTGGCAGGATCAGATTAAAACTAGGGCCAGTTAATATTTTGCGAGGACTCTTGGGGTACAGTGCTGTCCTTTTCACTTTGCAGATAGAATAGTCACTCTGATGTCTGGGTGATAACTGAAAGGCTGCTTCACACATGGTATTTTCCTACATGGGGATATCTTCTGTGTATGCTGTCATGTTTGAAAA
Organism: Shinisaurus crocodilurus; assembly: GCA_021292165.1. Lineage (NCBI taxonomy): Eukaryota > Metazoa > Chordata > Lepidosauria > Squamata > Shinisauridae > Shinisaurus > Shinisaurus crocodilurus. Next base: position 204,333,407 of record CM037876.1, on the reverse strand, counting down.
TGGCACAGGTATTTATTTGGCTCTGATTATACATGCTTGGAAGCCACTGCAGCTTCTAAGCTTGAGCAGTCACTGCAAAATAAACACGTGTACTGTTTTCAAACATGGCAGTGTACACAGATGTATGCACTCTATGTATTTATTGCAGTTACTTATATCCCACCTTTCAGGATACAAATCCTTTCAAGGTGGATTACATGTAATGACGACAATCATTAACAAAATCACAGCATTATTATTTTTTTTTAAACTAGTGATCAGGATCCTTCCCACAGAGCAGTTCGTGATAATGGCCCTGTGGGGGGGGGGGAGGCAACGGTCCAAGTGGAGCTTGCTTGCCTCCCTCTCTCTCTCTCTCCTGGGATCCCTTCAGATTACTGTTGTGTAGGGAAAATGTCATGTGTGAAGTAGCCTTTGGGGGCAAAGAACATGTCACGTGGGAGATCTGTGACTGGATTACTCAGCCCCCCTGAAATTAGATTGGGACTGGGAAAGGGGTGTTAAGCCTTTGCCCCCATGCCCTTTGCCCAATTTGAAATCCGCCCTCCCCCACTTCATTCTGCTATTAACCCTATTGACGAAAAACGACACCATTTCCCTTTGTCTTTTTTCTAGCAGGGCTAATAGCTGCTTGGGGAGGCGGCTGAGTCTGTTTTAATCATAAAAATAGTGCAGGGGGAAAGAGTTACCCCTCTGATTACCAGGTTGGAGGCTCTTCTGAATAAAAGGGTTCTGCCAGCTGTTTTATGTAGATCAAGTGGCACTGAAGTCTTTTCAAGACTCTTGCTCTCAGATGGGTCTGGTCTGACTTACTGTAGAAAGACAGGTCCCTTATGGTCTTTTGTCCTATCAGTAATGTGAGATTTTTGTTCTCTCTTTCTGGGCAGGTTCGCACATCACACTAAGCCTCCCTGCAAATAAGCCATGGAGGGTTGTTTGTTTGCAGAACGCCCAGCAGATGTCAGGGAGTAAGCGATCACTCGTGACCAAGTAAAATTGTCTTCCAGGATAAAATTACAAAAAGAAAATTAAAAAAGGAGGAAATTCTAAAAAATTCTGTAGACTCTAGCGATGGGTCCGTAAGTGACTGTGGAGGCCAATTCTAGATCCACACAGCTTCCCACAGTGAGGACACAGGTTTCCAGATAGAAGATGGTCCTGTAAAGGATTCATTTGACGTGCTTTTCACTTAGCATGTTTCTCCCTTTCACCTTGCACTTGGGCTTCTTCAAAGTCCATGGAACCTTTGTGAAAGGCCAACCTCCATTTAGATTGTTCATGGGCCAGAGTTTCCCAGTTTTCGATGTTTATATTGCATTTTTTTAGATTAGTCTTAAGAACATCTTTAAACCTCTTATACTGACTACCGATATTCCGCTTTTCATCCTTGAGTTGGGAATAAAGTAACTGCTTTGGGAGACAGCAGTCAGACATTCGAACAACATGACCAGTCAATTGAAGTTGGCATTGAAGGATCATTTTTTCAACGCTAGTAGTCTTTGCTTCTTCCAGTACACTGACCTTTGTTCGCCTATCTTCCCAAGTAATTCGCAGGATTTTCCGGAGGCAACGTTGATGAAATCTTTCAAGGAGGTGGAAGTGACGTTTATAGATAGTCCATGTTTCGCAGGCATACAATAAAGTTGGTAATACAATGGCTTCATAAACCAGTGTTTTGGTCTCCTTACAGATATCCCGATCCTTGAACACTCTTATGTTTCATTCGAGAAAATGCGGCACTTGCGGAGCTCAAACGATGCTGGATTTCACTGTCAGTGTTAGCTGTAACAGAAAGATAGCTGCCAAGATAGAGAAAATGATCGACATTTTCCAGTATTGCCCCGCCAAGCTGGATAGATGGCATCACCAAAGGGTTAACTTGCACTTGCTGATGAAGCACTTTGTGTTTTTTGATGTTAAGTGAGAGACCAAGTTTTCGTATGCTTCTGCAAAAGCATTTAGGATAGTTTGGAGATCATCCTCTGAATGTGCGGAGACCACATTTTCGTCAGCATACTGAAGTTCCACAATGGAGGTTGTAATTACTTTACTTTTTGCTTTCAGCCTGCTGAGATTAAAAAGCTTTCCAATTCCATCTGTTCGATATATAATTCCCACACCAGTGGGAAGTTTTCCCTCGACAAGATGTAAAACCATGGCGATGAAAATAGCAAATAATGTTGGGGCGATAACACATCCCTGTTCAACACCTGATCCCACTTTAAATGGAGCACCATGAGAGCCGTTGTTGTCCAAAACCGTTGCCGTCATGTTGTCATGGAGAAGTCGCAAGATATTCACAAATTTATTGGGGCATCCAATTTTCATAAGGATAGTCCAGAGAGCTGTACGGTCTACAGCATCAAAGGCCTTAGCCAAATCAATAAATGCCATATAAAGGGGTTGATTTTGCTCCCGGCATTTTTCTTGGAGCTGACGTGCAGTAAAAATCATGTCTACTGTCCCTCTAGAGGGGCGGAAACCATATTGAGATTCAGGGAGGATCTCTTCTGAAATAGATAGAAGACGGTTTGCGAGAAGAATCCTAGCAAATATTTTACCTGCGGTAGCTAAGAGAGAAATGCCCCGATAGTTTCCACAGTCTGTTCTATCACCCTTCTTAAGGAGGATGATAATTATGGCATCCCTGAAGTCTTCTGGGATCTCTTCTGTTATCCAGATTTTTTCGATGAGTTTATGAAGATGATGTACAAGTTCGGGGGGCCCTTCTTTAAAGATTTCAGCAGGAATCCCATCTGGTCCACTAGCTTTGTTGTTCTTCATTTGATTGATGGCTTTTTTTACTTCATCCGAAGTGGGGAGTATTGCAAGTTCCTCTCTAATTTGTTTTTGCGGGATTTGCTAAAAAATCTCATTATCCACCCTAGATTTACGATTTAAAAGGTCATAATAATGCTCTTTCCAATGCAGTGCAACAGACTCCAACAGATGTATGCCCAGCAGCAGTAACTGCTCTGAAAGGAGCTGCAAAAAGAGGGGGGTTAATATCTCCCCTTTCTGGAGTAGCTGGAGAACTGTTGAAAAGGTGGAGGACACTGAGAAGCGCAACACTTAAAAACGAGAGGATCACATTGCCATGGAAGAGATATTGTTTCCCCTCTCCTTTTGGTGCACTTATCCCGTTGGCTTCCCCTCCTCCTTTTTGGTGCTTCTGACTTGCTCTACTGGGTCCCTCCTTTCTCTTACTGCTGTTTCTTCCCCAGTCCTTCTCTACTGTGTGAAAATTAGATAGGCAACCTCATCCTGTCAATTTCCTTTTATGTTACCTACTCCCCTTGGCTGCTCCCTTTGACAGCTGAAACGTACAAGGTAATTGATCTGGAAAGACTACCCATATCAAATAGCCATAAGTGCGAACTTGCGAAAGACTGACAAAAATAATAATAATTAAAAAATTACGACCCCAATTGTGCATTTTTGAGGCACTGAAAATAAAAATAAAAAAGCTGGGGAATGAGTGACGATCCTTCCAAACTGCCATTTTGGCATTGGCAGAAGGGCAGTCACTGGCAAGATTGTGAAAAGCGAGCGGCATGGGCTTTTTTTGCCATTCTTGCTGAGTGGCTCTGTAGCCGATCATGGCAACCCATGATAAAATTGGTCTCCTGGGTTCAGACGACATGACAATACATAATGGGCAAGGACAACCCTACAAGAAGCCATGGGTACTCTGTGTGGCTTGTTCCCCCCAAATAAGCCACCCTGCAGAAAATGCTCCAGGTTCAGCCAACACAACAACCCACCATGGCTGGTTGCTCATGGTGGGTTGTCATGTCATGTGAACCCAGTCAGTGTCTACTGATGCATATCCCACAGTCGGGGCTATCCATATTGCACACAAGATGGCAATCTGGGAGACCCTTAAATGCTAGGAAGAGTGATGGCCTTGAAAGTCTTGTTGTGTTCAGCCACCTTTATCACATGTGTATCAGCATTACAATGTAATCAAAGCAATTTACCGTAAATGCAGCTTATGACACTCTGCTGTTTAAGCCCTCACATTATAATGTATAATGGCAACCTAGACTGAAGAGAACTGTTGTTCTAGAGCCCTGCTTACAGCTCTGCCAAACTTGTCAAGCCAGAAATCTCACTTTTAACCCTGGGCCTGTGCCATCTTAGTTGTTTTTGTATACAGTTGTATTGTTGGAATATTGTATTTAACTGGATGGCATGAATGCATAATAGCATAGATAGCGGCAGGGATAGAATTACATTAGATATGGGAGCAAGTGTATCTAATCACAAGAACAAGCATATCATGCAAGGAATATCTGTTGTAAACAGTTTGAATAAAAATCTCTCAGAAACATACTCAGGATGTCTTTACTGCAGGATATTAGTCTACCCTATGAGCATAGGCTTGATCTCTGGAGAATGGTTCTGCCATGAACTTGTTGTATGCTCTTGACAAGTTGATTAATCTTTTGTCCTACATGTATAAAAAGGAGAATGCAAATGTCAGTGTCTTAACTGTGGTTTCTGAAGTCATTCTAGGTGGAGACTGTTGCTCAGCAACAGCACTTCGCACAGTAGGAGTCTGATGTTGTATTGACTAAAGATGCTTACTCTCGCTACCGTAGAAAGTAATAAATAACCTCTGGTCTAGGAAGATCATATCTGTAATTACGGCTTTAAAGCCTGCAGTCCATGCCCTGTGTTGCTTATAGGTTTGGTGATTGCAGAACACAAGCAGAGGAGAGAAGAGGAAGGCAGTGATTCAGCCAAGTGTATTTACTGTGCTCTGAACAATTTGCACATGACAGCAATTCCCCACTGGAGGAGAACGGATGCAGGCAAGCAGGGCTTGTGGTTGGTGAAGTGTGTGCCACCACTGCAAGGTCACTGGTGTAAATCAAGGACAAGCAGCCCTGCATAAAATCGCACAACTCGGGGTTTTCCATGAGCCTGTTGAAGCCTGTTGTGGGGACAGGCCAAGTGCATCCAGTGCATTTGTGATTAAACCTGCCTCGTGGAAATCCCTTCTGCTTTCCCCAAGGAATGTGGAGTGGAGGCAGGGGAGAGTCTCTAATAATTTTCAGTATCTCCCAGGCACATCTGTAAGTAAAGCGCTATCTTTAAACTAGAGGCCCGCTGCCAAAGATGTAGCTGTTTATTTCCAGACAATATGCGACCTTCAGCCTGTCTCACCTATGCAGCTCTGCACTATGTTTGCCGATGCTGTCTCCCACTTTTCCTTTCATTTTCCTTTTTATTTCCCCTCACTCACCTGAACCACTCTTTTCTAACCTGCTTTCCTAGCCCCTTGTTACTTCTGCCTTTCCTTTCCTATAATGCTCTACCTATAATGCTCTAGGATCAGAGCACTCACATTCACAGGACATTTCAACTGCCCAGGCAGGTATCTGAGCCAACCACTGCCATAGGCAGTCACATCAATACTTCCATAAAATCTGTTCGTGCATTGTAATATAGATATCCCACCTTCAGATAGAGCTATTTTCTTAATACTAGCTGGCGTTTCTGACTTGGAATCTATCTTGTATGTATCACTTAGTGTGTCTTTTCCTCCTATAGGCTCCCAGCTTCTATGAGGGTAGCCTTTTTTAAAAAAATGCAGACTTCCTTCTACTATACACTGCTATTGCCATACCCTCTGTTGTTAGCACAGTACTCATAAGAACATAAGAAGAGCCATGCTAGATCAAACCAAGGGTCCATCTACTCCAGCATTCTGTTCACACAGTGGCCAACCAGCTGCCCATGGGAAACCCACAAGCAGGACAGGAGTGCAACAGCACCCTCCTGCCCATGTTCCCCAGCAACTGGAGTACATAGGCATACTGCCTCTGATACTGGAGGAAGCATATAGCCAATCAGGACTCCTAGCCACTGATAGCCATCTCCTCCAGGAATTTGTCCAATCCCATTTTAAAGCTGTCCAAATTGGTGGCCATCACTACTCCCAAAACAAGGCTGAACACTGGTGTTATATTTGCATGTCAGGAGGCTGTGGTTAATTTGCATATATATCTACACATACTTAGCATAATTTATATATAATTATTTAATGAACTTGTCAGATGCCAAACTGCAGTGGGTGGACATGGCTTCACTTGTTCTACAATAGTTCTGTTCTGTAATGGTTGCTCTTGAAAGTTACACAGAACTTTTAGTCAGACATAAGACTGGCAGTCTGCCTCTTTTGCATTTTGCATATGGGCAAGCTGATAGTCTGGGCATGTGTGTGCTGCAGCTACTCATGCTCTCACTTGACTACTGTAGGTCACAACTGGAAGCATGGGGAGTGTACCTGGAAAAGGCAGCTCTCTCTTTCGAGAATTTGCCCCTACCAACTGTGGGGTGCTGGCCCTGTAGACTAAACTGTCCACACTGATCCACCATTATCCCCAGCCACTGTGGGGATAACTGTAGATTGAAGAATCCGGCGTGTGTTTAGTAGAAGGTAGTCCATGGCCCACCAGTGAACTGCTGACTGGTATCTGGTGGATTATTCCTCTGCTTAATTTACCTCAAGGTAGGATTATAAGGATTAAATGAGCTGCTTTGAGCAAGCTAGAGGAAGAGTGTGATACAAATATGATAAATTTTAAAATGTCAGTGCAGGTGCTGTGTAAATATGCCCTCCATGCACGCCCACTACAATCCTTTCTGTCTTGAGCAGAATTTGTGCGATTAAAATAATGGATAATCAGTCTGTATATGTTACTGTTTTACATTTGCTTATCCCAACCTACACATATAGTTACCCAATTACACACGCACACACAGGCCATTCCGTTCAGGGAGGGGAGGGAGCCCGTTCCCAGAAGTTGTTGGTAATTTCCTTCCTGAGGTTTTGGCAAAGATACTTATGTGTGTTTTTGCTATGGCGTCATGAGCTGCATGCCCTGGAGCCCGCCAATTCACTAATGTCAAACACAGACCACTAATGCGCTGGGTGGAGGAAAGGAACTGAAATGTAGAACACTGGGTCACGGCTGCTGAGTTTTATGTGGAAAGCATGACTCAAAACAAGAAAAAAAGCTGCTGAAAACTTAAGAGGCAGGCTGAGTAGATTTCTAATACACACACACACACACACACACTTCCTTTAATATGGGCTATAGCCTATTAATTTATATGAAATGGTTCAGTGCCTGGGTGGTCTGAGGCCTAGTTTGCTGTTACTTGCACAAACACACACACATCTTAAGATATAACATGGTAGCATACATCCATTGCTACTAGAAAAGATTCACTATCTCCTCACCCTGTTTCCCTTTCCAGATGGTTGTCTTATACAGGTTTCCCCTGTAAAATGTATTATTCTTCACAAGGGACTGTTGTTCAGCATTCTCTCTTACAGGTGCGTGCACATATCTCCTGATGAGAGGTTACCTTAAGGGGAATTTATATTTTATGGAGTTTGATGTTATACCGCTGAAACTGAAGAAATGAATCCATTACCATTTGGAAATGTCAGCTAGTGGTATAAGCACACCACAACTGGGCTCCCTTTTCCCTTTTGGATTCAGGTTGTCATTTCAATGTAATAAACCAATCAACTTAAAAAATAAAATAAAATGGGCCCCTTCACATGTTTCCTTCCCCGGTGATTTAACAATCGTGTCCCAAGCCATCCATGTGTTGGGAAAATGTTTTGCAGTAGTTCCAGATCACAAGATGAGCCAGATCACAGGGAGAGCCCATGCATGTTCAGCAGGCTTACCAGTTGGAGGCTGAAACAGGTGAGGGGAAATGGCTGAAGGGGGCTTATGGTCTTGGTATAAGGATAGTGGGAGGATCGTGGCAACCTTCCCCTTGAGGGCACTGGTGACATCCAGGACCTGCACCAAGGTATCCTTAAGTGGGCCACTGCCCTAAAACCTATTCCAGAAACGTTACTAGTGTAGTTGCAACCCTTGAAAAGTTTGCTTGAGGCAAATTCATTCTATGAAACACCAAACACAACTTACAGGTACTTACTTGGTGCCTTTCTTGCTCATGCCATTCTGGAAGAACAAACTGAGAGCACTTCATTGCAGAAATTACCATAAGGGGTGTGTTTATATTTCCGTCCCTTAAAACTCAAGATTTTCCAGTCAGAATAAATTATTACAATTTTCCGTATTGGCATGCATTTACAATAAATCAGCTTTGTAAACAAGCTCACAAAAGTTAACTAGCCTGCCCCCCCCCCACCCAAACCCTAGCCTGCTGGGGCTGGCAGAGGAGGGATGCAGAACTCTTCCCCTCTTCCAACAGCCTGCTGCATTTCTCTGCTAGGTGTGGAGGACTTGACTTCCCTCCTCTGCAGTGGTGTAGTGGTAAATTTTGAAGTGCAGGCGCTCAACATGACAATCCCTATAGCCATACCCCCAAAGAAAGGCCCAAAATATAGGCAGCAGTGTTGATCTATATCAACAAACCAGATCCAGGAGTTTTCATCTGCTAGGAGCTGGAGTTTTGTAAAGCTAATGGGTCCTAATTGCCCATTCAAGACCAAGCCACCCAAAATATGTCGTATTACAACAAAGCATATATTGATGCTAGGAAAATTAATTTCCCTCCAGCTACTGTGAGAATTGCATCTAAACTCAAGAGAGAACAGGGAATTCTGGGTGGGTGGCAGATGACGCTCGTGTCCCTGGTAATAAAAAGTACTGGCTCCACTACACTGTTCTCTTGCAGCACACTTGGTTTCTGTACTGGGCACAGAGGAGGGACAGAGCATTCCTCTACTAGCCCTTGCACTCGAACAGGCCTGTGGCTCACGCTGGCTCAGCTTGTCTGAGCGTGGAAAGCTAAGCAGGGTCAGGCCTGGTTATTACTTGGATGGGAGACCCCTCCTCTAGTTTCCTGCATTGAGCAGGGGGTTGGACTCGATGGTCTTGTAGGCCCCTTCCAACTCTATAATCTATGAATCTATTAATCATCTGCATGGAATTCTCTTGCCTATGGCTATCAGGCATGTGCTTAAATTCAAGGCTGACTTGCATCATGGAAATGACTTCAAAATGTGAAATCAAAATCAAATAATTTGGGTTTCTCTCTCTCTTTTTAGCAAGTTAGCAGTGAAAGGGGTGGATGCAGCATGGTGGAGGGGGAAATATATGTATAGGAAGGAAGGGGTTTCAATGACATGGAGGTGAGTGGAATCCAAATTAAATCTTTCCCTAGACAACTGAAATTCCCCTTTGTGATTTCAGAGCTTCCAGCATAGTCCATATCATTTTCAAGTGTGTCCCCCGCGTGCCCCCCCGGGACAATGTCCAGCACAGCTAGAAATTTGCACCCATAATTTAACAAAAAGCGGAACTCATTAGGATTCAGCATGCTGCTCTTGATTATGCACAGATGGGAAATAATGGTGCAGCTCCACCTTACCCATGCACTAGGGCAGGAACAGGAAAAGCACCACTTGCTGAAAATTTCCCTCCTATGTACAACCACTAAATGCACAGGACCCCTGTCTATTGAATCTAGGAATCTTCATCACTTGATGCTAGCTGTGCAGACATCTAGGGCTTCTCTGCATGAGGCATTTATTGTGCGCTCATGATCCTTCACTCATGGGTCCTTTACACAACGTCATCCTCCTCCAGGGCTTCTCCCATGTTTTGTGGCCATTTTTGTGGCTCTTTTTAGAATGAGGGTAATGAGGTATTAAAATTTAAAGGCACAGCAAACTGGAATAAAGGCTCGTGTGGTTCAGCTATTGCGCTGTACCTCATCTCCACCTTGTGATTGTATAATACAACATATAGGAAGGCAGAGAAAGCAAAACTCTGGGGGAAAAAACCCACTTGCAAATGACGCTCTCTTTCTCCTGCAAAGAAAATAGAAGAAGAAGAAGCCTCCGTGAAGCGCCGGGTTAAACGGCTCATGAGAAGCCCCTAGGATCTCTGGCCATAACATTTGCTTTGCGTCTTTGTTCATTGTGTGAGCTGCACTTGATCATTACCTTCACAAGAACTATTTACATCAGAAATCCCAACTTGTAGGCCAAATGGTACTGACTGCATCCTGTGCACAGAGCGTATGTTAAAAAGGACCACAGCAGAACATTTATGCATGCGTCTTTCATAGTTGGTGTGCCTGTGTTTTGTACTTGAATTGGGTGTCCATACCCCAGTACAAAGCATCCCCATGAGAAGTGACCCTCACCCCTCAGAAGAATCATAGTGCTATCATTTTATCCTGGCAATATTCTACACATTCAGGGCTCTGAAGGTGAAAGAGAAAGTCTGAGTCAAATGGGACTTTTAAAAAATGTATTGGCAAGCAGATGAGTATGCTTAAATGTGCTTATATTTTGTTAGGCAAGGAGGTATACCCAAATCACAAATGGCTAGGCCCACGATAGAGGAGATATGTTGCAGGTAAAGACCCACCCACGCTCCTCCTCATTGCTGCTGGCAAACAACAATATCATCTCTCACCCTTGATCCTTTGTGGCAGGGTTACGAAGTGCTCCCACTGGGCTGAGAAACTGCATTTGGAATTTCCCTGTAGCTGACAGCTAGTAAAATCTATTGGCCTACGAAACTGGATGAGCCTGATGTAATGAGAATTCCCCAGTTGTAGAAAGAGTTGATTCACTGCTGTAGCTCCTCAGAGAGGCTAGCCTAGGACTCTCCTAGCTGCCTTGCCCCTGATGCTGCCCCCTCCTAGTTGTTGTGATGCCTTAGGCATGCACACACACCCTGGCTGTGTGGGCTTGCTTTGCTATCCTTACTGATGCTTTTATCATGTTGCATGCCTCTTCATGTAGCAACTGGGTGCTGTTGTTACCCGCGGGGAATTCAGTGTCTCAGAGCATGAGGAGGACACCAAAGAATAGACATGGGGTAGAAGGGGAAGTTCCTACAGCCCCGATCAATCTGCCTGAAGTCTTTTTTTTTTTTTTTTTTTTTTGCCTGTAGCCAGTAGGAACAGGGGCAGTGGCATGGGGGGAAGTGTGGGGGAGATAAGAAGAAGGAATCGGAAACTAAATTTACCCTATTCCTGGAAATCTGCCACATTTTCTTGCTTTCCCAGGCAGCGGGTAGGCTGTTAAACACAGTTTTGCAAATATGTGTAAACAGCCCTGCTTGCTAGCCACCATTTGCAGGAGGAAAAAGCTTGTTGATTTAAGTGGATTGCCTGACGTCACAAAAAGCGTTGAAAAAAATGAACGGAGCCTACATTTTTTCTGCATTACGTAGTCCCTCCCTCCCAGCACTGCTATTCCTACAGGAGCCTGACTGTTCTTTAACCTCTGATTCCAGAGCAACATCTGCAGCCCCTCCCTCAACACCTCTTTGCTTCTGTTATAATTGGCTTATCAAGCATGCTGCCTGAAGTCCTCTTAAGTTCATGCTGTCAGCAGTGATGGTGTCAGGCTAGTGCAGGCAAGGAAGTCCTCATCAGTCTCTCTTCCTTTTATGTTTGGTTACAGGAATGGTGAAGGATTGGCATGCCAGACCCAAGCACTGCGCAGATCTGCAAGAGCCTTTCACTCCACTCTGGAGATAACTAGTTTATTACTAATAGGAATAGAAGAGACAGATTTCCTTGGCAGTGGGGCAGAGTCAGTCAAGAACAAGGTTGTGCTTCTTCAGCAGCAACGGCAAAGGTTACTACCAGCCTCTGGTGCTTGAAAATGAATCACTTATTTAAAGTCTGACTGTACAACCAATCCTAAACTTGTTTACTCGAAATAGGTCCCATTCTGTTCAATGGGGCTTACTCCCAGATAAGCATACACAGAATTGCACCCTGAGTCAAATAATTCCTTTGAGACAGTTGGCAACAGTGCTTTTCCTTGCTCCCACACTAGCAAAAATGTGTGATGGAGTTGAGAGTTTGTTGGCACTGTCCGGGTTCGCATGTTACGCTAACCAACTGTGGCAATAAGCCTCAGTGGGTTGGTTGTTTTGAGAAATAATTGGGCTCACTGTGGGTTGTTCGCCTCCTCCAGCCAGTATCCCAGGGGACTCCGCTGCAGGACCGACTTCTCTTCCCCTCCCCGCCATGATTGCAAGCCATTTTTTGGCTTGCTGTGGCTTTTTTCTCTTTCGAGGATTTTAACAAGCAATGGGTGCTTTTGTCAGGGATATATACAGCCATGTGTCTGTATTACAGCACTGGAAAGATAAATGCTCACCTCCTATAACACAATGGATTGAGGACCTAATAATGCTTTCAACATTTGAGCGGGTGGTATTTAGACACCACCTGCAGATGAATAAATACATGGATATATGGTCTGCTTTTTCTGAAGTTTATGCATAACTATTTTTATGGATAATTGTATTACTACATATTTTTGATACTTATGGATATATATTTTATACATATTTCATAGATTTCATAGATTTCATAGATCATAGAGTTGGAAGGAGCCTACAAGGCTATCGAGTCCAACCCCCTGCTCAATGCAGGAAACTAGAGGAGGGGTCTCCCATCCAGGTAATAACCAGGCTTGACCCTGCTTAGCTTTCCACACTCAGACAAGCTGAGCCAGCGTGTACTGTACTGTAAGAAAATTGTATTTTTTGTTGTTCTCCCCCCCTCCTTTTTAAATGTTTTTTGTTTTGTTTTGGTGTAATTCACATTTAAAATACTACCGGTACTTAAATTTATATATTAAATTTATACACACACACACACACACACACACACACACACAGTCATGTGTCCCTGACTAAAAGCACCCATTGCCCTGTCAACCCCCCTTTTAAAACTCCTTTCCCCAGAAAAAAAGGAGGTGGGATGCACTTTTGCACTTTCTCGAGCAGCTGGAATTTCAGGAAAAAGTGCAAAATGTGTATCACCCTGAGGACTACCAGGGCAAAAAAGAAAAACCTGGGGATCTAGCCTTGAAGAGGGTGTAAGTCCCACCACCCCCTTTTTCTGAGCAAAGATCACTCGCACCTTTGCTTTCCCTTGACACAGCTCGCCTTTTGATAGCTGTCAGGGGAAAGCAAATGGGGGGGGGACACCTATTTGTCCAGGGTTGGTACCTGCTGCACTTTGACAGCAGGTACCCCCCAGGATGTTGCCTCGGCAAAGCTTCCCTTTCAGTGACCCACACAAGTGTGCACCTCCACACTTGCTCAAGTCCAAGTATTTTTAAAAAAAAAACCTTACCAAAAAATTTGCACACATTTGGGGTGCAATTTTTAAAAGGGGGGTGGCCAGCCACTGATAGCCCCTCCAATGTTCCACATGGGCACTTTGAAGGGGCTGTCACCTGTGGTGGCACAGGTGAGATCTCCAGGAGCGGAAAGGGTTTTTTGTTGCTCTTGACTCGCGCCTCACTAGCCACTGGACTTTACCCATGGTGGGATTGGTCATCTGGGTTCGGACAACATGACAACCCACCATGGGTAAAACAACCCCTAGAACACCCCGTGGGTTCTCAGGGTGGCTTTTTTTGGGGGGGGAACCAAGCCACCGTGGGTAAAGCAGGCTGGGATCGGATGACATGGCAACCAACCGTGGCTACTTACCCACAATGGGTTGTCGTGTCATCCAAACCAGCTCACTATGATGAGGGCCATTGTATTCATTTAGACATGCTAAAAGAACCATTAGCAAAGCACTGTGTTTCCTGGGAGTGAACGAACCGGGTGAGCAAATCGGGAGTTTTGCATGAGTCTGCTCTAAGAGGCAAAGAGGGTTTGGATTTGTGGTTTTTGAGCCAAGTTATTTTTTGGATTTTTGATGGGGTTTTTCTTTTTGGCTTGGGCTTTTTTTGTGTCCATCTTCCAGAAGGAGAAAAAGGTGGATCCAGAAAACTCCATGCCACTCAGCCTGATGTTAATACCAGGCAAAATTCTAGAACAGATTATTTAAATGGTCTCTGAGCATCTAGAAAAGTATGCACTGATTACTGGGAGCCAACATGGGTTTGTCAGGAATAAGTAATGCCAGACCAACATTTTTTTTGACAGAGTTACTATTTTGGTAGATCATGGCAGTGCTGTGGGCATAGTATACCGGTATCTTGATTTCAGCAAAGCATTTTGCAAGATTTCCCATGATATCCTTGTTGACAAGATGGTAAAATGTGGGTTGGACGCTGCTGCTGCTATTAGGTGGATCAACAGCTGATTGAGCTACTGTACTCAGCCAGTGCTCATTAATGGCTCAGTGTCTTCCTGCAGGGAGGTCACAAGTGGAGAGCTGCCAGGCACTACACACATTTTTATAAATGACCTGAATGAGGGTGTAGTTGGATTGCTTATCAACTTGCAAATGACACAAAAGGTAGGAGGGATAGCCAACACCATAGAAAACAGGGTCAAGATTCAAAAGGCTCTTAACTGGCTGGAACACTGGGCCGAAAGTAACAAGATGAAATTCAACAGAGATAAATGTTACTGTAAAGTCTTGCATTTTGTGACAAAATGTCTGGCTGTACTGTGTCCAGTTCTAGGGATCACCTCTGAAGAAGGCTATTGACAAACTAGAACATGTCCAGAGAAGAGTGACCAGAATGGGGAAGGGTCTGGAAACCAAGTCTTATGAGCAACGGTTGAAAAAACTGGATATGCTTAGCCCATGGAAGAGAAGATTAAAGGGAGACATGGTAGTGGTCTTCAAATATCTGAAAGGCTGTCATGCAGAAGATGGAACAGACTTGTTCTCGCTTGCTCTAGAGGGCAAGGCTAGAGCCAGTGAGTGGGAATTGCAGGAAAGCAGATTTGGCTAAACATTAGGAGAAACTTCCTAACAGTGAGAGCTGTTCAGCAGCAGCGGAACAGACTGCCTTGGGCAGTGGTGAGTTCTCCACTGGAAGTATTTAAGCAGAGGCTGGACAGCCATATGTCAGGGATGGTGGAGATGCAGAGCCTGCATTTAGCAGAGGGTTGAACTAGGTGATCTCCAGGGTACCTTCCAGTTCTATGATTAGCATTATGATGTCACACTAGCTTGAAAAAAGGTCATCGTCATCGATCATGGGGTAAATGGCAAGCCTGAAAACCTCATTTGTCTGTATTGGAAGTTTTCTCCCACTGCAGTTGCATGCATGCAGTCACTCACAGGGCAGGTTCGTACGACCCAGGCTACGAGTGGCGGAGGCACCGTGGGGCTGTCCGCGGGGTCTGGCGGGGCGCCGCAGATGACCTGCGCCCCGCGTGTGTGGGCAGTCACCGCAGTGCGGGCCTCCTGGCGCTAGGGGGCGGATGCCCAGGATGCCCAGAGGGGCCGTTTGCCCCTACAAGCTGGAGCGGCCGCCTCTGTGTGGTCTCCGCAGGACGGCCGCCTGCTGTTCGCATGGCTTACCCCTCTACCACCCATGGTCACTTTGCGTGCGTCCTGCGCGCAACCGTCCCGCGGGGGCGCCCCCGGTTGGCGTTCGCACGACACGGGAACCGCGGGGGACTTCTGCTCCCCCGCAGTTCCCGTGTCGTGCGAACACGCCCACAGTAAGTGCACTGTACTAACACTAGTATCAGTAACTGTATTAGCACGTGACCCTACCACCAATGAAACCAAGACTGCAGGTATTCTTGTAGGGCTTGTACTTTCCTCACAGGAGGTCAATATTAAGTCAGGACAGGTGTAGTTATCTCAGATGGGTCTAGCAACAGTTCTGAGCATCGTGTAAATCAGCTTTAAAAAGGACGGTGCAGATGTTTCTGGGGCTTATAAAAGCTATTTCTGCCCTCCCAAATGGAAATAGTTCCTTTTTCAGCTGCTGCATCCTTTATGC
This sequence comes from Shinisaurus crocodilurus, assembly GCA_021292165.1. Classification (NCBI taxonomy): domain Eukaryota; kingdom Metazoa; phylum Chordata; class Lepidosauria; order Squamata; family Shinisauridae; genus Shinisaurus; species Shinisaurus crocodilurus. The sequence goes on along the minus strand of CM037876.1, from coordinate 204,317,716 downwards.
TTTTATAGACATTGTAAGGAAGTGTAGAGTAGCCACATTTTTCTCATAGTGTCCACACTGAGGAGAAACCTGGACTAGGTCATTCTTGATGGGAAGTGGTGTGTGTGCATGAGCATGTGCATTACAGAAATAAAACAGTTACGGTAACACTGTAAGTTGCATGAAAGTAGACTTTGGAGTTAAATAAAAGATGAGAGTAAATGTAGTCTGTTTTTGAGCACTGACTAAATGGTTGTAATTCAAAAAAGCAGGCGTACAGCCAGTTCAGCTCAGCATGTGGGTTAGAGAGAATCTCATAGTCTGTCTGTGTCTGAAGGAGCTACTTCTGAAGCGCAAGAGCTCTGAGCATGGGTTTCTTTCTCTTTTTGCTCTTGATCACCAACCTGTGCTAAGGCCTCTCATTTCCTTTCTGAAGCCAGGAGCTTTTCATCTGGCTCTGATGTGTGTGTGAGCTCATCCTCCCCCCTCTTGAGCTTGCACGAATTCTGCAAAGAATGTTTAGATTTTTCCAGCCCTCTTCTTTCTAAATTTGGAGCATCCATTTACACTCATGATTTGGAAAGAATGTGGCAGAGCAATAATTGATGAGAGATCTCTCCCCACCCCCCAACACTTCAGCAAACACATTGCCTTTGACAGATCTGGCCATACTCCCAGACCACTTGCAACCCTGCAGTGCTGCAGAGAGCCTGTGTCTTTCATAGGCATATCATACATGCCCATCCCCCCTGCCCACTCCTATTTCCCTAAACTCGGCAAATCCATTTATTTTCTTTGCCTCCTGAGGGTATATATATAGTATACAGGAAGGGCTGTTGTATACAGTGGTGGAGAAACACTTTTATATTCATTTGACAAATCAGGAGCCAATATTTGTGTCAGACCATTTAATTTTTCCATTTGTTTATGCTGGGTTGTTTAATGGTGCCTGGTAAATGAAGCAAAACTGGGCCCCAATTTTTACAAGCATGTGCAAAGGAAATGGTTGAACCAGTAGCATCAGAGTTTATTTGAACTTCCAAAATGGGCCTATAGATGTTCTTTGGAGTCTATTAAGAAAGCTAAGTAGCTGTGGGGGGGAGAGTAAAACTTAAGTAATGGATTAGAAATTGGCTAAGCATCAGAAAGTAAAGCAGAGGAGAAGGCTTAGATTTCTTAGTGTAAAAGGTTATCTGTGGAGGAGCCCCAAAATTCTGATACAGCTTTAAAATATTTACTTAACATTGATCATGCAGCGGCCCATAAAGATAGAAGAACTTTCCACAGCACCAAACTAGACTGTTGAAATGTTCTTGGAAAACAGCTTTCTGAGACCATTCAGAATGCTTTTCCAATATTTTGAGGGGGTTTTTAAATTGGTACTGAGAAAAAGTCAATTGTTGTACAGTTGATATTGCAAATGTTCATCTAATCTGCTTTTATCTTGGCTTGGACCAGCATTAAATAAAATAGCTGTAGTGAAAGCGATGAGGACAGTTTAATTTTTAATATCTACATTTTATTTTATACACATTTTTATTAATTGTAAAAAATAAATTTTCTAACGGGGCAAAAAGATACTAAACAGCCAAATTATACCAACATTTCTTCTTCCTTATATCAACTAAAATGGGTTACCAATCATTCTAATTTGTTTGTTTAAACCACTTCCATTGTTGCTCAAACTTCGCACAAGACCTTTCTCCCTGACTAGCTCTAATAATCCAAGTTAATTTATTTAGGACTGTACCATTCTCCAATTTTTGGAACTTGATCAGATTTCCAATGCTTTGTATATACAACTCTAGCATCAACAATCATGTGATAAAGGAGTGTTTCCTTATCTACACTTTCAAATTAAACAATTTAAGTCTGTCCACACAAACTTGACAAACTGTTGCTTCAACTGACAGGATCATTGTGATGGCTTGAGGTTCTTGTTTTATTTACTGTATACTGCTTAATTGACTAACATGGGGTAGACAACTTTTGGGTAGGTCAGCACATTTGGCAATTTGAGAAACTTTCCTGGGTACCACCACAAAATGGCTGTCATGGGAGGCCAAAAATAAAAATTGGGAGGCACAGCTACTCACAAAGGACAGTAACCTGCCCAAAAGACCGAGTACAAGGCAAACATGGGGTCTATACCCGAACACACAAAACATTTCCGTTGTACCCACAGTTTTCAGTGCCAACAGAAGCCTATTTCACAGAAGACAAGTTCTTTTCTCTATCCCACCCCCATGCCAGCAAACCTCACCCCCCCCCCATATCTTTTTCTCTCTCACTCTGGATCACCACTCATAGATTCTCTCTCTCCCTCTCTCTCTCTCTCTCTCTCTCTCGCACGCACGCACGCACGCACGCACGCCTCCAGTCACTTCAGTGGGCACCAAGAAAGGTGTCTGGGGGTGCACTGGTGTCCATGGGTACCACATTGCCTACTCCTGGGCTCATATGAGTGCCTTTTGGTCATGCCTGCACCCAAGCTGCTTAAAGTTGTGATATGCAGCCATTCTTAGAAGTGGATCATTGCTTTGATAAGAGACTTTCAAGGCAAATGCAGCCTGTGATTGAGGAGGTGGCACTCAGTGACCTGGTTCGCACATAACACTAACCCATGGTTTATTTAACCCATGCATGGTTTGTTGCCCTACCCAGGGTTCATCTGGCAACACAGTTGAACAAACTGGTTTGTTTTCTTAATCCCTGGGTTGTTTGTTTCCCTACTCCCTGCATACCAAATGCCTTTGCTGTCATGTAGTACTGTTATATAGAATGGCTGGCTTTTTTCACCACCCTTGCCCACTGCCTCTCTAGCCCTCTGAAACAACCCATGGTTCTGGATTCACATATAACAGCCACCCATGGTTTGAACAACCAAGAGTTCACAACTCAACAACAAACCATGGGTTCTCTTTCTGGGTTGTTCATGGTTAACAAACCATGATTAGTTAGTGCAGCTGGGTTTGCACATCACGACAACCCAGAATTCAACAACCCATGGGCTAAATAAACCCATGGATTAGCATTATGTGTGAACCAAGTCAGTATCACATTAGTGCTGGAGGGCCTTGTGCTGCTGGAAGTGATTCCCAATGTGAAGGCTGAATAAGTGCAAAAAGAAAATGTTTTGGAACTTGGCATCCTAATCCAATTCCATCTATACCAATCTATGTTCTCTGCACAGATTTCTATTCTAGCTGACATTTGGTGGCTGATGAAATTGTTCCTTTAGATATGGTTTGTTAAGCAATTTGGATGGAATTTGGCATTTCCAATTCAATACAGCTTTCACACACCAATCCTGTAAGTACACTACAGGAATATGGATTGGGAGATTTTACAGATATACAAATACTTTTGGGGGTGGGCACTGTTGGAGATTTTTTTTTTAGAAGCAAGCTTATGTTAGGCACAGTTTGGATCTATCTAATAAACCCAATTTTAGATGTTGGTTGGTTATGACCATTGTAGTACCTGTTTCTAAAGCCCTTGCTTCATCCGTGTTTTAATGACTGTATTAACTCTCAAAACAGGTGTGGTGTATAATTAACAATATTTCTTACTGTACTGAGATAGAAACAATGGCTTGTGAATAAGAGAATGGGAACAGTTCTTGGGCAGGCTCGGAAGCTAGACAGAACGAAATTTAGTTTGCTGTTGCAGCTACTGCTTACTTCTGCAGCAGCCTCCTTAAGTGCTTGTTAACAGTGGGTGTTAATGAGGTGCTAACAAAGCAGTTTTCCGGGGAGCAGTTTTCCTGGGAGCAGTTCTCCGGGGAGCAACTCAACGGTGCCATTAGCCTCTACACATCAGCAGGAACCCCAGTGCTCCAGTGACCAATCCAAACCCTTGCACTTAGGTTTATTATATAGATGCAAACCATCTGTACCAGATGCAGCCTGTTCCTGTGAAAGATGGTATAGCAAAGCATTAACCATTGGTTGCTTGCCTAGCAACTGTTATGTACGTTCTGCACACACCCAGAACCAATAGGATAGAAATTCAACCCAGATGGTATTGATACATCCAGTGTAAAATTGAACTGGTTTTCAACTCTATTTTCCATATAGGATTGTAACAATAGAGATTCCAAGTGATAGAGCAAAATCATTCTGCATCCACAGAGAATGCAGTGGTGGTTTCCAATTTATTACTGGAAGTCCGGGTTGTGAGTGCGACTCTCTAGTATTTTATCTCCATGCCCAGAACAGGCTGCTAGGTTCCCTTGTCAACAGTGCCAGGCATGGGGCAAATAGCTGAGGCAGGGGAAGGGATGTTGGGGAAGTAAACTAGATGTGAGGGGAAAGGCACAGTTTGCCTGAAGCCCTGTTTGCTCCTCAATGGACATCTGAGAATGAATGCGAGAGGTTTTGCACAAATGTGCACAAAAACAGCCTGAATTGGACTTCTTGGGCAAAATCACAGAACTAAGCCCTTACTCAGAAGCTACAGTTCAGATTCATGGTATTATATATTGTGAAGTTTTAATAAGGTTTGACCTTATTCAACTCCTTCAAGACCAAGTCAGCACAAACTGAGGCTAATGGCTCCATTGGTTTGCTCCTGGCAAACGGCTTCATTAGCACCTCATTAACACCCACTGTTACCAAGCCTTTGGGGAGGCTGATGCAAAGCAAGCAGCAGCCACCAATGCTAATGAAACATTTTAAAAGGCTAGTATCTAAGCAAACAGCTGGTGTCTCTCTGCTCATGTATGGGGCCCAATGCCCCATACTGGTAATCTGGTGTCCATAATGGAATATTATGTGGATTTAGCAGCAGCAGTCATGGCAGTGCAGGCACATGGCCTTTATGAAGGCAGATAACCTTCTCTAGATCATACCCATTCTCAGTCATAAAAATAAATAATATTAACAAGCCTGTGTAAGTGAAATGGGTACCACAAATCTTTGAGTAACTCAGAGCTCTCAAGCTTTGTGGAAAAAAGAGTACGGTAATTCTCATCTATGTACAGAGAAAAGTCACCAGTGGAAATGTTCTTAGTATTTTACCCCCAAAAAACAACTTCTTTTTTTTTAAATGTAGGTACATATAATAAGTAGCCTTGTGGGTTACTCCAACAGCTTAACCAGGCAGATTTTATCTCAGAGTTGTCTACAAGATTTCATTCGCCAATCAGGTCTCTCCTTCTGTAACTGTTATCACAGGCTCTGTCTCCAGAATAACCACATGTGTGCGTACACACACACACACACACACACACTTCCAGAATACTGAGCCAGTTCAGATGATACCTGAAGGGCCGTCATGTGGAGGGGTCTCTTGCTGTCCCCGCACATTCACGCAGGGATGGAGCATCTGCATAATGGCATACATGTAGGCTTCAATCCCAAGGTTGATTGCCTGAAAAAAAATAACTGGAAATCAACTGCAGGATTGAAGCATATGCAGGCATCAGGGGGAGGTGTGGCTCGACATCTGCCACACCCCAGCATGGGGGCCTACTGATAAGAGCCCCTTGGTCTTGCTCCTCCTCTTCACCATTGCAAGCTGCTTGTTAACCTGTTTCTCACTCTGACCCAGATGACGGTGGTGGTGGAGGAGGAGATGACACTGCCTACTTGCTCACTGGCTCTCTGCCTGTCAAGCAAGCAAGTGGTAGCCTTGATAAGAGGACCAATAGCAGCTGGTGACGGTGCTGAGAAGGTGGACTCACTGAGGGAGGGAGCCCATTGATGGTATTTTGCCCAAAGGTCATCACAAACCTAGAACTGGCACTGGTGGGCAGGTCATAATACAGGTATTCTTGGCCCCGCATGAATGTGTGGGGGATGGCAGGTGTGCTGACCACCACCCCTGCAATAGGCTGGAGCAGCCCCCTAGGTATCGTATGAACAACCTCCCCCCCAACACACTTCAGGATCAGCCTTTTCACATGCATCTCTCCCCCTCGTGGTGCACAAGACATATACCTATATGTTACAATGTATTATAAACAAGCAAGCATTTAGACTGTTGTTACAAGTGCTAAATTTTTGCCAGGGCTAGCCATGGAAAAGTCAAGGAAACTATTTCCAATGCCAGGGCTCAATCCTGAAGCATGCCATGAAAAGAAGATAATTAATAGGAGAATGTATGTATTTGAGCATTTAATAAAGTTTGCTTCCTTTGCAAGTGAATAACCATTATCTCACCCCCAACCTCTGGGATTAGGAGGGCAGGGCTCTCAAGGAAGCGTTAGTCCTAGTACCTCTCCTTCTGTTAACCACTGCTTGTAATAACCCAAGAGCTCCGTTCATTGCATACATATGCATTATATTAATGAGCCATCATTTTGGTTCTCAGTTTCTCGTTGCAAGATCCCCACTGTAAAGCCCATTCAAGGCAATGGAAAGGGACCATCCTTGGAATTTAGAAGTTTCTTAGACCTAAGTTCTTGTGAAGTTTGATTCAGCCAAGGCAAATAGCTACTACTACTATTGAATTGTGTGCGTGGACATGCACCAGGGTGAAGAAATTTCAGGGGTGAGAACTAACTAAACCCTTACTCAAGGCTTAGTAGTATGGTCTTTTCAGGGATGGCTCCACAATGGTAGAATTCCCTCCTGTTAGAAAAATGCCACTTCCACTTTGTTGGATCTGGGAGGGAGAGTCTTTCCCTACTGGTAGACCCCCCTTTTTAAGGGTTCAACAGAAAAGCAATATGATAGGCTGCCACCAGTCAGGCCAAATCTCCTGACAAACCCTAGACTGTCTGGCTGCTGTGTGCGTGTGTGTGTGTGTGCAAGGAGAGGGTATTCTAAGTTCTACAGAAGAGGACTCCTCCCTCCAGCCTAGCTCTAGGAAAAAATAGAAATAAAGGAGCAATTGTTTTACTTTCCCAAAGCCCAAAGGATACCAAATCTTACAAAACCTTGAGCTATCCTTGCAACACAAGGAGTAGCTTAATAACCATGCATTTTAGCACATTAGAAAGATTTTAGTGAGAAAGTCTGCCAAAGACATACCTTTTTAAAATCAATGAAGCAAAATGTCAAAATATGTAAATGTTTATTTGAGAAAGTGGGGGCGGGGGGAAGGAAGGCAGCAAATCACACACATGAGACCAATAAAAGCCAACCACATAATGGAGATGGATTGTAGTTTGGTCAAGTTGCAAGAGAAGCTCCATTTTTGATGCAAGTGATCTAGGTAGTCAATCAGAAATTTATTTCAAAACTGGGGCATATTCTTAATGGCTCTGAACTTCCATTATAAAAGTGCTAGCCAGTTTAGACTAGTTGGCCTATTGTAAAAAAAAAAAAAGAAGAAGAAGATGAAATCTATGAAAGAAGGAATAAAACTGGGAGAGTATATTGGAAATAAAAATAAGGAGAATTCTCTATTCAGAAGTTCTCCTCAGGGGTTCAGAGTCCCAAGTGCTCTAGATGGCACTGTTGATATATCGGAAAATAAGGGGTTGTCACCAGTGCTTTTTTTCTGGAGAAAAGGGTACTGGAACTCTTGGATTACATTTCCTCGGGAGTAGATGGCGATTAAATTGTAATGCAATTAATAGAAGAAAAGGTGCTGGAACTCAGTTCCGGTGAGTTCCACCAGAAAAAAAGCCCTGGTTGTCACACTCTTGGATGGCCCTTTTGTGGGACTATGAACACTTTTCTTTTTAGAGATATTTTTCAGTTGTAGGTGGCCGGGAGTTGACATTTTAAATTGTAGAGCCCTGTTTTATGCTATTGTTTTCTTCATTTTGACTGGAATTGTCATATTTTCTTAGGTTTTACCCGCTCTGAGGACTTCGGTCAAAAAGCAGGTTATAAATAAAAAAAGTCAATGGCTTCACAGCAGAAGATTTACCTTCAAGTGTAGCTAACTGTACATGATATTTTATTCATGCAAATACAGTCTTAGTCGTTCCCTTTCTCAGAGGTTACATAGAAGTGCGCTCTGGGGGTGGGGAAATTGGGTATGTAATCCAATTGAATGCTTTTATATAGATTTGTCAACTCACAAAGAGCCAGCGCTGAGAACAGCCAGTTCTGTTACTGAAGCATATTATATGTAGAATCTTTTTCATTCAATATTTGTTTCAGCCATCTTCCAATAGGAGCTGCAAGTTTTTAATTGTGCTGGGATCTGCTTTCCAACTCTGTTAAGTAGGCTAAAAGCTTGCCCACATCCATGGAAGCTTCTGCAAATACCTATCTGCTATGTTGTTTGCAAATGTTTTTTTGTAATTCATTACAACCAAAGCCATCTGTTCAGTTCAGTTAGCAGATTGTATCCCTTTTAAAAAAGAAACACACACACACACACACACACACACACACCCTACAGGTTTGAGAGGGAAACTAGTCTCTTTCTAAGGAGAAGATGAGTGACTCTTAGGGCTTGGGGTGCCAGGCTAGCAATCACAGTAGTGCCTGCCTCTACATAAAATCTCGAACTTTCAGAAGGGAAACAGCTGCACAAGAACCTACACTGCAAGGAGCTGTCTTTTCTAGAATAACCCAACTGCATAGAGACATGGGAAGTACTTCTAGGGGAGCACTGGAAAGAATAGATGACTAGGCACAAATTCAGTGTAAAAATATGAACTAACATCTTGCCAGACTAAAACAAAGTCAGTTGCAGTGCAGATATGACTTGAAATGGGGTGAAGAGGAAATCCAAATCTCCTTTGCCAAGAAATCCAAATCACTTTCAGGCATTCTGAAAGCACTAAAAGTTAACGTGTGAGGAGAGGGAGCGCTCTAGTCCCTTCTTGTGGGGTTCTGTCACTCACCCTGTAGTCATGGAGGGCAACTTTGTGAAGAGGAGGGTCTCCACGCACTGGGAGACCCAGTGGGAAATTGAGAACACTAGGAAATTAGGGTTCTCAGCTGCCTCCATGGGTATAGGATGATGGAAATGGGTGAGGGGGGGTGGGCTAGAGGGCTCTCCTCACACGTTAACCTTTACCACTTTCAGAATGTCTAAATAAGGCTTTTGTCACATAAGGTATCCTTTTCCTCTCCAGGCTGAAGTGTGGTACCCTGAAAAGCTCCTGTTCCCATCATGACCAGCTGCCTGAAATTGAGTTAGTTTAGGAGGTCCTATATTACAGGCTGAATCTGGACCTTTGACAAATACTGTGTTGTTCTCTCTCCCCCCCCCCAGCCCCTCCCTGGTTTCCAGCCCGCTCCCTCCCTTTCCTCTTATGCTTCCTGAAACAGCTGGGGGGGGGGGTGCCTGTGTGAAAGAGGCACAATCTGATCTGTCCCTTCCTTCCCTTTCTGGAAGGGGGATGAGAAAGGAGGCTAAGATGAGACACATCAGGAATAGGGATGTCTACCCTCTTGCTGGCACTGTTTGATCTCCTTGTCCTTGCTCCATTTTACTAGAAGCATGAAGTAGAGGTAGTAGCTATGGGCTTGGCCTACCCTTCACCCCCAAAGTGGCTGACTACCAGGACATGTAGTTGCCAGCCAAAATCTTAGATGTTTCTGAGTGCTTTATTCAGAGAGAGGCTGAGCCAGGTCACGTGGTTGAGTGAATTGTATTCCAGGCCTGTGTTCTATAACATTCGCTTTAGTAATGCTATCATCAGAAGGCTTGTTTTCCTGATTCTATAATTATTCTTAGGAATGCACTCCCACCCACTTTCTTCTCCCACTCTGCCAAACCGGCTTTTGTAACAATTGGACCAAGAGCAAGAAGCTAGTAGCAGTGAGGCAGTTGGGGGAAGAAGTGGAGGGGCACTCTACAGACCTCTACTAAAACTGAAAAAGTACTGTGTCACTTCATACTTGATTTCTGGCAAACAGGAGGGGAAGGTTGAACGTACAAACTTGTTCCCGGTTTGTATTTCTTTTTTTTTTTGATACAACACTCTTTTTCCTGAGCATCTATCCAAAGAAGCCATACATTGAAATGATCTAAAGTTCCTATAAATGAGTGGGTAAGCAACCTGGTGCCCTCCAGATGTTTTGGACTAAAACTCTCAAGCCCCAGCAAGCATGGCCAGTGGTCAAGGACTGTGGGAGTTGTCCTCCAAAACATCAAGAGGACACCAAGTTGCCCACCCATGTTATAGATGTTTGTTTTATCGGAGGCTGAGCAGCTGGATTACTGCTATACCCTATTGCAGGGGTGGGCAACTTGTGGCCCTCCAGATGTTTTGGCATATAACTCCCATCAGCCCTAGCCAGCATAGGCAATGGTAAGGGATTATGGGAGTTGTAGGCCAAAACATCTGGAGGGCCACAAATAGCCCACCCCTGCCCTATTGGTAAAGAAACTGCATACAGAAGTCCTAAGGAGAAGCTTTTCAGTACCACAGACACCTTTAATTGATTTGTTTTATATCTGCAAAGAGATGATCAGAAGTTGCGTTGTACCAATAGGTTTTTTTTTATGCTTGCCAGTCCATGTTGCAGGTGGCAAGCAACAGCTGTAGTATGTGCATGGGCTCTGCTGCCTGGGCAGGAGAACGCGCACCACAAAACCCCACCCTTTTCCTTCTTAAAGTGTCCACACAATTCACTCACCGCTTAAGTGCTGAATAGAGAGCAGAGGATGCTCTGACGAGATCACATCTACTCCAAGGAATTTAATGATCTAATTCAAGACAAGGAATTACATAAATGACATATTCCCATTTTAAGGACAGGAAACTGAGGCTCGTGCAACTTAGGGAAGGGACTTCCCCATTGATACATGGTACCTCTATTCTAGGTATAGGGTTCCAAACCCAGTCTTTTACTTCCATTACCAAATAAACCTGATTGTTATCTTGGTTATGGCTTGGGGTGGTGGGCAGTTCAGCAAATATAAGAAAAAATTCGCATATTGACCTATAATGCTAGGTCTCTCCCACACCATAACACATCTTAAAAACATGGAATGAGTTTTCATTAAAACTATTGGGATAAAATAGTTGCAGAAGGGAAGCCCCCCCCCCCCCCAATAGTTTCAAAAAGCAATTTTCAGAAATGGTCGGGAAAACAGATTTGCTTGGGTCAACCTACTGTACCCGGTGAAAACGTTACAAAGTTTCAGAATGTAATGTGATGGTCTAAAGCTGTGTTCTTGTACCCCAGTTTCATTGTGGTGCGCTGGCATGACATACTGTGCAACAATGGCAGCCCTCTAGGTTCTAGGGGCTAACAGGTTACAGGAATAGCATCTCAGGTTTCCATATACTGCCTCTGTTTAAACACTGACCCTGTGTTCCATGTAAAAAAAATTTTTTTGCTTCTCTAAACTCCAACCCACATCTGACAATAATCAGCCCCATATTTGTTACAATAACAAGTCCCATTTGAACACTGGTTCCAATCATGGAGTGGGAAGGTGGGAGGGTTTATTTAATGCTGGTGACTTCATCTGGAGTGATGTCACTGTTAAGGAAAAACACTGAACTCCCATGAAACAGTTCAACTTTTGATTCCTTGTCCTTGTAAATATTTGGATTTAAAGAGACAATGCATTCTATCCAGTACATCTAGTCCTGTACAGTTTTCCATAGAGCCAGGAACCATTCAGTCATAAGCAGACCTAGAAAGCATCAAAGCACTGTGCACATGACATGTGTGTTTAAAGAATACCCACATATCTGTGGGAGGGAAAGAGCAAAGAAGCTTGGCCATTGCCCTTCTCACAATAGAACAAGGCTGTCAGATATTAGGTCAATGTGGCCTGTAGCACCTTATCCATACTCCGCACAAATTACTGAACAAAGCCCTTAGTAAGGAAGTGGGGTTGGCTCAGCAATGGCTGATACTGATATTGTGCAAAGGGTGATGGTAGTGGCAGCCAGTGGAGCAGGTGACTTGGATAACAGGGATGTTTAGGCTAACAGGATAGGAAGGTAGGAAGCCACCATGCACCAAGTCCATCTAGCTCAGTATTGTCTGCATTGACAGGTAGTTGCTCTCCAGGCTTTCAGGCAAGGGTCTTTCCCTATCCTGCCTGGAGATTGAACCTGGGTCCTTCTGCATGCACAGCATGTGCTCCCCAACAGAGCTACAGCAATGGTAACCCTAAACACCAAACACATTCCTTTCCCAAGGCAGACAGTAGCCACACAATTTGAAAAGGTAGTGCATCAAGGCAAGCAGCAGCATGTGGGAAAGTGTTTCAGTGTCATAGAGCTGAGACGGAGCTGCAGCAGGTTCTGCAGACCATGAGGGGTGATTGTGGGCAGCAGTGGTGCTGTTGAAGGGGTTTTTGAGAGGTGAAATGTGCAGGGGTGACACACATTGGGATCTGATAGCAAGTGTATTCTTAGGAATGAACCACAGGCCCTAGTACAACCCCCACCCCCAGTCATAAGTGACAAATTTTACATTTGGGGGTGGTGGTAGCTTGTGGGCATCTTCTACATCAGAGGTGGGCAACTTTGGGAGGTCCAGAGGCCATTTTTGCCCCCCCCCCGGACCCCTCTCTTGTGCGCCAAAATATCTGGAGTGCCACAAGTCACCCATCCCTGGTCTATCTAGTTCAGCATTCCCCAACCTGTTGCTGTCCAGATGTTTTGGACTTCAACCCCCATCAGCCCAGCCAGCATGGCCAATGTTTAGGAGTGCTGGGAGTTGTAGACCAAAACATCTGGAGGGCAATAGGCTGGAGAAGCCAATCTAGTCTACCATCCTCTTTCCCACAGTGCCCAACCAGATACTTCTGGAAAGCCCACAAACAGGGCATAAAGGTAACAGCTCTCTCCTTTGTTTGCCACTCAGCAACTCTGGTATACAGCCTCTGAATATGGTGGTCGCTCTATCAGCGCTCATTGGCCATGATCACTGTCTTCTGTGAATTTGTCTAATCCCCCTTTAAAGCCATTTCAGGGCCAAACTACACTTTACATTATTTATTTATTTATTTATTTTATTTATTATATTTATGAATCGCCCATCTGGCCAGACATCCGGCCACTCTGAGCGATGTACAATGCAATAAAATATAGGGAGGGGGGAACACACACACAGTATAAAACACATTAAATGCATCTTTGCATTTGTGTGTGTTTTCAAAATAGGAGCCGTGGTGGCCCCTAGTCTGGATTGGGGCCACAGCTCAGGTGGAGGGGAATAAACCCTTTCCACCTACTCTGTCCTGATTAAAATTGCCCCAAGAGGTAAGTTGCTTTTGGCACCAAAGTTCCCGATTTAGCCCAACCAGCCTGTGCATCATTTATAATTGCTGCATGCTCTGGACAATATTGTAGTTCCTGTACATACAGCTCTTTTTGTCCTCACGAACATTTCTTTCATTTAATTGTGCCTAATCCCATGACTCGAGGACAAATAGATTCGGTACCTTTTCCAGACATACAGTTGGTGTTGGGATTGAGGGAAGAAGAAAAATGACCAGTCATGAGCCAGTTTTAGCTGAATGAATGCACAAACGTAATGGTGCAAATTAGCTGTTAAATACAGCTAATTCAGTAATGAAACTTGGATGGAACAGTGGCCAGAAATAGAGGGTGCTTCCAGATGAGGCTTTCGTTAAACAATCGCCCTGCCTCATTCACGGAATGCTTTGGGAGTTCCAGACCTCCTCCTTTTCTACATGAAGCATTTATTGTGCGCTTGTCATTCCCTACTCATGGTTGTTGAACTGTCGTTGTGGACCTCCAGTTTTGCTTCTGTGTCTAAAGAGCACTTTCTGCAAGTTTTTTTAGAGCAGGGAAAGTGTTGTATTTAACTGTAAAGGTGAAAGAAAACACTTTTTTTGCTTGTGTAATTGTGCTGTTCCACTATACCACAGTGCCACTTAGAGGTTATGAAGCAGAAAAGCAGGAAAGGAAACACTTTGTGTAGTGCTCGGCTCTCAATTCTGTGACAAAACTGAAAATAGATACAGCTGATTAATAGGCTCGTGTAGAAAAACCTGACTACATCTTCCATTTGTAGCCCTCCCATGCTTTTCCACCACTTCTTACATCTTTTTTCTTATCAGGAAAAAAAAAATAGGTTAAAGGAGTGGGGGGGGCAGAGACTTAATAGTTGCACAATGCCTTCTGATTGGTTGTGCTAGTTGCCCTCCATCTGGAAGCACCTGGGGACAGCATGGGACTCCTGTCCAGAACAATGTTTAGGATTTTATCTAGGGGAAAAACGAGTGAATTTCATACAATTAGGAAACCCAAGGTACAATGTAGGCTGCACCCCCCCCCCTGCACAGCTATCAGCAATAGATTGTGCAGAAATCTACCAGTCTGGATGTACCCTTAGAGCAGTGTTCCTCAACCTTGGGTCCCCAGATGTTTTTGGCCTACAACTCCCAGCATGCATGCTGGGAGTTGTAGGCCAAAAACATCTGGGGACCCAAGATTGAGGAACACTGCCTTAGAGGCTTGTACTCTCCACTATGCTACACTTCCTCCTGCTTTTCATCAGTGCTTGGGGACTAAGATGAAGAACAAGCAGTAAATGAGTTAGCTGGATTGCATAGCATTCTAAAACTTCATATTACCATACAGATGTATTATCCTGTCAAAACAAAACACCACCAGAGTGGTTTCTCTTGCCCCTGCCGGCTGCCATTTGTGGCTGTTTGGAACAGCAGCCGGTGTTGGGAGGGGGGAGAAAATGGGATGTTGTCTCTTTAAGCAGCTGAGCAAACCATATGCCAGTAGCGAAGCCCTTGAGTTAAACTGCATGTCTGTGTGCTGAGTAAGGAATGCGGTTGCATGCCTGACCCGTTAGCTATGACTGCTCCTTGGTGGATCAGCATGGCTGTTGCTCATGTGCTGAGCTCATTCAGGCTCACTGGAGTTGGCGCTGCACATACACAAGGAGTGAGGAGCGAAGGGAAATAATCCTGCTGAGACGGGAGCAGGAATATTTCTGTCCCCCCCCCCCCCGTTTCCCTTTTTTATTTCTCCTAAAAGCTGGATCTGGGGGTGTCTCCAGCTCTCCCTTTCCCTTTTTTTGGAAAGAGGAGGCTCCCCCCCCCCCACCTCCGCCAGCTGTTGTTTTGCCAGGGCAGGAGGTAGCTCTTGGGGAGACGCAACCCAGCTGCCTGGATGCCTTTGGATGTTATGCTTGCTCCCTCTGAGGACCAGTTCTGGCCAGACATGCACAAGGGGCAGATGAAGCTGAAAATCAGGGTGAGACGGATGAAGGACAGCAGGGACATGCGAGGTTGGTCCCCTGGATTTTTATTTTTGTTTTAGATGGGGATTTGCATGAGAAGTGAATGGAGAAGGGGAGTGGTTGCTTCTTTGTGGTGTGCTGGGGGGGGGGATGGGGGATAGTTTCCTTCATCTGGACCATGTTCTGCCTTGGAATGTGATAGGGGATTGACAGTTGATACCCTGCAGTCAGAGAACAACAGCACTCTAGGATGTTGGTGGGGGACAGAATACCCATCATTTCACTATGTTTGCAGCTACGAGGCATAGGCAGCAATCGTAAGTGTGCATACGGAAATCTTGTTAGTAAGGTTTAGCTTCTGAGCAAACACGTTCCAGAATTGGGTTGTCAGCATGTGGTAGAGTAACACACACACACACACACACACACACACACAGTCAAGAATAATCAGGAGATGTGCTACTGTTTCAGGATCCCTTTACTGTCTGCTGCAAGAATAAGGTGCGAGAAGATTTAGTGGTGATGGTTGTCTGAGTCCCCCATGGTCCTCCATGTGCGGTGTTTTGGCATTCCTCTAGAATGCAAGGGTGCTGCCCCTTTACTTTGGTCTTGGAAGGCTGGAACTAAAAGAGCTTAATTTCACAGTGACTCAGAAGCCCTTCAAGCCAGAGTGCAATGCGGAGCTTAGAGGAGAAAGGCAGATTCTTCCTTTCTTATGTAACCCACCACATGTTCGCTTCTCCAGGGCAGAAGGGTAGGGAGGGGTGGAAATTTCCTGAGCACGTCTCCATGCATGAGAAAGCACTGCTGCCTTCTTTAGAGGTCACTCTCTATCAAGAGGATGTGCAGATTTAGTGGAGGGAAGGGAAGATGGGGGAAGAAATTATTATCTCCTAGAAAAGGGATAGAAAGGAAGAGCATTGATGGAGCCATGAAAAAACACTGTGCCATCCCCAGCTTCAGACCCACTACATCTGCTTTGTTTCTCATGATGACTGATTGCATTTTCTCCTTGGGAATGATTCCTTTATCTAAAAAGCATCCAATAGTGGCTTATTGCATGCAGTGCTAGGTGAGGAGAAGAAGAACTAAAAACAGTGTTAAAAACTGGACTGACCTACTTAACCAAATGGTGGAACCGGGAAACTTTCCCATTACTCCCGCACTCATTACAAAATGCAAATTGTCCTACAGTGCTTGGAAGTCTCTCTCCCTTTTTTTGTCATGAGATGCATAGCCCAGAGATGGTGTCATTAGTAATAAGTCATTCGTGGGTATGACACATTTCTCTTAACTTAGAACCAGTAAAGCTGGTCCTGGGGAGGCGCGTTTAACCAAAAGAAAATCTGGACCAGCAACTCAGGAGGGCTGAGTCTTCAAAGTTCTTTCCCAGTGTTTTTAAAAACAGAATTAATTTGTTGTTTTCCTACTTACATGAGCTCTTGCACCTCAAAGAAATATAACCAGGTTGGCAAAGACTCAAAGATGAAACATGGCTGATTGAGGACAATGAATGTGCAATCTTTTCCCATTCTTCTTTA
This sequence comes from Shinisaurus crocodilurus, assembly GCA_021292165.1. Classification (NCBI taxonomy): domain Eukaryota; kingdom Metazoa; phylum Chordata; class Lepidosauria; order Squamata; family Shinisauridae; genus Shinisaurus; species Shinisaurus crocodilurus. The sequence goes on along the minus strand of CM037876.1, from coordinate 204,301,146 downwards.
CAGATTCTTCCTTCTGTTGGGCATGCAACTCAAAACTGCCTGCCCAGCAGATGTTATCTCAGTAAAAGCAAGGACTGTACCTACTTCCTAGCCTATGCTCTGTGATCAGTATAGCCACAACCATCTATATCCAGCATAGGATGTGTCTTAAGATAGTCTGGAAAAACTGTAGAATGGGTAGGTGTGCCTAGGGGTGAAAGATGACATAGTAGTTTGAGTGTTGGTTTTGGGATTGTAAAGAAGTTAAGTTTCCTGCTGTTACAGGTACATTTTGGGATAATTTGGGTGTGGTACTTCTTGATCTGTCAAATTGAAATAATTGCGCTTCCTTTTTAATTATATAAGTAGGGTGAAGAGACTGTAGGGTACAAGATAGGATGATAATGGGAGAGAGGCATGAAGTCACTCTCAAAATAGCAAAATTGGGAGAAATAGAAATGGATCATTGTGGAACTGAAGTGAGAGGGACAATACCTGATGATGCCAGCAAAAGTGCAAGGGCTTGAAAAGTGAGATCAGTTGAAGCAGTTCAGGAAGGCAGTGAGAGTCAATAATACAGCAGGCGGTTGTGAAGGGGAAACAGCTGCGAGGACCTACTGAGCTTTTACACTGCAGTAATAGCATTCAAATAGGAACTTGATGAGGTAAGATCCTAAAGCCACTTAAAATGAGGGATCAGGAGAGGCAGTCTCAAAAGAGACTAAGAGAAAGAGCCAATCCACCCACCCCTCTTTCGCAATACTGCTTTAACTGCCTTAAAAAGCTCTGACAAAATAGCAGATACAGCAAGGCTGCATAAGAAATGTGCTGAACATTCTGGCTGCTCCGATAATACGAAAAAGGATATTATGTAGAATTGGCCATTGGCCAGCAATGGGTGAGCTAATCGAGCTGATAAAATACCATTTGTTACTTGAGGAAGGAAGCCAGGCCTGTCTTTTACTAAGCCTATATGTTTGAGGTGGGGGAATGTTGCCAAGTGTCCCTGCCCCATGGACTTCAACATCATAAGAATTATATTTTGCTATATCTGGTCTGATGCATCCCAGCCATGCTCTTCAGTTCTGACTTAGTTACCCTTAATTATCCTAATCTGAACAGAGGCTGAGTACATTCTTCACCCTTAGTTTTTTTGCTTTTTCCTACTAAAAAATAAATGATATGTGTGCAGGGAAAAAAGGCTTTCCTCTAACTTGCTCAGGTATGTAAGAGAGTAACAATTATCCTATGTAAAAGCTAAGCAAGATTTTGCATGTGACCAAAGCATACAGGTCATGCTCCAGAACTCTCTGCGTTGCGTGGAAACAAAAGAACCACATTGGGGCTGTTGTCTCGCACTTAAGGGACTGGGGTGGCAGACAGCAGACCTTTTAGCAAAAAGGAAGTATGGTTCTGAAAGCTAAGGAATTTGCTAAGGCAGGACTGAGTAAGATTTTCAAGGGCTGCAATTGCATCATTGGCTAGGTTTGGAATGAAAACATATAGAAGCCTCTCTTAAGCAGAAGTAACCCCCATAGATGCTAGAGGCAATCTCATGTCAGAAACTGGATTCCCCCCCCCCCCAAGATTTACAGCAGGGACCACACAGCGTTTTGATACTCAGCACAGCTCTCCTTATGTAACCTGTCCGTTCCTCTGGCTTTCCCTCCTGTTCATATATTTCATGGAGGGCAAAGCTATCAATGGCTACTAGTCATTATGGCTATATATTACCTCCAGTATCAGAGCATTATCCCTGTTTCTGGGGTTCCCATAGGCATCTGGTTGGCCACTGTGGGAACAGAATGATGGCCCAGATAGACCTGTACAGTAATACCTTGGATTGAGAGCATAATTCGTTCCGGAACCGTGCTTGTAATCCAAAACACTCTTATATCAAAGCGAGTCTCTGGCGGGCGTGAGCGGGGCCGATTTTGGCCTGCTCGAGGCGAGCGGTTACATCCCTACGTTGTCTTGCAAGACCTTGCTCGTTTATCAAGTCAAAAAAATTTTAAATTTTTTGCTTGTCTTGCAAAACGCTCTCAGACCAAGTTACTTGCAATCCAAGGTATTACTGTAATCTGATCCAGCACTGAATTACGGTAACTGTTACTGAATAAGAGGGGGGGAATGAGCAAAGACCCCCCCCCCCAGCCCCAGTTTGTTAATATAATGATTCTGGCAGTTGGGGATGAGCAGAAGGGAGATAGGTGGGAGTTGTTTTTTAAAGTTACATTCTCTACATTTCATTGAAAATCTCAACCAGCCACTTTCCCCTGATGCCTTTGGAAAATTTCCCTGTGTATAGAGAAGTGTCTCAGTTCATCAAGAAACTAAAAATGCTATTAATTATAGGCACAAGAAAGGTTTATTCATGTTCTTAACAGCCTGAGCTGCAGCCTATTGTCCTCAATATTTTAGATTATTTCTACTGCTTATAACATCCAAGGGTTTAACTCACTTTAATAATAAGATCCCTTTTAAGACCAAGAAGTACTATTTCCTCATTACAGATGAGCAATGAAGGAACAGAGATACTAACATCACATACACAAGATCATACATACCCTTGTACTCTGCTTCAGTGAATCTTAAAGAAGTTCCACTCTGATTTCATACTCAAGAGCCATTAACGTGAATTGCACAGGTGTGTGTCGTCGTCCCCCATCCATAGTCATCCACTGAAAACAGGGTTGTGGGGTACACCTATTCACAAATCTTACTATTCACAAGTATAGCAGGGAGGTTAAAGGAACTGAGTTAAGTGACTTAAGTAAGTACCCTTTGTTGTTCTATCTACCTGTGGCTGAAAGGGAGGGATGAACTTGGGCAGGTAGTTTTGTCTCAGGGCCAGGTGTTCAACAGAACTCTTGAAGAACTTTCACCAGGGCACCCAGCAGACTGCAGATCCACTGCTGATGCTGTCAAGCAAATGAGGAATAGAAGACACTAGCACTAAAATGGAACTATTGGAGTGGAACCAGCAATGAACTTTGTTTTCATATTCATAAAAGGAAATCACCATGGTGCCAGCAAATTTGGGAGACAACCACTGCAAGATGGAGAGAAATTGATATTAAACTGCAGGGGTCATAAGGTGGTGTGTGTGTGTGTGTGTGTGTGTGTGAGTGAAGTTGCACATACTCCTCCCACAAGCATATTTTTTGAGAAGGTAGTCTGTTGCAGGAGCTGGCAAGAAAAGTTACATACCAGCACACAGCGCCTCAGGATGACAGCTCTGCTGTGGCTTTCTGTCAGGTGCACAGGGGACGTGGGTTGGGGTGAAATCTTATTTTAGGTTAGGTGCCCTTTAGCACCTCTAGTCTCTGATCTAAATTTTATCACCCAGACTTGCCTAGCAGGTGACTTCAGGCTCCATTGGGTGGGAGATCCCCATATATTTAGAGTAGACATAAAGAAAGATATTAGACCCACCATCTGCAGACATGCTTTCAGTATTGATTAGTAATGGCTGTCCAAGAAAAAGAGCAAGCTGAATTATTTGTGATCAACTAGACCAAAGCCAAACTCTCAAGTCCGGCCTGCTGAAAGGGATGTTTCTCTTTACCATGAGCAAGACAAGATGAAGGAACACAAGAAGATAAAGAAAGAGGCATATTTGTGGAAATAATTTGTGGAAGTAGGAGCAACTATTGAATTGCAGGTAGATTCTACCAAAATAGGAGCCAAAAATCATTATGAGAACTGCAGATAGATTGTGCCAAAATAGGAGACAAAGGCATTGCAAAAGGGAAGATAGAGGAGTAGGAGATGAAAGGTGGGAATTAACGATAGGGAGAAAGGTGCCAAATATGAGATGATGATGATGATGATGAACAAAAAAATAGAGGTGTAAAGATGAAAAATAAACATGTTTTGAGGATGAAAGAGCCAGAGAAAACAAACTAAGGATGAGCTATTAGCATAAAAAGTCATGTTAGGAGTGGGTTTTGCATCAAAATTTGCTGCTGCTGGCACATGGCCACTAGTAACAAAGAGAAGGTGAGAACCTGGGATAAGGAGACTGACAAACAGACTAGCAGGAAAGTGAGGCAAAAGGGTCAGCAGTAGAAAGAAGTCAACACAGCAAAAATCAAGAGTAGGTGAAACAGAAACCAAGTATAAATGAGGTGATAAGAAGAAAAGGAATCCAAATCAATAGAAAGATAATCAGGAAAAAAACCGAGGAGTCAAATTTAAAAATACATAACACAGAACTAATTAAATGGTGGTCAGAAAGAGGAAGAGAGGATAGCATGACAAAGTAATAACTATATCAAGAATAATTTTGGGGACAGAACTACAGTAATACCTTGGATTGCAAGTAACTTGGTTTGAGAGCGTTTTGCAAGACAAGCAAATTTTTAAATATTTATTTATTTATTTATTTACTTGATATACAAGCGACGTCTTGCAATACAAGTACTGTAGTATGGCTTAAATTAAAAATCTCTGTACAAATTTTTTGGAGGGGATTTCGTTTTGATATAAGAGTGTTTTGGATTACAAGCACGTTTCCGGAACGAATTACCGTATGCTCTCAATCCAAGGCATGACTGTAATTAAATGGTGGTCAGAAAGAGGAAGAGAGGATAGTATGACAAAGTAATAACTATATCAAGAATAATTTTGGGGAACTAGGGAATTTCCACAGAACTGCAGGGAAGTTTGTGAAAAATGGCAATATTTACAAAGGGGGAGAAGCCTGGTGGTGCAGGGGAGTAATAGAATGGTTTCTTCATGATCAAAACGTTGTTAAGCACCTGAAACATAAATAGTTGCCAGGCAACACAGTACGAAGGACACTTGCAAATGAACCTGCATGATATACTTTTTAAATGCTTTTGTGCTACGATTCATTAGAGAAGAGAAGGATTTCTTCGTGATTAGGGGGCTAACCGAGGACTTGCAAGTTTAGCTTTATTGACTTCAGTCTCAAGGATGGGAAAGAAGACATCTGCTTGAACTCTTGGGACTTTCTTCAGAGTTTCCCCAAGCAGCTGCTGCAAGCTGGGCTCACTTGCACCTGCTGAGAAACCTATAGAACTGTGAGTTAGTCAGCTGAGAGTTACTCCTGGGGAAAAGTGCAGAAAGCTCAACATGTGCATGTGGATCTTTCTTTGGGATTGGGCCACTGGCAGTTCCACCATATATTTTCTGTGTGGCCTTGAATAACATTCTTTTTGACCCATCTTTATGTATTTGGGAGATAAAGGTGACATCTCTACCTGACTCTAGTGGTAAGAGGAATGTGCTCAAGACTGCAAGGGTTCTAATAATGTCGTAAAGATACTTACGGGGACATAAGCAAATCGGCATGTTAACAATGTGGATTGTGTGGATCGATGCAGAATGATGTGTGTGTTGAAGCAGTTATGTAACTCAAACCACATCATAGTTGTTGTTGTTTTATTTATAAAAGTACCTAATATGTAATAGGTGCTATACAAAACTAGAAAATACATTTATTGCCTTACCAAAAGCCACAGCAAGTGGGAAGAGCAGTGGCCTCATAGATACGGGTCGAGATGAGACCCCTCCTCTAGTTTCCTGCATTGAGCAGTGGGTTGAACTCGATAGCCTTGTAGGCTCCTTCCAATTCTATATAATCTATAAAATCTATGAAATCTATGCAAACAGAGTGTGCACTTGTGTGGTGAAGCAAAGGATGCCCTTCATTTAATACGTAGCTGTACGTATCCATTCAGCTCACAGAAAGCTGACTGAATTTGCTAGCAGTTGCGGTGTGGTGTATTTAATAATTTCAGTGTAGCTGGCTAATCAGAAATCTGACAGGCTTTTAAATTCTGTAGTTACAGCTTTTTAAAACATAAGACTCTGAAATGAACAGATATTGGTACCAAAGAATAAGAAAAAAATTGCAACTTAACGAGGCAAGCTTTTGAGTCAAGTTGAAAACACATTCAATAAGATTGGAGTTTTTCATTTACAGTCTCTAGTTTTACAAAAATAAATAATCCTTTGTTCATTTATTTATTTATTTATTTATTATATTTATACCCCGCCTTTTTTCCTGCAAGGAACCCAAGGTGGCTTACATAATCCTCCTCCTCCTCTCCATTTTACCCTCACAACAACCCTGTGAGGTAGGTTAGGCTGAGAGTCAGTGACTGGCCCAAAGTCACCCAGTGAGTTTCATGACCGAGCGGGGATTTGAACCCGGATCTCCCGAGTCCCAGTCCAACACTCTAACCACTACGCCACATTACCCGTTTCTGCTAGAGCTAGTTATGCACTGGACTGGATATATCTTCTCAACTCATCTAGAGATGGCCTTCCCTCAGTGGTCCTATGCACACCTATGGTTTTACTAGTGTGAAACGTGTTTTTAAAGGGAGTTTCCATTTATAACCTATCTTGTCAAGCTGCAAAACTGATGTTAAGAAAAATCTAAGAAATCACAATGTATCAAAAGAAAGATCAGATAAGGTTTGAATTTTGGTCTCAATCTGGCTCCTGCACAAAAGCCCTCTGGATAAGATATTTTAACCTGTTATCATATACTTTAAGATATATTTTGACTTTGCCTCAGTTAACATATACAGGGAGAAATGTTTGAGGGGAAAACAAACCATTCTCTCTCTCTCTCTCTCTCTCTCTCTCTCATGGTATGACTAACAGCTTATTCCTGAAGTTGGTGTTAGTACTATAGAATGAGGTTGGTACACTAGAAGAAGCTTTAACACAATATGAAGAATTTAGCTGTATATTGAAGATAGAGGACAAAGCTGTGCAGTATCTTTAGCAACAAATATGAGATGGCCTGGGAGGTTATACTTAATTTCTGAATTCTGTTCGCACAATGTTATCATAATTTACATGGCTGTGAACAAATCCTGCTCCACCAACTAAATTGGAATGACCCAGATGCCTGATGATATGTTAACCCTAGTTGTTGTTGTTGTTGTTGTTGTTGTTGTTGTTGTTTTAAATGATTCAGCTCCTCATACCACAAAAATAGATTTAGCAATCATGATATTCGGCAAAATAAATATGGAGCTCTTATTCTTTGCCTGTTAGTTACTGTGCCCTGCAGACATAATACCCTCCTGTTTTCAAGCTTACTTTGGTAACTGTAAGGGTGGGAAAGTTCTCCCCTCTCCCAAATTAAATTTGATGGCCTAAGGTTATAAGCAGTAAATCTGAAATGAACAGAAAATGTGAGGTTCTCTGAAGAATTCTAATAGAAATCTACAGGCTGCAAAAAGCACCAGGTGGGTGGGCACATTCAGTCCTGGGATTGTATGTTGTCTGTTTCTAATACAGCAGGAAATGAATCCCCCCACTCTTGCTTCCCCAGTATCTGTAACTGTAAGGAACATTCCACTTTCCCCATTTTTAAATCTGCTCCATTTCTCCTGCTTATCCATGTCAATTTCCTCACCTCACATTGGACTTTATTAAATGCAGAATGTCTCCCACAAGGAGGGACATTGAGCAAAAAATGGCAATTTTACACAGTATTTCTCAAACCCACATAAGGCTTGTGGTGGTGTGCCTAACTGTAGTTTGTACTTGTGACAAATTATTCAGAGTCACAGGTACCCAGTGACCGGGTTTGGACAAGCCATGGCGCCCATGGGCATCGGATTGAATATGCGACCCCTGCTTGAGGGTTGTCGTGTCGTGTGAACCCCGTAAGTGTGGGTTATGCAAAGGTTAAACAATCCCTTAATTGCAGATGGGGAGATGAGAGAGAAAAGGGCTTGCATAAGGCCACCAAATGAGTTCAAAGCAAAGACCAGATTTGAAACAGAAACATTGTGATTTGTGCTTGCTGTGATCAGTTCAAACAATTCACTTGCTGTGTGCAACGTGCAGTGCAGGCCAGGGGAAATGCTGTTGGTGATACATAGAATTGGTGGGTTCGCACGTCACATCAACCCACCCTGGCAATAAGCCACAACCCACAGTGCGCCCAACAGATTATAGGGCTCAGTGTGGGTTGTTCACTCCCTCCTTCCCCCTTGGTCCTCTAGGCAGGATACTAGGGGACCCCATGGCAGGACCGAGTCGTCTCTCCTTCCCCACCACAATCGAGAACCGTTTTCAGCTCCCCACAGCTTTTTTGCATTTTAAAGCCCCCCCCCCTCCAGATTGCAAAAGTTGCCTTGACAGCCAGCTTTTGCAATCCCCATTTTAACAGCCACTGACAGCCCCTTCAAAGTGCCTGAGTGGCACCTTGGGAGGGGCTGTCAGTGGCTGTCAGATTTTTTCTTACAAAAAAAAAATAGCGCACAAAATGTGCACAAATTGGTTTGTATTATTATTAGCCGCAGTTGTGCAACTGTGGACGTAAAAAATCTGGGTCGCCTTTATAAAGGGTTTTTTTGACAGGGCAGTTGGTGGTTTTGGACTGGAACATACAGCTGAATATGTCCCAGTCAACCCCCCTTGCCTTCTCAAAACCTCCTATTAAAAGGACCTAGAGTTTTGACAGCTAGCTGTCAAAAAAATTCCTTTTCCCCAGAAAAAGTGGGGGGAAGAAGCACTTTTGCATTTCCCCAAGCAACTGGAGTCTCGGGAAAAGTGCAAAATGTGCACTACCCTGAGGGCTGTCAGGGTGAAAAAAAGTTGAGCATCTTGCCATGAAGGGTGTGTAAATCACACCACCCCCTTTTCGTGAGCAAAAATCACTTTCACCTTTGGTTTCTCTTGACAGCTTTCCTTTTGACAGCTGTCAAGAGAAACTAAAGGGGGGAAAGCCTCTTTGGGGCAATGACCAGGGTTGGTACCTGCTGCACCTTGACAGCAGGTAGCTCCCAGGACATTGCCCCAGCCGAGGCTTCAAATTCCCACACTTGTGCAACTGCGAATGTCTGCAGTTGCACAAGTGTGGCTAATTTTTTTTTAAAAAAATACAAAGCTATTTACGCACATTTTGTACAACAACAACAACAACAAAATTTAAATGATCAACCAGCCATTGACAGCTGCTCCACTCGAGCACTTTGAAGGAGCTGTCAGTGGCTGTCAAAATGGGGATCAAGCCAGCTTTTGCAATCTCCGGAAAATAAGTTTAAAATGCAAAAAAGTTGCAGGGAGCTGATAACAGCTCTCGATTGCGGCAGGGAGGGAAGCATGCCAGTATCAGCCACCCCCAAGTGCTGCTTGGGCACTTGGGCGGCTGGCCCTGGCAGTGGCCAGGGTGAGCTTGGGAAGAGCAGCAAGGGGCTTTTGCCTCTCTTGCCAAGTGAGTTGCTGGCTGCTAGACGTTACCCACTGTGGGATCAGTCATCCAGTTCGGCCAACACAACAACCCACCGTAGGTAAAACAACCCCTAGAACAGCTCATGTGTTCCCAGGGTGGCTTGTTTGAAAAACAACAACAATAATTCACCCTGGGTAAGCCGGGCTGGGTTCAGATGACACGACAACCAACCATGGTTCACTGCTCACGGTGAATTGTCACTTCATGCGAACTAGGCCAATGGTTGTGTGGATCAGCCCTCTGTCTATTAGCCAAAGCAAAACTAAGAGTTGCAAGTTGTGTCTTCTGCATGTCATTTAAGAGCAGTGGCGTAGCGTGGGTTGTCAGCACCCGGGGCAAGGCAAGTAATTTGCGCCCCCTAACCCTAGATGGGCCCAAAGGCAAGACCCGGTGGCCAAGGCGAGCTGGAAGGCGGCTTCCACGGGCGCTTCGGCCCGGTGCTTCGCAGGACCCAACGGCGAAGGTCTGGGCGAAAGACGCACTTGACACCAATCGCCGCAACCCCCGGACATTTTCTCCCCCCCCCCAAAGGACACGACTCGGTTTCTCCCCCCCCCCAAAGGACACGACTCGGTTTGCTCCGAGCAATTAAAAAAAAAAAAAGGCGCTTTTGCAAATATTTAGATAAGCACAGGACGACTCAGCACTAAGCCAACCAGGCAAGCGGGCCGAGGGGGGGGGCTCCTGTTTGCAACTCTCCGGGTGCCCCCTACCTAGGCAGAAGGAGGGTGCCGGGGGGGCTCCGGGCGCCAGTGACATGTTGGTAGGCAGCGTGCCGGGGCGCCTCCTCCAGGGCAGAAGCTCGCTCCCCGCGCAGCGTGGCGAGAAGGCCGGCGGAGGGGAGGGGAGCGGCGGCGGCGGCGGGGGGCATCGCAGCCATTTCCCGGCCACCCTCTTCGCTGCCCTATCGATTATGCAGATGGGCCGATCAATCTGCCCTCTGCTGAGCCGAGCCGGGCGTCGAGGCACTCCTGCCTGCCAGGGTGAGGTGAGGCAGGCAGCAGCCCGTCCACCCGCTGGACTCTCCGCCGCGCTGTGCCGCGCCCGCGCCGCGCCGCTGAAACGCGCCCAGGCCGGGCAGCGTCGCCTCCTTCGCCGCCTGGCGGGGCGCCTTCCCCTCCTGCCCGCGTCCGGCCCGAGGCACCTGCGCGGCGAGCGACACAAAGTTTGCTGGGGGACCCGATCCAGGCGGGGGGCCGGGCCGGGCCAGCCCCATGCAAAGCAGTCCGGGCGGGGCGGCAGCAAAGTTGCCACTTACGCGGCTGGCGGCGGCGTCCTCCTCCCGCCTTCCTTCCTTCCAGCAGCAGGAGGGGGAGAAGACGACGAGGAGGAGGAAGGATTCCTTCCTCCTCGTCGTGGTCTTCTCCCCCTCCTGCTGCTGCAGCTCCGGCGAGGCGGTTAATCCCGGGAGGCGGCGGAGGGGCTGCAGATCCCATGAAGGCTGCAGAGAGAGTGAGTGAGCCAGGCAGGGGCAGAGAGCTGCGAGTGCGAGCGCGCCCCTCCAGATGTTGCGGCCGGTGCGGCCGGCACCCCCTGCACCCCCCACGCTACGCCTCTGTTTAAGAGCATATCCTTATCTCTCCAGGATGGCCTGAGGATGGCTTTCTTAATGCCTCCAAGATTCCTTAAGATACTTGAATAGGAAGGTTGGTTGCTTTGTGAGTAACTTGAGTATTAAAAATGGGGCTTGTGTGGAGAGAATCCCCCCCCCCTTCTTAGCTAACATCTAGGTGCTGCCCAAATCTCTTGCAACATTCTTGTCATATGTTATTTTTAAAAGATGCAGGTGCCAGGATTTCTCTTCAGATTAGATTCCGTATCTGCTCACATTTATTCTGTAGCTCCACCTTTGCACGGTGTAGGACATTCTATAAACCAGGTAGAGTGTCTTCTCTATTTGGCTGGGAATCCTGTCTAAAGCCTCCTGGAATGCTGCAACTTTGGCCAGTCTCAGGATTCTCAACAGGGTGAGGAATCAACTCCTATCCATAAAGCCTCATCCAGATCTTCTGCTGGAGACAGCAGTTACACGAAATCTGAGAGCTCTTCCCACCCACTCTGTCCCACAAACAGACTCACTCCTTCTCTTAATTCCATTCATGCCAAGAGAATACCACTCCCAGGCCATATAGCCTGACAAATAGAGGAGCCATGAATGTACAAGACCCAGGATCTGTTTGTTATATTTTCTTTCTTGATCTGAAGCTATAAAGGCAGCCAGCATATATTAATAGCAAAGCCAGCCCCATCATCAATCATGTCAGGAACCTTGCCTGTGGCCTTGGTGATTTTGCATTAAGCTATGCTGGCTTCTGGAAATTAAAAAGAAACTAGAGGCCTTAAGGCCATTATTGTGGCCAAGAGCACTCACTCGCATACACACTGACTGGCTGACCTTCTGTTCTTCCCATCATTCTGGAGCTGGGGTGGTGGTGTCTCTCTCTCTCATGACCCCTTCGCTAGAGTCTTTACTGCTTCCCTTGGCCTGGCACCTCTTTAGATTCCTGCTTCCTCCTTTCCTTGTGCTTCCTCCATGACCTTCCTTCCTAGCCTAGCTCTTCTGCTCTCATGCCTCATCCCCCCCCACCCCTTTTCATAGAATCATAGAAAAGTAGAGTTGGAAGGGGTCTACAAGGCCATCGAGTCCAACCCCCTGCTCAATGCAGGAATCCAGGTCAAGCCTTCCTTGACAGATGGCTGTCCAGCTGCACCTTGAATGCCTCCAGATTGGGAGAGCCCACCACCTCCCTAGGTAGTTGGTTCCATTGTCTTACTGCTCTGACAGTCAGGAAATTTTTCCTGATGTTTAGGTGGAATCTGGGTTCCTGTAACTTGAGCCCATTATTCCGTGTCCTGCAAACTGGGATGATCAAGAAGAGATCCTGGCCCTCCTCTGTGTGACAACCCTTGTAAGTACTGGAAGAGTGCTATCATATCCTCATTGCGTAGTTGAACCACCATTTATTTCCTCTGTCTTTTACTATACATGTATCTGAAGAAAGCTTTCTTGTTGTTTTTAGCATCCCTCGCTAACCTTAGCTCATTCTCAACTTTAGCCTTCCTGACACTATTCCTGCAATTCTGTGCTACCTGCCTGTACTCTTCCCTTGTAGCCTGTCCTTCCTTCCACTTCCTATACGTGTCCTTTTTTGTTTTCAGGTCATCTTTGAATTTATTGTGAAGCCACATTGGCTTCTTCTGTTGCCCTCTGCTTTTTTTCCTTGTGGGAATTGTTTGCAATTGTGCCTTTAAAATTTCCTTTTTTAAAAACTTCCACCCATCCTGGGCTCCTTTTCTCATTAGAGTCGCTTGCCATGGGACCTTACTTATCATTGTTCTGAGTTTGTTAAAATTGGCTTTCCTAAAATCCAGGGTACGCGTTTGACTACACTCAGCTTTTGCTTCCTTTAGAATCAAGAACTCAAGTATAACATGGTCACTTTCCCCCAGAGTTCCCGAAACTGCCGCTTTATCCACTAACTCATCTCTGTTGGTTAAAATCAGGTCAAGGATAGCCGATCCTCTCTAGTTCCTTCCTCCACTTTCTGTAGGAGGAAGTTATCAGCAACACAACTCAGGAATTTCTTGGAGGGGCCATGTTTGGCTGAATAAGTCTCCCAACAGATATCAGGGAAATTGAAGTCCCCCAGTACTACCACATCATGCCTCCTTGGAACAATGGCAATTTGCTTTTCGAAAGTTTCATCCTCGTCTTCTCCTTGATTGGGTGGTCGGTAGTAGACTCCAACCGCCATGTTCGTTTTATTCTTTGCCCCATTTATTTTAACCCAGATGCTCTCAATGGGGCTGCCAAGCTCCTCTTCCTGTATCTCTGTGCAGAGATACGTATCTTTAACATATAGTGCAACTCCACCTCCCTTTCTGTTGCTTCTGTTCCTTTTGAACAAGTTATATCCTTCAATTGCTGTATTCCAGCCATGGGAGTCATCCCACCAGGTTTCAGTTATCCCTATCAAGTCGTATTTGCCCTCATGTATCAAGAGTTCAAGTTCGTTCTGTTTGTTGCCCATACTCTGGGCATTAGTATAGAGACATCGAAGACTATGTGCTTTATAGTCTGACTTTTTTCCTACATTTTGTAGTAGACTATCATTGGGCACCGCTGGAGCTGTTCTGTCCGTTGTGGCACAGAGGCCTTCTTCCATTGTTACCCCCAAGTTTATGTCTCCCTTCCCTGTTGGATTCAGTTTAAAGTCCTCCTGATTAAGTTCCCCATGCTGTGACCAAACACAAACTTCCCAGTCCTTGTGAGGTGCAACCCATCTTTTGCCAGCAGTCCATCTTCCAGGAAGTGTAGCCCGTGGTCCCAGAATCCAAATCTCTGTCATTCCCAGTCATTCACTCTGAGTATTTTTCTTTCTCTTTCTATTCCTCTTCCAAGTACTGGAAGGATGGATGAGAAAACTATCTGTGCCCCAAAGTCCTTGAGTTCCCTTCCCAACTCTTCAAAGTCTGCCGTGATTTCTTTGTAACTCCGCTTGGCAGTATCATTTGTACCCACGTGGATGAGAAGAAAGGGGTATGTGTATGAGCCTCAGCAGCTACTCTGTCACATCCTTAATCCGTGCCCCTGGGAGATAGCACACCTGGCGAGTCCATGGGTCTTCACGACATACTTTGGCTTCGATCCCCCGCAGGAGGGAGTCTCCCACTACTAGTACTCTTCTCTTTCTCTTGCTGTAGGCCTTGGTTTGATTGCCTCCACTTGACTGACCTTCAGCCTCTTGCTCGCTATCACATTGGGTGCCCGGTAATTCATCCTCTGCAGGCTGTCCTCTGCTCTCATCCTCAAGTACCTGGAAGCGGTTCCATAGCTCCACTGCTTCCACAGGCGCAGAATGTCTTCTAGTTCTTCTGCTCCTAACAGTCACCCTTTTCCAGGGAGTTCCTCCTACATTATTTTCCCTTGCCTCAGCAGTCTCCGACTCTGCCTCATCCTGCCGTTGCCCTTCTGTCTCCTGTACTGTGCTTTGCTGCTGTAGATCCATCGTTCTGTCTAAGAACTCTTCACTTTCTCTTACACTCCTCGGAGTCCTGAGGGTTGACACTTGCTGCTCCAGTCCTCTGACCTTTTCTTCCAACAGCGTGACCAGCTTGCACTTGTTGTACGTGTAGGCCATGTTGATCTCCGGCAGGAAAACAAACATTGCACACACATTGCAGGTCACCACCACTGCAGATTCCTTTCCTTCCATAGTTCTCTGTTCCCTTTATGTTTCTGCCTTTCTTTTCGTACTGGAATGGCCGGTGTCCTGCCTTCCCTGAATGTTAACAACAGAGTCCCCCTGGCCTATAAGTGTGTGGTATTAGAACAAAACAAACAATCTAGAAAATTTCTTAGGGACCTCCCCTTTGACCTCCCCCGCTGAACTCCGCTGCCAAACTCCTGTTTGCTCTCCCTGTTCACTCGCTCTGTTCGCTCTCTCTCTGGGAGCCTGCTTGCCTTATCACAGCCCCAAAAACAGCTGCAGCCTCTTTCCTGTGCTTCTGCTCAGCTGGGAGTCAGGAACAGAATTACCTATCTCTCTATATTTTCTCCTCTCTCCGAAGGAGTTGTCTCAACCCCCATTTAGTTTAAGGGAATTTAACAGAGCCAGTGTGGCGTAGTGGTTAGAGTGTTGGACTGGGACTTGGGAGATCCAGGTTCTAGTCCCCGCTCGACCATGAAACTCACTGGGTGACTTTGGGCCAGTCACTGACTCTCAGCCTAACCTACCTCCCAGGGTTGTTGTGAGGATAAAATGGAGAGGAGGAGGAGGATTATGTAAGCCACCTTGGGTTCCTTGCAGGAAAAAAGGTGGGGTATAAATATAATAAATAAATAAACAATTTCACTGTATAGTTAAATCCCACCTATTCCAATGGGACTCAGGAAAACCTGATTCTTTTTTGCATGTATCCCATAAGTTTTATTCTGTGCCTTTGAGACATACATCCTTTGCCAGATCTACATCCCCTAAAAAGGGCTAGTTGGGATAGAAGGACATGTGTCAAGGGGCACTACTTTCCTCAGTTAATCCCTTCGGCATTCTTAAGGGCTCCTGCACGCTTGCTTGCATTTTTACCCACCAAAGTGGCAGTAGATTTACTGACAGACAAATCCTGGAAGGGAAGATAGCATTGCTAGGAGAGTAGCAGCAGGTCCTGTCCTGCTTTAACTCTGGTGTAATCTCTTCTACCTTTAAAAAAACAACAACAGCCTAAACTGAATGCAGTAAGGTAAAGCTTTTAATAGATGTGAGAGAGGAGGGGCCAAGCAAGCAGTGTAGAATAGATGATATACCCCACAGCCTGTATGGTAGGGTGAGGATGATAGAGGGAAATCAGGCTATCAGCTTAGAGCTGGACAACCTGAGTACTGTATTTATGAAAAACCTCTGTATTGTAATATACCTGTATGGCCTAAGCAAGCTTCTCAGTGCCCCAGTTCTCTGTTGTAAGTGGACAATACTGGTCAAATAAATGAATGACATGAAGATTCTAAAACCTCAAAGAGCAGAACCTATTGGGAAGTTCTTATTGAAATGAATGGGAGCAGCACTGCCCAGTAGAATGCATCCAGAGACACTGTATTTGCTAGTCAACAAGACTCCTGTAACATCATGCAGGTATCAGCATAGTGATCATATTATCCATCGCAGCACTCTGCAGTGCAGCTTACAAGATGGCTGGATGAACTACTGGTTCACAGTGCAGTGCAGATTCTGTGGGTGGGATATGAATCAGCACATGTCCATTGTAAAATCAACCCATAGGCGGATGGACACTCATGAATACATAGCCTCGTTTCTCCATCTCTTCCATCCATGGGAAAACTTCTTTTTCTTCTTCTTTTTTAAAAACCCTCTTTGCCTCCTTGCCTGATAGATATGACTGTTGTTGGGTTTTGCTCTGAGACATTGTTGGGTTTTGCCCTGAGGATTCAGAGTCATCAGGGAAGGAGGGCTATCTCCATAGAACTATGGGAGGGACTTGTGGCTCAATAGTAGAGCACATGTTTTGCATGCATAAGGGGCCAGCTTCAATTCCTGGCATTTCCAGTGAAAAGATCTCTGGCAAATGAGATTTCATGGCAGCAGACCTGTGTGCCTAAACATGACTCTACCCCAACCACACAGAAGGAGAAAGGCATCTGTTTTAAAGAGCAAAAGGGGTATGCAGGTGGCATGCATAACATATACACACAGCTTACCTATCCACAGTCTGTCCATCTCCCCCTCCCGTCACCTTCCTCCTCGGCTGAACTCCAGTAACAGCAGTGTGTTCAGCTGAGAATAGTGCCTGAAGAGATAGGACTACAGAGAGGTAAGTAGCAGGCAAGGGAAGGGTTCTGCACATCACACCTGTGCATCCCTCTTGCTGTTAAAACTGACCCCTTTGCTCCCTCTTTCTGCATGATTGGGGCAGATTTATATTTAAACCCAAGGATCGGATCTGCCTCTATCACAGCTGCTTTGGTCCTCAGACCTTACATAGCCTCTGCCAGCCAGAATCCATAATCTTGTTCTCTAGATGGACCAATAGACTAACTTTGTGTAACACCACTTCATAAGTTCATATGACAACAGGTAGCACTAGAGTTCTGTGTACAGGGTGGCTTCTTCTAGTATTTCCAGATGCCTAAGTCATGACTCTTAGATTATCCCTCCGCCCCCCTCTGTCCAAGAGAAAGGGGGAAATATTACACATGCTTACATACACTCCTCTCAACCACATGATTTATGCTTCCTGGTGAAATTGATGCAAGGAGGGGGAGGGAGTGTTAAGGAGGCAGATAGGAGTAACCAGAGCTCGTGCACCTGTGCTAATCTTGTTTCATTCATTTTGATTTAATATCCCAGTTGAGAGGGTGATGTCATGCCACAAAGAGCCACACAGGAGGTTGCAAGGCACATTAACTCTTTGCATTCCAAATCGATGAGGCCTTGTGAAATTTTTCACTGTTTCTAGTAGTTTAGCTGACCAGAGAGATAATATTGTCTATCAAAGAAGATTAGTGTGTTTTGTTTCCTGTCTGGTAGTTTCTATAGGGAAGACACCCATGAAGTGTTAGATTGCAATCTGGCTTTTACTTGATTGAAAGCAAGGCTATCTAGATGAAGATACTTGTATGAGCTTTACAATCAGGCTTTACCTTCTGCTGAGAGGAGCCAGCAACAGCACTTCATGTAAAATGTGACTTTAAATTGTGCCAAGAATGGGGGCGGGTGGAGTGGGGATGTCAGATCCTTGTTAAAATAATTTTGCCAAACTGAATTAGAAATTGGTGTACCTGACCCAACATTTCCCCACACTTAACATCTGAAGGTACTTCCACTTGAGTAGCATCACTCCAATATAAGGTGATCAATTTGGAAAGCAAACCTTTCAGATTCTTACTATTAAATATCGCAATTCCTCTCAGTTTTAGGGAGCTAATCCAAACAAGACCAAGCCTGAAGCTGCAGTCCAGAACAGGATCAACATGATTTAGATGCTGCCTGCTAGTTCTGCAACATCTGCCCATGAAAAATTACTAGGGGATCTGTTCAGAAACAAAATCCTGCCATCTCTATCCAAGTATCTCACCCACCCACCCACCCAGAGTATGGCCTTAATTTTCTAATTCGCGCAGTACGTGGGACCGCTTTAATCGGCCAACCACTCGGGCATGAAATAGAAAAGAACTCTGTGTACACGAGTGGGAGACACAGAGAGGCGGGGGTGCTACTGGAATTACTGCACGTCCCTGACGTAGGTCTGTTTCAAGTACAAAGGCCTGCAGCTTTGTTTGCTGTGATTCTGCTAGAGATTACAGATGATGGACAGAGGGATGAGATCTACCAGCAACAGATCGATGCTACTGAAGGATCATGGGAGTGATTTCCTAGGCCAGTGGCTTTCAGATGGTACTCTGGGGGAAACCCTAAGGTTTCTCAAAGCTTATCAAGGGTTCCTCACTCAGTGAGAAAATCTGTACTGGCTTCCTTGAAAGGCAGTTTTGCCGGTTACTACAAAACTTCCACTGCAATGGGCAGCTGCAGTAAAGTGTTGGATGTGTTCTAGGATTCAGTTGACTTCACCCTTTTCAGGCCCATTAGCCCAAACATGCATATGGGGACGACTGTATATGTACAATGATAGTGTTACTGACTGGCATGACTAGATTTAGGTGAGGCTGGGTCTTGGCCCACCAGTTGAAGACTCATCATCATATTCTCATTTCATATAGGGTAATAGTGAGGCCCAACATGACCAGCCAGTGTCCCAAATGTACTGAGGCTATATCCTAAAATGCCCATGGTTTGTTTGTTTGTTTGTTTTTGCAGTGCACTAGGATTTCATGGCATCCATGGCAGGGGTTTCTTGGCAGAGAGGTCAATATAGAAAGGTTCCCTAAAAGTTGGCCACTTTTAAAACCACCTCCTTGGCCCTAGGCAACCTGCTTCCCTCAGTCCCTTCCCTCAGAAATCACTCCCATGATCCTTTAGCAGCATCGATCTGTTGCTGGTAGATCTCATCCCTCTGTCCATCATCTGTAATCTCTAGCTGACATCCCTAGGCAACCTGCTTCCCTCAGTCCCTTCTAAACCAACCCGTAACAACACTGGCAACTGTTAGGCCTGCCGTTTCTCAGATGACAAGTCTTGCTCATATGTGGCTGCTAAAGATCCCAGGGGGGCTATTTATAAAAGAGGAGTCAAATTATCCCATAGAGTCCTGGCTGAATTCCAGTGCAGGTAATTTATTTCCTATCTTCCTAGAATTACACACACACACTCACTCACTCCTGATCCACCCCCTGCAGATTCAATTTATTTTTCTTAGCATTGTGTATCCTGCTACTTCCAGTCACTAAGAAGCTTGGTCTCTTTGTAACCAGTTAAAAATCTGCAGGCTGGAACCATCTCTGCTGCTTGCTGATGCAACTGGGAGGTGACAGCCTCTAAAACATTAAAGAGTAATGTGAAAAATAATTTATCCCAATGGAGAGAAGCTGGAGTCAGCAGGTGACCAAGAGCCAGTCCTGGAAGATATGTACAGTAATAGGAAGAGAAATGACCCAGCAGGTGGCATCGAGAGCACATAATGCAGGCCACATGCTGAAGCTAAGCAGGTATGAGCTGGGTCAGTGCTTGGATGGGTGACTGCCTGGGCTCCCCACATCTGTTCACCTGCATTGAACAGGGGGTTGGACTCGATGGCCTTATAGGCCCCTTCCAACTCTACTATTCTATGATTTTATGAATGGTAAATCCAGCCTCTGTTTCTTATCATTTCAGTGGGCTGAAAGAATGAAGCAGTTACTGGGTATGATAAATGAGCTGATTCATTAATCTCAGATTTAAAATGTGAATTTTTATTGGAGCATGCAGCACACTTGAATGGTGTTCAGTGCTGATGACAACACTGTTATAATCATCACATGTCTTTTGATTCAGGCAACATGCTTATTTTCCTAAAGTGTAAACAATTTGCCTTTGTTAGTTAGTCAAAAGAATTATTTGGCTTCATTTAAGTATCATAGAATCATACCACAAAATAGTACATTTTTCCTGAGTATCCAAGATCCACAGTCAGGCAATATTCTGTCAGGCTGATGAAGAATTCTAGAGAACTCAAAAACTTGCTCACTGTTTTGTGACATTTTAGTTGATCCTAAGAAAGGTATTGCCTGATTCTGAAGTTTGGATATTTTTTTCTCATGGACCAACACAGCTTCCTTTGTTCTTTTGCTGAGTATTTTAATATTTATTCAAATCAGTTAGGGTGCAATCCTATGCATGTTTAGATGGGAAAAAATTGTACAACTGCCAGCATTCCCTAGCCAGCAAGTATGACTTTTTTCTGTCTAAACAGGCACAGGATTGCACCCTGAATTAACTAACAGAGTAATTAGTTGACAACCCTAACCCAATACAGAGATCATACACAAAGTGTTTCATGCATCAAGGGAGGAAAGGAGATAGTAAACTTGTAACAAAGGACGGTATTGGATATTGGTTAAAATGGGGCCAAATGTGACAAGGGAGGTGGGTTAAAAAGTCTTTAAAAGTGTGACATGAATTGTTCCATTAGATCCTGCTGTAATGCCTGTCGTTATAACAGACACGTGTGGAGGGAGGGTTGTAGATTCTAGGGCAGTGTTCTCCAACCTTGGGTCCCCAGATGTTTTGGGCCTACAACTCCCAGCCACCCTGGGGCATGCAGGGAGTTGTAGGCCAAAAACATCTGGGGACCCAAGGTTGGAGAACACTGTTCTAGGGACTTCTCCTCACAGAGAGATGCATTATATACCCACACATGCACACAGACACAATCTCTGTCAACAGAGGCCCTGTATCCGGGGCAGTACGACAGTATTCCCAAGGGCAGTACTGTAGTTTATTCTTTGCGGAAGCATCAGGGTACATATGCCCTCTATAGGGCTGGAGGGCATATGGCACCAGAAGTCCTGTGTGTGTCACGAGAGCCAAGGAACTTGCTTTTATATGCATGTAGCATCTAATGCTCTCATAAAAACTTATGGCCTTTATTATGCAACATTATAAAGTCAGTTCACTAAGGAGTTCCAGGGAGCAAAGGTCTTACTTCAATAGGGAATAATTAGGTTTATGTCCCATCTTTGCCACAGGGTCATTGTGTGACTTTGGGCAAGCCTCTAGGTCTCTGCCTCAGTTTCCTATCAGCAGAATATGATGGTAAAATGCAGTTTACTGAAAAATAGTAGTCATTGCTCACGGTTTTTATTTCCTCCTCTCTCTTTTTTTCTTCTTCCAGGGGGCTTTGCCACCTTCTCATCTTGCTTCCCAGGACTCTGTGAAGGGAAACCCACAGCCATCCTGCCAATGAGTATCTCCCAGCCATGCATGCCAGTGGCCAATGTTGGCCCAACTCGCATCCTTCCACATCTCTATCTAGGCTCCCAGAAAGATGTCTTAAATAAGGTACAGGCTGGCAGAAAGGGAGATGTGCTTGCCTTATAGAACCCTTCCCCTTTGCCCTAAGAGTTACAGCGCACAGTTGGGAACGCAGGGACATCACCTGTGTGGGAAATCGTACATTGTCTAATTGGGACAATGGTGTCCAGAGAGACAGTGACATAGTATGTGAGTTTCCTCTGAAGTGTTAAAGACATTAGCAGCAAGACGGCAAAGTTGACCCTGAGAGATTTTATGAGAGGGAAGCCAGCTGTTTATTGCCAGGGTCCAGTGCCAGCCAGGCTAAAGAATAACACTGACCTCAGCTCTTCCATGTCCAGCCTGACAGCCAGATGATGAGGTATTAAGCTTGGCATTCAACTGTGACTGATGCTGAGGTGAGGTGCGGGACAGCGTAGGCACTGCAGCCCACATCTGCAAGCAAAGAACCCTTTGAGATGGCCCCAAAACGGACAAAGACGTACATTGGGAATGGGAGAGGGGAGGGAATAGGCAGCGTCTTTACAAAAGGTGCCAGAATGCCTGGGCTATGATATCACAGCAGGGAAGTGAATTTTGTTTGAAGAAAAAATAATAAAATTAAAGAAGAAAGAAAACATAATTGTTGTTAAAATACCAGTGGGCACGTATCCTGGGCAGGAGGGAGCCAGTTGGGCATTCTTTCCTCAGCGGGAGGGTTAGGTGGCAGTGTCTAAACTAGAAACAAAGAAAGGAGAAGGGGGGACATTTTATACAGGGAGTAGAAGGAAATGAGGGAGAAAAATGCCAGGAATGTGAGCTTGGGAGCTCTGCTGGCTCCTAGGGGCTGAAGTTAGGGTTATTACACGGACTGCTCAGAAAAATGGAGCAATGGAAACTCAAGAGAGGGACTATAGTGTTGAGTTTCAGTACTTGAAAAATAGGAGGGATGTAATAGGAGCCTGGAACCCAGGCACCTTTGTGTCAGGCTGCATGTTTACCATGCAACATGTCTTCTGCTCACGCTTTGTAGTGAGACTTAGCTTCCCCATGGAAGCCATGGTTTTTCCATTGTGGCAAAGCCACTGATTTCTGTAAATCTTTCCTGATTTCAGACAATAGTGCCAAACTGGCAGCTAAAACACACCCCTCTGTGATAGCACAGCCATAAATTGCAGACTGGGGGTGCAATGTTGTAGAAGATGGAGGAGAGAAAGGAACAGCCTGTAGCATCGGCAGGACCTCTGGAGGACTGGATGAAAAGAGCCTGCACTGGACTGACTGACCGTCTTCCATTATTTATCTCTCTCTTGCCCAGGACCTGATGACCCAGAACGGGATAAGCTATGTCCTCAATGCCAGCAACTCTTGTCCAAAGCCAGACTTCATCTGTGACAGTCACTTCATGCGCATTCCGGTCAACGACAATTACTGTGAGAAGCTCCTTCCCTGGCTGGACAAGTCCATTGAGTTCATTGGTAAGATTGCTGATCAGCCACGGAGGGCTCTTTTTCATGACTTCCTCAATCCGGACCGTTTTGCGGTGTTGCTGCAAAAGGCTCCTGGGTTGATAGTGACTGAGCTGTTCACTTCTCCCCCCACCCCCTCACCATTTTGTTACAGACACTGTTTTTATCTGTGCTGTGTGCAAAGCACCCTGTCTGCCCTTGGGAGACATACTTTCTCTTTTTGTACAAAACAACCTTCCTGGTGCTGAAGTCCCCAGACAGCAAAACTCTCAAGACTGATGTAAACCTGGAGTATCGCAGAGAGATACTACTAATGCCACTTGGCACAACAATGCTGCTCCATAAAGAAACATTTTCTGATTTATCTAGGTGCTTTTCTTTATTGAGAACAGCCATGCTGACTCCAGAGGTTATTGGTTAAATGAGACGGTGGGCTCAATGATTAATTTGTTTCCTAACAAATGGAGCAAGGGGAAATTCCCCCAAATTCTCCTTAAAGCATTCTTAGGAGATAGGAACCTAGGAGGACAAAATTGTATAAGTTTGCAAAGAATACTACTTCATTATTATTTTTTTAAGCTAGTGCTTCATTTGCAACCCATTATGGGTCAGGAAGTCCAGCCAGTCTTTTTCATCAGGTAAAACAGGAACACAGTTGGCTGCAAGTGGCTACCATACCAAGTAGACCGCCTTGGTCAAGGCTTTATGGACTGAATGGGCCACACGTAGGGAATGAATAATGTGTTTGTCCTTTTAATTTCTCTTGATCACATTGAACTTTAGCAGATGGAGGGTAGTGTGCAAGGAAGCTCCTAAGCAGGAGACTCAAACTTAAAGGGATGTCACCTGGCAACTATCTCCAAAAAGAGTTTTAGAATGCCATGGATAGCTAATGGTGGCTAGAATTTGCATTTATTTCAGAACCCTAATGAAAATTAACATCATGTAAATCAGAGGTGGGGAACGTGTGGCTCTCCAGATGTTGCTGGATTACAGCTCTCATCAGCCCCAACCAGCATGGCCAATGGTCAGGGATGATGGGAGTTGTAGTCTTTCATAGATTCATAGATCATAGAGTTGGAAGGAGCCTACAAGGCCATCGAGTCCAACCCCCTGCTCAATGCAGGAAACTAGAGGAGGGGTCTCCCATCCAAGTAATATCCAGGCCTGACCCTGCTTAGCTTTCCACACTCAGACAAACTGAGCCAGCGTGAGCCACAGGCCTATAGTCCAGAAACATTAGGAGGGCCACGGGTTACCCACCCATGTTGTAAACTAAAAACCCAGTTGGGTAACTTGGCCAGCATAGGTTACTGGCTAGCCAAGCAGTCCTGCATTCATTCATTCATGTATGTAATGTAATGTATCTATGTATGAATTACTTCTCATTTTGTAAAAAAAAAAAGGTCTGTCTTCAGAATAATTTCTGGAGAGATAGCTTTATAAGCAGCAAAAACAACACAGGGGCTTGTGGCACCTTAAAGACTCAGATTTATTACAGTATAAGCTTTCATGAAGTGGTCTCTACTCCACAAAAGTTTGTGCCATAAAAAAATCTGTTAGTCTTTTGGGTGCCACAAGCCTCTTTTTTGTTCAAAATAATGTAGCTCATAGTCTCGGAACATCACCCCGAAAGTTGTCTTTTCATGCTGCAGACAAAGCCAAGGTATCCAGCTGCCAGGTGATCGTGCACTGCTTGGCTGGGATCTCCCGATCAGCCACCATTGCCATTGCATACATCATGAAGACCATGGGCATGTCTTCAGATGATGCCTACAGGTAGGTTGCTTTCCAGAATAAGAGGGTGCTCATATGTTCTTTGCCCAGCTAAGGAGAATAAACTTGGCTTTTTGGTGAGAGCAGGGTTTTGTTTTTTGGTTTTAAGCCCTTCAGAATTTTTTTAAAAATACATTTTTAGCCTTGATGGATGCTTTCTGTGTGTCCCACAAAAGAGGACTGGGTGACAAGCACAAAAGAACACAATGCCACAAGCACTGTGCTCACCTACTGAGATTTATAATCTGCCACCAAACAAGGAACACTTCATAGGACTCAAGAGTGCTCAATTACTCTTTTGCCAGTTTCTTAGGAAACTGGTTTGCATGACTGCCGGGCTTGTGGTAGCTGCTTGAATTTCATCGGCAGCTTGGCCCCTGGCCCATAGCTAGCTGAACCCATGGATCTCCCTTCAGATGTAAGATGAATCTTTTTGTAGCTCACAGCAAATGTAGGTTTTTACCTGTTCGTGGTGGCACGCAAAAAACGGTATGTGGCCGTGGCTGTATATAGAGAAGGACCCAACATCTACAGGCAGTTTTCATAGCTACCTGTATGAGCCCGAAGGTTGTGCAGGCTTACCAAACTGCTGCCAGACAGGGTGAAATCTTTTAAAGCATCACATTTCATCCCTACTCTGGGAAGTCATGAATGTGAAATGAGAAGGGGCCAAGTAACCACCACAGCTGTTTTGTTTGCATTGGCAGGTTTGTCAAAGACCGCCGTCCCTCCATATCTCCCAACTTCAACTTCCTGGGTCAGCTCCTAGAGTATGAGAGAAGCCTGAAGCTGCTCAAGGCTTTGAAAGCCCATGGTGAGGGGGAGTCCCAGCAAGACCTGTCTGAAGCACCGGAAGGCACCCGGCACCAGACTCTGTCTACCTCAGAAAAGGCAGAGGAGCTGTTGAGAAGCACAGCCTTGGAAACCTCCTCCGTTGACTCCGAGGGATCACCAGTAGTTCCCAAGGTTGTCTCACCTGCGGCGCTACAGCAAGGACTCAATGGGCTGCACTTATCTTCAGAGCGCATCCAAGACACCAACCGGCTGAAGCGTTCCTTCTCCCTGGACATCAAGTCTGCCTACTCCCCTAGCCAGAGGCAGGATGCTGCCCCAGGTCCTACAGAGGCAGGGGAAACTCCCAAGCTCTGTAAGCTGGACAGCCCTTCAGGTCCCAACGGTACATGCCAGTTCTCTCCTGTTCCCGATAGTCCTGATTGGCCCAGTGGGCCCGACTTCCTTCTAGAGGCCAAAGTACGACAGAGACGGAAGCACAGGCACCAAGCGGGCTCCCCCGCCCACGGGCTGAGCCTGAACTTCAGTGGGGTGTGTGCCATGCACAAAAGCACCAGCATGGAGGACAGCCTCAAGCAGACTCTTCGGCTGAGCCTCCCCAGTGTGGGGCAGCAGCTGGCGCAGCCAGCCACGACACCCACCTCTGCTGGCCCGTGGGGGGTGCACTTGGAATCCCCCAGCACTCCCTCGTCGGAGAGCCCCTGGTACTTCAGCACAGACTCAGCATCAGGCAGCAAAGGCAGTGGGAGCGGGACTCTGTTTGCCAGTGCCACCGGCTACTGCAGCACAATCCAGGCGAGCTGCGAGATCCGGCTGAGGGACAAGCAGCGCGGAGAGCAGCGGGACGTGCGGCACAGCTGGCACGAGGACACCACGGCTGAGAAGCAGTTCAAGAGGAGGAGTTGCCAGATGGAGTTCGAGGAGACCCTGTCTGAGAGCCGGTCTCGGGAAGACCTGGGCAAAATCAGCAAACAGTCTAGCTTTTCAGGCAGCATGGAAATCATAGAGGTGTCCTGACGTTCACCTTGTGAGATTTGAGAGCAAGTGTGCGTGCATTGGTGGGTGGCCGGGTGGGGGAAGGCTGGCAAACGATATTTAACTGGGGAGAAGAAGGGCATGGGAGCAGGTGGGAGCGTTATTTATATGCCAGTGTGCATTTCCAAAGGGCACACATGCTGAAACGAAGGCAAAGCTAAATGAATCCAAAGTCAAGAAACATAACGGTGCATGCTTAGTGCCCCCTTTGGTTCCTACCTCCACTACCAAGATGAACCACAGCCACATTCCCTTTTTTGGCAGGTGGAGAGTATGTCAACTCTTTGAATCCTGGATTTTTTTCCCCTTCCGCATGCAGACAATGCCTCCCCTAGCACCCCCTTACAGGGGAAAGTGGAGAGCTGTGGTATGACTTCAAAGATGGGGCGAAAGAGAAACTGTGGATGAATTAAACTTGTAAGACTTCCACCGATTGAAAGTTTTTCCTGGAGGAAGATTATTGTTTTGAGCTGCAGATTTGCAATGGGGGAAGTTAAAGGGAAGCAGGTTCTTTTCTTTTAAGAGTGCTTTACCAATTGTTAATAATACATTCCTATCTAACCTATAGGAAATGACTTAAGATTTTGCCCATCCCCTCCCATTACAGGAAGGGAGTTCCCCTTCCATTCCATCAGGGTTGGACGTTATATATTGGTGGCTCCTTCCCAGATTGGGGTGCAGAAACACGGAGGGGCTAATTTTCTGTGGCTTTCCTCTGTATCCCCCACCCCCCCGCCCCCATACTGAGCATGCTCCTCTGTGTTTCTCTGGCTAATACTCTTTAATGCTGCACTACAGCAGCCCTATACATATATAAATATATATTATATATAATATAAAAGAGAGAGAGAAAAACACAAAGAAAAAGTTTAAATGGTTTTACTACAGTTTTTATTGAGACAAATAATATTTCAACTTTTCTTTTTAATTTATTTGAAGCTGTTCATTCTGGCAATGATTTTCAGACAATGTAGGGGCGGTACTTCCAGCTCTATTTTTTACTGTGTATGGTATTTAAATCTGAAACATGAGTTTCAAAGCAATATCCTAGGCTTGTGGCTCCTTCCGTAGCTCACGGCAGTGGCGCAGACACCCCAAAAAGTGGGATGAGAAATCTTTGCGTGCGTGCACTTTTATTTAAAAAGGAAAAATGAGACAAACTTCCAACACAAACTGAGCCAGGAATCCTTCTTAATGCTTCTCTATCCTACTTCTATTGCATTTGCAATCAAAGCCATAAAACCTTCCCCTGCCTTGGCTTGGGTGGGGAATAGTGGGGTTGGGGTTGCAAGGACAGGCACTCGTGTAACTATTAAGAAAAGGGAGTCCTAGAGTAAGGAGGGGGCAGCAGGCTGCGTCGATGGAGCTGTATTTAATGCGGGTTTTTTGTTTTCTTTTAATTGTTCTCTATAGAGCAGGGCTCTCCAACCTTGGGTCCCCAGATGTTGCTGGCCTACAGCTCTCAGCATACCCAGCCAGCATGGCTAATGGCAAGGGATTCTGGGAGCTGTAGGCCAGCAACATCTGGGGTCCCAAGGTTGGAGAGCCCTGCTATAGAGGGAGCATATCAGACCTGGGGTAGAATTCACAGGGGATGAGTCCCTTTCCAGTAGCTCAGGGCATCTCCCAGATGAATTAAGGTGACAAATGGGCCATCCCCATCCCTTATCAATGGGGGACTATTGTGAATGGTCATTCAGATACTGCTCTTACTCAAACAGTGTTAAACCCAGGCTCCAGCAGGCTTTGTAGAAGGGGTTCGGTTGCGGGGAGAGGCTTGAGACCTAAAACCTGCAGGAAAGAATGAGTGAGTGAGTTATTGTGGCACTAGAATACAAATCCTTTTAAAGTCCTCAGGCCTGTTGTAGCGATCCCGCTGCAAGGCAGCGTCCACTTACTGCTGCAAGAGTTGGTGCTCCGGCTCCAGTTCTCCATCATAAATTCTGTGTTTCTACTCTTAAGTACACGTTTGCCATCTATCAGAGAGGCCCTGCCACACAGGGATTTCCCAATGAATCCAATATGCCAGTGAGAAAGCAGCCCAGAGACAAAGCAGGGCCAGCAGAAGACCACACTGAATAGTCTTTCGAGAAAGGGGGTCCTAGAAAGTATTCACCAGTCCATCCCCAGTTCCCGCCTTCAGCACCCACCATCCAGCCCAAGCAGTTCCCTTTTGGCTACAGATCTTATTTGTCTTGCCTTTGAGAAAGCCTGTGGATTGGCTGGGATATTTCCCACACAAGAAATCTAGCTCTAAAAGCCCCACCTGAGTTACCTCTCTGGGGAATGTTTGGATGGAAGAAATCCTCCTGCACAGGATTTCTTAAAAGTTTAGGAGAAATGGTGGAAAGATTCATCCGGCACCTTTTTAAGATGAAAGCCAAAAGACTGAGAGTGGGTCTGGGCCAGCTCGGGACAGAAGTGGATAATCCAACACCATCATCACCACCACCCAGTAAGAAGTGTAATAATATATTAAATAACTTACTTACGATTTGTCACTCTTTACTGGCAGGAATCTGCTGCCTGAAGTGGCTGCCTCACTCTACTTCAGTCTTCCCCAACGTGGCACCTTGCGGATGTATTGGACTACAACTGCCATCATCCCCAGCCGTGCTGGCTGGAGGATTATGGGAGTTGCAGTCCAACATGTCTGGAGGGCACCAGCTTGGGGGCGGCTGCTCTACTTTATAGTAAGGCTGGCCTTGGATGAGGAAAGAGCTGGAATCAGTTTCCACTGGTTGCACTAGGGCTGATTCAGTGTTATGTCCCGTACAAGGAGGTTGCTAAAAAAAATGGCTGTGCAGAGTGCATGGCTCTCCACAGTGGTGGTAACATTTGGAAGCAGCTAGCTATGCAGATGGGCCCAATCACATGGAGAGTCTCCATCTCCCAGTGAGTAATATCCCTGGTGGCTGCTGGTGTGAAGGTTGTCCATACGATTGGGCTCCTGCTCCACATTAGAAAGTAGTAGAGAAATATTAGAGCCCCTGCATGAAGCTGCTACATGAAGCATTTTTCAGAGACCTCCATTTGGGGGCCATATTTTTTACATTGGCCTTCACTGGTACAAAACGGATTCCTAGAGCAGGAGAATAAACAAGCGTTGGTTATAGAGTGTTGGTTATACAGTGAATACAGTGTAAGATCCCAGTCAAAACACAAGAGTGGGAGTGGGTGGCATACATTTTCACGGTTGGCCACACTGGACTTCTTCCCTTATGGGGAGCAGCAGAGGCATCAGCTCAGAAGCACCCCAGGTAGAGACACTGCATTGCTGCTTCACCCTTTGAGGACAAAGACGTGGAGCTGTCTCTCTTAAAGCTGAAAGCACATTTTTCTCTCCATGTAACCAATTTTGCATTTGCTCCTTTTGTATCATATGCTGGTTTTTTGAGCCAATACCTCAGGGTTGTTTGTGTCGCTTTCTAAAGAAAAAGAAATTATTTGAGATTCTTTTAAGTTCATTTATTTTCCCGTTTACTTTCTTGTTGAATTGTAATTTTTTTAAAAAAAAAAAGTCCTACACAAGACAAAAATAACAATCTCAGGTTCAAAACATGCAAGCAAACACAAACCACAGGGAGCGGCAGTAACACACTTTTGCATAGGGTTGTCTGTTTCCTGACTATAGTAATTGCTGTATGTACTCTACAAAGATACACAGTAGAGACCTCATGATACTTATTTTACCAAGATATGTTCAAATTAGATGCTGCAAGCTCAGAAGTGATCCTGCTGACCTGTATAGTATTTTGGAAGTACCGTGGCAGAGGACCATGGGGCACTGGGATAGGATAGGCTACATTTGGGTTCATATATTGGGAGTTTAACCATGGGGGGAAAATATATTGAATCCCTCTTAGGGTTCAAACAAGATCATGCCTTCAACTACAGTTCAGTTTATCTGGAGTCTGGTTGCACATTCACAGATGCTAAAACGGGGAAGCAACTTGTGGCCCTCCAGAGGTTTTGGCCTATAACTCCCATCATCCCTCACTGTTGGCTATGCTGGCTAGGGCTGATGGGAGTTGTAGGCCAAAACCTCAGGAGGGCCACATGTAGCCCACCACTGGGCTAAAGGACCAGAATCCTCATTTCATCTATAAGCATGCGTCAAATTTGTGGGCGAAGAGCCCCTCTTTAGCCACTTTGATAGGTAAGAAGGTGTGATTTGAGTATGTTGAGCAGTAACTAATCGGTATTAAATTATCTTGATTATGTGCCCATCGATTCTTCCACGATATTTATGAGGAAGTATTCTAAAGTCCTTTTTGAGAAGTACTGGTAGACACATTCCCTCTAGCAAATATTACTCACGTGTTGCTGATTAGTGTTTTCTCAGCTAGTAGTGGTAAATCTACCCATATACCTGCAATTATTGTTGCATTTGTATCCCACCCTTCGTGGAGCTCAGGGTGGCAGACAGGCAGGTTTACCCATTTTATTGTCACAACAAGCCTGTGAGTTAAGGGTTTCTCCTTTGACTGTATTTAGGATTTGGATGAGTAGAAGATTTCATAGATCATAGAGTTGGAAGGAGCCTACAAGGCTTATCGAGTCTAACCCCCTGCTTAATGCAGGAAACTAGAGGAGAGGTCTCCCATCCAAGTAATAACCAGGCCTGACCCTGCTTAGCTTTCCACACTCGGACAAGCTGAGCCAGCATAAGCCACAGGCCTGTATTGGCAGCCTCTCCACCCAAAGCCCACCAGCCTGAACCCCGAATCTCAGCCCTAGCAAATATAAAAGCTTTTAACAGACCATGCTTAAATGTTGGCCCATTAAAAACTCATTTGTATCTATTCTGTGCCTCTTTTTCTGTGGGACCAACAGGAGAAGAGCATCCTAGTCTGTAGCTGATGGGAACAGATACTGCCATAGGGCAGAGCAGTTTATGATCTACCGTAAGTGAAGCACTGCCATGCTAAGCAGTGGAGGAGAGGTTGTGCACAGTAAACAAGAAGGATGAAATCTATAAAGCTCGGCAGTCGCTCCCCAAGATCTCTTCCTATCACAACTAAATTGCAGCCTTAGGTTCTATTTTTAAAGTCCACAAGGGGTTAAAAATAATTATTTAGATGCCTTGTTAATTAATAAAATAAATGGGTTCAAAGATGCAGTGGAGCATCCTTGGGGAATATTAATAGGGATGGCCTGGAAAATCCTACCTCATTTCCGTGGCAGCTGCCACCTTGGCTGTGACCTTGAATACGGACTACCTTGTTCCTAAGCATCTGCA
This sequence comes from Shinisaurus crocodilurus, assembly GCA_021292165.1. Taxonomy (NCBI): domain Eukaryota; kingdom Metazoa; phylum Chordata; class Lepidosauria; order Squamata; family Shinisauridae; genus Shinisaurus; species Shinisaurus crocodilurus. The sequence goes on along the minus strand of CM037876.1, from coordinate 204,269,721 downwards.
TCGATCTGTGATGCTATTGTGACATCATCACTGTAGTGCAAGCCTGATTCATATTCATCTTCTTTGGAGATGTAAGCTGAGCCCATGTCTATAATGCTCAGGTTATACTTGAAACCAGGGGTGCGGAACCTCAGGCCCAGCGGCATAATCTCTAGGGTTCCCCCAGATGGCCACACCCCCTCCCCTGGCTCCACCCCCTTCCTCTCAACCACCAATCTTTTGGTGGCTTCCTGACTTTTGTGCAGGTTTTTCCCCCAGTGTAAAAGGTTGAAGTGCCTCTCCTAAGCCTTAGTTACTGGCAGGAAGAGCTTTCAGCTAAAGTATGTTGGTATTTTGGCTCCACCCCCTTTGCCTTTAGCCCCGCCCACCACTGGAATATGGCATCCCAAGAGCTTCTCCAAAATGGAATTCGGCCCTTGGGCGGAAAGAGGTTTGACACGCCTGCTCTAAACTTGGAATATTATCATTTTTATTCCCTGCTTTGTTATGTAGATTTGCAGCTTGGACTCTACTAGAAATGCTTTTCTGCATAGGTGGTGCAGGCATTACCCCAAGGACAGAATCTTGAAAATGATTAAATGCTGGGATTATACAAAAGTGCTACAATGTATCCTGTCAGAGAAAACCTTGCTCATTTCATAACCTGACCTCAGGCAATACTGCAGTGTCAATCCTTACACTCAGAGCAACAAATGGCTTCAGTGTGGAAGGACAAAATGAATGGTTGCTTGCTTTGAAGAGCTGCCACCTGCTGTCATTTTGGAGAAATAGCTACCCTCAAAATTAAAAGTAATGGAGGGGAAATATGTGGGTATTCAGGCTAGCCCACCCAACAAGATACAAAATTGCTGGTAATTGCCCTCAGTAGTAAAAAAAGCAAGCCAATCTGGGATAAAATGCCAGCTGAGCAAAAAGTTGCATTTCGAACTTTTTCTGCCAACATTGAGGGTGCAATGGGCAGAAAATCGGAATTTTTAGGTGTGGCAAGAAGAAAATCAAGTCATGAAAAGAAGAGCCACTTAAAGTGTTGGAAGTGTGAATTCTCTCTGTAAAGATCAAATACACTTTTTTTTTTCCTGCCTGACCTTTGTACTTGAACAGGAAGTCATCTTTGGGTCACCTTACCTGGTCCACAGGGCCATTTTACCATTAGGAAAGAACCTTGTAGGCAATAATCTCCCATTGGCTTCTAGTGAAAACATCAGAAATATCCCACCAAGCTTTTCTTCCTGAACTCAATAGACATCTTCGACTTGGTTTGGATGGCAGACAGCCCACTGTGGGTGAATTAGCCCTCAGGGCACCACAGTGTGTGCGGTGTCCACCATTATGAACATGCAAGCCCCGGCCGGGGGTTGCTTTGGCCTGTGTCATGCAACCCCGGCCAGCGGAGTTTATTTGGGGGTTAAATAACCCTTGCAGAACCCATGGTCTGCTTAAGGGTTATGCAAGGGTTGTTTAACACTCAAGTTACCCCCTGCTCTCCGGGTTCACACAACACAACAAGCCACAGCAACCCCTGGCTGGGGCTTGCATATTCATAATGGCAGCCGGCACACGCCGCAGCTCCTTGCAGGTAAACTAGCCCACAATGGGCTGTCGTGTGAACTGGTCCTGTGTATTGTCTTCTGTGGGACCTGCATTAGGCCTCCATTGACCTAGTACAGCTTTTCCTGGGGGGTGGGAGGTGGGATCTTAGTGTTATCATTATTTATTATTACAGTTTAACTCCCCAATCCTTGTCAACCAGTAAATTTATGACAGAGGATCTTATCATCCAATTCTGATATGTTAATTCTTCATCTACACTGGGGTGGACAACTTGTGGCCTTCCAGATGTTGGGCTGCAGCACCCATCATCCCTCACCACTGGCTATGCTGCTCACCGTTGGCTAGGGCTGATGGGAGTTGCAGTCCAACAACATCTGGAGGGCCAGAAGCTGTCCACCTTGGATCTGCACTGCTGTCTGCAGTAGAATTGCTTCTGAGTCAATAGCAGCATGAGTGAGAACCAAAGTCCCATGTGTGCATTCATAAATGGGAATCTGGAGACTGCAGATAAATTATGCCTATGGGCAATCAGAATAATATTTGATGTGTTGCTATGAGACAAGCATCTTCCAGGATGCAAATGAGGACTTTGAACTTTGTTTAAAGATAAGAACAACAACAACAAAAATCCTCAGATACTGCAATCTGGCCTTGAGTTGGAATACCAATGATACTGATACTGTTTTTTTAATTCCACATACAGCCAGGCTCCATGTAGGGCTGAATATTTGTGGGGAAATGCAGGGTCATGGAGTTGGTAATACTAATCTTGGAGCTCAAGTCCAGGGCCCGCCTTAGCATGGAGCAGTTTGCTGTGGGAGGCTGATTCTGGAGAACTGTCCGTTTTCCTGCCACTAACCCTCCATCTGTGTGTCTTAAAAAAAAGAAAAAAAGCCAACAGCAGTGTGCCACTTTGGCGCTATGTTATATGCAAAAAATATCTAAGGCTGGCACCACCCAGGTCTTACATGGTGAATTTCTGGCTTGCAGCACCTTCTGCTTGTGACAAAACGGGGGTTTGTTTTAAGTCTGTGCTGTGTTTCTTTGCCCCTCCACCTGTTCTCTCATGTGGTCTCTGGTTTTATTTATTATTTCTTTTCCCTTTGTTTCTTCCTGTAGCCCATGTGCTCTTGTTCTGTCTCCTCTACTGGACACCAACCCCTTATAAAAGGAGATCTTTCTTGCCTTCCTCCTGATCCTAATGCTAATGATAATAAGCTATCAATGTTGTAATTGCAATGTATGAATTATAGTTTTAAGTATTTATTATATTATTATGTAATTTTGCTTCTATGTATGTTGATCTCTGTTTCTCTGTTGTGAGTATATGCAGACCTTTTCCATCTCCGCCTGCCCTTTTGCCTTCCCTGGCTCCAGTCGTAGGAAGAGGCTGGTCAGTACTGTGGCATGCCTGGTCATTGGATGTCTTGACTCAGGAGGAGGTGGAGAAGGACCTACACTGGTGGAACTTGGCAAGGTGTGGACTCTTCAGAGTCCTGCCATAAACAGAAGTCTTCTCAAATCCACTGAGGTTTGTAGGGAGCAAGATAAAGAGTTCTTAGATGTTTTTATATGATTCCGTATCTTCAGGAGATATGGAAACAACATGCTCCAGGTTTCTTTCATCCCAGAGCATGTCTACACCTCAAACTGTTTTCAGTGCGGTAGATTCCCCCCCAGAACCCTAGGGATTGTAGTAATGGGGCTAAGAACTCAAAAAGAAAATTATTTGCCTCCTCGGGAAACTGATGCCCACACCTCTTTTGGAGCCACATTTCTGTATCAATAACTATAGTACAGACTGAACCTCAGTGACAGAAGCCAGAAACTGCATCTACACCAAGAACAGTTTAAATGATGTGACATTTAGGCACCAAATCATTATCACAAAAACCTGTCTGGATTTGACTTTGCACTGTACTCTAGAATTTTCAGGCACATCAGGAATTAGGTTGTCTAGTGTTGGAATTACATTGGTCTATACCAGTGTTCTCCAACCTTGGGTCCCCAGATGTTTTTGGCCTACAACTCCCAGCATGCCCCCGCCAGCATAGCTGGGGACCCAAAGTTGGAGAACACTGTTCTATACAGACCACAAGAGACTTAGACCCTGATCCTTTCCTTGGACATAAGGACATTTTCACACAAAGCAGTTCTTGCTTCAGTTAGTTCATAAGGCTAATGTAAAATACATATCCCTTCCTGGTTTCTCTTCCACATTAACAATCATCAGAAATTCACATCAACATCAAAGAGGGTCAAAGGTGATTCAGTTCTAAAGTCTTACAGATTTCAATGGAACACTTCTAGGTAAATGTGTTTAGGATTACAGCCCTAATAAAACCAAATGCTTCCAGTTATATTCTATATGGTTCCAGATTATGAGCAAGTCTCTGACTGTAAAGCACCTATAATGTCCTTGAGAAATTGAGGCCTGTTGCTGCTTCGGAAGAGTTTTCCCATTTCCATTTTGCACCCCAAATTTGTCAAAGAATCTGGAGTGACAGAAGCTGCCACTGCCAGATGTCATCGTTGTGTGATTAGGTAGTAGTAGTAGTAGGCGATCACTCGTGACCGAGTAAGATTGTCTTCCAGGATAAAATTACAAAAAGAAAATTATAAAAGGAGGAAATTCTAAAAAATTGTGTAGACTCTAGTGATGGGTCCGTAAGTGACTGTGGAGGCTAATTCTAGATCCACACAGCTTCCCACAGTGAGGACACAGGTTACCAGATGGAAGATGGTCCTGTAAAGGATTCGTTTGACGTGCTTTTCACTTAGCACGTTTCTCCCTTTCACCTTGCACTCGGGCTTCTTCAAAGTCCATAGAACCTTTGTGAAAGGCCGACCTCCAGTTAGATCGTTCATGAGCCAGAGTTTCCCAGTTTTCGATGTTTATATTGCATTTTTTTAGATTAGCCTTAAGAACATCTTTAAACCTCTTATACTGACCACCGATGTTCCGTTTTCCATCCTTGAGTTGGGAATAAAGTAACTGCTTTGGGAGACGGCAGTCAGACATTCGAACAACATGACCGGTCCATTGAAGTAGGTATCACCTGGTGACTGGTATCTCAACATTCCTATATTGCTAACAGTGGAAACAAGTATGTTTTCCCCTTCCCAGCATTAGAAATGAACGTCAGTATTACAGAAAACATCTATGAACAAAGACCATTTGTCTGGGTCCCTCTTGTAAGTCACCTTCCTGCCACAGTACTTTCCTAGTCAATCTTGGTAGGAATCCGTTTAGAACAGCCATCAAATAGACATTGTTTTGCAATTAAAAACACTGCCACCACATGGGTTGGGGGAGGAGGTACAGAATATGCTCTTTCCATGTTGCATTTATTTATTGTTGCTCAGAATTCTTTTGGAAGGAGTGGAGAAACCAAGTTAACCCATCTTCTCAGGAGGCATACATAGAATCCCTTTTGGTCTCTTGTCTACAGATCCACATTTTTATTCCAGAAGTTCTCCTATCTTGCAAAAATTCTTGGACAGAGATTGATTGGGGGGGGGGTGAGATGTCAATTCCCCCTCACACAGGTGCAGAACTGTGAAAATCCTCATACAGAAGAGGTGAGCGAGATGTTCTCAGACTGGGCAGCTCTTAGCAAGGATTGTCCTTGGATTGGGGATTGAATATGAACATCTGTGTATTCTGGAAATTCTGAGTACTGTCTGGGTTGGGTTGGGTGGGGGATAGACATCTTGCATCCAGTCTGTGAGTTTGTTCCCTTCCCTCATAAGTCGTGGTAACCAAAATGCATCATCCCCTTCTGCCTGCTAAAGGAATGCTGACATTGGATGTTGCCTGGCAGGATTGAGTGATGCACTCTGCCCCTGCTTTGACTTTATTTATTTATTACTGGAGGCTGTAAACAGCAGTGCTTTTTTACCCTCTCTTCTTTTCCTTTCTTTTGTATTTGGGAACAATGTGTTGTAATAAATTCCTAATAGATGTTTTAACAGCCAGTGTCGGTTTTGTTCTTTAAGAGAGTTTGTGTGGAGGGACGGGGAAGAAAGAAAGGGAAGACTGAAGGAAGTGATTAGAGCATTTGCAAAGGATCACAGTGATGGGTACAGTGCCCAGGGTAAAACAATATTTTACTGATACAACCTGTGAAACACATCTTGCCTGAGGAATTTGATCCGTGCAACCTCATATAGGACATAAGTTGATCTGCATCTCTTTGACTAATGTGTGGTTTGGAATTTAATCCTCTGGATTTCTCACTTCTCTGAATATTGCAACACAATTCTCTGCGGTTTAAACACTATTAAATTGGTATTTGTAGAGAAAATACATTGTTACATACATTTGAAGAAGTATTTGGAGATTTTTTTTTAAATTGCAGAATAATGTGGGATGGACTTAACGGGTAAAAGTGCTCAGAAGTCTCGCAAACCAGAAATAGACAGATCTGCACATCCCTACGTTAGTAAACTGCAGATTGTTGCTGCTTGTGATGCACAGGTGCCACACTGGCTCCAAGGCTAACCTGTCGGATTCTGCCACTTTGTCCAGTCAGGGGGGGGGGGAGTCATTTTGAAATCAAACTTTGATTACCCTAGCAGTGTTTCCCTGCAACCTCCATTCATTTCATTGGCCCATAATTTGAGGGAGGTTGTACAGCAGCTTAGTGAATTTCTACCCATGCAGTTAGGAATTGTTACAAACTTTTAAATCCTTCACATTCAGTTTTGTGTTTTGTTTTTTTTTTACTTTTTTTCTTTTTACTTCTCTCTCTCTCTCTCTCTCTCTCTCTCTCTTAAAAACCTAGCTTTGATTGGCATATTTCCCAAAGGTTCTAAGCACCAAAGATGCACAATATATGCTTTAACAGTTTCAAAGTGTGCATTAGCACAAAATACAGAAGGTTTATATCTGATGAGAACCAAAACATTCTCCCAAAAACATCTTATTGACTTATTGTAGTCCACTGGCGCTGCAGTCTTCTGAATAATCTTCCAGACACCATGATACGGTTGTCATTAATAAGCCTGCTCCCCCATTGCATTGTGAATTAGTCTCAGGAGAGATGAAGGCTAAGGAAAAGTTCACCTTGTCCTCAACCTCCAAAGTTGAACATGGACCACATCTTCGCTGCCGCCGCTGTGCCACCCCCCCCCCGGGCCTCCTCCCCCACCGCGCCCCCCCGCCCGCTGAAGCCGCCGCCGCGCCCCCCCACCCGCCGAAGCCGCCCCCGCCCCCCCTGCCGAAGCCACCGCTGCGCCTCCCCCACCCGCCGAAGCCGCCCCCGCGCCTCCCCCACCCACCGAAGCCGCCCCCGCGCCTCCCCCGCCCGCCGAAGCCTTCCCCGTGCCTCCCCCACCCACCGAAGCCGCCACCAGCGCCTCCCCCGCCCACCAAAGCCGCCGCCGTCGTGCCTCCCCCGCCCGCCAAAGCCGCCGCACCTCCCCCACCCGCCAAAGCCGCCGAAGCCACCCCCGCGCCTCCCCCCCAGCCACCTACCTTCTCAGCGTCGCTTCCGGAGCCCCGCCCACGTTGTTTTGGCGGGAGGAACCAGGGCAACAGGGCTTAAACAGCCCTGTTGCCCTGGTTTCCCCGGCAAAAAACAGAGCGCGGGGGTCCCGTCGCGTCACTTCCTCTTCGGAGGCGGCGGCAGCCAGGGCGGGGGTAGGTAGGTAGGTAGGTAGGTGGCGGCGGCGGCGGCGGCGCAGGGGGGGTTTGCAGAGCAGGACTGATTTGCTCCAGAGCCCCCCCCACGGCACGAGGGCCCCCCCGCAAATTTTATTTCGCCTAGGGCGCCAAGCTGCCCTGCATCGGTCCTGGCTTTGTGTAGAGAAGTCCTAAGTGACGTAGACGCATGTGTGACCCAGCCCAAAGGCTATTGTGTTTGATGTGACATCCAAGGTTCTCTCTGTGGTAGCTCTTATACACATGCAGCTCATCATACTTTGTGTAAATGCAATAAAATTACACCTGTTCAAATCCATGTCATTTCCCCCCAGCCATATGGAATTGTTTTCACCAGTGCTAGAAGAATCCACTGGAACCATGAAATCAGTTACTACTCTCTTAACCTAATTGAAGAGTAACTTAGACTATTCTGAAGCTCTTTCTTAATATAAATCATCTGACCTTTATAGATCACTATCAGCTTGTAACAGAAACCCCAATGATAATTAATGCTTTCTTGTTGCAAGACCCTGTCAACAACTTTTAGTAGTTCCTTTATTCTGTATTTTCAATATAGTGGGGAAACGCCTAACTTGCCCTGAGCCTTTAGGACAGTGTTCTCCAACCTTGGGTCCCCAGATGTTTTTGGCCTACAACTCCCAGCATGCCCTGGCTGGGGCATGCTGGGAGTTGTAGGCCAAAAACATCTGGGGACCCAAGGTTGGAGAACACTGCTTTAGGACAAGGTGGGATACCAGTCCATAAGTGCACGAGGGACCATTGCTCCTCTGAGGACAATGTGGTAGCAGCGGTTATTGCATGTGAAACCCTAGGAACGTCCTTTTTCCAGTGTTCATGCTTTTATTGACTCGGAATGGCTGCCAAGCCTATAAATAAATGTTCTTGTGCTAAATATAGAAGCTATTGAAATGGGCTGCAGTCTATTTATTTAGCTTGTGCCTCCATGAGAGCCTGCCAATATTAAATCTGACGTAGCTTTATCCCCATCACGCTGTGACCACCCATGGAGGGCAGCAGTCTGAGGTGCTGCTGCAGCAGGTCAGATGCAGGATGTCGCATTTTTGAGCCTCTGCACCGAAGTTAGTCACAGGCTTTCACCTTCACGCCCCCCTTCCCTGCAGGGGGACTTTTCCAGGCCAGTAATGGGCAGCCCAGGTGCTTGGTTGGTGATTCTGCATTCCTTCAGCCCTTCGATGGGGCATGAAGGATGGCTATTAACTTTTTACTAACTCTGATCAGAGTCATTCTATAACATAGAGCAGTGTTCTCCAACCTTGGGTCCCCAGATGTTTTTGGCCAGATGTTTGTAGGCCAAAAACATCTGGGGACCCAAGGTTGGAGAACACTGACATAGAGCCTATAATAGAGTCTATATCCTGATTTCCCCAAATCCAGGCTGCCCTTTTTACATATAATGTAAATTGCTTGCAATTATGCAAATCAAGCACATTAACATGGGCATTTCCTATCAATTGCTTTAAATTTGCTGCCCCTGGCACATACCACTGAAAATTAGGGGAAAGAGCAGAGGAATAATACCTGTTTGCTAGAATCTAGGGGGTGATTAGGAGGAAAACTAGCATGATCACACTTTCACCCCTTTTGATGCCAGAACACAAGGGCTGGGTTCAGGCAACACGATAACCCACGCTCAGGGGTTCAGTATGGGTTGAGTATGGGTTGGTGTTGAACCATGGGTTGGTGTTGAACTGTGGGTTATCATGTTGTCTGAACCCAGTTGCACTAACAAGCCATGGCTTGTTAACCACAAATAACCCATGAAGAGGACCCATGGTTTCTTGTTGGGTTGTGAACTGTGGGTTGTTCACCATGGTTTGTTATCTCGGCTGGGTTCTGACAACACGATATCCCATGTTTCAACAACAACACATGGTCCAATGACAACCAACACTCAACCTAGGGGTGGGCAATCCGCCCACGGCGCGCTCAGCGAGCGCTGCTGCTGTGCCTGCCAAGCCAGGGTCGAAAGCGAGCACTAGCCGAGGTGCTCGCTGGGCTTCCGGGTTCCCGACACTACGTTGTTTACATAGAAAATGGTGTAAGATACGTTAAAAGTGGCTGCGATTTGCGTAACTTGCGTAACTTGCCAGGGAAACAGGTAGGGCGAGCAGAGCTCAGGGGGTCGAGTCTGGCGAGTTTGCTGGACTTCCAGCACCCCCAATCGAGCTCTGCACACACTGAACCCTTGAGTGTGGGTTTTCGTGTTTCATAGATTTCATAGATAGAGTTGGAAGGAGCCTACAAGGCCATCGAGTCCAACCCCCTGCTCAATGCAGGAAACTAGAGGAGGGGTCTCTCATCCAAGTAATAACCAGGCCTGACCCTGCTTAGCTTTCCACACTCAGAGCCAGTGTGAGCCACAGGCCTGTTGTCTGAACCCAGTCACAGTCCACTGGCAGAATAGCCAAATTCCAACCGTCCCCACCCCTGCTGTGTGCTTTGGACACCTGAGAGTAGCACACAACCCACAACTGTCCATTCTTACGCTCTGCAATTTTAGGGATTGCTTTCTTAGACTTAGATTGCAAATCTCATTATAAAGTGATGAGGCTCACTTTTCTGTTACAGAATTAGGTCTCTTGCCTTCATTGGTGTGGAGAGCAGCTGGAATGGGAAATTATCATCTAAAACAGGGCTCTCCAACCTTGTTGCTGGCCTACAGCTCCCAGTGTACCCAGCCAACATGGCTAATGGCAAGGGATTCTGGGAGCTGTAGTCTAGCAACATCTGGGGACCCAAGGTTGGAGAGCCCTGTTCTAAAACATAAATGGGTAATAGGCAAAATGGCTGATTTTGGACTAGGGATGTGTGCGGAGCACGATTGGGGGGTGGAAGTCCAGCAAACTCACCGGTCTCGACCCCCTGAGCTCCGATCGCCCTACCTGCTTCCCTGGCTCGACTTGCGTTCTCACGAGGCAAGCCAGGGAAGTGACTTCTGGGATCCTGGAGGAGGGCACCAAGGAAGGGAAAATAAAAGATGTGTGTTCAATACATGACGCTGGGGGCATTGTGGAAAGTGGGGGCATTGGCTTTCCTCTTGGCTTGGAGAGGCTTGAAGAATGCTTTTTGTTGGAGAGGTACCATGGACGTAGGGAAACAAGGGGAGGGGGAACCTCTTGACACTACAAGCCAGGAAGAGCTCCAGCTGCTCCCAAGGTGCAGCAAAGAACAGCAAAGTGCCTGGAAAAGCAAATTAGGTCTGAAGAGAGAAGCCAAGGTAGCCACAATCAGGGTGCATTTTTGTAGGGAACTGGGTACCGTCAGATGCACAGGCCACCCTAATTCTTCCACCACCTCTCCAGGGTGGCATGACAGGAAGCGGAAGGGATACCAGGGGCAAGACACACACTCTGTGTGGTGCATGGTCCATATGGGAGATTTGACGGATTGGTTAAAGTAGCCCAGCTCAAGAGGCTGATGCACAAACAAGACATATCCACAGGCAGCAAGCACTGCACTTTGGTCCCCCCGCCTTCTATCAAGGAGGAAGATCAGGGGAGGGGTGTGCAGAGGATGGGTCCAGGGAGGTTTTCCTGTGCCTATCTTTCCCCCCCATCCCTTCTTGACATGGTCAAGGCAGATAAACTACCAGCAGAGACTGCAGTGAGACCACCCACAAAATACTCTGCACAAGTAACCATCTGCACATGTATTTATCTGACAGAGAGAGAAAGGTGTGCTCTGGAACAGCCTATGTGACCTCAAATCGCCACCCACTCCGCATGCATCTCCCACTCTAAATATTGACATGTGGCATGGATCCCTGCAATAAAAACAGGGGGGAAAGTGCAATATTCATTGCTCTGTGAACTCAGAGAGGCAATTCCATTTAAAAGTAATAACAGTGCAGCAATGATGCCTCGGAACTGAAAGGGCTTCTCACACAGGCACGGCCCTGGGGTTAGGGGTCTCCTGCACGGGCCAACTGACCTGGCCCTGAACATCTGGACTGGAACTGGATGCTGCTGCAAATGGTGCCTCCAATTGCCGCAGTAAACGTCCGGAGGAAGCAATAATCCTGCTGAAGGCAGGGCAATAAGTAAGCAACAGGATGAAAGCCTAGGAGAAGATCAAAGTGTCAGGCAGAAGACTAGAAGCGAGGAGAAGTAAGTAGGAAGATTATAGGGATGGTCATAAAACAAAAGGATGCATGATGCTATTTCAAAGCAGGAGTCCTGTTTCCCACACCTTGGATCCCTTAACCTGCTTATTTCCCATGCGGCATCTGCTGCGGATGGGCTGTGATTCAGAGGAGCCATGTTGCGGCTCCAGCACGGGTTTGCTTCTCCAGTGACGCAGAGCTGGCTGTGCCATTACTCAAAGGGGCCCATTACTCATCTGTCTGCACTCCCCTCGGATGGAGCCTCTGCCTCTCCTCCTGCTCTCTTTCCAAGATGTAAGCAGTTCATTTATTTATTTTCATCTTGTTTTCTGCTAAGTGAGCGAGCAGCTTCAGTCCAAAGCTTAATCAACAGCCAATACTGGGTGTGTTCCAACTCTGCGGTGCTGCGAGTGCAGTCTTTCCCCCATCCTCGTACCAGTGGCGCTGCCCTTTTGCTCATCTCATAAACCTGCTGAGTAACAGGTTGAAGACTGCTGGGACAAAATCGTATCAACCTCCCTCACTGGATGTTAGTTATGGGGGTTATAAGCTAAGCAGAGCTGGCCAGTTGGCTTTTATATAACAAGTGAAACTCATTCAAATTATTGCAGGGAATCATTTTGAGATCAATGATTTTATTGCAGGTTGGCAAATGTCATCTCTGAAAGCTGCTTCTTCTACACCTGGGATGGGAAACCGGTGTCCCAAGGGCCACATACGGCCCTCGGCCTAATTTCATGTGGCCGTCGGCATCACCCGGCTCTCTGGATACTGTGGGTGTATTCTTGCTCTCCAGACCACTCCTATGGGAATTGCTTCCTCTTCCACTTCATGTGTGTGGGAGGCAGAGAAGGGGTGGGGTGGCACACAGAGAGAAAGAGCTATGCAATTCTGAAAGGCTGAAAATGCCGCTCACTTTTGGCTCTGGCTCCACCTACCTTCAACTGTGCCCCTCACCCCCCACTATTGACCTTGCCCATGGGTCAGCAGCCCTTCCTAGGAAGAAGCTTCCCTACCCTTCCTCTACACCAACACAATATCCTATTCCTTCGAGTGGCTCTGTTTTTAAAAAGACTGTGCATTTGCTCCTGCCGGACATGTAGGCCATAATATTGCTTTCCTTCTCCTTACTGGAGAAGCTAAAGGCACGTTCCTTGGAGCAGAGGGACTTGTGGTGTCTTTGGAAAATATTTCTTTATGTATAACATTACCTCTAAAAAAGAATTCAAGGACTGTCAACCATCAGAGCGGTAACAATGCCAAGGAAAAATCAGTCAAATCCTCCCAAAGCACATGTCTCCGAGAGCTATTCCCAATTGCAGCTTCCTCATATGTGTTGGCTATTCCATGTCCCCAAATAGTCACAACACAAGCTCACATTTCTCATCCACAATTTCATACCCTCCAACATTTCACAGATGAAAATAGGGACACGCATGTGAATTTGTAAGAGGTATGGTTAAGCAACATGAAGGTGTGATCAAGAGGGTGTGGCCAGGCAACATGAGGGCATGGCCAAAGGTATGACCAGGCAACCAAAGGGCATGACCAAGTACAAACGTTATTAGAGGAAACACACAAAATCTTATATATTATAATTACTACCTTATTATTGTGAGAGCTGGACTGACCCGGGTTCAAAAGCTTCCCTAGCCAGTGACCCTCAGTCCCAGTCACGCAGGCGGAAGGAGGAGATAACAGCAGTTAATAAAGATTAAAGAGTTTATTTGTAAGACCCAATTACATGGGATTAAGGCAAGCAATGCATCTCTTACTCACTACATCATTGCAGATACAAATCCAATACCCCAGTGGTAAGGCTAGATGAAGTGAAGTCCAGAACAAGTCGAGACGAGAAGAGAAGCAAGTGAGAGGAGAGAGGAGTGAAGCTATCAACAAGTGTGTTAGCTTTATACCACCTATAAATAGGATATTACTCACCCCAGTTGTATAACCTATTCATCAACATGTTTACCCCAAATCTGTCCAAGGCTGCTGAGTCATATCACCTTGAGACTATGTCTCGTGACCAAAGACCTTGTGTACTTGAACTCAAGAGACACCCTCCATGTCAGGTGATAATCCTGATGTCAGGTGGTAATCTCGTTCTGCCTATGCAAAACCCAACAATTATATATTATTTTATAATATTTTATAAGTGGTTTTGTAATATTTCTTTTAACCTTACTTAACCCTTAATTGTTGATATCTGCTGTTTTTCATGGAGGGGCAGTGCTTGCAGGGCAATCTCTTTTTTTTTGTTTTAAAATTGTCAGGACTGGCACAAATTCAACAGGTGAAGCTTACCCACCCACCCCATACCCCCAAACATGGAGCTTCAGAGAGAAGGGGAAGTTTCTCGCATTTCCTTCTGACACTGTAAACTCACCTGTCAGAGGCAAAGAGTCAGCTCTGTTAGGAAATAAAATCTTTGGCAATATAAAGATAGGAATCATGTGATAAATTCCCTCATTCACCTCTCTGTTGGTCCAGGCTTTCACCCAGCTAATCCTTTTTCCACAGCAACGTGCAGCAGAGGCAGCAGGTAGAGCATGTGTGCACACACGCATGCACGCATGCGCACACACACACGCACACATGCACACACACACACACACACACACACACACACACACACACATCCTCGCCTGGCCCTCCCAGCTTAGCAGCATCTGTTCCCTCCCTGCTTACTGTGGCTGTTCCAGTCGAAGCAGAGCTATCTTAAATGGCCCATGGGCAAAATTGCAGCTAAGCTAATACTGCAAGCTTAGCTGCAATTTTCCCCATGACCCCTTTAAGTAGCTTGCAGTTGCAGGAGGCAGGGTAATTTGGGACTCTGCATGACAAAGTGAGAAGCTGTGATGGCTTAAGGGTTTTCTGCATTTTGGGGGCAATTGGAGACTATGCAATTTTGAGCCTAGCTGAAGGCTATCTGACACTTTACATGGCAAGCATATCAATTGCTCTGTAGCATGGAATCTAGACCTTAGTGTGAATGGGGAATTTTCTCCATCTAACACTCAGAGTATAGTTTCTAGGCAAACACCAATGCATTCCTGGAGCCAGGCAATGCAGCAGTTTGTAAGGGGCTTCTTACTGCAGCAAAATGGCTAATCAACTGAGATGGCTTCTCCTCAAAGGGAAAAGTGATCCTTTTTAACCGTAGACCTGATAGACGTAATCTGGTAAATGCAAAGGTTACAAACCAGAGATCATGCCTGCCACTATAACAGCTCTGCAGCAAAATAAGCAAATAAAAATAAAATATATGGTGATGTGGCTTCTCCTACTGGTCCCTTTGGCTACTAAGTCCTCTCTCCTGCTGTGGGGCATTCATGGGCTGTGACAAGAATGGTGAGTATCAACACAAATGCCACCCCTGTCATTTGGGTGACCGGCCAGATGGGCAATTTAGAAATATGATAATATGATAATATGACAAATTTTCAGTACGTATACAAAGTTTTTTTTTGTTTTGAAAATAAATATTTTCTTTCTTTCTCTTTCTTTCTTTTTTCATTCATGGACACTTATTTAATTAGTGCTCCCATTCAGGCACAAATCCTGGAGTTTGTCAGCTGGTGACTTGAGCCAGGGAAACGTGGACCATTTTGGCTTTTGCTGGACTCCTGACAATGTCATTCTCCAACGGCCGGTGTCCTTCCCCCAACAGCACGCATTTCTCCAACCATCCCATATTCTATAAAGGAGCAGGAGTGTGGAGGGTGCCGTAGTACATCCCCCCCCCCCGAGCAAGGACAAAATCCTTCTGCAAAGGAGAAGATGTGGAGGGAGCATGCTTGGACTGTGTGGGAAAGCCTTCAGAACTCTTCACCTCTGCCACTAGGGTGTGTGTGGAGATTCAATCATGTCTATCTGGCTTTCCAAATTATCCTGGGGGAAATGCCAGAAGCTAATTTTAGCCATTGTATACAAGTCGCACAAACAAGTTTTCAATATACGGTAATCATGAACGGATATCGAGAAAAGCTCGGTGTCCATCTAAGCCAGCCTTCCCAACCCTTCAGATGTGTTGAACTATTATGGTCATTGGCCTTCTGGCTGGGGATGATGGGAGTTGTAGCACAGCACATCTAGAGGGCACAGGGTAGGATAAAGGTGAAGCACGGAGATATGGACCAAATGTTTGTGTGGCTTTAAGAACTCAGCAATTCTCGCAATTCACCCAGGGTCAGATTTTCAGAACATCTCATCCAGCCAGGCGACTACATGAGGGCTGATCTCTTCTGGAAATGAGGGTGTATAACTACTGATCTCGACATTCAAAGGTCTGAACTCTCAGCTGCTGACACCACTTGATTGCATTTTGCAATCAATAAAAAGGATAGTTTTGAAAGAATGAGGGGGCAAAACAACAACAATACCTGGTTCTGGTTATTATTGGCTGTGGGGGTTTTTTTGGTAATTATTATTGCAGGTACGAAAGCAAACAGACTTTCTGAACGGGCGCCTCGGTTTTCAGAGGCATCATCATCACCATGCCTTGTAGCTGAATGAGAAGCAAACACTTTGGCTCTTACATACACTGCAGTGAAGTCACTGCCAGCCTCCTTCCAGAAAAGACAGATGACATCAGCGTAGTGGGTCTGTGCCATGTAAACAGAACTGTACCGCCAATGCAAATGAAGCCGAAGGAGCTTTGCTCACACATACACACAACAGGCCTCCTCTATTCTCACAGCCAGCGGGGCATTCTCTACAGCCCTGCCACCCATGCCTCATTATTCCAGATCATAGATCATCCGCCGGTGTACACGGCTTTGCAGGTAGGCTTGACTGACAGAGACCGACTTGCTCCAGCGATGATGAGCCAGTGAGCAAAGCTTATTTGCATATTAAGAGACTACGGAGTTATTGCAGAGGCCGTTAGCTATGTGTGTGTATGTGTTTTTCTTTTCTTTTTTAAGATTCTGATTTTTGATCTTGACAAATTATAATGTTAAGACAGCAAATAACATGTACTTGAGTTCTGACACCACAGATTCCTATATAATTTATGTAGCTTAAAAGCACATCTCTAGGAGCCATTCTACTGCATAGTTTCATATTCGGGAAGACAGCATGCTGTAGCCCAGGGCTGCACAATTTGTGGTCCACCAAACTGCACACAGCCTACCAGGCCATGTATGCCCAATCTTTTATTTATACAGTAATACCTTGGATTGCAAGTAACTTGGTTTGAGAGCGTTTTGCAAGACAAGCAAATTTTTAAATATTTATTTATTTATTTATTTATTGACTTGATATACAAGCGACGTCTTGCAATACAAGTACTGTAGTACGGCTTAAATTAAAAATCTCTGTACAAATTTTTTGGGGGGAATTCTGTTTTGATATAAGAGTGTTTTGGATTACAAGCACGTTTCCGGAACGAATTATGCCCTCAATCCAAGGCATGACTGTATTTAGTTTTCTTATTATAGAACTATAGGGAGGGGAGGGGTCCCCTAGTCCACATCCTCCGCCCACCCCCACCCTGCTCAATGCAGGCGGTGCAATGAAGGATGTCGCTACCGCATCCCTGCCAAATGGCCACCCCAATTCCCACTTCTGTTCAAATCTCTCCGGAGCAGGAGATCCCACCACTTCTGAGGCAGTCCGCTCCCCTGCTGGACAGCTCTCACTGTTAGGAAGTTTCTCCTAATGTTCAGCCGAAATCTGCTTCCTTGCCATTTCCACCCACTGGTTCTAGTCCTGCCCTCTGGAACAGCAGAGAATAACTCGGTCACGGTGGTTAACTTGCCTCCCCCATCACTGTTAATACATGCCCAGTAAAATAACACTAGCAAGGCTAAAACAACACTCCAAGCAATAAGCTTCCCCGCCACCCCACCTGCCTGCACGTGACTTCAAACACTGGGGGTGGGGAGGGGCTGTTCCTCAAGTCACCAAACATGGCTGGGGAGGGGTTGCATTTGATTTGATGGGAATTCAAATTGTGCAGGCCTGCCATAGCCTATTCCTTGAATAATTTTATTTTTTAAAAAAAATTAATAGATTTTCAGGGATAAAACCCTCTGTGAGGAATCATCGGTGGTCACTGTACAATCCCCCAGGTGTTCCTGGTTGCCCAGCAACAGTAGCCAGCTGCAGTTAGGGCTGATTAAACAGGAGGAAAGGGAATCAGGCAGAGAGACTCTTTAAATGGCTCATAGACTCTGAGGGAGGAGGAGGAGGAGGAGGAGGAGGAGGAGGAGGAGGAGGAGGGCAGAAGCACAGTAATTGATAAAACAGCCAAAATAGCCTAGCACTAGGTCTCTAAAAATGCCTGGGAGAAAAGAAAGGTCTTTGCCTAGCACTGGAAAGATAACAGCGTAGGTGCCAGGTGAACCTGGGGAGTTTATTCCATAAGTGGGGTGCCACCACTGAGAAGGCCCTCTCTCTTGTAGCCACCTGCCTAGCTTCCTTTGGCAAGGGCACCTGGAGGAGGGCCCCTGAAGATAACCTAAGGGTCTGAGCAGGTACATGCGGGAGGAGATGTGTCTTTAGGTACTCTGGTCCTAAGCCATTTAGGGCTTTAAAGGTCAACATCAACACTTTTAATTGGGCTCAGAAATAGACTGGAAGCCAGTGCAGCTGATGATGATGAAGCACTATCATCACGCAGTTGAATTGGCCAGTCCCAGTCAATTAACAGGGTTAATGAAGTTTATAGTTGCTGCATTTACGTGGACATGTAGCTCATTTGGGATGAGAACAGGAGAAAGGGACATGTCCCCCTAGGCGGATGGGCACACCTTGTGACACCCTCACAAAGCAGACTACAACTTACTTTAAAATACAAAGTACACCATTTCATTCATTTCATTTATTACATTTGTATACTGCCCACTAGCCAAAGTTTTCTTGGTGGTTCACAAAAATTAAAACCCCCAAAATACAGCATGGTAAAACATAATATAAAACCATTAAAATCCAACAATTTTAAATGGCTAAAAATGATTAAACAATAACATACCCAGGCCCAATAAATAACTAACATTAAAACACCCCATCACATGCTGTCAAATGCCTGTGAGTTGAAGAAGTCTTAACCTAGTGCTGAAAAGATGACAATGTTGGTGCCAGGTAGATCTGACTGGGGAGAGCATTCCACAATTGGGGGGTCACCACTGCGAAGGCCCTCTCCTTGTTGCCATCTTCTGCACCTCCTTTGGAGGAGGCACTCAGAGGAGGGCCTAATGAAACCCTAAAAACAGTAATGGCTTTCAGGTCCTCCTTTCATAATCTGCATTTGGACACTTATCAGTCTGAAATCTACAATTTTTATTTTACTTGTTAAAACGTTTAGATGAACAACAACATGAGTATAAAATTGAAGTATATGTTGTTGTTAACTGCCATTATTTTCCTGAACCAACAGATTCAATGGATGAACCAAGGCTATCATCATGGAAAGACTGGAAAAAACCCTGGGACCCCAGCACTTAAGTTGGTAGGAGGAAAAAACTCACAGCAGACTTCTATTGGGGGAACATGATGCTTTATCCTTGGCTGGTATTACCATGCATCCTTGCATATAGATGAGAACCACACTGTAGCTCAGGCCCTGAGCAGATGACAAAGGGCCCAGGAGATGTCTGTACTAGCGGATTTTGCATGACTAACTAGCCATTGGAAGGGCATACTGTGCCCCTCCCATAACTAAGAAACCCAGTGGTCCCGCTATCTCCGTGCAAGAACCCCCTTGTCTTGTATCTGTCTTTATCATTTCACAACTGCTGTAGAAAGTTGTCCCAGTGGCAGTAAGAGGCACCACAGGTCAGATTCAGCAGGCTGCTTGCTTCCCCTTTCCTTACACAAGCTGGAATTAGCCTGACAATGAAGACCCAAAGGAAAGAGTCAGGAAGAAGCCTTGAGAAAGAGGAGGCATCAGATGGGAGGAAAGGGCAGGTTCATAGATTTCATAGATCATAGAGTTGGAAGGAGCCTACAAGGCTATTGAGTCCAACCCCCTGCTCAATGCAGGAAACTAGAGGAGGGGTCTCCCGTCCAAGTAATAACTAGGCTTGACCCTGCTTAGCTTTCCACATTCAGACAAGCTGAGCTTAGATAGAAAGCAAACCACACAAACGTATGTCTCTCCACAGGTTATAAAGCTTTGTGCTGGAGAAGGAACATGAATCTGAGTCAGACCATATGATCCATCTTGCTCAGGTTTGTTGACACTGACTGGAAGCGACTTTCCGTTTCGGGCAAGAGTCTTTCTCAGTCCTATCCTGTTGAGAGCCATGAGCAGTCCCTCCTAAGTGCCCCAGTGGCACCTTAGAGGAGCTGCCTGTGGCCTGGGAAAGTGCAAAACTGCACTCCCCCCTTTTTTCAAGGGAAAGGGTTTTTTGACAGCTAGCTGTCATAACTCTGGGTCCATTTAAAAATGGGGTTTTGAGTGGGAACTGGGTGGTTTGGGACTGGTACATATGTCTGTGTATGTTCCAGTCCAAAAACCCCAGTTCCCACTCAACTTCCCCTTTTAAAGCTAGCTGTCAAAACTTGTTTTCCCTTGAAAAAAGGAGGGGAGTGCAGTTTTGCACTTTCCCAAGCCCCTAAAGCAGTGATGGTGAAACTATGGCACGTGTGCCACAGCTGGCACGCAGGGACCTCTCTGTGGGCACTCGAGCCATTGGTCGCCAGATTGCGAAAAGACCGTCCCCTTCTGCATTCAGCGTCGGGTTTCCATAGTAACCCCTCTCCACTCATTCCTCGCTGGCCTCCACAGGCAGGCACACTCCAACATCTCCACCCCCAGAAGCGGACTGCGCAGGCACCCAGCCCTCCTTCTAACTGAACAGACAGCTCAGAAGCACAGCGCACGCAGCATGCACGCCCGAATCTTTGCACACCCGGTGAAGAGCCATGCCCTGAGACAGAGCGGGGCGCGATTAGCCCCCTCCTCCTTCCTGCCAAATTTAAGGCAATTTGAAATAAATAAGTTGGTTTTGTGTTGCAGTTTGGGCACTCGGGCTCAAAAAGGTTCGCCATCACTGCCCTAAAGGCTTGGAACAAAGTGCAAAATGTGTACCCTGATGGGAACTAAAGGCAGGGGGCGGGGAAGAGATGAGAATCTTGCTGCAAAGGGGGTGGAAATCCCCCCAAACACCCCCTTCTCAGCAAACGATCCCTCCCAACTTTGGCTTCTCTTGACAGTTTGCCTTCTGCAAGCTGTCAAGAGGAACCGGGGTGGTGGTGGATTTGAAGCCTCGGCTGGGGCAATATCCAGGGTGGGTACCTGGTGCCCCTTGGCAGCAGGCACCCCCCTAGACACTGCCCCAGCTGAGGCTTCAAATCACCACAGTATCACAACTACAAAAGATTGCCGTTGCACAACTGTGCTAAATTTTGTTTTAAAAATCACTTTTTTGCATTTAATTTTGTGCACGCACACACACACAATTGCTGGGCAGCCATGGGCAGCTCCTCCAAGGTGCTGCTGGGGGCCTCGGAAGGGACTGCTCATACCTGTCAAAAGGGGGATTGCAAAAAAAATATTTTTAAAAAGGAAAAAAAGCCACGGCAAGCCACAGCAGGAAGGGGGAAGACTCGTCCCCCTCAGATGTCCTCTGGAATACGTGCAGGAGGACCGAGGGGGAGGAGGGGGCCAACAACCCACGGTGAGCCCAATAGTCTGTCAGGGCTCACTGTGGGTTGTTCACACAACCCATTGTGGATTATCGCCAAGGTGGTTTAGTGAGAAGTGCAAATGTACCTTCTCTCTCTCTCTCTCTCTCTCTCTCTTTCTCTGACCCAGTTCACATGATTGTGGTAAGGGAAATAAGCCACAGTGGCTTGTTAACCCTGTCATGTGTGCCAGTCGGATTTCCCTAATTACTCTTGCCGGCGTGGCTTGCCGTGTCATCTGAACCCAGGCGGCACTTGTTGGGCACCAAGATAGGTGACAGGGAGTGCCCTGGTGCCTGTGGGCATCGCATTGCCTACCCCTGATCTAGACTAACTCTGGCATCTCCAATGGGTGCAGTTATCAGCCTGCTGGTGATGTGACTGGTAGCATCTTTGTTGGTCCAGACAGCAGAGAAAAATGATCTCCATTAAGAGGAGGACAGAGAGGTCCTGGGACTGCTGACATGCACTCCCTCTTCCACATGCATGCACCTGTTGTGCAAATATGCTCAGAGTCCTCTCCCCAGAGAACCCAATACTCGAGGAGAGAGAAGCAGCACACCCAGGAGTGAGTTTTTTCAAAGTTTTATTTCTGCGCAAAAAGGTTCAGCTCTGTGGCTCACACCAGGATCAAAAGCTGAACAAAGGAAGGTGGGGCATGCAGGTCTTCTTATACCTTTTTACACTCATGGGTGTATTCATTCTCAGCAAATCAAATGTGTTCGCTTAAACATGCCAACCAATCGGATACATTTCCCCGAATATGACAACAACCAATCAAATACATTTCTTTGAACATGGCAAGTCTTAATCCTTAGTTAGATAGAAGGCCACCTGGCTGTCTTTTTCTTGGCTAGGCTGATGTTTCTCATGACCTTTTAGGTAGGGCACCCGAGATATCAGACGTCAGGCGACTCATGAGTCTGCTACTCTTGGTACCTCTTATCAATCAAAGGGACTCTTCTTTCGCTTGTATTTCTGGAGTTGGCACAAGGAAATACACTTTTTGGGGCAAGATAGCAACCAAGGTGAAGATATGATGGTCAGGCATACAATTCAGAACAAAGAAACACCACAATCAAAGCAAAGGAGCAACACGGCCCTTCAAGGTTCCCTGTCTGGAATATCAAAGCAGATAAGCAAGGCCAGCTGCAACAGGAGGTGGTATGTGGGCAAAACCCCAGTTCATCCCAGCAGGGATGCAACAGGGCTCATCAGGGCCTCTGGACGTTTACCTTAACAAGTGCCTATGGACAGCAGGGTGGTCTCCCAGAGATTTTAGGGTCCCAGCCCTTGTGGGCCACTCCCCAATGCCACCCCTGCTGACCAGGGAATGCTGGGAACTGCAGGACCTTTGTCTGTCCAAACATGCATAGGATTGGGCCCTTACGTAGCTTTAACTCAGACTCCTATCATACCAGGTCACACTGATTGGCAGCAGTTCCCCAGGGTTTCAGATTAGGAGTCTTTTCCCAGCCCTGGTGAAACTGGGACCCTTTGCATGCAGAGCAGGTGCTCTGACACTGAGTTTAAAGTTCTTCCTTATGTGTTCTATGCGAATATTTCAGTCTAGGACAGTGTTCTCCCAACCTTGGGTTCCTAGATGTCTTTGGCCTACAATTCCCAGTGTCAGAAATAATACTATGTTAACAGATTGCCATATTATTGAATGGATTTTAAGGAATCCATTTTGCCTGCCTGCTGTTTGAACTTAAGTCACCTTCCAGCTTGTTTGTAAGGTGGCCTTCACTACATACTACAGAACTTTGGCAGAGAGAACAGAATAACAGATAACGGTATATCCAGGCATAGCTTCTGTCTGTCTGGGCCTGTTGCCAACCGGCAGAACTTGGCAGGCTAGTTTAGCTTTGGCCAGGAGGGAGTGGAGCAGTGGAATTGTTCATCTAACAATGCATGCTATGTACAGCCTTGTTCAATACACGTGTATGGTGGGACTTCATTCTTACACTTTGTATATGCACCATGTCCATTTTTCTAACACACCCATCCCTCATATGGAAAATTAAATTAATGTGTTTATTTGGTGCCATTACACTGCTCTGGTTTGGGGACAACAGCTATCAGCAAAGCCAACTGAAGGGGCATCTTACACCAAGGGAGAAAAGTTTATGGGCTACAGGAAAGGCTTGAACCACACGTCTCTGGCGGCCTGAGATTGGGACACCTTGTTGCCAGGCACCAGGATTTATCTGCCGAGACTGGAATCTATTACTCAGGGTATGTAATGGGCTGGCATTACCTCATCTTGTCACTCCAGCTTGGAGGATTACTTCATTAAGAGCCAGTGTGGCGTAGTGGTGAGAGTGTTGGACTGGGACTCGGGAGATCCGGGTTCTAGTCCCCGCTCAGCCATGAAACTCACTGGGTGGCTTTTGGCCAGTCACTGACTCTCAGCCTAACCTACCTCACAGGGTTGTTGTGAGGATAAAACAGAGAGGAGGAGGAGGAGGATTATGTAAGCCGCCTTGGGTTCCTTGCAGGAAAAAAGGTGGGGTATAAATATAATAAATAAAATAAATTAAGGAAATATGCACAAACACATGTATGTAACTTCTTAAGTCCTCATCTTAACTCATGTATGAGTGGCTTATGTGAATGTAGCTGTATGCCAACCGAGAGGAGGATTTCACAGCCGTTTTCTTGATTACCTTTCAAGGAATCCATAATATAAGGGGTGGTGGTGGTCAGAAAGTAATGGCTTCCTGTGCCGTAAGCTAAAGCTTGCGGCCCCTTCCCCAAATACACACATAGGAAGTAACAATAAATACAACAATGGTATGCTTGACACATAAACATTGTGACTTTATGACAAGTATAACCGCCAAGATTCTCAACAGGCATAAACTGGCCATGGTCTATGCTGACGCGCTGATTTGCTTTGAATGAGAATCTGGTTGAACTTTTGCATGAGGCCCTGTTTTTACACACAGGCAATGGTGGAGAGACTCAGTTGCCACTACGGATCTCACCGAGTTCAAGTCCACAATGATAAATGTAGCATCGCCCTTGATGGCCGTTTGGGGCCTACCGTACTTCCTTAGCATTCTGAATCAATGTAAATTCTAGCAACCAATATAGGGTGCAGTTTGACTTGCTATTGAGAGTTAACACACGTGTTTATATTAAAGCCACTGTGAGATCTATCCATAAATCGGTCTAATTCTTTTTTTTAAAGCCATCTAAACTACTGGCCACCATCACATCTTATGGTACTGAATGCATCTCCTTATTTAAGTGCATTGCATGAAAAAAATATTTTACACGGTTAAGTGCATTGCATGAAAAAATATTTTGTCCATTCTGAACCTATTCCCAGTCAGCTTCATTGTGTGATGCCAAGTTCTAATATTATAAGAGAGGAAGAAATAGTTATCTTTGTCTACACTCTTTGCATTGCTCAACATTTTATAAACCCTTATTATGTTCCCTTCCTTAGGCCCAAAGCACACATTACTTTAAAGACATAGCTAGCAGCTACTTTGTTTTCATTTTTTACTCTAGAGTAAGCACAGGGGTTCTGATCTGGATTGGGAACCTAGTGTGGACAGTAGGGGGGGTTTTTTGTTTTGTTTTTTAAACCCTTCTCCCCACTACAGTCCCAGTCTGGATTGCACCTGCAATTTATATTGCCAAATAGTGACAATGGCTCACTGTTTAGCAGTATATATTGCAGGCACCCCCACCCCCCATGATCTGGATTGAAACTGTAGCAGCAGGAAAGGTTAAATCTCCCCCTACCCATATGCTAAGGTCCTGATCCATATCCAGACCCCTGCACTTAGAGTTTTCCTATGCAAGGCATTTATCGTGTGCTTGTCATTCTTTACTCAAGGTTCTGTATGAGTTTTTTTTAGATGATTTTATGACCCTCCAGTTTTGCTTCTGTTTTTAAACAGCACTTTTGGTGAGGTTTTTTTAGAGCAAGGAAAACGCAGTCCTATTTGTGAAAGTGAAAGAAAATGCTTTTTCCACTTGTGTAATTGCATCATTCACCACAGTGCCACCTAGAGGTTATGTAGCAGAAAAGGAAACACTATTTATTTAGCACTCGGATCTCAATTCTGCGACAAAACCAAAAGTAGATTCAGCAGATTAACAACCTTTTGTTAACCTTAGACAGTGACATCATTCTGAGGGAAGGAATAAGGAGATGCTGGGATTTCATGATATAGCTTCTGCTACAGCTGTTAGGTACATGGGAATTCTGGAAACATCATTATTGCCCATATAGCATGGCCCCATTCCTGAGCCCTAACTGACTAGAGCAGGGTGAGGGCAGGACACCAGGAGATAACATTAACTGGGCTAAGGGATGTCAGCCCATGGTTGTGGAAGTTAATCAAGAATATACATTTATACAAGTGGGACCTGCTGCAACAAAATGTTGCAATGTATCTTCATCACTAATAGAAGGGCTCCTGTTCAGGGATGTAACAAGTCATGCCTTTCTTCAGGATACTATAAGCTGCAAGGGGCTAAACCAGAGCATTCCATTTCCTCTCTCTGTTTTCAGTTTTTCTTTTTCATCTGACATTCAGCATTCCATGGCGACTGAGCATGCTCAGTTTTCAGTAGGTGCCCCCTTAGAGGGTTTTTTGTTGTTTGTTTGTTTGTACTGCAAACCTCAGGGTTCCCACCGAACATGCCTATACCTCTCTCTTGTTCCTCAGGGATTCCACTTCTGTTAGCACTCATCACCTTGGTTCAGTATTAGAGGGATTGTTCTTTTTGAGAACTGGGAGTGAAGAATGCCTTCAGTTTTCATCCAGAAAAAGCCTGTGCCCCAAGTACCAAACATATGGCCAACACGCAAATTATACATTTTCCAAATTTCTTAGTGCTTTGAATGTACTTTTCTAGTCCATTGCTGGGGTTATCTGAGGGCCAATTCCCAAGGGTAGTAGGTGTGTGAAGGTGCCCCCTTTCTTCTCACTGTGATGGCTCCCTGCTTGTGATAGGTCTTCTGATGAGTCTTCTGGTTCATTTTCCACAAGCAGAAGCGGCAGTTTAGCACATCATCAGGCCCAACTGCTGTGTGAATTAGACCTGGGAGAAAAGAGCTTCTGCAAAAATGGGGGATTAATACAGCTCACATGTATGCAATATTTGCCCACCTTTGTATTTGGCTTGCTTCCTTAGCTGCTGCCAAATTTATTTTGGAACATCCATCTTTTCTTTTCTTTTCTTTTCTTTCTTTTTTAAATACCTGGAATAAAGTCTTTGAAGGCTGCAGTCCTATACTCATTTGCCTCCATGGGTCCCATGAACTCAATGGGACTTACATCTTAGTAAACATGTATAGGATTGCAGTGTAAAGAAGTCACAAAGGTTCATCTTTAGACATTAGAATGGCTTCTGGTCATCTGAGAAAATCCAGGCCTGATCAAGAAGCATGTTAGCGGCATCTAGTGGCAATTCAAGGCAAACGCAACTTTAGCTTGGATTCATGATTATGTGCCGTGAATTTCCTCCAACAAATACTATTATCTCCATCATCATTTATTTAGTAGATTTATATCCTACCTTTCCTCGAAGGAGCTCAAAGTGGCATTCAGGCCACCCCCTTCATTTCTATCTTCACAACAAGCCTGTGTAATTTAATGGTTTAAAATATCACTTGCAATTTAACACTAAAATGGCAGTAGGAAATACAAAACCGCAGCAACAGAAGTACGTAATTCAAAATCCAGAGACAGTTAAAACCATTTCAACAAACAGCCATTTACAACCCAAACACCTTCTTAAAATGGAAGATTTTTACCAACTTACAGAAGGCCATTAAAGAAGAGGTGAAACTGG
This sequence comes from Shinisaurus crocodilurus, assembly GCA_021292165.1. Taxonomy (NCBI): domain Eukaryota; kingdom Metazoa; phylum Chordata; class Lepidosauria; order Squamata; family Shinisauridae; genus Shinisaurus; species Shinisaurus crocodilurus. The sequence continues at coordinate 204,242,923 of CM037876.1, read as the reverse complement.
CCTCCCTTGGGAGGGAGTTCCATAGCTTAGGTGCAGCCAGGAAGGTGCCCCTCCGCCTGATCCCAACTAAGGGCATTTCTGGGGATGTTGGGTAAGGTGACCATATGTACTAGTTTTACCAGTACAGTACTGGTTTTGGGGACATTTTCCTGGTTAGTCGTGAGATGTAACCAGTACAGTTTAGGACTACAAAATCAAAAATTATTAATTTATCAAAAGATTGAGTACATCACATCAATCCTTGATAAACCAGCCTAAATCAATTTTATTAATTTATCCTAGTTTTATTTTTATTTTACATGACGGTTCTCGTCGTTGGATCTCGGCAATACTCGGCATTCAGCACACGCACTCTCACTATATTGTGGCCGCGGTGACTTTTTGATAATACTCCCGCGCAGAGGGGAGGGGGCCATTGCTCAATGGCAGAGCACCATCTTGAGTGCAAAAGGTCCTGGGTTTCATCTCTAGTATCTCCAGGTGAGACTGGGAAAGACTCCTGTGTAAACCCCTGGAGAGCCACTGCCAGTCAGTGTGTAGGCAACAATGAGCTAGATCAAGTGTGGGGAACCTATGACCCTCCAGATCTTGTCGGACTACTGTGAAGGATTGAGGCCTACCCAGGCTTGAGTTAGGTTGAAGCCTGAAGGCCCAAATATCTCCTGATGGGAGGGGGCATTTGTGACTTCGGGGGTGCCACAAGGGCAAGGGCCACCCCCCTAACACTGCTACTTGTTGCTCGGTGCGTTTGGTGGGGGGGATTGTTTTTCCCTGTCTAGGGCTTGAACATGTGCCTTGGAGGGGAGTCATGGGGCCAAGTGGGGGGTTCTGTGGGGGCCCCAATTAGTGTAGTAATGGGTAGAGGGAGATATGGCATTGGGAGGAGGACTAGCCAGGTAAGGGGAACACAGCCCAGGCACTTAATGGCTGTGCCTTGTTCCGGTCCTCCTCGCACCCGCAGGTTTGGTGGTTGCCCTATCAGCCTGCCCTCAGGTCTCTGGATGCTGCTTCTAAATGCCAGGTTGGTGCAAAATAAAACCTCCAGGTATACCTAGAGGCAGTGAGGGTGGCAAAGAGACAACATCTCACTGCCTCTATCCAATCATCTCTTTGCCACCCAGCGTAGCTCTTTAGGGTCGTCCGGGGCCTGTTGTACGCTGGCCCCAGGGACATCATCGACCCATCTGATGCCCGCTGCGCAATATATTCGCTAGGCACTTCCAGGAAAAAAATCTCTTGCATCCGCAGGGACTTAGACTCCAATGTTATAGCAGAAGAATCAGGAGAGGTACCCAGAGCACAGCCTGGTCTAGTTATTTTGGATGAGTTTCAGTTGGTACAGCTCGAGGATGTTGACAAGGTGCTTGTATGGGTTCGTGCAACCACGTCTGTTCTGGATCCTTGCCCCTCTTGGCTTATAAAAACTAGCAGGGAGGGAACGGCCGGCTGGGCCAGAGAGGTGATCAATGCCTCCTTGCGAGAGGGAGTGGTCCCATGCCACCTGAAACAGGCGGTGGTGAGACCACTCCTGAAGAAACCCTCTCTGGACCCGGAAGATCTTAACAACTTTAGGCCGGTGGCGAATGTTCCTTTCCTGGGCAAGGTCCTTGAGCGGGTGGTGGCCAACCAGCTCCAGGCGCTCTTGGATGAGGCTGATTATCTGGACCCATTTCAGTCGGGGTTCAGGCCTGGTTTTGGTACAGAAACAGCTTTGGTCGCCCTGTATGATGACCTATGTCGGGAGAGAGACAGGGGGAGTGCGACCCTGTTGATACTGCTGGATCTCTCAGCGGCTTTCGATACCATCAACCATGGTATCCTTCTGGAGCGGCTGTCTGAGTTGGGGGTGGGGGGGCACTGCATTGCAGTGGTTCCGCTCCTACTTGGATGGCCAGCTCCAGAGGGTGGTGCTTGGGGAATGTTGCTCGGCCCCATGGACTCTCCAGTACAAGGTTCCTCAGGGGTCGGTCTTATCCCCCATGCTATTTAACATCTACATGAAACCACTGAGTGGGGTCATCCAGAGTTTTGGGGTGCGTTGCCATCAGTACGCTGATGACACACAGCTCTATTTCTCCTTTTCATCTTCAGCAGGGGAGGCTGTAGATGTGCCTGGCTGCGATAATGGACTGGATGAGGGCTAACAAACAGGCTCAATCCAGACAACTGAGATGCTGTTAGTGGGTGGTTCCTTTGACCGGATGGAGGGTGTTCAACCTGTACTGGATGGGGTTGCACTCCCCTTGAAGGAGAAGGTTCGTAGCTTGGGGGTGCTCCTGGAGCCATCTTTGTCACCTGAGGCTCAAGTGGCCTCAGTGGCAAGGAGTGCTTTCTACCAGCTCCGGCTGGTGGCCCAGCTATGCCCCTATCTGGACAGGGATAGCCTGGTCACAGTAATCTACGCTCTGGTCATCTCTAAACTAGACTACTGCAATGCACTCTACGTGGGGCTGCCTTTGAAGACTGTTCGGAAGCTGCAGCTTGCTTGTGCAAAATGCGGCAGCCAGGCTTATTGCGGGGACCGGAAGGTCCGAGCACATTACACCGGTTCTGGCCCATTTGCACTGGCTGCCAATATACTTCCGAGCCGAATTCAAGGTGTTGGTTCTAACCTATAAAGCCCTACACAGCTTAGGACCACAATACCTGATGGAACGTCTCGTCTCTCCCAACCGCAATCTACCCGGACACTACACTCAACATCTGGGGCCCTCCTCCAATTGCCACCTCCAAGAGAGGCTCGGTTGGTAGCAACAAGGAGGAGGGCCTTCTCAGTGGTAGACCCCCAATTATGGAATAAGCTCCCCACTGAGACCCGCCTGGTGCCAACCTTACTATCTTTTCGGTGCCAGGTTAAGATTTCCCTCTATGCCAGGGCATTCAATACTTAAGAGCTCAAAATAGCACGGGGGGGGGGGATTGTCACCTGTAGACTTAGTTTTATTAACTTTTGGATTGTATTTTAAACTGTGTTTTTTAATTTAGTTTTTAATCTTTTTGACTATTTTGTATGTTTTTATTGTTGTTTTATGTACCGCCCAGAGAGCTTTGGCTGTGGGGCAGTATAGAAAATAAATAAATAAATAAATGTCCTGGTTTTAAATTTGAAAAAAATGGTCACCTTAATGTTGGGACACACAGGAGGGCCTCTGAAGAATGATCTCAACAGGCGGACAGGTTAGGGTGGCCAGGTGTCCTACTTCACAGAAGGCAGTCCTCTCTTTAAAGAGCTGTCAGAGGACTGTCCTCTGTTTGAAGGGCTGACCAAGCCAAGTCTAGTTTAAAGTCAAGGAACCATAAAGAAGAAGAGCAGCTGGGGCCTTGAAGTTGCCCATCAGGGCACCTGGGCACAGTCTTTCCCTTACTATCATGAAATGGATGGATTGTATTTCACTTTAATTATATAATTATTTCTAAATGTGCATCTACACATATAATTTCGCATATGCAAATGTTATGCAGATCTGTATCATCTTTTGACCTCTTTTTTGGTGATGTGTAAGTGGTCATCCTAGGGCTGGCTTGTATGGGAGAAGGTGGTCCTTCAGATATCATAAGAACATAAGAAGAGCCGTGCTGCATCGGACCAAAGGTCTATCTGGTACTGCATTCTGTTCACACAGTGGCCAACCAGATGCCCACGGGAAATCCACAAGCAGGACATGAGTGCAACAACACCCTCCTGCCCATGTTCCCCAACAACTGGTGTACATAACCATGCTGCTTTTGATATTGGAGGTATCATGTAGTCATCAGCACTAGTAGCCATTGACAGCCTTATCTTCCATGAATTTGTCCAATCCCCTTTTAAAGCCATCCAAATTGGTGGCCATCACTACATCTTGTGGTAGTGAATTTCATAGTATAACTATGCGCTGTGTAAAGAAGTACTTCCTTTTATCTGTCCTGAATCTTCCAACCAACCAGCTTCATGGGATGACCCCATTGGGTTCTGGTATTATGAGAGAAGAGGAAAAACATTTCCCTATCCACTTTCTTCACACCATGCATAATTTCGTACCCCTCTATCATGTCTCCCCTCATTCACCTTTTCTCTAAGCAAAACAGCCCCAGATGCTGTAACCTTTCCTCATAGGGCAGTTGCTCCAGCCCCTTGATCATTTTAGTTGCCCTTTTCTAAATTTTCCCCAAGTCTACAATATATATTTTTAGGTGCGGTGACTAGAACTGTACACAGTATTCCAAGTGTGGTTGCACCATGGATTTGTATAAGGGCAGTATGATATCCTGATCCTAAACCATAAAGAGCTTTAAAAGTCATCACTGGCACTTGGAATTTTGCCCAGAAACAGATCAGAACTCAGAGCAGGTTTTACAATAAGGAAGTCCCATGCGCCCTATATGCAAATAGTTTGAGGGTTCTGACCGTCTACAAGTGGGTCAATCATTAGAGATCTGAATTCTAGTTCTGACTCCAGGAATGGTGGCACAATAATTTTTCTCTGAATACTCAAACCTAGTGACCTCCTGATGTGGGCATTTAAAAAAAAATCATGTTGCATTGGAGTATTATTATTATTATTATTATTATTATTATTATTATTATTATTTTAAAATCAACTTAAATTATGTACAACATTTTGCCTCAGTAGTGTCCCTTCCATGATGCAAGCTGAACTGACTTCCTCAAACAGTGGACTTTGGGCACCATTAAAGATGACACACACTCACAGAGTGAGAACCCTTTGATCTATTGGGCAAAGGGAAGTTCAAGTTCCTCTGCAAAGCCTGGTTGAAACAGGAGCAACCCAGTGGATTGTGTTCCAGGTGTGTGTGTGTGTGTGTGTGTGTGTGTGTGTGTTGGGGATTTGGATTTTCTGTTTGAGGCGTTGAAATGTCTTATCCCATCCTTATGTATTATTATGTAGAGATTGGTTTGTTGCAAACTAAGCTTGATTAAAGTCTCAGGTAGTGTATTTATTATATTTATATCCCACATTTTTTTCCTGCAAGGAACCCATTGTGGCTTACATAATCCTCCTTCTCCTCCTCTCTATCTTATCCTTGCAACAACCCTGTGAGGTAGGTTAGGCTGAGAGTCTGTGACTGGTCCAAAGTCACCCAGTGAGCTTCATGGCCAAGTGGGGACTAGAACCTGGATTTCCCGAGTCCCAGTCCAACACTCTAACCATTATGCTACACTGGCTCTCTGACAAGACTGTCAGTTGTCTTATTTATCGATGGATGGGTTTCTTCCCAGTCATCTATATTCCAAGGACTAGAACAAATTAACCCAGGCATTCAATCCTTCAGGGAGCGTACAAGACCTGGATGGGACACAAGGAAGGAGGCCTTGTTCACAATAACAGAACATAATTTCCTGGTGAGTCAGAGTCCAGCTGATGAGAAGATGGTGAGGAAAAATATTGTGACGTTTATACCAATGTGATCATGTTTATTACTTCTCCAACAGTGAGTTTTCTTCACTAAGCCTGCTCCTTTGACAACACTGCAGGAAAGAACACCAGAAAGAGAATGTCAGTTTCTAAACCAGCACGCCGGAAAATTATTTTAGGCCTTGCAGATTGAATACCTCTTTAGCTAAGCAGAGACTTCAGAAGACAGGCGTGTCAACAATCTTGACTGCTGCTACAAGGTGACTGTCAGCGTTGTCCTTGCATTCTTTCAATACATATCGTATCGCCTCTGAGCACAGCATTCTGCCTGTCTCCTAGGGATGTGAGCTGCCATAGCTGCTGACTAACGGGGATGCACAAAAACGATACCCATGTTCTTCCTCTGCTTGAGCCAGTAGGTGCCCTTGGGTCTGGCATCTTCAGAGTTGTTAGCAATGAGGTCATCCCTCCATTATAGCTGATCTGGAGTGTCTGGGAGGCTCTTGGAAGCTTGACTATCGATCAGCCTCCACTTAAACTTCCCTGGAGGGCTTTTGTTTCATGAAATTGCTTCCTGCTCCCACATACCTACTCTGTGGTATTATTCTATGAGGGAGGCCATGGGATTGGGACTTAAAGGGACAGTAGCTGAAAGTGCTATCAAGTGAACACTATTAAGCCCTTTGGTAAATATGAAATGTTTCTGACTTGATGGGTTATCCTCCAAGGTTCAGTTGTGGGGTGATCCTGAGCCCAGAACAATGTTCCTTTGAAATAAGTGGGACTTGGGGCCTGATCACAAATGCTGATTTTCAGTTACACCCGCCTCTCCGTCTAGATCTAGGCGGGGAACAGCAAAAAATATAAAATACATAAACTAATCAAAACACAACATATACTATTAAAACATCTTAAAAACATCTTAAAGGCATCCTAAAATTCCGCTGGATAGGCTTTCCTGAAGAGATCAGTCTTTATGGCTTTTTAAAATTCCAAGATACTGATAAGTTGAGGAATCTCCTCTCCTCCGGCAGGTCATTCCATACCATTACCATAGATTGCAGAACAGATTGGCTTTGGGTACTTGTTGGCTGTAACTAGATCAGGGTATTAGTGGGAAAAGAGGATCTGCTGTTTGTATTTAAAAAGAAGAAGATCAGGCATAAGGAAATTTAGGTTCCTTCCATATGAATAACTCCCAGGTTAGAAATCACATGTCTTAAACTCAGCTAGTTGGGGGTTCTTGGTTGTCAATTTCCTTGAAAACATATACAAATCAAGCAAGGGGCTGCCCATAAAGTGGGCTGGTTTGCGCTATCACACGAGCCACAGTGGCTTAAATAAGCTACAGTGGCTTGTTTAAGTTGGTGGCATGTGCCGGGCGCCATTAGCCTAATTACCCGCCCGGGGAATGTCGTCCGAATCCAGGCAGCATGGCTTGTTTGAAGGGGAAACAATCCTCAAATAACCCAGCAATAAGCCATGGGTTTTTTGTGGGCTGTTTCCTCCTCAAACAGGAAACTTGGGTTCAGACAATATGACAAGCTGCGCCCTGGTGGGTAATTAGGCTAATGGTGCCTGGCACGTGCTGGCATGCACCACCGACTTATACAAGCCACTGTGGATTGTTTTGATCATGTAAACCGAGTCAGTGTGTCACGCTTCTTTAAAAACCATTTTTAACCCTGGCACACCTGCAGTTACAATGTTTGACTTTAGTATAAACCATAACCACTCACAGGAAGTATGTCATACATATGGTATAGCATAGCTGGCTGGGGCATGCTGGGAGTTGTAGGCCAAAAACATCTGGGGACCCAAGGTTGCTTTATACGGTCAAATCCCACCTCCACACTCTCTCAATCTCCTCCACTGCCACCAACCCCCTCCAGGGTAACCAACTCAGCCCACACCTTTTAAGTTTTAAAGATGAAATAAGTTTATTTAATTACAATTAAGGGTAGGCAAATAGATAATGTTAATGGATTCTAATTTATTTATTTATTTATTTATTTATTTATCGTCCATCTGGCTGGCAAACCGGCCACCCTGGGTGATGTACACAAGATAAAATGCAGGATAAAATACATTTTAAAAAATATAAAATATTAAAATCTTAGCCCACCCCATATTCCCACCTGAACAGCCATGTTTTTAGTGAGCAGCAGAAGCTCAGCAGAGAGGGGGCATGGCAGAGGTCACTTGGGAGAGAGTTCCACAGTATGGGGGCCGCCACAGAAAAGGCCCTCTTCCTAGTCCCCACCAGCCTGGCTGCTCTGGCTGAAGGGACAAGGAGAAGGCCGTCTGTGGCAGATCTTGTTGAGCGGCCTACTTGGTGTTGCTGGAGACGCTCCTTGAGATAGACTGGACCGGAGCCGTATAGGGCTTTAAAGGTCAAAACCAACACCTTGAATTCGGCTCGGCAAGCAGCTGGTAGCCAGTGCAGCTCCTTGAGCACTGGCGTGATGTGATCCCGTCGGCGGCTGCCTTTAACCAGGCGAGCCGCCGTGTTCTGTACCAGCTGTAGCTTCCGAACCATCTTCAAGGGTAACCCCATGTAGAGCGCATTACAGTAGTCTAGGCGAGAGGAGACCAAGGTATGAACCACTGATGGGAGCAGATGATTAAGAAGGTAGGGGCGCAGCTGCCATATCAGTTGGAGTTGATACAGCGCCGCCCGGCTCACAGATGACACCTGAGCCTCCATGGACAACTGGGAGTCTAGAATGACCCCCAAGCTGTGGACCTGGTCCTTCAGGGGTAGATGTACCCCATTCAGCACCAGGTCAACCTCCCCTAACCTCCCCTTGTCCCCCACCAGAAGTAGCTCGGTCTTGTCAGGGTTCAGCTTCAGCATGTTCCTTCCCATCCAGCCACCCACTGACTCCAGACACTTGTACAGGGTCTCAACGGCCAACCTTGGTGAGGACTTGAAAGAGAGGTAGAGCTGCGTGTCATCTGCATACTGATGACACCGCACCCCAAACCTCCTGATGATAGCTCCCAGCGGCTTTAGGTAGATGTTGAATAACATCGGGGAGAGGATGGAACCCTGCGGCACTCCACAAGTGAGCAGCTGAGGGTCCGAAGCCTCCTCCCCGAGAACTACCCTCTGGTACCTTCCAGAGAGGAAGGATCGGAACCACTGCAATACAGTGCCTCCCAAGCCCAAGCCCTCCAGGCGGTCCAGGAGGATACCGTGGTCAACGGTATCAAAAGCCGCTGAGAGATCGAGGAGGACTAGAAAGGAGCATTCGCCCCTATCCAAAGCCCTCCTCATATCATCCACCAAGGCGACCAAGGCTGTTTCCGTCCCATGTCCAGGCCTGAAGCCCGACTGGCATGGATCTAAGTAATCGGCTTCATCCAAGTGTGCCTTCAACTGAGCCCCCACCACTCACTCAATTACCTTGCCCAGAAATGGCAAACTGGAGACTGGGCGAAAGTTGTTCAGATCTTGGGGATCCAAGGAGGGCTTCTTCAGAAGCGGTCTTATTGCTGCCTCCTTAAGGGCTGGTGGCATCACTCCCTCCTCGAGGGAGGCATTCACCACCGCCCTGATCCCCTCACCCAGTCTCTCCCTGCAGCTCATAATGAGCCAGGGCGGGCAAGGATCAAGCAAGCAGGTGTTGTAAACTCCCTCCCTCTCCCCCCCCCTCTCAGACAAGACTCCAGCTCTCAACTCCACTCAGACTTCTCTCAGACTCCCCTCTCTCCAGACTCCCCTCCAACTCCTTCAGACCACTTCCACAGCTCCCCCCTCTCTCTTTCTCTCTCTCCCTCTCTCTCCAGACAGCCCTCTGCGACTTCCCTCCTGAACAGCACCACCCACTGTTTATATCACAGGCTTCAGCCCCCCCTTCTCACTCTCTCAGCCAATCAGCAGACATCCAACATTCCACACTCCTCTCACACTCCCCCCTCCCCTCACGTACTAACTGATATAACACTTTGTCCATGGGCAGGGGCATGACAGTGACACTCCCAGGACACATTTTCTAACCCTATTGTATGTAAGGAACACATTTTTACTGACATAGAAAGAGGTGGAGTCAAACCAGCAAAGATTGGCAAAAGGGAAGTCATGAAGAGAGAGCCATGACAAAAAGGCAGAAGCTTAGTACCTCAGCTAAAGCCCTGCTCAGCTACCAACTGAACAAAATGGTTTACTTCCAGAACCCAGACTTCAGAGACCTGGTGGATGTTCTTTTCCTGGCAGTCACAGTAGAGATAGATAGCCAAATAATGGAAACTTCTACCCAGCCTTTGAAAGAGCATGGGATGCGTTAATAATGGAAAAACAAACTAATCAACTGCAATTTACAAGGAGATAAAGGTCATTTCTTGGAGGTGTGGCTTTTCCTTACATCATATATTGATAAGAGCATTCCTTCTAATAAAGTGCCAATAAGATGCCATACTTTCCTATTATACTGATATAATTATACTACTAGTCTCAACCTAAATTTCCATGGGTATTGTATTATTTATTAAAACTGTTTCAGTTCGCCATTAATGGTGACATATCACAGTTGTTCATTGTGCCCTTCTCTGCTTTGTATTGTTTTAATGCATTTTTAAAAACTGGGTAGGAAAGAGGCAGGAAGTAGGGAACAGTTTTCTACTGAGCCATCTTATGAAAATCCCCTCCCGTGTGGGGATCAGAAATTGATCATAGCTTTATCTTACAATGTCTATTTTACTGTTCTTAAAAACTTTGTAAAACCATGTTTTTCCAGCATAGGGTCTCTATTTTCAAAGAACAAACTCCCAGTTGGTATAATTTGGTGGCTTTGTATGATCTTTTTTTGGGGGGGAGGAATCATGTACCCCCCTTTTAACTTTGTCATTTCAGATCAACAGAAGTACATGCTGTAACATGGTGCCGGGAACAGAAAACCTCCAATTTCTGCTGCAGTAAAATGTATACCGGTATCTCTATATCCAGGGGCACCAATAGCTTCAGCTAGACCTATGTAAATCAGATTGTGAATAGAGTGATGGGGGGGGGGGCTTTCCCCCTGCCAGTCCAGTTTCCTAATTCTCCAGTGGTTTCTCTTTCTTGATATGTTTGTGCTTTCTCAAAAGAATTTTCCTATGTGAACCTTTCTGATTACACATCAGAATTTCTCTCTTTACACTCACCTTGCAGGTGCATCTTTCCCCCTTAATCTCTCTCTCTCTCTCTGCCCCCACCCCCATTATCAGCAAGGGAAGTTATAAATCAGCTTTGTTCATTTCTCATATGACCATTAGATGGTGCAATTGCATTTTATTTCTATTGTCTTGGTAGCTCTAATAAATAACCATTAGCTGTTGGATTGTTATAGCTATGGATCCTACTTGCCGATTTTCCCAATCTGCCAGACTAAAGATGGCTTTTTAGAGAAGGGTACCCAACGTAAGGGCTCATTTCAGCAACTTCCCCAGGCCAAGGCCACTTTTCCATTCATTACCCCCAGGCTGGTCCACATGCAGGTACATGCTTCTGCTATTTACAGCACTATAGACAATGGCTGGGTTGAGACAACATGATAACACACACTCACAGGTTGAATATGGGTTGCGTGTGGGTTGTCGTTGAACCATGGGTTGCTGTTGTAATGTGGGTTCTTGTGTTGTCTGAAACCAGCTGAGATAACAAGCCATGGTTTGTTAACCATGAACAACCTATGTAGAGAACCCATGGTTTGTTGTTGGGTTGTGAACTGTGGGTTGTTCACCATGGTTTGTTGTCTCAACTGGGTTCAGACAACATGATTGATACCCCATGGTTCAACAACAACCCACGGTTCAATATCAACCCACACTTATCATGTTGTCTGAACCCAGTCAATGAAAGAGCAATGTAGAGTCAAAGCTGACATCAGAATACTAATGAAGTGATTGGGCTGAGAGGGCCAGTCATTCCTAGAATTTGGATTTGTAAGAATGTGCCCCTGACAAAGGAGCTCTTCATTCTGAAACATGTTGGGTTCATTAATAAAATATTTTTTATTGGCTCCTTTGAGAACATGTTCTCTTTTCACATTCCATTCTAAGAAATGGCAGCCACAATAGAAAATGCCCAACTTCAGTTATGAGTACAGTTTACCTGTTAAATAGAAGGCACTAACTGAAGCTAAGTTCCAAACACTCCTCAAAAGCAGTACAAAGTTTAATGCATCTGTTAAGGGCGTGGCCCTTATCGGCTGTAATTTCCTGGAATATTTGAGCTTTAGAGAACACAGGAATCCCTTACCACAACGTTAAACCAAAAGGATTTCTTGTTAATTGAATATAGTTTATAATGTGGGTGGGAGAAAGTTAAAGGGTTTGTACAATTTTGCTTGCACAGATCTAAGTCTAATCATGTTTATTTTGCATCTTTCCATTATCTTGAATGGAACATAATGCATCTGGGGTTTCTGCAGCACACCAAATTGCATTAGGGCTGAAATCTATTGTAATGTCTTCCTTTTTGCAGATGAGAAATAAACACTGATCATTCTCTGTGTTAAACATACAGTTTAATAGGCTCTTCTCAAGGCAGGGTTAAATATTTATCATAAATATTTGAGAGCCAGTGCGATGTGGTTAGACTGGGACTGAGAAGAACCAGATTCTAGTCCCTACTTGGTCATGAAGCTCACTGGGTGGCTTTTGGCCAGTCACTGACTCTCACCCTAACCTACCTCACAGGGTTGTTGTGAGGATAAAATGGAGAGGAGGAGGATCATGTACACCGCCTTGGGCTCCTTGGAGGAAAGGCGGGATATAAATGGAACAAATAAATAAATAAATAATGATATGGCAACAGTGGTCAAGAAGAAAAAGAATGAAGAAATCGATTTAAGTTTAGTCTGTGGTAACCATAGCTATTGAACTGGGCTGGATGAATTCCAAGAATAGTTGATAGCATCAAGGCAGGTATTGGCAGCCAGTGTGGCATAGTGGTGAGAGCGTGGGACTGGGACTCGGGAGATCCGGGTTCTAGTCCCTGCTCAGCCATGAAACTCACTGGGTGACTTTGGGCCAGTCACTGACTCTCAGCCTGACCTACCTCACAGGGTTGTTCTGAGGATAAAATGGAGAGGAGGAGGATTGTGTAAGCCACCTTGGGTTCCTTGCAGGAAAAAAGGCAGGGTATAAATATAATAAATAAAAATAAAAATAAAATAAAATTGGGCCTTAAAATAACTGGTGGTGGTTGTTTTTTTTTTAATGGCCTCTTACAGCTCCATCATTAACACATTGCATGGAAGTTGCTTTGAAGTCAGTGATCTGGTTCACACAACTTGACAACCCATTGTGGGCAGCTGGCCACAATGGATTGCCATGTCATCCAAACCCAGTGCATCTAGGACGGGGTGGCTTAATTTTTGGCAACAAACCACCCTGACAACCCCTGGCTTGTTCTAGGGGTTATCATACCCACAATGGGTTGTCCTGTCGTCCGAACATGGGAGAACCTTTTTACATGAGACTGGTGCAGACAAACAGGCTCCAGCTCCACCAGGCTTGCTCTGTTAACAAGTGGAGGATGGGACACTGCCATAAGCAGCAGGCTTCTTAAGCCCTGACTAGCAAGGGGCCTAAACTTCCTCCACACTCAGGACTACATACATTCAGTGCTGGCTGCTGATTGTTCAGTTACATGCCCCTACCTCATCTGCTCCCCAACAATATGCACAGGAACATATGGGACTGCCTTATACCAATTCAGTCCACTTGTTCATCTAGCTCACTAGGAGTAGCCAACCTGTTTGGGTCTATGGGGACACTTGGCAATTTGAACTGCCCTGGGCACCACCACAAAATGGCTGCCATGGGAGATATGGCTAGTCACAAAGGAAAAGTAAACTGCACAAAAGACTGAGTACAAGGCAGAGGTGCAGGTCTGAGCCCCAACACATTAAAGCCACAGTTGCACATGGAATCTTATTTGACAGAAGGCAAAGGATGTCACTTGCCCAGATGTCTGACTAGAAGGCAGAGGTGGGGCCCCTGAAAAGCGTCTCTGGAGGGTTGAGTGGGGCTCTCCTGAACAATGTGGAATGGGGTACAGGGTTTTGCTAGGGGGGGGAGGGGACAGGAAGCTTTCCTTCCATGAACCTCAAGTTAATTTCTCTTAGGGCACAATCCTATGCATGTTGAGACAGAAAAAAGTCCTACAACTCCCAGCATGCCCCAGCCATGGCATGCTGGGAATTGTAGGACTTTTTTCTGTCTGAACATGCATAGGATTGCACCCTTAGAAACGAAGCCTGATTTTGGGTGGTGCCCTGTCCCACCCTCCTGAGAGGGTTTTCTGAGGCACAGGGGACTGCAGGGGGGGGGGAGGATGTTTTTCCGCTGTGAACATCCTCAAGTTAACTTATTGTAGGATCCAAACTGCAGTCTTTTTGTAATATCTATCAATTTAAATATATACGAAATGAGCATGGGGGGAAAGGGGCTGAGGAGAGCGAACAGTTTATTTATTTATTCAATTTATATCCCGCCTATATACAAATACCCTAGGCGACCTGGGAGCTTTTGCTTTTACATGCAAAAGCTCCCAGCCCAGGTTCAATCCCTGGCATCTCTAGATAGGGCTGAGAAACACCCCTGACTGAAACCCTGCAGAGCCTGCCAGTAATTACGTATAGACAATGGTCTCTGACTCAGTATAAGGCAGAGAGAGAATGTGGCTAGGTAGTATTAGTCTAAAGCAGGGCTCTCCAACCTTGGGTCCCCAGATGTTGCTGGACTACAGCTCTCAGAATCCCTTGCCATTAGCCATGCTGGCTAGGTATGCTGGGAGCTGTAGGCCAGCAACATCTGGGGACCCAAGGTTGGAGAGCCCTGGTCTAAAGCATGAACACTTCTCCCAAAAGCAAACAGCATGCCCTTGGAGCCCCCACCCAACCCCCAAGATTCTTAATGCATTCCAACTTCTTTTTCCTTTGCTGACTGCATTCAAACTGCCCAACCTTTTCTCTCCAGCCCACATCTAAACAGGTGCGGTGTGTCTGACATCAAAGACCACTAAACAAGCATCTTCTTAATTTAAATGCTTGCATTCCCCCCCCCCCCACATTAAGGTAAACAAATGTCTAGAGAAAAGGTCACCTCCCATATCGAAAACAGATACTTACAACAGTTTTGTGTAATGCTTCATGTTTTGTTAATGATTACCTACAGGATAAGGCAGCATTCAAATCCAAATACATATGTTGTTATGGTGACTATTTACAGATTTAGGTCATCTTGGCCATATTATGTTCTTCTGGATTACGTCTACTGCTGTATTATGTGAGTTATTTTGTTATAGTCTTCTCAAATGAATTCGGTATACAGTCTAGCCAGGAATGAAATCCATTATCTCTGCCCCACTGCAGAAGGAAACAAAAAATTAGCACATGCCCTCTCCTAATGAGTAATTTTACCCAGAAACAGTCACAATGACTTGGGAATAAACGTTTACCAACACCTGGCATGGCTGCTATCAGAGCACAGCAGATCTGAAAATCTTAGGATTTTTAAATTTTAAAAATGTACGAACCATGTGGGCACCTTAATTTTAAGGCATTTCCAGGAAGACCCCACCCCACCATGTGGGCTGGATGCTGGTTTCTTTAGATTACACTCTCATTCACTTATCAGGTCAGGCTATGGATGTGCTAGATCAGTGCCTGGCTGTGACAATGGACTAGATGAGGGCCAATAAACTGCAACACAATCTGGACAAAGCTGAGATGCTGTTACTGGGTGGTTCTTCTGAAAGGATGAATAGTGTTCAACCTGTTCTGGATGGGGTTGCACCCCCCTGAAGGAGCAGGTTGGAGTTCTCTGGGAGCCATCATTGTCACATAAGGCTCAGGTGGCCTCAGTGGCACACAGTGCCTTCTGTGAGGTTTGGTTGGTGGCCCAGCTATACCCCTATCTTGGGGTGGGGGGCAACTTGTGACTCTCCAGATGATTTGGCCTTCAACTCCCATGATCCCTAACCATTGGCTATGCTGGTTAGGGCTTATGGGAGTTGAAGGCCAAAACATCTGGAAGGACATAAATTGCCCCTGCCCTATCTGGACAGGGATAATCTGGTTTCAATTGTCTATATTCTAATAATCTCCAGATTAGATTACTGGAACGTGCTCTATGTGGGGTTGCCTTTGAAGATAATTTGGAAACTGCAGCTTGTGCAAAATGCAGTGGCCAGATAGATAACGGGGACCAGAAGGTCTGAGCATATAACAGATTCTGGCCCTCTTGCATTGGTTGCTTATACATTTCTGAGCCCAATTCAAGGTGCTTCTTTTTAACATATAAAGCCTTATACGGCTCAGGAAAGCAATACCTGATGGAACACCTCTCCCAGTATGAACCTACCTGTGCTCTATAATCAACATCTGAGGTCCTCCTTTGAGGGAGGTACAGAGGATAGCAACAAGGGAGAAGGTCTTTCTGGTGGTGCCCCCCCCAATTCTGGAATGCTCTCCCAGTGATGCTCACCTGGTGCCAGCATTGTCATCTTTTCATCACAGGTTAAGACTTTCCTCTATTCCTAGGCATTTGACGGCATATGATGGGCTGTTTAATGCATCCGTTGAATTGTTTATGGTTGTCACTGATGTTTTAGTTATTTTATGGTGTGGTTGTATTTTAGTGGAAATTGTTTTAACTGCTTTAAAGTTTGTATGTTTTAATTGTGTTGTAAGTTGCCTTGAGTCTTTCTCTCTTTTTAAGAAAGATGTCTAAGTCAGATTAAAATAATGATGCTGACATCTTACTCTAAATCTGCTGCATTCCCAACACATTATCTGGCAGCCCTGCTCTGGAAAGAGCCTGCCCATTTGCTGTGCCAATTCCAAGCCTGATGCTCAACAGGGTGCTGCTGTAGAGTAGGATTTCTTGCTGGCATCATCACAGAACAGCCTGATTGCCAATCAGATGACCTTACATTTTGCATGAGGCATGTAAGAGGCTGCAGTTATTTATGGAGATGTGGAGTGTTCAGTGATAGATGGGAGGGAGCAAAATGTGAGGAAGTCAGGATGGAAGCTTTGCAAAACTTCCCAGTGCCCCAACACCCATTTTGTCTCAAGCAACCAGAAGATCTTGAAATAAAAATAAAAAAATCTTTATCTAACTAATCTATTCAGTGCCTGAAATTTCTACAATGATGAAGGAATCATTTGCTCAGCAGGAAAGCGTTGCTGCATGAGCAATGCAGCCTCTTCCTCTCCTTGTAAAATCAGTAGGGGTAAAGGGAGAGCTATAGCTTCTCCTGGGTGCAGAAAGGAATCTGGATTTCACCATCCAAGATGAAGTAGGAGCTTGAATGGACTGGTTTTCTTATTAGAAAATTGTTATCAAAACCTTACTTTATTTGAACAAAAACTAATGCTTGATTTCTAAAATTAAATGCTGCACATCAACACTTGGAAGATACACTGACCTGGAGTGCTTCTCCTGAATCCCAGCCATGCAGGGCTGCATTGTTGTTGTTTAACAGAGGTGAAGAAAATGTACTCTGTGTATGCTGAACGGCACTCATATTTTTTATTAGTTCACATGTACCAGGCCCATGTCTGCCATTGAAACAGATTCTGGAGATAAATTCAAGTCCTAGCTAAACTAAGCTTAAATTATTTTTTCTTAATCTAAACCCTTTCTAAAACCTTTCACTTTCACTTGCACTGGTCTAGCCCACTGACTTACTATGGCAGTTCTTATACTAATAATAGGCCCTCCACCCAGCAGCACTGATGACTCAAGTACTGTACTTTACTTACACTGACCAGTGAAATCTAATCCCCAGATCAATTTAATAGCAGAAAGATAAGGTGCCATACTTAGTTTAACAGATCTTCTTAACATGGCACCATACAAAACAAAAAATGTTCAAGAAACAAGAAAGAAAGCAAAGTTTTATTTCTGGAGAAGCACGCTGTCTCATATAAATAAATATGCATGCATAGGCTTACAAGGAAACAAGAGGAAAAGAGAACATAGAGAATCCATTGTCAGCTCATAGTGAAGAAGGAGCTTGAGAGAGATGCTTGTCTCAACATATGTCGAAGTCATGAATCTCACTTCTGCCATGCACTCACTAGATGATTTTAGGCATGCTACTCTTAGCCTCAATCCTGCACTGGCTGGTCTCCTCACCCCCATCTGCAGTATGGTCATAATACTGGTTTACCTTGGAG
The DNA here is from genome assembly GCA_021292165.1 of Shinisaurus crocodilurus. Classification (NCBI taxonomy): domain Eukaryota; kingdom Metazoa; phylum Chordata; class Lepidosauria; order Squamata; family Shinisauridae; genus Shinisaurus; species Shinisaurus crocodilurus. The sequence continues at coordinate 204,225,390 of CM037876.1, read as the reverse complement.
GGCTATGGTAAGGATTACTACTGAAATAATGTTCACAATGGTTAGTCTGCCTGTTGAAGCAAAAACAACAAGGAGTCTTGTGGCACTTAAAGACTAAATGTATTTATTTATTATAGCACTTAATAAAATCTCTAAGCAGTTTACATACAGAAATACTAAAAACCAGTCAGAATACATATATAATACTATATAACAATTAACAGTTTCAACTTACAAAAAGAATAAAAAATAAATAAATAAAAAGAAACAATAAAATGGAGCAGCAGTTTAGTTACAAGCTAGGGGAAACTTTGCATAAACAAGAAAGTTTTCAGAAGGTGTTGAAAACTCACACTTTCTGCCTTCTGAACTGCACCGGATAGGGCACCATTACTGAAAATACCTGCTTTTCTGATGTTACATGGCGACATTCTGTTGGTCACAGAATGGCTAACAAGGCCTACTCTGAAGATCTCCCTCACCTTTAGGCAGGCAGAGCCTCCAAGAACTGCTGCTTCGAGGTGCTTGGGATGCCTTAAAGTGATGGCTCCTGTGGAAATCAGTTGTGTGTGCCCTTCACTTCATCATGATGAGGAAAGACAGGAGTGCATGGATCCTCTTTGGGGAGTGGGTGGGCTGGCCTCACAGGTTTAATCTGGCTTGTGGGTTGGGGGATTTCATCAGATTCATCTGATAAAGTGAACTGCAGTCCACAAAAGCTTATGCCATAGTAAATCTGTTGGTATTTAAGGTGCCACAAGATTCTTTGTGTGTTTGTTTGTTTATTTAAACATTTCTAGCCTGCCTTTCTAAAAGGCATCTCAAGGAAGCCAAGACAGTTACAGGGAGGACAAAGTTATCAATGGCTACTAGTCAAGATGGCTATACATTACCTCCAGTATCGGAGGCAGGATGCCTCTGTATGCCAGTTGCTGGGGAAGACGACGGGGAGGATGCTGTTGCACTCGTGTCCTGTTTGTGGGCTTCCCATGGGCATCTGATTGGCCACTGTGGGAAACGGGATGCTGGACATAGATAAGCCTTTGGCCTGATCTATACCATGGCTCTTCTTATGTTCACATTACAAAAATTAAAACAATGCTTAGAAATAATTTAAAAATTCAGTACATTAAAACTCCAGTTAAGAGGACAAAATCAGTGCAGAAAAAAAATCATTAAAAGCCTGTGGTGATCATCTTCTTTTGTTGTTTGCCATATATTGTCATCAGCATCATAGAGAAAATATTTAATCTGACATGACACACTCATTGTTTTGCGCGTCAACCATGTGTCATATAACTAAATGTCCTACTCTTAGTACAATGCATGCACAGTAGAACTGGAGAGAATTCATCCATCCCCCCTGCCAAAAGTACTCTTAACAAAGGGTAACAAGAAAGCATAATTCAAATAAAGGACATCTGTTCTCTAGTGTTTGCAGATAATGATGGATCAAGTGTCCGCATAAAGGATAATTATTTTCAGCAGATGGTTTATCAGTATTTTTTTAATCTGTAAAAAAGGAAATCTTTGCAACAAATTGCATGATTTGAGCTGAATGTAATTTTTTCACTATCAGCAGAAAGTAATTTGCAAATGAAGGATTTCTACTCTGTAAAATAGACAGACAGACAGAGAGATAATTATTTATAACCTCATGGCTAGTTGAATTGGGTAAAATGTTTCTTATTCATTGGGTTTTTATGCTGAGATCACTCTCTTTGTGTAAAGGATGCACCCATTTTTGTGAAAGGAGGCGTGCGTGTTATTGTTTACAGAATGCAGCATTTCCTTTGCTCTTTTGGTCTTGCCAGTCTATGTCATGCTGCCTACCACTGAGTCAGTCTTTGAGAAGTGAAGCGATTGCAGCTGCAAGTCGGGCAAAGGAAGATTACTCAAGATTCCAAAATGAAAAGCTCAATGCACAGCTGTGACATCTGTTCTGTGATGTTTTATGGAGCTACAGGGTGAGGTAGACTGACATCACTATCAAGGAGGCAATGCTCTGGAGTTAAAGAAAGGACAGCCTTAAAGGAGAAGACGTAGGGCCACTCCAGGACCTGAGTAAATGAAAGGATCCATAGTATGTTACTATTTTCCCCATTCATCTGAGGTGGGCCATGTATTTCAGTGAAGCAGTCTAATAAATATTTCCAGGAGTTCATAGCGAAGACATAAAAGCCAGGATTTGTGTTGAAGGCATGGGATATAAATGGTATGTTACGTATACATGAATGAATAATAAATATGCCAATTAATTAATAAATAAAAGGAGGGTATTCCCAAAAAACCACAAAAGGAAAGGTGGGGATAACCGAGATCAGGGGTGTAGAACCTCAGGCCCAGGGGCCGAATCCGGCCCTCCACTGGCAGTAAGAGCTTTAAGCTAAAACATGCTGGCATTTTTTGTTTTTTGGCCCTACCACTTTTGCCTTTAGCCCCACACCCCACTGGAATGCGTCCCCCAAGCGCTTCTCCAAAATGAAATTCACCCCTTGGGCTGAAAGAGGTTGTCTCCCTGACCTGGATACATACAATGAGATTTTATTTATTTGTTTGTTTATTTCATTTATATTGAAATGACTGGCCAGATGGGCGATTAATAAATATAATAAATAAAAATATATTCCCCCCTTCCTCCAAAGAGCTCAGGGCAGTACACAAAGGTCTTCCCCCTTTTGTCCTTACAACACTCCAGTGAGGTAGGTTACAATGGCCCCTAGGACACCCTGTGAGCTTCATGGCTGAGTGGAGATTTCATCCTGGGTCTCCTTAGTCCCACACTAGCACTCTAACCACTACACTCTAATCATAGATGTACTGTAGGCATTCATTGGGTGGTATCCAACACCATTCTTATTTATTTATTTATTTGTTTGTTTGTTTATTGCATATATGGATCGCCCATCTGGCTGGCAAACCGGCCACTCTGGGTAATGTACAACACGATAAAATACAGAATAAAATACATTTAAAACAGTATAAAATTTTAAAATCTTAGCCCACCCCATATTCCCACCTGAACAGCCATGTTTTTAGTGAGCGGCGGAAGCTCAGCAGAGAGGGGGCATGGCGGAGGTCACTAGGGAGAGAGTTCCACAGTATGGGGGCTGCCACAGAAACGGCCCTCTTCCTAGTCCCCACCAGTCTAGCTGCTCTGGCTGAAGGGACAAGGAGAAGGCCACGTCTGTGGCAGATCTTGTTGAGTGGCCTACTTGGTGTTGCTGGAGGCACTCCTTGAGATAAACTGGACCGGAGCTGTATAGGGTTTTAAAGGTCAAAACCAACACCCTGAATTCGGCTCGGCAAGCAACTGGTAGCCAGTGCAGCTCCTTGAGCACTGGAGTGATGTGATCCCACTGGCGGCTGCCTTTAACCAGGCGAGCCACCACGTTCTGTACCAGCTGTAGCTTCCAAACCGTCTTTCAGGGTAACCCCACGTAGAGCACATTACAGTAGTCCAGGTGAGAGGAGACCAAGGCATGAACCACTGATGGTAGAGTAGACCAACTGAAATTAATGAGACTTAAGTCAGTCATGATTAACTTAAGTCCCTTTCATTTCAATGGGTCTACTCTATGTATGTATGTATGTATGTCAGGGGTTCTCAACCAGGTGGGAATTCCCCGGAGGGGGCGGGATTTTAGGGTTTCAGGGTGGGAATTGGGACCACAGACTCAAAGCTGAAATACTGATCTTTCTACAAATTACAATTCTACAGATTGTACATAACCTACATGACATCACACCTTATTGTATGGCACAGATTAAGTCAGAGAATCTTGGAAAGGGGGGAATGACATTCTGACATATGCTGAAAAGGGTGCATGGGGCAAAAAAAGTTTGAGAACCACTGATGTATGTATTTATTTTCTATATTGCCCAATAGCTGAAGCTCTCTGGGTGGTTTACAACAACTCAAGGACTACGTAGGACTAACATTGGATACTACCCAATATATTTAAAGCATGGCATCCAAATCTATACACAAATAAGCAAATTGTGCAGACAAGAGTGTGCAATTATTGCAGGAAAACTGCACAGATACAAAACAATTTCCACACTGCTCCATGGTGAGCTAGTTCATCCATCTGTTTTGAGAATTCATAATCATGAGCATGGCAAACTCCAGTGCTAAGTTCAATACTCTTTGCTGTTCAAATGGTTAACACAGGGAGGAGTCACTGCAGTTTGTCATACATGTCTCCCTCTACAGCTTTCCTGTTCGTTCCACAGTGAAGCCACTGCATGTTGATTTGGGTGACAAAAGACTGACATAAAGTTGTTTACTAGGAAAGCAACTCTGAACAGTTTCCAAGAATCAAACTGCCGATTAACACATTTAAGGTGCAATCCTATGCAAGTTTAGACAGAAAAAAAATCCTATGCTGGCTGGGGCATGCTGGGAGTTGTAGGCCTTCTTTTCTGTCTAAACTTGCATAGGATTGTGCCCTTAGTAACTGTTAAGATGCAAAGTCTTTTGCCTAATCAATGATTTGTTCATCCAGTGCTCTTTCTGAAACAGACATACACAGTAGAAATTCCCTACTCCTTATTGGCAGAAAGGGCTGAGGTGTAACTACCTTCTTATGGGTATTTAATCTCACACTGAAAATGTTTTGTTTTGTTTTTGCACTCCAGTTCTTCTCCTAGTTCTCCTTAACCTTGTACATTATTGTTTGTCTGTTCCTATGAGGTTTTGAGGGTCCTGAAAACTGTGTTGGCAACCTGGAACCACCTAGAGCTAGTAACTCCACACTTTGAGCTGAGAATGTTCCATAGGGTCAGGCAATGAAACACTATGGAGTCAGTTTCTTTGGTCTAATGCAGTGATGGCGAACCTATGGCACGCGTGCCACAGCTGGCACGCGTGCCACAGCTGGCACGCAGGGACCTCTCTGTGGGCACTCGAGCCATTGGTCGCCAGATCGTGAAAAGACCGCCCCCTTCTGCATTCAGCGTCGGGTTTCCATAGTAACTCCTCTCCACTCATTCCTTGCTGGCCTCCACAGGCAGGCACACTCCAACATCTCCACCCCCAGAAGCGGACTGCGTAGGCACCCAGCCCTCCTTCTAACTGAACAGACAGCTCAGAAGCACAGTGCGCATGTGCCCAAATCTTTGCACGCCCGGTGAAGAGCCATGCCCTGAGACAGAGCGGGGCGCAATTAGCTAGTGCCCTCCTCCTTCCTGCCAAATTTAAGGCACTTTGAAATAAATAAGTTGGTTTTGTGTTGCAGTTTGGGCACTCGGGCTCAAAAAGGTTCGCCATCACTGGTCTAATGTATGGTCCATACAGTATGGAGAACACCAGTCAAGCACAAATGGTAAGGACATAACAGAAGGCATCTCCCCCTTTGAAAATAGTATCTCTGTAACGGCAAAATTGGACTGCGTAGTTTTTCAGGCAGGCTGGCCATGAGCCTCTCTATTGACATTATTGAATTTATCTCACTGGCAACCTGATCCTATGGACATTTGCAAAAGGCTACTGCTGAAGCCACATATTTCCTAGTTGGGATCTGTGGTCCAAATGGGTTTGGGCTTTGGCGCATGTGTTTTTGAGATAACACTCATATTTTCCTCTGTTAGAAAGCATGGATAACAGAGAAGATAACTGATCTGATAAATCAAAGGAGAAGGTTTAAAACAGCAAGATGAGAGGAGGAGCAGGAGAAATATTAGCAACAGGCAGGGCAATCTGATGGGCCTATCTAACCAGCAGCCAGCTTATGTTACTGTAACATCAGTGTAGCATTGTTTGGATCCTATGTGCTTACAGCTGCTGAGAAGAAAACAACAGCATATCAAACACCTAAATTGTTTGTAGTCATTCTCAGATTTGTAAAGGAAACTTCCCTCCCAAGGGCTAATAGCAGCTTGAGGAGGGAGGGGGGAATTTAGCAGGACTGCAGCAGGATAGAAGGGTTAACTCTCTCCCTGTGGGCCTAATCCTGATCAGGTCCCTCTATTGCTGCTATTTAGGAAAAGAAAAAAGTAGGCACATTGAATACAACCATAATTTTTGCTTTATGTCTAGTTTGGCCCTTCTTATTACTACTGTCTGAAGTCCATGAACTTCAAAGTTCAGGTATTGATTACAATTATGGAGAGAAACTTGAATTAAGCAATTATTTTCAAATAAATTATTTACCAGGATGGAGTGGGTTACAGAAAAAATAAATAAATTAGGATGGCTAATTATGTCTATCTACAGTTTCTATATTTGTATTCCAATCCTATTCATTTTTACTCAGAAACAAGTGCATGAGTTTGCAGTTTGACTGTGTACGAAGATGAAAATTTAACTCTTCCATAATCTTATAAAATGCAACTGAGAGTGCAATCCTAAACATATCTACTCAGAAGTAAGCCCTATTGAGTTCAGCAGACCTATAGTACATACTTGCAGCCTGAATATCCAAGTGTATTCCTACTTCTTAATTACATTAGTTCTCAATCTGTTTAAAAATATGAGTTTCTTCTCTTTCTGCATGAAATGAAGAGGTCTGTGTGCTATTTTTAAGCCCAGATAACAAAACCTTACTTTTGTTTGCTATAGTTTAGACAGCTTCTATTTTAAACTCCCTCCCCACCATTATTTTCCCAACTAGCAAAAATTAAGATATATACATAACACAATCCTTTCCATGTCGACTCAGAAATAAGCATCACTGAGTTCAATGGGGCTTACTCCCAGGTAAGTGTGTACAGGTCAGGAGTGCATCCTTAAATACACTAGTACATTCAGTGGGTATATTAAATGAAACATAGGTATTTCTACTTACAATTTCATACATATATCAAACAGTACAATCTTATATGTTAATAATCATATATTTACACGGCAATCCTATACATATCTACTCAGAAGTCCCATTTAGTAAAATGGGGCTTACGCACAGGAAAGTAGGCACTGGATTGCAAACTGAATGTTCTGTCAGTTCATTCCTATACATGACTACTCAGAAGTAAGTCGCATTGAGTTCAATAGGACTTACCGTACTTACTCCCCAGCTAAGTGAATATAGGATTGCAGTCCCAATGCAATAAAATCATCATCATCAGGCGATCACTCGTGACCGAGTAAGATTGTCTTCCGGGATAAAAGGAGGAAATTCTAAAGAAGATTGTGTAGACTCTAGCGATGGGTCCGTAAGTGACTGTGGAGGCCAATTCTAGATCCACACAGCTTCCCACAGTGAGGACACAGGTTACCAGATAGAAGATGGTCCTGTAAAGGATTCATTTGACGTGCTTTTCGCTTAGCACGTTTCTCCCTTTCACCTTGCACTCGGGCTTCTTCAAAGTCCATGGAACCTTTGTGAAAGGCCAACCTCCATTTAGATCGTTCATGGGCCAGAGCTTCCCAGTTTTCGATGTTTATATTGCATTTTTTTAGATTAGCCTTATGAACATCTTTAAACCTCTTATATTGACCACCGATATTCCGCTTTCCATTCTTGAGTTGGGAGTAAAGTAACTGCTTTGGGAGACGGCAGTCAGGCATTCGAACAACATGACCGGTCCACTGAAGTTGGCGTTGAAGGATCATTTTTTCAATGCTAGTAGTCTTTGCTTCTTCCAGTACACTGACATTTGTTCGTCTATCTTCCCAAGTAATTCGCAGGATTTTCCGGAGGCAACGTTGATGAAACCTTTCAAGGAGGTGGAAGTGACGTTTATAGATAGTCCATGTTTCGCAGGCATACAATAAAGTTGGTAATACAATGGCTTCATAAACCAGTGTTTTGGTCTTCTTACAAATATCCCGATCCTCGAACACTCTATGTTTCATTCGAGAAAATGCGGCACTTGCGGAGCTCAAACGATGCTGGATTTCACTGTCAATGTTAGCTGTAACAGAAAGATAGCTGCCAAGATAGAGAAAATGATCGACATTTTCCAGTATTGTCCCGCCAAGCTGGATAGATGGCATCACCAAAGGGTTAGCTTGCACTTGCTGATGAAGCACTTTGGTCTTTTTGATGTTAAGTGAGAGACCAAGTTTTTCGTATGCTTCTGCAAAAGCATTTAGGATAGTTTGGAGATCATCCTCTGAATGTGCGGAGACCACATTATCATCAGCATACTGAAGTTCCACAACGGAGGTTGTAATTACCTTACTTTTTGCTTTCAGCCTGCTGAGATTAAAAAGCTTTCCATCTGTTCGATATATAATTCCCACACCAGTGGGAAGTTTCCCCTTGACAAGATGTAAAACCATGGCGATGAAAATGGCAAATAATGTTGGGGCGATAACACATCCCTGTTTAACACCTGATCCCACTTTAAATGGAGCACCATGAGAGCCGTTGTTGTCCAAAACCGTTGCTGTCATGTTGTCATGGAGAAGTCGCAAGATATTCACAAATTTATTGGGGCATCCAATTTTCATAAGGATAGTCCAGAGAGCTGTACGGTCTACAGTATCAAAGGCCTTATTCAAATCGATAAATGCCATATAAAGGGGTTGATTTTGCTCCCGGCATTTTTCTTGGAGCTGACGTGCAGTAAAAATCATGTCTACTGTCCCTCTAGAGGGGCGGAAACCATATTGAGTTTCAGGGAGGATCTCTTCTGAAATAGATAGAAGACGGTTTGCGAGAATCCTAGCAAATATTTTACCTGCGGTTGCTAAGAGAGAAATGCCCCGATAGTTTCCACAGTCTGTTCTATCACCCTTCTTAAAGAGGGTGATAATTATGGCATCCCTGAAGTCTTCTGGGATCTCTTCTGTTATCCAGATTTTTTCAATGAGTTTATGAAGATGTTGTACAAGTTCGGGCCCCCCTTCTTTAAAGATTTCAGCAGGAATCCCATCTGGTCCACTAGCTTTGTTATTCTTCATTTGATTAATGGCTTTTATAACTTCATCCAAAGTGGGGAGTATTGCAAGTTCCTCTTTAATTTGTTTTTGTGGGATTTGCGAAAAAATCTCATTATCCACCTTAGATTTACGATTTAAAAGGTCATAATAATGCTCTTTCCAACGCAGTGCAATAGACTCTTTGTCTTTTAAGAGTTTGGTGCCATCTTTTGATTGTAAAGGGTTTGTACCATAGGTTTTTGGTCCATAAATGGCCCTTGTGGCCTTAAAAAAGCCCCGTGCATCATGAGATTCTGCAAGTTGTTGAATTTCCTCAGCTTTCTTTTTCCACCAAGCGTTCTTAAGTTCTCTTGTTCTTCTTTGGACCTCAGCCTTTGCGCTAGCATAGGTTTTTTTCTTGGCAGCGCAGTTAATATCATTTTGCCATATTTGGAAGGCTTTCCTTTTTTGGTCAATTATATATTGACCAAAATAATAAAATAAGGTTAGGTTTAATGAAACAGTAAGCTTCGCATACATTTCAGTTCCTCCAAAATTTCCATCTTCCCCCACGGCTTCAAAATTTCTGCAATTTCTTTTGGTCCACATGATGTGAGGGGGAAAAATTGCACACCTGTTTGATCCATCTGTTCCTTTCCCTCTTCTTCGAGTAGCCGCCGCCTCTTCTTTTTTGCGCCCCTAAGGTTTGAGTTTGGACTACATTTCCCACCTACCCGCAGCAATGCGGTCACTTCCGGGTTGTCGTAGCCGGGCGTGGGAGAGGGCGGGGCAGGGAAAATGTTGGAGGAAAGGCTGTGTGTTTACTTCCGGCCACCCTGAGAGTGAGAGGCAGCGAGTGTGTGTGTCGCTCAATCACTCCGGCTGGTTGGCTGAGGAGACCCGGCGGGCGCTGCCTTGGGGGCGGGAACCCAGCGGAGCCGCCCGGAGAGGAGGAGGAAGCGGCAGCGCGCAGCGGCTGCGGAAGAGAGGGCGCAAGGCGGGAGAAGGTCCGGTCTGGGACAGGCACCCATGAGCCGCCTCAGAGGCCGGAGCGGGCGGTGAGGAGAGGAGCTCAGGCGGGCAGGCAGGGATAGAGCCGGAGCCGCCTGCTCGTTCGCTTGGTCCTGCACCGCAGCGGCGCCTCGCAGCGGACGGCGTCATGGACTGGCTTATGGGGTGAGTGGCCTTGGCTGGCTGAGGGTTGCTGTGAGCTTCCTCGTGGGAGCAGGTCTGTGATTCTGCACAGCAGCCCCCTTCCTTCCTCGTATGGGTGTGTGTTTGTGTGTGTGTGACTTGCCAATATTTGCTGTCCTGTCCCCTCACGTCATGGGGGTGGTTTCGGCATGGCACTAGGTCAGTTATCTGCGCAGGAAGTTGCAATTTGTTCCCGAGTAGTATTCAAGATTACTTAACTTGGATTAGTTAGCTGTTAACACGCTTTAATCCCCCACCTTTCTACTCTTTTTGATCGGGGTGGCTTAAAGAATGGGAGAAAATGTATTTATGTCCCCTTCTCATACATACATACATACTTACATACATGTGTGCACACAAGCATGTATGAAGACTAGTACAATGCATGCATATGTATGGTGTGGAGATTACAATTTTAGTGATTTGAAGTCTAGAATCAGGGATGTTAGTTATCCTAGGTAAACAAATCCTGAGTTAAAAGGTGTGTTCTTCTGTCAGAGTATTTGGGAACATTCTTGCTCTTTCTCTTGCATGCACCCTCCTGTGCAGTTGTTTAAGAACCAGGGATTATAAAGAAATGCAAGCAGGGGATGCCCTGGATTACTGGAGTTTTGGGAGGAGGGCAGCAAATCTGCCTTGAATAGAAAGGTGTAGATGTAGTTACCATAGAAACCTTAACCCTGACACAGCACCAGGTTGTCAAGGAGGAATTGCCAGTGGTGGTGGGAGCCTTGACAAGGGGCACAAAAGGGTGTGGTGTGAATGAAAGGTGAAGCGCTCAGTTTGATTTCCTGTGGGCATGTAGTAGCCAGTGTTTTAAGGGTTTGCTGAGTAGCATACTCAGGAAAACTGGATCTGATGTCAGTAGGTGACACTTTCTAGTCAGAAAATATGGAACATCACAGCAGCTGGTTTAGGATCCTGTGTTGCAGGAGACCAAGGGATGCAAAATGGTTAGTAATACCTGGTTGAGACTGAAGTGTACTGTACTGGCAAGGGAATTTGCAAAGGGGTCTCCCCCCAAATTACTAACTTTGGGCTAAGAAGCAGTGATATACTGTGCATTAATACTAGGAGGAGAAATATTTTTGCACTGATGCTGTTAAATTTGTCAGTTGTCCGGAACATGAATATTGCTTAATTGGGTTGTAGAGAGAAGAAATGCAGAGTACAAATCTTGCTATAACTCATCAACGTAGTAATAAGTTGGATCCAGAAAAGGCAAGTCTCAGCATATTCTCTCAATTTAGGCTTCTGTTTTTGCAGTAGCACCTCAGGGCACACCTTAAAACTTTTCCAACAATTTGCAGAACAGTTTGCTTGCCAGAATGTAGAAGAGGAGACCTTGGCAGAGGTTAAAACTAAATCATTGCTGCACCAGGGGGCTCAGAAAGCCTGGGATTAATAGTGCTAATTACACAGGGAAGCAAACTGTAGAAAGTAATTTGCTGCTGGTTTTTAGGGTTGAAAATCTCAGGCGGGTGAGGGATGCTAGCTGTGATGAAGTGCAAAGATTTGGATGCTTGCTGACTGCATGGATGCTTGACTTGGGTGAACTATGAATAATGATGCTGCCCAATCCATTAGTGGATAAGATACCTATAAACATGCTCTCAAGTTATTTGGCTTTATGTAGTAGTTTGATCCCATCCTAGGGTATCATAGTTTACCACGCTATTTTAGAAGGGTCACTAGCTTTGTGCAATCCTTGCCCTTTAGTATCCATGGGGAAGGTATCTTTATAGTCTTGATGACTGAAATAAAATCAGTCTTGGACAAAGTCCTTCATGCTGGATGTGATGCTCCTCCAGGATGCTTACCAGAACATCTGGAGTAAGAATTGACTTTCAGTTATCAGATTGGGCAAGCAGGCTGTGGAGATGCCCATCAGTGAAGATGGGCAAGGTTCCAATGAATGTTGTACATTAAAAAGCTCACAAGTTTACCAGAATTAGACCTGGTATTCCAGTCCTGTGGGAGCCCCAATAGCGCTGTTCTTTCTTACCCTTCTGGGATAACATGAGAAACCTTAGATTCCATAGGAAGAGCCACTTCAGCTCTTCTGTATGTTATTGGCAATCTGTTAACACTAGTGTGGGGAGGAGTATGGGCTCCTCCTCATGCAAATGTGAATAAGATTTACCTAGTGTTCTTAGAAACTGCTAAACACTTAAACCTCAGTTTGTTTTTGAAGCCCTGGTTAAGATTTTTTTTTGCTTTTCTAATGTACGGTAATTCGAACATCAGTATTGACATGTGTTTGGTCTTTTCTGCTGTTACCTGACACTTTTAGTACATAGTCAACTCAACACTAACGGTACCTGCTTCGTTTACTTTATCTCAAACATCCTAAACGTTCTACTTGTGTGCTCCTTTTGGCTTTGAAGGATGAAGACTTTATAAGTTACATTCACATTTATAAGTATGTTTATACTGCCTTTCTGTAAAAACCACCAAGATGGTGTACAACAGATCAAAAACAATATTTCTAGAACAAACCTTATAGTATTTGATTACTATACCAAGGTTCTGATAATTGGCAGTAGTCTTATCTGCAACTGAAACATTACAGTATGCTATCCTTTTTAATGGAAAGGAAGCATTTGAGAATTGCAAAAATAGGCTGAAATATTGAATGTTCTGTGCTTTTCTTCCAGTACTGTTGTGCATTAAATTTCTTTAGCATTTATCTTAATTTCTGTATGTAGAAATGTTAAAAGGTGGGTATATCTATGAAGAGTTTTGGTTGCAGTGTGTTTGGTAAGGGTTACTTTAATGAACATTTATTTTCTCTTGTAGCTATCCTTGTGATGTGCTTTTTGCCAACCCTAAATATAATAATAGAATATGCTCTATATTCTAACTTCATAATGTCTCTATAATTGACTTTCAATGTCAAGGATAGATTGCATGTATACTTTGTAATGAGGAGTTCTGGCAGTTAACCTTATTCTAGATTTTCAGTATTCAAAGCTTACCTGTCATTTGTGCTTTTGAGCCCTTACTTAAAATCTATGAGATTGGATGTCTGAGAATAAGCTCGGTGTGGATGCAATATTTCCTGACCTCTTAACCCAGTGCTTCTCAAATAGTGGGGCGCGCCCCCCAGGGGGGGCCCGAGGCTCCGTAAAGGGGGGCTTGTTTGACCTCGGCAAATACTGTCATATTGGATGTCCAGATCGGATTATCCGACTCACTCGCAAGCGGCGTCCCACACGGCGTCGGTTGCCTAGCAACTCTACGGCTGGAGAGAGGGAGCAGCGCGGTGCGATCACTGATGCTCTATCCCAGTGATGGCGAACCTTTTTGAGCCCGAGCGCCCAAACTGCAACACAAAACCAACTTATTTATTTCAAAGTGCCAACACTGCAATTAAACCTGAATACCGAGGTTTTAGTTTTAGAAAAACAACTCATACAGTTGTCTGAACTAATTAGCCCAGCCTTGCTGCTTGCTGCTTGCTGCTTGCTGCCTGCTGCCTGCAACTGTGGGGCCATAAAGATCCGGCCCCAGGCAGCTGGGCTTCATCTGCCATCGCCTCTGCTAGAGAGGGCCAAGCCAGGCAAGTAGCCCAGCCTTGCTGCCTGCCTGCTGCCTGGGAGGGACCACCCGCACCACCGGTGGGACTGCTGGCTGCCGCTGCAGGACTGGGCCCAGCCAGGAGCCACCCCGCCTCACCTGCAACTGTGGGGCCATAAAGATCCGGCCCCAGGCAGCTGGGCTTCATCTGCCATCGCCTCTGCTAGAGAGGGCCAAGCCAGGCAAGTAGCCCAGCCTTGCTGGCTGCTGCCTGCTGCCTGCTGCTTGCTGCCTGGGAGGGACCACCCGCACCACGGGTGGGACTGCTGGCTGCCGCTGCAGGACTGGGCCCAGCCAGGAGCCACCCCGCCTCACCTGCAACTGTGGGGCCATAAAGATCCGGCCCCAGGCAGCTGGGCTTCATCTGCCATCGCCTCTGCTAGAGAGGGCCAAGCCAGGCAAGTAGCCCAGCCTTGCTGCCTTGCTGCCTGCTGCCTGCTGCTGCTTGCTGCCTGGGAGGGACCACCCGCACCACCGGTGGGACTGCTGGCTGCCGCTGCAGGACTGGGCCCAGCCAGGAGCCACCCCGCCTCACCTGCAACTGTGGGGCCATAAAGATCCGGCCCCTTTGGGGGAGCCACTTCGGGGGTGGCACGAGGGCGAGGGCCTGCCCCCATGCTGATGGGGATATAGGTGGGGCTGGGGTTTTTAAGAGGCCCTGCTTTTTGAAGGGCTTGGGGGTTTTAGGGGGTGATTTTAGGGGTGGGTCTCCCGCCTGATCGACGGAAGCGAGGGGGCATGTGCCTCTCCGGGGGAGATGATGGAGGGAGTTCTGGGGGGCAAAATATACCACTGTTGAGCGGCAGGCGCTGGCAGAACGCTAGGGGCAGGCCACGCCAACTACGGGGGGCAAGGGATCGATGTTTAATACATATCCCTTGTCCCGGGCCTGCCCAGAGCCAAGGGATAACTGGGGGATGTGTGGCTCCTCCCCATACCTTGCGTTTGCTGTTGTGCAATGCCAGGTCCGTTACCCAGAAAACATCTCTCATCCATGATTTGATCCTGGATGAGGGTGCGGACCTGGCATGTATTACGGAAACCTGGCTGGACGAGGCCGCTGCTCCAACTCTGGCGGCCTTGTGTCCGGCTGGTTTCTCGTATGCCCAGCAGCCAAGGGTTTGGGGACGGGGAGGGGGAGTGGCTGTTATCTATCGGGAGTCCTTGGTCCTTACCAGACTCCCTCTCCGGGAGACCAAGTTTATTGAGTGCATGTACTGGAGGTTGGGTCCCAAGGGCAGTCTGGGGATTCTGCTCGTGTACCGGTCACCCCGCTGCACGACAGACTCCCTGGCCGAGGTGCTGGAGGTGGTCTCCGATGTGCGTGTGTTGTCCCCCAGGCTATTGGTGCTGGGGGACTTCAATGTGCATTCGAGGGCTGTCCTCACGGGGGCACCTCGGGACTTCATGGAGACCATGGCTTCCTGGGAGCTGCACCCTGTATTAACTGGACCTACCCATGTAGCCGGTCATGCACTGGACTTGGTTTTTGTTTCTGGAGAGGGGGGAAATGATCTGGAAATCGGGGGTATATCCACCACCCCCTTGTCATGGTCAGATCACTATCTGGTGGGGTTGGATTTCTCGATGCCACAACCCCTCTGCAGGGGTGAGGGACCTATTAGGATGGTCCGCCCCAGGCGTCTTATGGATCCGGATGGATTCCTGAACGCGCTTGGGGAATTGGAGCACACAAACGGTAGCTCGGTCGAGACCCTGGTGGACGACTGGAATGCTGCAATCACCAGGGCATTAGACCGAGTTGCTCCGAAGCGCCCTCTTCGCCTAAACAGAGCTCGCGCGGCGCCATGGTTCACTCCGTCGCTGCGAGCTCTGAAACAAGAGGTGAGAAGGCTAGAGCGCCGATGGCGTAATTCCCGCTCCGAAGACAATCGAACACTGGTTAGAGCTGCATCTTCAGCCTA
The DNA here is from genome assembly GCA_021292165.1 of Shinisaurus crocodilurus. NCBI lineage: Eukaryota > Metazoa > Chordata > Lepidosauria > Squamata > Shinisauridae > Shinisaurus > Shinisaurus crocodilurus. Next base: position 204,209,904 of record CM037876.1, on the reverse strand, counting down.
CCGGGTGGCGGTGAAGGCAGCAAAAAAGAATTTCTATGCTGCCTCCATTGCGTCTGCGGAGTGCTGCCCCAGGAGGCTGTTCCAAGTGGTCCGGAGTCTGGTCGGTCCAGTCGCTCCGGACCCATTGGAACAGTCTAAAGCCTCCTGTGAGGCTTTAGCGAAGCACTTCGCAGATAAAATCGATCGGATTAGGAGTGGGATATCGTGCGTCGTGGACACAGGGAGTGAGCGGGAGGAGGCCAATGGCAGACCGGTTTTGTGGGATCGGTTTTCGGCTTCTTCCTTCTGATGAAGTGGACAAGGTGCTTTCATCTGTGAGGCCGACCACCTGCTTGCTTGATCCTTGCCCGTCCTGGCTCATAATGAGCTGCAGGGAGAGACTGGGTGAGGGGATCAAGGCGGTGGTGAATGCCTCCCTCGAGGAGGCAGTGATGCCATCAGCCCTCAAGGAGGCAGTAATAAGACCGCTTCTAAAGAAGCCCTCCTTGGATCCCCAGGATTTAAACAACTTTCGCCCAGTCTCCAATTTACCATTTCTGGGCAAGGTGATCGAGCGGGTGGTGGGTGCTCAGTTGAAGGCACACTTGGATGAAGCCGATTATTTAGATCCGTGCCAGTCGGGCTTCAGGTCTGGACATGGGACGGAGACGGCCTTGGTCGCCTTGGTGGATGATATGAGGAGGGCTTTGGATAGGGGCGAATGCTCCTTTCTAGTCCTCCTCGATCTCTCAGCGGCTTTTGATACCGTTGACCACGGTATCCTCCTGGACCGCCTGGAGGGGTTGGGCTTGGGAGGCACTGTATTGCAGTGGTTCCGGTCCTTCCTCTCTGGAAGGTACCAGAGGGTAGTTCTCGGGGAGGAGGCTTCGGACCCTCGGCTGCTCACTTGTGGGGTGCCGCAGGGTTCCATCCTCTGCCCGATGTTATTCAACATCTACCTCAAGCCGCTGGGAGCTATCATCAGGAGGTTTGGGGTGCGGTGTCATCAGTATGCGGATGACACGCAGCTCTACCTCTGTTTCAAGTCCTCACCGAGGTTGGCCGTTGAGACCCTGTCCAAGTGCCTGGAGGCAGTGGCTGGCTGGATGGGAAGGAACATGCTGAAGCTGAACCCCGACAAGACCGAGGTACTTCTGGTGGGGGACAAGGGGAGGTTAGGGGATGTTGACCTGGTGCTGAATGGGGTACATCTACCCCTGAAGGACCAGGTCCGCAGCGTGGGAGTCATTCTAGACTCCCAGCTGTCCATGGAGGCTCAGGTGGCAGCTGTGAGCCGGGCAGCGCTGTATCAACTCCATCTGATACGGCAGCTGCACCCCTACCTTCCTAATCACCTGCTCCCATCAGTGGTTCATGCCTTGGTCTCCTCTCGCCTAGACTACTGTAATGCACTCTACGTGGGGTTACCCTTGAAGACGGTTCGGAAGCTGCAGCTGGTACAGAACGCGGCGGCTCGCCTGGTTAAAGGCAGCCGCCGGCGGGATCACATCACGCCAGTGCTGAAGGATTTGCACTGGCTACCAGTTGCTTGCCGAGCCGAATTCAAGGTGTTGGTTTTGACCTTTAAAACCCTATACGGCTCTGGTCCAGTTTATCTCAAGGAGCGTCTCCAGCAACACCAAGTGGGCCGCTCAACAAGATCTGCCACGGATGGCCTTCTCCTTGTCCCTTCAGCCAGAGCAGCTAGACTGGTGGGGACGAGGAAGAGGGCCTTTTCTGTGGCGGCCCCCGTACTGTGGAACGAGTGACCTCCGCCATGCCCCCTCTCTGATGAGCTTCCGTCGCTCATTAAAAACCTGGTTGTTCAGGCGGTAATATGGGGTGGGTTAAGATTTTAAAATTTTTATATTGTTTTAATGTATTTTATTGCATTTATGTATTTTATTCTGTGTACATCGCCCAGGGTGGCTGGTTGCCGGCCAGATGGGCGATAAATAAATATTAATAATAAATAATAATAATAAATAAATAAACATCTTTTGCCTTTAAAGAAAAACACAATAACAGAGCTTTCAATGATACAAACAGTTTTTTGTTGGGGGAAAAAAACAACTCAAAAAATTATTATAGTACTACATTGTACACATAGCCTGAAGGGAATTTATACAAACTTTTTAAATAATTAGGCACATGTATCTTTGGATAAGGGATTCTCAACTTGTAATATGATTATATGCCAGACAGAAATTGTATGGGGCAAGCTTTACCCCGGGTCCTTTCCCTGCTTCTACAGGTGTCGGATTAGTAAAAGTAAAAGTCAACCTGTACTAGGATGAGCAAGATAAACAAGAAAACTAAACGTGCTTAACAAATTTTAAACACTTTATGTCTTGGACTGCAAACACTGCATTAGCTAAAAGTTTGCATTGGGCATGCTTTTGCACAATTAATGTGATTTTTGCTATTGCATGCATGCTGACAATTTGTCAAACCTTGGCTCATACTCCGTTAGTTTGAGAGCAACACATGCAGCACTCGGGTCAACTGTTAGGGCTTTACATCCAAGCCATGCTCTGTGCATCATTCTTCAAAATCTTTTAAATGTGATAACAATGTAGAAAAGAATTCTGTAACAGGAATTCTAGAATAAAATCATTCTGTTCCACACTGTGAGAAAGAACAAGATCATTAGTGTTTTGCAGAAGGGGACGGTCTTTTCACGATCTGGTGACCAATGGCTCGAGTGCCCACAGAGAGGTCCCTGCGTGCCAGCTGTGGCGCCCGTGCCATAGGTTCGCCATCACTGCTCTATCCTGATTGGCCAAACCCGCCCGTGTGACTTATTGAGACTAAGTTTCACATCCCAGACACTGAGTGAATTCTGGGTGAGTGTGGAGAAGCAATATCCACTCTTAGGACAAAGAGCTGTGCACATTCTTCTTCCATTTTCAACTTCTTTTATACTTGTGTGAGATTGGCTTCTCTGCTGCTGCTGCTCTGAAAAGCAAATACAGGTCTCGGCTACACATTGAGAAGGAGCTGAGAGTTGCGGTGTCCTGCTTCAAACCCCGCTTCGAAAAGCTATGCATTGCAAAACGTGCTCATTGTAGCCATTAATCCAGACATCACCTCTGATTAAAAAATCAGCTCAAATTATTTTATATATTTTTGTTTTGCAGGTTAAAGTTTTTTTTAATATTGTGCTCCTTTAAATCCTGTGCTCCTTTAAATCTTTTCTGCTACAGTTAATAAAGCTATTCTTTGTTGTAAATTGATCCACATTTCTTTCTTTTTTTATTCTCTTATACGTTAATAAGGATACAGTGTTATGCAGAGGTGTACTTATAACAATTTTATAGACAAATGATACTATTTACAGTCGCGCGGGGGGCGCGAAATCTTGTCACATGTTTTCTTCTTCCTAGGGGGGGCATGACAGAAAATAATTGAGAAGCACTGTCTTAACCATAGTTGAGCCTGTGGATGCTTCCAAGCTCTTACGGTAAGTACGGTACTCCTCCCTTTCCTCTTCAGCATTAAGCATATATAGCATTACATCTGCACCATAGTTAGCTTTACTCAGGGTTGTAGTTAGTTTGCAAGTCCTGGTTAAAGCAAACCATGGCCAGTGTTTAACTTCAATAAATATATAATGCAACACCATGTTTTATACTGAAGGGGAAGGTGAGTGTAATTTGTACAGGAGAGATGGGAGGGAGCATGCAGGCCCATATGGTACTCTCAAGCCCTTAATTAAGGAATACTATATCTATACCAAGCCTAAGTAGAGGAAGTGAAAGTTGAAAGTCTTGTTGGAAGGAAGTAATCAAAGTGTGTTTGTATTGCCCAGGAATATTGTGCTTCTGTTTCAATTTTATTTATTTTTAGGAACTATGTTGTTTTAATGACTAGCAGTGACAGTGACATGGTTCACAGGATCGCCATGGTTTATTACAAGCATGAATAATCACCATCTGGACTCAGCTTGTTGTGTTGTCTGAACCTGGGCAACATGGCTTGTTGGAGGGTTAAACAACCCTCAAATAATACATGGGCTGTTGTTGGATTATTTGTTTAACCCTCCAACAAGCCATGTTGCCCAGGTTTGGGTGACACAGCAAACTGTGCCCTAGATGTGATTATTCAAATTACTCCTCACACATGCTGTGGCTTAAGCAAACACTGGGCGAACCAGCCCAGTATGACTTTCTGACTATACTTCAGTATGGAGCTTGTTCTTTCTATGATTTGCTGAAATTTGGGGGGAAAGAGCTAATCAGACTGCCATAATTGACCGGCCCACCAGTTTTCATGACCTTTCATTGCACTAGATAAATAGCCCATACCCTGCTGCTGAACAGTGTCATTACAATGTCAAGGTTACTGACTTAAGGGTGTTTGCAAATCCTGTTAGCCTGCAGACTGGCAATATGTTATGCAATATAGTATACATTTTAAAAAACCAGGAATTTCAAATGTTCCTGTTGTATGAAGAAAATATAATACACAGTTTTGCTGGGAATTCAGAGTTGCTTTATGGTTTTGTGCACTTAAATCTGATATGGGTTTATTAAAAGCTTTGTTTCATTTTGGAAGAGGATTGATTGCTCTGTAAGGTTGCTGGTTTGTTACTTTAGGTGTTACAAATAGACACACTGGTCTTATATAACTTGTCGTAATTTGGATTTTAAAATAATTTTGAAGGAACAAAACTGTAGTTGAATTTGTACATCTGAATGTGACAAGATTTTATCATGGGATCTGGAATAATGTTACATGCCAACTAAAGATGATTTACTGAAGAACTGCTTGTTTTATGAGAGGTTTTAAAAAGTTCCTAAGACTAGGAGCATTGTGAACGATAAACCTAAAACATTGGATCACCTCTCCTTCCAAACAATTGTTTAGATGCAGCTATTCCTGTCATAACTTCTATAGTAAGGTTTAGCGCAAATTATTTATTTGGCTTCTCTAAGTAATAAACTAAGCAAAGTATTTATTGCCATAATCAGTTTCTACCTGAAATATGAGGATAACACTGGCCTTCCTTTATAGTAAGATTACAGAACATTTGTGAAGCATTTAGATAACGATAGATATATCCTTTATTGGGAGTAGGCAGTGTGTCTAATCTGTTTCTGTAAACCACTTAGAGATATCTTTTGACTTGGTAAGTGATATATAAATTGGTTAAATCAATAAATAAGGACTGCCCTAATGCAGGGGTGGAGAACGTGTGGCCTTCCAGATGATGTTGGACTGCCACTCCCATCCTCCTTGACCATTGGCCACTCTGTCAGACTGATGGGAGTTACAATCCAACAACATCTGGAGGGCCACACGTTCCACACCCCTGCCCTATTTGATCAGATCAGCAGTTCATTTAGGCTGCAGTCCTAAACACAATTACGGTACCAGAAAATAAGCTCACTTCTGAATAAATATGCATAGGATTCTCTGTTACTCTAGCATCTTATGTCCAGCAATGGTGAACCAGATGGTGCAGGAAGCTTTCAATAGGAACATGAAGGCATCTGCTCTTACCCTTGGTTTGCCCCAGAGCATCTGGGATTAAGTGGCATACTATTTCTCTGACATGGAGGTATTTTATGCCTATTATGGCTACTAGTCATTGATAGACCTCTTTATGAATTTGTCTGATCTTACCATTGACCTTCACATCTCCTGTGGCAGCAAATTCTGTATGCATTACTGTAAATTTTAATACATTAATTATGCATTGTTTGAAGTAGTTCTGGCCAAATCTATTGCAAATCAGTGTTGTTAATTTTTGGTTGGTAACTAGGACTAGCACTCCTGTCACCTCTACTGAACTTAGTTTTTCAGATGCTTTGCCTGAAAAAGGTGGTTTAGGCATGGTATCTAATATCTTCTGTAGCAACGACAGACGTAAAGGATGCAGAAATGCTGAATGATATCTGCCTATCCTCCTTCAGTACTTTCACACCTTGGTTATCTAACAGCCCAGCCACCTCCCTGTCTAGTTTCCTTCTTCTGATGTACTTAAATAAATGTTGAGGGTTTTTTTTAGCATAGCATGTTCACTTTGTTGTCAGGCTACTTTTTTGTGGTCAGTTTGTGCTTCTTCTATTTCCTTCATTTGAAGAGGACTTCCATTATTTATTATTATCATTATCATTTTAATGTCATTTATATAATACATAGTGATATCATAATTCCCTATATGTAATAACACCAAATACTGCTCACAATGATAAAATTTTAACATCAAAGATAATCACAAATTAAAAGCAGCCTTAAGAATTTAAACATACAGTATTTTTCCATGTATAAGACTATACTTTTTCCTAAAATCACTAGACTAAAAATTGAGGGTCGTCTTATACACGGAAGTAAGCCGAGGAGAGAACCGCGTGGTTGCAAAACTGCCCAGTGGGGGGCGTCTTATACATGGGGGCGTCTTATAGACGGAAAAATACGGTAATCAATTTTATACCAAAGCTGACATTAAATCATCCCCAGAAAAGTAAAGGATTTTATTGATTCCTGAGCTTTTTCATTTCAATAAATAAAAAGTCCACTTTTCCATACATTGAACCTCTATTAATCTCCCTTCTCTTAACTCTTACAATATTAGTCAGTTTAACCATAGTAGCCATATCCCAGAACCTAAGAAACCAATCATTAAGTGAAGGTAGGTTAACCTTCCAGCTAAAACTGATTGTCATTTGGGCTGCTGCTAAGAGGTGAATCACGATTTCAGTATCCTCACGAGCAACTACCCCCTCAAGTTATCCAGAAAGAACTACTAATGGGTCTTTAGGGAGTGCATATCCCAAAATTAAACTGATCTCATTCAACACTGAGGACCAAAATCTTATAATCATTGGGTAAGTCCAAAAGATAAGCAGATTGTTTGCTCTCTCTGAGCCACACCTCTATCATTTATCCACAGCTTGCTTATAGAACTTATTTAGTCTAGCTCAGTGTTCTCCAACCTTGGGTCCCCAGATGTTTTTGGCCTACAACTCCCAGCATGCTCCAGGCTGGGGCATACTGAGAGTTGAAGGCCAAAAACATCTGGGGACCCAAGGTTGGAGAACACTGGTCTAGCTGGTCTGTTAAGTACCATTTAAACATAAGCTTATAAAAACTTTCCTTGATGTTCATGCATAGTGTACTTTTTTGGGTTGGTCTTCCAAATCTACTCCCATACCTTCTGGTCAATATTTCTTCCTAAGTTCTTTTCCCATTTGACCTGATATGAGTTTTTCCTTACATCTTATTTCACCAGTTTTCTATAGATTTGACTTAATGTTCCCCTGGATAAATTGCTTGTAATTATTATTTCAGTTTCAGAACAGTCCCTCAAGGAATCATATTTAGCTATTAAATTTACAATTATGTGTCTGCCTTGTAAGTATTGAAAAAGTGGGATATGATTTTGCCCTCATTAATTTCCCCATAACTCTTGACTAGCCCATTTCTGAGCAATTTCCTGATCTCAGTTAAATCATTTTCTTCCCAAGGGTAGTATCCAATGTTAGTCCTATGTACAGTAGACCCCTTGAAATGAATGGGACTTGTATAATACCACCTCATACAGGGGAATGCTATATCCCCTAAATTATACGGTTGATACAGTGCCCTGGCACAGCGGTCCCCTACCTTTTTGGCACCAGGGACCGGTTTCGTGGAAGACAATTTTTCTGCGGACCGGGGGGGTGGGTGTCGCCAACCGCACACCTCCTGCTGTGCGGGTGGGGATTTATCCGAGAGTCTTGAGGGGGGGCTGATGCATGTCGAACTCGCCCTGCTTGACCCTCCCGAGACTCTTGGCGACTTGCCTGATGCCGCTCGACCCAAACGTGCCGGGGAAAGGGCCTACGAGATCCCCGGCGCATTATCTCCTGGTTCTCCGGTGCTGCTCTTTTTATGTAAATACCATGGTAAAGTACCTTAAAACGGCCGCGATTTGCTACCCGCGGCTGTTTTAAGGTACTTTACCGTGGTATTTATGTAAAAAGAGCAGTGCCAGAGAACCAGGAAGTGACGTGACGCATCTCCCATCGCGTCACTTCCGGTTTTCCGGAAATGCTCGCCAGGAGGCGAACAGAGGGACAAGCGGCGGGAGGGGGGATGCTCGCTGGAGGTCATGAGCATCCCGAGAGCCAGGTGAGGTGCTCGCGGTGTGCCCCGGCCCGGTTCCTAACAGGCCACGGACCAGTACCGGTCCGCTGCCCAGGGGGTTGGGGACCCCTGCCCTGGCAGATACTCTTGCTTTTTACCCTGCCCACAAGAAAGTTAGTATTAATGTTTGCCATTTAGTAATAAACAATGTATTAACCTGCAATGGAATAGGAACAGTAATCATGGTAGCACATTCATTTTAATAATAGATATATGTCCAGCCCAGGATATTTGCAGATGTTTCCAACTTTCAAAATCTCTATGGAGTCCTTCCCATAATTTATTATGATTGATGGGGGCAAGATTTCCTACATTTGGATTTATCCATATTCCCAAATATTTAATTGCGGAGTCTCTCCATGGAATTAAGAAAGTTCTAGTAATCAGATAATTTCCCCCTTTTTCCAAATTAAGACCCACCCATTCAGATACCCTGAAATTTTACAATTTTTTTTAGCATTTCTCCAAATGACTCAGTTGGTTTTTGTAAGACCAATGCTATATCATCTGAGTAAAGATTCACTTTACATTCCACTTGCCTGAATTTTGCCCCCTCCCACTCTTCTGCCTGAATAAATTCTGTTAAAGGTTCAGTTGAGAAAGCAAAGAGTAAAGGGGACAATGAATCAACCTTGACAAGTACCTCTCTGCAACTGAAATGCATCGGACCTAACTCCGTTTACTCATATAGAGCCTCTTAGGTCTGCATATATCATTTTAATCCAGGAGGATAAATTACCTCCCAATCCAAATGTATTCAAAACTTGATATAGATATCCCCACTCTATGCGTTCAAATGCTTTCTCAGCATCTAGAAAAAGAATACCTTATGGTATTTTAGTCTGGGCAGTGCAGTCCTATGAGGCTGCCTGTAACCCTCTGAACTCGGAGGATTATGGGCATCCTATTGAGGGCTGGAGGAGTGCGGTGGATAGGATATCCACCGCACTCCCCTCATCCTCAAAAGCATCTAGACGGCCTCCTTGTGAGGAGGAGAGGCTGATATATCGCCTGGATTTCTCAGAATCTGGTGATGCCTTGCTCCTCCGCTCCCCACCCCCAGGAATGCCTCCCCATGGGGGAACTGAACAGAGTCTTCTTTGTTCGGTTCCCAGCTGGCGCGGGAACAACCATGCCAGCTATGAAGTGGGGGAGTGTTCTGCAGCGCTGCGACCTTGGAAGGGATTTCCAAGGTCGCACTGCCTTCTCTGACCCCAGACAAGGTCAGGGGGACATAGGATTGTGTCCTTAATGTTATATATTGCATTTAAGAGCTTACAGATGTTCATTGACAGTTTTGTTTCCTTGATGAATCTAGTTTGGTCTTCCCCAAGATAGATACTTATTATACTATTTAAACGCTTGGCTAATATGCTTGTCCATATTTTAAAATCCTGATTCAGAAGGGCAATAGGTCTATATGATTTGGGTTTTGAGTGATCTCTCCCTTGTTCTGGATTAAGTATTAATTAAGTGATTAAGTGAGTTTTCAGTAAACTCACAAGGAACCCCCCCCCCTTCTCATAAATTCCTCAAGGTAGGTTAATATCCTGCATAAATTCTTTAATACTGTCTACTTGTGGCTTTTCTGATGTATAACGTTTTTTAAAAAAAATAATACATGCTAAAAGCCTTAGCATTCTCATCAGGGAATATTGCCACTTTGTTTCCTACCTTAATATGGCCTGCTGTGTTATTAGGTTGCCATTTTTTCACTTGTGATGCTAATAGTCTGCCTGGCTTATTACCTTTTTCAAAATATCTTTGCTTTAACTATTGTAAAGATTTCTCCACTGACACAGAGTTAATTAAATCTAATTGGTTTCTAAGCATCTCAAGTATCTTATAAATACATTGTGAACAGGTTAGTTTATGTTTGTGCTCACGACTTCCACTATTAAAGGAATCTGCCTTGTCTTCTATAGTTTCCTTGTGATTGTTAACTATGCTGGCATCCCTTTGGACTTGGCTGTACCTTTCCTAACCTGTGGTAAACATTTTATATGCTATTACTGTGGTTTTAAATAACATCCAGATAACCTGAAGAGATGTGACCCTCCTGACTCTCCCTTTCAAACACTTGTGGTTTTTTTTTAGAAGTTTCATTTTTGAAATGTGGTGATCCTGGACTTTTGGGACAGTTTTCCATTCACATATACATTGAGTTTGATATAATTGAGGTGACTGTTTCTGAGCAGTTTGACAACACTTGTATCATGGCATCAGACTGGGGATTAACCCAAGGGTTGTTTCCTCTCTAAAAAGCTCTGTAACTGTTTCATAGATTTCATAGAGTTGGAAGGAGCCTACAAGGCTATCGAGTCCAACCCCCTGCTCAATGCAGGAAACTAGAGGAGGGGTCTCCCATCCAAGTAATAACCAGGCCTGACCCTGCTTAGCTTTCCACACTCAGACATGCTGAGCCAGCGTAAGCCACAGGCCTGTTCTAAAATGGTAATTTATCTTATCTAGAATTTTTTGTCACAATGTCCACATAATACTCTTCACTGCATCAATTTCCCACATGTGAAAGTGGTTTGCAGTGGCAATCAGAGGAGGTAATGTATGAACCTGTTCTGGGTTGAATTCCTTTGATCAGGCTTCACATAACTTTTGTTTCTACATCAGATTATAGCCCAGGAGTACTTAAGGGGCTGGTTCGCACGAGCACCATAGCCCACTGTGGCTTAGTTAAGCCGTAGTGGGTTGTGGCATCTGCTGGTGGCCATTTTGAATATTCAACCCCAAATGGGTTTTGCCATGCTTTGTTGTGTTGTTCGAACCCAAGCAGCAGGGATTGTTTGAGGGTTAAACAACCCTCAAATAACCCTACAACAGACCATGGTTATTCAAGGTTTGTTTAACCCTCAAAAAAACCCTGCTGCCTGGGTTTGGACAACAAAGCATGACAACACTGGGGGTTGAATATTCAAATTGGCCGCCAACGTGCTCTGCAACCCACTCTGGCTTTAATAAGCCACAGTGGGCTGCAGTGATTGCACAAACCCAGTCATGGTGTGTAAAAACATGGCTGCTTTGTACATTATTAAATGAGTGTCACAAAGCTCAATATAGTCATAGTAGTTCTGCACTGCAAGGAGGCTCGAACATGTAGACTTTCATTGGAAAAGTATTTCTAGTGGGGCACCAACTGACCTTAATCACAGTGTTTGCTGTCAGTCGCTATATTGGTGTGTAAAGCCTTTTTATAACATATTTGATTTACAAAATGTCTAGTATGTTGTCTCAGATTTCTAGAATTAGTTTTTCTTGCTTCTGAACCTGATGCAGTACAATTTGTAGCTAGGAACAATGACGGAGTTAACCATATGGTGTAATTTGCTATGAGGCTGGCAGCTACTCAAAACAGTTAAACAGATTAAAGCTAAAAGAAATATGCACCTTGTCTGAACATAGCAGCAATTTGATAAAGGAAATGAACTGGGTTTTGAAAGCTCATTACAAATCTGTAGGTCTGTTGAGAGACAAAGCTAGGGCATATTATCAAGAGCAACTAACAGACGAGGTATATTTTGTAATACAGTTTGACTTTCCCCACACTTTCGATGCTCATGAAGTTGATTCTAAGCCAAGTTAGTTATTGTACATACAGAACAACAGGATGGCAGTTACTATGGAAGAATTTGGAGTAGAAAGGTGTGGTGGTGTCTGTTAGTAAGCTTTTCTCCAGTAGGGAGAAAGGCTTGGGAGGTACAAATATTGTAAATCTGTCAACAACAATAAAACAAACCACAGCCTCAGCAAAGTGGAATTTACACCCATCCCTACTTGTAACTTATTGCAAAGTTTAGACTTAAATATTTGCTCTTACTCCTATTGAGATCTTTGCATTTGAATTCATACAATGGATCCACCAAACGGTTTACAAAAATATTTTGGTAGCTTTCATTAGTTTGCTTCTGTTAAAGAAATGTTAACTGTCCCAGCTACTGTTCAGTATTGTAATCAGTGCCAAGTGTGTGCTAGGTTCTGCAGAATCTAGAAGTGATACAGGTCCTGCCCTGAGGACTTATGATTCTGATAAGATGAAGAAGTCAAAGGTGAGGTGGGAGGGAAAGTGTTAATGAAGTAACAAAAAGGGAGGAAATAGGATGAATGAAGCTGACGAATGAGAACTTGGGTACATCATCATCAGGTGATCACTCGTGACCGAGTAAGATTGTCTTCCAGGATAAAAAATTACAAAAAAGGAGATTTTAAAAGGAGGAAATTCTAAAGGAAAATTGTGTAGACTCTAGCGATGGGTCCGTAAGTGACTGTGGAGGCCAATTCTAGATCCACACAGCTTCCCACAGTGAGGACACAGGTTACCAGATGGAACATGGTCCTGTAAAGGATTCGTTTGACGTGCTTTTCGCTTAGTACGTTTCTCCCTTTCACCTTGCACTTGGGCTTCTTCAAAGTCCATAGAACCTTTGTGAAAGGCCAACCTCCAGTTAGAGCGTTCATGGGCCAGAGCTTCCCAGTTTTCGATGTTTATATTGCATTTTTTTAGATTAGCCTTATGAACATCTTTAAACCTCTTATATTGACCACCGATATTCCGCTTTCCATCCTTGAGTTGGGAATAAAGTAACTGCTTTGGGAGACGGCAGTCAGGCATTCGAACAACATGACCGGTCCACTGAAGTTGGCGTTGAAGGATCATTTTTTCAACCCTAGTAGTCTTTGCTTCTTCCAGTACACTGACATTTGTTCGCCTATCTTCCCAAGTAATTCTTGGGTACATAGGGCAGGCTGATAAGGGTGGATCAGTATAAAAGCCACTTCCTGTAGTAATGACAGTTAAGCCGTTAAATATGCTTTCTTGTCCTCTGGAGGAAATAAAGTTGTCTAGTAATAGAAATATTGATCACCAGAAATATATCTTTCTCTTCACTGTTTGCTCCTTTGTTTTGAAAAGGGACTAGCAATTTTTATTTTTGTACTTTGAACATCCATTAAATCTTTGATCTGTGCCTGAACTTTGGAGATAGTTTAGGAATACTCTTCAGGAGCTATATTGACTCATATATTAACAAATACAACCCACTAAAAAATTTGTAGTAAATCTAGGCATGTCTCTGCATGCTAACCTCCTAAACTACCATCCAGATTTAAATAGTCTGCTTTTTTTCTTTGCTATAAAATCAGTATTCAACAGTGAATACCAGAGATGTGTATCACTCTTTAACTTTGGCTTGTGTTGCTTAGGCTGCAATCCTGTACCCAGTTGCCTGGGAATAAGCCCCATTGAACTCAGTGGGAACTCTGAGTAGACATTTATAGAATTTCCAGAGGGGTAGCAGTTTTCGTCAGTTGCAGCAAAAACAAGAACGTTTTTTGACACCTGTATGGGCTTCTTTCTCAGTCTATATGCCACCAATATTCCAAGCTCTGTAGGGGATACTGCTGATTTCCTGAGGAAACTACAATCCTTTGGCAATCCCCCAGAAAGCACCTTCCTAGCTACCATGGATTTTGAGGCTCTTTAAATCAACATCTCCCATAAAGATGGACTGCAAGCCATCAGGAATATAATTCCAGATGGGGCTATACCGCATCTAGCCACTTTGTACTCACCCACAATTACTTCAGCTTTGGAGAGAACTTTTGGAGAGATCTTCAGATCAGTGGCACTGCCATGGCTACTTGCATGGTTCCCCAGTATGGCAACCTCTTCACAGCTGACTTAGAATGCTTTCTCAGCTCCTGTCTGCAAAAGCCTCTTCTTTATTTGAGATTCACTGATGACATCTTTATTATCTGGATTCATGCACAGGCGGTCATGACGAAGTCCCACCAGGACTTCAATAACTTTCACCCCACCGTCAACCTGGATATGGCAGGTTAAAACAGAACAGTCCACACAACAGTTTCACTTTCTGGATATGGCAGTGCAATTACATAATAGATATATAAGCACTGTTCTGTATCAGAAAACTTCAGATTGCTACATTCAGAACACATCACATAATCAGTTATCTACAGGAAGCCCTACAATACAGCTGCATCTGCTCAGATTCATCAGACAGAGACTCACAGCTTAAGGATCTAAATCAGGCATTTCTCAGACTACAGTACCTACCCACCAAAGTGAAAAAAGAGATCAGCAGGGCCAGACTAGTATCCAGGAATAATCTATTACAGGACAGAAGCGGAAGATAAAACAACAGAACACAACTTGTCACCTGTAGTTCCCAGCTAATACCACTCAAACGTATCATCAGTTATCTACAACCCGACCTGCTGCGTTGTGTCCCCCACCCCGTTCTGCTGCTGTGGTGGCCTCCCACCTCCTTGCCGCTGTCAGGATGCACAAGTCAGAGGGGTGTTGGGCTTTCTGGAGAGCCATGTTGGCTGGAGGAAGTAGCCGGCACAGCTCTTCAAAGAGCCAGCTGAAATGCTTTGCTCTGAGGGGGTCCTTCCCCAGAGGTAGGCATGAGGGTTATCCCAGGCGATCACCTTTACTGGCGACTCGGAGCCAGAGGGCAGCTGCTCTGGGGAGCCCTGCTGGCTGGTCTCTCACTGCGGCATTTCCCACAGCAGGAGAGTGGGACTGGAGGGGCTCTCCAGAGCACCCACTAGCATTGCCACGTGGGCAGCTATTCCAGAAAGCTTTGCAGGCCCTGCTCTCCAACTGCAGCAAATGTCATGGGAGGTGAGCAGCTGGCAGGCTTTCCAAAGCACCCACTGAAGGTAGTGGTGGTGGACCCTCCTGACAGTGGTGAGTGGCACAGTTCACCACTCCTGTTCCACTGCCTGAGGCGGGAGCTTCACCCACCCCATGGTAGGGCCAACCCTGTTGCTGAAGTACAGTTCATCAAGATATTCAACACTTATTTCCTGTGGTTTGAATTAAAACAAAATTATTGAAAGTTTTTTTTAAAAATCACACTACATATATTAATTTGCTCACCATTGCAATTATGCAGGGTCAGGCCTGGTTATTACTTGGATGGGAGACCCCTCCTCTAGTTTCCTGCATTGAGCAGGGGGTTGGACTCGATGGCCTTGTAGGCTCCTTCCAACTCTATGATCTATGAAATCTATGTTATCACCCAACAATGTTTTGTGAATGGCAACTGTTAAGGTAATGATCACTGTCTGTACTTCCTGCATTTCAGTTCCCTCTGACAACACAGTTTACATCCCTCCCCCCACATGTGTACATCTGCCAGTTGAGGCTAGCGGTTCATGCATCTGATGAAGGGGACAATGTCCACAAAAGCTTATGCCAAAATAATTTATGGAATTGTACTGTTAGAGAAGAATTTAGAATATTGGAAACCTGTTGTATCATGGTATGTCTCAACACACCAATCACACCTTTATTGACTGGGTTCACACAACGCAGCAATCCACACTCAAGGTTGAGTATGGATTGAGCTTGGGTTATTGTTGAACCATGGGTTGTTGTGTTGTGTGGACCCAGCCTTGCTAACAAACCATTGTTTGTTAACCATGAACAACCCACAGTTCACAACTCAATGATAAACTATGGGTTCTCTTCATGGGTTTTTCATGGTTAACAAACCATGGTTTGTTAGCATGGCTGGGTTCACACAACACAACAACCCACATTTCAACGACAACCCACAGTCAACCCATATTTAATCTTGAGTGTTGTTGTCTTGTGTGAACCAAGCCGTTGAGTGCTAAGTTTGCTTTAATACACAGTGGTGTGGGGTGGGTTTTTTTTTCATTTCATAAGTTCATTAGTAACAATGAATGGATACCAATTGCAAATACAATCTTAGGCAAGCTTGGCAGTTTCAAAGTTTTAATTAATACTTTTCAGATGATTATCTCTTGCAAGTATGTGAGTGAGTTCTCACGACACTGCAACCCACCCTGTGAATAAAGTATGAAGTGTGGGTAGTTCGTGGAACTGCCCACGGTGTGCCTGACAGATGATTGGGCTCACCGTGGGTTGTTCTACCCCTCCTTCCCCCTCTGTCTTCCTGCAGGTATCCCAGGGACCTGCGTGGCAGAACCCATCTTGTCTCCTCCTCCTGCTCTGATTGTGACCCCTTTTGCTGTCACTGCAGTTTCCCTCACCTTTTTTTCCTGGAGATTGCTTTTTGTGATCTCCAAAGTGACAGACAGTGACAGCCCCTTCAAAGTGCCCAAGCGGCAAATTGGAGTGGCCATCACTGGTTCACCACCTTTTAAAAAATATATATATATTGTGCCAGAAATGTGTACAAATGTTTTCGTTATTTTATTATTATTTTGGTTGGTACTTCAGAGTTGTGCAAGTACGCAATTCTGACTACCTGCAATGCAAAGTCCAGCCTGGTTAATGTCCTGGTAAGTGCACCGTCCATGGAGACTGACAAAACCAGGCTTCAAATACGCTACTTTGCTTTCACTTGACAGCTGTCAAACTGCGTGCTGTCAAGTGCAAAGCAAAGCTGCGAGAAGATCTCTGCTTGTGAAAGGGGGTGGTGACTACATCACCCCTTTCGCAGTGAGATCCTCTGGGTTTCATGTTTGGATCTGACAATACTTAATGTCTGCCACCATTTTTATCCTTTCCTGAGACTCTAGGTCAGTGGTTCTCAACCTTTTTTGCCCCATGCACCCTTTTCACCATATGTCAGAATGCCATTCCCCCCTTTCCAAGATTGTCTGACTTAATCTGTGCCGTACAATAAGGTGTGATGTCCTGTAGATTATGTACAATCTGTAGAATTGTAATTTGTAGAAAGATCAGTATTCCAACAGTTTGAGTCTGTGGTCCCAATTCCCTCCCTGAAACCCTAAGCCCCCCCCCCCCGGGGGGAATTCCCCCAGGTTGAGAACCCCTGTTCTAGGTGCTTGGGAAAGTGAAAAAGTGCACCCCACCCCATTTATGGGAGCAGTTACTTTTGACAGTTGTCAAAAGTAAGGGTTTCTTTTAACTCAGGGTTTTTGACAGGGCAAAGTAGGGTTTATTTTTACAGGGACATATACAGATTTCATGGCTGCATATGTCCCTGTCAAAGAACCCTGTGAGAGAGTACAGATGTCATTGAAACATATCTTTTAGTTTTAGTGCGATTATAAATTAAGATATGAAAGGACACTTTGACCTTAAATAAGCCACGGTGGCTTGTTTGATTATGCAAACTGGCCCTTTATCTGAGTTCTGCATTGAACTGGAATAAACTGAATAAAGTCTATTTTTACATACATAGAGAAATTCAATTGGTAATAGAATTTATCCAGATCATCATGAAGGGAATACTTCTCTCTCTGGTAAGCACCGTAGGAGACTGACTGAGCAGTGACTTCATCACACTGTTAGTGATATTAAGGAATACTCAAGTATTTGCTATTCTTTGGAGACATCTACGGTATTTAGAAATTTGTATGTTACTTTTCAAATACAAATTTAGAAGATGACTTACACTAAGTGCATCAATAAGATGATCATCAATGTAAAAGACAAATGTACAATATAGCGATAGATATAGGTGGCATCAAATCAGTTTGAGGTAACGTACTTTCTTTAAAAAAAAGATATTTGCCTGGCACTAGAAAGATAATTTGGACACTGGCTCAGCCTTCCTTGGGGAGAGTATTCCACAAACAGGTTGCATCACTGAAAAAGCCCACTCCCCAGGCTCCAGCTGTTACACCTTAGTTGATGGAGGGACCTGGAGAAGAGCCTTATAAGATTACATCAGTGAATAGGAAGGCCTCTATGGAGGACAACAATCCTTTATTAATGACTATGACCCAGTTTGCACATAGGCAACAACCCATGTTTAACAAATGGGTTCAAACTCAGGGTTGTTCATCCCTCTACATCCCAAAGTTTCAGGTTCAGACATCATGTTTATTGTAGTGGAAGCAGGCATGTGCATGGGGGAATTAGCATGCACGCTTGCTTCTATTTGTTTACAAGTACACATGGTTTAAATAACCCATGAGTAGGTTTAAATAACCCATGAGTAGGTTTAAATAACCCATGAGTAGTTGTGATGTGTGAACTGGGTCTATGCATGCTCTATTGAATTTTCATTTGTTGCTGAATTACGGTACCTCCTCTATTCACAGTAGTTGGAAATACTTCACACACAAATTAACTCTTCCTGGAACATAGATGTTCACGTTCTTTCTTCTCTCAAATATGCTTCTGCCCTCAACAATGGTTATTTGTAACATTTCTTTTAAAATGCATAATACTAGGCCTTGCACCTCAATAAGGTAGTGCATTTGAGCACTATTCAGTTCCTATAAATAAATAGAGACTCTTACCTTGCAGCCAAATACAGTGAGTAGACTACAGTATCATAGGATCATAGAATCATATCATAGAATCATAGAAAAGTAGAGTTGGAAGGGGCCTACAAGGCCATCGAGTCCAACCCCCTGCTCAATGCAGGAATCCAGGTCAAAGCATCTCTGACAGATGTCTGTCCAGCTGCACCTTGAATGCCTCCAGACTGGGAGAGCCCACCACCTCCCTAGGTAGTTGATTCCATTGTCTTATTGCTCTGACAGTCAGGAAATTTTTCCTGATGTTTAGGTGGAATCTAGGTTCCTGTAACTTGAGCCCATTATTCCGTGTCCTGCAAACTGGGATGAACGAGAAGAGATCTTTGCCCTCCTCTGTGTGACATCCCTTCAAATACTGGAAGAGTGCGATCATATCTCCCCTCAGTCTCCTCTTCTGAAGGCTAAACATGCCCAGTTCTTTCAGTCTCTCCTCATAGGGCCTTGTTTCCAGTCCCTTTATCATCCTTGTTGCCCTCCTCTGAACCCTCTCCAGTTTGTCTATGTCCTTCTTAAAGTGAGGTGCCCAGAACTGGACGCAGTACTCAAGATGAGGCCTAACCAGTGCCGAGTAAAGGGGAATTATCACTTCCCGCGATTTGGAAGCTATACTTCTATTAATACAGCCCAAAATAGCATTTGCCTTCTTTGCAGCCACATCGCATTGCTGGCTCATATTCAGTTTGTGATCTACCACAATTCCAAGATCCTTCTCACTTGTAGTATTGTTGAGCCAAGTGTCCCCCATTCTGTAACTCTGCATTTGGTTTCCTCTCCCTAGGTGCAGCACTTGGCATTTATCCCTATTAAATTTCATTCTGTTGTTTTCGGCCCAGCGCTCCAGCCTATCGAGGTCACTTTGAATTTTGTTTCTGTCTTCCAGAGTATTAGCTGTTCCACCCAACTTTGTGTCATCTGCAAATTTGATAAGCATTCCCTGTACCTCCTCATCCAAGTCATTAATAAAAATGTTGAAGAGCACCGGGCCCAGGACCGAGCCCTGTGGTACCCCGCTCGTTACCTCTCCCCAGTTAGAGAAGGAACCATTGATAAGCACTCTTTGAGTCCGATTCTTTAGCCAATTGTGGATCCACCTGATAGTTGTTCCATCTAGCCCACTCTTAGCTAGCTTACTAATCAGGATATCATGAGGCACTTTGTCGAAAGCTTTGCTGAAGTCCAGATATATAATGTCCACAGCATTCCCACAGTCCACAAGGGAGGTTACCCGATCAAAAAATGAGATCAGATTAGTCTGACAGGATTTGTTCTTGACAAATCCATGCTGGCTTCTAGTAATCACTGCATTGTTTTCAAGGTGCTTGCAGACTGACTTCTTTATAATCTGCTCAAAAATCTTCCCAGGGATTGATGTCAGACTGACTGGCCTATAGTTCCCAGGTTCCTCCTTCTTGCCCTTTTTGAAGATGGGAACAACATTTGCCCTCCTCCAGTCGTCTGGCACTTCACCTGTCCTCCATGATTTCTCAAAGATAATAGACAGTGGTTCTGAGAGTTCTTCTGCCAGTTCCTTTATTACTCTAGGATGCAGCTCATCAGGCCCTGGAGATTTAAACTCGTTCAGAGTAATCAGGTGCTCCTTGACCATTTGGGGTAGAGTAGAGTGGAGATGGGTAACAAGAACTGTTCTCAAGTTTCCTCCCCCAAATACCAGCTTTTCTTAATCACAAATGCTCTTGTCTCAGTGAGCCTGTCATGAGTAATTCAGAACATACATAAATTGAGGCAGTTGAAAATTCTGTTCTCTTTTAGAGAATCTGGGTGAAGTTTATGGCATTTTTGGGAAGTTTGGGTTGAATGTAGCAACCCTGCTCCTGGGTTTGTCTTTCACTGACCTTGCACTAGAGTTAGTTCTCTGGGCCTTTCTGCATCTTTAAGCAAGAACATGTTCCATACCACCATGTCAGCCTCCTAATTTTATGTGCTATATATGGGGGCCCAGCTCCTGGAGAGGGAAGTAAGTTTCATGTTTGTAAAAAGTGTGTGTTCATAAAACTGATGTGAACTCATTTTTTAAAATTGCTGTTATTTAGGAAACCTTATCTATATCAAGATAAGCAAAAGATATTGAAATTTAAGTGCTTCACCGTCTACATAGCCTGTGAGAAATACTGGAACTGTAAAACCATACTCTTACTAATGAATACCTCTTTAGAGCACCCTTGCTAGGAGCAGGCTTCACATAATTCTAGGGAATATAACAAAATGTAACTGTCTCCCTTCCTCAAGCAAGCTTTCTCTAATAAAAGCATGTAGCAGTTCATCTGTTAACAACACATCCACTTACCGGTATTTCTGCTGTTACATCAGTGAAAGTCCTAAGATCTGCCGGGTGAATGCCAAAATCCTTGTCAGACTGCCCAGTTTGGTACTCCTACTCAGAGCACGTAAACTTTCCTCTGGGAGGAATAGAAGTGGGGCAAGTCTTAGGCCTCTTTTGGCATCAGTATTGTTCCTTCTCTAGCTCCTGATTTTTTCCCCTAGCTGGAGAGAGCTACAGAGTTACTTCCACTGCCCTTCATATCCTGCTTTCCAGCTATGCCCACTTCCTGCCTCCCTTGCCTACTCATGAATAGGCTCTTACTCCCTTACAGAGAAGCAGGCAGTAGTTCATGAGAACCCCCCCCCAACACACACACACACACACACACACACACACACACACCTGGATGCCTGAGGTAGCAGACTGTCTATTGCCTCCAGTTGCTGGGGTACATGAGTGGGAGGGTGCTATTTCATTCATGTTCTGGTTGTGGGCTTCCCATTGGGGCATTTGGTTGGCCACTGTGGGAACAGAATGCTGGACTAGATGGGTCTTTCTTCTGATCCAGCAAGGCTGCTGTTCTCATGGCAGGCACTTCTCATGTGCTTCCCCTTTGCACTCAGCCTTCTGTCTTCCACCACCCACTTTTCATGGACCCCTTTGGGGTTTTTGCAAGATTGGTATGCCCCCAAACCCTTTCTTAAAAAATAAAATAAAATCATCCAACATTCACATACCTCTTATGGTTCCAGGTTCATCCAAGACTGCTGTGCCCTGTTAATGTCATATAGCAGTACATTTTCTTGTCTACCAGGAATTGGATGAATGTTCAGATCCTTATGATAGTCATTGTTCCCCCACTTCTGATTTCATGGCTTACGCTGGCTCAGCTTGTCTGAGTGTGGAAAGCTAAGCAGGGTCAAGCCTGGTTATTACTTGGATGGGAAACCCCTCCTCTAGTTTCCTGCATTGAGCAGGGGGTTGGACTCGATAGCCTTGTAGACTCCTTCCAACTCTATGATCTATGAAATCTATGACTTCTAAAAATAGTTTTGCCCATTTTAAAAGGCTTCTTGAGTGATCTGCAAGTTCTACTCCCCTGCCGCTGTGAGAATAGCATCTTTGCAAATATGGGTTAATGCAGTTTGTCTGTATTTTCTTTTGAAATTTTAGAGGCCTAGTTCCTTATAGAATATTTTTGACTAAGGAGTGGTTATGTTGTGTTGTTCAGGGGCCTTTGAAAAAGAGTGGACTGTATTTTGATCAAATCATTGCTATTGTTGGGGTTGGCGGTGAGTGGGCATAGTCAGATCCTAGATCCACCTTTGGTGGCAGTGTTGGCTTTGCTGGTGGAGTAGAGTGGAGAGTACATGGTTTTCTAAGGTTGTGTTCTGGATGGATGGTCATGTTAGGTATTTCAGCACACTCGTTCCTTTTATGGAATAATCACCTGCCCTCATGTGTATTTTTCTATAGCTGTATAGTAGCATAAGATGTTGCAGATTTCAAAATGACACACCAGTAGAGGTTCATATTGGTGATAACCAATTTAATGCCAGGTTTAAATGGAAGGACAAAATATTATCCTCAGCTGAATTGTAGAGTTGGGAGAAGTGCTAGAAACTTGGATGTAGGTGGAAATTAAAATGTATTTTCTAGCTTTGGCATTTTATGCATGTGTACTTGTAGGTGCAGGGTTGTTTTATTTCTTTAGCAGGACAGCCCACAGGAGAGTCTCCTGGAAAGAATAAGAACAAACTGCTGTGGCTGTCAAAATAATTGGACAGTATGCATGAAGTATGGCCACTAATTTGCTCGGTTTGGAGGAGGTATTCAAGGAGCTCTGTATTTTTTCTTCATAGGCTGAACGGGTTCACAGGAGGGCACTGCTTTAGGTTTGGCTGCTGGCCAGGAGGTTTTCAAATCTATTTGACTGTAAACTGAACAAAGACAAAAACTGAACATATGTTGACTTAATCTTTTTTTATTTTAATAAATCTTTGTGTGATTTCTAAATGCTGAAATGAATTCATCTGGTATGGGTGGTAAGAATTCTTTTTTCTGGCTGTGTGGTATGTTTGCTGTGCTGTTTCATGGCTTCTGGAGAATGTGGGCAATATGCCCTTGCACAAAGGGCAGTTGAAAACTGGAAGCTGATCTGTTTTCTCTCTCGCACGCGCATGCACACGCACACAACATTGGTTTTCTGCTTGATTAACTGGTACATGGACTTGTTAGGTGAGTCCTTCCTTCCAATGCTGATATTACTCTCTCAGTGGAGAAATTTCCTATTATTCATTGGCAATATTTTGCTTTCTTTTTGCTTATGTGGAGGGAGAGGTTCCCTTCAGTTACTTCATGTTTTCACTAAGTAGCAATGGTATAGGTCAATCTCCAATAATAAAGTCAGATTTGTCTCCTGAAATTGGGCTACTTTCCTATTGTAAATACTTTGGCATGTTGACCCATATCACATATTACAGTGGCAATTCCTAGGTTGTTTAATCCAGGAATTGCCGAGGATAAGTGGAGTGTGCGAGTCATGCACTTGTTTCCAATTTTAATCAATAACCCTGGAACGCCCCATTTCTGGCAGTGATGTGGGTTTTCTGGAAATTTTGAATTGGAATAATTTCCAATGCAAATTGGGTTAATTTGCATAGGAATCTTTTCAGCTTGTACCAGAAAATTTACCAGTGCAAATTGGGTTAATTTGCATAGGAATTTTTTTTAGTTTGCATTGGGAAAACGTTCAGATGCCCTAGAGCAGGGGTGGGCAACTTGTGGTCATCTAGATGTTTTGACCTAGAACTCTGGTCATCCCTCACTACTGGCTATGCTGGCTTGAGCTGATGAGAGCTGTATGCCAAAACATCTGGAGGGCCACAAGTTGCCCACCGCTGCCTTAGAGAGGTCTAATTTAGCATGTTTATTTTACTTCTCTTTAGTAAACAACAGTGCTTAAAAAAAAGTACTCTGTGTTAATTTTTTGTCCCAATAGCTCACAAGTATTTGTGGGGGGAAATTAAAGGACACTTAATGTGATTTTAATGTTATATCATGTAGAATTTTTTACTGGAATATTTGTAAAAGTTTAAAGACAATGGCTTGTACTTCCCTTACACTGTTTAAATTTAAGGGGGGGGGAAGGTATTGAAAACTGTTGCTACACTGATTAATTTTAGCAGCCAAAAGAACTGCACATGATATGCTGACAACCAGTCATCTATTTCAGCAGAGTCCAACTCTCTTCCCATTAAGTTGTTGAGGCATCTTCAGTTTTAATAGTTTTATTAGTTTCATTTCACTCTGAGACATATGTGTAATTTCAATGACATATATGTATTCTCTCACATACTTGCTAGGAATAATCACCTGAAAAACATTAATAACAACTTTGAAACTGCCAAGCTTGCCTAATATTGTATTTGCAATTGGTATTACATTTATTTTTACTAATGAACGTATGAAACAGAAAATTTTCCATGGAAATTAAAGCCCTGGAAAAATTTCCACCCCACATCACTTGCTTCTGGGTTGTTTGGTGACATGCAATCCTGGAAACAATGGGTTGTTTATGAGTTAACATCCCAGAGTTAACCCAACAAATGCCCATGGTTTGTTGTTGGGTTAATTCTGTATTGTTTAACCCATAAACAACCCAGAGTTTCCAGGTTCACATGTCATGAAACAACCGAGTTCCTGGGTTGTTGATTAAAAAAGGAAACAGATGCATGGCTCATGTGCTCTGCTTGTCCCCGGTAATTTCTGGGTTAAACAATCCAGGAATTGCTGCAGTGACATGCAAACAAACTCATAGTCTCCTTAGGTTGGATGACAATCCTGCTGTCTTTGTACACCAGGTTACAGCCTATGAACATAGAAGTGTGGCTAAAATGGCACGGGTACATAGTAAGTAAATATGATTTTGGCTAGTAAAAGAATGGTCTGCCGACTTCTGTTAATCAGATGCTAGCCTCTGTATCAGGGCTCTCCAACCTTGGGTCCCCAGATGTTGCTGGCCTACAGCTCCCAGCATACCCAGCCAGCATGGCTAATGGCAAGGGATTCTGGGAGCTGTAGTCCAGCAACATCTGGGGACCCAAGGTTGGAAAGCCCATCATCATCATCATCATCATCATCATCATCATCATCATCATCATCATCCCTCTTGTGAAGAACCCAAGGTGACTTACATGGACTTCCTCCTCTCCATTTCATCCTCACAACAACCCTGTGAGGTAGGTTAGATTGAGAGTCAGTAACTGGCCCAAAGTCATTCTGTGAGCTTCATGGCCGAGTGGGGACTAGAACCCGTATCTCACGACTCCCGGTCCAACGCTCTAACCACTACACTGCACTGACTCTCATTTTAATTTTAATTTAATTTATTATATTTTATATATTATATTTTGTATTATATTATATATATATTTATTTTTAAATTTATTTTTAATCCACCCAATAACCAATGTTCTCTGGGCAGATTACAAACAGTTAAAAGACTAAATTGCCATACAAACAGTTAAAAAATATAAAATACAATTCAACTATTTTTAGTATGAATTACAATAAAATACAAAACAACAAGCAGCGCTGGAATCAATAAAATAGCCGTGAAAATCTAGAACCAGGATTACTCATGCATATGTTGCATTCATCCCTTTTAAGAAAATCTTTTAGGGTTCTTATTGGTATAATATTTTTAGATCACTTTGAATTATTTATGATTCTTCCAAAACAGTTTATTATGATAATGAGTTTGATCTGTGACCTTCAGCTCTGCAGTACATACTTGTCATTTGATCTAAAAGTTTTAATTTGTCTTATGTGCATTTGTCACAGAACAGACGTTTATTACTATTAGGTGGGAATTTGTGGCCCTATCATTTTCTAGACAGCAGTTTGTTGTGCCAACAGCTATACTTCTCTCTGAGCATACAGAACATACTGTGAGTGTACATAAAATATGACATATTCCTTTCTGAATGCAACCTAGTGCAAACCACGAACTGCCATAGAAGGGAAAATTAATTCACTTTTTATTTATTTATTTACATTTATTAATCACCCATCTGGCCAGCAACCGGCCACCCTTCTCATGCATGGTGCATGATTTCTTCTCGTGCATGGAGTAGGGGAAGAAAGGGGGGGGATCTAAGGCTCACCAAAGCTTGCTTCAGCTCATGCACATAACCACAAATCATGACTCGTCATTACATCGCAATTGGGACAAGTTCTTGGAGGAATACACAGTTTGCCATCTATGTATGAGGTTATTTTCTTGGTTTTAGTTTGTCTTAAATATGCAAGAGTTGTGGATACTGAATGGATTAGCAGAAGCCTTGTGGATAAGGTTATGCTTGGGTTGTTACATTTCACTCTTTTTGTAATCTTGATTTAATGTATGCATGTTGGGAATGTTTCAAAATGGTAGCCGTCAGAAATTTTAATCTTGATCCCATATTTCCTGCATTGTTACTGTTTTTCTCGTTTGGACAACAGGTACACTTACTCCTCCCCTTAGTATTTCATATTTTATAACCCATAAGTTTGATGCTGCTACTTCTTTTCTTTTCCAGTCTCTGTAGTTTCTGCATGGAAGACATGTGCGTGCAAAGCACCTCCTGTTCACATCCTGTTTTCTGATGCTTCCACTTAGAATGTGGCTTGGATGAGTATACTGTGTGTGTGTGTGTGTGTGTGTGTGTGTGTGTTCCCCCCCCCCTCTTGTGTTTTATTGGACTGTACATCGTGCAGAGTGGCTGGATGTCTGGACAGATGGGCGATTCATAAATATAATAAATATTATATATATATATATATATATATATATATATACATATAATATGTATCAGTCAGTCAGTCAGGCGATCACTCGTGACCGAGTAAGATTGTCTTCCAGGATATATATTTTTTTTTACAAAAAGGAGATTTTAAAAGGAGGAAAATTCTAAAGAAAATTATGTAGACTCTAGCGATGGGTCCGTAAGTGACTGTGGAGGCCAATTCTAGATCCACACAGCTTCCCACAGTGAGGACACAGGTTACCAGATGGAAGATGGTCCTGTAAAGGATTCATTTGACGTGCTTTTCGCTTAGCACGTTTCTCCCTTTCACCTTGCACTCAGGCTTCTTCAAAGTCCATAGAACCTTTGTGAAAGGCCGACCTCCAGTTAGATCGTTCATGGGCCAGAGCTTCCCAGTTTTTGATGTTTATATTGCATTTTTTAAGATTAGCCTTAAGAACATCTTTAAACCTCTTATATTGACCACCGACATTCCGCTTTCCATCCTTGAGTTTGGAATAAAGTAACTGCTTTGGGAGACGGCAGTCAGGCATTCAAACAACATGATCGGTCTACTGAAGTTGGCGTTGAAGGATCATTTTTTCAATGCTAGTAGTCTTTGCTTCTTCCAGTACACTGACATTTGTTCGCCTATCTTCCCAAGTAATTCGCAGGATTTTCCGAAGGCAACGGTGATGAAATCTTTCAAGGAGTTGGAGGTGACGTTTATAGATAGTCCATGTTTCGCAGGCATACAATAAAGTTGGTAATACAATGGCTTCATAAACCAGTGTTTTGGTCTTCTTACAAATATCCCGATCCTCGAACACTCTATGTTTCATTCGAGAAAACGCTGTACTTGCGGAGCTCAGACGATGCTGGATTTCACTGTCGATGTTAGCTGTAACAGAAAGATAGCTGCCAAGATAGAGAAAATGATCGACATTTTCCAGTATTGTCCCGCCAAGCTGGATAGATGGCATCACCAAAGGGTTACCGGTAGCTTGCACTTGCTGATGAAGCACTTTGGTTTTTTTGATGTTAAGTGAGAGACCAAGTTTTCCGTATGCTTCTGCAAAAGCATTTAGGATAGCTTGGAGATCGTCCTCTGAATGTGCGGAGACCACATTATCATCAGCCATGGGATAATATATAATATAATATATATAGTCAATAGTGCAGTACTAAGAGGAGGAGATTAAAGAAGCTCTCCCTCACTACTGTTTAGTTTTGTTCTTAAAGTACGCCTCCAGAATAACACTTGCTTCATCTAGTTGAAATCCCCTGCCACATGTTTGTAGTAGTTAAGCAGTGTTTAACAATGCAATAAATATTAAGATTCTCATAATGAAACAATTCAACCACAGACAAATGTGCCCAGTTGCATAGTGAAGGACAGGAAACTTAGTTTCTTTCTGTGTAATGTTCTGTCTATTACCGTAATCTGGCATACCTGGAGAAATGCTGAAATGTGCAGACCTATAACACTGGAAAGCAAGATTTCTTTGTAGTCACATTGTGAAAATCAAATCAATACCAAGCATTTCTGAACACTTGGTAACCATCTTGTGCAAATAAAGCCAGACTTCAACATTTCAAAGTAATGTGTAGCTGCGACCATGTTGCAGTCTGAAAGGATTTGCTGAAGCTCACTTACTTGCTGGGACTTTGGGTGCTATGGCCAACAGTGAATCTAATTATTTGCTTACTGTCAAGTTTGTCAGCTCAACAGTAATATCATTAATAGAATCAGTAATTGTATAGCACCAGAAATTTTAAGGTCCTTATTTGATTTATATGTTTCTAATTATGTATATCTCTTAATAATCTATTGTTTGAAGCCACAGAAGCGGGTAGTGATCTGGACTGTTCAGCGAATCCTTATCTTCAAGGCAAATGTAATTGGTTACTCACTATTCTGATATGATGTATAAATAAGTAGTGGCTATAGAGAAGCATTTCCCCAGATTCTCAAACTACCTGTTGTCCAGTCTTTGCAATGTACAAGTCACATTTATGCAGTGACTTCTGAACTCAAGCAGTTTGAAATCGTTGCAGCAATCTGAACAATGTGTTCTCTTTTAAACTAAATTCTTTATTTGTAAACCACTTGGATTCTGAAGGGTAAACTGATTTCCTCAGTTGCCTCCTGCATATGATTTCTTAACATAGCTCTTAATGAATCTAAAAATAATATATTCATTGTTTTTATGTAGAACAATTTACTTGACTAGGAAATAAAATTCAGTTCAGAATTATTTAAATCACTTAGTGCAATCCATCAAAAAACAACAACACCGCATTTAAAGCTGCTAGCTTTGAATGGCTTAGGGTTTTTGTTTATTTATTTATTTAGTGATAAGTATTCTTTTTTGTGGAAGAGCTAATTGCATGTATTTAGAATGATAATACTATCAGATCTTCAAGCTCTTCATCCAAGTTTAATATTGCTGTTTGGTGCTCTGTAACTTTAGACCTCAGCTTTGTTTCAGTAAATTGCTTTGCTCCTAGCTGCCTGTGTGGAAATACTTTCTAGTTTAAAGGTGCAACTATCTATGTTTAGACTGGTATCAGAAAGAGTAGTGCAGGGATACTGAGAAGTGGAACTTGTAACCAGGGTTGGGCATCAAACAGGCAATTATTCTTCTGTAAAGAGGAAGGCCTCTTCCTTGTGTAAGGTGAAATTGTTCTTGCAGTGCACACTAGAAAATTGCAACAGATTTGACAGGCATTTTAGGATCTCAACTTCTCTGATTATTTTTTCATTGCTGGTATACAACTTCAGACTTTAACCAGTTTAATAAAGGGCAGGGCACACTGCAGTTGGGAGATGCAAAAGTAGCAGGAAATAGGAGTAAGGGTCACTTGTACTGGTTTGAAACTGGGCCACATATCAGTTTCGCCCTCACACCTGGCAGGCAGGTGTGATTTCAATGTGCATATTAGTAATATTATTAAGCAATCAGGCAGTGTCTTTTACCTGGAAGAACCAAAGCTGCTCATTGATTCAAGACTTCCTTACTACCATATATATATTAGGAGATGCCTGGAAGATAAACAAGTAGGGAGAACTCTATTAGTTCTGTGTAGCTTAATTCAATAGTTAGTCATCTCATATCCAAAATAAGCCCAATATTGATGTTTCAGGTTGTTTGTGTGTGTGTGTGTGTGTGTGTGTGTGGTTTTTTTTTGTTTTTTTTTAATGAAGACTGTCTGAAGGCTTACAACTGACCAGAATATTATTGTTTTTTAGGAAGTTGTTTCGATTTGTAGCAGCCAAAGTTGCATATGGCCTAGTTATCTTAAGAGGATATGCCACATGTCCGTGTTTGGGGCATAATTTTTGTGGAAACCAAGCTGTCTTCTAAAGCTGTTTTCTAGGCATTTAGATTCTGAGAACACTCTCTAATATTGGCTTGCACTGTTGCTCTCATACCAAGCCATCAAATTATTTTTAAACATAGGCAATGTTGCAAATAGTTCCACTAGACCACATTTACCTATGCTACTCATTTGGACATACTGATGGTCTAGCTTAAGGGTGTGGGGAAGGAAATAAGTTTTCTTTCAATTTACAAAAGCTTCCTTTCCTAGATGTTATTTTTATGTACTGTAGGCGGCAGCCAAGCAAGTGACAATTTGCAAGCCTGAATTTAATGGAGTTTAAAAAGTGGTTTGGCGGTATTGTGAGTGGGGAGGTGATGAAAAGCGCGTGCTTAAAGTAGCTTTGGTGCACAGCATGAACCAACTGTTGGGGTTGGAGTAATATGTTGGTCTGTGTGCTAGCCAGAACTAAATGAATCTTCGGCCTTCCACACACAGCAGCAGAGCTCTCCCCCACGCAGTTTGCTTCAGCCTTCCCAGTTGCATTTCATTTCAGGACCCAGGAATCACACTGTAGTCAAAACAGTTCTATTCTAACTGTTTTATTAACTTGTAACCTGTAGTGACACTTTGTTATATCTACTTTACATTCCATATACAGAGTCCATGTGCAGAGTACAAATCTTTAAAGGTACATCCAGCTCAGCATTTCTGTCTCCTGCCCTTGGTTTGATATTTTAGGCCTTACTGTAAATGTGAATGTTTTGCTTTAAATCCTTAAAGGTACATCCAGCTCAGCAAAAGCATGTGCAGCTTAAAACTATAAAAGCATGATACATACGGCCGAAGCCTGGCCAGTGGCCACTACACGTCATCAGCTTGTTTACATCACATGACAATCTTGTCCCACAGCAAACCATTCTCACGCCTAACAAGGCAGCAGGTAAGAATAGCTTCGTAAACACAGACAGCCATGTACTGATTTACCCTGTCTGGGAACTTTCCAGATAAGCAGTAAAAAAAAACCACTGCAACATAATCAAAACATAAGCATCACAGCAAGCTAATTTTGCTTCACACACCAACACCAACCTCTGTATTGTTGTTATTTCAGTGCTAGGTCAAAACTTGGTTTGCCCAGGCTGAAGTTTCTGGAATGTTTTCAAAGGTAGCCCCATGTACAATGCATCACAGTAATCCGAATGGGAACTATCAGAGCATGGGTAACTGAAACAAAAGTATCTCCATCTAGGTAGGGTTGCAGTTGATGATCAACACCTTCCCATTAGTTGACCTGGCATTCACTAGCAGCACCTTCAGACTGGAGGGGACTGCAGATAAGCCACCAGTGTTGTTGAGGCTGGAAAGTGGACTAGAAGGGGAGATGGCACATAGATTGCCTTTCCCTCAGTTGATACCTCCCACCACCATAGCTGGCTTGAGTGCCATTTTTCATGGTAGAAAGGTGGACTACAAGTCTAATCAATCAATAGCATCTATTGCCACCTATAACTCTTATGGTGGGTTGTGTTGTGTGTTTGGGTATGGGAAGGAGTGGCCCCCAACTAACAATTTCTAGCAGCTGCAAACTGCTCCCAGAGTCACAGCATTTCTGTCTCCTGCCTTTGGTTTGATATTTTAGGCCTTACTGTAAATGTGAATGTTTTGCTTTAAAAACCATGGTGAGAAGCCTATCTCTTCTGATCCTTTTCTAGGAATTGAGAAGTAGAGATCATAGACTGTATATGTTCAGCACATACAGAAGCAATTCATATGAATATCCTAGTTATTCAACTTGAATTTGTTCTGGCTGCCTTCCTGGAGCACTTTAGTTTCCCCTGCCACTTCTAAACATTTTGTACTTCTCTTTTCCTCTGTCCCCAGGCTGACAGGCAATGCATCAATACACTTGTTACAGCTCTTAAGTGTACTGTGACAGTTTCACAGCTCTCTAGTGTAATGGGAAAGGCAGCAGCATAGGTTTATCATGAGCAGCTGTTTCTATTCTATAGACTGCTGCATGGGCGGAGTGGTAAGGGAGGGAGCTAGTAGCTTTTACAACAGATTAAGCCATAATTGACAGTTTGCCTTGCAGACCTACCCTGTTAAAGAACTAAACTTGTAGGCAAAAGAAATAGAACATCAGACCATTTTTGTAAGCTTTTGCATTTAGCTCTTTTCAGCAGCCCGGCTCCAAGCTGTAGTCCTCAGTATATGTTTCCTATATTCCCAGGTTTGCCTTAAGGAAT
Source organism: Shinisaurus crocodilurus (assembly GCA_021292165.1). Taxonomy (NCBI): domain Eukaryota; kingdom Metazoa; phylum Chordata; class Lepidosauria; order Squamata; family Shinisauridae; genus Shinisaurus; species Shinisaurus crocodilurus. The sequence goes on along the minus strand of CM037876.1, from coordinate 204,177,880 downwards.
CATTTGACAAGTCTTTCATATTGAGTATGGACATTACTGAGTTCTTGCTGAGATTACTTAGGTATTCTGACCTCCAAGCCCTGTCTCATGGAGGAATCCTCCCTGCAATCCCAAATCCCAGATCAGAGATAACAGCAAGATTGCAGGTGCATGCAAAGCCAAGTCCTCAGCTGGAACTCAGAGGACTGGCTTCTCCCAGCGCTGATTAAGTCTTCCTTTATGCACCTCTCACCGCCCCAGTGGGGATGACAAGAGGCACGCAAAGGTGGTGCCTAACATGGTCAGCACTGGGAGGAGTGGCTCTTCCCAGCATCAGCCAAGACCATTTGTGTGCTGCAAATTCCAGTGGGGATGGGGAGAGGTGTGCGAAGAAGACGCATGACTTGGCCGTTGCTGCAAGGAGCCGCTCCTCCTAGTGCCACAGAGTTCCTTTCTCTGTGCGCTTAGAGTTTCGTGCCTCTCTCAGCACTGAGAGAGGCAACATGGGTGGAGCAGGAGTCAAGTGGGAGTGGCCACACCCACTTATGTCATCTGGCCCAGTGGAGGGCAGTTTGGCCCCCACCTTAAAATAGTTCCTCACCCCAGTATAGGTTAAATAGCCTTATGTTTAGGTCCGCCTAAACATCTGCTAAAGTTGCACGGCCTTCAAAGGATGCATGAGCTTTGGCCCTTTGAGGCAAGATGTTCTGGGGCCAGGAAATGGCTACTAAGCACACTCCCTCTGTACCATTCATACGTTTACACCCAGAGAGATCTTACAGCTTCGTAGAGATGGGAAGGAAGTAGTCTGTACACTATGTAGCGGTTGAAGCAATCCAGGCCTTTATAGAACTAGTGAACCGACCTGGCTTTGCATGGATTGGCATAGTCCTTAGTTTGATACAGTGAAACCTTCAGGCAAATGTACACACCTGTCAGAGTTGGATACATTTTGTCTCCTCCATCTGATCGAAGCCCCAGTCACTGAAACAATAGCTTTCAGGGGACTGAAACTCCATCCAGCATAGGATGAATCCCTATTCCCTGATCTGCCTTTGGACTAACCAAGAGCAGCTCTGTCTTGTCTGGATTAAGTTTCACTTTTTTTGCCCTCATCCAGTCTGTTACTGATATCAGACACTGATCTAGAACTAGAACAGCTTCATTGGATTTAGATAGAAAGGAGAGATAGAGTTGGGTGTGTACTGGTGGCACTGATTCCCAAAACACAAAGAATTTGTGGCGGAGGACACCAAGCCAGTAACAGTTGCCCCAAAGTGCTGCTTGAGCACTTGTGGGGCAGCTGTCACTGGTGGCGGCGGAAGGGTTTTTTTGCTGCTCTTGCCAAGCAGCTTGCTCGCCACTTCCCGGTACCCACAATGGGGTTGGTTGCCCAGGTTTGGATGACACAACAACCCATTGTGGATACAACAACTGCTAGAATGACCCATGGGTTGTCAGGGTGGTTTGTTACCCATGAACAGGCTACCCTGCGGAAGCGATCTGGGTTCACACAACAACCTTCCGAGGCTTGTCACCCATGATCGGTTGTCGTGTTGTGTGAACCCACTCAATGGAATGTCAAGGGTCAATTTTGGCTATGCATTCTGAAACACCAGAGAAATAGTTAGGGAACTGAAATTATTGGAAACTGAAAGGACTTTAGAAAATGTAGCTCTCAAATTAGAGCACTGTTTTCTTGCTGTGATGTCCTTGTTAAGATGCCTAACTTATGTTATAATTCTGGTGCTGATGAGATCCAGTGTTAGTTCTTCCTGTAGCAAATGGTGAATTTAGCTTTTCTCCCCTGATTTTTAGAGAGAAGAAACAGCTGAATTGCTCATGAGTTCTAAAACCATTGATTAAATGTGCTGTCGAATCATAAGCAATGTTGTGCATTGCATCTAATCTTGTGCTGGTAATTTTAAAGCTGAGGTGAAGCCAGTGCAAATAGCTCAGCAAGGGTGGCTTTGTAGCTGAAGCATTTTAGGAAGTACATAGAGGAGCCGTGGAGTGTTCTGTCCTTCAATAAAGAACTGACAGCTATGGGAGAAGTAGCTATAACTGCCAGATCAGCTGTTCAGAGGGTGTGTTCTTTCAGAAACATAGTCAGATTGCTCATTTCATGTTGCTTGAAAGTGAGGCTGATCTCTGCAGCACTGTTCGGAAATTTGGGTTTTTTTGCCCTGCCAGTCTTCTCCCCCCCCCAACCTACTTTCCATCCCATCATAATTGGGAACATTTTACAATGGTAATGAGTTTGGCAAGCACAAGGCCTCTGCTTCGTTGCCAGAGTAAAACACACAAATAAGGAAAACAACAGCATCTCCCTAGCTTCTCTCCCCACCCTTTATAGTGAAGGTGGCTGGCACCACTGTGCCCATGCTGCAAGAAGGATAGAATGTCCTGCCTGCAGTTTCATACAGATGGCCTGGAATTGGTCCACATTGAGCAAGAGAGGGGAGTGTCGCTCACTGACCATCTTGCTGTTTGTGATTAAACAGGGAGGACAGTGTGTCTAATTTTCCTGTTGCTGATTTCAAAACATACTAGTGTGTATTGTTCATCAAGAGTAAATTCTGCATAAAGGGGGAGTGCGACCCTGTTGATTCTCCTGGATCTCTCACGGCATTCGATACCATCGACCATGGTATCCTTCTGGATAGGCTGGTGGGTTTAGGAATTGGAGGTACTGCTTTGCAGTGGTTCTGCTCCTACTTGGCTGGGCGATTCCAGAAGGTGGTGCTGGGGGATTATTGCTCTGCACCATGGCAATTATGCCATGGAGTACCGAAAGGCTCCATTTTATCCCCCATGCTCTTTAACATCTACATGAAACTGCTGGGAGAGGTCATCCGGAGGTTTGGGCTGAAGTGTCACCAATATGCGGATGACACTCAGCTCTACCTCTATTTTTCATCAAACTCAGGTGAGGCAGTGACTGTTTTGAATCAGTGTCTGGGCCTGGTAATGGACTGGATGATGGCCAATAAAGTGGAACTCAATCCAGACAAGACGGAAGTGCTGTTTGTGGGCGGATCATCTGTCCGGAGGGAGGATACTCAACCTGCCCTGGTTGAGGTTGCACTCCCCCTAAAGGACAGGATTCGTAGTTTGGGGGTGCTCCTAGACTCCGAACTGTCGCTGGAGTCACAAGTGGACTCAGTGACAAGGAGCGCCTTTTATCAGCTTAGGCTGATTTACTAACTACGACCCTATCTGGGCAGAGCCTAGCAACGGTGATTCACGCTCTGGTAACCTCTCGTTTGGACTATTGTAACGCGCTCTACGTGGGGCTGCCTTTGAAAACGGTCCGGAGACTTCAATTGGTTCAAAATAGAGCAGCAAGGCTGCTAACGGGGACTGGCCAACAAGAACACATTACGCTAGTCCTCTATGAATGACACTGGTTACCAATTGAAGTCCGGGCCCGATTCAAAGTGCTAACATTGACACTTAAAGCCCTAAACGGTTTGGGGCCAGGTTATCTGAAGGAACGCCTCGTCCCATACATGCCTACCTGAACCCTGAGATCCTCTTCGGAGGCCCTTCTCAGAGAGCCCCCTCCAAAAGAGGCTAGGATGGTGGCTACTAGGGGAAGGGCCTTCTCAGTTGTGGCACCCCATCTCTGGAATCAACTGTTCAAGGAGGTGCGCCTGGCGCCTACCCTTTATTCCTTCAGGCGTTAGGTGAAGACATTTTTATTTACCCAATATTTTAATGGTTAGATTTTTATTCCCATTTTTATTATCACTACTGTACCTCCGGTCTGATTCATCTGGCTGCTTCTGTTTTATTGTATTGTACTATATGGTATTTGTATTTCTATTTTAATTATATTTTTGGTTTTAAGATTATTGTTTTTTCCTGTTTCTTTTGTAAACCGCCCAGGGAGCCTTTTGGCTGATGGGTGGTAAATATATTACGTAAATAAAATAAAGGGAATCTACTAGAAAATACCGGGGGGGGGGGAGATCCAGGAAGTTACAGACTTGTAAAACTCATTTATGTTCCATGTAAACTGGTGGGAAGCATTAAGGCTAGAATTAAAGATATAGAGAAAGAAACCTGGCAGTGGAGGAACAGGCCTGACCTGCCATCAACAACTACCGGTATTTGGAGTTACCGTATCTGAGGAACCTGGCTCCCAGTCTATTTCCAAGCACAGTTAAGAGTCACAACTGCAAGCCAATGTTGTGCAGTGGTTAGAGTGATTGGGCGAGGACTGGGGAGACCCAGGTTTAAATTCCCACTTAGCCATGAGCTCACTGGGTGACATTGGGCCAGTCACTATCTCTCAGTATAACTTACCTCACAGGGTTGTTGAGAGGATAATGTGGGGACAGAGAGAAAACCATGGAAGAAAGGTAGGAAATAAGTTGTGTGCTTTCATACACATGCATGTACGTATGTGTTTTATATATACAAATGTACATGCATGCACATACTGGTGCTTTTCTTTTAAAGTCATAAATGGCCTGGGATATGGATACCTGAAGGATTGCCTACTCCCACATTGATCTGCTTGTCCACTGAGATGATCTTTGGAGGCCATTCTCTGGATGCCACTGTCATTTGAGGTGAGATGGCTGGTGACACTGGGGAGAGCCGCCTCAGTTGGCACCCTGCCTGTGGGATGCTATCCCCAGGGAGGCTCCTACTTTGTCTTTTTGGCACCGAAGACTTTCTAGTTTTCCCAGGCCTTTTATTTTGAGATTTGTTTAAAGCTCCTCTTTTAACTGCTCTTTTATTCTTGGGTTTTATTGTTACTTTAAGACCGTTATCATATGCTAATAGTGAACCCATTCTTTGAGTGCTGATTCATATGTTGCCAATACCGCAAAATCCACCACAAAGAGAAGGTATCAGCAGGCTTAGGTTTACAGAAGTACACACATCTTTAGAAAAATAACCTAAGGGGGCAAACCTCAACAAACAGCCCGGCTGGAACGCTGAACAAGAGCACTCCACATTTCAACTTTTTGTTTTAGGTCCCACTTGTGTTAATGTTTTAAGTTGCTCTGGAAATAAAGACATTTGTAATAATATTTTAGTAAAAATAACTATTGAAGAAAGGGTTTGGAGCTTTAGGCTATATGCTGATTTAATATGATCTCTGGTACAAGCGATAGCAACCATGCAAGAATGAAATGTACTGGCTGTTAAAAGCTTAGTCCCTTTAATTACTGGTATTGTGTAGACGTGATGGCTGACAGTCTCTTTATTTTTAAACTTAAATGACAACTATGATATGTTGAGTTGTAAACAGAAGAATGAGATGCGTTGGTATTTTGGCCTTTATAATGCTGGACAGATGTCATATTATGGGTTGGATCCAACTGTGACTGTCTGCTGGCAGAACAGAAAACACAAGCAGAATGGATTCCCCTTCCTCTTGCAGCCCCCTTGCATGCCCCCAGAATCTTCTCTGGAGGGTTGGGGGACCCTCAGGAGCAGATTTGGGGTGCACACAGAAGGCTAGAGGGGAAGAGGAGAACAGGGAAGTTGGATCCAACCCTAGATTTCTGGGGTGCAGTTTGTAGGTTTATGTACATGGTGCTCAGGAGTTACTACTTGAGGGTTCACCTAGCAGTTAACTGCTGAAAGAAAGACCCTCTGCAGTGGATTCTCAATTGTCCTTTTAGCAGGGCTCACATCAAACCGCCAAGCTCCTCTTTTAAACTTAGAGGGTTTTCAAAAGCTATATATAATCAAATTGCGCACCCTCTCAAAATAATTGTGATTTGCTGTACCGGCAGCTGCTACATGATACTGCACTTTGAAAGCATATGTTTTACCTATTTTTTAAACTGCCCATGAAAGATAAACTGAGTGGGAACTTGGATATTGGCTAGTTCTGATAGAAGTAGTTATCTAAGACTCATGGTAGCCACTTTCTTTACTGTTCTGAACATAGATAACCATCAACAGGGGAAATCTTTCTTCTCCTAATCTCCTTATATTTTGCTGGACAGCCTACATATGGTATGATGAAGTGGAACACTCCAAATATGATAGTAATAAGGATATTTTGTATCTGTTTCACAAGCAAGGACTGTTATAGTCATGGAGTCTATGCTGGAAATTGCAAAAAGCAGCAGGATTATGAAAGGAACTGATAGAAAGAAGCAAATATAGTAGGTAGTTTAATTGTTCCAAATATCTTGCCAGCGAGACATAGGAGATCTGATTTATTTAGCTGGTGGAGCTAAACAGACAAATGAAATGTACTTATTCCAAAACTCCTCTTTTTGTATAAAGTGAAGTGAGTTCCCCATCACTTACTATTGTCCTGTTAATAAAGAGTAGGGACACAATCCAGCAATAATAATTACACTGATTGAATTCCCTGTTCTAGGATTTAGTGAACTTGTAATGTCTGAATTCGTATCATAGCTGAGCCACAGATTCACTGATTGGCTTTGAACATGCTTTCTTAGCCTCAATTTTCCATCTTATAAAAGGAATAATATCCTATTTGACAGGCATGTTGTGAAGTTGAACAAACAAAGGCATGCAAAGCACAGGAAGCTTTTAAAAAGCATGTTTGGGTATTTTTACATTAGAGCAAGGGTGGGCAACATGGCTATCCAGATGTTTTGGCCTACAGCTCCCGTGAGCTCTAGCCAGCATAGGCAATGGTGGGAATGATGGGAGTTGTAGGCCAAATTATCTAGATTGCCTCAAGTTGTCTACTGTTGTTTTAGAGACATGCAAGTGGCAAATATTATTTCAAAGAGCTCTTGTTGCTCTGAGGTTTTTGCAGTGCTGCTGTGGAAGTACTACAAAGAATAAGCTTCATAGAATCCAGATGTTGGCTGTAATTGCTCAGTGTGCATTGTTTTCATATACTGATGTAACTAAGACAGGTGAAGGGATGATTTTAGCCTTTTATTGCAGATGTCGGTTTCAAGATGCATAGCCTTGAGTCAAATTACCAGTTGCTTAAAAAATATATATATAAGTCAAGCATTCCCTCATTTGTAGAAACGGATAGGGTTTAGTGGTATATGGTGGTTTTAAAAGTGTGCATGTTACTACTTTAATTTCTGTCATTGGCACAATTCAGCAGCACTAAACCATGGGTTAGTGATCAGGAGTGCCCACATTTGTCTGTGAATTTCTTCTGCCACTCCATGGTTTTAGTTAACAATAGCTTGCTGAAACATCCATATTGGCAAGCTGTGGTTAATGCTTCATCTCCAAGCGATACTTTGCAGAAACGGCTGAAATTATGATTCAGAGGCAGGGTGCTAATAATAATTCCCTTTAATAGCAAATGTGGTCACCTCATGCTGGCCAGGAGAGTAAAATGCCAGCCACAGAAAGTGTAGAGGAGAGGTTTCCTTCCCCTACTTCAACAAGGAAAAAGAGGAACTCTGGCAGTTTGTGCTGGGAGGAGGGGTGTAATTGCCAGCCTCATTGTACTATTCAGGTTAGGGGTTTGCTGAGTAGCTTCTGTGCAGCCAGCCCTGTAAGCTCCCACACTTTCATAGCACTCAGGTTCAGAATACCGTATGTGATTTCCAGCATGAAGAACACCCTGCTCCCTATGCTGTACTGCTCAGGCTTACAGGCACCCCTACTGTCCTCTCACTTCTCTGCCCCCCACCCTTCCTTAAAGTGTTACTTGACTGTCATCTTTTTATTTTCTGTTAAGTCTTCCTTCCCCCTGCAAAAACCCTCTCATTTAGAATAACTGACAGGTGGAAAGGCATTTCTGATAAAAATTGCCTATGAATTAGTCACTTGAGAAGGGCTGTGTGGCTCTTTCTACCACATCTGTAATTTTGTTCCTTTTTTTTTTTTTTTTTTTTTTGCTTGCCTGGACAAGCTGGGAAGGCAAATGAGCTATGGCTGTGCTTTGGTTTTCTTTGGTAAATTATTGTCCTCACTAACTAGTCTTGCCACCATTTTGAAACTTTTTAAAGAAGCATTTACTGCTGTGTTGATTAAACATCTGAGAGATCATGTTCCATAATCCTTTAAGTTTGTCTGCATAAGGCTTCATGAAATGGAGACTTTTCAGTATGAGCTGCCCTTTAGCTGCTCTTGTAGACCTGGCCTGTACACCATAACTACAGGGTAATTGCAGGCTCCCTCTTGAGTATTTGCAGCCCCCCTAGGGTATTTCCAAATACCCATTGCAGCTCATTCCCACCTCTTTGGTGGAACACTTGCAATCCACAGAGGCCCATCAACAGTGTGGATGGAAGAATGCCTGTTTTATGTCTTATGTTGCTCCTTCTCTCCTTAGTTCCATGAAGTGTGATGGATTTATTACCAGTTTATCCAGCCAGCCATGCTGTATTGCCTACCTGCATCGGTGACTCTCATTGTATGAATTGGTGGGAGAGTGGAAATTGAATAAGTAGGTGGCATGGGCAGGTGGAGAAGACTGACGTAAGAAAAAAGGAGGTATTCGTGAGATGGGGTGCAGAGAGGTCTGTTGTACAAAGAAAAGAATGAGCACTATAGAGGGGGAAAATTGGGGAGAACTCAGGAATACATTTTCTGGAGTAGGAGGAAGCATTAAGATAGCCAGATCTGTGGAAGTTATTAAATTAGGCCCCTTCTATTCTGCTAGGGAAAGTAAGAAGCCCCAAGCTATGTGGGAGGAGCCAGTGGGAAAACACTGGCATGTGGAAGAGCTGCAGCTTCTCCCACATGTTCCAGAGCTTCTCACATTACCCCAGCAGCTGTAAGCATAACATAAGAGGGGCTGTTATTTAGAAATCCAAGGCAGACTGCAAAAAGCTCCAAACTGGATGAATGAGTAGATGAGATTCAGTGCAAGTAAGTATAAAGTGCTGCACTCTTGGGGGGGGGGGGGAATCCTAACCTGACATACACTGAAGGATCTGAAATGACTCAGTACCCAAGAAAGAGGGGTGTGGTGGATAGCTCAATGAAAATATCAACTCAGTTGTCAACAGCAGCAAAAGAGAAAATCCAGTGTTTGAGATTATTAGAAATAAAATGGCTAGGATTATAATGGCTTTATGGTAGAGCCACACTTGGAATACTGGGCAGTTCTGATCTCCCCATCTGAAAACAGGTATCTGTATAGCTAGGTAGTGAAAAGGGAAATCAAGATGATCATGGGTTGGAGGCACTTATTTTATTTTATTTTTATTTTATTATATTTGTTAATCGCCCATCTGGCCGGTCACCCGGCCACACTGGGCGATGTACAATTAAAACAATACAATAAAACATGATAATTAAAACAGTATAAAAATGCTTTTAAAATCCTAACCCACCCCATATTGCCGCCTGAAATACCATGTTTTTAATGCGCGGCGGAAGCTCATCATGGAGGGGGCATGGCGAAGGTCACTAGGAAGGGAGTTCCATAACTTGGGGGCCGCCACAGAGAAGGCCCTCTTCCTAGTTCCCACCAGCCTGACTTTACTTATGAGTAAAGGCTAAAATATTTGCTTTTTAATTTAGTAACAATGACTAATTGGGGGATGGGGAATGATGAAAGATTGATAAAAGTATGAATGGTGTGGAGAGAGTGCACAGAGATGAAATCTATTGCTAGAATGTTCAAGGCAGAATAAAATACTACTCTAGGCAACACATAACTTAGGGAATTCACTACCATAAAAAGCCACTAGCTTCGTTGTGTTTTATTTAAAAAAAAGAAAGGAAAAAAAGGTTTGACAAGTTCATGGAGTCATCACTCAAGTATGCTTCTGAATACCAGATGCTGGGGGACAAAGAGGGGAAGGCTGTTGCTTTTGTGCTCTGCTCATAAGCTTTCTGAAGGCATCTGGTAGGCCACTGTTGGAAATTGAACACTGGACTAGATGGCCTGGTCCAGCAAGACTCTTATGTTCAGATGGAGTACAGAGAGTTGTGAAGTGCTAAATGAGGGCTAGCCGAGAGATGGGGATGCAGGTGGAAGAAAGTATGCTACGAAGTACAGAAAGAAAAATAGGGAATGTGTTAAAAAGAAAACACTGGGCTAAAGCTGTAACAATTCTATTTGTAGTATTTTACACTGCCTTTCTACAAGAGCCACCAAGGCAGAATACAACAAACAATATAAACAACAATAATATAAAAATCAACAATAAAACATTAACGTTATGAAAAAGCGCCAAATTAAAAATTCTTAGCAATGATTTGAATTGTACATCCCTGATGTAAATGGGAATTCAACCAAGATTTACTGACAAATATATGTGGCATGCCTACCAAAGTACAGTGTGTTGTCTTTCTAGAGTTTTGCCCAAGAGACCGTTCCATTGGGTTTTTTAATGTTTTTTTAATTGTGTTTTCCTTATTATACATAAAGCTTACTATGGACATTCGCTCATGTGTAGCCAGTAGTTCAGAGGGAATCCTCAGGCAGTATCCTATTGTGCCTGTGCACCAGTGGGACCAACTGCTAGTGCAACAGGGAGTTACCAGTTCTAAAAGCAACTTGAAATAAGCGGAAACGCTCCTACACCCATCATTAGTTCAACATACCTGGAGTAATTGAGTCTGAAGTGTTAGGTTAGAAGAGACAGTGCTTTGATTTTTGCAAGTGGCAACTTGTGAAAAATTAAGAGTTGTACAAAAATATGGGGACTTAATTATCAGGAGTGGAGGCTGTAAGAGTGCTCATCTGAACATATTTGTTATTGCTTTCAGTGAAAGGATGTGGATGTCTAAGATTGTCCTCTTAACTAACTGCATCAAGTCCTCAACCAAGCCTCTGTGTGCCTCAGCTTCCCACCTGCAGTACGGGGGTGGTTATGCTGTCATAATTCACAGGGTGGTTTGTCAGGATTACTAAAATAATGGTATCTGTAGTCCTTTGAGCGCACAAGAAAAACACCACATAACACTTACTGGTTAACTCTGTGATTTTACAGGGATGTTTTAAATTTTTATTTATTTATTTATTTAATACATTTTTATACCGCCCAATAGCCGAAGCTCTCTGGGGGGTTTACAACAGTTAAAATCATAAAATACAATATAAAATATAAAATTTAAAGCCACAGATTAAAAGCAAACCACAGATTAAAAACAAACAGCAGAGCTAGCAGCAGCAGTTACAATAACGGAATTAAAAACAATTACAAGATTAAAATGATTAAAATGCCTGGGAGAACAGAAAGGTCTTCACCTGGCGCCAGAAAGAATACAAAGTAGGCGCCAGGCGAACCTCTTTGGGGAGCTCATTCCATAACTGGGGTGCCACAGCAGAAAAGGCCCTCCTCCTAGTAGCCACCTGCCTCACTTCCTTTGGCAGGGGCTCTCGGAGAAGGACCGCTGAGGAAGATCTTAGTGTCCAGGCAGGTACATATGGGAGGAGACGATCCTTCAGATACTCTGGCCCCAAGCCGTTTAGGGCTTTAAATGTTAGCACCAGCACTTTGAATCAGGCCCGGAAACAGACTGGCAGCCAGTGCAGATGAGAAAGCACTGGCATAATATGTTCTCATCGGCCAGTCCCGGTTAATAATCTCGCTGCCCTATTTTGGATCAGCTGAAGTTTCCGGACCGTTTTCAAAGCTAGCCCCACGTATAATGCATTGCAGTAATCCAAACGAGAGGTTACCATAGCATGGATAACTGTAGCTAGGCTATCTCTGTCCAGATAAGGACGTAGGTATATCAGCCTAAGCTGATAAAAGGTGCTCCGTGCCACCAAGTTGACCTGTGCCTCAAGTGACAGTTGGGGATCCAAGAGCACCCCCAAACTACGAACCTGATCCTTCAGGGGGAGTGCAACCCCATCCAGAACTGGTTGAATATCACTTAGCTCGGCAGACGAACCATCCACTAACAGTACCTCCGTCTTATCTGGATTAAGTCTCAGTTTATTAGCCCTCATCCAGTCCATTACTGTGTCCAGGCACTGATTCAGAACAGCCACTGCCTCACCTGGATTAGATGAAAAGGAGAGATAGAGCTGGGTGTCATCTGCATATTGATGACACCTCAGCCCAAACCTCCGGATAACCTCTCCCAGTGGTTTCATGTAGATGTTAAACAGCATAGGGGATAAAATAGAGCCCTGTGGCACCCCATGGCATAACTGCCAAGGGACAGAGCAGTAATCCCCCAGCACCACCTTCTGGAATCGGCCGCCCAAGTAGGATTGGAACCACTGGAGCGCAGTGCCTCCAACTCCCAACCCAGACAACCTATCCAGAAGGATACCATGGTCGATGGTATCGAAAGCCGCTGAGAGGTCCAAGAGAATCAACAGGGTCGCACTCCCCCTGTCCCTCTCCCGGCAGAGGTCATCCCACAGGGCGACCAAGGCAGTTTCCGTTCCAAAACCAGGCCTGAATCCAGATTGAAATGGATCTAGATAGTCCGTTTCATCCAAGAGTGCCTGGAGTTGACCAGCAACCACCCGCTCAAACACCTTGCCCAGGAATGGGGTATTAGCTACCGGCCTGTAGTTATTAACATCATCCGGGTCCAGGTTAGGCTTTTTGAGGAGTGGCCTAATCACCGCCTCTTTCAAAGAGACCGGCACCACTCCCTCTCTCAAGGAGGCGTTTACAACCTCCTGGACCCAGCTGGCTATCCCCTCCTTATTTGATGTAATAAGCCATGACGGGCAAGGGACAAGCACACAGGTGGTAGACCGGACTTGGCCAAGCACCATGTCCGCATCCTCGGGCCTCAATAACTGAAATTCATCCAATAAAACCGGACCAGACGGTGCTCTGGACACCTCTACTAAAGGAGCTGCACTAACTGTGGTGTCCAATTCATGACGAATTTGAGCGACTTTTTCTTCAAAGTGCCGTGCAAACTCATCACAGCGTGCTACTGAGGGTTCTATCATTTCTCTCGCTGGCCCAGAGTGTAAAAGGCCACGAATCACTTGGAAAAGCGCCGCTGGACGGCACTGAGAAGATGCAATGGTGGTGGAAAAGAATTCTCTCTTCGCCACCCTCACCGCCACAGAGTAGGCTCGATAATGAGCTCTACCCTGTGTTCGGTCAAATTCAGCACGAGTTCTCCTCCACCTGCGTTCCAGCCGTCTTCCCTCTTGCTTCATTGCCCTCAGCTCTGGTGTGTACCAGGGAGCTGGCCGGGCTCTGCCCAGAGGGAGAGGGCGCTTGGGCGCGATCGTGTCCACCGCCCGGGTCTTCTCTGCATTCCACAGAGCAACCTGGGCTTCAACAGGACCGCCAGCCATACCAGCAGGAAAATCCCCCAGAGCCCTCTGGAATCTATCGGAATCCATTAACCTCCGGGGGCGGACCATTTTAATAGGCCCCCCACCCTTGCGGAGGGGAAAGGCTGCTGAAAGTCTAAACCTCAATAGGAAGTGATCTGACCATGACAGAGGAACAGATGTTAATTCCCCCACTTTCAGATCACCATCCTCCTGCCCAGTTGAGAAGACCAGATCAAGTGTATGTCCTCTTACATGTGTTGGGCCGATGACATGTTGGGACAGCCCCACGGTCGTCATGGCAGCCATAAGGTCCTGAGCCACCCCGGACACAGCAGTCTCAGCATGGAAGTTGAAGTCTCCCAGAACCATCATCTGGGGTTAAACTGCATTCCTGCACTGATCAGGGCCTAAATGGCCCTTTCCAACTTTGATTATATGGTTGGATCCAAAGTTTTTATTCTACCAGCAGCAGTATCCCTGAGCACAGTTCCGCTCAGACCATGTCTGCTCATGGGGGAAGGGTGTTGTGATATGTATCACTTCACCAGCTGAAGCACATTGTTTACACATGGAAAGGAACAGAATGGCTGTAAACAAGTTTATTATGTCTTTCTAGATTCCTGTGTTTTTCGCATGGGAAGCTAGACCGTGGGAGCAATATGAGCTAGTCACATGGTTTGTATGTTCTGATGACGTGCTAACTTGTTTTTTCTGTCTGAAGCCATCTTAGAGAGAAGCTGGACTGCTTTCTCTCTTCTTCTTTGTTCTTCTTGCTGGACTTTGTCACTGCAACAATGTAACGTCTTTGCTGAGGTGGAGTGAAGCTCAACTTACTCCACTGGATGTAATGCTTGCTATGCATTTATACTCTGCACATGGACTGTAACTAGGAAATGTATACTCTGTAGAACTTTACTTGCTAAGTGAATAAACAGGTAGAATTAGACCTGTGGTGTTCCAGAGTGTTTCCTGACTCCATGGATTAATCTGCAACGGGGAAGCTGAACGCAGTCTGATAACAGGGCAGACTGGGCTGGAGGAACTGGCGCTGCACGCTGCGCGGGGGGAGGTGAGATCTGGAAGATCTGTGTGTGGAATTTCAGGCCTCTGCTAGCACACAGAGACAGGATTATTAAATCTCCCACCTTGCACACACTCTGCTCAAAGATAACACCAACAAAGGGGAGCAGTGATCTTCACAAATTCCCCCTCCTTCTGCAACCCCCAATGCTGCCACCTCTGCTGTTCCAGAGTTTCCCAACCCTCAGAGCAGATTTTCTAAGGACATGGGGAACTACTGTGGGAGGGACAAATTGATGCAGATTGTTCACTGTTCAGCAAGCAGGATCAGGAGCCTTCCTCTGACAGATTTCCATTCACAGACTTCTGCTGGATCCAACCCATTGTCTCTACTACCCACCTACCAAGTCCCTACTACAAAGACATGTAGAACTGCATTATTAGTGGCTGTTCCACTGTTAGAGAATGTGCCAGTTCACAAATAAGCCCATTGTAGCTTATTTAAGCCATGATGGGTTGTGGTGTGTGCCAGCAGCCATTTTGAATATTCAAGCTGCAACCGCAGCTTCTTCTTCGTGGTCTCTGTGCATCACACACATATGGGTTCTCGGCGCCTGCGCTGAGATCGTTCGGGAAACTTCTAAAGCTGAGGTGAATTGGGCGGGAGCCCCTCCCCCTGCGCGTGTCCCTTAGCGCGGCTCCCGCCCATCTCCTCAGTTCCTCTTCGACCGCCATTGCGTGTAGTCGTCGGGTTCTTCTCTCCTCTCTCCGGAGTAGTTTATCAGCTGAGTTAGCCTTTCCTATCACCTTTTTACTTCATAATCTTCTCTCTCTTCCTTTTTCTTCGACTAATCTATCTCCTTTTTTTTTTCAAAAAAAAAAAAAAAAAAATTATTACAGAAAAACTCTTACTATACCCGTATCTCTCCCCCGATCTCATCCACCTATCTCCTAATCTCTTCTTTATTATTCTAACTATGCCTCTGAAGGCACCTTTTAGAAAATGCCAGCGGTGTGGGACGAAAATCCCACCCGCTGATAAGCACCTGCTGTGCTTGCTTTGCCTAGGGCAAGGCCATAAAATGGAGACCTGCCAGGACTGCCAGGCCTTTACAAAACAGGCCCGAAAACAGCGCCAAACTAAGCTGCGAGCTCTCCTATGGGAGCAGTCTCTATCAGCTAAAGGGCCTGATCCGGAAGAGAGACCTGGGGGATCCCAGTCAGCCAAGAAGCCGGCAAAAGATACTTCTGCGGCGAAGAAATTGGCGAAAAAGGCCCATAAAGATAAGGCGCAACGCCTGAAAAAGAAAATGGCTGACAAACCTGGCAAGGACGCTGAGCCTTCTACCTCAGCTGCCATGAAGGTCTCAGAGCGTACAGCTCTACTAATGTCGGCGATGACTGGGGCTCGAGATCGAGCTACGGGACCGATTGCCCCCCAGTCTCCTCCGATCTCGACGACGTCTCCTCGAGATCGAGAATCGGGTTCGAAAACCCCAATAAAGCAACCGCCGACTATAACCACCTCCCTGTCGGAGGGAGAAATTGTGGCCTCGCCACCGATGGAACGACCCCGTTCGGGCTCGAGGGGTCCTCCACCACGTCTCTCGCCTCCAGCAGCATATGCTAGGGAAGAGCGGAGGGCACACGGGCCATCACGTTCCCCTCGGTACCGAAGCCGCCATTCGCCCTCGAGAGACTCTGCCTCCCGATCCGTCTACTCCCACCGCCGTGATGACAGATCGTGGTCGGGCTCCTATTATTCGGGCTCGAGATCTAGGAGCTACAGATCACGATCCCGAGACTCACCTGACCGGAGAAGGCGCGATTATTACTACCGGCACCGACGCTCCCCACCTCGAGAGCGCAGGCATAGGTCTAGATCTCCTACGCCAAGGCAGAGTACGACCGTATTCCGGGCACCCGTCGAGACCGCAACCCAACCGATCGCCTCGACCTCGACTGCCCAGACGATTCTCGCCCCTGTCGTCGCGACTCGTTCGTCGTCGGGATCGGCGTACGTATCGGACTCGGACTCAGTGGCCTCCTCCTCCCATTCCACCTCACCAGATGCACGGGTGGAATCCAAGGAAGCGATCTCCCCTTCGGAAGACATGGGCAGCTTCTCAGAGCACGTCAGCCGGATGGTGACAGCTCTCGGAGTGGAGGCAAAAACCGCGAAAGGAAAAGCAAAGGACGACATCTACGCGGTCCTGAAGTCTACACAGTCCAACCACCTGCTCCTTCCTTTCCTGCCGACACTGCTGGAGACGGTGCAGGAGACCTGGAAAACTCCAGCCTCTACGAAACCAACAGCTAAGAGGCTGGAGTCGATGTACAGAATCCAGGAGGAGGGAGCTAAATTCCTGTTTTCCCATCCGACCCCGAACTCGCTCATAGTTAAGTCAGCGCAGTCTCGTGGGGGAAGACAGCACACAACGCCGGCAGACAAAGAGGGTAAGACATTAGATTCTTACGGCCGTAGGATCTATTCCTCATCTTCCCTCGGGCTGAAGGTATCTAACTATGAGGCGCTGCTAGCTAGATACCAGATGTTCATCACGGAGAAGCTGGGAGACCTCTGTGATTATCTGCCGGACGACAAAAGGGACCTGGCGGCACAGTACATCAAGGAAGCAACCAGTATCGGCGCTTTACAGATGAATACTGCCCGCCACCAGGTCGATAGCCACGCTAGGTCGATGATCGGATCCGTGGCTTTGAGGAGACACGCCTGGCTTCGCTCTACCAATCTGACTCCCGATGATAGAGCGAAGATACAAGACCTTCCTTTTGACGGAGAAGGGTTGTTCAACGCCACCACAGATGACTCCCTCGACTCCGCTCAAAAGGCTCTAGCGACGGCCAAGAAGATGGGACTTGTCCGCCAGCCCCCATCTCAACAATTCAGGCCGAGACGATGGTCCCGATTCCCATACCCCTCCTCACAGTATCAACCAGCTGGACAATATCGGGGTGGGAATCGTCGGCCTCAAGCCCCACAACCTCAGGCACCGCAACGCCCTTACCCTCAACAGCGCTCGAGGGGCTCACGGAGGGGGGGCGACTTCACTCGACGGCGCCTTTGACTCCGTCGCCGGCCCGACCGACTTGTCTCCTCCAGTCCAGCCTGTTCTCGACACCAGCAGACCGATTGCCTCGTCTCCACCACCTCATGCACCTCTCTTCGGCTCCCGGCTCCACCAACACCTCCGGTCCTGGAGGACCATCACGACGGATCGATGGGTGTTGAGCATAATAGAGCATGGATACAGGATCGAGTTCAGAGTCCTTCCTCCTTTCCTCGGGATCAAGACCACCCGTCCAAATCGAGTGCTCCTAGAAGAGGTGTCAAACCTCCTGCAGAAAGGAGCAATACAACCGGTTCCCGCAGAGAGCTTGGAGGACGGCCTGTACTCCAGGTACTTCATCGTAAAGAAAAAAGGAGGAGGACTCAGACCGATCCTGGACCTTCGCACGGTGAATCTCTTTATCCCACCAAAGAGATTTCGTATGGTCACACTCCAGTCGCTCCTCCCACTACTTCAGAGGAACGATTGGTTTGCGTCCATCGACCTCAAGGACGCGTACTTCCACGTCGCCATCCACGAGGACACCCAAAAATACCTTCGGTTCCGAGTGGGAGACGACACCTTCCAGTTCGTAGTTCTTCCATTCGGACTTTCCACCGCGCCGAGGGTGTTCACGAAGTGTATGGCTGTGGTCTGTGCGAATCTTCGGGCGAGAGGCATCACCGTCTTCCCGTACCTAGACGACTGGCTATTAGTGGCTCAATCAAAACGGGAGCTCCAGCATGCACTGGAAGAGACCCTGTACCTCCTAGAAGATCTGGGACTCTGCCTGAACGTGGAGAAATCGGTCCTTCAACCAGTAAGGGAGATACAGTACATCGGCGCCAAACTAAACGCCTTCGAAGGTCGGGCTTATCTACCAAGCGACAGAGTGCGTCAAGTAAAGACACTCGCAAAAAGAATTTCGAAGCAGCCAATATGCTCCGCTCATACGATTCAACGCTTACTAGGACATATGGCCTCAACAATTGCGGTCGTACGATATGCGAGACTTCGCATGCGACCTCTTCAGACATGGTTCATCAAGGAGTTCAAACCAGAGAAAGACAAACCATCCGTCCGACTATATCTTCCTCGAGCCGTAAGAGAGTCCTTGAGGTGGTGGCAACAGGAGTCGAATCTGAACGCGGGCATACCGTTCCAGTCTCCGACACCGAACCGCATATTAACAACGGATGCATCGTTGCTGGGATGGGGGGCCCACTCAGGCGATCACGTCGTGCAAGGCACATGGACGTCAACACAAGCCGCCAAACACATCAACTGGCTAGAACTGATGGCCGTTTGGAAAGCACTACAAGCCCTAGAGCAATATCTCTCGAACTGCCACATCCAAGTCGTGACCGACAACACTACGGTGGTCGCGTACATAAACAAACAGGGCGGCACGAGATCGATGCGCCTCACAAGACTGACCATGCAGCTCTACGAATGGGCTCTACTTCGAGGGATGTCCTTTGTAGCGATCCACATCGCAGGAAAGTCCAATGTACTTGCAGACACTTTGAGTCGCGTGTCGATGCAATCGCACGAATGGACGCTGGACAGGAAGGTGACCAACTCACTGTTCCAACGCTGGGGTCATCCGAGGATAGACCTATTCGCCACCAGCGAAAACACAAGATGCCCCATGTTCTGCAGCAGGGCAGCCTCGGACCCGAATTCGATCACCAATGCTTTCCTGATGGCCTGGAGCGGCGACTTCTACTACCTATTCCCCCCAATCCCACTTCTTACACGTGTGATCGCCAAGATAGCTCAGGACGGAACCAATTGCATCCTAGTATGCCCGCGGTGGCCGCGTCAACCTTGGTTTGCGCACCTTCTCAACCTCTCACAGGGAGATTATCTCCCATTACCACTACAAGACAATCTACTAACACAACACAAAGGCAAAGTGTTTCACCCCAACCTGCGTTCTCTAAACCTAATGGCCTGGAGAATCAGATAGCAGCGGATACAGACCTATCGGACGCGGTGAAGGAGATCCTCTTAGCAGCAAGGAAGCCTTCCACAAGGCTCTCCTACGCCAGGAAATGGACTGCCTTTCTTAATTTCGTCTCACCTTTAGGCAAAGACCCAATGACTTGCTCGATCTCGACCGTTCTCGATTTCCTACACTCACTAATGACCCGTGGCCTGAAATTCTCATCAATCAAAGTCTATCTAGCAGCTCTGACAGCGCATAGAACTGCCTCAACGGGGACGTCCTTATTCGTACATCCATTGATCAAGCAATTTTTGAAGGGGCTTAAAAATCTTCGACCTCCAGTCCGCAACATAGTCCCAGGTTGGGATTTACCCTTGGTCCTGAATGCTCTGACAAAGCCACCGTTCGAGCCCATGGCTAAAGCAGACCTGCGACTGGTATCGTTCAAAACACTATTCTTAATAGCGATTACTTCGGCAAGAAGAGTGAGCGAGCTGCACGCTCTCCGAGTGGACCCACCTTACACAACCTTCCACAAAGATAAAGTCGTCCTAAGACATGACATAACTTTCTTACCGAAGATGGTGTCAGAATTTCACCTAGGACAGGACATTATTCTACCAACGTTCTTTCCGTCCCCAACGTCAACGATCGAGAGATCGATGCACAGCCTCGACGTCCGACGGGCCCTACTATTCTACAAAGCCCGTACGGAATCGATAAGGAAGACCAATCAACTTTTTGTGTGCTACGGCCCCCCAAAATCGGGCCTCTCTGTATCCAAGCAAAGGCTATCCTCTTGGATAGTAGACACTATCGAACTTGCCTACCAATTAGCTGGACGTTCTCTACCAGGGTCCGTAATAGCCCACTCAACTAGGGCGCTATCGACCTCGACAGCCTTTGGAAAGGGCATTCCTTTACGGGACTTATGTAGGGCGGCGACCTGGTCTACCCCCTCTACTTTCATCCAGCATTACCGCCTCGATGTTCGAGCCAGAGAGCAGAACGCATTCGGCAGAGCGGTCCTGTCTTCGGTCACCATCTGACTACCGACACCGACCCACCTCCGGTAAGTCAGCTTGCTAATCTACCCATATGTGTGTGATGCACAGAGACCACGAAGAAGAAGGACAGGTTGCTTACCTGTAACTGTAGTTCTTCGAGTGGTCATCTGTGCATTCACACAACCCGCCCTCCTTCCCCGCTCGGTGTCTTCATCGAGTTCGATGGATACCAAAAGGGAATGGGTTGGGACACCATTTCTAACTGTCCTACTCAATATCGAAGTGTATGCCGAGTTCGTATTTTCTTTTTATGGTATCAAACGTTTGCAATGTTATCCTCGGTCCCGACGGTCGCAATAGGCGGTCTCAGGGAACTGAGGAGATGGGCGGGAGCCGCGCTAAGGGACACGCGCAGGGGGAGGGGCTCCCGCCCAATTCACCTCAGCTTTAGAAGTTTCCCGAACGATCTCAGCGCAGGCGCCGAGAACCCATATGTGTGTGAATGCACAGATGACCACTCGAAGAACTACAGTTACAGGTAAGCAACCTGTCCTTGTCGTGTCATCTGAACTCAGGAACTGTGGGTTATGTGAGGGTTAAACAACCCTCCAAGTCTCCAGGACAAAGAAATGGACTGGGTTCGCATGATTGCTGCAGCTTGTTGTGGCTCATTTAAGCCATGATAAGCTGCAGTGCCTGCAGGAGCCATCTTGAATATTCCAGCTGCAACTGTAGTGGGTCATCCGAACCAAGAACTGTGAGTTATGTGGGGGTTAAACAACCCTTGCATGACCCTAAAACAGGGCATGGGTTCTACCTTTGCATAACCCACAGTTACCGTATGTCGTGTCGGACAACATGACAAGCCGCAGTTGAGGCTTGAATATTCAGGTTGGCTCCTGCGGGTGTTGCAGCTCGTCATGGCTTAAATAAGCCACAATGAGCCACAGCAGTCATGCAAACCGTGTCAATTTCTTTATCTTGGAGACTCCTCCAAACCTGAGGATTTTAGGATGCATTATTAAAAATCCTCCTTACTTTGCTGCATTGAGGTTACACAAGTGCTTTGAGCCTAAAATGTGGCATGTTTCTTGGGATATCTTTATCCTGTTTGAAATGGAATAATTAAAAATAATAAAAGCTGTCCATATTTTTGCTAAAAGCAGATTGTAAAGCCTTAAACTTTCTTCAGAGCTGAATACAGAACAAAAGAACTGTTCTAAAAACGAGAATAAGGGAAGATTTGGCTATAGTGTGTTCAAGGAGGAGCCTCCCACCCGCCACCACTTCCCCTGAAATTATGGAAGGTGTCCTTGACTTTATTCTGACCTGGGCCAACTCAAGTTGCAGGCTGCAGATCTCCTTGCAGCTCAGCTCTTCAAGCTCCAGACTTTCTTGCATGTGTAACTAGAGATGTGAGGTTGTCATTTATATTCCAAGCGTGTTACTTTAGAGTTCATGGAACATCGGATTCCAAGTTGCTCAGGTGCAGAAATGAGAGCTGATAAGAGATATAGTAAGACATAATAAAAAATTGTTGAATGGGATCTCTTCCAATCCTCATTTGAAGTTAGCTTTATGACTTCTGTTGATATACTAAACTTGAAATAAGGTAGAGCTCAGCTATACTATGTGAAGTGTCAATCTTGTATTATCAGTATTTCCACTCTCAATGCTACTAGCAATGTCAACTTTAAAAATAAAAGAACATGCACTTTGCAGCTCCTTTGTTCACATTACATTTCTTAGGTGAGATTCCTTAGCATCACAGTAACTCCATTTTTTCCTTTTAAACTATGTCTGGGCCGACTGTATATTACTTAACTCTTTCACTTACCTTTCTTGTTCCTTGCTTGTTTTGCTGGCTGTGTGCAAATGCTTTTTACTTGTGATGAAGTACTGGTTGGATGAAGGGGTGGGTGGGGTTAATCTCTTTCAGCTCTGTCTTCCAGGGTTCTCTGTCCAGCAGCAGGCAAGACCTGGGGGGTGGGGAGGTGGAGTGGCAGTGGTCTACCGGGATTCTGTCCCCCTGACCAGGTGCCCTATCCCACAGTCTGCTGGGTTCCAGTGTGTGTATTTGAAGGTGGGTGCCCAGGACAGAATAGGGATTCTGTTGGTGTACCATCTACCCCACTGCTCAACAGTCTCCCTTCCTGAGCTAGCAGAGGTGGTCGTTGGTGTTGGAGACCCCTCGGCTTGTTGTTCTGGGGGATTTCAACATCCATGCTGAGACTGCCCTGTCAGTGGCTCAGGACTTCATGTCTGCCATGACAACCATGGGTCTGTCCCAAATGGTAACTGGCCCCACCCATGTTGCTGGGCGCACTCGGGACCTCGTGTTCTGTGCTGGATGGGGTGATAGTGATCTGAGAGTGGAGGAGCTCTCTGTAGTTCCGTTGTCATGGACAGATCACTAACTGGTGGGGTTTAGACTTGCTGACAGAACCTCTGTAGGGATGGAGGGCTGATTAAAATGGTCCACCCCAGGAGGCTGATGGATCCAAATGGTTTCCTGATGGCTCTTGGGATTTTCCTGTTGCCTTGGCAGGCGATTCTGTTGAAGCCCTGGCTGATCTCTGGAATAGAGAAATGACCAGGGCAGTGGACACAATCGCTCCTAAGCATCCTCTCTCACGAAGTGGAACCACACCAGCACCCTGGTTTTCTAGGGAGTTGGTGCTGATGAAACAAGTGAGACGGTAACTAGAGTGTCGTTGGCAGAAAACTCGGAGTGAATCAGATTGAACACAGGCTAGAGCCTATTTGAAGGCCTACTCTGTGGCAATACAGGCAGCAAATCCCCCCCCCCCTCCTGCCACTATTGTGTCTGCAAAGAGCTGTCCTGCAGAGCTGTTTTGGGTGGCCAGGGGTCTTTTACACACTAGACCACAAGAAGAGAACTCAGACCTTTTGACAGCCAGCTGTAAACAATTTGCTCAGCACTTTGCAGACAAAGTCACTCGGATCCGCTCTGACTTGGACGCTATAGTTGATACAGACCCAGTGGATGTAACTTTGGCTCCTGCTTGTGCAGTGTTATTGGATACTTTTCAATTTGCATGGCCTGAGAATGTGAACAGGATCCTTGGAGAGGTGAGAGTCACCACATGTGTTCTAGATCCTTGCCGTTCCTGGCTCATAAAAGCGGGAGTGAGTGGATAATTGGAGTGGTCAATGCCTCCCTTTGTCAAGGCAGGGTTCCAGCCTGCCTGAAGGAGGCAGTGGTGAGACCCCTGTTGAAAAAGCCCTCCTTGAACCCCACAATTTTAGATAATTACCAGCCAGTCTCCAATAGTCCATTTTTAGGCAAGGTATTGGAGCACGTGGTGACCTCTTGACTCCAGGGATTCCTGGATGAAATGAATTATCTAGATCCATTTCAGTCTGGCTTCAGACCTAGTTATGGGACAGAAACAGCTTTGGCCACCTTGGTAGATGACTTATGCCGGGAACTAGACAGGGGGAGTGTGTCCCTGTTGATTCTGCTGGGCCTCTCAGTGTCTTTCGATACCATTTACCATGGTATCCTCCTGGGCTGCCTCGCTGGGATGGGACATGGAGGCATTGTTTTACAGTGGCTCCATTCCTTCCTGGAAGGGCAGATGCAGAAGGTGGTGCTGTGAGACTTCTGTTCAATTCCCTGGCCATTGGCCCACCCCTGCCGTAGACCATTGTTTCCGGAGCTTTTATTCTTACTCTTACCCTTTTTTCTACAACATAGAACTAGAAACTTGGTGATTCAAAAGCTTAAGTTCACAGGATTGGGAAACTATGTTAAAGATTATGAGTTGGCCTGACTTGTATTTTTATAGATGGTACTTACCAGTATGTGTCCCAAAACAGAAGAGAAGATATTCTCAGGAGCCTGAAAAAAAACTTTTTATTATGACCAATGCATTTCAGAAAGGGCTTTCCTTCCTCATCTTTCTCCAAATATGTCGCAAAAAATCTTTCCAATGCTACCTCTGTTTTAAAATGCTCAAAGCATCAGAAAGATTTTTTGTGACATATTTGGAGAAAGATAAGCGTCCCCTGAAGAAGGAAAGTCCTTTCCAAAATGTCTTGGGCATATTAAAAAGTTTTTCAGGCACCTGAGAATATCTTCTCTTCTGTACTGACTCAGTATAAGGCAGCTTCCTATGTTCCTGTGCAAATCTTAAGCCTGCTCATGTAGTTGAAGTGTGCATTCTTCCCCAATCCAACAGGGTTAGTTTAGGATTGTTTGCTTGATAGAGCATCTGGAAAGGGACATTTTATTTAAGGTTTATTTATTTATTTATTTATTATATTTATACCCCACCATTTTTCCTGCAAGGAACCCAAGGCGGCTTACATAGTCCTCCTCCTCTCCATTTTATCCTCACAACAACCCTGTGAGGTAGGTTAGGCTGAGAGTCAGTGACTGGCCCAAAGTCACCCAGTGAGTTTCATGGCCGAGCGGGGACTAGAACCCGGATCTCCTGAGTCCCAGTCTAACACTCTAACCACCACTATGTCTGCTTTTCAGGCAAACCTCACAAGGCGTTTTATATGAAAATATTAAAACAAAAGCATCCATATAAATTAGATAAGAAAACAATAATATAAAGTACCAGGGTGTTTTTTGTTTTGTCGGCTTGTTTTTTGAAAGCCACATCTTTCCTCCCCTCAGATCAAGATGATTTTTAAGTAGCCTTGTGTCAGTGCAGGAGGGAGGCAACCATCATTGCTGGAACTCCCAAGAACTAGAAGGTGGGCAGCTCACAGGTTGTTTATCTCTCATCCCCTCAGGGCAAACTGATGATTTGTTTTGTAGAAGTAGGGGCCTTAGACAAGGATGGTATCTATGTATCCCTCAGCCACTCTGCAAAGACACTCTATAGCTCAGCAGGACCATTGTCTCTTTCCCCCTTTGAGAGGCACTGCTGCTAAGTGTTGTGGATATAGAAGTAGAACAACCTTTTCTTTTCCTTTCCCTTATTATGCAGAATGGCTGAGGTGTGCAATTTTATTTAAAACCTGATTTCATTGTCAAAGTACAGAAATAGTGTTTGGAAATGATGATACATCTCTTTGGGGCACAACAGATCAGTAATGAAACTGAGGCTTATACAAAACAAGAAGCTATTAGTATCTCATCTACTTTTTTAATGGCCCTTTTCTTTAATTATTTTTTTATAGATGAGCTCTGATACAGAGCAGCATAGCTTGTGTTTCAGCTACCAGGGTACATTTTTCTTCTTCAAATATTTGTGCAATAGAAATTAATGCAGCAATTCCTATACATAAAATGGGGATAGAAGAGAAAAATAAGCATTGGAACTTCCATCTTTTCTTCGATAAGTGCCTCTTAAGTGCTTACTGCCTGTAAATATTTTACATCAGTATTCAAACCCTCATTTCCTGCCTCATATAATTACTCAATAGTTTGCTGTGGCTTCACTGTACCTGTATTTTATGCTTGGAAAATAGTGCTAATGCTACAGTGTATAATATATCATTAAAATTTAATCTGTTGCTTCTCTCTGAACATCCATACTACCCAGCACTTCTAATTCCTGCTTGATTTTCATCCTATTTTTTCTTAGTCTGTCAGTTGCTGCATGCAGTTTCTCTACTTAAAAGAAGAAAAGGGCAGAGGGTAGTAGTTAGGATGCATCAGAACAGCTAACACTCTGGAGCTATGGGGGTCTCCTTGGCTGCTTGGAACTAACAAGGGATTTTACTTGCTATTCCCAGTTAAATCTATTACTAGGAATGTGTGAAATTTTTATCACAGTAGAAGTGAGGATTTTTAACCAGGTAGTTCATTGAAAAAGTATGCAGAAAAGATATGTGTAGATATGGACAGGGAGACATTTGTCTCCCTCTTTCATAATACTAAAACCCGGGGTCATCATGTGAAGCTGATTGGTGGGAGATTCAGGACAGATAAAAGGAAGTACAGACAGTCCCTGGTCACGAATGAGATCCGTTCGTAAGTCTGTCTTTAAGTCAAATGTGTACTTAAGTCGGAACAGAAGCCGCACAATATTTTCAAAGTGTTGCAACGTATAGTGTGTGCATTCGTAAGTATGAACCATTATCTTTAACTCAGATTTTTACATATATGGCGGTCTGTTCTTAAGTATGAGTTGTCCGTTAGGGCGTTCGTAACCCGGGGACTGCCTGTGCACAGTTCACACAGTGCACAGTTAAACTATGGAATTCAGTTCCACACAATGTAGTGATGGCCACCAATTTGGATAGCTTTAAAGGGAGGATTGGGCAATTTTATGGAGGAGAAGGCTATCAATGGCTGTGAAAAAGGATCAAAACCGGTCCTTTGTGCGGGTCCGGATCCCAAGCGGTTAACCGGAGCAAGGTTAGCCCTTTACGTGCAATCCGCGGCACTTAGACAAAAGGTGCAGCCAATTTTAACGCTAGGATAGTGAAGGAAGCAGTTTTATGAATGGGAGCCACTACGATGTTTATAGGTAAACAGAGTTTAATTAAGCGTATCAAAACATACACAAAAGCAGTACGCAAAGCACGCACCTGCAATGGACATGGGTATAGAGCGAGTCGTAGCAACAGTACACACAAGGTTTACCTGGAATGACCCTGCTTCCTTGACAGCTGCGTAGCTCAGTGGCTAGGCGAATTCAGCTAATTTCACCGGGAGCTGCCCGGGGCTGGATCCTGAGGTCAGACCGAAGCCCTAGACCTCTGCGCAGCTTGCTGCCCACGACCAACAACCTTTTCCCGCCACAAGCCCCTTCTTTTATCCCTTCTTCTTGGCTCCCTCCTCCCTCCTGCGCCCCCCTCCCCTCCTGACCTGTCAAACGGGTCAGGAGTACCTGTTTCTCTGGGTTCTTTAGGGTGCTTAGTAGTACTTGCCATTTCTTTGTGGCCACTAGGCATCTTGGTGCCCCTCTCCTGTTTGGAATGTTGCACAGTTCATTTGGCTGCCAAGGGAGGGGAAGTGGCCTGGGGGTATGCATGTGTGTTCTATTGTGAGCAAGTGCGGTATCAAGTGAAAGGTGGGGGTCTGTGTGTACCTGCCCTGGCTGGCTTTCTCTTCACAATGGTGATTAGTCCTGATTGGCTATATGCTTCGTCCGGTATCAGAGGCAGTATACCTGTGTACTCCAGTTGCTGGGGAACATGGGCGGGAAGGTGCTGTTGTACTCATGTCCTACTTGTGGGATCCTGTGGGCATCTTGTTGGCCACTGTACTGTGAACAGAATGCTGGACTAGGTGGACCCATGGTTTGGTTCAGCATGGTTCTTCTTATGTTCTTAAGTACCCAAATTGCCATTGTCTGTATTTAAATTGGGATATGAACTTAGGAATTTTATGCTCCTGTTGACGTAACTACTTGCAATGTAGCCTATGTGCAGCCACACCTTGTTACTCTGTAACTTTTTGACACCTGTTCCCGACAATGTAATAGACCAGTCAAGACAGCATACTGTATATCGGAAAGGTGAAAGAGCGACTTGCGCAACTCAGAGAAACAGACAAAATATTATATATTTTTTAAATACGAAGACATTTGTGCACATTTTTGGGGGCAAATAAATAAACCCCCCCAATTGCACTTTTTGCAATCTCTGGAGGGGAAAAAAGCAGCAGAGAATGAAAAGGGGTTACGATCAGAGCAGCAGCAGAAGAAAAGGGCTCAAGATCAGAGCAGGGACGGAGGATACAAGACAGGTTGTGCCACGAGGTACACTGGGATACGAGCTGGTGGACTGAGGGGGAAGTGGGGGGAGAACAACCCATGGTGAGTCCGATCATTTCTTGGGTGCACCATGAGTTGTTCCATGAACAACCAACACTGTGTAGCTTATTCGCAGGATGGGTTGTCCTGTCGTGTGAAATTTTCCTATGTGTTTAATCTGTATGAGGGGGACTGGAAATGCTGTGAATTATTTCTGAAAGTTGCTGCCTGAGTGTATTTGCATTCACTGTGCTGATTCATGGTGTTGCCAACTCCTTAATCTGTTGGGGTACTTCTCTCACTTAGACTAGACCAAGCTAAAGTTTCAGTGCAGCAGCTCTTTCCCTAATATATGAGAAATTGTGAAAGTAGACTCTCCGTCTGTCTGTCTGTCTGTCTCTGACTGGATCAGCATAACACGCTAAGCCATGGTGGCTTTGCGCAGGGCTCTCCAACCTTGGGTCCCCAGATGTTGCTGGACTACAGCTCCCAGAATCCCTTGCCATTAGCCATGCTGGCTGGGTATGCTGGGAGCTGCAGGCCAGCAACATCTGGGGATCCAAGGTTGGAGAGCCCCGGCTTAGCGTGGTGTCCGAACCCAGTGTGCTTCCCACGTCCATGAAGCTCACTGGATGACTTTGGGCCAGTCACTGACTCTCAGCCTAACCTACCTCACAGGGTTGTTGTGAGGATCAAATGGAGAGGAGGAGGAGGATTATGTAAGCAGCCATGGGTTCCTTGCAGGAAAAAAGGCAGGATAGAAATGTAATAAATAAATATTTTGAGTCTCCTATAGTTTTACATCCTTGGGCCGAAATGATTACACAGACTATTTCATTAAAAGGTGAAGCTGTACACAGTCTCTTGCTCCTCTAAACAAGCCAGGAGGAACCAGAGTCCCCCCGCCCAATAGTCAGGAAAATATTAGGTAAGCATTGTTAATGTAACTGGATGCTAGTTTACATAAGCTACTGAATGAGCTTAATTGGCACAGTCTATAGTATACTCTCCACTCATTCCTCGCTGGCCTCCACAGGCAGGCACACTCCAACATCTCCACCCCCAGAAGTGGACTGCGCAGTCACCCAGCCCTCCTAACTGAACAGACAGCTCAGAAGCACAGCGCGCGCGCGCCCGAATCTTTGCGCACCCAGTGAAGAGCCATGCCCTGAGACAGAGCGGGGCGCGATTAGCTAGTGCCCCCTCCTCCTTCCTGCCAAATTTAAGGCACTTTGAAATAAATAAGTTGGTTTTGTGTTGCAGTTTGGGCACTCGGGCTCAAAAAGGTTCGCCATCACTGGTCTATACTTTATTTCTGTATTCTGCTTAAAATATTTGCGCAAGGTGACTGTTGTTATCTGTATGCAGTCCTAGGACAAAATTGTTCAGCTGGATTAATTTTTGTATTATTGCATCTATTTAAAATGAGTCTTGCCTTATTGCTTAGTCATTCACTCCACCCTTCCCATATAACCAAGCTTATCATACCATAATGCACTAACACACTGTTAACAGAAAGTAATAAGAGAGCTTTGGCTATTGGGTGGTATAGAAATTAATTAAATAATAAATATAATACAATGTATAAAAACAAGTTTGACTCTTCAGCAAGTACTTGGGTTAGATCTTTTATTTCTAAACCACATTTATGTGTTACACCCCTTTTTTTCGTGAGCTAAAAATGAAGCAACAAGGACATTATTTATTTGGTAAACTGGGTATCAGTCATCCTCCAAACACTTAAATACAGTGTGTGCATACTGGAAATACTCAAGGTCTAAAGTAAGAAAATGTCCTGTGTTAAGCATTGAACTGAAATGCCTACATAAAGCAAGAAAGGGTGGGAACAGTTGTCACAAATAGCACTTCAACTTGGCCATGACCCTGCTTGTTTTGTTGCTCACAACTTCAAGTTGGAAAATTCTTAATGGAATTAAATTCTGTTGCTTTGAAGTCCAAATGTGAATTATTTTGCAGATGTAAACTGTGCTCCTTCTCTCATTTATTGAAGCTTGAAAAGAACACTTTCCAGTAAGTTCCTATAAGTAATTATTTATGGATTCTTCTTGGGGGTGGGATAGTGTGGTCTAATAAGTGCTTAAACTTAATAGTGTTAAAGTTTGAAAGAATGTAGCAACATTTTTTTTTAAATTACACTTTTAACTATATCTTCTTTAGTTCTCTTGTTTCAATGTGCATTTCACTTGTCTTATTCAGGTTTGCTGTTCATAGTTTGTTCTTGTTTGATTAGGGGTTTTTGTGTATAATGAGAGAAAGAATTACAAAGTGTCAGTACAGGAGAAGTTCATTGCCTGAAATTAGTAAGTTCTTATTGTGAAAACTTTGGCTGGAACCCTGTAACATATTCTTCTAAAGTAGCTACACTGATTAGAGTTGATTACATATCAGTGGCTTCAGGGTTGCTCTTAAGTTGTAGTTAGAAACTGATTTAGGGTGCAATCCCATGCAAGTTTAGACAGAAAAAAGGCCTACAACTCCCAGCATGCCCCAGCCAGTTGGCTGGGACATGCTGGGAGTTGTGACCTTTTTTCTGTCTAAACTTGCATAGCATTGTGCCCTTGGAGAATGTAACATGTGAGCACTGCTATGAAACAGAATAGCTCAAGCATCCTCAACCTAGTGCCCTCCAGATGGTTTGGACTACAACTCCCAGCATTTCTGACCACTGACCATGCTGGCTGGGGCTGATGGGAGTTAAAGTCCAAAACATCTGGAGGGCACCAGGTTGGGGAAAGCTGGTATAATTAATGGCAGGTTCTCATTATGTTCTATATTATGAAGTTAGCTTCCATAGTTAAACTTTTCAATGTGTGTTCTCTTTTGTATAGATTATAAATTTGCTAGTGGTGGAGACTAACTTCTAGCATAAATATTATATTCAGTATAATGGACCATTTGATCATCTTGGATATCTAGGTCATCAATTGATCAAATTCCAAGGCTTTTTAGTAGCCATATAAATTAATTGGTATCCAGAGTTTTTGCTTCAGAGTCTGACAAGGTATTTCACAACATTAAAACACTTTCCTAAAGAAAATACCTATGGAAAATGATACTCCTCTTCCATTTTACATTTTTAAATTCCCCATTTAAGCAAGATATCATTTAACTACATTCTTTGTACACTAGGGGGCGGCACTAACCCAATTAGTTTTTAGAGTCAGGGAAACACAAAATTACAGATAACCCTTGTAGAAAATGCGATGCTTTCTGAGCTTTGTCTGTCTGCCCTAGCAACAAAATGTATATGATTAATCTCAAATCTTAGAAGTTGATCTACAAACTATTCACTTAGTATTAAAGGGTGGTCAGATTTTTTAAGAAATGGAAGGTCTGTGGTATTACATGCATACAGCTTTTTAAAATGCCTGTCCCAAAAAACCATCCCTCTCTTACTTTCATAATGAGTCCTGTGATGTCTTTAAGATCATACTTTTATGACATGAGAGCTTTGTTTTGTAGGCTACAGCAGGGGTGGGGAGAAGGTAGATCTCTGAGTGATTTGTGGTTCACCCAAATGAGGGTGAACAAGCTGAGGTTAAACCCAGATAGGACAGAGGTGTTGTTGGTCAGTAGAAAGCCTGATGTGGGGATCGGGATCCAACCTCTTTTGAAAGGAGTTGTGCTTTGCCTGAAGGATCAGGCTCATAGCTTGAGAGAGTGTACCTTGATCCTAAACTGATGCTGGATTTTCAGGTGGCGGTGGTGGCAAGGAGTGCGTTTGCACAGTTACGCTTGGTGTGCCTGCTGCAACCATCCTGGGTCAGCCTGACATGGCAACAGTTATCCATGCCTTGGTTTTTATCATGTTTAGACTATTGCTCTCCATGGGGTTAGTGGTGAAGAACATCCAGAAGCTTCAGTTGGTGTAAAATGTGGCAGCTAGGGTGCTAAGCTGCGTATAGTATCCATAGTATCCGGACCATGTTACACCTGTCCTGAAAAACCTGCCCTGGTGGCCAGTTGCTTCCCGGACTCAATTCACGGTGTTTGTTTTTACCTTTAAATCCTTAAACTGCTTTAGGACCTATCTATCTACAGAATCACCTTTCTCACTATGAAATTGTCTGGCTATTAAGATCTACAGGAAAGGCATCATTATCTGCTGCAGAGGCTCATTTGCCCTGCATGTTTGAAAGGGCTTTTTATTGTTTTGCTCCCAAGCTGTGGTGGAATGCACTCTCTCTAGAATGAAGATTAGCCCCTCTTCTCTTGGCTTTTAAAAAGGGTGTGAAGACAGATCTTTTTAAGCAATCCTTTTAAATTCTGTAGCTTTAATACTTTTTTTATTTTTTTAAGTTGTTATTGTTTTAGATTGCTGTACACTGCCTTAATGGCTTTTTAGTAAATAAGGCAGTATATAAATGTTAGTAATAGACAATAATAAATAAATAAACAAACCAGCAATAATTTCTGACTTCCAATGTGAGTCACATTGGCAACAAAACAATGTGAGTCACAAGGGCAACAAAATCACTGCCTCACACTCTTAAATTATACTGCTATGAAGAAAGCTTGGGGTAAGTAGATTTGTGTTTGGAAGGATTATGATCTCTGTTCAGTTCTAGCATTCAAAACAATTTCCTTGGCTCAGAATTATTTAATTCTATATGTTTTTTGCACTGGCTCCAGCTGGCAGATCACTGGGCTCTAGTAAAACAATGATGTACATCCTGTAAGCCTGAAGTGTGTCTACCCCTGGGCTACAGCATGAAACCATTTTAACTGAGAAGTCTCTGCAAGATTAGATAGAATTAGGGCTGTCTCTAGATGCAAATCAGAACACACAGTTGAGTACAAGCACAGATGAATTATTCTCCTAACTTGAAATATCTGAGATGCATGTCCCAGTCCACTAGAACCTGAGATACCAGGTAAAGGCCAATGAGGCCTGAGCACGTCTAGTTCATACCAAATAGTGTTCACTGTTGGAGGACCTTGTTACATCTGTTTCGATTTGTGTGTTGTTGGGGTTTTTTTGGGGGTGTGTGTCTTGTTTTTAAAAATTTGGAAGAAAAACTAAACCCTAGCATAGCCAAAATAACTATTTTAAGCCCAAATGCTGATGCTAAGTGTTAGGAGTCACTAATATAGGGAGATATCTTTAAGGAAGGGGTGAGCAACCTGTGGCCCTTCAGATGTTTTGTTCTACAATTCCCATCAGCCCTAGTCATAGCATAGCCAGTGGTGAGGGAGTTGTAGGCCAAAACATCTGGAGGGCCACAAGTTGCCTACCCCTGCTTTGAGGCATAGCAAAAGGCACAGGATGCCTCTTTCCTTTTTGTATTCTTCCATCACCTTAATTACCAGTGTGGTAAGCAATATGGTTCATAGCGTAGCCTTCAAGTGATCTTGAAATGTGTCAGTGTGCTTGAAATTTCCTGGCCCCGATACCTAGCAACCATCACTAGTGGTTGAGGTAATCATATTTGTGGGCTTGTTGCTTTATGTGTCCTAAGGAGTACATTGGGGGTTAGACCACTCCTGCCACACATGTGATATTACCACTAATGATTAGAAGTCCTGATTTGGGGAATGTTTTCCACACTCTAGTAAGAAGAATTAATACCAGAGTGCTATAACACTACAAGTAATCAGAGGGAGGTATATGTGTGGGCATTTGTGTGAGCATGTGTGTGTATAGTGCTACTGCCTTAGCACCAGGATGTGAATAAATTTAGTCATGGAAATGCTGTCCCATGCACATTGTTATTTCTGCTCTTAAACTATGTGTATGTTCGTTTCCAGCAGAAGTTTGGAACACTCATAGTACGCAATTAGTATTCCTATTGAATATGGTAGTATATATGAGAAACTTTGAGAAACTCATTGAGATGATAGATGATTGAGAGGTAACGAGCGGGGTACCACAGGGCTCGGTCCTGGGCCCGGTGCTCTTCAACATTTTTATTAATGACTTGGATCAGGAGGTACAGGGAATGCTTATCAAATTTGCAGATGACACAAAGTTGGGTGGAACAGCTAATACTCTGGAAGACAGAAAAAAAATTCAAAGTGACCTCGATAGGCTGGAGCGCTGGGCCGAAAACAACAGAATGAAATTTAATAGGGATAAATGCCAAGTGCTGCACCTAGGGAGAGGAAACCAAATGCAGAGTTACAGAATGGGGGACACTTGGCTCAACAATACTACAAGTGAGAAGGATCTTGGAATTGTGGTAGATCACAAACTGAATATGAGTCAGCAATGCGATGTGGCTGCAAAGAAGGCAAATGCAATTTTGGGCTGTATTAATAGAAGTATAGCTTCCAAATCGCGGGAAGTGCTAATTCCCCTTTACTCGGCACTGGTTAGGCCTCATCTTGAGTACTGCGTCCAGTTCTGGGCACCTCACTTTAAGAAGGACATAGACAAACTGGAGAGGGTTCAGAGGAGGGCAACAAGGATGATAAAGGGACTGGAAACAAGGCCCTATGAGGAGAGACTGAAAGAACTGGGCATGTTTAGCCTTCAGAAGAGGAGACTGAGGGGAGATATGATCGCACTCTTCCAGTATTTGAAGGGATGTCACACAGAGGAGGGCAAAGATCTCTTCTCGTTCATCCCAGTTTGCAGGACACGGAATAATGGGCTCAAGTTACAGGAACCTAGATTCCACCAAAACATCAGGAAAAATGTCCTGACTGTCAGAGCAATAAGACAATGGAACCAACTACCTAGGGAGGTGGTGGGCTCTCCCACTCTGGAGGCATTCAAGGTGCAGCTGGACAGACATCTGTCAGAGATGCTTTGACCTAGATTCCTGCATTGAGCAGGGGGTTGGACTCGATGGCCTTGTAGGCCCCTTCCAACTCTACTTTTCTATGATTCTATGATGATGATGATGATGGATTATAAAAAGGTATTTGGAGTGAGCAGATAGTACTTTCAAGTCTTTTCTGCTACTGAGATCATGGTCACAAATTCTTACAGCATCACCCCTTTATTTTTCATGAATTTAGCTTGGCAAGTTTTAAAATTAATATAGAAAACCATCAATTGAATAGTGTTGGAAATTCCCTGCTGACAGTTTCTTTGGAAGAGAATCTTTAGATCTGTTCTTCCTGTTATGACTGGCTGGGGAGAGAATCATTTGTGTTCACTCACAAGTGTAAGGCAAGTATGAGCATGTATTAACTTCACCTGGGGCCTTGCTTAAGAAGAGCTTACTCAAAACTGGGAGTTGGAGGGGTTGCTAGGGCCAAATTTTAAAGGTATGGGACATTCAGGAGCAATAACAGCTCTCCAGTCCTAAAGATGGTTCTGGAGTTGTGACAGTTTTATGTAACTGCCATTTTCAGGGATATTCTCTTAAAACAATCCCTGAACAGGCAGGCTTATGGCATGTAAGCTGGTTTGCTGCTGAAGGGGTTTTAATTGTGTTTCTCTGGAATAGATGTCTTCTTATACTTTAATTGAGATTGTTTTTATTTGTATTTTACTGTTAGCCATCTTGAGCACCAGTTTTGGCAGAAAGGCAGGATATAAATATAATAAATAAATGTTGGCATTCTAAAGTTTGTGGGTTTTTATTTGGGGTAAGCAATAATTTCATTTATATTACTGTCAACTATATTATTAAAAATCTTATGTCTTGTGTGTTGATTTAGGATAGCTAAACTTATGAATGCTTCTTTAAATTGTACCTTCTGACAGTGCAATTGTCTTAAGATAAGTAAAAATATGTCAGATTAAATATGTCTCATTAAATCTCTTCTATTTCCTATACAGTCATGCCTTGGATTGAGAGCATAATTCGTTCCGGAAACGTGCTTGTAATCCAAAACACTCTTATATCAAAACGAAATCCCCCCAAAAAATTTGTACAGAGATTTTTAATTTAAGCCGTACTACAGTACCTGTATTGCAAGACGTCGCTTGTATATCAAGTAAAAAAATAAAAATAAAAATAAAAATTTGCTTGTCTTGCAAATGCTCTCAAACCAAGTTACTTGCAATCCAAGGTATTACTGTACATCAGAAGGGGGTGAGCTAACATGGGAGACTGCTTACATGTTCTTGGCTAGTTCTAGTCAGTTTCTGTTAGACAAAATTTCTGATCTCAAAGCCCATTGTGAACTTCAGTGTATCAGTTCTCTGGCTACAGAATTTCCTCCACATTTGTTCAGTATTTGACTTGAGCCTTTGTTAAATCCTTAAGGCTTAGTTGCGTGGATCACATCTTGCCACCTTTGAATTCAGTGGGAGTTTGTCTATAAGCATTTCCTAGCTTGCTTTTTATATGGGGCTTTTTTTATCCTGTTAAAAGAAAATTTGTATATACTTGGGCTTAGAGGATTATAGAAATTCAGTGGTGAAGGGGAGGCAGCAAGTGGGAGGCATATTTGGGATAAGTTTGTGGAAAGCTCTGTTAGTTACCGTACATTGCTCAGACCCATATATCAATGTCTGGCAGATACAGCAAGAATGTCAGGTCAGCCTAAATGATAGAGTGCAGTTCTGATAGTTAAAGAGCACAGTTGTCTGGGAGAGACTGTTTTCTTAGTTGGCAGAGAATAGTTGCTTTATTTGAACAAGTTTTTGGTATGAAGGATTAAAATAGCAGCCCTGAAACAGAAGCCCACTCATTTCCTGGGGTAACCATTTGTAAGCTTCTAACTTCAGCCTAACTCTCAGATAAGAAGGGACTTGATTTCAAGAACAACATAATGTCCATGTTCGCATGTCACGCTAAGCCACCTTGCGAATAAGCTACACAGTGTGGGTTATTCATGGAACAAGCTACGGTGTGCCCGACAGACAATCAGGCTCACTATGGCTTGTTCTCCAACTCCTTCCCCCTCGATCCTCCAGCCAGTATCCCAGTATCCTTCACAGCAGAACCCGTCTTGTCTCCCCCTCCCCACTCTGATCGCTATCCCTTTTCATTCGCAGCCACCATTCCCCCCCCCCCCCCCGAGCCTCAAAAAAGTGCAATTGGGATCAATTTTTTCCTGGCCCCAGAAAATTTTATAATTTTGTTTGTTATTTTATTTTTTATTTTATTTTTATTTTTTTGGTCTTTCGCAAATGTTCAAGAGTGCACTTACGGATGTCTGATATGAGAAGTCTTGGCTGCTCAATTAACTTGTCAGTGCAATACCGTGTTTCCCCGAAAATAAGACCTACCCCGAAAATAAGACCTAGTACTATTTTTGGGAATTGCTAAAATATAAGACCTACCCCGAAAATAAGACCTAGTTGTGATCACTCCCAGGGCTGGTGGTGGCATAAAGGGCAACTTGAAGAGCCACGGGAGAGATGTCGCTGAGAAGAGGCCCGGGCGCGGCGGCCTCAGTGCATGCCTCTCTGAGGGCGCCGTGGGACTTGGCCAGGTGCAGAGGTGCCGCCGCTGCGGGAGCCCCTGCCAAGCCGCCGCCTCTGCCAAGCCGCCGCCTCTGCCGAGGAGGAAGAAGGACCCAGCACGCTGGTGGTGGCGGCTGCAGGAGAAAGAGGAGGTGGGGCGGCCGCAGCAGCTGCAGCAAGAGAACAGCCAGCCCTGGCCCAGCACCAGACCCATGGAGACGCCACCCCCAGCCCCCCGACCTGTGCCCAAGCAAAGGAGGAGGGCGGCGTGGAGGAGTCGGCGGCGAGTGCGCATCGGGCCGGGGTGCAGCCTGTGGGCGAGGCATCGCCGAGAAGAGGCGCCGCCACCGCCCCCCGCGCTGCAGCCACCTCTGCCGAGGAGGAAGAAGGGCCCGGCTGTGCTGGTGGTGGCGGCTGCGGGAGAAAGAGGTGGGGCAGCGGCTGCAGCAGGAGAGCAGCCGGCCCTGGCCCGGCGCCGAACCCATGGAGCCGCCGCCCCCGCCCGGAGGAGCCGCCGCCCCCGCCCGGAGGAGCCGCCGCCCCCGCCCGGAGGAGCCGCCGCCCCCGCCCGGAGGAGCCGCCGCCCCCGCCCGGAGGAGCCGCCCCTCCCGCCCGGAGGAGCCGCCCCTCCCGCCCGGAGGAGCCGCCCCTCCCGCCCGGAGGAGCCGCCACCACCTGCGTCCAAGCAGAGGAGGAGGAGGGCGGTGACGAGGAGGCGGTGGCGGCGAGGGCACGCCGGGGCACAGCCTGCGGGCAAGGCATTGCCGAGAAGAGGCGCCGGCGCCGTGGGAGCCGCCGCCCGCACTGCTGCCGCCGACACTGAGGAGGAAGAAGGGCCCGGCCGCGGCTGTGGATGGTAACTGTGGATTGTTGTACATTAAAAATATAAGACCTGCTCTGAAAATAAGACCTAGTGCAGTGATGGTGAACCTATGGCACGCGTGCCACAGCTGGCACGCAGGGACCTCTCTGTGGGCACTCGAGCC
The DNA here is from genome assembly GCA_021292165.1 of Shinisaurus crocodilurus. Lineage (NCBI taxonomy): Eukaryota > Metazoa > Chordata > Lepidosauria > Squamata > Shinisauridae > Shinisaurus > Shinisaurus crocodilurus. The sequence continues at coordinate 204,139,706 of CM037876.1, read as the reverse complement.
ATTGGTCGCCAAATCGCGAAAAGACCGTCCCCTTCTGCATTCAGCGTCGGGTTTCCCTAGTAACTCCTCTCCACTCATTCCTTGCTGGCCTCCACAGGCAGGCACACTCCAACATCTCCACCCCCAGAAGCGGACTGCGCAGGCACCCAGCCCTCCTTCTAACTGAACAGACAGCTCAGAAGCACAGTGTGCGCGTGCCCGAATCTTTGCGCGCCCGGTGAAGAGCCATGCCCTGAGACAGAGCGGGGCGCGATTAGCTAGTGCCCTCCTCCTTCCTGCCAAATTTAAGGCACTTTGAAATAAATAAGTTGGTTTTGTGTTGCAGTTTGGGCACTTGGGCTCAAAAAGGTTCGCCATCACTGACCTAGTGTGTTTTTCTGAGCCCCCAAAAATATAAAACATTGTCTTATTTTCGGGGAAACACAGTAGGAAACAGATTGAAAAGATGAGACTGCACCTATTATGTAAAAGTATTAAGTAAAAGTGTATCCAGATAGCAGTTCAGAAGGTGGTAAATGTGTATTCATTGTATATGCATCTCTCTGAGGCCTGCATGCACCACTGACTCAATCCCATGCAGGCGCCTTGTTTGTTTTGGTGTACGTAGACAGCACAACAGTTTGGTACTTGTTTTGTCACCATGTGTTCAACTGAAAGTATGAGTAGTTACATGAACAATATTGCTATAGAATTATGGTGGTTAGGTAAGCTAGCCAGGTGTCTTTTAAAGTGGCCTTTCTTACTGTAGTTGGGAGAAGCTTCTGACTTTGACATACTGAACCTTTCCGCACAGTGTGCCTGTGGTTTATATATTGTTGAGGTGGGATGCTCATATATAGTATGCTGTGAGGGCTTGGTGTCTCTGTGTGATGGGATTTCAGCAACATTTGCAGCAAGGTATACCCTTTGTCACTGAGCTCTTAAAGAACACAGAACCCTATCTGAGCCACCTGGTAGCAATAGGGTTCCTTGCAGGAAAAAAGGCAGGGTATACCGTAAATATTTATTTATTTATTTATTTATTATATTTATGAATCGCCCATCTGGCCAGACATCCGGCCACTCTGAGCGATGTACAATGCAATAAAATACGGGGGGGACACACACACACACAGTATAAAACACAATTAAAAACAGTACAAAACTTAAAAATCCTAACCCACCCCATATTCCCGCCTGAAAAGCCACGTTTTTAATAAATAAATAAAAATAAATAGCATATTCTGGAGCCTTCATTGACAAGTTTAGAGAGCAAGTCTTGTAACAGTGCTTTTCCAAACAGTTTAACTTCCTTCTATATTCGGTCACCTTCCAGTTGTGTGTCTGGGTTTGTGACCTGAGATTGGGAAATTTTGCAAAATAAGTTGTTGGTAAAGTATCCAATGCATGGATCAGCTCACAAGGGGTGGCTGACGTTTGTTTGACAGATGGACTACAGAAGCCACTACAGTTGGAAAAACTGTGCACATGAAAAGAAGTTTCCACTGTCCTGTAATGAGTATCTTGGTGTCCACTCATACTTTGAAAGCATTGTCCTGATCACATTAGACTCTAATGTGATCAGGACAATGCTTTCAAAGTATGAGTGGACACCAAGATACTAATGATTAGACAGTTGTTGACATTTTAAACTGCATGAAATAAATATTTGCATCTATGATTGATAGGCAGACCAAGGAATGTTGATCTTTCTGTCTGTACACCATTGAGCAAATAAGAATGCAAGTTCATAAGAATGCAAGTTCATTTACTTTAATTTGCCTAGATGTAGTAGGATGATAGCATATAGAAACACATGTTCATCTGGGTACAGTACATGCATGGTTTTTTCCCCTGCTCCTTTATTTTTCCTTGGGAAACTCTCCATCTCTAAAATACATGGTTTCATAAAATTAGTGACACCATACCAATCAAGTTAGGCAGTTTCAAAGCCGAAAATGACCTTTTTCACGTAACTACCCTTGGGAACATGGCTATTAATTTGTATGTATATTAATAGTTTTCAGAACTTCCACTTGTTTTTAAAATGTAAACAACATCAGAAAATGGGCGCTTTCAGTTGTCATGTCATCAAATATTTACAAGTAATCCAGTAAAAATAATTTCCAAGTAAAGCTTTGAATTTGTTTGAATATAACATTTAAACTACACTGGCCCAGTTTGCACAATCACAGGGTGGTTAACAAGCCATGGTGGCATGATAACCACCCTGCGCGTGCCAGCTGATTTGTATAATTATCCTTGCTGGGCACAGCTTCTCATGTCGCCCGAACTCTGCGAGGGTACCTTGTTCAGGTTGTTAACAAACCACCCAGAACCCATGGCCTGTTGTATGATTATGGGGTGGTTTGTTAACCACCACAACAAGCCACCCTCGCCAGGTTCGGATGACATGAGAAGCCATGGCAGCAGGAGCTTGGATCGGCGACCTGGCACCTGTGTGGAACCACAACCCACCTTGACTAATAAGCAACAGTGGGCTGTGGTGATCGTGTAATCCAGGTCATTGTGTGCTTTACTGACTTCTTTTCTTAATCAATATTGGCCAAATTCACACGTAAAGCTAAACCACGGTTTAGCACTAAATGTGCAAGCAAGAACAGACTTCCACTGGCCCCTCACTTGGGGACAGGGAGAAGATTTGCAAGTGGGGGAGGAGAGAGGAGTCAGGTAACAGGTCAGGTTGGTCACAGGTAAAAAGGCGGAGACACAAGAAAGGGCTTATTTAGGCACTTGGGTTCCCGCCCACGGTCTCTTAGGCGATGATGGTAAGGCCCTCCAGCTCCACATGGAGGGCAACTGGCCGGGGGCGGACCAACCCACCTCCGGTGCGGTTAGGATGTATTCGCCAAAATATTTAAAATATTGGTTTTTTCCCGGCCAATGGCCGGGCTAGGTTAGTACCGCCCTTCGCCCTTCACAGATCTTCAATTCAATAAATGTGGCCCTGATTTGAAACCATATACTCTGTGTCTGACTCTTCTTTATCTCACCCATACACTCGCAAGAAGCCTGTGCAAAGCCTCAGGCTCACACACTGCCCTCTCCTCCTCCCACACAGCTGGGAGGAGGAATAAACCAGAATCCAGCTTCACTTTAGAAGATTCCTGGCTTCTTGTTCTGTGCGGATCAGGAATCCTGGTTGAAAAGAAACTAAACAAGTGAACAACAAATCCTGGCATGTTTTGCTGGCTTGTTTAACACATTTTATTTTTATTTATTTGAGTTTATTTTCAACCACAATTTTTGGTTTGCACATAACAGACCAGGAATCTGCTGAAGCAAAACTGAACCCTGGCTTATTTCTTCTCCAAGTCATGTGGGGAGAGGGGAGCGGGGAGCAGGCAAGCCCAGCACTTCGCATAGGCTCCTTTCTGCTTGTGCACATAGCTAAATTATGGGTTAGTGTTAATGCAAACATGACTATTGTGTGCTTTACTGACATTAAATATTTAGGTTCAAATACTTTTGGCTATTGGAAAAACATTTGAAATTATTATATACTCTGTAAAATTACATGACTTACTTTGTTAGTTTTGCTTAGTAAGTAAGTCAAACTTGATAATTCAGATCCCAATCTACTTAAGGCAGTGGGGGGAATCAGAAAACCCACATCAGTGGTTGAATAACTCTGTTTAGCAGGCAGATTTCAGCTTAGACAGCAGGCTGACTATCCCTTATGACCAATCTATGATGTTTGCCCCTTGATTTTATCTCTAGAAAAGCAGTATAGAAATGTTAGTAATAAATAAAATATTAATAATAAATGCAGTTATTCAGATTGGGGTGACTGTAAAGTAAAAAAAAAAAAAATGCATTTTAAACAAAGGGGTTACCCAGAAGGAATATTTCAAGCAGCTAGAAATAGGACAAGAACAGAGAGATGTTACAGGTTAGGGAAATAACACCTAAAAGCAAACTAGTATTTATTTACACTAAAATATGTAGTCCGCATTTTTCATTTCCGAATGGTTATTTGTTATTAACAAATAACCATTCAGAGTGAATAACAAGTGTACAAAACAAAATAATCAATTTGATTAAAATGCAGTTAATACCACCAAATGGTAGTATATCAAGGCTAAAAACAACATTAAACCATACCAAGAGAACCAGAGTTAAAAAAAACATCACAATGTAACAGTCTGTAGCCTTCTATTCATTAATATCAGTAAGTTTGATTCAGAGTTGGGCGCTGTGGAGCTCCACGAATTGGACACCCCTTCATGCAGAAGGTGATTTCTGCCAATTACCTCCCCCTCTTGCCCCTCTGAAAATCTGCTCCAGGGTGTTGTGGGACCCTCAGGAACAGTGTGAGAGGTGGTGCTGGGGAAGGGGAAATTAGTGGAAATTACTTCCTCCTCTTCTGCTTGTGGGAGCATCCAGTTAGCAAAACAGAATCCAACTCACAGGAACAGGAGGAGTTCTCCTGACCTATAACATCCACTTGCTTCAAAAGCTGGTTGCGAAGTAAGATAGAAATTTAAGAAAATCAAATGCCTCAGTAATTTTAAGGGTCAAGAGTTTGACATGCTCCTTATTGTCTAGAATAAAATGTTAATAGCTACTATAGCCATTTTTCTTGTTTCTGGATGCTCATTCCGCCCTGATTGACTGTTGGTACTTCAGAGTACTAACAGGCAACACCTGACATTTATGGATATTTTGAATAGTGGAGATTGGCATGATAGAACTAATTAAGGTTAGTTGACTTGGACATCACTTCACAGTTCACTGATAGAGGTTCAAACGAAGTTGCACTGGTTTGAACTGCAGGGAAAGTTGTTTCGTTATGAAGGAAGAATGGGAAAGGTACAAGCCAAGAACATCAGACTGCAACATTCTGCTATTTGGGTTGATGAGGCTGCAGCAGAGTTAGATGCAATCTAAGAGGTCTTCCATTCTGTTGTGGGTTAGTGAATGCAAGAAATTCCTCTTGTTGATACATATATATATATATATAGAGAGAGAGAGAGAGAGAGAGACAGAGAGATTGCAGAAGCATGAAAGATAATACCTTCTATGATGTGCACAGGATACTAATATGCAAACTTTGCCCTTTTTACTTAATTTTAAATGTCTGAATAAGATGTATAAAATTACTTTGCGACTGGTTCAACCTGTTGGAATGTGCTTGTTTACTGGCTTTTGTCTTATTGTGGAAGAGTGTCCATTTTAAAACTTCAGGAATCCTTGGTATCCATCACAGTGGAATATATGCATTTTTGTGTGTTAGAATTTGGTAGGGTATACATTATAAGGAGTAGGACAACTTGTTATTACTATTATATGTATATGCTTTTTACTTCCAAATAAGACCCAAAGTGGCTAACAACATGAACCAGTGGCTCTTGAGAAAGGAAACAAAAGCTTAATATTGGAATAGTGGGGCAGAAGGGGAAATCAAGAGAAATTGTGAACACATTTGCAGTGCAGAGAAGCATTCACTGTACTATGTTTGGTCTTCCCTGATCATGTTGTGAGCAGCTGTGTAGGAAAAAGTAAATATAAGGAAACACTCTATTCAGGGCTTTAGATCCCTTAACTGAAGTCTGCCATCCGGATAGAAGATGGATGGATTACTCCTGGGACATAAAGAAAGAAATTCCGAGGACTGAAAATAAAATCCACTGTAGTCAATGGAGACAAGAAGCGTTTGAGGCATGGAAGGGATAAGGAAAGCTGCCTTGCCTTGTACTTCTTGTTGCAAGAAGAATGAGAGTAACTACAGACTTTCTTTGCTGTCACAAATGTTTTCTAACCTCATGTCTTAATTCATTCTTGCTATGGAATGCTTTGTATATGAAAACAATGTTAGGGTCACCAGGAAGACACCAGTGTGATGGCAGCTCTATTGTGGGGGCCAAAATGTATAAAAGCAGTTTACAACATGTAGTTCTCCATATACTTGTTATGTTAGACACGGGCAGTGAGACAAGGCATTCAGAAGGAACACTGTACCTCATTGTGAAACATAGTCTTGATCTGGCTTTTTTGTACTTGCAACAGAACCCAGACTTTTATTGTCAAGATGGGTGTCCATGCTGGCCACCCCTAGCCAATTAACTCAGTATTTTTTTTTCAAGGAATTACGATGACTTTGTGTGGAGCAGCAGAATGGGTCAGGTCCATCGCTTTTTTCCTCCCGGTGACTTATGTTGGAGGCAGCAGCACCCTTGAATTACAGAGTATTGGAGAGGCTGGGGCTTCACTTTTCAGTGCACCCCAGCTGGGTGACATATTTATTAAAGAGGAAACAAATGCCCCCATCACCACTGCTGTCTGTCTGGTAAGCAGGGGGAGGAAGGGGGAGTTCTGGTGGTGGAGATGGTCATGTTATAGAGATGGATTTAGGATGCTCAGGGCTTGCTGCCTATACTTACTCCCGAATAATCCAGTCCCCCTTACTTGTGAGTAGACATGTATATTCCGGATTAGTATATGGTGTTGCTTTTCACTGTTTCTTCTGCCTGGGCATTGAGAGAGGTGGTTGTGTGTGGTGGGGATGCTCAGGTGGATTTTGGATGCTGTGCAACTGCTTACTGGTGGAACAGAACAATGTGAGCTGAAAGGAATGCTTTTGGGTGGTTGTCTATGGGGCAGAGACACCACCCAACCCTATGCTATCAATATCCTACAAATTGTTATAGCCTTTCTGTCTGTCCATTCTCACACACCTGTTTTAGTTATTTGTATCCAAAATGGGGGTTTGGGTTCTGTACCTGTATGGAGCAAAGTTTGGAACCTCTCCCAGAGCCAGGAAGTCCGCCCCAAGTCCTCAGGGTGTCTGCTCAAGTGGACATGGATCCTGCTATCCTACTCAATTTCTTTTTGACTACTGCAGCATTTCCATTGTTTGCCACGTTCTCCTTATATTCCCTTAACAGAACACAAAAGTTAGGCCTTTTTATTCTTTTCTCTTTTTCATCTTCATTTTTTAAAAAGCATATGTGGCAGCTATGATCGCTTCCATCCAGCTTGGTGACAAGGCGTTATGAGGCAGGCATGCCACAATGGATCTTCTTGCTTTTGGGTGACCTTGTGGGGACAGACCCTCTTGATGGCGGATGCTGAGGCCTGGGTCTCTAGAGTAGGGATGAGCAACTATGGCCCTCCAGATACTATATCCTACAAAACTCCCCATCATCTCTCACCATTGACTGTACTGGCTAGGACTGATGGGAGTTGTATGCCAAAACATCTGGAGGGTCACATTTGCCCATCCCTGCTCTAGAGCTCCACCAGTTACATGGCTCTACATCTTAATTCTGGCAGCTAAGTTAGCTTCCAAGTCACAGGTGCCATGGCGGTCTACTGTAGCCAAGCTAAGACACCACCTACCATGGAAGTTGACCTGCCCTTGGCACTAGGCCTGACTGTGGCTAGTTTGGACCTGCCTTTGACATCAGATGTCGCTATGGCCATTTATTCATTTATACCTTGCCTTTTTACAAAATGAATACAACACAGTTGCAGCTGGCCTTGTGGAAATATAGCTCCTTTTTCATCCTCTGAAGGCCAAATTACACATATACTACTACATGCAACTTTCCCCCACTGTGCGTGTGTTTTTAATGAAAAGCAGCCAAGGGCAGCTACAGAGTTAAGTGGATCATTGGTTGGGGAGGGGCCTACAAGGCTAAGTGGATCATTGGTTGGGGAGGAGCCTACAAGGCTAAGTGGATCATTGGTTGGGGAGGAGCCTACAAGGCTATCGAGTCCAAATGTCCATTGGGCATTTTCCCCATGCATTATTGCCCCCAAGTTGCTTTTCTCTGAACGTACGTGTGCACGTACGTGTGTGTGTTTATAAATGGGTGCAACTGGTCCTGAATCGAGCAGTAACTGACAACTTCAGCAACTTTCAAGTTCTGAAATTGAACACCCTTTAAAATGGGGATTCCATGAGTTATTACATGGTTATTTTAGAAGCCCCCGGGAGAGATGGTCTATTCTCTAGGTTAGTACATGTCCTTACTCCAGTGTGGAGGAATTAACTGCTGTGCCCCACCCCATTTCAGGCTGTTGAGCTGGCATCTTAAAGCAAATAAAATATTCAGTTGCCATTTTCTTTTATGTTTTTGGTGCCCAGGGATCTTTTCAGCTCAGTTGGGGAAAGACTCCTTCTTAGTATTATTCTGGGGGTTTTCCTACTCTTTAGGGCAATGCAACTATCAGCTAAAGAGAGCCAGGCACTCTCAGTTCCTGAATTCAGTCTATTGCTCTCCCTCTACAGTACTTCCAAACTTTCCTCCTCCTCCTGGATTGTGTCACAGGCTATATTTTGCAGCAAAGCCTTTTATACCAACTAGGAGTACCTGGGTGGAGCAATTTGGCAAGCTTCACAGTTGCTTCCTGTATATGGGCAAATGTTGTGCCTGTGCATAATTATCCGATTGTTACTTTTCTCTGGTAGGAGAAAAACCCCCTCCAATAAACTGTAAGCTTTCCTCCCGCTCCCCCTTTATAAAAAAAAAGACCCCATGATGCAACTTTATAAACTTGGATCTCTTAGGAGTAATGATTTCATGTATTGGAATATTTAAGAATTTTGGCCACAATCCAACATGTAGTTAAGCGTATCTGTACTGAGTGTGGCTTTTGTTAGTGGCTGCAATTTCATAGATCTATAGAGTTGGAAGGAGCCTACAAGGCTATCGAGTCCAACCCCCTGCTCAATGCAGGAAACTAGAGGAGGGGTCTCCCATCCAAGTAATAACCAGGCTTGACCCTGCTTAGCTTTCCACGCTCAGACAAGCTGAGCCAGCATAAGCCACAGGACTGTATGTTTAACAAATCTCTTAAAATGCAGACTGGGACTAACTTTTTTGTGAGATTGTATGTATGCTTCTTTAAAACCTTGTGGTAAATGGAGACTTCCTGTGTCACTCAGTTTATATTTTAGTTGTTCTGTTACTATAATTTCAGATTCAACTGGAAATGAGACATTTAGCATGGGGAAGAGTCAATTTAAGTAACTTTCAATATATACCAGTTATACCACCTATGTGGTATGTGTGTCTTTCCTTTTTCATGCTATCGGTTCTGAATGCCTGAATAAAAAAATGAATAAGGTTATTTCTTTCATGTGAACCCTGACATTGTAGTTGTATCAGGAGTACAAAGCTCCTGCTAGAACAAAGAAACCAAGGACCTGACCAGATGCTCCTTTGACCCCTGGGATTAAATCAAGTCAAGAGGGGCTTGATCTCTCGTTTTGCTCAATACGTTCTCCTTGTGACAGTTGGAGCAGTGAAGGGGCGGGGCGGGGCGGGGCGGGGTGGGGAGGAGTGCACAAAGTCAAAATTCTCTCCCAGTCTTAATCTGGGGGTGAACCAGTATCTGAACAGCTCTTAATATGCCAGAATTATTAAGAATCCCTTAATTTCCATAATTTGGACACCGTGGCAAAAGTTAAGGATTCTAGGTCTAATCTTTCCTAGAAGCACTACTGTATGAGTCCTTTTTAATCAACAACTGCTGTGATGCTGACATTTTGTCCAAATATGCAGGTGTGTTTGGCACAATATACTCTAGGTATTCCAGTATCCCCCACCACCACCTGCCTCGCTTATTATATTTTGTATTTGTTGGTTGGCATTTGGAAATAGCTGCAAAGAAACAGAGTTCTATTTTTCTTGAGCAGCTTGACTTTGGGCGAGTCACATTTTAGGGGTAGCTGTGTAAGCTGTTCAAGTAAATTTAAAACGACAGCAACAACAAAAAGTTATGTGTTATTATACTCACTGAAACTTTAACTAGTGTGTGAAGTCACCTGCTACTTTCCCCAACTTGGAACACTTCAAGGGTGTGAGTTTGGAAATCTGCCAGTCTGGATGGAGGTTCAGATCTGACTCTAGATGGGGTCACAATCCCCTTGAAGGGCCAGGCATGTAATCTCAGAGTGCTTGTGGACTCCTGCACTTTCTGTGCAGATGGTGTCAGCTGCCAGGAGTGCTTTTTTCAGCTATGGCTAGAAAAAGCGACCTAGCCACAGTGACACTTGTCTTAGTTATGTCCAGTTTGGGTTATTATTTATTGAAATGTATTTCCGTTTCTGTCCTCTCAAGTCTCAACGTTTACTTATTGATTGAGTTTGTGTGTGTGTGTGTGTGTGTGTGTGTTACCTGCTGTGTTTTGCTATTTACTGATTACCCCCCCCCCCCCAATTGTTCATGGGTTGGATCCAAAGAAAAGCACATGGAAAGAAGTTGGAGGAAACCCATAAATCATCAGCTGAAGCCAAAACAAGGGCACAACAAAGGGCGCTAGATCCCAGAAGAGTAACCACTTACAAACTTACAGTTGGGAGCTAAATCTGGAGGGTGGGGGGAAATCCAGCAGGAACTTACAGTTCTTGTAGCCTTGCTCTAACAGAGATTACCAAGTAGCTGAAAAGAACCTCAAACACATACGGTACTTAAATTAAACCCAAGTTTAGAAATGGGCAATGAAAGCAATACATATCTCTATATTGACAAGAGCCACTGTACAGGCCTAGCTAGTGAAGGAGTCTGCTTATAAACAAAAAAGTGTAGGCTAACTTCAGTTTGGGCTTGGTGTAGACTCAGGTTTTTAGCTCTTATAATTTAGTTTTAAAAAACAAACCAAAAAAAGGACTCAGCCCTTACAAACCACACCCCTTCCTAAATCAGATACCCAGTGTCAGCCACTTGCATTCCCAGGGGAGCCTGAGCTACATCACTTCCCAAATAACCTACTCTTTGTCTGTTGTCCCCTCCAATGACATTGACTATTCTCCTCTCCCCTACATAGAAAATCTCCACTCCCAGCAGACTCAACTGACCTACATTTCCACTTGCTGGAAGCTAGTGCAGATAAGTAGTTCAGCTGCAGCTTCACTTGCTTTTCAATTTAGGCCCTCTAATCAGATTGGCTGCAGCAGCAGCTGGGTCAACCTAGCTGGAGCTATATAAGGAGGCAGGCTTTCGAGGGAGGCAGCTCTCTGGGTGCAAGGAACCCTAGAGACAAAGTGTCAGTGCACAAGTGAGTTAAGCACCTGTGCAAGTTTAGCAAAAGGGTGAGGAGGCTGGGGCAGTCGACTCTTCCTTTCTCATGGTAAATTACTGTAAATAAATACCGTAACTATAAATATAAATAAATAACTACATAAATTCCCCACCTTCTCCTAGTAAACAACTTAGTTTTCCAGGTAAATAAACCTTATAATAGCAGTAAAAAAGTTATGAAGTTAGAAAACCAGCAGGGGTGTGGGGGCTATTGCACTGAGTGCCACGTGTATGACTGTCTGCCAGCTGGACAGAAGTCGTGGGTGTGTACTCTGTGTAATGAGCTCCTGGCACTCAGGGAACAAATTTGTTCCCTTGAAGCCAAGGTTGCTGACCTGGAGAAGCTAAGAGAGGCAGAGAGGTTGGTGGATGAGACCTTCGGGGGACCTCATAGCAGTGTCCCAGTCCTTGGGTGACAGCTCCCCTGCTGTCATAGAGAATGGGGGTCTCGGGGTTGGAGGCCGTCATTCTGAGGAAGAGGGAAATGATCCTCATTCCTTAGAAGATGAGCAAATATCCTCTCTCACTGAGGATGTGCCTCCAGGGGTTGGGGGGTTTGTGGTAGTAGGAGATTCGATCATTAGGCACATAGACAGCTGGGTTTGTGATGGGCTTGTAGACCGCATGGTAAATTGCCTGCCTGGTACAAAGATTGTGGATATCACATGCCATCTAGATAGCTTTGTAGATAATGGTGGGGTGGGGTAGAGTCAGTGGTCGTGGTCCATGTTGGTACCAGTGTCATGGGGGAATGTAGTCAAGAGCTCCTGGAAGCCAAATTTAGGTTGCTAGGTAGAAGGTTGAAACCCATGACCACCAAGGTGGCTTTCTCTGAAATGCTACCTGTTCCACGCGCAGGGCTAGCTAGACAGGCAAACCTGAAGAATCTCAATGTGTGGATGAGACGGTGGTGTAGGGAGGAAGGGTTCAGTAAGGCACTGGGGAACATTTTGGGACAAGTCAGGCCTGTACAAGAGGGATAGGTTCCACTTGAACAAAAATGGAACCACACTGCTGGCACTAAACTTAAAAAGGATGGCAGAGCAGCTTTTAAACTGAACCCTTGAAAGCCAACAGGAGCTGGAAAGCATCTGGTTCAGGTTGAATCATCCCTAGGGGATGAAAATGAAAATGTTTCCATTTGCCCAAATGTAGAAGGGGAGGAAATAGGCCATGAGCATAAGGTGAAACATGATACCCAGTCAAAGAGGCCTGTGCTATAGTAGAAGATGCACATGCCAGAGACATCCGGGGAGGGACACTGTGTATGGGTGTTTCTATACAATTGCTGTACCAGAAGACTGGAGAATGGCCAATGTAACACCAATTTTTAAAAGGGATCTAGGGGGGATCCGGCAAATTACAGGCTGGTTACCTTAATGTCTGTTCTGAGTAAATTTGTTGAAAGCATTATTAAACATAAAATTAGTAAGCATATAGAAGGACAAGCCCTGCTGAAAAAGAATCAACATGGCTTCTGCAAAGGTAAATCCTGTCTCACTAACCTTTTAGAGTTCTTTGAGAGTGTCAATAAATATGTAGACAGAAGTGATCCAGTAGGCATTGTTTACTTGGACTTCCAAAAATCTTTGGCAAAGTCCCTCACCAAAGACTCCTGAGCAAATTTAGCAGTCATGGAATGAGGAGGGGTCTTCTTATGGATCAGTAACTGGTCAAAGAACAGAAAGCAGAGAGTAGGAATAAATAGTAAATTCTCCCAATGGAGGGATGTAAACACTGGGGTCCCACAGGCATTTGTATTGGGACTAGTGCGTTTCAACTTATTTATAAATGATCTGGAATTAGGAGTGAGCAGCTAAGTGGCCAGGTTTGCTGATGACACCAACTTATTTCAGGTGGTTAAAACATAAAGGGATTGCGTGGAGCTCCAAAAGGATCTCTCCAAACTGGGAGAATGGGCATCAAAATGGCAACTGTGGTTCAGTGTAAGCAAGTGTAAAGTGATGCACGTTGGGGCAAAATATCCCAGCTTCAAGTATAAGCTGTGGGATCTGAGCTAGCCGTGACTGACCGAGAAAGAGATCTTGGGGTTGTGGTGGATAGCTCAGTGAAAATGTTGACCCAGTGTGAAAAAGACAAATTCCATGTTGGGCAAAATTAGGAAAGGAATTGAAAATAAAACTGCCAATATCATCATACTGTCTTCATACAGATCTATGGTGCGACCACACTTAGAATACTGTGTACTGTTCTAGTCACCGCACCTAAAAAAGGATATTGTAGAGTTGGAAAAAGTGCAGAAAAGAGTAACTAAAATGATCAAGAGGCTGGAGCAACTCCTCTATGAGGGAAGGTTACAACATCTGGGATTGCTTAGCTTAGAAAAAGGTGAGTAAGGGGAGACATAATAGGGGTGAACAATATTATGCATGTTGTGGAGAAAGTGGATAGGAATACATTTTTCTCCTTTTCTCATAATACTAGAACCCGGAGTTATCCCATGAAGCTGACTGGTGGGAGATTCAGGACAGATAAAAGGAAGTCCTTCTTCACACAGTGCATAGTTAAACTATGGAATTCACTTCCACAGAATGTAGTGATGGCCACCAATCTGGATGACTTTAAAAGGGGATTGGACAAATTCATGAAGGAGAAGGTTATCAATGGCTACCAGTCCTGATGGCGATATGCTACCTCCAGTATCAGAGGCAGTATGCTATATGTACACCAGTTGCCGGGTGGGAGGGTGCTGTTGCACTCCTGTCCTGCTTGTGGGTTTCCTGTGAGTATCTGGTTGGCCACTGTGTGAACAGAATGCTGGAGTAGATGGACCCTTGTTCTGATCCAGCATGGCTCAACTTTTGTTCAGATTTCCCTGCTCCCTCCTCCAATGGTAGCTCTTTTACATGTTTCCTTCAGCTTCCTTCCATGTGTGTTTTTTTTTAATGCAAACCTGTATTTTATCACTTTGTCAGCTGCCTTGGGAACATTTGTGCTGAACACTATAGAATATATATTTAATATCATTGAATGAATGAATGTTTCCTAATATATGATTCAGAGCAGCTTGAAATATTTATAGTTCCTTCAAGTTGAAATGTACCGCACCCTATTATTGAGGGCATGGGCCATTCCTACATTGCTTTCCAACCCTTCCTAGAAACATGTGGCAGTTTCTCCACATGGATATAGGAAAACATATCAGGCTGTCCATTTGTTACAGTATGAAAAGAACTGACACCCACTTCCTGTTCCCTTTTCTCCTGTTCAAAACGAGCCTCCAAGTTTGCACAGTGTACTCCTTTAGCTCATACACCATTTGCTACCTTCCTGTCCCCCATCCGTATCAATTTTCAACCCTTTCTTATCTGACCTCATGTCAATTTTTTCATAAGACAAAGGTTACACCTGACTTACTAATTTTTTAGGGGAATTGGTATAAAAAGATGTCATACTCACACCACCCCTTAAAGTGTTTCCAGAGCATGAGAAACCAAATAAGATCCATCCAGTTAAAGTATTTTAAAACTAGTTTTTAATGTTCTGTTAAACTACACATTCTTCAGAGTTATGTTTTCAGGGTAAATAACAGATACGATACACTCCCAGGTTATTGATAACCTGGCATCTGACTCATCTGAATTGCTTAACAGTCTGGGCTTAGAAGATCTCTCTCCTTCAATTGTTATGACCTTGAAGCCTGTGTACTTTAAAAGCTTGTTTCCCTTCATTTCAGAAGCAAGTTAGTCCAATTAAAGTGATTCCTATGTGTGCTTTTACAGGTCCACAACACATGGTAAAGAATTCCTATACAAAAGGAGATTTCATGCAGGGATGGTGGTGAAATCTGATGCAGGTTACGGTATATGTGCAGAGCTGACATGTGGTTCATTCCCTTTTGCTTACATGCATTGTCCACATACTGGGGAACCAGTTGTAGCGTCCCACTAAGAAATCCATGTGTCTGATTATCACACACTACCTTCGGCATACATATTCATATTAAATTACTACATGAAAGAATCTTCTATGTAGTATTAAGCAGCCATTATTGTGTGGAAACAGTGCAGCTACTATAGCTCCAACTCAAAAGTATGAGTAGTGTAGGTCTGCTGTTGAGCATTAAAAATTGCATAACGGTTACAGTTCAGTATTACAGAAACTGCATGGATCAGCAGCATAGTGTTCACCAGTCAGGGAGCAGGGCAGGGGAGTTGTACAGGAGGAGAAGCTAAGCAGCCTAATCAGAGACAGTGTGATCCAGTGATTTATACAGGGCAGCCTGCGCAGGACTTGGCTGCTGGAAGCATCCCCCGCCTCCACCCTTCTGCAGTATGCATGACATCCAGAAGAGTCTGCTTTTTGTGGTAAACGAAACTCAACTATGAACAAATCCTCTTTGACCCTTTTTGAAATTACTCTGTCCCACCCACTCTCCTGTTCGATTGTCTTCAGCTTGATCTCTTGACATTAAAGAATCTGGAAATGAGCTACTCTGCTTTGTTTCTCATTGCCTTGTTCTCCTGAGGCAGTTATGAATACTTGAGTAATAAGTCAAGTAAGCTAGAGAGGAAGAGGGAATCTCTGAAGCTGCTTGCAGGCAAATTAGAAGAGGAAGGCAAAATACCGTACATCAAACTTGATTCTTCTACATGGGTATCCTTTGAAACTTGTGAGAAGGATGTAACATATATTTTTTTCATCTCTTCCTTGCCCCCTTCTTCAGCTGCCAAATCCTACTACTCTTTTTTGGAAAAGGTTTAAGGGTTTTGCTCATAAAGAGGTGGAATATTTTACATCCTCAGGCTCTTGTTTTGCCCATTGTGATTTCCTTCCTGCTAATTGGCGGTTTCTGATTGTTCCCAACTGATGACTCTGTGGAACAGGAAAGAGTTTTCCTGATGAACAAAGCCTTTGTGACAAACAGGTGCTTCTCTTCTCATTAAACCAGGACACAGCACATTTCATTCTGGATTTTTTCCTAAAATTTCTGTGTGCAAGCATGAGACTCAAGAGGAATGGGTCTTATACACTGAACAGGTAAGGAAAGATAGCTGCATTATTTCCCCCCCCCTTACTCCCCCACCCCCCAAAATGGTATGAAAAAGGAGTAGGTTGTTTCTGAAGTTACAACAAACTGTTTTCCAAAGTGTTTATGCTGCTGCTGCTGTTGCTGTTGCTGCTGCTGCTGCCACCGCCACTATGACATCTACTTATTTACTGTATTTTCATACTGCCTTTATGTTAAAAACAACAACAAACAAGCTATTTGGCAGGGTGGGGTGGGAGCTTGCAAAGTGCTTTACAATTTTTGTGTGCCTTCACAGCACTTTGCAAGGTACATTGTTCTTGTTCCCAATTTACAGAAGGAAACTGAGGTTGGGAGAAAGTGATTTATTTAAGGTCTCACAGTGAGTTCATGACAGATGTGTGATGATTCTATATCCCAGGAGCAAGTTCCAGCTGGGCCCCACTGGTTCTTGCATACGGAAGAGTAACAAGCCATCTTGGTAGTTGAAAGGAGCCCAACTCATATGCAAGGCTTGAAGGTTTCTGTTTGGTACAAGTAGTTAAAGCATGTGTCAGGAATTTTTTTTAAAAAAAATCTGATTACTTTTTCCTTAGCACCCAGAAAAGTGATGCAGTGGAAGGTACTTTCTGGTACAGTAAGGTGCTGGAACTTAACCTGAGACCATGAATTTTGTTATGGAGTTTTGGGTACAACTGGAGGCTAATGTAAAAATTCACAGCTCAGTATTATACTGCTTAGTAGAAGTATGTTTCATAATGCCTCGGCTTGGAAAATCAAGAGCATGTTAGATAATAACTTGCTTTAAGTGTTTTAGATAAGTTTGCCATATATTGGGGAACACTTTGTTTTGCAGCCACTTGCCATCTTAACTTCATAGTTAGAACTTTGCAGCTAGTTTAATGCAGTGAGTTGAGTACTGGGCTGTAGCTTTTATAGATACCTGAAGAATTATGATAATTCATTTTTAAAAGAAGACATTACCTCTTGAACTCTAAATATACATTTTTGCAGTAAGCACTATTGACTACATTTAAACCAATTTTAAAGTTTGTCCTTTGAATCTCTGCCCAAGTCTTCTATTATTGTCCAAGCTTGCTATATCCATTATCACTCTTCCTGTGGGGTTGAAACTTGATAGGAATACTGATATTTTGAACCAGTGTTTATGGCATGTATAATCAGATGGGGTCGTGTTAGCTGCATTCCATGCCTCAGCAATGGGCACTATGTTTATAGAGCTGAAGTCTTGTGCAGACCATTAAATCAGCTGTCATAAGAATAACAGTTTCTAACTACCGGTAATTAATGGCTTCAAATCCATGAATATGTATGCCTAATCCAAGCTGAATGTTAAAGGAGTAGCATTCTCTTTTATAGCCTCCCCTATAGGACACAGGTAGCAGTATCACATGAGCAGGGGAGGGAGATGTTTCACTGGCCCAGTCTGCAAGATCACGGCAGCTGAAACAAGCCACTGTGCATGACAGCTGGATTTCCCTGATTACCCACACCAGTGTGGCTTGCTGTGTTGTCCAAACCTGGGCGTCATGGCTTGTTTCGGGTGGGGCAGCAACCCTCAAATAACCCAATAACAGCCTGGCATATGTGGCGGCTGAAACAAGCCACGATGGCTTGTTTCCATCGCTGTGATTGTGCAAACTGGGTCAAAAAGGGGAACATAGGAAAATGTGATATTTAATCACTTCAATATCCCAAGCCCCTCTACCATAATGAACTCTTGGTACTTTACCAAAAATCATCAATATCCAACTGCCCCACTCATATTCCCAATTCCTAGTTATCCTAGCCCAGCCTCCCCCATCCTGGTACTCTCCATATGTTGGAGTATAACTCCCATCATCACAAGCCAGCATGACAAGTGGCCATGCTGGCTGGGGATAATGAGAGTTGTAGTCAAACATACCTGGAGAGTGCCAGGTCAGGGGAGGTTGCCCTAACCCACTTCCACTCAGCCAACTTTCCAGTGAGACTAGATGCAATGATCCTCCACCTATAGCGTAGTATAATTTTCTTCAACTACTGCTTCAGTAACTTCAAACCATAGAGAAAAGCCGTGACATGAAGCAATTCTGCTTGGTACATCATCACTCTAACTAAAGTGATGAGTGCTGCCAGAATTGTAGTAAAAATGGGACCACTGAGAAATGAAAGAGTAGTATCAACTGATTCTGGCCTGCTTACACTGGCTGCCTGTATGTTTCCAAGCTCAATTCAAGGTGCTGGGCTTAACTTCTAAAGCCTTACACAGCTTGGGACCGCAATACCTGGTGGAGCACCTGTCATGGTATGAACCTACCTGTATACTACTGTCAACATCTCAGGCCCTCCTCTGAGTGCCTCATCTGAGGGAGACTCGGAGGTGGCAACATGGGAGAGGGCCTTCTCAGTAGTAGCTGCCCAATTGTGGAATGATCTCTCTACTGAAATCCTCCTGACACCAACATTAGCATTTTTTCCGCATCAGGTTAAGACTGTCCTCTACTCCCAGGCGTTTCATGGCATATGATGGGGTTTTGATGTCAGTTACTTTATCCGATATCTCATAAACTGTTCTCAGCTGTTTAAATTGTTTTACATTTTGAATGTTAATGTTTTTATATTACATTTTGTAATTTTTGTGAACCACCTAGAGAAATTTGGCTATTGGGCCAATAATAACAACAATGGGAACTCAGAGGTTTGCAGAAGATATGGAGTAAAACCTAAGGGGGTCTCTCTCCACATGTACCTAACCTGACCTTGAGAACCTTTTTGGATGTACTTCTCTGTGAGGTGCAGTGGGTGGCTACAGGAGAGAAGACCTTTTCAGTGGTGATAATTTTATCTTTTATAATGCTTTCCACCAATTTACCTGGAACAAATGTTAAACTAACCAGCCTGTAATTTCTTGGATTCCCCTGAATCCCCTTTTAGAACTTTTTGTTACATTAGCTGCTTTCTAGTCCTCTGATACAAAGGCTGATCTTAAAGACAAGTTACATATTTTTTTTAAAAGATAAGGAATTCCACATTTGAGTTCTGTAAGAATTCTTTGGTGGGTACCATATAGATCGGGTGATTTATCAATTTTTAATTTGTCAGTAAGGCCTAGAGCTCATTTCTTGTTGCCTCTATTTGCCTCAGTTCTTCAGTCTCCCTTCCTGAAAGTCAATTTAGGCACAGGTATCTGCCCTATATCTTCCACAGTGAAGACAGGTGCAAAGAATTTAATCAGCTTTCCTACAATCTCCTTATCCTCTAGCACACCTTTAATTCCCTTGTCTAGTGGTCAACTGCCCCCTAGTTGGTTTCCTGCTTCTGATGTATTTGTTTAATTGTTGGTCTTAATGTTTTAACCATATGCTCCTTGGATTCTTTCTTTACATCCCTTATTGTCTGCTTGCATTTATTTTGTGCTTTTTGATCTTTCTGTTTGGGAAGATTTCCATTTTCTAAAGGAAGCCTTCTTGCCTCTGCTTGTTAGCCATCCTGGAAACCTCTTGGACTTGATAGTGGCTTTCCTGATCTACAGTCTAGCTGATTGCATAGGGTCTCAGATTGTTGTCTTTGAAAACCTTATGGCACACCTGCTAGCTGCTTAATAGCAGTGGCCAGGTAACTTCTTCACCTTACCTCACATGAAGATAACTAATAATTTATTGTGTAAGCTTACTGCTAGTTGGTATAGAACAGCAATTAATCTTTAAACCAAAGCTTGCTAAAGAAACACAAGGCTTTAGCTAATGCTAAATTTTCTTTTAATATAATTGCATCATCTCCTAATAATAAACTTCATAACCTTCACCATTTAATATCCCGCAGATCTATACATGAACATAAAGAATCTTACCTTATTACTGACCTTTAAATTTTAGATTGAGCACATTTAAAATTCAAAATGCTGCAAATTTGAATAACCTAGTACTGGGATTCCCAACATGATGCCCATGGACACCTCCCTTGGTCCCCACCAGGCTCCCTGCCCCTCCTGATTTTTTTTTTAAATTAAAATATTTTTGTAATTAAAAAATTAACTGGAAGGCCGACATACCGCAGCCCAGCGCTTTGTTTGGAAGCGTGCCCAGCCAACCAGAAAAAAGAAAAACATACGCTGAGAGCTGGTAGATCAGATCCTGTGTGGCTAAAGAGATGGTGAGGAGCAAGGGGGGTGCCATGCCCCTGCTGGAGGAACCCTTCTCTAAAGAGGAGCTAGAGCTCCCAGAAACAGAAAACGCCAAGGAGCCACCCATGTCAGGAGATCTGGGGGAGCCTGGCCCTCAGGGGAGATCACTGCTAGTCCATCCCCACAGGAGGAGGGGAATTCTGCCTCCGAGGCGGAGGCTGGACGACCACCTAGCCCCCCGAGAGCGTTCTCACCTCAAGAGGCAGGCCAATAGGGCTCCTTTGAGAAGAAGTGCTAGATTACAAAGGAGGACTCCTGAGTAGGACTTTTACCGGCGGGCCATGTAACACATTTCAGGAAGCTCTGGCTATATAAGCCTTCACTTTTAGCCTAGCCCAGCCCCCTTGGACTCCTGCTTGACTCTGCTTCTGGACTGTGTATTTTATCTGACTGCTTAAGTATGCTTTGACCTTTGCTTGTACCTTGACCACTCTTGCCTTAGCCTGATCCCATACTGGACTGAAACCTTTGTGCTTGACCAGTTGCCTGTTTTGTTGCCTTGCCTTTTGGATTTCCCCATAATTTGCTCTAATGCGGAGTCTGATTCAGCCATAGCAGAACAGGATGGTTGTGGTTGTGGTGGGGATGTGTTTAGGAGGTGCTTCATGTTTAAAATGTGGTGTGTGTGTGTGTGTGTGTGTGTGTGTGTGTTGTTAGCTGGTTTGTTTTTTCATTGTGTGTGTTTTGCCTGGGGTGTGTGTGTGTGTGTGTTTCTCTGAGCATCACCAGTTTGCCTTCTGTGAAATGGGTATTTTGTTGTGCTTTGTGGGGACAAATATGTGATGGGCATTTGTGGCTCAGATCCCAGCTTTTCCTTGTACTCAGTTTCTTGGCCAAGTTACTTATCTCTCAGCCTCATCAGTTTGCCTTCTGTGAAATTAGTGTTGGAGCAGAAAACTGAATTCAAAAGAGTGATCTTGTGTTTTGGAACTCAGCCCTGACCTCTGCCTTGTACTTAGGTCTTGGACAAGTTGTTTTCCTTTTAGCTTCAGCAGTTTGCCTTCTGGGAAACAGGTGTTTTGTGACTAGCTACATCCACCAAGGCAGCCATTTTGTGAGAGTGCTCACAACATGCTCTCAAAATTCCAAATGTGCCCATCAGCCCAGAAAGGTCAGCCTACTACAAGGATGGACAAGAGGCAGACTGAAATTGGGATCTGGAACTCTAATCTGTGTTTTACAGCCTGCTGTCCCAACTGTATTGTAAGGAGTAAGGTGAATAGTTTCTGGGCCACCACCACTCCTGCCATGACTTCACATGAAACTTTATTGACCTGTGAGTGCTGAAGTGCTATTCTTAATATTCAGCACTGCCAGTTTTTCCACTCTGGGGGTGCTACTGGTTTTAACAAAAATCCTTGGTTTCTAAGTTAAGCAGCACATGTAAGGGAGAGAATCTCTCTCTAATTAAATCTGCTTCTAATTTATGTTTGTCTCATCACAGGTGGCCTCATAACATTATGTAATGGAAACAGTGCCAAAGAAAATAGCTCTTTCTTGTTCAGCTTAAAATTTTAACTTGTCAGCAGAAAGATAATTTGTCCTTGCAAACCTTGTCCTTTAATATCTCAGGTTTTATAATTGGCTGTGTGTTTGCCTTCTCCATGAGTGTGGGGCAGCAATGTACTGCTGGAAAGCTGAGAGGAGAGGGCAGATACACAGCTAGTTACAAACCTGGAATAGTGTTCCAGGTGTTTCTGGAACCTACGTACATCCTTTCTCCTGGGAGAGTGCCCCCTCTCCAACTCCTCTTCCCTCTAAGAATGGCACTAGGGAACATGCTGCAGCAATACCCAGCAGTGCCTTTGTGGTAGCAGAAGCTACTAAACCAATAACCTCCCTCCTTCACTCCTGTTTGCATTCTATCTTTATGATATTTTTAGTTCCATTTTCATAGGACATTTTTTCCAACATATTCTGCATCTGACTTCATCTCGCTAGAATGATGAGTGAGTCCTGCCCAGCTAGCTTGCCTGTAAAAAGAGATTTGAGCATTCCCTCTCCTTTCCATCCTAGGAAGGTTCAAAGTTATTATTGTTTTAGCTCTTTGCTCTAGAGCAGTGGTGGGGAATGTGTGGCCCTAAATAAGGGAATCTGGGCCACTCTATCAGCTCTGCTAAGAAGCCAGCTCCATCAGGCTTTTCCTATCTCAGCTGCCAACCAGCAACAGCCATTCCAGAAATGGGAAGCAGGGCCATTCCATTGGCTCTTTTCCTAGAAGCCAGCACCTTTTGGCTCCCCTCACCTTGAACTGTTTCCAGTTCTGTTATGAGGACTTCCTAATTTCCTGAACAAGTTTGCTTTTTTCCTCCCCCTCCCAACCCCTTTTTCTTTTGTATTGTGCCTTTTAGATTGTAAACCTGAGGGCTTTGACTCATTAAGCGACTGGGAACCCTTTTGGCAAGGCATTATTTAAAACAAATTGTCCCCCCCCATCCCCATCCCCCCCCCCTCACAATGTATCCAGGTTTCACTTGTGTTCCTCTGTATCTAGAAAATTGGTTCTGGATCATTAACTATAATAATTAAACTCCTAGGTGAGAAGTCATAGGCATTTCTTAGAATTAGGAAGCTCTCAGGTTTTCACTTTGGGGGACACACACTAATATGAGCTCCGGGAGAATAGATGTTTATAGAAGTAGTAAATGGAGGTTTAGAACTTGAGAGAAGGAGCCTTTTTGCAGCCTTACTACCTCTCCTGCCTGTTCACACCTAACTTAAGATATTTGTTTATTTTTGTATGAAAAGAAAAAGCTTGAAAAGCTTCCCTGGCTATTTGCCTTGGGAAGTTTTACTTGTCAAGCCTAGCCACCTTGTCATGCTTTTACATTTTCCAAGGATGAAACATGAATTACAGCTCCCCCTCATCTCCTTGTCCTTGGTACCACTGTGGAGTCCACAAGATTGCTGCTAATCTGCAGCTGCTGTGTCTTTCTTTGCACTGCGGGGTTTTTTCAGAATAGTGAAGAAGGTCATTATAACTGTAATTTGCTTAGTCTTATGTTTAACTGAAGCTTTTAGGGTCCTCCATCCTAAATTGTTGTTGGTTAGCAACTTTCTGTGTACACTAGATGCTTGGCAGATGCCTGGCAAATATCTTTGCTACATTTCCCCATATATCTGTTTCCTATGTGTCCTTTTACACCTGCTTATTGAGGCATATTTAATCATGAGACTGCATACCAGAAGGAATAAGCATCTATTTTAGCAGCGCTAATATGGGGCTGTTTGCACAACATGATAGCCTACCGTGGGTTATTTAACCCCCGAGCAGGCATTGCATATTCAAAATGGTGAGGCTGCAGCACGTGTGGGGTGCATGCAGCCACCATTTTGAATATGTAAAGGTTAAGGCAGGTTGTTTAACCCTCGCATAACCCATGCTCACTGGGTTGCACGGCACAACAACCCCCAAGTGGGGGTTGGATATGCAACCTGGCGCCCACAGGCACTGCAGCTCATTGTATGAACCCAGTCAATGTGGTGATCTGCCATGTATTACGATAGCATGAGTGCAGTTATTTGCATAGCTCATTTTATTATTCATAACAAAGAACTTCAAAAGAATATCATTCCATGTAAATAAGGCTAAGTAGGCAGGGAATCTTAAGTTAACTGGAAAATAGTTGTTTGGTCATTTGCTTCCAGGCAGCTCATAACACATTTAAACACAGGTAAGCTAGTAACAATTTAGGTATGCTAGTAGCTTTTGTGGACTTTTTATTTGTAATCTTTCTCGATAAGCTTTTAGCATCTCTTCTCTGTCATGCGTTGTTACTGGTCAGCGTCATTCTGTGTACTGTAGCTCAGTTTGTGCATTCAGTTCCCCATTATCTGATGGAAAAGAGGAGCGGGGGTGCTGCCTGCAGGGACCTGCTTGTTAGCCCCACCCCCTCTACTGCGTTCCAGTCACTTGCCCCACTGTACTCCACATGTTGGAGGATGAACGTCTGCAGCAAGGAGGCTGTTGTGCTCATGTAGGTTCCCCACACGACTTAGAACCCTGATAGTGCAGGGGTCTGAATCATGCGGGCAGCCTACACAAGTGCAGCAGGCTCCCTGTTGCAGATGTTCACTCTCCAATGGGAACACGATGGAGGGGTGGGTGGGACTAGCATACACACACCTGCTCTTCCTCACACAATTCTAATTGCATGGAGAAAGTGAACACCCGAATAGAGCAAATGTGCCTTGCAGATAAATTACTGTACGCCATACTGCATACATTTCAATTTAGGGATGTTTGAGAAATCTGCAACAGACTCAAATGAGTTCAAGTTTCTAAGAATCTGACCCACAGATTCCACAGTGGACTGACTTTTCCCGAGTTGTGCAGATTTCATGGACTTATGGACCATTTATTTTATTTTACATAATTTTGTGCAAATGTAGTAATAGAAAATTATGTAAAATAGATTAAATGCACATTTCTCTAATAGACTAGAGCATGAAAATGCACATTTTTCAGGGATTTGCACATTTTCAGGGGGGGATTTCAGGTGGGATTTGCACATTTTCTGGAGTGCAAATTTGCGCAAATCCGTACGAACCCATTTTAGCAAAATCCAATTCCATCAGTGAGCGGACAACAGAATGAAAGGCTCCTGGCAATCCGTGAAACATAGACGGGGTGGATTTTACAACATCCGTACATCCCTACATGTCGTCATAACTGAGAATGAAATGTACCCATTGTCAAGGTTCCACTGCTGCAGGGACCCCTTGATCTGCCTTTGGGAGATATCTGCCTCTCCCCAAAGACCCAGTCCTTTGCCTGCTTCCTCCAGTAACGTGGGTGTAGGCTGTAGGCGTGTGAATAAGTCACTCCAAACTCCAGGGTACACAACAAACTTTACTTATAGTAGTAGGGAAATTACTTAATAGAGTGGTTTTAAATCAAAAGCAGGTATGATAAAATAAAACAAACAAACAAACAAACAATGTTCTCTAGTTTCACTTCAGTCTACCTAATTCCTGTGTAGTCAGTCAGCCAGCCAGTTTCTCTTTCTCTCTCTGCTGCCTCTCTCTGCTGCTAGCTGACCACACCCCACATATATAGTCCTCCCAGGAATGGAAGGTTATAACCATGTGACCCTGCACTGGAGAACTGATTCTAAACTTCTATTGGGTAACTTAAAACTCTCAAACTCCCCCTCCCATCGTGGAGTGTTTGGGCCTTCAGGCTTCAACAAACTGAAGCCTGTGTAGGCCTCAACAAACCCAATCCTGTGTAGGCCTCAACAAACCCAATCCTGTGTAGGCCTCAAACCCTCACACCCATCTGTGATAAATGTTTACTGTGTTTACTTGTTTACTGTGCACAAGTGGGAACCTGCAAGGAATTTGGGGGGAAGGAAGTGGGAGGAGAAGGAGGTTTTGTTTTCTTCCTCCACAAAGAAGCAATTGTTTGGGGGATGGGGGATTTGACAAAGCGAGTTCTTCCTCTGAGCCAATTTCCCATCTCCCCCTCTGGATTACATCAGATGTTCTGGAAGTAATCGTTGCCCATGTGTGGCATCTGAGGGTGCAAAACTGGTGGGGAGGATAGGATCTCAAAATGCCTGACAGGGATTGCCCAATTAATAATATAACATGTAATGTAATATATAATATGCCATCTAAGTACATGATGCTTTAGAAAGAACAAGTTTGGCATGTCCTTACCCCAAGGGGCTTCTAATCTAACAAAATCTAACGAATTATGCTCTCAATCCAAGGCATGACTGTATGTGTCTTTGCAGAGGAAAAAGCACAAGTTTTAATATTCCTGTATTGTTCTGATCTTGAGCAATTGTTGGAATATGAAGTACTTTCATGTTTTATTGACTCTAGTCACCTTGCATTGTCAGCAATAGAAGGGAGAAGAGAGGTCTGAGCTGGCAAGCTCTGTTTTGTATGTATGAATTGCATTCCAGCTCTGGCTTCTTTGCTAGTGGGGTGTGTGTGTGTGTGTGTGTGTGTGTGTGTGTGTGTAGAGGTATTCTGTGTGGAGTGAAGGCAAAGATGTGCAATTTGCCACCTATGTAGCCTTGCAAGCATTTTCCTTGCAGGAAAAAAGGTGGCGGTATAAGTATAACAAATAAATAAATAAAATTAGTAGGTCTGGCAGCTACATCTATTCAGGCAGCATTCAGAATCTGTTAATAAATTGGAATTATGGAAGCCAAACATAGAGTTGCATTCTTCAAGGCTTCTTGGATTTTTCCTGTCTTTATTGCCCTTTAGAGATGCCATTCAGTCATTTTGTTCAGAACATTTCTGATCATTGGGTATTGTCCTCAGAGCATATTTCTGAAGGCCAGTCTGAGGTATGTAGGTATGTAAGCTGTTAAGCACTTACCTCATGGTTCAATTTTTTATTCACCTCCAAGTTACTATCTGAGTTTGCTTTGTTGGTTTGACTTCTCCACTTCAGTCATACTTGCCCCCTGGAAAAACATGGCATGTACCTGTAGTTAAAAACTATAGATAGTCACAGTGATAACTGTCAGGAATGTTTTATGTTGTTAACTGACTTGGTTAGATTGTATTTGTGGTTTTCTAGAGGTTTTTCTTAAGGCTGGTTAACGTAAGACTTCTGGCAAATTATTTACGCTTACGTAAGTTCTCCCAGTATACATTTTTCTTCATTGCTGCGGAAAATAGATGGAAAATATCTGTGTCCTTTGTCAAAAGCTCAAAGCATGTGATGCATAGCAATTCAGAATTAATTTGTCTTGTGATCTTGTGGGATTTGAACATGCTGTGTCAGGATCCCTAGAACAGTTTGGTTGCAAAGGTTTTTCCATAAGTGAGCCATGTTCATTATAGCTGTGTAGTGTTTAATTATATGCCAATGAGGTATGGGGTGTTTTTGAGGTAGGATATGGAACTGCCCTCTGACAACAGGTTACATTCCCCCTACATTCCCCCAGCATGTATATATAAATCTGTCAATTTGAGGTTAACACTTCATGCATCTGATGAAGTGGACAGTGCCTGTGAAAGTTTATGCCAGAATAAATTTGTTAGTCTTTAAGGTGCCAAAAGACCCTTTGTTGTTTCTGCTGCAACAGACTAACATGGCTACCCCTCTGCTTAGAAATTGCTTACAATGTATGTGTAGACAATTTATTCCCTATTGAGTAAAATACTCGAAACCCCTTCCAACATAATAAACCCTTTAATGGTGCAATCCTATTCATGTTTACTAAGAAGGAAGACCCATTGTCCCGGTTCACATGTAACAACAAATTGTGGGTTAATTAACCCACAATTTGCTGGGCACAAAGTGCTGCCTCTGGTGCGCTCCTCACTTCCGCTTTCATTTTACAACCTACAGTTGCCCTGATCGTAGTTTGCTCTCATGACATCCGAACCCAGGCACTCCAGGTTGTTTGCGGGTTAAACAACTCATTAACTTACAATTTGTTCTTGCTTCTGCTCATGCCTGGCAAATTGTGGGTTAATTAACCCACGATTTGCCATTACATGCGAACTTTCTCATTAAGTTCAGTGAGGCTTGCTCCCAGGTAAGCAAGTAAAGAATTGCAACCTAAGACAGTTGGTTCCTGCATTGAGCAGGGGGTTGGACTCGATAGCCTTGTAGGCTCCTTCCAACTCTGTGATCTATGAAAGGTTTGTATATGGGGTCTTGGAATGATGACAGATGGAGCTTTAACATAAATGGTAAAAACCTCTTAATTTATTCCTATGCTGAGGATCTGTTTCTTTTTCTTGTGGAGACTCTAATTGTCTTTGGCATGAATTATAAGTAATTCTTGGTTGATGCTAATTCTGTTGGTGCTAGAAATTACAGAGTCAATGTTCTCTAAGTTATTTCTATGTATAATGCAGAATAATCTATAGCTACAAGTCACATTCTCAATTCACTTTCTCCAAACTATAGAATCCTGTTTATAAGATATCTGCATTTGAAAGCTTTTATTGGCTTTTTAAAATGTGGAAGAAGGCACTCTTCAAATGAATGGTGCTCTTTCAGGTTGTTTCAGCATGACTCCAGTAACTGCCAAGTTTAAAAGGCAGTCTGTTTATTGCACTCCTGATTTAAAACTAGTCAGACTAACTTTTTAAATGCTAATTTGAACTTATTAATGAAAGTAAGTATACCAAATGGGAAACCCATAGCAGTAAACCTATTTAACATTACATCATGTGTTGGCTGTTTATAATAGCAATGTGTCCCAAACAATGCTGTTGCTACCACCTCAGCAATGCCTGAGGGCACATGCTGATGACCAGCCCCCCACTTGGAAGGGTTTGTCTTTTGTACTACAGACATTGTAGTCTGTACAGACATTTTCACTTTTTTCAAATGGAAATAGTGCTAGAGGAAGCCAATTTTATTTTCTTTATTATGGAAATCAACTTTCCTACTGCACATACTGGAAGTAAGGACCACTGATCTTTGCATCTTCTCTAACACTTTCTGTGGAGAAAGCCTGAGCACACACAGGTGAAAGGGAGAAACGTGCTAAGCGAAAAGCATGTCAAATGAATCCTTTACAGGACCACCTTCCATCTGGTAACCTGTGTCCTCACTGTGGGAAGCTGTGTGGATCTAGAATTGGCCTCCACAGTCACTTACGGACCCATCGCTAGAGTCTACACAATCTTCTTTAGAATTTCCTCCTTTTATCCTGGAAGACAATCTTACTCGGTCACGAGTGATCGCCTGATGATGACACAGTGGCATGAACCCTGACATAGTTTTCCCCTTTACACTGACACCCCTCTGTATGCATAATCCCCGCTATTGGAGGAGGTGGACACTGTTACAGGAGACACAGTTCTGGTCAGATTGGTTGTATGTGACCACATCAGTATACCCTCAATAGGGCACATCTGCATCAATCCACATTGAAGGGCATAAACATTCCCAAGGTGGGGGGGCAGTCTCAAAGAGCTGCAAAGTATTCAAAAGATGCCAGCAAACACGAGGCGCCACCACCCTGCAGGGCGGAACTAGCCAACCTGGCCATCAAGGGGCGGGGAGGGGGCGTAAGGGATAGAAAAGATACGTGCCAAAGGTCCAAGGGTCGTTGGGAACACGGTGCAGGCTGATACACCTCAAGCCCCTGGCTCCGGCTAGGGTTAAGCAGCTTCCAACCCCGAGCGAGGCGCGCTCGGAGCCGGCTATGCAGATCTCTACCCTAAGTCCTTAAGTCAGATTCTCTGGTGTGAGGTGACTTCTCCTTCTGTAATACGGTATGCCTCTAGTATCTGAAAATTGAAGCTTTCCGTTCTAGCCAGGTTACGACCTGTTTTGTTTATAGTGTGAAATTCCTGGTAGAACTGGTAATGGAGTTCCGCTCCATTAACCTTATAGTAAATAAAGCCTATTCTTTGGTCTAAGCACGGTTTCATGTTATTTTTAGGTAGCGGTTGTGTTTTAATTGCATAAGAGCCGCCTAAAGGGCATTTTCTCAGTGCCGGTTAACCCGTTAGGTGCCGAACTCGCGCCGAGGACCAGGTTCTTGGTCCTTCACACTTTCCATTGCAAATAACTGCAATAAAGTATTGTATAAATTATATTGAATACTTATACAGATGTATAAGAATAGGTTGTGCTTGAGAAAATTGATTTTTAAGTTAGTAGCTTCATAGAAAATAAATAACTTCACTTTGAGAGAAGATACTAGTTATGTAGTAAATTCTGTAAATTTGTTTTAAAAAATGATCTACATGGCAAGTGCATCTATAGCAGGCCTGCACCATATAAGGCCCATGTACTGATTATGCCTGCTGCCTGGCTATTTGTATCTCCTTGGGGAATTCCAAATATCCAATGTCTGTTGCCCGTACCCACTTCTCTGAGATCTAAGGTCTGCTCAAGTGGGAGTGAGGATGAGAGAATGCCTGTATCCACTTTGGTTCCTCCTCTCCCCAGATTCAGAGGTATGTGGTGTTTCTCCAGCCTGTTGCAGCCACCTAGCCATACTTCCATGACACATCTGCACCTGAGATTTCCTCACTGAGTGAATTGCTGGGATAGTAAAAGCCATCTGTGCTGTTGGGGGTGGGGGAATGAAGCAAAAGGAAAAGGCAGGAGGGAAATCAAGGGAGACCCACGATGTAGACTGAGAATAGTGTGCTATCAAGTACAGACAGAAAAGGAGCAGGAAATGGGGTGCAAATACACCTGTGTGTGATGAAATGAGGGTAGCAGATGGGGATACAAGGCTATGGTGGTGTGTGTGTTAACTAACATGGATTCAGTGAGACCTTTGGTGGCTGAGAGAGAAAAGAGGATTAACAGAGTGGGTTAAACACTCAGGCTTCATTCTGATGTAGTGCTAAGCCGTGGTTTACATTATGAGAATGATCCTGAGTGTGCCTTGGGCTTGTGCACTCCCAGATCCCCTCTCCAGTGCAGCTGCAGGGAAGAGATTGGAAACTTCCAGTTCAATTTTAGATTAACCACAGTTTATTGCGTGGTCCAAACCCTATACTGAAGTTAATCTTAACTATGGTTAGTTGAAACAAGCTGTCATGGGCCTGACACAAGCCAACTTCATAAACTATAGTTTAACCATAGTTAAGATTAACCACAGTTTCAGCTTCAGATGACAGGACAAGTTGTGGTTAATCTAAAATGAAAGCAAAAGCTTTACAACTCCTCATGGAGTGTGAGCCCGAGGCTTCTGCAGCTCGTTCTCATAACACAAAACTATGGTTTAGCAGTCCATTGAAGTAAAATTTTAATAACTGTAAAATTGTTTTTCAGTGGTTCATGTAGCATGCAGTCCTGCTGAATTTGTTGAGTTAATAAAAATGTCCCTCAGAGTAATTTGAGTTGTGTACAAGTAGTGAATCAGATTTGCAGAAAACATCAAGTTAGTATATGTCAGAAGCATCAAGAAACATGTGAGAACCTGCCCTGTAATCTGGGGTGTTCTTTGACACTTCTCAAACATCTGATGCTGAATTCTGTGTATGGCTAAGCAGTTTTTCTGATCCAATATAAAACAAACACCTCTCTGATTTTAAGCCAAGCCAAAAAACAAACAAACAACCTACTGTCCTGCGCACAAAAATGACAACTGACAGTTCTTCGTATTGTGGTGCTTTAACAAAACTAGCCACTGCTCCAATCCCACACCTGGTCACACTATTTAAATGACAGTGAATTAACCCCATTGTAATCTTAATTTGGTGTGGTGATTTTCATGTGTCCTTCATATTTGAAGAGAGGTAGTAATTTGGGAAAGATTGAGACCACAGTGAGAAATTATTAGCTATCCTTATTCTGAAGACTTTTTTGCGTATGAATACAGTGCACACTCACTGTTGCAATGAAGGAATTTCATCCTTAAATTATCAAGCAATCTGGGCACCTTTCTTGAAGATGGAACCATTTGTGCTAATACTTAGCTGTGGATAGAATAAGAATTACAGTAATACCTTGGATTGCAAGTAACTTGGTTTGAGAGCGTTTTGCAAGACAAGCAAATTTTTTAAATATTTATTTATTTATTTTTTACTTGATATACAAGCGACGTCTTGCAATACAGGTACTGTAGTATGGCTTAAATTAAAAATCTCTGTACAAATTTTTTTGGGGGGGTTTCGTTTTGATATAAGAGTGTTTTGGATTACAAGCATGTTTCCGGAACGAATTATGCTCTCAGTCCAAGGCATGACTGTAACTGGTTTGTTTGGTTTGGTTTTAGTCATGACTATGGCTTGACTTGATGCTTATCCAATGTAAATGATGTGGATTGTCCATAGCTGTTTGATCTCCCTCTCTCTAATACAGGGGTTCCCAATCTTGGGTCCCCAGATGTTGCTGGCCTACAGCTCCCAGCATACCCAGCCAGCATGGCTAATGGCAAGGGATGCTGGGAGCTATAATCTATTAGAGTCTAATAGAACTGTCTTGGGTACAGAGGTAAGTACATGGTAGGATCAGATGTGTACATATACACTGACATCTTGTTTTGAAACTGAATATGTAAAGTTAGAGTGGGAGGGGAATACTTGAGAGCGTATTTACACTGATGAAAACTGGTTTGACTGTCATTACATCTCCCCAGGGAAGTTTGGGAAGGACAGGTTGCTTACCTGTAACTGTAGTTCTTCAAGTGATCATCTGTGCAGTCACACATATGGGCTCTGTGCCTGCGCTGAGCTTGCTTCAGAAAATTCTTTAGCTGAGGTAAAATGGATGGGAGCCCCTCCCCCTTGTGCCTGCTCCTTAGCGTGGCCCCCACCCATTAGCTCCTCTGAGCCTATTACGGCCCCATGAACCGAGAGACACATTTTGGTGTTATTATCCATTGTTGTATAACAACACTACACATTATCATCTATAAATGACATAAAACTGGAGTGATACACCCAGTCTCCACTGGCAGGTCAGTCGAAATTGATAATGACGCCAAGCGGGGATGGATGGGTGGGTTGTGTGACTGCACAGATGACCACTCGAAGAACTACAGTTACAGGTAAGCAACCTGTCGTCCTTCTTTGTGGTTTCTGTGCATCACACATATGGGCAGAGTAACAAGCTGACTTACTGGCGGTGGGTTGGCAGCATATGTCAGTGCTACACCGATGAGAGGACTGCCCTTCCAAAGGCGTTTGCTTCCCGAGCTCGCAGATCAAGTCTATAATGCTTGATGAACGTCGATGGCACGGCCCAGGTTGCTGCTCTGCAGAGCTCTGATAAAGGGATGCCTTTCCCAAATGCCACGGACGTTGATTGTGCTCGGGTAGAATGTGCCTTTACTGTCCCTGGCAATGGCTTGTGTGCAAGTTGGTATGCCAGTTCAATTGTTTCCACAATCCATTTGGCAAATCTCTGTTTAGATACAGTTAGTCCCAGTGATTTGCCACCATAACAGATGAACAGCTGAGATGTTTGTTGAAAAGAAGCCGTTCGTTCTTTGTAAAAAGCCAAGGCATGGTGGACATGTAGTATATGCATTCTCCGTTCCAAATCAGAGGACGAATTTTGGAAAAAAGCTGGAAACACTATGTCCTGTCCTGTATGGAATTCCATAACCACTTTAGTGAGTTATGTGAAAGTGAGATCTGGTCGTACAATTACTTTGTCTTTATGAAACACCATATAAGGTGAGTCTACTCAAAACGCACAGAGTTCGCCAGATCTCCTTGCGGATGTTATGGCAATCAGAAAAGCTGTTTTCCATGTGAAAAGCCGGTGGTCAATGGTAGCTAATGGCTCAAATGGCTTCTGCGTGAATGCACAGAGCACTAGTGGTAGATCCCAGCCTGGTACCAAATTCCTGATTGTAGGAATGATGTTTTTCAATCCTTCTAAGAACTGTTTCGCCAACAGGTGTGTGAAGATTGAACCTGAGGTGATGTAGGATCTATTGGCTAAAATTGCTGCCAAGTACACCCTTATGGAGGATAATTTCAAACCTCGCACCATCAGGGTGTGGAGATATTCAAGAACAGTCCGAACTGTGCAGGTTTTAGGGTCTTGTCTGTATGCAGTAGTGAATTTGGCAAAATCTAGCCACTTCCTAGCATAAGATGCTCTTGTTGATGGTTTATGGGCAGCTTGCAGGATGTCACGTATTGCGGATGGTAAATCTTGCACTTGCAACATCGGATCCGCCATGCCATTAACGCCAGACTCTTCAGATCCGGGTGTTCGATGTTGCCCTGAGCCTGTGTCAGCAGCGTTGGCATGATCGGGAGTGATTGATATTCCCCTCTGGAGAGGTGCAGAAGTTGAGGGAACCACAGTTGTCTTGGCTACCATGGTGCCACAAGAATGCAGTCTGCTCTGTCGCTCCAGATTTTCAAGATGACTCGAGTCAACAGAGGAAGAGGTGGGAAGATGTAGAACAGATGACCTGACCACTGCATCATGAAGGCGTCTGTAATGGAGTCAGGATCCGACGCTGCTCTGCTGCAAAAAAGGTGGCAGGCCATGTTCTCGGAAGTGGCAAATAGGTCTACTTCCAGTTGACCCCAGATCGAGAAGATCCAAGTGCGAATCTCTGGATCCAGTTGCCACTCGTGTGACTGCAGGGAGACTCTGCTTAGAGTATCCGCTAGTGTGTTGTCTTTCCCTGTGATATGAATCGCCACGAGCGACATGGATCTTTGAATTGTCCAGTTGAAAATTCTGAGGGTCAGTCTTGTCAGTCGCATCGACTTTGTTCCACCCTCTTTGTTGAGGTAGGCAATGACTGTCATGTTGTCTGTGATAACCTGGATGTGCTGGTTGCAAAGAAGAGACTCCAGGGCCTTCCACACCGCCATCAGCTCTAACATGTTGATGTGCAACTTGCGCTCGACAGAGTTCCAAGTGCCCTGAGCTGTGTGGCCTGCACAATGCGCTCCCCATCCCAGAAGGGAGGCATCTGTAGTCAAAATCCTTGTTGGAGTCAATGGATGAAAAGGTACTCCTTTGATTAGATTTCTTTTGTCCATCCACCACAGCAGAGATGCTTTGATGTTCCTTGGGATGGAGAGGCGAGTGGAAGGAGACTGCCTTTGCGGGTCGAATGGGCGGATGAACCCATTTTAAAGGGTTCATGTGAAGGCGGGCATAATGTACGACTTGTACGGTTGATGCCATATGGCTGAGAAGACATTGGATCGATCTCGCCGAGGGTGAACGAGCTCGATACAGTTTTTTTGAAATGGTAAGTATCTTGTCTACTCTGTCGTGAGGTAGACATGCTCGGACTTGTGTCGTATTGAGAACTGCTCCTATAAATTTTATTTCTTTTGCAGGATTGAGGACTGACTTTCTGATGTTGAGACACAAGCCCAGGTCATCTAGCATGGTCAGGGTTGTCCGAAGTGCAGACTGAAGGCGAAGTCTGGAGGAATTGACAACTAGCCAGTCGTCGAAATAGGGAAAAATCCTGATCCCCTTGGCTCGAAGACTTGCACAGACTACAGCCATGCATTTTGTAAACACTCTGGGTACAATGGAGAGCCCAAATGGGAGAACCACAAACTGGTAAGCATCGTCTCCTATCTTGAACCTCAAATATTTTTGACTGTTTTTGTGAATGGAAATGTGTAAATAAGCGTCCTGCAGGTCGATGGACGCGAACCAATTGGTCCTGCGAAGCAGTGGCAGGATCGATTGGATGGTGACCATTCTGAATTTCTTCGTTGTAATGAAGTAATTGACTAGTTGAAGGTCCAGGATCAACTGAAGTCCTTCATCTTTCTTTGGCTCTGTGAAATATCGGGAGTAGAGCCCCTCCTGGAGATGACGTGTGTGGACAGGCTGGATGGCGCCCTTCTGTAACAGAGTGTCCACCTCCTCCAACAGCGGTGGAGTGGGCTGCATTGTACAAATGCCAAGAAAAGGAGGGAGGACATCAAACTCGATTTGGTACCCGTGCTGGACGATGTTGAGAACCCAGTGGTCTGTCGTGATGGATTGCCATAATGGAAGGTACCCGGATAGTCTGTCCGTGTAGGAGATCGTGGGTGTCAAGTCCAATGCAGTTGTCAAGTCCAGTGAGTTTCTCAAGTCTAGTGTTTTTGTCAAGTCTGATATTTTTGTCATGTCCTGTGAAAAACTCAAGTCTGGTGATTTTGTTGCAGTCAATTGGTAAAGGAAGTCAAAGTCGCTGTTTGCCAAAAGCATTACCCTTCCTAGGGCTCAATGTTGATAGGGCTTCGATATCGACGGTGACGGTCAATGTTGAGCAGTAGTCCTCTGTTTCGAGTGCTTTGCTCAATGTCGATGGAATCTTCTCGGCGTCGACGCCAAAAATTGATGTTTAATGAGCCCTGTCTCCTCTCGATGTCGTGCCATGAAGATCTGTAATATTCTCGACATCGAGGTGGCGATCGATACCGAGTAGAACAATTATATTGCCTCCAATGATAGTAGTCTTCTTGAGATCGGAACGAGTGCCTAAATGAGGAGTCCAATCGAGATCGACTTCTGTAGCGGTGGGGAGACTTAGAATCAGAAGAAGATCTGTCTCCGCGCCTTGCACTGCCTCTTTTAGAAGGTGGAGCTGTAATGAGTGTCTCTGCCACTTTAACAGGGGAATCCATGATCTCTCCCTCTGAGATTGAAGCCACATGCGCTATCGACACCGATGCACGCCATGGAGTCATGGGTATAGACTGGGGAAAAACACCGGTTTTCGGTGTCAAAGGGTCTTCTTTCTTCAAGACTGAGCGCTCAGTGTGGGTGGCCGATTCCGAAGCCTCGACACTCTCTGCTGATTGGGCTGGAGTGATGGGCTTAGTAAGACTCTGAACCTTTAGTTTTCTTTTTAGGTCGTGTCTCTTTCTCCTTTTTCTCATCTTTAGGATGCTTATGGATTTTTTTCTTTTTTGCAGGAACTTCTGCAGATTGAGTTTCTTTTACTGCAGTGTGTGTTGGAGACGCCTTTGGTTTAGCCATTGTAGCGCGAGGCATTGAAGGCCCGGCTGCTGAAAGCGTTTGCTGCCATAAGGCCATTTTTAACATCCTCTGCTTCCTTGTTGGTTTGGTGAAGGCCTGACAATGGTGGCAGGTTTCCACTATATGTCCTTTCCCCAAACATAGGAGGCACAAAGAATGTCCATCGGCTGGGGGTAATTTAGCCCCACAGTTAACACATTTCCTAAAAGGAGCTTTTAAAGCCATTGCTCCTTTGAGAGAGAAAAGAGATAAGAGGAGAGCAAACGTTTGTTTTTTTAAAAAAATTGTAGATAGTCGAAGAGGAGGAAAAAAGAAGTAATTTATGAGGAAATATTAAGAATATGAAGAATATATTTGAATACTCAGCCGAGTGGCAAAGAGAAGAACCTCTGAGAGCTACCAGTTGCAGTGGCAGTCGAACAGGAACTGAGGGAATGGGCAGGAGCCGTGCTAAGGAGCAGCCCATTTTACCTCAGCTAAAGAATTTTCTGAAGCAAGCTCAGCACAGGCGTAGAGCCCATATGTGTGATGCACAGAGACCACAAAGAAGAACTATTGTTTGTTTTGTTTTTGAAAGCGGGGGACTAGTGATATTACGGCACTGTTCATGAGCTAATAGGGGCTCCAATAATACTTCTAGTATTCAAGGAGCAGGGCTTCACTGCACTGGATAAACAGATGGAGTGTCAGACAGAAACACTGAAACAAGTTTTCAAACAGCTTCCACAGCTTGCTTTATTCTAGCTTAAGGACAATCAGAAAATTTATTTAATGCTAAACATGTTACATGTACAAGCAGTTTGCTTATTTTGTATAATTGATAGAAAAATATTTCATGCAAAATAGTTGATAGCCTTTAAACATTGATATGTTTTAATTGTACATTTCTGATTATTTGGATTTTATAAGCAGGATTCTCTGAAGACTAACATGAGAATTTCGAGAGCAATGGGAGTGACCATCCAGCTATCCTTTTGCTTATCACTACATTTGAACAAATTGCCCTGCCAAACTCCACCTTTCCCTGAAATCTCTCTGTGTGGGAGTGATTTTAATCCTATCTGCTATTTCCTTTTTCCCAGACAAGGGAGGAGTTTACGTTGTATGTCATTCCTTGTTCTGAAAAACAGGAATATGCTGAAAGCAATGGCCACACATCTTCTGTTGATGGTTTGAATTGCATTTTCATGAGCTTGGATTGCATTTTCAGCTATTGCAGTCTTTTTACAGCTCATATTGATAACATAAACATTACTCTGATATCTCTTACTGGGGAGCATTTGATTTGAAAAAGTTTGTTGCAGGCCTTGAAGGCAAGAGCTTTGCAGTAGGGATCCCATAAACAAATATAAAAGGTACAGGAAGTTATGTCCTCAGCCAGACAAATGTTGTCTTTCCTCAGGTTTTCATCCTCACTTGCCATCACCTACAACTATCTGCTCGCTATTGCCAGCTCTGCATGTTTTAATTTGCTGTTTTATTTATTATTTTAGGATGGTTGCTAGCCTTCCTGAGGTCTCACTCAGACTATAATTGGTCACAAGAGTCAGATTTTTAAGTTCCGTCATAATGAGCTGTATCTGCAGATTTCCCCCTACATGCTGTATTTTGTGTACAGGTATCCACAACAAACATCTTAGACAGCAGTGGGGAAATGTTCACACTCTTTATCCTTGGGAAACAGATGCATTTCATACTAGTAGTTGTTCCTTTCAGAGGCCCAAATGTCTTCTGCTCTTCCTCAGTGCCCCCTATGCCATGGACACCTTTCCAGGTGTCCTTCAAGGTATGTACACACAGGTGTCCCACATGGTGTCCTACACACCTATACCATGTGATCTCCCTTCAAATTCCCTCTTAAAACTCACATTTTCTCTTCACACTATTATTTAACCCCTTTGTTCTCACCTCCAACTGAAATGAAGCTTAAATACATGTAAGTACATTTGCACATGTCACTCCCCTGTTACCCTTGCTTTTCCAGTCCCTTTGTCAAAATGTAGATTGTAAGCTTGAGATAAGGGCCTTTCTTTTTTAAAGGGGGGGGGGACATGAAGGGGTGGACCTGCAGGACAGACATGGCGGGACTGCTCAGTTGCCACAGAATGCTGACTGACTGTTGGGGAAAACTGGGTGGGAAGTGGAATGGAATGGAGTATCATGGAGAGGAGCATGGCTGACTTGAAATCTGAACAGAAGCATTCCAAAGTATAGTTTATAGTTCTCCATACTGCAGGGTCTTGTTGCAGGTCCCACTTGTGTCATGACACAGTGTTATACCGAAGAGGGTTTGGAGAAAAAAAAATAGCGGTTGCCGTGTGTGTCTGTGTGATATTACCGCAGAAATCCCTTGAATACCACCTACATCATGATGTGGCATCACTGTGCAAGGGAACGGTGGTGGGCCAATGGCAGCTGGTGGAGTTGCTGCTGCAGCCACATAAACACCTGTTATAGCTACAGGGATA
This sequence comes from Shinisaurus crocodilurus, assembly GCA_021292165.1. Classification (NCBI taxonomy): domain Eukaryota; kingdom Metazoa; phylum Chordata; class Lepidosauria; order Squamata; family Shinisauridae; genus Shinisaurus; species Shinisaurus crocodilurus. The sequence goes on along the minus strand of CM037876.1, from coordinate 204,100,666 downwards.
CCTCCTGCTACTGCTGCCGCCGCCACCACCATTGCTTCAAAACACAGGCAACAGTGGCAAAATGAGTTTCAGCCTCCTTTTGCCCCACATAATTGTTCTCATTTCAACCAAACATTCACATTTGAGAACTTCTTGCCTGCTCTAGAAACTATAAATCTCATGTGCCAGCAGTATAATTGGCAGTATCTGGCTGATGACCATTTGATCACTTTAAGGTAGTCTGAGTTCGTTGTCAGCTAGTTGGGTTAGGCTGGGAGGAATAGTTCATTGCTATTATGAACTGTGACTTAACTAAATTCTACTTGGTTATCTTCATATCTAGCAATGCAGTGAAGTAAGTTTATACAGGAGAATTTTGTTACATAACTTTTTCAGTTTCAAATAACTGCATTTTAATACTGTGACAAATTAAACCAATAAAGGGTTATTATAGTGCCCATTACTCCCCCCCCCCCACTTTTGAGCTGGCCATCCTGAGGCCAAAATGGGGAGGAAAGGAAGAAGGCTGAAAACATGGGCAAAAAGCAATTTGTGGTTTGGAGACTATACTCTAGTTTCAGTTTATAACTCAGATGATGGCAGGAAACTGGGCAGCATCAGGAAACCAAAATGCTCAAATGAAGAAGTTTAGGAGCGAAATTGCTATTGACACCATCACTCTAATCCTAATTTTGTATTTTTCTTTTATAAGAAATACCGCTATGATCAAGGCCTATATCATAATCATATTTTATTAGACTGAGAACAAGCCTTGTGCTCACATGCTTCCCCCCTAGCCTTCCCTCCTTACTACAGTTTCCATTACATAATCTCAGACTGTATTCTAGAATCTGCAACCAAGATTCTGGTTGTAGTTTGAGATTAAGCCACAGTTTCACTGGATGTAACAGGAAACTGGCTTAACAACCCTCAGAGGTTTTCAGTTGTAGCATGTGAGCAAAGAGACAAAGAAGCTTGTTCAAGGCTTGTTCTCAGTCTAATAAATCATGGATTATCTGAAGAGAGGCTCATGTGAAAGAAGTACTAGATACATGCATAAAGATATGCTCTCATGGCAAGTGAACCCACTTTTAACACTTCAGTAACAGATTTGAAACTGTACCTGGCAGCATGTGGAGCTGTTACTACCACATTGCAAAGGGTATGTTTATGAATAACACTACAGTGATCTTACATGCTGAAATGTGCAAATCATATACATGATAACAAGCATACTGCTAATAGAGTTCTGGATGTCTTGGCAAAAATAGTCAAATAAAACCGCAAAAATGTAGTATACCTAAGTATAGACACACGTCTGGACAAAAATAAAGGAATGATTTGGGAGAATTTAGGCGTTATTAGAGCTCTGAGCATGATCTCATAATGCTGTCATTTGACAGCTGGGATTAATGTGATTCCAAAGAAGGAGGGTTATATAAAAGCAAGGCACTGAATTTCCACTATTTAGACAGACAGTATTTGGTGACATTCCTACCTTGGTACACATCCTTTTTGATAAGTAGATACATGTTTGAAAGAATTCAGAGAAGGATTTCAACAACAAGGTCAAGAAAATGGGATGAAGAGCTAGTTATAAGTGCCAGTGGCTGGAAGTAAAAGTTGGACAATGTCTGCCCATAAGAAAGCAGAATCTTACGATACCAATTAAATGCTAGATTTGCTTTCAAAGATTTACTGTTCCTTTGACGTTCTTCAGCGCATCATTTGTTACACTTTTATATGATTAACTTCTTTATCCATCATTAAGGTGCACTGTAACTTGCTCTGACTGAACCCTTGACATAAGGTGGTATAACAGATCTAAAATACAAATAAATTCAATTTGAAAATATACTGCCTTTGATTCATCCAGAATAAATTCCGTGCCATGTTTAAATTCCATATTTAAAGGAGGTCAAAGTAAAGGAGGTGGAATCTGCTTATTCAGCGCCCAGCTGCAGCTTGTCGTATGGTGTAAACCTGGGTGGCGGGGGCTGTGCGATAGAAGTTTTGTTTTGCTAGTGCCAGTTGCTCCAAAGGATGGTTTATCTCCATTGAATAGAGCAGTAGCAAGACTTCCTGTGTGTGTTGCTGAAATTAAGAAATCATGGCTTAAAAAAAATAAATCAAAGTAAGTTTGAGCTGCTAAATGGAACCGAAAAATGGCCAGAACAGGGTTCAACGATATGTCAGGCTTGACGGTTGAGTTGTGCAATTGCAAGCCTGAGCACTTCCCATTTGACTGTTCTGTACAGCTAACCTTTCTGGCATGCATTAGTGTTAAGTAGGTCACTGGATGAGGTTCTTAAACCTTTTCTATAGCTTTCTGCTTGCCTTGCAGACATGCCAACACAGGGAGACTGTCCAAACAGGTTTTACCTTGTGGTATGAAGCTGTCCTTCCCCATGTTAGTATGTGGTGATGCAACCAGGATAAAAGAGCCATGCGATATTTCCCCCCTCAAATGTACAGAACCTATATATTATTTCTGAAGGATCTACTGTTAGTGAAATAAATCTTATAGTTATGAAGAAATAATAAGTAGACAGCTGGATAGAAAATTATCTGGATTCACAGACAGGAGCACTTGAGCAATTCCACCAGGACTTCAACATTCTCCCCACCATCAACCTGAGCCTGGACCAGTCCATGCAACAGGTGCACTTGCTGGACACTACTGTGCAGCTACATAATGGGCTTAGAAGGCCCGCCTTTCATTAGAAACCTGATGGTCACTACACATATCTACATTCTTCCAGCCTCCACCCAGCCCCAAATCTATTGTCTACAGCCAAGCTCTAAAGTACATGTGTTCTGACTCATTCAAAAGACTGACAATTCTTTACGTCAGGCATATCTTAGACTACAGTACCCACCCAGTGAAGTAAAAAAAAAAAAAGCAGATCAACAAGGACAAGACTGGCACCCAGACAAATCCTTTCATCTGCTAGAAATGCGCATCTTCATTCTACATAGGACAAAACAGGCCAATCACTATGGAAAAGAATAAGTGAACACAAATCTGACATCAGAAATGGCATTACCCAGAAACCAGTAGCACAGGGGTAGGCAATGTGGTGCTATCTATCTATTTTACTACAGCTCCCAGAATCCCTGACCATTGGCCATCTGGTTGGTGTGTGTGTGTGTGTGTGTGTGTGTGTGTGTGTGTAGAGAGAGAGAGAGAGAGAGAGAGAGAGAGACTGTCTCTGTATTGGGCTCTAATTTTGGCATGACAAAGCACAGCGCATAAACTATGGCATTCACTTCCACAAGATGTAGTGATGGGGATGGCCACCAGTTTGGATGGCTTTAAAAGGGGATTGGACAATTCCTTGAGGATAAGGCTATCAATGGCCACTAGTCCTGATGTCTATATGCTACCTCCGATATCAGAGGCGATATGCCTACATACACCAGTTGCGGCGGGTGCCATTGCACTCATGTCCTGCTTGTGGGTTTCCTGTGGGCAGCTGCCTGGCCACTGTGTGAACAGAATGCTGGACTAGATGGACCCTTGGCCTGATCTAGCATGGCTCTTCTTATGTTCTTAGGAGTTAGTCATAACACCAAAATGGGGAATAAATACTGCTTTTCTTCAAGAACTATATGTTTGGGAAAGCACAGTAATGAAGGCTTCCATATCGCCAACCTTCTTCCATTTCCTTTCTGAACCAGAGTATACTGAGTCTAAAACTTCCGTCTAATACAAATTTGGGGATTGTAACTGGTTGTCTTATTTTTCTGATTTAAGATTAGATTGTTTTCCAGGTAAAATAACAAACATGGATAGAGGCACAGTAGAATTATTGTTAAGGCTATAATCTAGAGAGATATGTGCACAAATGGATTTGCCAGTTTCCTTCTCTTAAAGTGCTCTTGCAGAACCTCCAAACTGCTGTTTAAATTTTTAAGTGTCAAAAAGTAGTTTCAGTATGGGAGATTTTAACGCGGATTTTAGGGGAAATTATGTGTATGCATCAGCACCAAGCCTTTAAATTTTGCTTTTTGAAGTTAAAGGGGTGTGTGTGTTCTAAACCTGGTTTGGGGATTATGCTCAGTGGCATGTATTCTGAGAAGGAAACTGATGAGAATTCAGTTGTGTATGCATGCTCCCCTACTTTATGGTGTTGGTGTTTCTCAGAAAAATGTTTTCACCTTTTTATGGGGGTACTTCCTGAGGAAATGGGCAACACATACCCACACCTTGCATGCGCATACACATGCAGTGATTCACACCTTGTGTAAGTAAGGAGAGAGATCAGAAACCAAAAATGCATGTTTGACAGTTTTATTCCAGTAGTACTGCTTCAAACATTCAATACTGCCAGCCTTTCACAGAGCACAACATTGCAGTTATGCAAGCCAGAAAAATGCAGTAAATTCTCCCACTTGATGGAAGGTAGATATCTAATCTCTTGAGCATTTTCTGTATCAATTTTGTGTTTGGTATTGACATGTGACAGTTGAAACAGTAGTTATGTTGTAAAATGTAAAGTGAAAGGGTTATGTTATATGAAATGGATAGTTGACACTGCATTGATTAAACCCTGGAGAGTCCTCTTAGCCAAATTTTTAGAAACTGTAGACTGTTTATATGAAACTTGGTGTCTAAAATTAGGCTCTGGAAAAACTTACTTCAGTGCTTTAATATTGTAGATGGGTTACTTTGTTTGGCAGAACAGTGTATGTTCAACTTCAAAGGTGAAGCAGAAAAATATTTTTAAAAATATCCTTGAATTAAAATTACATCAATAATGTTGTTATAGGTGGCGCGCGCGCGCGCGCACACACACACACACACACACACACACACACACACAAAAGCATCCCATGACTTATTCACCTTGAAGTACTTTGTAGTCATCCTTTAGAAAGGAGTAGGCAACCTTTTTGGGCCCATGGGCGCACATTTGACATCTTGAAAAAGCATCCTGGGTGCCACCACAAGTTGATCTGGTGGGCATGGCCAATCACAAAATGTTGGGAGCATGCCCCCTTTTCTGTGTGTAGGTATTTTTGTTTGGGGGAGGATGCTTTCTCTTACACTGTGGCTGCTTTCTTTGGACTCCATCCCTATCTCTCTCTGGTTGCTTTTCTGTCTCTGGGGCTATTCTCATGACACAACAGACCCTGTGGGTTTTTTAACCTCTGAGTGGGGGTGCATATTCAAAATGCCCCCCCACACCCCACATACACTACAGCCTCACCGTGAGTTATTTAATATGGGGGGGGGGAATGGATCTGTGTTGGGATGCTGGACCACAGGGAGCATTGAGAGCTGGTCAGATGGGAAACAGGAGGCACAAGTCTCCTGCTAGGGATGCATGAGAATTTTGCATTTTGACATGAACTTACCAAAATTGCACTTGCAAAATCAAAATGCAAACTGGAATACAGGTGCCCTTCAGAATTTGCGCTTCTTCTTTGTGGTCTCTGTGCATCACACATATGGGCTCTGGGCCTGCATGGAGCCTCATTTCAGAAACTTCTATAGCTGAGGAATTTTGGCGGGAACCCCTCCCCCACCATCCTCATACGCACCATCCTCGTACGCATCTCCCTAGCGGGTTCCCACCCATTCCCTCAGTTCTCTTTTGACCGCCATTGTTGTGACCTTGTAGGAGACTTCTTAGTCCATTGGACTACATTTTTTCATAACTGCTGTGGTTTTATTTTTCTTATAGTTCTTTTCATGATTTTACTTTACTTCATAGTATGTAAATTATTCTTTCTCTCCAATCTTTAAGGTCATTCATTTCCTTACACAGTTATTTACACAGTGAGTGAGATATCTTAGCTCCTTTCCCTCAGGCTGTTGGGTCTGGGGGAGCTGTTTACATAGTGCATGGAATTAAACTCCTTCTCATGAGCAGGCACTCACTTGTATGTTTCCAGTGCCTTCTCCCACACTGCCTCTGGCTCCAGCCATTAGGCCATACCTTTGGACACGTAGCCTCACTTCACAGCCTCTAATCAGCCTCAGCCTCTATTCAGCCTCTAATTGCTGCCTTGGGTTCTAACCATGGATTGGGCAAAGTCATCACAGGCTGCATCATAGAATCATAGAAACGTAGAGTTGGAAGGGGCCTACAAGTAGTGGTGTAAACGAAACTGGGGGGGTCCCGGTTCTCTGCCGCCTTGACTCTCTGCGGCAGCGGGCCCCCCCGCCTCGATCTTCTGAGCGGCACGGAGCAGTTCTCCGCGCCGCTCGAGCTGCCCTCGCCGGTCCCGTCCCGTCACTTCCAGCACTGGAAATGACGCGACGGGACCATGTGCAGGCGCAGTATGTGGCACGGGGGTCCAGCGCGCCTGCGCAGGGTCCCATTGTGTCATTTCCAGTGCCAGAAGTGATGCGACGGGACCGGAGCGGGTGGCGTGGGCGGCTCGCCGTGGAGAGGCGAGCCGCCAACAGAAGAAGGTAGGCTCGACCGAGCCTTGTGCGGGCGTGAGCGGGCCGATTTCGGTCCGCTACACCACTCGAGGCTCGACGGCACATCGGTACCTACAAGGCCATCGAGTCCAACCCCCTGCTCAATGCAGGAATCCAGGTCAAAGCATCCCTGACAGATGGCTGTCCAACTGCACCTTGAATGCCTCCAGAGTGGAAGAGCCCACCACCTCCCTAGGTAGTTGGTTCCATTATCTTATTGCTCTGACAGTCAGGACATTTTTCCTAGTGTTTAGGTGGAATCTGGGTTCCTGTAACTTGAACCCATTATTCCGTGTCCTGCAAACTAGGATGATCGAGAAGAGATCCTGGCCCTCCTCTGTGTGACAACCCTTCAAGTACTGGAAGAGTGCGATCATATCTCCCCTCAGTCTCCTCTTCTGAAGGCTAAACATGCCCAGTTCTTTCAGTCTCTCCTCATAGGGCCTTGTTTCCAGTCCCTTTATCATCTTTGTTGCCCTCCTCTGAACCCTCTCCAGTTTGTCTACATCCTTCTTAAAGTGTGGTGCCCAGAACTGGACGCAGTACTCAAGATGAGGCCTAACCAGTGCTGAGTAAAGGGGAATTATCACTTCATGCGATTTGGAAGCTATACTTCTATTAATGCAGCCCAAAATAGCATTTGCCTTCTTTGCAGCCACATCGCATTGCTGGCTCATATTCAGTTTGTGATCTACCACAATTCCAAGATCCTTCTCACTTGTAGTATTGTTGAGCCAAGTGTCCCCCATTCTGTAACTGCATTTGATTTCCTTTCCCTGGGTGCAGCACTTGGCATTTATCCCTATTAAATTTCATTCTGTTGTTTTTGGCCCAGCGCTCCAGCCTATCGAGATCTCTTTGAATTTTGTTTCTGTCTTCCAGAGTATTAGCTGTTCCACCCAACTTTGTGTCATCTGCAAACTTGATAAGTATTCCCTGCACCTCCTCATCCAAGTCATTAATAAAAATGTTGAAGAGCACTGGGCCCAGGACCGAGCCCTGTGGTACCCCGCTCATTACCTCTCCGCAGTTTGAGAAGGTACCATTCATAAGCACTGTTTGAGTCCGATTCTGTAGCCAACTGTGGATCCACCTGATAGTTGTTTCATCTAGCCCACTTTTAGCTAGCTTGCTAATCAGGATATCATGAGGCACTTCGTCAAAAGCATCACCACCTCCAGCTCCGAACAAGGGCTGTGCGGTTCAGTACTAGGTTGTATCGCCGCCTCAGCCTCCAGTTGCTGCCTCTAGTTCTAACCATGGCCTGGGTGGTCTCTTCATGGGCTGGAATGTTGCCTCTAGTTCTAACCATGGGCTGTGTGGCTTTCGTACCAGGCTACACGCCAATCACAAAGGCATTCCTCTCCAGATCAGGCCAAATCAGCCCTCCATCCCGGGCCTCTGGTATCGGTCACTGAAGTCTTGGTCTCAGCTACGGCATCTGTTGCAGCTGCTTCTCTATCAAGCAATGAGATATGGGATCCACCCCACCCACCCCCACTATTCTATACTGAAATGCTGGCTTTGGTTCTGAGGCAAGATATGGATTGTTACACTTTGTCCCAATTCTCAATCTTGGTATGAGACAGGCAGTCTGATTGGTCCATACTTCCTAGGGACTCTATTCCTATAAGGATTGGAGATATGGACAAGAATGTAAAATGTACTACATCGTTCACATTCTTCATTCACCTCACTGCCGCTAATTGGAACATTCATACGCTCTGTAGTATGAGGCTGCTCTTCCCTCTATCTCCGCCTTCACTTGTTGCCAAAAAATAAGCCACCCTGAGGGAAGTGATCTGGGTTCAGACGACACAACAACCCAGTGTGGCTGGTTACCCATGATGGGTTGTCATGTCATGCAGACCAGGTCAGTGATTAGGTTCAGACAGCACAATAACCCACACTCAAGGATTGAGTGTTGGTTGTCGTTGAACTGTGGGTTGTTGTTGAAACATGGGTTATGTTGTTTGAACTCAGCCATGCCAACAAACCATGATTGCTCGTAATTTAAGATAAATTGGTTTTATACTAAAGCACTGTAAACTTTTTGTTTGTCTCCTAAATGTTGACCTATATTTTTAATCAGAAAACTGAACTCTTCCCACTTTTAATTCTTGAGGTAGAGTAGTTTAAAAAAAAAAAAATCCCCCAGGTCTCCTGATACTAATATTCTCTCTGGTGCCTACTGAATACTTTATTTTTATGACCACAGAAAGCAGCAAATAAATAGCTAATTGAGCAACAGTTTGTAATAAAGTGGTTTTCTAAACTCTCGAAGTAATGTTCATATTAATATTTCTTAGTAAATACACTTGGTGTTGAATGGGTCATTACAATTGATGGGAAGGAATTTAAACAAAGCTCTTGCTGTATGGTGTAGCAGTGCCTCTAGCTCATGGAAAGCCTTCCATCATGTGTGCGTGAGATGATTTCTCTGAATTCCTGTATTGTTTACCTTTGTAGTAGTATTCATGCTATTGAAGCAAAATAGTAGTGCCCATGCTTACAACTTTATCACTCTGATTTTTAACACTGATTTTTCTTGAGGAAGTTCACTTATTGACCCAGTTCGCACTTATTGACCCAGTTCGCACATGATGGCAAATCATGGGTTAATTAATTAACCCATGATTTGCTGTGCACTCACACACTCCTCACTTCTGCTTTTAATCAACAGTCTGCAATCGGTGTGTTGAGCTTGATAGGTGAACCTAGATCTCTGGGTTGCTTAGGGGCTAAGCTACCCAGCAGTTACCCTAAAGATCTAAAAAACAAAACAATAATAGCATACTTACTAAAATCTAAAACAAGGACACACTTTCCTAGAATAACATGGAAAAGGAGGTCAATTATGGTACATAATAGGATGTCTTTCAAAGTGTGCTGATGAATTTTCAAGATGGCTGGTTGACTGTTTTCTTATCCTCCTGCCTTAGACCTGAAGAGTGTTTGCTATTGCTATTGGCTTGAAAATGAGACGTATCTGTAAGTACACTCAGTCAAGTTAAGTGATTGCTGCATCAGTGTATGAAATCTCTGTTTATGGCAGTGTGGTGCCTGATTGTCATGAGGGCAGATGAGCCATAAGACTTGAAATGGAAAATGAGGCTTCTTTCACCTTCTCTACTGCACACTGGTGCATAACATTATTAGACACAAAATGACACAAAAGATTCCTATACACAAAAGATGTATGACACAAAAGATTCCTATATCTTATGTGTACAGTATTAAGAACAACAGAAGGTGCCATATACTTGGAAAAATATTCTGTCGGTGCACTTTAACATTATCTATTTTTAACCAGTTTGCTCTCTTTGGAAGCACTAGATTTGGGCTGCATATCTCTCAAATCTTAGACTCCTATGTTTGCTTCACCATTGACTGCCTCTCTAGGCAAGTATTCTCAGCACCTTTACTACTTCTATTACTTCCCATTTGCTGCTTTTTGTGCATTGTAGAGTTGTACAATCGAGCCTCGCCGGGGCAGAACGAGGCCGAAATTGGCCCCGCTCACGCCCCGGCGAGGCCTTACCTTTTCTTCGGGGCGGCTCGCCCACTCCGCGGCGAGCCGCCCGCGCTGCCCGATCCGTCCCGTCGTGTCACTTCCGGTACCGGAAATGACGCGACGGAACCCTGCGCAGGGGCGCTGGACCCCTATGGTTCGTTCTGCGCCTGCGCAGGGTCCATTTTGCGCCGCTCGAAAAAAAACGAGATGGGCCGGGGCACGCCCAGGGAATTTGGGTTGGGGGTGCGCCCCGGCTTAATTACACCGCTAAAAATTTGTAATGCAAAAATAAAAATTACAGTGTGGCTACCTAATGTTTTGTTGCTGTGAATAAGAGTGTGAAAGATGCTACACAGCTACTCCTGTTTGGGGAGAACAAGCATAGTTACTCCAATTTCCAGAACTGTCCCCAGCCAAGGCCGGTGCAAGGCAGTTTGGTGCCCTAGGCAAGATCAGATATTTAGCGCCCCCCCTTCCCACTTGAGCCCTCCCTCCCTATTTCTGGCGTCCCCTTTAGCCCTGCGCCCTAGGCAGCTGCCTAGTTGGCCTAATGGTAGCACCGGCCCTGTCCCCAGCCTTGCTCCATTGCCGATTTCCCTGGCACCCTTGAAATTGAGTTAACTAATGGTAACTAAGTTTTCACTTAACCTGAGACTATTGGTGGTGATGGTGGAGTACAAACTCTTACTATAGAGGCACATTTCTGTTATTGGTTCTAGTAGTAAACCAGTTGTTAAGTGCAAGTACAAATGGAGGCACAGTATTTGAGGAGTACATGTGCTGTCTGCTTGGTGCTGATACATGCAAAATACTGTCTTTCCCCCTTGTGTACCCTGATTTGTTAAATGTTTATGGGGTACCAATGTTACCAGGCATTATTAGTGGTTTAAGGAAGGGTGAAGGCCATGGAACTTGGCATGTAGTGTCTGGGATAGCATTACAACTTCTGTGAGGTGGGCATGATTCTAAAAATGCAATGTATTTTGAAAGTTAAACTAGATTTATTTCACCTTAGTTATTAATTTCAATATCAGATTGGGCTTCTTAAGTCATGAAGGTTTATTCCATAAAGGGTAGATGATTTTGGGTGGTGGGGATTGTGTGAGAGAGTGTATGTACCCATAAATTGATTCTGATCACATCTGTATTATTAGTATAGATAAATCTGAAGCGGATTACATTTGGTGTTGGCTGAAGTTCTTGCCATAACGTTATGACAAAGCTATTGCCTGCTTTGACATACCTCTTGACCATATTGGTTATCCCCCATGGTATTTAACTTGGTGAATAGAAATACTTAACTAAAGCTGCAATCTTCATTGAGCTAATGTCTTGCTTGGTGACATGCATGCGTACAAAGTGAAAGTATGTTGGACGTGGGCTCTGCTCTGTTCTTTAATACTTCACAGATCACAGGAGTTTTAATTGTAAAAAAATATCTCTCCTCTGTTCATGTAGTATCTCCGTAACACTGTACTGCAAACAGGGTGCTTGAAAGAAGCTTGCTTATTCCCCACACTGCTTCCCTTGTCCTGTTGCACAGCCGGCGCAAGTCTGAAAAGGCCAATTCAAATGCTTCCTTATTGGCATTGGCTCCTCAGCCTTGGCTTTTACTTAGGATTTGTAGAAAGGAGCAGCTGTTTGTCTTTTCCAGCCGAGGTTTTTGTGTGTGTTTCTTTTGCAACTCTCTCATTGGCTGAGGAAAGGAGGGAGGGAGGGATAGAGTGAAGTAAGCTGTGTAAACTCTGTGAATGTAGTTGGACTAGTTTTTTGAGGAGGGAAGAAGAGAGATCTGGTAGCGACTCCAGTCTGTACTGGCACTTCCCAATTTCCCCCCCTTTCCCCCTCACTTTCTGTCTTTCTTTCTCTCTCTAACATGGTTGGGGATCATTGTAACCTCAGCGGCGAAAGACCCGTACTTTCTCAAACTCCCAAAACTGGATTAAGCTGCAAAATGGTTCTACAGGCAGTTGGCAAAGTATTAAGGTAATAACTTCTAAAAATATATCTTGTTGTGAGGGTCAGAAGAAGAACCATTCTTATTTTGGAACATGTTTGACTATGCACTTGGGGTGCAATCTGACCTTTGTAGAGATTAATTGCAAAGCTAGCATTGATTTTAAAGGGAGCAGGATTTCATTTTTGGCCCCTTGAGGAAATAAGTATGCAAGGTCAGGTTAAGTAGAGTGATACATTTTGGAAGACTGCAGAAAATTTAGTTTGGGCTTCAGTAAGTGGTTTGGTTTAATCCAGTATATTCTCTGGCTTTCCTGTTCCTTTAAAATTCAGAATCAAAAGAACTATGCATATAGAACTTATCCTTCATGCACACCTGTGCTCGAACACCTTTGTTCTAAATGTTACTAGACTTAAACTGAGGAAAAATAAACTTCACACATGTATCACACTTGTGGCTTTTTGTGGTAGGGCTACTTAACTAAGACTTGCAATCCTATGTACATTGTGGAGCAAGCCCCATTGAACACAGCATGTATCTTTCTTATTTTTGAGTGAAGGTACGCAGGATTGCACAGTCATTTTGTCTAAGCATCTGTCCCACAGATGTCGCATTAGCTTATTTTTGTTCATAAGCAGAGTTTTAATCAGGCTGTTGGTTTATTGCTGGTGTACAAAAGAATTTTAATTAGGCAAAAATGAAGATTATATAGCATGTTAAAAGCATCATGTAATGATTCATATGAAATAATAACAATACTGAGTTCTGGGATAGAGACAGCTTTCTGACTGGAAAAGGTACTATTGTGACTGCAGAGAAACTTTTCCACAGTCATAAAATGGAAAATACCATTCAGCAGGAGTTGTTCTTATTTAAATCAAATGCTAACACTTACTAAGTTTGAACAAATAGTTAAATAAAGTTGTTAAAAATTGGTATCCACTGAGGGAGTTAATTCTAGCTCAACTTGCTTTTGACAAGCTTTGGAGCAATTTGTCAACCAGAACAGTATCCACCTCTTCATTTCATGTGTTTATGTGTGCTCTGGTATCAGTCCATGCTATGAAAGTGAATCTTTAAGGTGTAGATCTAGATTTCTTAAAAGGCTTGTAACTGATAAATAATTTTATTATCTGAGATTCACTGCATAAAATGATAGCTTTGGTGTTTGTTTTTAAAGACTATCGAACACCTTCTAATTGTACGGTATTTAGATTTGGTTTAGTTATTTAAATGTTATAGCATAGTACTTCTAGTTCCTCTTCTTTTTCTGCATTCCAACCTAGCCCCATCTTTGTTTAATACCTTTAAGGGGAAGATAAGACCTATAGAGAAATGTAATGGTACCAGATATGAAAGTATAGTTAAAATGTGTGTGTAGTTTTAAATAACTACTGGCAACTTCCTGTGGCTTGATAAGCTGAATATGTACACTTTTGCATTGTGGATAATTTTGGAAGTTTCTACAAACTTTCTTCTCCTTCTCTTCCATCGGCCCTCCCCACCTGCCCATGATGTACTGTCCATGTAAAGGAGAGGGATATATTCTTCATCCTTGTCCACAGATATCTAGATAAATAGATAGACAGACAGATAGATAGATAGATAGATAGATTGCTTGATTATAATGACAGCATAGCTTTTGATATTAAATTAAGCAACCCTGACTATGTATACAATGTCTAAGACTTGGCTGGTGGAGAAAACTGTAAATCAGCCGATTAGCAATGGCAATATAGGTTGTGAGTAAAACACTAATGATATGGTATGTGAGTGTGATCGCCTCACTGAGAGTTAAATATAATGACTACTTTTTAAGGTGGAGTTGTGGCTAGCCTTACTGCGTGGGATGCCAACTTTTGCTGAATCAAACTGCAATTAACAAATAAGGAAAAAGTGATGTCACCATGCAGTTATTTTATCATTCTTGACTGCTGGTCTTTTCTAAATGTGCATCTGTGCTACAGCTATACTTAAATAACCTTGAGCAAGTCACTTTTAGGATATTATAAAATGAGGATGTGTTTGGTTTCTCCCCACCCCCTTTCTTTTAATGAAAATTCCCAAGACTGAACATATTTGGGGCATTTAGTACTCTGGGGTGCATAAGAATATGATAATTTAGGGAAGGCACAGACCTCAGGTATGTGCGCTGCAACAGAGGGCAAAAACAGGGCTATCTGTGTGCTACAATTCCACAAAAGTACAGTAATACCTTGGATTGCGAGTAACCCGGTCTGCGAGCGTTTTGCAAGACGAGCAAAAATTTTAAATAAATTTTGACTTGATAAACTAGCGAGGTCTTGCAAAACGAGCCTCGCCACCCCTCCACGTGGAGAGGCGGCGCGGTGCACCCGCTCGCTTGGCCGGCGCCTCGCCCTGCTGTGCCGGTTCCTGGGCTCCATGTAGAGGCACGGCCGCTCGCTCTGGCGGCGCCCTGCCCTGCTGCGCTGGCTCCCAGGCAGCCACTCGCTCGGCCGGAGCCTCGCCCTGCTGCGCCGGCTTCCAGGCGGCTCCATGTAGAGGCGCGGCCACTCGCTTGCTTGCTCGCTCGGTCAGCAGCACCTCGCCCTACTGCACCGGCCCCTAAGTGGCTGCGTTGTGGCAGCCGCTCGCTTGCCCGACTGGCACCTCGCCCTGCTGCGCCGCCTCCCGGGCAGCTCCACGTAGCGTAGAGCCATCTGGGAGCCGGTGCAGCAGGGCGAGGCGCTGGCCGAGCGAGCGGCCGCTTCGGGAGCCAGCACAGCAGGGCGAGGCGCCGGCCGAGCGAGCGGCTGCGCCGCACCTCCATGTAGAGCCGGCCTGGGAGCTGGCAGATGGAGGGAGCTGGCGAAACCCGGCACCGCCCCTCTACGGAGAGCTGGCCCTGGTGCCAGCAAAACAGAAGGGTGAGGTGCTGGCAGATCAAGCGGCCGCACCGCGCCTCCCCGTGGAGCTGCGCGGGCGGCTCCAGCGGCGCAGAGAGCAGGCGGAGAGCCCCTCCGTGCCGCGGAGAATCGATCATCAGGGGGGGGAGGCCTGCTCAGAGAGGCGAGGCGCCCCCCCCCAAGGTACAAATAATCTTGAGTTTCCATTATTTCCTATGGGGAATTTCGCTTTGATATACGAGTGTTTTGGATTACAAGCACGTTTCTGGAACGGATTATGCTCGCAATCCAAGGTATTACTATACTGAAAAGACTCAGTTCAGCTTCCCCATATAAGAGTCTCATATTTCATTTTAAAAGATAACTAACCAAGCTTCTAGCACTTATAGTTGTGAAGTTACATGTGAAAATATGTGGGTAGTGCCTGGGGGAATCTCAGAAGCCAGTGTAAGTTTCTGAGTAAGATTTCCAGTAGTCAGCAGTGGGGCTTCAATGCCTTGTAATAAATAGTCTCTTGGCTCTCCCCATGGTTAGGAGGAACAGAATAAATTCTGCATAACAAGTGATCTTGTAAACACACTTACTTGATATAATTACGGTAAGTTTTTCTTGGTACAGAATTTGGCTAAGCTTGCTAAAGACTTTTGTTTCTGTGTTTCTTTTTTCCCCTGTAGCCCCTAGGCAAGAGGCATGATGAAATCAAATAAAAGTTGAGGGGAGTTTCTTCAGTTTTCTTGACTTTTCGAACAAGCATTGGAACTAATTAAAAATCTGTATTTAAGATGAGTTACCCTTTATGTATTCAGGTACTCACCTAAGGTGCCAACAAGAAAGGAAATGCCCAATTAAATCTTTCCACATCTCTTTGCAATACCCTGTTCTGCATGCAATTATTTTCAGTCAGTAGGATTGATGATACAAGAGTTTAATAGCTCTATTAGAGCAAATGGGCTATGACTGAAAAGGGTGAATAGAAGAGGAACACAAAGGAACAAGTGATATAGACTGCTCAGAAAGAGTAAGTAAATGATAGATTAGGTAAATTAGATGGTGGTGTGTGTGCATGTATGTGATGGGTAATAAAGGCTGTGCCAAGAAGGCTGAAAATTAACAACAGTTGAATAACCTTTGTAAAGATTAGGGAGGCTGCTTCTGATAATTTCCAGGTGTCTGCTTTTTTGTCCTTTCAATTTGCCTAGCTTCAGGGTACGCAGCTGGATGACTGAAGACCACAGAGCCTAAAATCAGTAGAACAGTAGCCCATTCATTGTGCCATAACTGGAATGAACTGCCCTTGCTATAGTGTTTGCTGAGAGAATTAGGGACTAAACACACCTGGCTTTCCCATTGGAATGCCTTCAACTTTATGAGGAAGCTTGTGTAAACAACCTCCATTTTCATAGCACCTGTGCCCTTCCTAACATCTTTTCAGTTTATCCACCATTGAGATGGTTTTCCTCTTTGCTCTTCCCTTCCCCCACTGTGTGTGTGTGTGTGTGTGTGTGTGTGTGTGTGTGTTATGGTCATGATTCCCCCTTTTATTCTTTAACTGCCTTGCCATTTCTAGCAAAATACTGAAAAATGTAGTCTGATCTAAGTTTACAAAATGTTGATTTGCCTGAGTGCACACTGTATTAAAGATGACAAGTAGAGCCCCTGCTGAGTCCAAATGTTCACTGTGACATTTTTTTCTAAGTATATCTGGACCTCCATGAGAACTACAAACTTATTTTTTTAAGGGCCCATCATCTGCTTCCTTGAATTGCATCTTCCCACAATGGATTGTTAGGATAATTGTAAAAAAACAACAACCTGGCAGTCCTCTGGTTAACACCTTATGTATTAGG
This sequence comes from Shinisaurus crocodilurus, assembly GCA_021292165.1. Classification (NCBI taxonomy): domain Eukaryota; kingdom Metazoa; phylum Chordata; class Lepidosauria; order Squamata; family Shinisauridae; genus Shinisaurus; species Shinisaurus crocodilurus. The sequence goes on along the minus strand of CM037876.1, from coordinate 204,084,066 downwards.
CACAATCAGTCTTATAATAATCTGATGCAACTAATTTTAATGAGATTATAGAGAACTTTTAAACAATTACAATAAAAGTTCTATTCTTCCTTATCAAAGGCAGTATCCAGTGCTGCCACTCCACTTACACAACTGACGTCGACCTCCAGTGCAACAGGTTTTCTAGGAAACCCCTTGGGCCAGCATACGCTATGGGCCAGCATACGCTATGGGCCAGCATAAGCTATTGACATTGTGCTAGAGGTCACTTAGCTAGCGATACTTCAGTGGCATACGCAGAGTGGCAGCGTTGGATATCATTATATAATGTTATATAGGCATATACTATTTGTACATTAAAACTAGTGTGTAGCAAGGTTTTGTTGATGTTTTATCTCTGATGGACCTAATTTAGATTTCTGTATGCCTAGGCAAAAACACTCCTTAATCACAGTTTGACCTACTCTGTTAACATTGCTAGAAAACAGATCATCTAGAAACTTGTTTAGATAGTGTTTAAAATGGACTGGAGACTAGTGGGCAAAAGGTAATTTAGGAGCGGTCTGAAGTATTTTGGTCTTGTTCTGTTCTTTTCTCCAGCTTTCTATTGGACTAAAATAGTTTAGTAGGGAAAACATTTGACAGAGAGCAAATTATTGTCTGCAGTGGCTTTTAATCTCTCCAAGCTTCAATGTCTTTTAATCTCTCCAAGCTGAAACCTGATTGCCTCTTACTAGAAATACCGTACATAAAGTAGTGCTTGCCTCATTAGGTCTTGGCAAAAAGTTGGCAGGAAGGCAACATTTACTGAAGTCTGTCTGGCAGAAAAGTTTAAGCAAAGTTTATGTAGTACTCTGTACTTAAAATAAAATTTCTGCTCCACAGTAACTGTTTTTTCTGTGTCATGTAAAGGGGGAAAGAGTTGTGTGGTACACTGAGTGCCAGTCCATGGCCTTAAGAAATCCTGCCCAAGGTCTCACTGTCCTCATATTGGGCCAGTTCATATGATCCGCATGGGTTAAACAAGCCATGGTGCATGTTGGGTGCCATTTGCCTAATCACCTGCCTAGGCACAGCTTGTGGTGTCATCCGAACCTAGCTGGCATGGCTTGTTGGAGGGGGAAACAACCCTCAAATGACCCAATAAGAGCCCATGGGTATGAACCAGGTCATTCAGTGACATTAGGTTTTACAAAAACCTCCCTAGTTTTGGCAGCCAGATTAATACTGCAATGCCATGTAGCTGGGAGTAAGCCCATTGAAGTCAATTGGACTTACTTCTGAGTAGATATGTATAGGATTATTATGTTAATATAGCGGACACGTTCTGAGCAATACACAATAATTCCAACTTCAAATGTGCCAGCCTTTATTGAACCTTATTAAGGATAGCAGGCAACCACTTCTTGATATCTGAATATGAAACAAACAAGCAAATAACTAGTAATGTATATATGGATCAGGCTCTGAAGTACTTCCACAACATTGCTACTCATGAGTTCGGGTTTGCAGGTCTTAACAGAATATCATCTAAAATTTAATAAAACTTTGGATTTAAATTTAAAATGCTAAGTATAATAAAATTTAATGAATAAAACAGCTCTATGGATAGTATCCAATGGTGTCCCAACAGTGGCACTCATGATGCTGCGCTAGCTTAAACTAATGCTTGCACAACATAACTAGTGCTTGCTAACGCAATGGGAAAAGCAAAGATTTGCTGCTGAAATTCTGCAGCGTAGCAGCAAAAAAGGGGTGTTTGTTTTTTGCCACTGTGTCATAGGCATTTCAGCAACAATTTCCTGCTTTTTCCATTACACTAGCAAGCACTAGTTACATTACACAAGCGTTGGTTTATTCTAGTGCAGTGATGGCGAACCTTTTTGAGCCCGAGTGCCCAAACTGCAACACAAAACCAACTTATTTATTTCAAACTGTCAACACTGCAATTAAACCTGAATACCGAGGTTTTAGTTTTAGAAAAACAACTCATACAGTTGTCCAAACTAATTAACATCTTTTGTCTTTAAAGAAAAACACAATAACAGAGCTTTCAATGATACAAACAGTTTTTTGTTGAAAAAAAATCAACTCAAAAAATTATTATAGTACTACATTGTACACATAACCTGAAGGGAATTTACACAAACTTTTTAAATAATTAGGCACATATATTTTTGGATAAGGGATTCTCAACTTGTAATATGATTATATGCCAGACTGAAATTGTATGGGGAACGCTTTACTTTCCCTGCTTCTACAGGTGTTGGATTAGTAAAAGTAAAAGTCAACCTGTACTAGGATGAGCAAGATAAACAAGAAAACTAAACGTGCTTAACGCATTTTAAACACTTTATGTCTTGGACTGCAAACACTGCATTAGGTAAAAGTTTGCATTGGGCATGCTTTTGCACAATTAATGTGATTTTTACTATTGCATGCATGCTGATAATTTGTCAAACCTTGGCTCCTACTCCGTTAGTTTGAGAGCAACACATGCAGCACTCAGGTCAACTTTAGGGCTTTACATCCAAGCCATGCTCTGTGCATCATTCTTCAAAATCTTTTAAATGTGATAACAATGTAGAAAAGAATTCTGTAACAGGAATTCTAGAACAAAATCATTATGTTCCACACTGAGAAAGGACAAGATCATTAGTGTTTTTGGTAATTAGGATCTATACTTGGTAATCCTGAATTTAACATGTAATTTAGGCTGTAATCCTATACATGTCTACTTTGAAGTAAATTCTATTGAGTTCAGGAAACGATCCTCCACCACTGTAAATAAATGATGAAAGAGGGTCTCTCTGACTATGCAGCAGCTGGAGGAATAGAGCACCATGAGACTTGAGTATTTTTGAGGTTTTGAATTATTTTTAAGAGGAGAGTAGTGAGCAAGGAGGGTGTGTGTGTGCATTAGCGAGAGCAAGCAAGCAAGAGATCTTGTGTGCGTTTATGCCCTTATTTCTTGATTTGATTTGTACCCTGCACTCAAGGGGTACAAAGAAAATTGGCACTCAAGGTGGCTTACAATCACAAATAAACTTGATAAAAACAGTAAACTAATACATTCAAACACAGTAAAAACACAGCAACAGGTGGGGACTAGCACCCAGGTCTCTTACCACTACACTGGCTCTCATATTTGTTTTGCCTTTCCTCCAGGAACAAATGATCTCTCCATTTTTACCCTCACAACAATCCTGTGAGGTAGGTTAGGTTGAGAGGTAGTGACTGGCCCAGATCATCCAATGAGAAATGTGAGGTATTTGCCTGTCCTCTTCAGGCAGCAAAATGTCCTGGGCCAGGACTGGCTGTATATGTATGTGTGTCCTATTTGGCTGCTGTGTCTGAATGAGGCAGTGGGTCAGTCTCTGTTTCTTTCTTGAACGTGTGTGTGTGTGGTGTGTGTGTGTGTGAGAGAGAGAGAGAGAGAGAGAGAGAGAGAGAGAGAGAGAGAGACTTTTCAGAGCAACTGGGCCTGAAGAATCGGCTTTGAGGTAGGCAACGCTGGAGGAAGAGGAGTGTGCACGAGCGCGGGGATTTAAGGAGCAGCCCAGCCACTCCTTTGCAGGCAGGCAGGGCTGAGAGCGAGCGCGCGCGCGAGAGAGAGAGAGGTGGAGAAGAGCCGACCTAGCATTTAAAGCGGCAGCTGCCCTCCCCGCCTCGCCTCTCCCCGCTTGCTCTCCCCTCCCCTCGGGGAATCTTCATTTAAAGCGGCAGCTGCCCTCCTCGCCTCACCTCTCTCCGCTTGCTCTCCTGCCCCTCCCCTCAGGAATCCTCACTGCGATCCCTGCCTGATCTCGCTCCTCTTGCGTGCCTACAGATTGGTCCCTGCGTGCCAGCTGTGGCACGCGTGCCATAGGTTTGCCTTCACTGTTCTAGTGCAATGTTGTTAGCACTAGCAGTGGGACACTATCCAAGATATTAGTTGGAAATGAGGCATTATGAAAACAGTCCTTAATGTAATAGATGTTAAGTCAAGGAGATAACTTTCCCACTCAAAATCATATTTTCCACTGGGAAAAGTTTTCTGTTGAGCAGATACAAGGTAAAGTGTGGTCAGAAATTGTAAAAAGTTTCTGTATGCTTGAACCTCATCAGTTCTGTTCAGACTGCCTTACATAAGCACCTCAAACTTCTGCTAATGTACCCAGGTCTTATTGTTGATTAATAGTAATAGTATTTTAATGGTGATTTGATTTTACATTTATATACACATACGTGTGTGTGTGTGTGTGTGTGTGTGTGAGAGAGAGAGAGAGAGAGAGATCTTTTATATATTTTACAATGACTAATACAACAGAAAAATTAGTCTTACAACAAAACGGTTGTTTTCTGCTGCTTTGATGTGAATTAAAGGGTATTGCAGTCAATGTAGCAGTTGCAGAACAGTATGGATGGAATATTCTAAAGTATGACATTTGCTGTACACAAGTAATATTAGGTACAAACTTGTCTGAAGTGCTGTTTGCTTTACAAATCATGGTGCCCGTTCTCCCCCGTGTGTGTGTGTGTGTGTGTGTATGTATGAAATGGAGCAATATCCTATACTGCTGCTCTGCTTCCGCTAGTTCCATTGCGCCCATGGGACTCCCTGCTAGAGCAACAGGAACTAGTACTTCCAAAAGCAGCCCCAGAAATTAGCAGAAACGCTCATTTCCTGATTGGGGCATGTCAGTGGAGCTCCCTTCTGTGAGCTCTGCTAACCCACCCTGACCCATTCCAGAAATGAAAGTTTCTACTCTTTCTGGATGCCTGAGGAACTGCTAGTTTCCTGTTGCACTTGCAGTGAGTCCCACTAGTGGGACTGTAATACTTATTTCTATGTTTAAATTTCAGTTCAGCCTAATTTTTGGAAGCAGTATTGATGTACTATATGGAGCCCTATATCATCTAGTGTCATTGTCTGAGGAAGGTTTTTCCTGATGCTTTCTAATTAACACATCATTTTATGCAAGGTGTAACATCCAAATGTCAGTTGTATTCAAAGGAAATATTTTTAATAAATGTCCTATTTCTAATCCTATTAATTAAAGATGCAGTCTGATCCCTAGCTTTGGATTTAACAGTGGAAGTTTTCTTCTTGTCTGTGAATGTCCCTCATAAGCTATTGACTTCTATAAACTAGTGCAAAGTAATTGTTAAAACAGCTGATTCTAAATTGTTAACCTAAGAGAGACTTTGGAATTGGAAGAACAGTTTTTCTCATACAGTTCTCCAAAGATCCTGAGCGAAGCTGCTTTGTGGAGTAACATATGGCTGTACTAAAACTGTAGCAATGTTTAACTTTCTGCATAATAACTTGTGCTTTAAAATGTGTGTGTTTTTTAAAATCTGCCAATCTGCTTGTATTTACTGACATGCTTGGTGGATGTGGTAAGCATAGTTAATATCGTATCCATGGTGGGGTTTCTTGAATGTATCTGCAGGAAAGCAGAGGGTTCATCACCCTTGTTCCTAGTCTTTGTAATCTGGCCAACGCTGGATGCATAGGGAAATGCAAGCCTGCTTGTACATACTTGGAAACAATTTATAGGTGTAGAAATGTTTGCTGTTCACATTACTATGGAATTAGTTGGGAAAGGAATGTTGAAATTTCACTTGGAGAACTAGCTGCATTAGAAGCAAATGCTGAAAGAGGGTGAAAAGTGAAAGATAGTTTATATTTTAGATTTTGCTACATTATCAAAATAGTTGTCGGTTGAGTGAGTGAGGCTCTCTGTCTTGTATACGTGCAAATACTTGTGGCCATTCTAGCAGCATTTTTTTAAAATCTTCTGTGGCTTGTCCAGAAACAAAATATATTTACGGTAATTTGTCTGTGTGTTTGTGAAGTAGATAAGCATACTTTAGTTTCTGTTTACCAACACTAATGGAATTGAATCTAATGGAACAGCATTGTCCTGCCAGCCAACTTCCAGTCCACCAAGCTGATGTTCAGCTTCAAGTGTAGGTGTTGTGTGTAATAGCCTTTTGTTCTTACCCAGTAGTGAACTGAATTTTGACAGGATGTTAACAAAGTATTATGTGCTGTGTATTATACACCCCTTACTACAATAGCTTTTCATATCTTAACTACTGTGTGCTCCAGTCTGAGAGAGTGCAAAGAGGTCACCAGGGCAGAATCCTATATTTTCAAGGAATAACTATGGGGTGAGCGAGACAAGATGCAATGAGCAGAGGTGGAAAATGTCTGGTTTCTCCTCCACTCCCATAAAACAGAAACCAAATCTCTTCAGCTCAGAGCACTTTTCATGCCTATATGGTTTTTCTGGCAGGACTAGGCAAGTTTGAACTAAATACAGCCCTGTTGTTGTTCCTCCCCTCCAGGGAACTTAAAACAGAAATAAGAAGACTGATTGATCTTGGCTGACAAGTTGTGCCATGTTGAAAAATATTTATCCTTCAGAAGAGGGCTCAGCTTCTTGGAATGACTATTCTATGACTGTTCTATTCTATGAACTCAAAATCAGAGATGGTGATAGGTGAACATGGGCATCTTTGCTCTTCAGCACAGCATTGTTTTCCAATGTTCATCCTCATGGAATCAGTTCTGTAGATTTCTGAACTGTAAGAGTGTTTTCAAACTATGAACATAAATGCACCCCTTATACATCCTTCTGTGCCTCTTCCCACCCTCTCTACTTGCTGAGAATTATTGATTGCAGCTGACCTGTTCTTGGTGTCCGTACATTCATTACAATGCATGTGCCTTAGACTAGTGAAAAAGTCAGAGCCAAACATTGCACTTTTAGACAGGGAATTTGTTTCCATGGTGCCAAAATTTTGTTTTATTCCTTAAGATAAAACAGTAGAGAATCAGGTAAATTACAAGCAAAACAACAAAAATGTCTGAACCATATGGCTTCTTTAGCAGAGATCAGCATGTGTACATTTGTGTACATTACACTGTGTAACACAGTGGGCTTATCTACCTTCCTGCAACCGAAGTCTTAACTTGTTCTATATTGACTAACTTTATATACTACAGAATTTACCCATATGCTGTCATTATATTGGACTGGTCTGTGCAATGAGACTGTTGTTGTTGTTTTTTAATGTAAATATCTTCAGAAAGGTACCATTGTCAGATTACTTTGGTGAAAAAAACACCATTATTATATATGTGATTATGTATTTGTTGCACATTTAGACCACCCAATAACTGTTGTTCTTTGGGTGGTATACAGGTAAATTAAAAACATGAAATATGATAAACAATGATGAAAATGGCAACCGTATATACTCGAATACAAGTCGAGTTTTTCAGCACATTTTTTGTGCTGAAAAATGCCCCCCTCGACTTATAAGTGGGTCAGCGCTCCCCCAGGACCCCCGCTGCCACCGCCAGGCACCCCCCTCCACCCCCAGGACCCCTGCTGCCACCCCCAGACACCCCACCCCCGTACCTGCACCCGCCGCCGCCGAAGCCCCTCCCCCGTCGAAGCCGCGCCGCGCCGCAGCCCCCCCATGCCACCCCCACGCTACCCCCAGACACCCCAAGACACCCCCCATCACCGTACCTGCTCCTGCCGCCGTAGCCCCACTTCGGAAGGGGAGGGGCGCGAGCGATCCTCTTCCCGCCCGAACCTGCGCCTTTTGCGGCCGGCCGGCTGGCCGGCCGAGCTGGCTGGCTGGCTGGCTGGCTGGCAGGGGCCAGCTCGGAGCGCGGTGCCATCGCGCTGGGGGAGGGCGCACGGAGGCCCCCTCTCCGCTGCTCTCCACCAGACACCAGATCCAGGGGGGCGCCTGAAGTTTCCTTCCCCCCCGCCGGCGCCTCTCTCTCTATTTTTCTTCCGGCGGGGGGCGGCGTTTGCTTTCCTCCCTTCCGCCGGACGGTCCGCCCGGGCGCTGCTTGAGCGGAAGGGAGGAAGGGAGGAAGGACGGACCGTGCAGCGGAAGGGAGGAAAGCAAACGCCGCCCCCCGCTGGAAGAAAAATAGAGAGAGAGGCGCCGGCGGGGGGGAAGGAAACTTCAGGCGCCCCCCTGGATCTGGTGTCTGGTGGAGAGCGGCGGAGAGGGGGCCTCCGTGCGCCCTCCCCCAGCGCGATGGCACCGCGCTCCGAGCTGGCCCCCGCCAGCCAGCCAGCCAGCTCGGCTGGCCAGCCGGCCGGCTGCGAAAGGCGCAGGTTCGGGCAGGAAGAGGATCGCTCGCGCCCCTCCCCTTCCGAAGTGGGGCTACGGCGGCGGGAGCAGGTACGGTGACGGGGGGTGTCTTGGGGGTGTCTGGGGGTAGCGTGGGGGTGGCATGGGGGGGCTGCGGCACGGCTTCGGCATCACTAATAAAACAAAGATAAAGCAAGCAGCAAAAGATAAATACAACCCAGCACATAAAACCAAAGTAAAACCAGCAGCAAAATAAAACAGAGTTTTATCTAGAGTTTTTAGATATAAAAACTCTAAAAACACTTCTTAAAATATCTGGGGGAATACAAAATTCTTCTGAAGACCTGGCACTGAAAAGACCATAACGTAGGTGCCAGGTGAGCCTCTCTGTGGAGGGCATTCCACAGATGGGGCACCACCACTGAAAGACCCTTTTTCTTTTAGCTACCCTCCTTGCCTCATTTGGCAAGGGCACCCAGAGGAGGGTCTTGGACGATGACCGTGAAGTCCCAGTAGGTAAATCTGGGAGGAGATGCAACTTCTGGTATCCTCATCCCAAGTTGTTGAGGGCATTAAAGGTTAAAACCAGCACTTTAATGAATTGGGCCTGGAAACAAACCAGCAGCCAGTGCAGATAGGCAAAGTACTGGCATAATGTTATCATATTGGCCAATCCCAGTTAAATCTAGTTGCCCTGTTTTGGACTAACTGAAGCTTTTAGACCATTTTCAAAGGCAGTCCTGCATATAACACATTAGAATAACCCAAACAGAAAGTTACCAGAGCATGAATAACTGTTGCAAGGCTATCTCTGTCTAGGTAGGGTTGTAAGTGGTATAGCAGCCTGAGCTGATAAAAGATGCTCTGAACCAGTGAGGCCACCTGAGCCTCTAGTGACACCCCCAAAGTACAGACCTGATCCTTTAGGGGGGAGTGCAGCCCCCTCCAGAACAGGGTGAACACCACTTAACGAGACAGATGAAACACCCACAACCAGATTATACTCTGATAAATAGTTTCGCATAAATATCATTACATTTCATTCCCCACCCCCTCTGGTACCCTACATTTCCACATACTAATTTCTATTCAGATACGGATTAAAATAGTCTCTCTAGCTGCCACATATCCTGCAGCAGCCTATATATTCTTATTTGTCTGGGATCTTCAAATCTGTGGGCAAATACCTCTCCAAACAGCATTTCCTTTGAACTCTCTCTCCTACAACCGATAGAGCTGTGCACCTGAACCACTAACAAGTTGTATCTAAAACTGGTTTGAGAACTGAAGCAGATTTGTGACCCTTGCTCCCTAACTGGGTGTTAGATCTGCAGTGTTAGTGCATAAAAATGCACGAACCTGTGCCAGTGTACTCTGCAGCATTTGAGTAGTGACCAGATGAAAGATTCCATATCATAGTCTTTCTACAGAACAATGAGGGAGGGTTCCCTGGAGGGTTATAGCATATCTGGAGAGGACTTGTTGCCTGGGAAACACCATGAAGACAGTTTTTCCACTTTGGATAGATTTCAAATTTCACATAGGATGTTTCTTCTGCTCATCACCCACTATGAGTAGCCCAGCTAATCTCCATTCTTACTCAGCAGGAAAAAGGAGGGCATTAATTACACCTTAAAAGGGGGGCATTTCATATCTGATGAACTGATATCCTCTTATGCTGAAGATATGTCTCCAGGGTTGAGAGATTCAACAATTAAAAACCGAGAAGGGTGCATTTGCAGGAAGTGGTGACTGGATGGTGACTTGCCTACCTAGTGTGAAGATGGTGAACATCACATTGTTGTGTAGATGATGATGATGATGATGATGGTGCTGATAATTTATTTCTTACTCGCCTCTCCACTCAGATCGAGGCGGGGAACAACCATAAATATAAAATACATAACTAGTGAAAACATAGTAAATATTATTAAAATATTCTTAAAAACCTTTAAAAGTATCCTAAAAACTCTTAAAATTCCACTGGGTAGGCCTGTCGGAAGAGGTCAGTCTTCATGGCCTTTTTAAAAGCCAAGAGACTGTCTAGTTGACGAGTCTCCTCCGACAGGCCATTCCACAGTCTGGGAGCAGCAGAAGAGAAGGTCCTCTGGGTAGTACTCGCCAGCCTAGTCTTGGCTGACTGGAGTAAATTCCTCCCAGAGGACCTAAGCGTGCGGGGTGGATTGTACGGGAGAAGGCGATCCTGCAGGTAACCTGGACCCAAACCATGTAGGGCTTTAATGTAGGGCTTCTCCCACACTATCAGCCTTTTATATGGCTGATAGTGTGGAAGAAGAGTTGATGGTTGTGTTATATATGGGCACCAATGACTTTGGGAAATACAGTTGCAAGTAGAGTTGAAAATCGAGCCTCGCCGGGGCAGAACGAGGCTGAGCATGGCCCCGCTCGCGGCCCGGCGAGGCCTTACCTCCTCTTCAGGGCGGCTCGCGTGCTCCGCAGAGAGCCGCCCCAGCCGCCCGATCCGGCGGAGAACTGGCCGCTGGGTTCGAGAGGCCCCGCGCAGCGCCACTCGAACAAGCCACCTAACGCGTTCCCGTCGCGTCACTTCCAGGACCGGAAATGACGCGACGGGACGTCCGAACGCGGAGAACGCATTAGGTGGCTTGTCCGAGTGGTGCTGCGCGCCGCTCGAAAAAACGAGGCGGGGAGGGGGGGCGAAATAAGGCTCGGGCAGTGCGCCCAGCCTTATTTACGCCGCTAGTTGCAAGGTTTTGGAAGCAAAATTCAGGTTGCTAGGTAGGATGCTGAAGTCCAAGATATCCAAAGTATCATATTCAAACCTGCTTCCTATTCCATGTGCAGTGCTGGCTACAGGGTCTTAATGCATCATTACGTTTATGGTGTTAACAGGAAGGGTTGAGATTTATTAGGCACTGGAGAACATTTTTGGACAAGCTGAGCTTGTAAAAAAGAGAGTGGCTCTACTCAAATGCAGTGGAACCAGATGATTGGTGCAAAAGGATCACTGGAAGATAAGGAGATGGCAAAGAAGCTAAGTGAAGATGTTGGACAAATACCTCTGCCTGAGCCAGTCTCCTCTCCCTCCCCCTTTCTTTTTCAGGAAGGGCATCTGGTCAAGTAGTACTGAGGAGATCAAATTCTAGGGCTAACTTGACAAATTAACAGATTATCAGTCTGAATGGCATACATTTTAGGAGTTTTTAAAGTGCTCAAATGTTAAAGTACCTTTTAACAACAATAGAAATGCAACAGGTCAGTAAAATCAGCCTTCTTTTCTGGAGGATTGTAGAGTAACCAGAGCAATGCCAGTCTTTCTGAAGGGATCTAGAAAATTGCAGATGTATTCAAATTCATTACTCAATCTAGGATTATTAAACATAAAGGACAAACAAATTTGCTGGGGAAGAATCAGCATGGCTTCTACAAGGGGAAGACCTGCAGAATGCTTTGAGAGTGTTGCTGACTAAAAATTAAAACCATATGGAATTTGCTGCCACAAGATGGTGATGATGCCTACTGGTTTAAATAACGTGAAAGGAGATTAGAGAAATTCATGGTGGGGAGATTTATCAACAGCCATTGAATATAGTAGCTAAATGGAACCCCCCATGTTCTCAGGAAGTGTACCTATGAATACCAATTGTGGGGGGAACAAAAATCACAGAATACTGCTGTCATTGTGCCCTGCTCTTGGGCTTCTTGGAAGCATCCGCCATGCTAGTAACTTCACAATGTTGCATTTTGTATTTATATGCCTTCATTTTGTATCTTTTTCTAACACAAAGGGGTCACCTGGAATGAAGTAATAGTTATACTTTTAGAATTGAAAATGTTTCAGCTTGTTCAGCACTAACGATCCTAATGGGGAAGCACCTAAATGTGAAGTTGTGAAATAATCTGCCCATAATTTTGTTCAGTTTAAACTGAATCTGCAGGAACATGGTGAATGCCAAGCTATTTCCTTTCAGATCTTTGTGCTTTTAAACTTTCTCTCTTATGTGGACTAGAAACCTGGATCAGCATATGCAGCAAAATAAGGTAGTAGAATGGACTTTTAGAGGTGAGAATCATAGATTTTCATAGATATAGAGTTGGAAGGAGCCTACAAGGCTATCAAGTCCAACCCCCTGCTCAATGCAGGAAACTAGAGGATGGGTCTCCCATCCAAGTAATAACCAGACCTGACCCTGCTTAGCTTTCCACACTCAGACAAGCTGAGCCAGTATTTGAATGCTCCCCTAGATGTAAAATAAAAATAAAAACCTCATACTCTACAATTGCCCCGAATTTGCTGGACAGTCCTCCAAACACTTAAGCCATCACACTTCTTACTTTGTTATGCAAAAGTCCCTATTTGTTATGCAGAGCCACAAATCCTCTTGCCGCCTCCTGCAAGCTATTTAGCTTATCTGCGATTTTGCCCATGGCCCCTTTAAGCAGGAAGGGAACAGACCTACAGAGGATATGATCGCTCCCTGGCTAGCTCACTCTACCTGCTGCCTCTGACCAGGCCTTCAGGGTAAGTAAGACCCATTGAAGACATTTGTACTTACTTCTGAGTAACTGTGCATAGGATTGCACTGTTTGCTTTAACTTAATTCAAGGTACCGGTAGTTAAATTCTGTAAGATTATTCCAGTTTAAATGTTTTTTAAATCTAAATTGTGTGAATAGAACACGAAAAGTGCTTTAAACTGGGCCCTTTCCACAATAACAAACAACAAAGCTGTTCACATAAATGTGAAAGTCTGTACGTACGTACATACGTATGTCCGCATGGGTGTTTGCGTGCGTTGCATAGGCTCCTACACGGTTGGACGGATCGGCCCCAAACGTGGCACGCATACTCTCCATCACCCAAGGACAAAGACTGACAGGTTCAAATCTCCGAAAAAGCCCTCGCTGCACCTGTACGCCCCCAAAATAGATGAGAGTCAAATGGCGTCACTTGAATGTTCGCAGGGGCCAATCAGGAGCGAATATGCAAATCACTCCACCGGCAAATAGAATGTTGGTATGAACTGCAGCCGGGGCCTACACGAGGGGAGATTTCAAACAAATAGTGCCTATAGGAAAATGACAACCCGTGCAACACCATTGTGTAGTCCCTGGGGGAAGCAGGGATTTCATTGTGCAGTCCTGGGAGGGCAGCAGGGAATTCATTGTTGTGTGGTCCTGGGGGGGGGGGGGAGCAGGGATTTCATTGTGCAGTCCTGGGGGTGTGGAGCAGGGATTTCACTGTGCAGTCCCAGGGGAACAGGGATTTCATTGTGCAGTCCCAGGGGAAAGGGAGCAGGGATTTCATTGTGCAGTCCCAGGGGAAAGGGAGCAGGGATTTCATTGTGCAGTCCCAGGGGAAAGGGAGCAGGGATTTCATTGTGCAGTCCCAGGGGAAAGGGAGCAGGGATTTCATTGTGTAGTCCGGGGGGGGGGAGCAGGGATTTCATTGTGCAGTCCCGGGGGAGGGGAGCAGGGATTTCATTGTGCAATCCTGGGGGAGCTAGGATTCCAATATGTAGTCCGGGGGAACCTTTCCTATGGAGTGATTCAAAAAAGCCGTCAGCTACCTTAAGGAATTTCGAACAAATAGTGCCTATAGGAAAATGACGACCCGTGCAACGCCGGGTAAAAAAAGCTAGTCTACTATATAAATGTGAAAGTTTGTATGTACATATGTACGTACGTACGTCCGGTTTGTGTGCGTCGCATTGGCTCCTACACAGTAGGACGGATCTGCCCCAAACCTGGCACGCATACTCTCCATCACCCAAGGACAAAGACTGGTGGGTTCAAATCTCTGAAAAAGCCCTTGCTGCACCTGTACGGCCCAAAATAGATGATAGCCAATGGCATCACTTGGAATGTTCGCAGGGGGCATTCAGGAGCGGCTGTGCAAATCACTCCACCAACATATAGATGGAATGAACTGCCGCCACAGAGACCCAATCAGGAGCGGATATGCAAATCTCTCCTATATCCAAACAGAATGTTCATATGAACTGCAGCTGGTGCCTACATGGGGGGGGGAGCTGGAATTTCATTGTTGTGTAGTCCCGAGGGGGAGGGGGCAAGCTGGGTTACATTGTTGTGTAGTCCCGAGGGGGAGGGGGCAAGATGGGATTTCATTGTTGGGTAGTCCCGGCGGGGCAAGCTGGGATTTCATTGTTGGGTAGTCCCGAGGGGGAGGGGGCAAGCAGGGATTTCATTGTTGTGTAGTCCCGAGGGGGAGGGGGAACAGGGACTACAGGGACAGGGAACAGGAACATTGTTGGGTAGTCCCGGGGGGGCAAGCTGGGGTTTCATTGTTGTGTGGTCCCAGGGGGGGGGGAGCAGGGATTTCATTGTAAAGTCCCAGGGGGGGGGGAAAGCAGGGAATTCATTGTTGCATAGTCCGGGGGGGGGCAAGCAGGGAATTCATTGTGTAGTCTCAGGGGGGAGCAGGGATTTCATTGTACAGTACCAGAGGGGGGAGCAGGGATTTCATTGTGTAGTCTCGGGGGATGACGACGACTGGGATTTCATTTTGTAGTCCCGGGGGGTGGGGACTGGGATTTCATTGTGTAGTCCCGGGGGGTGGGGGGAGCTGGGATTTGACTGTTGTGCAGTCCCGGGGAGGGGGGGAAGCAGGGATTTCATTGTGTAGTCCTGGGGGAGCTGGTAGTCCCGGGGGAGCTGGGATTTCATTGTGTAGTCCCGCGGGACCTGTCCTATGGAGTGATTCAAAACAGCGGTCAGCAAGATTAAGGCATTTCAAACAAATAGTGCCTATAGGAAAATGACGACCTGTGCTACGCCGGGTAAAAAAAGCTAGTAATAATATATAAGATTTTGTGTGTTTCCTCTAATAAATTTTGTACTTGACCATGCCCTTTGGTTGCCTGGCCATACCCTTGGCCACGCCCTCATGTTGCCTGGCCACACCCTCTTGATCACACCTTCATGTTGCTTAACCATACCTCTTACAAATTCACATGTGTGTCCCTATTTTCATCTGTGAAATGTTGGAGAGTATGAAACCTGCGTGTTAGTAGAAAACTATATCAGGGAAAGTGCTGGGCTATACCTTTTATTCCTGATGCTAGTTTTCTACTTGTAGGGAGTTTTTATATGGGCGAGCATTCCAAGTGGTATCTCCTACCTGCAGTCTGAAGTAGTGCAGTTCATGTTACCATCTCATTTTACTGCACGTGAAACTAGTCCAGAATATGTTTAATAAAAACCATTAGAATTTAATTGTGAGGTCTGGAAAAACAAGTTGATTTGAGCCATTTAAAACAGCTGCATCCTGCATTTCTGTGGGACCTTTTTCCTTTGTTTTCACAGGAATGCTGTCTTCTACTAGTCATCCTGCCCTGCCTTACACAGCCACTCCCTTGCCAGCATTTGTTTACAAAGCCTCCTCTCAGTATAATTAGAATTCAGATCTTGAAATCTTTGTTCCAAGTTTTGAGACTCAAACATCAGGCACTTTTATTGAATAGTGACCTTGACAGGAAGAAGGTCCCTAGTACAGTGCACTTTGCCACAGGAATATACCTGGCATAATAGTCGGACTTCCCACAAGCCCAACTTTGTCTTCATACCTGATGGTTGAGAGTCTTTCTTCACACAGAGAATGCTCAGCTGAGAGGGCAGTATTATGAAATAATGTTATGGCACTTTTCATCCTTAGCATGCTTGCCATGCTTGGGCACTGGCTGCTTATAGTCCAGCAGCATCCGGAGCCAAGGCAGAGATTGCCTTTTAAGGCAAAGAACTGCTGTGAGAATATAAAAGAAAAACCTTTCCCGGGCGTACAGGGAACTTCCTTCCTTCCTTCTTTTCCTAAATAAACTACTAGCAACTGTTTAAAAACAGAACAAAAAAATGAAAAATCCTGGCTGTTTTTGCAGACAGTTGTTTTTAGAAACTTTGAACTGCCTTCTTTTGACTGCCAGTTCACCTATGCCTCATCATCATCATCATCAGGCGATCACTCGTGACCGAGTAAGATTGTCTTCCAGGATAAAAGGAGGAAATTCTAAAGAAGATTGTGTAGACTCTAGCGATGGGTCCGTAAGTGACTGTGGAGGCCAATTCTAGATCCACACAGCTTCCCACAGTGAGGACACAGGTTACCAGATAGGAGATGGTCCTGTAAAGGATTCATTTGACGTGCTTTTCGCTTAGCACGTTTCTCCCTTTCACCTTGCACTCGGGCTTCTTCAAAGTCCATGGAACCTTTGTGAAAGGCCAACCTCCATTTAGATCGTTCATGGGCCAGAGCTTCCCAGTTTTCGATGTTTATATTGCATTTTTTTAGATTAGCCTTATGAACATCTTTAAACCTCTTATATTGACCACCGATATTCCGCTTTCCATTCTTGAGTTGGGAGTAAAGTAACTGCTTTGGGAGACGGCAGTCAGGCATTCGAACAACATGACCGGTCCACTGAAGTTGGCGTTGAAGGATCATTTTTTCAATGCTAGTAGTCTTTGCTTCTTCCAGTACACTGACATTTGTTCGTCTATCTTCCCAAGTAATTCGAAGGATTTTCCGGAGGCAACGTTGATGAAACCTTTCAAGGAGGTGGAAGTGACGTTTATAGATAGTCCATGTTTCGCAGGCATACAATAAAGTTGGTAATACAATGGCTTCATAAACCAGTGTTTTGGTCTTCTTACAAATATCCCGATCCTCGAACACTCTATGTTTCATTCGAGAAAATGCAGCACTTGCGGAGCTCAAACGATGCTGGATTTCACTGTCGATGTTAGCTGTAACAGAAAGATAGCTGCCAAGATAGAGAAAATGATCGACCTATGCCTGCAGCGAGCTCATGACTGGAAAAGATAAGCTGGAAAATGAGGTTCTGGAGTCAGGCAGGTTGGCAAGGGAAGGATTCTTCACAAATGCTTTCCAAAAGCTTTGGTTGCCTGTGACTGAGAGAAAAGGGGGTTCACACATCACACTAACCCACCCTGCCAATAAGCCACAGTGGGTAGGTTGGACAGGAAAGTATACATATGAAATCTGTATACTTCCCTGACCATATTACCCTGACTAGCCCAGCCTAAATATCTGTTTTCAGAAAAAGTCCTACTTCTGACAGCTGTCAGAAGCTAGTGTTAGCAAAAAGGGGGTGGGATGCACTTTCCCGCCTTCCTGAGCAGCTAGTGTCTCAGGAATGGGTGGAAAAGTTGGGGGCACTGGGACCACTGTGGGAGTGACACTCAAAACCCTGAGGATCTCGCTGCGACAGGGGGAAGGCACTTATCCCCTTTCGCGAGCAAAGGTCACTCACAGCTTTGCTTTGACTTGGCAGTTCACCCTTTGACAGCTGTCAGGGGAAAGCAAAATGGAGGGAAAAAACTATTTGGAACCTCTCTGGGTCAATGTCCAGGGTTGGTACCTGCTGCACTTTGACAGCAGGTACCCTCCCCCCCAGGACATTGCCCCGGTGAGTCTTCCCATTTTCAGATCCACGGAACTGCATGCCTCCACAGTTGTGTATGTCCGACTAAAAAAATAATTTAAAAAAAATTAATTTTTGTGCACATTTGGGGTACAAACTTACTTTCTTTTCTTTTTTTTAAGGCCAAGCAGTGACAGCCCCTCCAATGTGCCACTTGGGCACTTTGGAGGGACTGTCACTGGCAGCAGCATAAGCGAGACTGGTGGGGTTTTTTTTGCTGCTTTTGCCAAGCTCCTCACTCACCACTTCCCTCAACCCACGGTGGGATCAGTTGCCTGGGTTCAGATGACACAAACAACCCATTGTGGGTTGAACAACCCCTAGAACAGCCCATGGGTTCTCAGGGTAGCTTGTTGGGGAAAAAGCAAGCCACCCTGCAGGAAGCAGTCTGGTTTCAGACAACACAACAACCCACCATGGCTAGTTACCCACAGGTAACTAGCCATGGTGTTGTGTGAACCAGGTAATTGAGTTGTGTTGTGTGAACCAGGTAATTGAGTTGTGTTGTGTGAACCAGGTAATTGAGTTGCTGGTTTGACTGGGTTCAGACAACACTCAAGGGTTGAGTGTGGATTGTCTTTGAACTGCGGGTTGTTGTTGAAATGTGGGTTATCGTGTTGTCTGAACCCAGCCAAGATAACAAACCATGGTGGACAACTCACAACCCAACAACAAACCATGGTTTCTCTTCATAGGTTGTTTGGTTAACAAGCCATGGCTTGCTAGCGTAGCTGGTTCAGACAGACAACACAATAATCCACATTTCAACAACAGCCCACAGTTGAACAACTGATGACACTCAACCTGTATTCAACCCTTGAATGTTGGTTATCATGTAGTCTGAACCCAGTCTTTGTCCCCCAAATAGTCTGTATTAACCCGCGCTGGTAAGTTTTATAGGTTTTATAAGTTTCATTTTAACAGTTCCTGAGAGAACCTTATTTGCCTCAGAGCAAAGGCACCAGATTTGAATAGGTAAACAGATAAAAATTATTTGCAGTATTTTCATGGAACAACTATGTGTGATAAAGAACCTGGTGTGTGTCAAAGGTTGACAAGAACTATAAACAGCTGGCTGGTCTGATAGAATCTAATTCCTTAGCCCTTTATAAGTCCCTCATTTAATGCTGCCAACACTGCAATTACCCCTCATATATAGAGTGTCCTGTGCAACATTAGGATTTGTTTGTACTTGTATATTTCTCAATAGGAATTGCATACCAAGAGCCAAAATAGAACAGTCAAATGCTGGATCAAGAGGTTTAACTTGAAATAAACTACTCAAAAGAAAACCCAACATTTCTGTTAATCTTTTTCATATGGGGTGGGGGATTGATAAAGCTTAGAGATTCCTAAATTTTGGGCTTTCAGGTAAGCATTTGCTAGTATTCTCTTCACAAAAAAGCTTGTAAAGGTAGAAATCTTTCTCATGCTGCTTTGTACTCTTCTCTGCCTCCCATTTAATTTATTGTAGTGAGAGGAAAGGTGGGGACTGAAATGATAGTTTCTCAGTTACAGTAATACCTTGGATTGCAAGTAACTTGGTCTGAGAGCATTTTGCAAGACAAGCAATTTTTTTAAATAAATTTTGACTTGATAAACAAGCGACGTCTTGCAATACAAGTCGTAGGGATGTAACCGCTTGCCTCAAGCGGGCGTAGCGGGCCAAAATCGGCCCCGCTCATGCCCGCCAGAGACTCGCTTTGATATAAGAGTGTTTTGGATTACAAGCACGGTTCCAGAATGAATTATGCTTGCAATCCAAGGTATTACTGTATATGTCATGGACAGCATAAAAACCAATACAATAAAACACAAAAACAAAGATAAAAACAGGAGATAAAACCTTAAAACGGACTAAAAATTCATTACTTTTGTCTGATTAGTTTGGTACATCAGATTATGGATTAGCAGAATCCCTAGAACCATATTCCTCCATCTTGGTGCTTCCTTAAGCATTGCATTTATCCTCAAGCACACAGTTTAAGTGTGTGTTTCTTCTACCCCTTCTCTTCTTCTCCTAAATAGGTCTGTAGCTTGGAAGAAATTGAGGAACCAGACAGAGAGCAGGGCTAATTTTGGCAAGCTTGGTTTGTAGTTTCATGCCCTCACCAAAGTAGAACTTTGGTAGACAGCTCTAGATATCCAGTATAGAAAATAATAAACTCAGCAGTGTAGATATAATCATTTTCTCCAGAAGACCACCAATTAAAATGTAAACATCTCTTATAATATGGTTGGAAAAGATCATGATATTCAAGAGCTGGCAAAAAAAGAGTAGGGGGGAGGGGAAGTTTGGCATAGAGTCATAGTCTGACTTTCTCAGATGAGTTTCCAGGGAAATAACAAGCATACTTGGTACTTGAACTGCAGTTTGATGTTTACATGCATTCTAAAGGGTGACAGAATTGCCAAAACCAAAGTTGCAAGATAAGAGACACTTTGGAACTGTGGCACGTAAAACAGGGTCATACATTATGTTTTATATGCAGCAGTGACTCTCTGAAATAAAGAACATCTCTGAGGAGAATAAAGGACATCTGGCAACTCTAGATGTGATAGTAAATGGCAGCAGAACCTATAACTGTGCATTATTGTGTCTCTGGATTTTAACAAGGTTGTGATTTATGTGGCTAGGCTTGTGAAACTCCTGTTAACCTTCTCAGATAGGTCAACCTCTTTGTTATGTATATTCATGGATGACTTGGCTAATGATGAACAAACCTATATTCATTAGGATTAGTTGCCTTTTAAAAATAAAAACATTTTAATAACCTTTACCGCAGCTATAGTGGAGCAGTTGACTCTCAGAGCAATTCATTCTAGTACACTTGATTTGGGTGAAGTATTCATATTAGGGTTGGATAGTGCTTAAGTTTAGGCATTGATACACATTGCAAAAATCTAAGCTTTAGAAATATTTACCTGGGCATTTATTACTGTTCAATTTATATACAGTTGTGCTGTGGGTGTGCAAGAGTTCAAATAGTTCTAATTATGTATCTAAGGTTGCTTCCAGATGAGGCTTTTATTGTGCTATTGCCCTGCCTCATTCATAGAATTTTATGGGGCTGGAAGGAGACAATGTTGTTTTCATCCTTTGTTTCCCACTGCTGCTTCCATCTTTTTTCTTATCAGAAAAAATATCAGTTAAGGAGGGAAAGATGGAAAGAATAGCTACAGTGCTTTTTGATTGATAACACTAAGAGTTCACTGCCTATAAGCACCCAAAGTATTCTCGAGCTCTTCCCTATTAATTAACAAGGGCAGTTTCACACTTGATGCTTTGTACTTGGATATGTGAAAGGAATGTATGTATAAAATAGCAGGGTTTTCCTTTCAAATACATGGAAATGGGGCCTCAACCTTTCCTTTGCTATTTCCATGTATTATAAAGGAAAATGCATTATGCATTATATGTACATTATGAAGGTCTATTTATACATGCCTGAGCCTTTCACAATTGATAGCGTATGTGTGTATCTTTTGTACCTTGATATCTGTATTCATGTACAAAATATCAACCCCTAAGTTTCCATCTGTAAAACTTTACCAGGTGTTTCCTACATTGGCTCACAGAACTTAATCTCAAGAAGCATTCTTATGCTTTTCAATGCTCAGCTTAGTAGTGGGGGAAGTATTGGTGAAGGAATGTTTTGGAGGGGACATTTGGATCTCAAGTATGAATTACCGGTACAAGTGCTTGAAAAGCACTCTTAAGTGCTAGTTGGGACTGTTAGCTGGAAGAGTTTTGGATGTGAGATCAGAGCTAGGGATGCCTATGGAATTTATGAATTCTGATAAAAACTGATCTGATCCACACCTTCCAGACGAATGTGTGGATTGGAACATAGTTATCCCCTAGCTTTTGCACTTCCCATACCTTCAGATGAAGTTGTTAGCTCAAATGTATCAAAATACATTTTTAAAATCATATTTTGAGAGAAAGTATATTTTAAAATATGTTTTTAAAGTTGAATTTTTGTATGCATTTTTGTAAAAATCACAGATTAATGTAGAAATAGGATGGGACAAAGTTATGACCGAATGCAAGCAGAAGTGATGCATGACTGGAAATAGACTGATTTGCCCATCCTTAAATTCAGAGCTAAGACTTGCTGGGAAGTCACTGAGATGGTTCACACGTAACGAGAAGCCACCATGGGGAATTTCCCCATGGAGGGTTTTGTTGTGGTGGCAGCCACATTTTGAATATTCAAGCCGTGGTGGGAGTGTGCTGTAGCTTGTCATTCTGTGTGAACCCAGAAAGGGTGGGTTGTTGGGGTGCTTGACAAGCTGTTTTAGGGTTGTGGGTGACTTGTCAAGCACCTGAACACCCCACCCTCACCGGGTTCGCATGTAGCATGTACAACAAGCTACGGTGCACCTCTGCCACAGCTAAATATTCAAAATGGTGGCCACTGCCATGACAACAACAACAAAAAAACCACAGGGAAATTCCCCCATGGTGGCTTCTTGTTATGTGCGATCCAGGCCGCTATCTGTCAGCCTCGGTCTCTCATAATAACACGAGAGTAACAAGATTAAAGTTACAAACTGGCCTTAAAATTGGCCATTTATCTGGGGCAGGTAGCAATTTGGTCCAGGCAAGTAACTTGCCAAAACCAGTGCTTGGTGTTAGGCTTGTAGGAGCTTTCAGTAGCATTTTGTGGGCGGATGAGTACAAAAATATTAACCGTGGGACTAATAGAAAGCTCTTTGCGCATGAATTGTACTTTATACTATTGCTGCTACATTTATTTATTTATTTATTACATTTATACCCCGCCTTTTTTCCTGCAAGGAACTCAAGGCGGCTTACATAATCCTCCTCCTCTCCATTTGATCCTCACAACAACCCTGTGAGGTAGGTTAGGCTGAGAGGCAGTGACTGGCCCAAAGTCACCCAGTGAGTTTCATGGCCAAGTGGGGACTAGAACCCGGATCTCCCAAGTCCCAATCCAACACGCTAACCACTACACCACACTGGCTCTCAATAGTCTCCATGACTTGGGGTTTTCTTTTTCCCTCCGGCTTCCCTAAATGCAATACATAAATTCAAACATTTCTGTGCTTAAAATACTGCAGTTTTGTGTGTTTCCTCTAATAACTTTTGTACCTGACCATGCCCTTTGGTTGCCTGACCATACCCTTGGCCACGCCCTCTTGATCACACCTTCATGTTGCTTAACCATACCTCTTACAAATTCACATATGTCCCTATTTTCATCTGTGAAATGTTGGAGGGTATGCTGCTAATAGAGAGAGGCTCCTGACTGACGCTGATGTTCCTTTTCAGCTGAGTATGAGTATGTTCCTTTTCACACTTGTATGAGTGTGTGGAAAGCCATTTAGGAGCAGCAAAATGTTAGCAAGTGTTAACTTTTCACATAGTGACCTCAGTACTCTCTCACCATTTTTCTGGCATTCTTCTCTGCCCTTCCCTCTCCTTTTTCCTCTCTACTGTGCCTGTGACATTTGCATCAACTGTGGTTTGGGTGTTTTTTTTTTAAAAAGTAACCTTTACTTAAAGAACTGCCTGAAGAATTGGTTTGCAGTCGTGTTTTTCACTGGCTAACATAACTAAGGTTTATTTCCTTGGAGACTGCAAAGAGATGTGATCTGATTTTGAGCAACAAAGAAAAAAGTTTGCATTCCTCAAGCTGGATGTTAACTTACATTTAAGCATCATGAAGTAGGCTTTTTATTTGCCTCTCTAATTCATGTGTCCATGTTTTGTGCTTCTAGTAGAAGCATTTCAAATTAGTCAGACACTGCTTGAAAGAATACATTGTAGTGCAGAAGTGTATGTAGATGTTACAGGGTGACTTGTGAATAATTTTATTGTGGATACCTTGTTTCTCTTTGCCCAGCCCATTTCCTGGTAGAAACAAACTTCCCTGTGGTATTGAGATTCAACAGAATTAGAAAGTACCGTAGGTACAATGCTTTAAACTGCTGTCCAGTCACTGAATTCAAAATATTGGGTGATCAAACTGCTGCTCCATGCTGCTCTTCAGGAAGCTTTTCCTCCAAAGTTCTGGAAATCTTGAGCTGGGTCCTAAGGGAATTGGAATTAGTGCATTCTGCATTTCCTTCCAGGGTGCTTGTCTGATATCATACATAGCATGGACAATTTTGTTTGTGGAGAGCTGCATATAGTCCGAGAGAGAGTGCACGCTATGGGGTAGCTGACAGACAGAAAACTGGTAGCTCAGTGGAAGTAAATTGCATGCATTGGGAAGGAGAAGGCTTTAATATTGACACACAAGCAACCTCATTTTTATTTATTTATTTTAAATTAAAGCCCTTCTTTGCTTCCTTGCATATCTGCCTGGTTGGTTGCTTGCTTGCTTACCTCATGATGGCTTTTTGGCTCCTTGCCAGGCTGTCGTTTGACCCCTTAATCTTCTTCCCTTCTTTCCCATGGATGGTTGCTCTTGCCTAATGGGGCACAACCCATAATTTCTCATTCTCTTCTTTGAAGTGTCAGCAGCTTTCCAGCATAAATAAATAAGCACATAAAAAATAAAACCAAGTATTAAACAATCTCAATTTTTTTTAACTTTTGGTATTTGTTTTCCACAACGAGCAGAAAATTAATACCATTTAAGGGTAACCTCATATTTATATCTTGCCTGGGGACAATGGCCTGAAAAGAATGATAGAATTGGAAGGGGTCCCAAATGCCATCTAGTTCAACCCTCTGCTGATGCAAGAAATCAACTACTGCATCATTAACCTCAGCCTGAGGGCACTGTGGCATCATGCTTCTCCTGACTCTATTTTTCAAGTAATTTCAGTTTTGGCAATCCTTGCTTTTAGGTTGATTCATCCTAAAGCCTTGGCACAGTAATGGACTGGATGAAGGCCAATAAATAGAGACTCAATCCAGACAAGATGGAGGCACTGTGAGTGGAGGCACTGCCAGGATGAGTGGTGTTCAAACTGTTCTGGGGGGGTTGCACTCCCCCTAAAGGATCAAGTTCGTAGATTGGGGGTGCTCTTGGATCCAGCATTGTTACTAAGGCACAGGTGGACTCGGTGGCACGGATCACCGTTTATAAGCTTAGGCTGATATACCAACTATGTCCTTATTTGGACAGCCTAGCTACAGTTATCCATCCTCTGGTAACCTCTCATCTGGATTACTGCAATCTGTTATACGTGGGGCTGCCTTTGAAAATGGTCTGGAAACTTCAGCTGGTCCAAAATAGGGCAGCAAGATGGTTAACGGGGACTGGCCAACATTATCATATTATGCCAGTACGTTTCCATCTGCACTGGATGCCAGACCATACCCAGGCCCAATTCAAAGTGCTGGTATTAACATTTAAACAGCTTGGGGTCAGGTTACCTGAAGGATTGTCTCCACCCATATATACCTGCCCAGACCCTAAGATCATCCTCAGCAGCCCTTCTCCAGGAACCCATGCCAAAGGAAGTGAGGTGGGTGGCTACTAAGAGGAGGGCCTTTTCTGTTCTGGCACCCCGATTGTGGAATTTGCTTCCCAGAGAGGCTTGCCTGGCGCCTACATTGTACTCTTTCCAGCGCCAGGTAAAGACCTTCCTAAGTCTTTCAGTTTCTGTTTTAAATCTGGCATTGTATTTTAATCTCTGCATTGCTGCTAGGTTTTGCTTTGGTTTTTACTTCTATTTTATACTGTAGTTTTAAACTTTTACAATGTATCTTACATTGTATTTTATGGTTTTAATTGTCGTGAACTGCCCAGAGAGCTTCAGCTCTTGGGCACTATAGAAATGTGATTAAATAAATAAATAAATAAATGCTGTTTGTCTGCTCTGCTCTACCCCAGATTATTTTCTATACGCTTTGCCTAGAGAGGAGCCAGGGGAGCTAAAGGCTCACTGTACAGACCCTGGCCAGTTTGTCTGCAGCATTTAGGGGTCTTCCTGTTTGCTGATAGATAAACTGGTTCCATGATTGGAGCTTGGCATTCCTGGAGTAGGAAGAGGTCAAGCAAGATTGCTTCAAATTATTACAGTTGGGTCGCTCTGGGAAATAGAGATTTAAACAGTGTTTACCGAAAGTACCGGTACATGACTTTTCATGTTCCTTTTGACTGAAGAATATCCTGACTCAGCTTAAATGGGGACTAAAAGAAGAGCCCAAGGCATGGTCTCCAAGTCAGTGCCTCGATGGGAAACAGCCTGGGAATCTTGAACTCAGGTATATGCTGCCTTGAACTCTCTGGAGGAAACACGGGATATAAATGAGAAGTGTAGTAGGCAGAAACCTACTTCATCAAATAATGCAAAATACTGTAAAAATATCCAGAAGTATAAGAGCAGTGACTGGAGTAAAATACACTTTAGCTTCATGTGTTCACCCCCACTACCTCCACTCCCAAATTGGCCTTAACTGGTTGCAATTTGAATAGATAGAGCTTGCAAATGCTTTTTGTATACAATATAGAATGAATAAACAGGTACAAGATCATTGGGATGGGGCTTTTGATGTCCCTAGGAACCATTCTGAGTTTACCTTCATTACAGCTTTCACAACAGGTTGTTATTCTTATGACTGGTACTGAGATGCCTCCGGCATTTCACATCCTACCTTTTCTTGTAACAGCCCAGAATGCTGCCTTTGTGATTTATTGGATTAATATATGGTTTTAAATATTTTAAGCCGCAATCTTCTAAAGTGGATCTGTGGTATATAGAAGGCAGCGTTAATCGATCATCTGGCAGAAGGGGGCTTAAATAAAACAGCTTGGTGCATACCCAATTTTCACGATTTGTTTGTCAGGGAGACAGCAGGGATGCAAAAGTATTTGCAGACCATGTGCAACTAGCCAGGAGGCATATCCCTTTTCTTTGGTTGCTGTTAGAAGCCCTGCAAAGCACATGCTAACAGCAGGTCCCCTTTGTTGATAAAAGAAATTGAATTATGTAGCTTAAAATAAAATGCTCACAGTCCATGCATGGAGTGCATATCTCAGACAATAATTCATGGCATTGTTTCCTTTTTGTTTTGCAGGAAATCCAAGGGAAAACCAAATGGTAAAAAGCCTGCACCAGAAGAAAAGAAACTCTATCTAGAGCCAGAATATACAAAGTCCAGGATTACCGACTTTGAATTCAAAGAGTTAGTCGTGTTACCACGTGAAATAGACCTTAATGAGTGGCTAGCTAGCAATAGTAAGTAGTGCTACATTTATAACAACTGAAACACTTCTAATTTCTGGTTTTCATGCTGATAGATTTTCTTAATTAAAACAAATTGATACGGGCAGATTGTTGCATTTGGGTGCTGTGTTCAGCAAGGTTAGTATGTCTCCTTTCACTTTGACATTTACGAACATTTTAGGTATTCTAGAGATCATTAGGGAGTCCTTCAGTTTGCTTTTGAAAAGGTTTCTAAAAGCTGATGACTAGGCACTGATGGCATATTTTGTCATGGAATATGGCTGGGTGGCTGAACAAATTTATTGACCCGGAATTCACCACCTACATGCAATTGTTTGATTTACTGTGCTTACAAGAAACATGGCCTACAGATGCCACTGATATTCGACTACAAGGTTTCAAAATAGTGGCTCTTCCAGCTATTAAAAGATGTAAGCATGGTCGTGGGAGTGGAGGACTGGCAATCCTTCTCTCTACTGATACACAAATGGATATAAAGGACTTAAAATTAACAAACAATGGATATATTCAGTCAGTATTAGTAAATTATCTTAAAATTAATCAAATTATTTGTTTAAATGTATATATTCCTCCCAAGTCTATAAATCATGATGCAAAACAAGTTTGGCAGGATTTGGAACAAGTGTTACAATGTATTGAGGAAACATTTCCAAGAACAGAGGTTTTGTTATGTGGGGATTTTAATGCCCGAATGGGGGGGATTATAATGAACAAATGAATAAGGTTTTGGCTTTAGATGAGGACAATACTAATATCCCTGATAGATCCTCACAGGATAGGAATATTAACAAAAATGGACAAATGCTCTACTCCCTTGCATATAAGTATCATCTACAATGTTTAAATGGCCCTTTGGATAAGACAAAAGGTAACTACACCTACATATCCCAGAACGGGGGCAGTGTGGTAGACTATATTTTTGTCTCATATGCTATCTATCTAAAAACTCAATCATTTCATGTAGAAGAACGGGCAGATAGCGACCATCTCTCATTGGTAGCGCGGGTAGGCTATGCAAAGAGCAAGAAATTGTCCACTGTCACACACTCTATGCAGGGTGTGTGCATTGGAGAAAGGCGTATCAGATGGACATTAACCCTGGCAGATGAAATAAAGCAAACTTTGGGGAATCAGACTATGATGAAGTTAAGAGATGAATTTATAAACAAGACAGGTAATACCCTCAACCTGTACCAGGCCCTGTTAGAACAACTAAGACCCTTTTTGGTTAAAACTGAGCACCAAAAGACAGACCCATATACAAAATCCTGGTTTGATGCGGAGTGTAGAAAAAGTAAACAGTCTCTGGTAAAAGTAGCCAGATTTTTAAGAAAACACAAAGATGATGGCCAAATCAGGAAGTTTTTAATACAGCGAAGCGCTCATAAGAAACTTCCAAGAGCCAAAAAGAAGAGTTATGCAAATAAATTTTGGAAGGACTTTGGGCAAGCCATAATCAGCAAGAACGAAAAATATTTTTGGGACCTTGTAGCAGGTGGACTTAAGCAAACAAGACCAGCAGTAGAGGGACAAATCCCAACGACTAAATGGGTCTTGTATTTTGAGAATATGTATAAAGGCAGCTCTAAAGAGAGCCACTTTGCACGGTATGGAACAAAGGATGGGGTAGTTTTGGAGGCGCAACCTATATGGCCCCCTGTCACCGAAGCAGAAATTAAAAGTTTAATTGGGAGACTATCATTGGGTAAAGCCCCAGGCTGGGACATGCTGCCCCCTGAAATCTTCCGCATAGACCCAGAGTGGTGGGCACCAATCCTGGCAACACTATTCACAACAATTCATCATCATCATCATCATCATCAGGCGATCACTCGTGACCGAGTAAGATTGTCTTCCGGGATAAAAGGAGGAAATTCTAAAGAAGATTGTGTAGACTCTAGCGATGGGTCCGTAAGTGACTGTGGAGGCCAATTCTAGATCCACACAGCTTCCCACAGTGAGGACACAGGTTACCAGATAGAAGATGGTCCTGTAAAGGATTCATTTGACGTGCTTTTCGCTTAGCACGTTTCTCCCTTTCACCTTGCACTCGGGCTTCTTCAAAGTCCATGGAACCTTTGTGAAAGGCCAACCTCCAGTTAGATCGTTCATGGGCCAGAGCTTCCCAGTTTTCGATGTTTATATTGCATTTTTTTAGATTAGCCTTATGAACATCTTTAAACCTCTTATATTGACCACCGATATTCCGCTTTCCATCCTTGAGTTGGGAGTAAAGTAACTGCTTTGGGAGACGGCAGTCAGGCATTCGAACAACATGACCGGCCCACTGAAGTTGGCGTTGAAGGATCATTTTTTCAATGCTAGTAGTCTTTGCTTCTTCCAGTACACTGACATTTGTTCGCCTATCTTCCCAAGTAATTCGCAGGATTTTCCGGAGGCAACGTTGATGAAACCTTTCAAGGAGGTGGAAGTGACGTTTATAGATAGTCCATGTTTCGCAGGCATACAATAAAGTTGGTAATACAATGGCTTCATAAACCAGTGTTTTGGT
The DNA here is from genome assembly GCA_021292165.1 of Shinisaurus crocodilurus. Taxonomy (NCBI): domain Eukaryota; kingdom Metazoa; phylum Chordata; class Lepidosauria; order Squamata; family Shinisauridae; genus Shinisaurus; species Shinisaurus crocodilurus. The sequence goes on along the minus strand of CM037876.1, from coordinate 204,054,853 downwards.
CTTCTTACAAATATCCCGATCCTCGAACACTCTATGTTTCATTCGAGAAAATGCGGCACTTGCGGAGCTCATTATTGTCCCAATCTATAAGAAAGGTAATCGAGGGGACCCAAAAAATTACCGTCTAATAAGTCTACTTGATGTTCCCGCTAAAATATATGCACGGCATCTCCTAGACAAATTGGACCAATGGGTTGAAGAACATCATGTTTTGTCCCCGTTGCAGGCAGGCTTTCGCAAGGGACATAACACAATAGATCAATGCTTTGTCCTGAACTACCTTATCCAAAAGTACGTAAATAGTCCGCCAAAAAAGTTATATATTACATTTGTAGATCTCTCATCTGCATTGATACAATAGATAGACAACGTCTATGGGAGAAACTAGATGCCATCTCAGTTGATAAACATCTGCTGTTCCTCGTTAATATTAAAATCAGTTAATATTAACTGATATTAAAATTCGAGTTGGCATGGCAGGTTCCCTTACTGATCCAATCCCAACAGTAAGGGGAGTCAAACAAGGCTGCATTCTGGCACCACTATTATTCAACCTTTATATAAATGACATCACTCAGGAGCTTTCCTCCCCTACCTATTTCCCTCCTGCAGTTGGGGAACAGAAGGTCCCAGTCCTGCTCTATGCGGATGACATGGCTCTTATCTCATTAACTCAAATTGCCATGAGAAGATTACTTACTAAATTTGGAAATTACTGTAAACATTAATTACAGCAAAACAAAAGTGGTCGTGTTCGCCAAAAGGCATGAGCAGCATAAATGGACCCTAGATGGACACAGTATTGAACAATGTCATTCATTCAAGTATTTAGGATTGAATTTTTCTGAAAATACCCTATGGCATACCCACTTCAAGGCAATTACGTCCTCAGCTGCCTGTTTACTAGGACCTATAAAGAGACTGCACTATACTGAGGGCCATTGCTTAGTAGAACCAACTTTAAATATCTTTGCAGCCAAGATTGTGTCCCATCTCTTATATGGGGCACCAATCTGGGGCAGTTACTGTAGAGATGAACTTGAGATAATACAAAACAAGTTCCTGCATATGCTCTTGCTAGTGCCACACAGTACACCTGGTGCACTATTAAGGACTGAACTAGGTCTCCCTTCCCTGAATGCATGTATACACAAATCCATAATATTATACTGGAAAAAATTAACATCATTGCCAGAAAACCATTTAGCAAAACTATGCTTTTTGGAGTTGCAGAATAGAGAAGGCTGGGCAAACTCTTGCAGATGCTTGATGTTGAGTTACTCAATTCCCTTAGCAACGACAATGCAGGATGTGTCCGATTATAAGATCCGAGATATTGTGTTTGGCGAAGATGCCAAAAGAGATCTTGAATATACAAAAATCTGCCACTTGGTACGCCAAGATTAAAACAGATCACAAAAGGGCAAGCTATCTGCAAGAGCTAACCTTCTTCCCTGTTAGGCATGCTTTTACCCAGCTCAGATTTGAAACAGTGCCCACTGAGTATTTGGCTGGAAGATTTTCTAACAGACCTGCACAAGAGCGTTTTTGCATATGTGAAACAGGGCACATTGAAGATCTGGCACATTATATTCTATATTGTCCACTATATAATTCACCCAGGGCCAGATTTATTCTTCCTTTTCAGACTACTTTAGAAGGTCAATCAGACGATTTTAAAATTAGATGGTTGTTGGCTGATGTGGGCAAATTTATTAGCTACAGGATAGCTTTATTTGCGTTAGCTGCAAGGAAAATAAGGGCAGCCTTTATAAACCAAACTACTGCCAAACCATAAGGGGGCCATACAGAAAGAATGTTTCTCAACCTTGATTATTTTATAGCATTTTGTTTCATTATATTTAATGTTCAACCTGTTTTTATTTTATTTTATACTTCATGTATATATGTATTGTGATGGCCATTGGCTATAAACAATAAAATTCTGAGTGAGTGAGACTAGGCTCTGATTGTAACTTGGGCAGTGGTCTGACAACCCTGATTGACTTCTGAAAAAAATCTCTGGTCAATCTGAGAAGACAGAAAGTGCTATAACTGGGGTTTCCAACATGGTGCTCATGGGCACCAATGTGCCTGCGATCACCTCTCTTGGCACCCACTGTGCTTCCTCCCCCTCCTGATTTTTATTTTATTTCTTAAGATTAGGAGTCTGGCATGCTATAAAGTGAATTTCTACCCTCCAGTGCCATCGTGATTTGGGTTCAAAAGAGTGGTTTTGTGGTTTGTAGCTCATACCTCACCTCTGCCTTGTACTTAGGTTCTTGGAAAAGTTAGTTTTTAGTCTTACCAGTTTGCCTTCTGGTAAATGAGAGTTTTGTGATTATTGATGCCCACCTTGGTAGCCATTTTATGAATGGGCAAGCCTCTGCCCATAGCAGCCATTTCGTGAGAGAGCCCATGACATTCTCTCAAAACTCCAAATGTGCCCATTGACCTAAAAACATTTGGGACCCCTGTACTAAGGCATCTTAGGCACCTAATTTAGAGTGGGATATCTGTGTTCCTAAAATGGAAAAATGTGCACCCTTCTCCCAACTATTCAGGCAAGTCTTAATCTACATGGCCCTCCAGTCACTTGCTGAGCAGTGTGTTTATGAAGCCAATCTGCTCTGGTGCTCTGAATGGTCTGCTGGCTATGAATGATTTGGGGATGCTTCTGATGAGAGACTTCCCTACTAACATTTTTGAAATTGTCAGAAAGAAGTGACCTTGGAAAGAAGTATTTATAGTGTGGGAAATGTAGGCATATTTTAATTTATTGGGGTCAGATCCAGGATCTGTGTGAGTGGCTCATTGTCACCAGGTGAGCTTCACGGCTGAGTGGGGGCTTGAGCCTGCAGTCTCCTCAGTCTGAGTCCAACATTGATAACACTACATTACACTGGCTTTGTCATAGTTCCTAGGTCTGTCTCAGGTGTTCATTTTGTTTATCTAATTTATTTATGCATGCATGCACACATGCATGCACGCAGTACCCTATACCAGTTGGTCTAAGGGTGACTTACAATTGCACTATACCAATAAAACATCCACTAAAACTACAACAAAATCAGTCATATCTTAAAAAGCCTGAGAGAACAAATATAATCTTATCTGGGCACCAACAGGATAACAAGGTGCTAGTCATATACAGGCCTGTGGCTCACGCTGGCTCAGCTTGTCTGAGCGTGGAAAGCTAAGCAGGGTCAGGCCTGGCTATTACTTGGATGGGAGACCCCTCCTCTAGTTTCCTGCATTGAGCAGGGGGTTGGACTCTATAGCCTTGTAGGCTCCTTCCAACTCTATGATCTATGAAACCTAACTGGGGATGGAAATCCACAAATGAGGTGCCACAGCATTGGGCCTGTTAGTATGGGAGGAAGTTTTCCTTTAGGTATCTGTGTCCAAAATGGATTAGGGTTGTATAGGTAAGCACCAGCACCTTGAATTGGCCTTGGAAATGAACTGGCTGCCAGTGAGGCTTACTTAACACTGGGGAGATATGATCCTAATGTGCAGTCCCAGTTAGCAATCTAGCTGCTGCATCTCACTTGTTTCTGACTCTTGCTGCATTACAAAGGCTCGTGTATGAAGCCCTTTTTTGGCTCCTTTCTATACACATTTGCAAACTGGGAGTAAAGAGGCAACATCTAGGCTCCTTCCAACTCTATGATCTATGAAATCTAATTCCACTCTTATATAACTGAACAGAGATTGGGATCAGATCCCTAAGCTCACTCTTATTTGTGCCCAGCACCGGTTTCCTGAAGTAAATTGACAAAGTACATCATTGAGAAATGTATAATAAACTTAATGCTTGTATTTTACTGGTGCACATACCATCCTTGACAATCATTACATGCTTCAAAAGAGAGGAAAAGTTCCATTAGGTGGCTGAAAAATATTCTAGTTAGTCTAATTGTGGAAATGCTGAGTGAACCACTTAACCAATGTGTAATTGTGCAGCTCACAGCCATCTTTTTCTGCAGCCAACAGTTCAAATAAGTAATGATAACACCTTGTTTTTTTTCTCTTTCAGCAACAACCTTTTTCCATCATATCAATTTACAATATAGTACAATCTCTGAATTTTGTACAGGAGAGTCATGTCAGACCATGGCAGTGTGCAATACGTAAGTGATGGCTTTGTTTCTGGTGTTGTGGTGGCTTGGGTGGTTCTTCTGTTTTGGTGTGAGGATGAAAAGCAAGGCTTTAATATTTGACACAGAAAGTTAGCAGTATGTAGTGAAAGTATGACCATTCAAACAGTTTTAGAGGATTAGATGAAAGGAGATCAGCCAACAAGCAGTCCAAAATCGAATCAAATATCAGCTCATGATTTCTCTCAGCAAAGCTTTTTAAAATAACAATTTCATGAGAAAAATAAGGACAACATTACCACCTGCTGTAAACTGACACACACCAGATCTACGAAAATAATTTGCTAATTATATTAAATCTCATACAGCTAAAATAAATATTTGCTTCATCTAGCTTGTGAATGTCATCAATGGCTTCATTTCAAAATTCTTCCCCACTCCACCCCCATCCTGAAAAAAAATCCACACCTTCAGATTTCTCCTAGGCCTGCAGTTCTAGTGGTCTGAGCGGAGTTCTGCATCTTGGCTATGTTACTCAAATGCCACAAAAAGCAGCACAGAAGTATGAAAGGGCAGTTTTGAACTGCTAGCCTGGGGGATCTTCTTTACCTCAGGAATGAGAGCTGGGCACCAGGCCATTCTGCAGACACCCTCCACTGAAGTGTTGTGGGCATGAGTTGGCAGTTTCTCAGGGAGTAAAGAAATGTTGTGCTCCTGGAACTTCCACTCTGTTGGGGTTGATCAAATCTTTTTAAAAGTAGTGAACTGTTGAGAGTGAAAGGAAGCACTGTTGCTTTATCATACTCTTGGAAGAAGAAGAAAACACTGTTAGTGCCGAGTTTATATGGAAAATGTAATGCAAATAGCTTTGAATGGTGTTGGACATTGGAGAATCTTAATAAAGGCTAAGAGCTTTAATTCCCAAATGGGTCTTACACAATTTCTAGCCATGCTTCTAGTTTCTAGCTGGACATGAAATTTCTAGGGACAATTAGAGGTGTAATAATGTACCTGTTGCATGGCAGAAAGCATTAGCCTTCTTAAAAGAGAACTGTTGGTTCAGAAGGCTAGAACACAGCTGTCTCTGCTTCTGTGTAGCTTGCTATACTTTGACATTTCATTTGAACTCAAGAGTTAAGAATACAATCCCAGGAGCGGCATCAGTATGGGAGGGCCAGAGCATAGTGGCGTAGCAAAATGCTTTTCTAAATCATCCTCCATTATGTTTTCCTCTCAGCCACTTGCCCTCAGCGAAAACTAGCTTCTCCCTTCTGATACTGCCATAGTTCCTGCCCACTTCCTTGGAAATGACTCTTTCTCCCACACCACTCATCTTGGTGGTGGTAGTGACGGCGACCTTCTTTCCAAATCTTGCCCATTCTAGCCCCTGCCCTCCTCCTTCCCCTCCTCCCCATTTCACTGCTTTTCTACCATTGAAATTCATTCTGTGAGGCAATATTCTCCTTTACATCTCTGTGCTGCTGTTTTGTATTGCCTTCTAGCTCCCTGTCAGGCTTCATTTCAGACTCTGATGCCTGGCTAGCCTCCTTTCTCTCAGATGATACCTCCATTCTGCTCCTTAGTGATTTCAACATTCATGTTGATAATCCCTCTACCCACCCGCTTCCCGTCGCCTCGCCCTTGCTTTTTCCTTTGATCATTGCCTCTGGACTGACTCTTCCATGCACTGCCTTGGGCACTTTCTTTTCCTGTCCTTTGACAGTGTTATCATTCACCCAGTTGAACAGGCATGTAACATCATGTGTCTTTATCTTTGACTCCTCTCTTCCCCATATTCAGTCTATAGCCTGGCCATGTCACTTCTGCTTGTCCAACATCACAAAAATATGACTTGTCCTCTCTGTCCCCTCAGTAAAAACTGTGGTCCACACTCTGATCATCTCTATTCTGCACTCTGGTCTTCTGTTTTTGCCCAACATCACAAAAATATGACTTGTCCTCTCTGTCCCCTCAGTAAAAACTGTGGTCCACACTCTGATCATCTCTATTCTGCACGTTGGTCCTCTCACGTCTATCCAGAACTCTGCTGTCAAAGTCATTCACCTCTCTTGTCACTCTGATAGTATGACACCCCTCCTTAAATCCCTACAGTGGAATCCCTTCCACTCCCCAGTCCATCACAAACTCATTGTATATACCTTCACAGCTCTCCATGGCCTTCCCCCACCCCCATCTCTCTTCCCTTATATCTCGGTACTAACCTGCTTGTTATGTTTGCTCCTCCAGCTCCACCATCCTCAGCTCTCCAAAGACTCTGCCCTTTCTCCCTTGCTACCCAATGTATGCTTGGAACTGCTTCCCAGGACACCTGTGTGATGCCACCTCCCTTGCTTCCTTCAAATCCTATATACTAATTTTCCAAGTGTGGATCCTTATGTAGCCAAAGCAGCACCATCCACACACAAATTATCAGCAGGCTTGGGGGAACCCCAAGGTTTAAAGAATTACATACAATCTTTAGGTGGGGAGGAAATTAAAGGGGGAAGAAACCCCCAAACCAGCCCAATGAGGACTAGACATGCTTAGTGATCATGACATACTAGGTGACTGTTGGAGATGGGGTAGGGGGGTGGGATGGAAAACTAGGGAAGAGCGGGGATGGAATAGAGTATCCTGGAAGAGCGCATGGCTGGCTGATTGGAACCCTGAACGAAGAGCACCCCACACTGCAACACCTTTTTTTTTTACAGGTCTCACTTGAGCCCCTCCTTAAAAAATACCTTTTCTGTGAAGGCTTTGGCACAACCCCCTGGTTCCCATGCCCTGCTGCAGCAGTGGGGATTGGCCCTCCAAATGTTGGACTACTCCCAACATCCAAATGTTGGACTACTCCCAACATCCCTGAACATTGTCTATGCTGACTGGAGCTGGTGAAAGTTGTAGCCCAGGAACATCTGAAGGGCCATAGGTTCCCCACTCATGCTCTACTGTAAAGCAGACTAAACAACATGAGTCAAATCTCCTAAAACACTCATGTGTACAATTATTTGCTGATCAGTCAGAGAATGTGGCTTCAACCAGATAGCACAGGAACAGTCCACAGGCACTGTATGGTGCTGTTTAGTCCCTCTTGTTAATCTCCAGTATGTGCTAGTTAAGGATCTAGAGTGCCAAAACATGGAAGCACTCCTAACTCTCATGTGCAGTGGCCATTTGCCTTATTCTCCTGGTATGCACTTAACTCTCCTTTAAAAGCATTTGTGGTGCTGACCATTGCAGCAACATGTTGGAACTAGTAAAGCACAATGTTTGCAAGGCCTCACTCATTCCTGCCCTCTTGAAAAAAGAGCTGTGTTTGAACATGAAATACAGAATGTCTCCAAGGCACACACTAAACTACAATATATTTTGTGCACACACACCACAAGCCTTTGAAAATGGATGCAGGAATTGATGTTGTAAATGTTTCTGTCATGTTGCATTGTAATACCTCAATCTTTAAGTCAGATATCACTTTGTGCTGTACTCTATAACTCTGTTCAGGCATTTGCCTGAATGCGTGAGGGCTTAAAGTGGGTAGAGCAACAGTGCCATGCATGCTGGTCCCACCCCCTATGTCTCCTGGCATGCTGGCTCCACCCCCCTCAGTTTAGACCTCGCTGTGTTAAAACAGCAAGATCTGAACACAAGTAGAACTCTCAGCATGACCATGGACCTGATTAGGGTCTGCAATTGCACAGAGAGTTCTACTCACATTCCAGTGAACATGAATAGACCTTGCTGATTCAACTGAGGGGGACAGCGCCCTGTCACTCTACCCACTTTAAGCCCTCATGCATTCAGGCAAATAGGAACAGGACTCTGATTTTTCCTGCAGTTACTTTTTAAACAGGAGTTGTCCTCAAAACATAGAATATTGTCCTGATTATGTATACCAGATTTAATTCTACTACCTCAATGGTCAACAGAGTTACTGCATTACAAACAAACAAATGGAATGTTGATTGAACAAGCAAGTTAAACCAGAGGCATCACTTTACCTAATGTACCTAGTCATGCCTAATGTGAAATAGCACTTCCTTCTATCTCTTTTAAACTCATTGCTGGTCTGGCCCAGTTCCTACAAACAGCAGATAAGGTAGTAAATCTGTGTCTTGACTGTACCACTTCCAACTCTAGGTGAACACTCACATAATTGCTTCTGTACAAGGTAACTTTCTTCACATAGAAAATTAGATGGCAGAGAGAGTAATTCGGTCATGTGAACCTTCACCTACTCGTATTCCCATAGAATTAGTTGTCCCAAATAGTGCTTTCCACTTTCATGATTTAAAGGACAAAAACATCTGGAAAACGCAAGGAAGAATATTTTGACTGAAGAAATAAAGCTATTTTACTTCAGGATTTTAAAGCTCTGAAATGCATCATAGCTGATCTCACCCAGAATGCTTCTGACAATGTGTTGAGCATGTGCCAGTGCAGACTGTGGTTCAGAAACTCAATAGAGCAAATGCAGTAAGAGTTTGAGGAGAGTTCACACATGCACACCACCATTGTTTCATTCTGTCTGTAATCTTCCTTCATTTTCTGCATAGGGGTGCCCAGGAACTTGTACCTCATCTATGGCAATAACAATGAGTCATCATATATTCTGAGACCCATTTGGCTGCTCACATGTTTAAAGGAAAGGTGCATGCAACCTTAGGCAGAAAAGGCTGACGTGAATAGTTTGCTTCCAATTCAGATGTTCCCAATGTCATATATAGGATGCATTTCTGTGTAGGAAATGGTATAGATCAAAACCATGCTGATTTCATTCCATGTAATTGCATCTATTTCATTGCATGTACACCATGCTACATCTAGCAAACCATAAAGTATGCAGTCATTACTCATTTATTTATAACCCACTGTCTTCCAAGGAGCTCAGGGTAGCTCCTATTTTATCCTCTCAATCGTGGGGGTTGGCTTAGGTAGAGAGAGGGTGATTTTTGAGCCAGTCACTCAGCTTCATGGCTGAATGGGGATTTGAACCATAGTCTCCCTTGTCCAAGACCAGTGCCCTGCCCACTAGCACACTGGTTTACATTGATCTGCATGTGGTTTGCATACAGTTTTTTATACTAAAGTATAATTTGTATGGAGATTTTGTAATATTTCACATACGGTAGATCTGAGATAACTGGAAATAGAAGACAGCAGACTGGGATGTGCTGGTTACCCTAGCTATTCCTTTCCCATGTAGGGGCACGGGATCTTTCCAAGGAGATGCCCAGTAATAAATGATGTGTACCCAGGCTATTGCATCACTTAAGAACTGCTGGGGTCTTGTGAGAGGGTTAGTCTTAATTTTGCCATGGAACGAGGAGCTGTTTCTTTTCATGCTTTTAAGTATGCTATTAGATTATGAATGGACTAAGAGTGGAGTAAAAATACTTACAGTACAATAAATAAAAAGGTAAGTGGCCTACATATTAGCCAACAACAGTCTAGAAAGTTGGAAAGATGTTGGAAGATCATGGAAAGGAAAGTATTAGGACAATTTTAATGCCATCTATTCAAGTGCTAGTTAAGACAGAGATACATCAGTAGAGCCAAAGTGAAATTGCAGCTGTTTGGGCATAACAGGAAGCCAACAGCATCTGGGTGCAATGCTGTTAAGTTGTTATGATCAAACTAAGCAGTGTAACTGTTTTCCCGGTGCCCTGGAGCAGATGAACAATCATGTTTGCAAACTGCATCTTTGCTTGATGCAGTTGCTTGATGATCGATTCCTTGTATTCTCCCCATTTGTGTGGGGTGTAGGGGGAGTACAATCCTGCTAGCTAGGTTCTTCTATGTAAGCATAAGCAAAATATATAGGAATTGGAAAGCATGGTCACATTTGTCTGTTCCATTGTCCCTCTTGCTCAGTTCAGACAGCCTTTCCATATGCTATTTGTTTTCGCTGCTTTAAGAAAGTACATCCTCCACAACTAGCTGCACCTTGGCAGCAAATCAGTACAGCTGCAGCAGTGGTTGTGCTTCTATCCTGTTTTTGGTTTTACCCATTGCCTGCCCTTTGCTATATCCATTTCATGCTTCAGCAATGAGTGGCAATGTGTCTGTTGTAGGTAATGCCTGATGTGGTAACTTGGTCGTTGGTGGCCATTTAGCTCTGTTGCGCAGGGGACGACTGATAGTGTAATAGAGAGTGTCTTTGTGGGTGGGCATTTCTTATAGGATTCACCTGTCTTTGTGATCCTCTTTCTATCTTCTCTCTGCAAATGTGGCCAGATCTAACCAAAGATTCCTGTTGGTGAACTGAGCCTACAGAGTTGTCAATTCAGGCAGCACTTTTGAGAAGAGCTAGAGCTTGGGTTGTTCAAGCACATGAACAGCCAGAAATCAAGCTTCATATTTTGAGCTCCTCTTTAGTTTCCCTCTTGCTAAAATGGGCACTCTTCGTGCAGTTTGTCCAAAGCAAGACTTCCCTGTTATGCTGCCTGGGCCAGAAGGCAGTCATGGTTCTCTTTGGCCGCTTGAACTTTTAGAATCTATTCATCTGGAATTCAATCTCTTCTCCGAGTGTCGGTTGCAAAGGAGTGTTGTGCAAAACCTCAAAACAACTTAAAGCTTGGCCTCTGGTTACACTTAGCTGAACAAGTAAGTATTGTGGAGTACATATACTACCTCTTAGATTCTGTCCATCCTTCTGAAAATGATCGTTCAAAATACTGCTTATCGTTCAAGAGAAACATTTGACTAGCATAGTATTCAGCTCTACTTTATTCTAGGCCAGGGCTAGAATACCTTGGGTCCCCAGATGTTGCTGGCCTACAGCTCCCAGAATCCCTTGCCATTAGCCATGCTGGCTGGGTATGCTGAGAGCTGTAGGCCAGCAACATCTGGGGACCCACGGTTGGAAAACCTTGCTCTAGGCAAACCTTTTTTCATATATGTGTGTGGTTAGTACTAGTCTAATTTTTATTTTTTTAAAAATCCCTAGTTCTTTCAGTCTTTGCTCTGCAAAGAATAGTTTCCTGTTTTAAAGCGGAGATGGAAGTGTGCAAAGTAAATACACTGAACTTAGGTAACAGGAAAGAAGTAGTGACTAAGAGCTCAACGAGGCCCAGAACAGCAGCTAGATTGGGAATCCTGCCACAGAGCAGATTTACCAGAATAGGTATGCTATAGGCCAGGGCTCTCCAACCTTGGGTCCCCAGATGTTGCTGGCCTACAGCTCCCAGCATACCCAGCCAGCATGGCTAATGGCAAGGGATTCTGGGAGCTGTAGTCCAGCAACATCTGGGGACCTAAGGTTGGAGAGCCCTGCTATAGGCTATCTATTATAATGGAGAGTGTGTGCTGCCCTCAGGTAAGGAGTGTGATCTTTAAGCCCTGGCCTGTACAGGTTTGTTTCTAAAATGCAATACTTGGTGTCAGGGACAGCTCCCAGGAGCCAAGCAGACAGGACATCCAGCCCGGAGTCCATAGACTGAGCTTTTAGCTCATCAGGACTTGACAGTGAAATGCTTAATTGAAGCTTCTGGTGATGCCTGACCTTCCTGCTCTGTTGACCTATGAAATTAGAGAGAGCTATTTTGCTCTTAGCATGGATGCTCAATATTCATGAAAGGACTCTTCTGCTGCTTCTTAATCTTTGTATTTGGTAACTTCAGCACTGTTCAGTTTTGTTCATATTGACCAAAGAATGACATGCAACTGACTTTTCTTCTGTTTCAGTACTTTTGCTGCCCCTATTAGTCCAGGGTATTTTCACAGACCCAAAACATGAATGGTGAGGTCACATTAGGGTGGTCCTTTATGCTTTCTCTGTCTGGGATTTTTGAGAAAATAAACTTTGCAGAGAGGCAATGGATAGGCTGAGACTATTGGAATAATCCTCTTAATCCTATCCTGAAAGTTACTTGGCTGAGGAATGTCAGATAATAAGCAGGTCTGTGGGCAAGGATACTTCTGTCTACCTGCTGAACTCCAAACTATTATGCAAAAGCAGCATAGTCTTGAAAGTTAGAAAGGAAACTTGCCCTTTTGGAAAATACAGCCTAGTCTTGTTTTATGGCTTCCTCAGTGACTCACTGGTGCTGGCAGTTCTCTTGCCCTCCCAGCAGCCTGAATGTGGAAGTATTCCACCACTGTTTACTTGGGTTGAAGTACAGGGTTTTTTGTATGTGTTTTTTAATAGTTCCTTGCAAGAGCCAAAGTATGCTTTACCTGTTATTTTATATTTTTGGGCTTCATAAACACTTGTTTGTATTTCAATTAGTTCCCTGTAGAACAAGGGTAAAAATACTGCCCTTTCATTTAGACAATAGTGCTTTGGAGGAAGGGCACTTACCGGTACCATATGTACAGGACCACAAATGGAGAGGTCCTGTTGTAGGACTCATGCATTAATGATAGTGCAGACCGGCAGCTAATGTTGCTTCAGTACAAAAATATTTAGAATGCTACCCATTGTCATATGTAAAGTTTCATTTGGGAGAGATAACAGCATGTGGGGTGTCTTATTCTAAATGAAATAATTTAGATGATGATGAAATATAATATAATTATATTTATTTTGATGGTAATGGTGATGAGGATTAGAGGTTGGAGCAAATTTAACTCCAGGACCTATGACCTTTATTAACTGTAATTGCTCATGATAAAAATGGCTGGAAATCGAGGTCCACAGCTTGTGAATGTTGTTCCTTAAATCTAAAGGATGTTAAAAAGCCCATTTGTAGAACTGGAAATATGAGTGTATTCTTCCAACAGAATTTAGTGAGATACTGATTAACTTAAATGGAAACCATTCCTAGCTCAGTTGAGGACAAGGAAGTTTGGTTGTATGCATCCTTCCAAACAATCAAGGGAGGTAAAAAGCCACATAATGCATATTTATGATATGTTTTATTTATAAATTTATGAGTTGGCTTTCAGCCCAAATAGGGCCCCCAAGGCAACTTACAATTAAAAACTTAACAATTAAAAACTTTAAAAACAATATGAAAACTTTAAAACATCACAAGCAGCAGAATTAAGAGCAGGAGAAAATCTTACAAACAATGCAGAGTGAGTAGGGTGTAATCCTATGCATGTTTAGACAGGAAAAGGTAGTTGGCCTCACTCCTCCAAGCAACTTGTCCACATCCTCAGGCTGAACAAGGTGAAACTCATTCATCAAAACTGGACAAGCAGCTGCCTCACCACCTCAGAGCCTGCTCTCAGTGTGGAGTCAAAGTCAGAAAGAATGCAAGCAATTTTATTAGCAAAATGTTTTACAAACTCATCATAGCAGTTTGCTGAGAACTCCCCCTCTCTACTCGGGCCCAGAATGAAGCAGCCTCTTTACAACTCGAAACAACTCTGCTGGATGGCACTGTGCTGGACATGAAGTTAAATGCATCTTGATATATAATGTGCATTTTTTAAAACTGTGTGTGTGTGGGGGGGGGGTGATAACCCTCCCCTCCCCTACTGTGGTGCTGATGAAAATCAGCCCTCTGAAGCTGCCATTTGCATTAGGAGGAAATCCTTGCTGGATTCAATGTGGGGATGTCCTCCCAGTGCAAATAGTAGCTTCAAAGGAGTGATTTTTGTCAGGACCACAGTAGGGGAGGAAAGAATTAAATTCCCCCCACCGCTGCAATGAAAATAACGATCGGCACCCCCTCCTCCAGCTATTGCCATTAAAATGGCAATTAAATGGGAAAAACACATTTTACATCCAGTCTAGTTTGGCCCTGACTTAGTTTGAGGCTGAACATCAGCTGTGTCTGCCCTTGAATGAGCTGCTAAAACTCTGTTATATTGCCATCTCCTGACAGCTAATTGTTACTACATGAAATTAACTTTGTATTGTGCATATTCTTAGCAATCCATATTAACAACAGAATCTGAGAGCTTAAATCTCTGTATTCAGTTGTGTGGTCATACTTTATTATATTGTGCAAATGCAAAATCTCTGACAGGTATAATTAAGGCTTGCAAACCTGAATTTGAATATGAGAGCACACACTCCCACTGGCTAAACTGGAAGTAACAAAAGATGAACTACAATATCCAAAGCCACATTAAGTTGCCATCTGAATAAGAGAGCCGCTTAGTGTTGTTGATATATTGCTTTACTTTAAGTTGCATTTCTAAATGTTGTAGCCTTTAAGTAGAATTGCCCACTAACATTCAAAAATTATCCATTTCATGACATAATGTCACCTTTTCTTCAGTAACTGGATAACATTTCAAACCATTTCATGAAAAGGAGACAAGGTGACTCTACTTAATGCAACTCATAATAAATACTCATTTCAAACCAAGGTCCTTCCTGAGTACCCTCTTTAGCAGAGGTGCATTATGTATGTACAAAGAAGAGGGACTTTCCTGCAATGGTGCCCCGATTATGGCATGCTCTTCCCAAAAGTGCCACAACTGGCAGCAACACTATAATCTTTTTGGTACCAGATTAAGGACTTCACATTTGCACAGGCATTTTAGAAGAAATGTTGCTCTTGTTTGTTTTATGCTTTAGTCTGTGAACAAAAAGAGTCATTGCGCCAAGTCATGAAATGAACAATGGGAATTCCACTTAAAGGCTCCAACATATATACTGTAAGCTGCATCAAGAACCAAGAGAACAATATGAACTCTTGAACAAACATTTACGTATACATTTTCTCATCCTATGCAGTTAACCTGGGAATAATGCAATTGAGTGTGGGTTTCACCGGGTTGATAAATTTACAGTGGTACATGGAACTAAAGGCAATTAATATTTCCATCTGCTAACATTGGAAGAAGCAAAATAGTTACATTTAAAGTATTGTTAATAAGAGCAACTTGCTCCTATTTCAGTTGCATATTGCATATTGCTCCTCTAAAAATTCTAAGTAGCCTCAGAAGATTTATTTGTTTTTTCTCACAGTAAACTTTCAAATCAGTAGCTGCTGTAATCAGTATACTACTTCATGACCACACTGAGCTGCTGAAAATTTAGATTTCAGTTGTGGTGATAGCTTCTGCCACCACAGGTAAAGCAGCATTCTGTGCTGTTGCAAGTGGGCCACCCACTGTGAGTCTATGAATGAAATACCACAAGGGGGCGGGGAGGAACCAGACACAGACATAAAGTGTCCTGGCTGCCAATCCACTCAAATATCTGCTTCCTGAAGAAGCATAAGTGCCCTTGTGTGCTATCATGGAGCTGCTTTGCAAATAGCAAGCAACTGCAGCCACTTCAACCCTGACAAAACAACGGCCACTGCCCTAACACTGAGCCTCAGGTCAGCTCCTGGTGCCACATCACCAACTGCAGTGTGGCAGTAGAACCATTAGGCTCTGTGAACAGTAGGATTAGGACTTTACTTGGAATTTTTAGCTGCTCTGCTAGGACAGCTTGTGCCTGTTTGTGTGAATCAGTGGAATTAAACATCCAGGACAGATATTACCCTGTTGACAATTCTCTCCACAGACAATACTACTGGTATGATGAGCGGGGAAAGAAGATCAAGTGTACTGCCCCTCAATATGTTGACTTCGTCATGAGTTCAGTGCAGAAGCTAGTGACAGATGAGGATGTCTTTCCCACAAAATATGGTATGTTGTCTCCCAGAAAAGACCTATTGCAGCCAAAGGATTCTTTGCCTTTGGCATATAAACATTCTATGGGCAATTTTCTATACTGCTGCTCTATAGTGCCTCCACTAGTTCTTTTATGCTAGTGGAATGGACCACTAATGCACCGGGAACTAGTGGTTCCTGAAATTTGCATGAAATAAGCAGAAACTCTCATTTTCAGAACAAGGCAAGTTAGTGGCGCTCTCTTCCGTGAAGAGAAACCCTTAGTTTTAGAAACCTCTAGTTCCTGCTGTGCTAGCTGTCCTCCACTAGTGTAGGGGCAGTATAGGATACTGCTCTGTATGTATAAATGCTATAATAAGCAAAGGTGACTAATCATTGGTTGAAATATATATTAAATGCTGCTTGTTCAGTGGTCTTTGATCCATGCCGCCACACCAAATTATCCTAACTTGTAAACATGTCCATATTTCTAGTATTCCCTTTGGGCACATCGTTGCTTTTGTGGTGACAGTACTAGACAGTATAATGACGATGAAGCCAGAATAAAAGTGTTCTCCATGTAAAACTTGTGGATTGTTCATGTACAGATAGGGGGGCTGAAAGTGAAACACTGGCCTCCCCCAAAGCCAGTCAGTCATAATTTGACCATAACAAACACTTTTGCAGCCTTATCAACCAGAGATGAACCAGATGGAGTAGGAAGAGGAATAATTCAGCACAGCGAGCATCTTGCCTGAACAGATGTTACTTTACAGCTAATGTATTTCAGTCAGGAGTTCAACTGAACATAATGGTTTCTCTTCTCCCCTTCTTTTCACTCTTTCTCATGGCAGGCAAGGAATTCCCTAACTCCTTTGAGTCTCTAGTGAAGAAGATTTGCAAGTACCTGTTCCATGTGCTGGCCCACATCTATTCTTCACACTTCAAGGAAACGTTGGCTCTGGAGCTGCATGGACATTTGAACACACTCTACATACACTTCATCCTATTCATCAGGGAGTTCAATCTGGTGGACCCTAAAGAAACCACCATCATGGACGACCTCACAGAGGTCCTCTGTAGCAGCAGCGGGAGCAGCAGCAGTAATGGGAGTGGCAATGGTAGTGGCGGCAGCAGCAGCGGCGGCAGCAGCAGCGCAGGAGCACAGAACCATGTGAAGGAGAGATGAGTCTTCCCAACAGGAGCAAAACTAATGCTAACACTTTTTTTAAATAAAAAAAAAATACTCTATATTCTCTGTGTGTATGTATATGTATATGTGCATATGTATATATATACAGACATACACAGCCATGACAGTTTAAGCAGTTATGCTGCCACCACAGGACATGTAGACGTATGGGACTGTATGGAGCTTTTGTTAAATGCATCATCCTTGGCGAGAAGTTGCACCAGTTCTATTTTATTTTTCTTCCTCCCCCTCTTTCTTTTTCTCCCCTATCAGATGGATGATGAGTGCTGTTTTTAGAGAAGAACCACATTTTTTGAGTTGGGCTATTGCTTTTGAGTTTGTTTGTTTTTTCATTGCCTGCTTCTCTCCCCCTTGGGGGGGGGGGGAGTCTTTGAATGCAAGCCCCCTTCTGTCTGTCTCTCTCTCTCTCTCTCTCTAGGATGGTGGTACTGCCATTTTAAAAAATATTATAAGAAGTGACTTTAACTTGTGAAGTGGCTTAAGATGCAGATATTGTGTTGTTTTTGGGGGGGAGGGGCATTGAGATTTGTCTTTGTTTTTACTTAAATTGACCCTTTTCCTTCCCTTTCCATCCAGACCTTTTGCATCTAGCCCTTTGCTGGCTTGTAATGGGAAGAAGAGTTTTGGCTCAACTAGAGTAGCAATAAGGTTTCCAGCGCACTTAATGGATTTGGCTCTCTAGTCTACCTGGTCTCAGCATGTGAATCTTGAAAAAGCATCCACAAACATGTTTTTGCTTATTGGGCCTAGTTTCTCTGCCCCCCATCTCCTCCTTTCTCAGGCACAAATACCTGAATTAAAATAGTGAGGGGATTCTAATCGAAACCCAGTGATAAAAGCCATGACCGTTTATTTTGCATTAAACTGGGGTCTGGGGCAGGATGAAAAGGAGCACACAGTCTATCACCACCTGTGCTAGAGAGATGGCTGTTGGCTTATAATTATATTGTTGGCTTATTTTAGTTCATCTGTCCAATAATAATAATAATAAAAATTCTATCAGGCATAAGCCGTGTTGTTCTGTCTGCACTGTCACCAATCATTAGCTTTATTTCCTTGCTGTGTGATGCGAATGTAGTGGTTAAAATATTTATTAGTTTAAACTGTACACTATGGGAAGCTGTTGGCATTCTGTATGTGTAACTAATTTTCTTTTATACATCATATTTGATTGTAAGCTACGGCTAGAGTACTTGGTATTTTCTAGTCAAGCTACAACTACTTTGTATAGGTCTATGGCATTTATTTTTGTAACATTTTATTTTAAAGAAACACAAGCTAAAACCTTTACCAGTCAAATCATGTGGGCAATTTCCTGTGAAGAACAGCTGCAATTTTGACAGCATGCCCCAATTATTTTACCCAGTTGCTTTGGGGGTCAGTATTTTAAAGCATATTGAAGTGCAAGCAAGATGTCATTTTGCATGTTGATGTACTCTAGTTCCTTATTTTTAATCCAAGAACTTGATATTAATAGGTCAGGTTTTGTCAGGCAGAGTGGACAAGATCTTAGAGGACGAACAGTATGGTAGGATGACTTCAAAATTTGCAGGCATCTCAGCTTTTTTTCATAGTCATTTTCCATTTTTAATATGGAAATTAAATTCAGCCTTCTACTGAACTGAACTTGGAGCCTGAATAAGAGGGCAATATTCCAAAAGAGATCTCATCTTCAAGAAGAGTCTTGTATAGAAAACAAGTACAGAATTCTACTTCATGTCTTGTGGTGTAGATATGTGACTGTATTTTTCCATAGTTCAGTTGTATATTTCATGGTAATCTGCATATTAATTTATTTAAATCATGTATATCCCACCTTTCCTTTAAAAGCTCAAGGCTGTTAATGATAAGTTAAAAACAAATAAAAACAAAATTACAAAAAGCAACAGAATACAAAACGATATAAGGCAACCATTAAAATGATAAGACATCCCCATTGATAAACACAATACCGTTCAGGAGCTTAAAACCATTCATGGCCCCAAACCCCTTCTAACAGGAAGGTGTGAGCCATCCTTCAGAAGGTATTAAGCAGGGCATAAGATGAACCTCCCTTGGGGAAGGAGTTCCAGAGCCTGGGCACAACCACTGAAAAATAATGGAACAATGGTCTAAAATAGTTTGTCATTTTAACATTTTCCACATATGTTTGTTCTTCGCTAATCAAAAGCTGTTTCATTGTCAAGAATTTTTACCCTAAAACACAACTGTTTGCTTTATAAAAGAAATTCTTCTGGGGAAAAGTTATCCTGGTATAAAACACTTGTTTGGCTGCAGAAATAACTTAATATATTTTAATTGAATTATCTTAGAATGTCCCTGCTTAAACTAGTTATATTATCTTGAGTCAGTTCACACAACATGACAACCTATACTCAAAGTTGAGTGTGGGTTGTTGAACCGTGGGTTGTTGTTGAAATGTAGGTTGTGTTGTGTGAACCCAGCCGTGCTAACACACCATAGCTTTTTAACCATGAACAACCCACAGTGCACAACCCAACAACAACCCATGGGTTCTCTTTATGAGTTGTTTGTAGTTAACAAACCATGATTTGTTAGCACAGCTGGGTTCACACAACACAACAACCCACATTTCAACAACAACCCACACTCGACCCATACTCAACCTTGAGTATGGGTTGTTGTGTGCATCCAGCCAGTGCCTCTCCTACTGAAGGATTGATGGTTTGGTAGCCAAAACCGGATTAGGTTGGTTTATGTAACAGAATTAAAACTTTCTTCTGGGTGCTATGTAATCAAGGCCCTCCGATTCAGAAATAGGTGAAGCGACACTAGCACCTTGTATTAATGAGCTAATTTATCTTTATTCTATGAGTTCGTGCAAGCAAAAGCATTTCCAATGAGGATCAGCCTAGGCAGGTAGCAGACCGGGTGCAGAATCTGTTGATATACTTCTACATTGTGTTCTTCCAGTGTGGGCATTGAGTAAGCCTTATAGGAATGGAGGAATGAAACTACACTGAGGGACACTTGATTAAATTCATTTCAGTTTTCACCTGTGTCTAGATGCAGTCTCAGAATACCTCTGGGATTCTTTAGGAAACAGAAAATCTTATGGCCATTTTCAAGGCTTGAATTTTCCTTGCCCTGAGGGGAGGCTCATCAGCTTGGCAAAATTATGAGCATTGGGCTTGCTTGACTCCCATTACCATGTCATTCGTGTCCTGTTTCACATGATTTAAAAATATGCAGCTTTTGTGTATTCCCTGATAACTTGTGAGGTAGAAAAACATGGAGGTTTTGGGAAAACATTTCAATTCTATGATTTTTTTTTGCACCTCTTTACTCAAAATTATACTTGTGTGGTGATAGGAACCATTGAGAAGGAGAAAGTGGAAGAGCAAGAAGAGCACAAGGAAGCTGATGGACGATTGGAACACAAGGGAATATTACATGCTTATGGAAAAGGAATATCTGTTGTAGGAACAGGTTTCTGCCATTTCCTCCTCCATACATTGTACTGCATTGCAACTCATTGTTTTCCATATGCTGTGTGGAAAGAAGAGTTCAGTTTGTTTGACAGTAACTACTTAATACATTTTCAGTGCATGGTCTTCATAATCCTTATTTTATTTTCTTCATAATTTATAACGAAGGCACAATATAGCAAAATCCTTAATTTCACCCTCAACTCTGCAAGAAGTAGTTCTCATCTGTAACAGGTTATGACCTATGATGGACTGAGTAGTTTTAAATGTGACAATATAAGGGAGAACGTGGGAAGCACAATTGACTGGTGCATCCTATTATCCAACATGCTGAAAAGGGACCTCTGGCTTCTCCCCTTTGGACATGATGTAGAGGAGAGACCAGGAAGCATTGATCAATTGTACTTTACATAGACAAAATGGTTCTGAAAGAATGTTACCCAAGGATACTCCATGAATGCATCTCTGAGGTTTGAACTGAGACATCTATCTGAATTCCAGTGCAGTCCATCACCCCACCCCAGGCACAGCACAGACAAAAAGAAACTTACTAGATTTAACAGATGCAGTTTTTCTTTCTGATCTGCAAGGGTAGATATCTTCCTTTTCTTGGCAAAGGTCTACACTCCAGGTTCTAGTAAGCACTGTGTTTTTCTAGCAATGCTACATCAAGACCGGATGCAAACAACTGCTCTAGTTCTTTCATGTATGTAGTTTTCACAGACATGAACTCAAGTAGATGAGCAGTGTTTTCTAGCAAAATAATTTTGTAATTGAGGCACCTGTAAGCTGCAGTTTGTCTCGTTTATTCAACTAGAATTCCACCCCAAACAGCTTGTATTTTACAAGAAACAAATTCAAAAGCAACCCACTAAGCCATCTTTGGAGCTATGTATACAAAACTTTAGCTGCTTACATTTGATCCACTGTAAGTTTTCTTGCCATACATTATAGCAAGTCGAAACACATAGTTGTGGCTATGCCCTTTTAAAATATACTTTAACCTGTAAAAATTAAGCCGGAAATTAGACCACTGATATCCTAGGATACTTCAGAATATGCCCTGAGCTCAATTAGATAAAAGATTTTATTACATTGTAAGATGCTCTTTCTCCAAAGAGTTTAAAGCAGCATATAGGGAGTTATCCCATTTTTCTTTCTTTTGGGGGGGAGGGGGATAATCCTGGGAGATGTCCAAAATCACCTGGCAAGCCTCATGAGTTACTGAGGATTTCAATCCTGGTCTTCCCAGTAAAGGTCTAGTCCCTCCCTATTACTAATTTCATGACTCATACAGGCTGCTTATTCTATAACAAGTATAAATCCCTATATGCACACAGCCAATAGAAGCTTTTCCTTTTCACTTTGGTGCGTAAAGCAAAATTCATTTAAATGCAATCACCCATTTTATTTCACTTTTCTGTGTGTTTAGTGTTTCCCCACAACCTGTGACCTGCTGCCTTTTCTACCTCCAAGTCTGTTGTGGTCACCTCTGCTTAAAAAGAAAGAATAAAGGCCTGTCGAACCTGTCGAGATTTTGACTGGATTAGCAGTTCTCAGTGCTTCAGTATAATTACCCTGATGAAGGAAAGGGCTGAATTACAGCTACAGAAGGGAGATTTGGAAATCCATCATAATCAGTTACTGGATTAATGCTCATTTTGGTCCCATCAATAAATGCATCACATGGGATATATGAAGCCTGTTGAGGTATGCCTGTAAATAGTATCTCATCTTTGTGGTCTCTCCCCCCCCCCCCCCCCCGTGAACCTGAAACATGTTTACTTTGAAGTAAATCACATCAATTTCAGTCCATTAAATTTAGTTCAAAGTTAAAATATGCTTATCTAGGAAGTTGGTGCCTTCTATCTCAGAAGATGCCTTTCTCTGCTTTCATTGAAGAGGCAGTGTAGCCCCTTGAAAAAGAGGGATTCTTGCCAGGCACAATCTTTCTACACTGCCAAAGGAACCATGGTTTTTAGTCTGGGATATACAGTGGGATGACTGAGTGATTGTGGGTGTCGATAATCCAGGCTACTCAAACTGATTTTCTGGAAACTAATAAGTAAAGTTCTGTTCCAGAGGGCGTGTGCTTAAATACGGTACTGAGATTTCTAGATACTATTATCTCTCCCCCTTTTCTTGTAGTCATCAACATGGGCAGCTCACCAACACTGGCACGTAGTTTTTGAAAGCCCAAATACTTTAATGATTTAGCACTTTAATATGTTCAATGGGGATTAGAATCCTGCCCTTATCTATACTGGGTTTATTTTCATAAAAACTAATCTGTACAATAGGCTCTCTGGCTACTCATAAAAATCTTATATTGTTTCCCAGAGACAATTTAATACAGAAATCACATAGGTAACAGATCAAGATATTAAGCAAAAGTCTTACCAGATCAGATTCTTACCAGACTAGTTCTATTTGGATAATTCTGCAGATAGAATAATACTCTTGACAGCTATTCACTGTCTTTTATAGCCAAATCACAAATGTCATAGTAAAACAACAAGGGATTGTCTGATAGATAATTTTATCGCAGATTAGCAGCAGTTCACCTGGCACAATTCTCAATTTTACATGGGTTTATCTTTTCTTCACTTTATATCCCAGCACTTTCCTTCCATCTGTGTGCCTTCTCTGATATATCCCTTTTTACTTTAAAAAAAAATATATATTTATGTTTATTTCAAACATTATATAAAGCAATTTTTTTAAAAAAACCACATACATATAACTCCAAAGGTGCACCCATCACCACAGGACCAAGAAGTAATTTCTATCATCATAATCCATGGATTATATCCCTTTTTATGTACTTCATACCGTTATTCAATTTGTATAGATTTCCATTGTATTTATTAACTTAAATTTTTGTTGTTTTCCTTGTATTTAGTTTGTCCAAACTAGCTTAACATATTATCTCAAAAAGCAAAATGTAGAGCTACTGAATATCCTGAGAGGATCTGGGTAGTATCTACTGGTGGCGCAGCACTAATGCTAGTGACATTGTGCTAGCACAAACCAATGCTAGCGCAACATCATTAGCACTTGCTAGTGCAAAAGGAGAAAGCAGTGATTTGCTGCCAAACTTTGGCAGCAGCAGCACATTTTGGCAGCATATTGCTTCTTTTGGCAGTATATTGCTTCTTTTTACCTTTGCACTAGCAAGTGCTAATGATATTGTATTAGCATTGATTTATGTCACTAGTGTTGCACCACCATTGGGTACTATCCTCTGATGCTGCAGGGAATGGATTTTTGTAAGTGAGCAGGTGTCAAGAATGACATTCCAATTTAGTATCAACTGCAACCACCGTTTTCAAAGACTATAATATTTTCAAGGCCAGACAGCTGGCAGGTCCCAACTGTTAAGGGCTGGTCCAGACTAGCAAGACCAGGCTTCCCCAACTTGGGGCCCTCTAGATGTTTTGGACTTCAGCTCTAGCCAGCATGGCTAATTGTCAGGAATGCTGGGAGTTGTAGTCCAAAATGTCTGGAGGGATCCAGGTTGGGGAAGGCTGATCAAGACCATTTCTATGTGATGTATCACAGCCCTCCCAGGGACACAATGTATTCTGTGATGAGATGTCCACTGATCCAGATGCATCTTCCACGAGATTTTCAGCCACTTGGATCACAGACATCAATGTTGAGCAGCTATGACTGTGTCCTGGGTCTTCAATGACATCCTCCATGAAAATGTGTCTTCTTGAGGCACATCAGGTGGAGAAGATTTTGAATATCTGAACAAGCAAAGAAATAATTGCAGCCTCCTCAGCTGGATTTGGTGAAATCCATGCTAGCTACAATATAATGGTTGACCTTAAACTATGAAGTCCAGAGTGCTCCAAGGCTGTGTGTCTTGAGGCCAAGCTAGATGAGTGGGGCAACTGTCTGTATGTTAAACATACTTGTCCCGTTCACATATCAAGTGAGGGTGGGGAGATTCTACTAGTCACACAACAGTACCATGCAGGCAACGGGAGCAAGATCTGCCCCCTCCCTTGCCATACTGCACTGGGCTTCATTGCTTTTAAGCAACTTTTCCCTAGCCCAGCTCCAACACTGGAAGTGATTAGTTTAACAATGTGCTGTGTGAAGTATGCACTGTGTGAACTATGTGCTGACTTTATATTCATGTTGTGTCAATGGGATAGTATTTCGGGCAGATATGCTAGAGCAATTGTAGAATGAAAGCTGTTCAAGGCTTTTTAGCTTTTCACGCAGAGAATGCCCAGCAACAACATTCTATTACTATAAGTACAGGGAGGCATCTCCCACTTATACATACATAGGGAATGAAAGCAGAAATATGAAATTGGTTATAAAAATATTCCAATTTAATTGCTCCAAACATAAAACAACAATCAAAATGGGTGTTAAAACACCTCGGATGTCATTGCAAGGCCTAAAATAATATTGCAGGTAGAAATATATCTAAATGAAATGGTTCACAGAAATAGAACGTCACGGAATCATAGGATCATAGAGTTGGAAGGGGCCTACAAGGCCATCAAGTCCAACCCCCTGCTCAATGCAGGAAACTAGAGGAGGGGTCTCCCATCCAAGTAATAACCAGGCTTGACCCTGCTTAGCTTTCCACGCTCAAGACAGTCAAGGAAGTCAGCAGCATGTTCATCACAGTTTGTTTAGCAGAACAAGGTTTTATTTCAACAAGGTTATATTTGTAAGGAGGCATTGAATAGAAAGGCTTATCCCCACATCTGAGACCTGCAACACAATGTTGCATTGTACCCCCCACCCACCTAGAGGAGTGACCTGTTCAGAGCTCCAGAGAGCCTGGAACTGGCGCTTTGTGCTGCTGTTCACATCTCATGGGGTGCACACAGGGACAGGGTGTAGGACGTTGCATAACCCCCAGGTGTTCCCAGGTGTTCCCTTGCTGTGCTATATAATGCATGAGGGCTGCCAGCCCCAAATCTGAGCATTTCATAGCAATCTAGTGGGGGGGAGTGGGAAAGGGAGAGAAGACAAACATGCTTGTGAAGTATAACTCTCCTGGTGGCTTCATACCCCAGCATCCTACATTATCCATTAAATTGTGTCTCAGCTGCTGTCCGGCAGTGTCCGCCATAAGCATAATTGATAGACTCACATAGTGTGCTTGACTTTTGGTTTCCCTAGACCCTTTTCTTGGCTCCGCTGCCATCACCAGCATTCTATATCAGAAGCTCACAGATTCTTATGTGAGATTTTTTAAAATTAAATTTGCAAATTTATACTTGGGCATACCTCGGAAGTGCCATGAACACGTAGAAACCACTGCCTCTTTTTGGGGTGGCCTTGTTTCACTTCCAAACTGATAGGCACTCAGCTACCTGAGTTGGTTTTTATAGGGAATAATTTTGCTGAGAATATGAGGCTTCTCTGAGGTCTATGGTTGCCAACTCAGTTTAATGGCCTATTTAGTATGCTTTTATTTCAGATTTAATATCAAGTATGTTGGAATAAACAAAAGCATTTTCTATTTAGTTGGCCTACTGAAAATTTACTAAACCCTGTATGCTTGTGTGTCAAAAATGGCCGGGCTGTACACCTCTGACTCACTAAACCACTTCCTCACTCCAGTCTCTTGCCCAGCTATTTTTAAAATCACAAGTTGGTAAGTCTTAGGCCACCTAGGTAGTTCAGGGATGAGGTGAAATTTCAACAAGAGACTTCCCCACTCACACATAGCTGCTACCCTAACTCCATTTACCAGACAGCAGTCTCTAAAATTTAGGCTCACACAGTATTCAGACACCCCAAGAATTCTTACATTTCACAGGGCCAAGTAATCTCCCAGAACTTTCTGTACACCACCACTTTTTAACTATAGGGCAAAAAGCTCACAAATTGATGGTTCACACAACACAAGTCCCCCTGGTTTATAAGCTGGGGGGGGGGGGGATGACTTGTGTCATGTGAACCTGCCATGGCTTATTCTGGGTTTATAAGCCACCCCAACAGGCCATGGCTGCTTGTAGGGTTTAGTAGCCACCCCTGGGCTTGCTGTGTTGTCCAACCCAGATGACACAAGAAGCCCAGGTGTAACCCAAACCACTAGAGCTGCTCGGCAAGAGCAGCAAAATCCTCTTGCCAAGCAGCTCCAGGCAAGCAGCAATGACAGCTGCCCCAAAGTGCCAAGGGGCACCTGAGGGCAGTGGTCATTGGCTTCCCTGATCTCTGCTGTGCATTGCCACCTAAAGCCCGATTTGGGACTTGGAGTGGCAGAACGCAGCACAGACTGCAGAGCCACCAGCTGTAACTCCCACTCATGAGGACTCGTCGCGAGGAGGAGGTGCTACTGCTACTCACCGCCAGGCATGGATGGCAATGACTAACAGGAGCAGCAGCGCCGCTGTCCTGACCAGGGGAGCCGTGCTTTGCTCTGCCTACTCTAAAGAAGGCATTAATGGTGCAATCCAATGCATGTTTAGACCAAAAAAAAAAAAGTCCTGCAACTCCCAGCATTCCACAACATGGCTGGTTGAGGAATGCTGGGAATTGTAGGACTTTTTTCTGTCTAAACATGCAAAGGATTGCACCCTAACGGTGTGAGTTTTAGTCAATTCATCAAATGTTTTGATGTAGTTGTCCTCTCATGCTCATTTCACCCTCTTCCTTACCGAGTGCTTTTAACACGTGTATGCCATACATAAGAGCCATGTTGGATCAGACGAGGGTCCTTCTAGTCCAGCAGTCTGTTCACACAGGATAAATGTAGTTGTCTTCTCAACTACTCCATTTGTAATGTGCGCATGTCACAGTAGGTATCACCTTAGAAGAGGCATTCTTCCTGTGTGTGAGAGAGGGTGTGGGATGCCTCTTTTGGTGTTATGTGCCACCTGTAGCATGTAAGTATTTGTATTAATAATTTTAAAAATCTCCCTGATTAATCAGGAACACCTTTTTAGTTTGATTAGAAGGATTTTAAAAAAAAAGATTAGCCAATTGAAATGTTGCACCCTGCAATTAATATCTTGATCTGCTACCTGTGTGATTTCTGTATTAAATTGTCTCTGGGAAACTCTATAAGATGTTTATGAGCAGCCAGAGAGCCTATTTCCAGAAATTAATGGTCTGGGTGAACAGAGGTCAACCAAGATTGCAAAAGAGGGAAAGTAGTACAAGTGTGAAAGCAGCCCTTGAAGCAAGAGTAGTTAGAGTTCTGCCTGACCTAGGAGGGTTTCTTTGTAGACATGCAAGGAAGGTGATAGCAGTAGCTGTTGGGGGCAGAGGGCTGTGCATATGAAAGGACTTTGGTTAACACCAAAGGCATACAGCCCTTTAGTAGCCTTACCCATACACTTGCAACATCAGCATGGGAAACAGTGAAGTTACACAGACTAGAATGAACTACACAGTCATCTAGCTCAAGCTGATTGTAATTTCTTTTATTTATAGGAGGGGTGAGGGGTCAATAGTTTTTAAGTTGCATAGTGATCCTTCTTACCCAAGGCTAAGCCTTGGGGCAGGTACTTGCGACACAAAAGGGGGCAACATTACTTTGAGGTCTGTTCCCCACAGTTGTTTTCCTCTATATTTGAGCAAGTGCAGCCTCTCCTTGGTCACATGAACACCTTGCCCTCAGTTACATTTGTGGCTATTAACAGTGAATCGGACTGTGCATAGATACACCTAGCAGCAGTTTCAATTATTGCAGCAGCCTATTTGCATGATGGAGGTGAAGGTCCTTCTACAGTACACCCAACAACAGAGAGGTACTGTAACCATGATCAAAAGACCCATCGTGGTGTTGGTACTGGGTGGTGGGCTCTGCTAGCAAAACATGCTCATTTCACCCTCTTCCTT
This sequence comes from Shinisaurus crocodilurus, assembly GCA_021292165.1. Classification (NCBI taxonomy): domain Eukaryota; kingdom Metazoa; phylum Chordata; class Lepidosauria; order Squamata; family Shinisauridae; genus Shinisaurus; species Shinisaurus crocodilurus. Next base: position 204,026,762 of record CM037876.1, on the reverse strand, counting down.
ACCGAGTGCTTTTAACACGTGTATGCCATACATAAGAGCCATGTTGGATCAGACGAGGGTCCTCCTAGTCCAGCAGTCTGTTCACACAGTGGCCAACCAGATGCCCACAGGAAACCCACAAGTAGGACAAGAGTGCAATTGCATCCCCCCACCTATGTTCCCCAGCAACTTGTTCCCTGAGAGCCAGGAGCTCATTACTGCTGGCACACGTCCATGACTTCTGTCCAGCTACCTACTCCCCCCCCCCCAAGTCCACTGATGTGTAACTAGAGGTGTAACTTGTAACTCTAGTAAAGGATGGGGCTGCTTCAGGTTGCAGCTAATTCAGATGGCTAGACATGTACTGTCTAAAGCAGGGGTTCTCAACCAGGGGGTAAGTTTTAGGGTTTCAGAGGGGGAATTGAGACCATAGACTCAAACTGTTGGAATACTGATCTTTCTACAAATTACAATTCTACAGATTGTACATAATCTGCAGGACATCACACCTTATTGTATGGCACAGATTAAGTCAGACAATCTTGGAGAGGGGGGAATGACATTCTGACATATGGTGAAAGGGGTGCATGCGGCAAAAAAGGTTGAGAACCACTGGTCTGAGGGACAGAGGAGGTGATTCAGAAGGCAAAATCTTCTCTCCCCCCCCCCCGAGTCTGCTGCTTCAAACTCACAAATAGCTGTACTAAAAGAGACAACTTGCACCACTTTACACAATCTTATGCTGCTGTATGAAGAATGTGGGGTGTGCATATGGACGTGGATGTGGAGTAAGGGCCCTCTGCTTTGCCAAACACTCAGACTTGCCCCTGAATCTATATCTGGTGTACTGCTGTTCAGTTATTACCAACTGTGCTGTTACATAAGAACCAGATATAGGTTGAGTTGCAAACTGGTGACAATACAACACTTTGCCATATGCCTTATTGTAGATGGATCTACTTAAGCAACTACTTCCTACTTTGTGTGTAATAGGGGATGCCCTTGTTCATATTAAAAGTTATTTTCACATATGAACTGGGCTGCTTTAAAAATGGTTTATCAAAATAAATAGCAAGACCTGTTTTGGGTCTGTCAACCCAAAACAAATTAGGCCATAGTATTTTGAGAAAAGTAATAGCTGTTAGCTTCATTTTCGACCCACTATAAAAACACAAAGGAGGGAAATACATTTTAGCGGCCTGACGTCCAATACAAATAGCACAGTAGCACTTTGAGGTTTATACTCATCACGGGCATAGAATCCCATCTAAAGATAACTACTAAAGATGTACATCAGCTTTGGCTGAATCACTACCCCATCTCAAAAAAATTACAGGGCTTCCTTTCCACATGAACTGCTGCAGGTTTTATTCTAAGCATTTTTTGTGAACTGCACAAGAAGCCAGTGCAGCCCCATCCCCACCCCAATGTGTGAACACCTCCCAAAGATTTTCTAATGGAAAAATATAATAATATGAAAGAGGGAAGAGTAAATGAGATTTGAGAATTTAAGAGGGGGGGGGAGGAAAGAAGGATAGGAAAATAAGGGGAAATGAAGATGCCTTGCAAAGAATGGGTGAGATTATCTTACCACCCTAAACTATAGTTGAGGACTGAGACTCCCTCCCCCCAAAATGTATAACTGAGGGCTGAGAACCCTCTCCTCTGGTTATAATTGTGGCAACTTGAATTACTCCTTTCACAAGATGGTTGTTGTCCTGCAAAATATGCTGAAGGTTCTGCATGGTATACTAGGGATAAGAGGTTCTAAAGCTCTCACAGATTAGAGCAGGGGTCTTCAAACTACGGCCCGCAGGCCACATCCAGCCCGCCGGGTCTTTTCATCCGGCCCGGCGGCCGATCTAGAGTTGTGAGGGAAGAGGGGTGGCTGAGCCAGCGTGTGGGGGGGCATGGGCCGCCTGCCAGGCCGCCTGCCTGCCTGCCACCCTGCATCTCCTGCGGGCGGGGGGAAGGGGAGGGGCGGCTTAGCCAGTAGCGGGGCGCGGACAGGCTTTACTTTATCCACCTCGCCGCCCGCTGGTCCCGTCGAGTCACTTCCGGTGTGGCGGAAGTGACATGACGGGACCCTGCTCCGGCACGTCCATCCTGGACCCTGCCCGCGCTGTTTTTCAAAACTGAGCGCGGGCAGAGTCCAGGATGGACGTGCCGGAGCAGCGGCGGCGGTGGCGGACTCGGGCGGTGGCGGAGGCCACGGTAGGATGGCGGCAGGGATGAAGGTGGGAAGCGGAGGGTTACGGTGGGTGGGCGGGAAGCGGAGGGTTACGGTGGGTGGGTGGGTGGGTGGGCGGGAAGTGGCGGGGGGGCTTTACCTCATCCGCCTCACCGCCCGCTGGTCCCATCACATCACTTGCAGCACGACGGAAGTGACGCGACGGGACCCTGCTCCGGTGCGTCCATCCTGGACCCTGCCCGCACTGTTTTTCAAAACTGAGTGCGGGCGGAGTCCAGGATGGACGCGCCGGAGCAGCGCCGGCGGCAGCGGACTCGGGCGGTGGTGGAGGCCAGGTAGGACGGCGGCAGGGATGAAGGCGGGAAGCAGAGGGTTACGGTGGGTGGGCGGGAAGCGGAGGGTTACGGTGGGTGGGTGGGCGGGAAGCAGCGGGGGGGCTTTACCTCATCCGCCTCACCGCCCGCTGGTCCCGTCGCGTCACTTCCGGGCCGACGCGGCGGAAGTGACGCGATGGGACCCTGCTCCGTCGCGTCTATCCTGGACCCCGCCCACGCTGTTTTTCAAAACTGAGCGCGGGCAGAGTCCAGGATGGACGCGACGGAGCGGCGGCGGCCTCGAGCGGAGGCTGTGGCAGAGGCACTGGCGGCAGCAGCAGCAGCAGCAGCAGCAGCGCGCAGGGGACCAGGTAGGATGGTGGTGGCGGCGAGGGGGGTTATGGCGGCGGGGGGTTTACGGGGGCGGGGGGGTCCTGCAGTGGCGGCCGCAGCGGGGGGCGGTGGGGCGGTCCTGCAGTGGCAGCGGGGGCAGCGCGGGGGGCGGGGGTCCTGCAGCGGCGGCAGCGGGGCGGTCCTGCGGTGGCAGCAGCAGGGGGCGGTGCGGGGTCCTGCGGCGGCCGCAGCGGGGTGGTCCTGCGGTGGTGGCAGCGGGGGGCGGGGGATGGCGGCGGGGGGTCCTGCAGTGGCGGCCGCAGCGGGGGGCGGCGGGGCGGTCCTGCAGCGGCAGCGGGGGGTGGGGGGTCCTGCGGCGGCGGCAGCGGGGCGGTCCTGCGGTGGTGGCAGCGGGGGGCGGGGGATGGCGGCGGGGGGGTCCGGCAGCAGCGGCAGCGGGGGGGTCCTGCACCGGCGGCAGTGGGGGGGCAGCATGAAGGAGGCAGCGCAGGGGAGTCCCAGTGAGACCGGCCCCCCAACAGGCTGAGGGACAATGAACTGGCCCCCCATGTAAAAAGTTTGAGGACCCCTGGATTAGAGGCTCTTCACAAAACGGCAGCTCAAAAACTGCATAGCTACCCTTAACCTGCAAATCTGTTGTAAGGGCTTGGGAGCAACTGGTGCAACAGGACGATCGGGTCTGGCTTTAACACAAAGAGATCTAATTTTCATGTTACATGGTAAAACATTTGGGAATAAATCCACTAGGAATTGGTGGAGAACCTTTTAGAGGCCAGGTACATTACTATAGTGGGGAGGATGGGGGAGAGACTCTGAATTAGGAGACGGGGACTCCCTCTATTAGAGGAACAAAACAGACAGACACTACTGCAGTGTAACAAGAATCCTGTATCGTATTGACAAAGCTCTCAGAAATGCATATACATCAATGTTATATATATATAAACAAACTGGCCTTAATTGTGTCTGGATGTCTTGTGCTCTTTAGCCAAGCTCAGTCTGTAAGGCCCGGCAGTCTGCTGGGCTGAGCTGCGGCCTTGTCTCAGTCTGGGAGTCTCTCTGAGAGATGTTGCCTCCTGAAGAGCTTGTGCTGAACGAAACCTTCTGGAAGCCCAGACATGTGATACAAGTGTTCTTCGAGGATTCTACAGTTCTTCAGAAGGGTGAAGGACTAATATTGACAAACAGGAATAACGAGACACCAAAGGACCCTGAGAACTGGAGTATGACACAATAGAAACGTGTGTCCTGTACTGTAGCTGCTGTTGTAATTGAGGGAAGATAGGGAGTTGGAGGACGGGGACAAGGATCCTACACAAAGAGCTGGAAGTAGAGTTGGCCTCTGAAAGTAGTGTTGAGCTGTCTGCTGAAAGGTACTAGAGAGAAAACCAGGCTACATTTTGCTGAAGAATTGAGAAGGAAGAAGTCAGTTCAAGGGCTGCTGAGCAGAACTGTAGCTGCTGGAAACAGTAGTTGGAGCACAGGTTGCTTTCCTAGAGTGGAGCCCAGCCTTCACTAAACCACTTTGTCTTTGGAAAGAGTTTCTTGCTGGCTAGGACAAGCACAAGGTCTGTGTTTGTAGGGATACATTTAGGCAGAAGGAAAAAGGCAGTTTTCCAGCTTTATTTTAATACATATGGTCAGTCAGTTGTTAATCCCTTGTATATACTTCCTACTTAAAAAATTGTTTTGGTAAATCAAGTTGTACTAGAATGAAAAAAACATCAATACAAGACTGCTGGTGCAGAACCAAGCTCTCTGCAATGTTGGTTTGTACCGTTCAACACTGCACCACCACCACCTACAGCGGCTTTGCTAGCTGACAGACCCATGCACCACCTGTCAACATAGAATACATAGCTAAGCTCTCATCTGTACCTGCTGATGAACCTCTAGTGCTTGCTGATACCAATACAATACCTCCTGCTGCACCAGCAATACTCTCAAATGCCCCTGACTCTGCCGACAATCAGAAGAAAATTGGGGAAGCTCACAATGCTGTTGGAGATGCTGAAAGCACAACATCTAAGCCAACCACATCCGGTGGAATGTCAGGTCATAAAGGTGTTATGAAACCAGCTTCCAAATTAATCAAGCACAGTCCAAAAGACAACACCTTTGAACATTTTCATCAAAATGGTGGACACTATGTTAGGTGTAGAGCATGTTTCAAGTTTCCCGACATAGTAAAATTGTTTTCAAAGTGTACTCAAATGCCCCCCATTCATTTGAAAAAGAATGTGGGAGTATTTACAGGAAGGAGCCAATTCAGAAGCATCTGGAACAATCTTATCACAGTGAAAGCATTAAAGCACCCCAACTGTCAATCTTGACACCTAAGGAAACCGCACAGGTTTCCTCTATGGGAAAAGCAATATCTAAGGCCAATGAAAAACTAGCAGACAAGGTTGGAGCCCTCCTCCTGCACCCTTACGGAGATGCAAAGAAATTGACTATGTGCATACTCATTTCCTGCAAGAGTACTTGTAAGTTAGCATCTGCTTTTTCCTATAACACTGCAGAACTGGTACATAGGACTGAGATGGCCTTGCAGTGCTTGACTCCATATACCCACAAAGAATTTATGCAGCTCATTGTAGAAAGTGAGAGAGACAGAGACAGTCTCACCAAGAAATTGACTGAAGGTACATTGGCACTGTCCCTGAGGTGTGATGGCACTGTGGACCAAACCAGAACTGACAAAATTTATGTAATGGTGAAAGTCATTACAAAATCTGGGGGTGAAAAGCAGCACTTTCTAGGTGCTAATGAACTCAAAAGGTGTGTTGGATGCAGTTGAAGACGCCTGCAGCAAGACGGTTGGACCTGCAGCAGCCAGGCACATCTTTTATTATTTATTTATTTATTTATTTAATACATTTTTATACCGCCCAATAGCCAAAGCTCTCTGGGTGGTTTACAACAGTTAAAATCATAAAATCTTCATGCACATATCCTCCTTGATCACAGATGGAGCATCTGTCAACATAGGCAAGAAGTCTGGTTTGTGGACTCTTCCAATCCAAAATGAGGGATAATGATCAAGAATCTTCCGTCCTTCCACTGAAGCTCTGATGTGAAGTCCACTGGTCAAATCTTGCATGAAGATCTACAGATAACTTAATTAGTGAAGTTGGACACATGTTCCAGCAGCATATATTTTCACACTTCAGGGCTCAGATCCAGAGAACATCGGGACATTTCAGAAGCCAACAACTGCTGTCTCCTTGCACCCCCCAAGCTTGTTGAGGCCAGGTGGACAGAGTTTTCCTTCTCACTACTGCATTCAGTCCTAGTGTCTTGGTATTCCCTAATCCTCTTCAAAAAGTTTGAGAAGGCAGAAAATGGGATTCTTGCATTCCTCCTTGATGAAGATAAGCTCTTATTTCTGTCTTTTCTGGCTGATGTACTAACAGTCTTAGGTAGGTACCAGAAGCAGCTGCAATGAGATGGGGTCACCATCCTCGATACAGAGGAGTTGACAGTGTTAGGAAAATCAGTTATTGGCACTGAAAGAACAGTATTTACTTGGTGGGTGGGTCAAGAATTTCAAGGATGAAACTGTTACACAACCTGATGAAACAGTGACACTGAAAGAAATTCAGCTGGCAACAAAGCACAAGAAGGGATGCAGGGAACACCAGCAGTATATATCTGATGGGAGAGATGTTGGCGCTATCTGTAATGTAGTAGTTGACTCTCTTGTTGAGTTCTTGAATCAACGCTTTGAAGTCGATGCTGATCCATTGCTGATTGTGAAGGCTTTTGGTACCTTACAACCTTCAGTAAACCTGGAAGCAGTTCACAAGGTGCTAGGTACAGACCTCGATATGGCAGAATTCTTGTTAGATTATGAGGAGATACTTCAACTTGACAGCATCAGTCATGTTCACAAGATGACATTGTCCCATTTGGTCCATTTTCTTGCATTATCCAAAGAATACAGAAATGTGACAAGACCAATGGCGCATCTTCTAGAAGCAGCTAAGCCTCATAGTGCTGATGCTGAATGTCTCATCAGCACAAGTGTCACGTTGAAGTCCATAACCAGAAGCAGACTCTCAGCTGAGTCAGAAAATGAATACCTCTACATCTATCAGAATATGCCACCTCTCACTGTATGGGATCCTGGGGCATCAGTTCTCCTACAGATGACTAGACGAGAGCACAGAACCAAAGACACAGCTAAAGCAAGAGAGCAGATGTGGTTTAAAGGAATTTCTCAGAGGCCTCCAAGCAACAGCGCTCATCCCACCCAGTCCCAGATGGTGAGAATCTGACAATTTTTTTAAAAAAAGGAAATTTTGATGCAATAGGTATAGTGTGAGAGAGAGAGGCGGTACGGTACATGGCACAATTATGTAGTCTTCTTCTTTGCGTTTGTACTGCTATGTGCCACTGTTGTATACCCACATATACTGTTGATATATACATGGGTTAATAAATGCTTTTGACTAGTCAAGAGATAGGTCCCAATAATATATGATTAGTATAAGGTTACGAAGGTTGAAAGGAAACAGTAATCATCTTACAGAGCGATCCTATGGCCCCTAGTAGACAGTGTCTAGGGGGCCATAGCATTGTTTGGATTCCCAGCTCTGAGGTCAGAAAATTGCTCTGACCTCGGATCTGGGGATCCACGTTCAGGTCCCCCTCCCTCTTGCAGCCGGCACAGAAAAAATTGCGCCAGCTGCTTCCCTGAGGTTGCTTTTGCGACCTTGGAGAAGGGGTTTAGTGGACATTCTGGCAGGAGTGGAGGAGACCGGCACCGCCAAGGTATGATGCATCTTGGCAGCTGCTCAGCCTCCTTCCCTCCCCCTCTGAAGCACCGCAGTTAGACAGCCAATGCAGAGGTGACCTTCACCTCCACACTCCTCCCTCCTTGCATAGGATGCCCACAATCCTCTGAGTTCGGAGGGTTACGGGCATCCCCATAGGACTGCACCCTTAATGTTCGATTTCTTTATCTTATTTTATTATCTTTTTTTTTAATAAATAAATAAATAACAACCTTGCTCTTTATTGAAGTCCTTATTCCCAACTACACAAAAACTTAGTTTCCACTGCACAATTTTTTCCAACTGCACGAAATGTGTCCAGCTGCGCATTAGAATAAACCCTGAACTGCTGCACCTATCCTTCCGAAATTCTGCTGCTTTCTTTCTTAGGGCCATGTCTAGGCTGTCTATCATTTTTAGAACAATGGTCCACAAGGAGCATAGGGGGATAAGCAAGTCTGGTTTGGGATACCCTCCAGACATCAAGGCTGCTCTTGCTCTTGCTCTTGCTCTGCACACACACACACACACACACACACACCTACAGCTATCATTCTGAAATTTGGCAGGTGTGATCTTCTCAAAAGGGGCAACTATTCCTGCAATTTCCGTTCTAATTCTGCCATGATTGGCAGTTCCCTTTTAAAAAATAAATCAAAGTATAAATGTGCATAGCACAAAACCCCATGCACTTATCTTACTGATGTTTGGCAGGTGTAATCCCCTACTAAGGAGCTACTAAGCCTGCAAATATCACCCATTTATGGCAAACATTTAAAAAGTTACAGCTGTTTTTTTTATTTCCTATGATAGTCAAGGGGAGGCACGAAACATCAGGTTTCCAAATCTCAACTTGGGTTCAGTACCCAAGTCAGAGCAGATGGCCTCCAGATCAGTCTGAGCAGAATCAGGCAATTTCCCAAAGTGCTGAACTGGAGCCTGAGTCAAATCTAGAGGTCAGTGCACACCCCTCAAATCTACATGTTGCCATTCATAAATCAACAAAAGTAGGCTGCCACCATACTGTGCCAAACACTTCTATCAGACATTCTGTATAAACTTCATCCATTTTAGGGAGCAGACAAATCCTTAAAGGCAGTGTTAGGGAACACATTATAACTAGAACTTAAAGATAGGTGCGCTGGTCCATGAGTAAAACATCCAAAATCCAGGAGCGGGGGTGGGGAAGATCCAAAATCTGCAGTTAGGCAGTACCTTTATTAGGGCTCATCAGTATGATGCCAAATGTTCCATACCCTCCAACCGCTAGGTAATACTACACAATTTTGTTTCAATTTACTGTTTTTTACCCAGTAAATTGTTTTTTGGGTGCACCACCCAAAATTAATCACCAGCTTTGCTAATACAATGGCTTATGTCTCGCTTTATTTCTGCTCTCTGCCCATTCAGGCATCTGTGGGTGTCAGCAAAGACAAGAGGCAGATCCGAGTTACAGTCAGGTGTTATGTTTTCAGAAATGGGGGGTAGCCATTGCTTCTTCCACCCACAATGCTAGGTGTTATCTGATGCCTGCAACACCTACCAGTGACTCATTGACTGGGTTTGCACGACATGTTAAACCTCAGTTTAATTAATCCCAACTGAGGTTTAGCATGTTGTCTGACCTCCACAGGGTGTTTTAGAAGCCAACCTAGTGTGGCTTCTAAACCACCCTGTGAAGCTGTGGCTTGTGGTAGGGTTACGGTAACCCTAGTAGGTTTAGTCTGTTGTCTGATCCTAGGCAACACGCTAACCTACCCACAAGCCAAAAAGGCACAGGGCTCCATGGCCAGAGTGGCAAAGAAGGGCTGCTGCTCTGGCCACGGGGCTCTGCCGATGACAGCCAGCCATGTGCCCAAGCAGCACTTGGCCTGGCTGTCATCGGCTTCCTGCTGTGTGCCTCCCCCCACTGCGTGCCACCTCCCTGAGCCCCACTCACTGCTGCCACCGCCATCCACCACCACCTCCACCACCACCATCCGCTGCCTCTGTTGCTGCTACTGGGGTCTGCCAGCCACCCCCTTCCCAAGCGGGAAGAGGGCATGCAGCAGACTAGGCCACCGCCAACATGCACCATGCATGTTGGACATGCACCAACATGTCCGACTCCGCTTCTTCTGCTGTGGGGCGGCACCCACAGGCACCACACCACAGCAGGAGAATGGGGCCAGAGGGGGGAGGCGTTTCACTCTGTCTCCAGTGCGCACGCACAGGCCGGAGACAGAGAGAATCAGTGCCCCTGCACAGGACTCCTGTGATGGTGGGGTTATTCTCTCTGTTGCCAGGGTGCCCGCACACCTGGTGACAGAGACTCAGAGGGAGACTACAGAAATCACAGCAGGAGAAGGGGGGCAGAGGGGGGAGGAGACATTGCCACAGTTGCTCCAGCAGCGGCGGGTGTGGTGGGGGTTCAGTGCGTGCACGCCAGTCCCCCGACACACCCGCTGACGTTGGCACCATGGCACACAATGGCGGTGGCCTAGTCTGCTGCACACCCTCTTCCCACTTGGGAAAGGGGCAGGTGGCAGACCCCAGTGGTGGCAGTGACAGTGAGTGGGGCTTGGGGGGGGGAGTGAGTGGGGGGGAGCCAGGGGGAGCAAGCTTTCTCGGCACAGGTGCTGCTCAGCTGAACAGTGGCCATGCCGAGAAAGGGCTGGGAGCCTCTGACAGCTGGGGGAAAGTGTTGCTTGGGCACTCCTCTCCAGCTGTCGTCCCCACTCCTCTCCCCTCCGTGCTCCCACAGTGTCCCCTGGATAACTGAGGGGAGAGTCTGCAGTATAGGCTCAGTTTCAAAATGGTGATTGCAGACATCACAGCCACAAGTTCTGGCCTAAATTTTTTAACTTTTCTGTTTCTTCCCCCATTCCTGCCTCTTATACCACCTAGCCTGATGAAGAGTTCTGGAAAACCCCAAAGCTTGCACAACCTTTTGTGGCACTTTTATTGGTCCTACTAATAGTATTGCTGAACTCTGGTTTTCAGATTTCCCCTCCTGGATTTTGGACATTGTAACTAGGGCTCCTACATTAAAAAAGTAACATACTATGTGAGCATTATATCGGTGAATAACATACCTATGGGTTGATGTTTGGCTGATGGTTGACTATGATCTTAAAATGGGTCAAATAGGAGCCATTGTGAGCATTATAATGTGAATATAATTCACATTATAATGTAATATAATGTGAGCATTATAATGTGAATATAATTCACATTATAATGTGATATAATGTGAGCATTATATCGGTGAATAACATACCTATGGGTTGATGTTTGACTGATGGTTGACTATGATCTTAAAATGGGTCAAATAGGAGCTCAATAAGCCTAATGGCTGTTGGAGGAACTGGAAGCAGGAGTAGTAGCCACACACAAGTCAGTTTTACAGTTCGAAGCAGACATCTATTCTTGCAACTTTTTTTTGTATTTTGCTCACATGGAACTCTATTGCTAACTAGTGGCCGAAGCACTCAATTGCAGATATGTCTGAAATAAGGGGAACTCAAGTTTCTTGTACATCCACTTTCCCTTCCCTTTAAAGTTTAAACAAAGATAAATTTCGGCAGCATGAACTGCTACTCTTGAATGACACCTAGAAGATCACTGGATTAAAAAAATTGCTCTAAGGCATGCAGCAAAGATGCTTTTTCAAGAACAAAAGCAGGCAGCTCCATAAAGCAGAGTGGTGCAGGGGCTGGAGAGTTGGGTTTTCGTTTGCCTTCAACTGCGGGGAAACCCAAATTCAACTCTCTGCTCTGCACTGAAACCCAGCTGCTAGCCTTGTCAAGGTTGCTATTAATCAGCCAGATCCATTTTGTGAGGCCAACATGTAATTCTACAGCAAACAAGGAATTCACATTATGCCACTGAACAAGATTCTTCCATGTTATTAAGGGATGCCCTGCCCGAGAATACCTGAAATAGCTTTAAAATATGCATTTGCAGTATATATAATCATATGTACCTTTGGGATAAAATCAATGGGCTGTAGTGGGCTTAACTCTACACTGGATTATGGCCTATATTAATTAAAGGATATGAAAGAAGTGTTATAACACAGCCAGGGGATCAACTTCACACAAGTTGTGCAATGATATTCCATGAACAGCGGTGTGTCAATCTGATAAACTGTCCTGATTTTGATGCAAGCTTTTATGTTAGAGTCTTCTAGGTGACAATCCTCTGGTCCTCACAAAGGTGCCCCAGGGGCCCTAGGATAAAGTGGATCTCACTCTCGAAGATCAGAGAGGGAGGTCCACCCTCGGAAACCTCCTGGTCGCAAGCATGGAAACCGCCACAGCCCTTGCTTCTTTGACACCAGTGCTCTAACCTCAGAGAGGGCAAAAATAGGGTAGGCCACGAGTGGATTCAATGTCCTCCCATTGTGTCCCCCCACCTACCCCCCAAAAACCCAGCAGCAAAGCTATGCAAGCCCTGGAGCTGGACTAGTTAAATTTCCCTTGCATTGGAACCAAGGAAGGAATTGAGGGGAGAAAAAAAACAGGGGAAAGTTGCTCCCCCACCACACACACCTCCTGCCCTGTGTAATTTCAGTTTTTCATCTCATGAAAATGGCCTAACTACCAGCTCTTGCTTCTTGAATGTTCTGGATTTTCAGTTTTTCTAACTAAGGGCACAATTCTATGCTCCTCCTACCTTGTCTGGGGGGGGGGCATAGGATAGGTTGGAGTCCCCACTGCGACCTCAGAAATGCCTTCACTCACAGCCTGTGTGCTTCTTTCCACACCGGCTGCGCTCCAAAGACAAAAGACCACCTTTGGAGCTGGTGCAGGGAGTTCCCAGGGGGGGCGGGGCGGGGCGGGGCGGGGCGGGGCGGAACGAGGCACCACCGTCCTCCGTGGAATCCAGGTGGTGCCTCAGCCTCTCCTCCATGTGCGGAGGGTAAAAACATTTAGACGGTTTTGGAGGGTGAGGAGAGTGCAGAGGCAACCCTAGCCTCAGCACTTCTCCCGCCTTCCATTGGATGCCCGTAATCCTCTGAGTTCGGATGGTTATGGGCACCCACGTTGGATGGGGCTGTAAAGTCACATGCACAAAGACATAGGCTAGATAGGATTGCTGTTGCGTTGTGCTTATGTGGTGGTGGAGTTGGGCCAAGCAAGGCAGATAAGTTAGCTAAAACAGAAAGACAATATAGCAGGGTAGATAAAAGTTGGTGCTTAAAAAATCCAAATCTAATTTTTCAAAATTCACATTGACTTTTTTTTCTGATGAGTAACTATCAAACCTTGCTTTGCCCTATCAATCATGGCTATTTCATTTTTGTTTTCTATTTTGTTTTTTTTGTGAGGCCAAGGCTGGGCCAAGATAGAGTGAAGCACAAAGGAAAAACACTGAAAAGAAAAACAGAAGACCAATTTGTCCAGTGTGCATCCTCCTGTGTTCTCATACTAAGGCTGCAATCCTATCCCCATTTACCTGGGAGTAAGCCCCACTGAACTCAATGGAATTTATTTTTTAGGAGACATGTATAGGATTGTGTTGTTATCCCCAAACTATCATGGGTGCTGGTCATAAGAAAGACCCTGTATGGGAATATTTTAAAAGGCATTCCCTCTATAGGTAAAAAAAAAGGAAAGCTTGCACAATATATACAGTGAGACAAAGAGATGCACAGCCTGCTTGTAAGAATGAAAGTGTAAATAATACTCTAGTTGTAAATTAGTATGGCTTTGTGGTCAGATCTGCACCATTGTTCAGGAAATATATGAAAAAGTTTCAGTGGAAAACTTGATTTAAATCAAGCTTTTTTTTCTTGCTGATTTAAATCACCTTGACTTAAATCAGCAAGAAAAAAGGTTACTTTGATTTAAATCAATTCAACCTGAATGACATACCATCATATGGCTTATCCAGTAGGCTCTCCACATTCAATGAGCCTACTCAGGCTCAAGCTAAGTTGTTAAAGTTTTGTTTTCAAAATTATGGCCACAAGTGCCAAAGATAAATAACTCAAGGGGCGGGGGGTGACTAGAGGCAGAAAAACCATACAGCATTCTCACTTTTTTGTTACTTTGCTTTGAGTAAAACCCTGTTTTCCTACCCATAAACATGTTAAGCTGGAACATGCATATTATGGAAGGACTTTTGTTTTTTGCTGCATGTAGATGCTGACTGTGGGACAAATGCTTCCATGGTACTCCAGGAATAAATGCAGAATCAGTCAGTGGTAAGTCATAACAATAGCATCATGCAATGGCAGCCAGCTAGTATATATGGCATTACCAAGAAGAGAGAAAGACTAGTTTAGTGTGTGCACCTGAGGTTATGAGACATACGGTAACTGGCAAAAGTGCATCTCCACAGCAGTACACATCTGGCCTCCAGCTATTAGAGACCACCACCATATCTTGCCTGTGAACATTACAGAGGCATCTCCCTGGCCACCGCCAATAGAGAGGCTGGTGCTGGGCTGCTTGGGTCACCATAGCAATTCTTATGCTGTTCTAGCTATTTCAATAAGGGTTCTGCTCCTAGAGGGCTGATGGGATCACTTCTAGTCTCCAAGAGGCTATTACTGCTGTTCCTGCTTCTCCCTTTGGGTCAACTGTTGAACAAATTAGAGTTATGCCTGTTGTAAAATACTTAGGCAAATGCTACAGGTTTCAATTTCTGTGGGAAAACAATTGTTTAAAGATGTTTACACATACATATATTACTTCCACGCATGTGCTTGCAGCAGGAAACACTGGAGTAAGACCAAACACAAAATGTAGAAGGTGTGTGTGTGTGTGTGTGTGTGTTCATGCATCTTTAAACAACAGTGTTTCCCACAGAAATACAATGACCAGTCACCCATCACCAAAAAAGAGGACAAAAGATTTGCCTATGTGAATGTATAGATGCAAATTTAGAAACCATTACTCTAAATAAATACAACACATCTCACCATAGTGGGGTGACCTGTGTGCTTGCTCAGTCAGCCATTTAGGTACTAAGTGTTGGTGGGCAACTTCCCTCCTTATGCTTTATTTTCAAACCAGACATGGACTGGAGATCCCTTCAAATAGAGCAACTTTCACCAACCTGGTGCCCTCCAGATGTTTTGAACTACAACTCCCAGACTTTCTGATCATTGGCCCTGCTCGCTGGGGCTGATGAGAGTTGAAGTTCAAAACATCCGGAGGGCACCAGGTTGGGGTAGGCTGAAATAGATAATAACTTCAAATGGAGGACTATCCTCTGACAGCCTTTCAGTTCCCCCCCCCAAGATCTTATTTTTTAAATGTTTGCGCTTTTTTTGCTGCTTATCATTTCTCTTTAATCTTTCTGCTGATTCCTTCCAGAGCCCTCCGATACAAGTTTTCTTTTCTTTAGTTAGATCAAATGTTACAGCAGGTTACAAAGGTGCCCATTTGTTTTGGGGGCACCTTATGACTGGAATTCATTCACCCCAATAGGTGTATGTACACAGTCTCAAGTATGTACACTTAAGTCACATGCTCTTTAAGTAGTGCCTCAAGATATGTCCATTTTTACATGTTTCCCAAACATGTTGACATTCCCAGTATTTTAATTGTGTCTCTCTTCCTCCATTGTCTTCCCCTAACCCCTTACTCTTTGCTTGTCCTCATGCATCCATTTAGATTGTAAGCCTGTTGTGCAATATAAAAAGCCCCCACAGAACTAACACACAATGCCTAGGAGTTAAATGCCTAGTAGAAAATATTATTACCTCTCTCCCTGAGCAGAGTGCTGAGTAGCAATATGGAGATTTCCCCCTTTACCTTTAAATCTGCCACTGACTTAGAAGGCGAGGCAGCCATGGCTTCTTCTCCCATTTGTCCTCTTGCCCCACCTGTTATAATGAGTAGAACTGGATGCAGCACACAGAATAATGGGGTGGGGGCGAGAGAGGGAGAGAAAGGCTGGAGAAGCCACAGGTGTCTCAATCCCTAATTCAGTGGCATATGTAAAGGTATTGGGTGTTTCTCCCAGCGACAACCTGGCAACTCTACTCTAAATTTGCCTCAGAACAACAGAGTCACACAATCCTGAGTGGTGAAAAGAATCAGAAATGCTGAAGAAAGGCTTCCTTGACAGGTGGTTCCTTTCATGACTGACTAAACTACTCCCCCTCCACAACTAGTTCTTGCAAAGACAATTTCTCTTTGTATGAGGCAATATTTTAGTATATATCCCTGTGCATGCCAATCATGGCCACATATGGCCAAAATGGTGATAACGAGGCAACCCTGCCTCTCCTCGCCCCACACCAGGGGCCAACTGGCCAGGAAAATAACCATCCGGTCCTGTGCCTTTAACAGAGGCTTAACATCTAAAAATCGCCACGTAAAGTTTTTCCTGCAATTAAAGGAATTCAAGGAAACAGTAGCTGCTAGCTGCTGCAGTTTGAACAGCTGTTACAGTGATAGCGACAGGGGCAGGTTCAAAAGTTGGCAACCATACCCAGCTGTTTTCCACCTGAGGGGAGGAGGAAGATAACACCAAGTTAAGAAAAGCATCTGAGAAAAGTAGCAGCTGTTGGGATGTGGTAAAAACAACAACCACCAATACTGAAAATGAGGCTTCTCTCTAACATAGCAATTCCACACACACACACCAACAGATTATGTTTTTTACAAGAGACACTTGCTATTTTTTACTCCCCCTCCTGAAGTTGAACAGCCCCTGCAAAAGGCTTGTGCTACTTTTATTAAGCAGCTCTGAATTGTCTCTGACATATTTTGGGGAGAGGAGCACAGAGAATTAAAGAGGAGCTTAAACCTCCTCCTGGTGCTTTGAGAACCATTCCTCCTGAGC
The DNA here is from genome assembly GCA_021292165.1 of Shinisaurus crocodilurus. NCBI lineage: Eukaryota > Metazoa > Chordata > Lepidosauria > Squamata > Shinisauridae > Shinisaurus > Shinisaurus crocodilurus. Next base: position 204,010,362 of record CM037876.1, on the reverse strand, counting down.
AACTAGTCCACAAAGTAAAATATCACTTTCATGTTTGGCTGAGTTAGCTTGCAGCTTGGATTTGGTGGCACCACCTCTGCACTGATTCAGCAGGAACAGCTCAATTGACCCATCAGTATAAACACCTAGATATCACTTAGTCACACAGACTGCTCCCATTTTATATTGGCAACGTCCTACTATTGTTAAAACACTTCTTCTCCAAGACAACTGCAACTATGACCTCTGTAGTGAGGTTAGTTCTCTTTACCTTCTCCCCCTTTCATTATGTTACTCATAATTAAAGAAATACTAGCATTGGCTTCTGTACTTACAAATAAATCAGAATCACCACTCCACATGGATAGAAGTATATTAAGGGGTACTGAACATGCATTAAGGTATCTTAAATGCAGACTCATAGATCCACGTTTTCCTCCCAGCCAGGTTACAACACTAGCTTCCCTTGTTTTTCTCAGGGATTGCTTATAACAACCAAGAATGGGAACACCCTTGTCCCTTTTGGAGGAGTCTAATTGGGAACAGGAAGGAATATTTATCCAGGTCCAAATAGCTAAAGACCTGTGTGTGTTAGCCTTCTCCCACACTATGTGGCTTAGCTCACTAGCTAGTCTGCCTGTAACACAGTCCACGTAGGGGTAACTGGATGAACAATGTTCCTTGGGTGTGGGTGGCAGGACCAGAGAACCTATTGATCCATCCCAACCTTGTTCCGTTCATAGCCTTTTCTTTGCAGATGAAAGCCCATACCTGCTGGCGTGGCCAAGAAGCCTCGCTGACTTTTGCCCAGCTTGCTGCCTGCTCCTGACGGCTGGCCCCTCAGTGTGTGACGTGACCTGTTCCATTCATTATATAAGTGATGGAGTCACAAAAATGCTTTTGCATGGCAAGGCTCCAGCCAGCCACTGTAAATATGGAAGCAGCTTCCCATGGGGTATGCACTCTGTTTCATGTAATGACTTTGTGGCTAAGATGACAGGATGCAAAAGTTGTTTGGGCTAGTGCATTTTTAGTAGCTATACTAGAAAAGGAGTATCAATCAGGGGGTGCAACTTTTTCACCACTGTTGAGCAGCTAAACTTCTTGAAGCTTTCCTAAACAAGGACTACAGTCACACACACAAAAACACCCTCCTTTGAATCTAGTCACACTCCATGGCATGAGTGTGCACACTTTCTACACAATAGGAGCTACTCATATGTTAACTCACGTATAGCAGCTACATGGAGCTGCCCTATCATACAGGAACAGTTTTTGACAGGGATGTTGAAGAGTCCTTGGTCTCGAGTCACGAGTCAAGTCACGAGTCTTTGGACTCGAGTCCGAGTCCTTGGTCCAAAATGGTGACTCACGAGTCACGAGTCACAAGTCACTCCCAAAGCTGACTCCACGAGTCCCTATTAAAATCAATGGGGGGTTTTCCCAACAAAATAAGGCTACTTCAGATGTGTGGTTTAAATAAATTCTAGGCACAAGTGTGCCTTTTTATTTCAAAACTCTGCAACTGATTTTGGCAAGAACAGACCAGACAGACAAACCCAAAATAACCAGGCAGGCAGAGGAGGCAGGGAACCCCAAAGCAGGCAGGCAGAGGCCTTTGTCTTGGACAATTCAACTGTAGAACTGGTCAAGAAGAGACCAGGCAGGCAGAGGAGGCTGGGAACCCCAGACAGGCAGGCAGAGGCAGCCAAACCCAAAATGTCTGAAAGGTTGCATTTTAGAAAACTGATTTTAAAAAATAAACTTGCTGTACTTCCTAAAACGTATCCATGTTGCATTTGAGGAACACGATTTTTTCTAAATGTTTGGCCCCCATTCTGGAACGGTGAGATCTCATCACAATTCCACCCTCACTGAACACCGGCTCCACTGGTGATGAACTTGCTGGAACCAGAAACACACTCAGAGCAGCCACACAGAGTAATCTCAGGTCCTTCTTCTGCCTCTCCCAAGTACGCAACACATCAATCAAAATACATCTTGACACACTGTTGGGGCTGCACTCCTGGTAGCCGTCCATAGTGGCCGAGCAGCGGCACACCTCACTTCCATGCACTCTTCGCCGGCAATCACGCTCCTCTCCACTCCTTCTGGCACAGCCCAGGGATGTTGACGAGTCCTTGGTCTCGAGTCCCGAGTCGAGTCTCGAGTCCCATTAAAAATATTGGGACTCGAGTCCGAGTCGAGTCAGAGGGGGGACTCAGTCCGACTCACGAGTCGAGTCCTCGAGTCCGAGTCCCCATCCCTGGTTTTTGATGGCAATTGCTCCACCTTCACATTGTACAAAGTAGACTTGTGTGTGCTCTGGTTATAGTAGAAGGCTGGGACAATTCTAATAGCACTAATAGCAAACTCTCCTAATTTCTGTCCTGACTGGAACATTTACAGGGCAGGTATAATAAAACAAAGCTGATGTAAACATTAGTGGCCTCTGGTGTTCACAGCAGGCAACTGCATACAGAGATAAGAGGAAGTACCATATACACCACATTTTAACAGATTTCATTTTGGTTCTGTGCACCCTTAACTTTGCATACAAGAAAACCTACTTACAGAAAGAAACTGCTGCTATGTCCTCTGTTCCTCTTGGACATAGGCTTGCCAACTGAAAAATATATATAACCAGCCAGGCCTATCCCTGTGCATTTAACAAAGGTTTGATATGCAGAAAACAACAGGTGAGGCTTTTCATGGAGTGGAGCTAATCATTGACACCTGCAGATCAGACTTCTGGTAAGAGACTGCTACATGGTCTCTTGAAGTTGGCAATCCTGGATGGTTCAGAGGAACACCTGAATGGGTTAAAGATGTAATGTAATTCTGTCTGTAATAACCAGAAAGACCTCTCTTCAAAATACAGAACATTGTCTCCTGCATCGCAGAATAAGGAGAGTAAGCCCCAACTTAACTTCCTACCACTCCTTGCCCAGATACCATAGGTTGCTTACCTCCCAGTTCTGGGATGACAGGATTGCCCGACATCCTGTTCTGTAGGGCTTTAGTGTCCTGTTTCTGTTCAGAGAAGTATGGAAGACTCCCTTTATCAACAGCAGATATCGGACTGCAAACTGAGCACTGGCAAAGGAATCCGGCCTCATTAGGTGACAGAGACCACTTCTGCGGGGTACCTTCTATCTGTACTTTGAAATACCTCAGGTTCACTAGCTGATGGAGACATGCTCTTTCCCACCAATCTATTCCGCCAATCTCTCCCACCCAGTGAGCCCTAATGCATGGGCAATTTGGTAGGACATAGGCTGGCTAGTTATTGGTGGAATAGACCCAGGTTCTTCTAAAGCAGTCTGTTAACTCTTCACCTACTGAAGTGTGTGTGTGTTCACTAAGGTTTGCGGCACAAAGCTCTCATTGCCCCTTTTCCTCACAATGTCTTTCTTGCTGTGCAGCTTAGGGATACATTTAATATTAGAATTCTTACCCCACTCCACCCCCAGGAGTGGCCATTCAACTTCAAGTCAGTTCCATGATGAAAAATGCAATGTCAGATAAAATTATATGCTTTGTGCTTCCACCTCTTGGGGGGGGGGCACGGCCTTTATGATAAAAGGGATCAATATTATAAGAAGAGAGATTAACAGAAGACTGATTTATGGAAAAGTGGAGCCCTTTTAGTATTTATTGGAATGTAAGAGGCCAGGAAGCACATGAACCTTTTTCTTTATTGGGGATGGATGATTTACTCAGCCTGCCTGGTAAAATTACATATTGCAATTATTGTTAAAATAGTTATTTTTCCTCTTTTTAATTAGGATTTCTCAGTGTTAAACTTTGATTATTGTCTTCATATGGGAAAATATTAATAAAAACATTTAAAGATACACTTTGCACTTTGTGTAATATTTCAACATTTTGTATCAAGAAAGCTGAAAAATGCAGCCTAATTATGCAAATGAAGCAGATTTGCATATACCCCCTTAGTTTACATAATTATTTTGCTTCTGCTAGTTATGGCAGGGTGTGTAATGAGCTAACCAGGGCACAGAAGCTTCTCCTTGGAGAGTTCACTAGGCGTTGCCCACCTGCTTAAATACAGCAGTCAAACACAAGGCCCAGGTGCCTTTGGGGTTCCCAGGAGGCCCTTGGCACCCTTCCCACCACACAAATTATGAACCAAGACTTCGGGGTTAGGAAGCAATGGCCTTAGTAGGGCAAAGAGGAGCACTCAGGAATGACCGATGCTGAGTAATGCCTCAGCATCCCCCCGCCCCCGCTGCCATCATTCCTTTTAACTTAGCAGTACAGGTGCAGGAAGTGGGGATTGGGGCAGAAATTGCAGTTTGCCCCTATATGGAAATCCCCAAGGGGGAAATTGGGTGGTTGGTAATTGTGGAGAAAAAGGCTTGAATGACAGAGATGTTTAGGCTGGCAGGATTTGGAAGAGGGGCTCTCTTGGCAGGTGAACAGATTTTGGAGGCCAAGCAGTGGCATGGGGGAATAGGGCTTAGAGAGGTGGGACATATATAGACCCCAAAGGAGAAGGAACTGGCAATTTAGCTGGAGGGGGCAGAAGTGGTGCGAGTGAAGGGATTTGGGGAGGCAATATATGGGTCACGTATTAGGATAAGATGGCAAGGGGTATTTTTGGAAGATTAGTGGTGGTCCTCAACAAAACTGGCAAGTTGGGGTGGAGAAATAGGTGTGGCCCCTGGGCATCCACTTGGTGGACAGTTTGGTTCCTATCCCCAACCTGTTTGAGTTTGATGCTCCTGCTTTTAAGCCTATCTGCACAGCCAAATGGGCTTAGGTGGTTTAAAACACACACACACACACACACACACACACACACACGTTGGGATCCTCAGGATGTTGAATTCTGTGGCCAATACCAACTTCAGTGACTTTTCTGCACTTTCATGGAATACACAGAGCCCTGAGCTTACCCATATCTGGCTGAACCAGTTCTAGAATGCTGGGCATACCTGACTCTAATGTGTGGAAAGATATTAATGAAAGACCTTGCGACAGTATGATTTTAATCACACAAAGGACTTGAGGTGCACAACACTGGAAATTTAGAAGAGGCTCTTTGTCCGAACGACAGTAGTTCAAGTAATATTGATATGAGGTTAAATTTGGTCTTTAGATTATTTTGAATTCTGCACTTTCATCATTTGTTCAAAACATTAAAAAAAGAATCAACATTGTGAGGTTAAAAAAAACAAAAAACCCACACACAATACAAAGTTTTTCCACACATGTATTGCTTCACAAATTGAAATAAAACTATACACACACTGAATACTTTCTTTAACCTGCCAGTCCTACTAGCTACTCTTTCCCTTTGTTTAGGCTAAAGTCACCCAAGAGGTGATCAAAGGTAAAGGAGGATAGCACTCCTATACCTTTAATAGTTCTGTAAGGGGGGGGGAAGCATTTGTGCAGGTGTTGTTCTTCCACCCCTTGACAGATTTCCACAATTCCCTATTCTACAAAGGTGTGTGTGTGTGTGTGTGTGTGAGAGAGAGAGAGAGAGAACGAACCTGTCCACCTTCACACATTTGGTCACTTGATATTTTTCTCTGGTTTGGGTGTAAATACCTTGATACATTTCCAGATTATTACTCACCATATCTTGCCTTTCCCTCATCACTGAGTAATCATAACCATCAGCCAAACACTTAATAATGGCGGGGAAAAGGTTTCCTGATCAGAGACCATAACATCTTTGGAGAGACATCCTAGAAATTAAGCTAACAAACTAACAGTCTGAAAACTTTCAAAAAGTGGTTTGAACCAAATTGTGGTATGTCATACTCCAGATAGGTTACCAAGTATTCACCAGACTAGTTCAATATACCTAAATTCCTCCAGAAAGCCAACTAAGGTTTACTTCTAATGCACAAACTGAATAGTTGTGTAAATCAGCCCTCCCTCTCCCTCATACACACACCCCAATGATTCCTTTTCATTTATAATGCTTGAAAAAAGGGTGGGGGCAGAACTCACAGGCAGAGCTTTCGAAGAGTGGAGCGTAAGTCCACATTACCAGTAAGCACAACACACTGTTTATAAGGACAGTGCAGAAGAAAAGAGAAAGCAGGGTTAACCGGCCAGATGGGCGATTAATAAATATAATAAATAAATAAATGGTCTGAGGGTAGTGAAAAAGAAGTTTGGAGAAGAAGGAAGGAGAAGGAAGAGACAATAAGCAAAAGAGTGACCAATTTACAGCAATATCATGCTGTAAATACATGATTTGTTGTCCAAACATCTTGCAAATTCACCTCCCCCTCTCCAGTCATCACCCTCCCAGTGTCTGACATGCACATACATATGAGAAAGGTTTAAGACTAGGAAAAAAACAAACACCCCCTCTTATTTTTGTGTCTTTTTGGAACAAAAAAATCTTCATACCTCTGCACAAGAAATGCAGGCCACAAAAGGTCAAAAACAAAAACAAAGAAAAAGAGCATAAAGAAAAAATAATAGGAAAGAAAAGTGTGAGAAATTCCCTACATTGGAGAAGGTCCTTTGCAATTGTTTTTCCTCTGCCAGAAGCACATGATCTACTGCTTCACAGTGGAATAGGGTCGGCTTGACCAGCCTCAACCTACCTAGGATCTCCTACCCCTATGACACTCTCACATCATATGAGCTCACCTAACAGGCATGCAACACCATGCAAAAACATACATATCTTGGAGGCGATGGCACCCAGCGCCACAATGCCTGCTGCCAATGTGCTTTGCAGAAGCTCCGTATTCCTATCCATGCTGAGCAATTCCAAAGGTAAAGATAGATTTAATATGAAAAGAGAACACTCAGTAAGTTCCGCAACAGGAATGTGAGCTCTGCTTCCTCCTGGCTTTGCAATTTGCATAATACATGTACATACCAACAAATAAAATGTTGGTTCAGCCACAATTGAATTTTGTCCTGTCTCCATGCTCCAGATAGGCTGCCTGCCTTAAAAAAAAAAGTAAAGCACCATATGCATTTTTATGTCTATTTTTCACCTCTTTATTATTATTTTTAAGGAAACATTTTTAACATATTGCAAAATTGCTCTGCAGATGAGGGTGGGGTGGGGAAGTCCATGAGATTACAGGTGCAATTTCATAGATTTCATAAGTATCCCCCTCCACACTGGCTTCTGCTACAATCAGCAGAACTCTGTTTTCTTTTTAGCAGGATCTTCACTAGCAAAGCTTGTCAACCAGCATAACAACTGTCATGATCCCTGGATAAATCCCAAATGCACACACAGGGAGCTTGCCCAGGACTTCTGCCACTCAAGGGGTTCTCTATGCTAATGCTACAGAAAGTTCATGACCGGGCTTGGTAGGGTTTCGCTGTGGTACTCACCTGAGTCTTATCTTGATGGAAGAGGCTCCGCCAGCCAGCCACAGAGATAAACAAGACACAATAACAGGCAGTATCTTTACTGAATGAATTTATTGTTTTTGAACTAAAGTTGCTCACAGTTATTTAACAAGGGATACATCAGAAGGTTCTTCTTTGTCCATTTGAACTGTTAAATAATGTCAAGTTTGTGTTCGCATCTGTGTGTGCGTGTGTGTTTGTGTCTTCAAAGTACAAAATAGGAAGGATAACAAGAGGTATTGCTTTCATTTATTCTTATGTCTTGTGTAAATAATCCCCTTCCTGCTTGTACCATATGGATTTTGCTGTATTATTATTATTATTATTATTATTATTAGTAGTAGTAGTAGTATTCTGTATTGAAATCCCAGCCTTTTGTAGAGGTACAATGTAACAGAAGCATCAAAATCTATACACAAGGGGAGAGAAAAGAGGGGAAAGGGCCTGCGGGTGGTGGAAGGGAAGCTTGGGGGAGAGGGAAGGAGAAGGTGGAGGCAGAAAAGACAACAAAAGCAAAAGAGACTAATTTACAGCAATATCATGCAATTAAAACTGCCCCCAAACCTCTTGCATCCTCACCTCCCTCCATCCCTAGCCATCACCCACTCGGTGTCCAACATGCACAAAGCAATACAAGAGAAAAGTTTCAGATTAGGAAGAAACAAACAAACAAAAGACACCCTCCCACATTTGTATCTCTTAAAAAAAAAAAAAAGGAGGAAAGATTTTCCCCCTCTTCAAACCTATGTACAAGGATAAACAGGTTCCAGAAGGGCAAAATAAATAAATAAATTCATAAAGAACAAAGACCAAAAATAAAAATGAAAGAATAATAGGAAAGGAAATAAACACGTGAGGGAGAAATCTAATATTATCATTAAAAAATCTTGCAATATAACATACACTCATAGGAACCCAACAGCAATTGAAGGTAATAAGAGAATTGAACATTAATACTAAATCTACATTTAAAACATATTGGTAAAGGAGAATTTCTCCTGCTGCTTTTTTGTCTTTGACACACATGATCATGGCTTTTAAAAAATTTGAATGTGGGCCGATTCAGTTACACTTGGAGAGAAAAATAAAAGAAACAGACATGAAAGAAATGGAATATTGGTGAAAGGAACAAGTTAAGTGGTCTTGTCATCATTCTTTCCCCGCCCTCCCCAAAATAAATAAGAATCAGTGTCACCTCTACACAGTAATGAAAGCAGAAGATATATCTAACAGCTTAAAATTTTAAATATATATATTTATATATATGCATTATAAATAATAACCAAGACCTAATAATAACTTAAACACACACAAGAAAGATCCATCCCACCCACCCCTTTTGAAAAAAAAAAAAAGTTTATAAAAATATCTTGCAATACTTTTAAAAGTTTACAGTAGCTTTGTGTTTTAACTCGCCCATAGTGCTATCTCCTCCATATCTTGCTCAGATGAACGAAGTACCAGTGGTTGTACACGCACACATGTGCACACACACACACACACACACACACACAGGAGGGAAAAAATTACTCTCATTTCATGTTCTTCTTTTGCATTAAAAAACACGCACACGCACGCGCACACACAACTCAATTGGATAGGTATTAAACAAACAAACAAACAAACAATACAATAAATAAATAAATAAAACCAGCAAATAAATAATACTGATATATCAATGCAGCACTAACGACACAATAGTTGCATCCAAATGCACGGTGCAGCAGAGAATTCAGCTGGCGGAAGGAAGTCCCAATGTGGAAAGTAGGAAGGGAGGGAGGGGAGTGGGTTGAGGAGAAAAGGAGTAACAGCAGCAGCTGCGGTGGTGGAGGTGGCGGCGGCAACAGTGCTTGGCAGCAGAAGAGATTGTCCTCACACAGGTGGATTCTTGTCCCTTCTCCTCGCTGCTGAAAGTTGCCTTTTCCCTAAGTTTCATTGTTCATTTTTGTTTGACTTTCATCTTGTAGTTTTCCCTAAGTTTATATCCTGCCCCACCAGCAGGTTGAAAAAATGTTTTGAGATTATAAAAACACAAACACAATTTGAAAAAGAGTCATGGGGGAGGGGAAGACTGGGGGGGGGGATTTCCTTTTGTAAAATTCCTTAATGTTGAATGAGAACACAGCCTGAATATGTCATAATATTTTACCACCCCCACCCACCATAGTCTGGAGTCGCCAGTGGGTAAGTGTGCAGACAAGGGCAACGATGCCACTCCAGTAATTCCGACTGTGAAATTTTGTAACTGAGCAGTTCTCCAGCGCAGAGCACCAAAACAAAAGTGTATGTTGAGGGCGAGTGGGAGGAGACCCATTTCCTGCAGTGGGAGAGGGGAGGCTGGGAGTCCCCAAACATAACCAGTCCGTGGACAGTCTTACATCAGTGGCCTTCCGTGAACAAGTGTTCGCAGAGCACAGAAGGTGAAGCTGTTGGCTGACATGTTAACTTTTCGGGATAATTCCTGGTAGCAGAGTGGAAACAAGTGGTGGTGTCAGAAACACAGAGAGAACAGAACAAGAACAAAATGGGGGGGGGGATCAGAAGAGGGGAGAAGTAAAAGAAAAGAACTGGGAGGAAAAACAACAACCCAAGATTTGCCAAACTGGGTTTGTCATCTGTGCTGCCTTTTCTTTTCTCGTTGCTTTTGTGTTTTGTTTCAGAGATATATATTATATCATATAAATATATATGTGTATGATATATATATATATATATATATGTATGTATATATGTATATATATACACAGTCATTCCTCCATACAAAAGTTGTCTATAGACAGTTTTGTGGTGTTGTAGCAATATATATATACAGATCCGTCTATTTTAGAGGCTAGCCTGCTAAAGAATATTCATTCATTTGGGGGGTGGGGGTGTTTTTTTCTTTTTAGTTATTTAATCTGTTCTTTTTAAAAAAAATGCATTTATTTAAGGTTGGTCTTGTAGGCCGAGTGATGAGACCATCTTTGCCTTCTCTTTGCCAGCAGGGTACTTAGTGTCTCCTCTAGACCCATAGTCATTAGCATCGGAATCGCTCCGCTTGCTGTTTGCGCTATGCTTGGTTGGCGTGCCGGGGGGATGGCTCACCTGCCCATTCTTCTCGTCTGAAAAAAGTTGTTTAATTACGTCAAAGAAGTTACTCAATGGGCTGCCTGGGTATACAAAACAGAGGAGACAAAAAGAAAAAGAAAACAAAGAAAGCAAGAGAAAGAGAGAGAAGAGAGGGAGAGAGAAAAGAGAACAAACAAACAAATGAACAATGGGGTTTTAAACGAGAAGAACGTGATGAACGGTCCAGAGCCACGTGCATGGGGGTTTGTGGAGGATGAAGACAATGAGCAGAAGAGGAAGAGCACCAGGATGGGAGCACTGCCTATGCATATGAAAAGCCTGGGGTCAAGAATGCCACATTTGATGACTGGAATCCTGCACTGTACAGCAAGAGCAGAATGTTTGCCTAGAAGGGCAATTGCATGGTTTTAGTCAGCCTGACATGCTGAAGAATATCATGATACATCTAGTGTGGATACTAGACCTACATGAACTTCTTCTGAAATTATCCTGAGTGAAGGAAGTCAAGAGCAATGTAAGGTCACCAACACTCTGATCCTAAGTAAACTTACTGGGAGTCAGTCATATTGATGTCAATGGATCTTACTTCTAAGCATGTGTGTTCAGGTATGTAGCCTAAATTATTTTCTGCCCTAAACTCTTTTGCCAGACCCACAGCCACATGTGTACTCTGATGTACAGACAGAACTCTTGAATACACTATCTGATCCCTTAACTTCAAGGAGAGGAGGAGATCTGCATGCATAAAACAGT